>JASDFA010000010.1:118350000-119600000 GCA_035772735.1 Datura wrightii | reverse complement strand
CCGGGAATTTTATGCCAACTGGAACCCGGCCATCAGAAGCCACACTATTAAAATCAGAGGGCAGATTGTCACTCTGGAACCCCAGCAGCTGAATGCCATCGTTGGAGCGCGGGACACAGACGCCCACATTCTCCGCCAGCTCAACATCACCCCACCGTACGCCGACATTAGACGTACGTTGTGTGGGGCTCGATCCACAGCCCGATGGAGTAGACACAAAGAGAGGGGTTACCACCAGACTCTGCCTTATTCGCAGAAGAACCGGGAGGCCAGAATCTGGCTAAAAATTGTATGTTCGTGTTTGATCCCGGGAGTACATATGACAGACGTGACCCGGGACCGTGTCTGCCTGGTGTATGCCCTTATTAAAGGGCTTGAGATTAATGTGGGGGTGGTTATAATATCCGCCATGAAGAGAGCCAGACTACACCAGGGCCACAGATACGGGTTTGGCGGACTCATCACCACCTTCCTCCGAGGCCTCGACGTTGAGGAAGAAGCCTTGGATTACATTCCGCAGTTGGAGCGGAGGGCCCTTGATGTGACAAAGACCAAGGCCCCCGACACTACACACGGACCTGTGCTGACTCTGGGCGAGCGACATGCTCGTGACGACCAGTATATGGCCCGTATGTTCGGTATGCAGATGCTGCAGCTACGGATAGGTGGGAGACCAGCCACCGAGGATGAATTATGGCAGCTGGAGCTGGACTACCCTTTTGGCGAGAACGCCAGAGCTTTATGCAAGGTGGGGCCAGCCTTTGTGGAGCCGACTGACGACGACGTCCCTACTGATGAGGAGACACGTCGTGAGGACTCTGATGTGGAGTCCGATGACGGCGAGGGAGCTGATTCAGATATGGGCGACGAGGCCGCAGCACCGGATGAGGAAGTCAAATATTTCGACTGAGCAGGGAGTTTCACCACCCAAATTTTTGTGCTTTGTATTTTTGTGAACACTGGGGACAGTGTTCGATTTAAGTGTGGGGTGGGGAGTAGTTAGGTGCTGGGTCATAGGCTCTAAATCTGCTGTATATTCTTCCTTGACGTTTATGTATGTCTGTGCTTTCCCTGTTGTTATGAACTGATTTGTGAATGATGTGTATATATTTGTTTGTGGCTAATGATGTGTGTTTTTAAAAAAGTTATGGTTGCCTTTGTAAATATTTTGTAAATTTTGTTTTTTTCTCTATCGATATGATCGATATTTTTCAAAATTTTTGCGAAAAGATGTTGCACTTATCAACATATTTTGTAAATATTTTTTTTCATCGAAATGATCGATGTGTTGCAAAAATTTTGAAGTTTTATTTTTGGGTTTCTCGGAGTTTGTTTTCGGTTCTTTTACCGAGAATCGTCCCATTGAACCGATGTCATAGTTAGTGAACATTCCCTATGATGGATGGATGACGACTGTCTTAAGGAAAATGTAGTCGATAGGAGTAGATGTTTTGTGTTTAGTTTCTTTGGTGGATTGCATCAATAAACTGTAGTTGCTTATGGTTGCTAAAATTTTGTTGCGTGTGTAATTGATGTTCGAAATGTGAAAGTGATTCGTTTGAAAGCATGTAATTGTGTAAATATGTTGAGTTACCTAGGCTATAGAATTTGGTTCATTATGATTGAGGCCTAATCTTGAATTCATGTAATTGACTAATTAAAGAGTCTGTGAATGCATCTTGATTCGAGCATGTGCATGAAGTGTGAGTGAGGTTTTGCTATTCCATGTCATTGTGAATTGTCTAGAACTTGCCTGGCGTGTATACAAAGCGAAATGAAGGAGGTGTAGTGTCGGAAAGGATGTAGGCATTTCTTTGTTTTAACCGTTAGTTTCCATTGTTTTCTTGTCAAGTTCTACCTTTTTATATGTTGTATACCCTAGTCAGTCCGTTGAGCCTTTAGCCGATTTCTTTCTTTTGTCCAGAATTGTATGAACTAAGCTTTATTCCTTCTTTTCATTAGCCTTAAAGTCTATAAGAAGCTCTTAAGCGCTTACAAAGAACAGAAAATTGTTTCCCAAAGTGTTAAAGAGTGAAAAGAGTGAAAAGAAAAGAAAAGCAAAGTGAGGAAAGAAAAGATGATGTTGAAGAGGCACTAGTTGTAATTAAATGAAATTGAGGGTACATGAAAACCTTCCGTTTGGGGTCAAGTGTGCCTGATGAAATGGGCTGTATGAAAGTAAACCAGCATGAATGGGAGAAAAAGAGAAAAGAGAGGAACAATGTCCATGAGTCGATGGGAATGAGTTGAAAAGGCGCTTAAGGATGCTAGCGACTATTATTGGCTAATCCAATATATATATACTAGATCCATAGCCCAGTTACAACCCATTAAAAGTCCTATTTGATCCTACACTGCATTTCTTTATATTAGTGGAGTAATACACTAAGGGCAAGCCTATGGATCATGACATGATGCATGTGAATTCTTTTGGGAGAGAGAGTGAAATTAATTTTTATATGCCCCTACTTGCATGTTTGTGTGCTGCACGAGCATAGAAGGGGAAGTTTCTCTCGAGTTGTGAGGGTACATGCTTGATGAAAGATTGATTTTCGTGTCGGATTTCTTGATTAGTTGATTTGCATGAGTTTGCCGATATCAAGAATCAATTCTTAAAAGTCTAGGAAGCCTCGATGTATTAAGGTCATTGTCTTGTACGACCAAGCATGTTTTCTTGATGATTTGCAAAAATCGAATAATCGGTATGACCGTAACGTAAATGGTTGCACCATAGTGACAAAGGTTGAGATGTGATGTGCATGATTTGTGTATGTGTTGTTCGAGGACGAACAATGATTTAAGTGTGGGGTAAGTGATCTTGGGCAGATTTATATGCCCAAGTGATACTCAAACGTATCATTTTTACCTTGTTTGTTGTGCGATGTGTATATAATATCATGTATTTGGTAATAAAATGCGAATTTATACTAACCAACATGATTAGCACTTGTTTTGCAGGATAATGTGATTTTTAAGAGCTAACATGCGTGTTGGAACTATGTCGGAGTTGGACTTGGATGCGAGCGTGGAAAAGACCTCGGATGTCACATTTTACAGTGGCTCCGCGATGGAGCCGTGCCACGCTGCCATCGCGGTAGCACACTGCCTGGGCAGAAATAAAAGTGGCAATTTCCAGTGTGCCTGCGCGTCAGCTCCGTGGCACGGAGATAGGCCTCCGCGATGGCCTCCGTGCCACGTTGAGGCCAATTATCCGGACCCTGCAATTTCCAGAGACGGTTCGCGTCCACGCCGTGTCACGGAGGCAGTGCTCCGCGTTGGCCTACGTGACACGTTGCTTGTTATTCCGGGAAAAATTTCCCACTAGTATAAATAGCACACTTAGGTTATTTTTAAAGGAGGTTTTTTTTAGTTTTAGTTTTTTTTTAGCCTGAGTTCAGAAGTGGGAGCAGGAACGTGGTTTTGTGGCAGTTGAAGAATAGAAAAGATAAGAGTTTTCTTCTCTTCCCTTCTTCTTTCCTTCAATTGTATGCATGATTCACACTCATTCTAGGATGATTAATCCAAGAATGAGTGGCTAATTCCTTTCTTGCTGAGGTTTTGAACTTGTGTAATGAATGTTGGTAATAATTGATATGGTTTCTTCTTCTTCTTGCATGTTGTTCTATTAATTCTTGTGCTTATTACATTCTTGATTGGCCACCATTAATGTATATCTAAAAAGTCCAATTTCACTCGAGAGAGCATGAAATTGGAAAGTTGTGAATTAATAGGGTATTGTTCTTAACTTGATTTGGGAAAATTGGGTTTTGATGTGCTTTCTTGATAGAAATATACTTGAAAGCCGTATTAGTCAATTTAGGAACTGGAATTGTAGTGTTAGGTCATAAATTGCATTTGATCACAGAAATGTAGACGAATGGTTTATGAATCTAAAGTGAAATTAAATACGGAAGTGTTAATTTCTAGGCAAACGTTCTTGGCTAGCAATATGAAGAGGAAGATGACCAAATTATCATGATTATCAAGTTCATTACTCGTTCTTAACCTTGGCATGTGCATATCCATTGTCTAAACTCAACGTAAATAGTAGTTATTACTTTTAGTAGATAATTAGTTTAGAAACAAAACTCACTCAAATCTTGGTTGGATTGTTGTTAACATAGTTAGAAATAGAATAGAGATATAGTAAACTGGGCAGTTTTGCATATCTAGAGCAGCCTCCTTGGATCGATACTTGGCTACTTAGCCACTTTATTACTTGTTTGACCACGTACACTTGCGTGTCGGTGTATAATATATACCGAGCAGCAGAGCGCGAGCACTTTTCAGCAGCACTATCCGTGTTACTAGACTCCTCAGCCTCCAAATCATCCTCCCCTGACTCTTCAGCATCATCATTGTCCTCTTTTGGATTATCCACAAGAGGGTTTTTTCACCATCAGACTCAACTCTTCTCCTCCCTCTTTAGAATGGGGAGGTGGATAAGTAGCCGCTGCAACTTTCTGATCTTTGTATTTTGCCCTAGTGGTAACCACTCAGAGACTCGTCAGAGGTTTCAATGTCATAATGTACCTCCGACCCACTAGAGATATCTGATTCTGACTCATCACAGAGCTGTCGCCTTTTAGCAATTTCCTTTCATGCGGCAACTTCCTATTTCTTTCTTATTTCCTATTGAAGTCATTGTATCTGTGAGACACATTGTTAGATTCACAAAAGCAGGAAAAATTATATTGGTGTTCTATCAAAACAGACGACCGTCAGTACAGGTCATTGTAGGAAACGACGACCCGTTGCTTCAGTCACTGAATTCAATTATTGAAAGTTGTCCGTTTTGTTTCTACCCATGAGCCAATACAATGGTCCATTATAAGATACAACGAGGTCTGTTGTAAGACACAACGGTCCGTTTGAATGGTCTGCGGGAGAAGGGTACAAGGCGTAGGTTACAAGACTTTACACAATGACTAGTTTCAATGATCGGTTAGGTGAACCAACAGTCCGTTAAATTAGTTGTTGTGAGACTAAAATCTGGGATCCCTGAGCAGTCCCAGTGACCCGACAATGAGCCATTGTAGGGTACATTGTACAACCTGCTCTCACCCACATTTGTTTCGTGCCACAATTCACTAATTACTCGAGCATAGTGTACCCCTCATCACAATTTCATATTACATAGGTTAGTTAGGCGAGTTATCAGGTTTTGATTTACAAGTTTCAATTTTAAAATCTGACCATACTCCTTCCTAGTCGTTAACTTACATTGTTAGGGTATTATGAGGGATACAAATTTGACTTCATCACTTAAACACAGATGAAGCACTCTCGATGCCTCTTTAACCCAAAATGTATCCTCGATTTGGAATGATGAAACACACATATATTCACAATTGAAAGCATAATGAGAAATTCTGATCTCACTTTGGTGTGTACGAATTCAAGCTTGTCAGAAATGGGTAGATTCGTTAATTGTGGGGGCAGAGTTCTTCTTATGGGTTTCTGTTGTTGTTGGGAGGGAGTAAAGACCGAACTTTTTGCTTTGATATTGAATGTTCAAGTATGTGAAGTTAGATGTGTGAGGTTTTAAACAAGATGGGTCAAGGTGAGTCGGGTCGGCCTAGGAATTTTTAATTTTGGCCATGACTCATCCAATGGGTCGTAAGGTAAGAACGACCCATACCTTCTTCCTGTTATTTAGAGTTTTATGAAACTTACATGTGGAACCTACAGGCATCTAGGACGGGCCGTTGGTTTTAACAACGACCAATTCTGTAGGTTCTTTCCATGGATTTTAGGCCTATAGATAGTAGTTAGAATAGGCGATCCCACGACCTGTGGCAGCTAAGCACGGTTTGTTCTAAGTGCCCCTTGGTTTGATTATGATAGAGGGCACTCAGGATAGCAACAACGACTTGAAACCACGAGTTGTACCAAGTTACAACGCCTCGTTCTGAAGCTCGTGGTCTCAGGTGTTAACTAAATCATCTGGGTTTTCTTTTACCTTAAACCTGCACACTTCAACACCTGTGAACACTATATTTACAATACAATTACAACTTGGGTTGCCTCCCAAGAAGCGCCTGATTTAACGTCATGGCACGACGCGGGTATCTTGATTACTTAGACTTCACCAAGATACCTCCATGGGTTTCCTCCCATGCAGCGCCTGATTTAACATCATAGCACGACGCAAGTCCCCGGGCTACTCAGAATTCACCCAGAGCCCAAAGGTCCACCAGTTTAATTTCTTCACTCTTCCCCAGATATGCTTTCACCTGTTGGCCATTCACCTTGAACCGTTTGACTTCATGATTTTCCAATTCAGTTGCCCCATAGGAGAATACTTGGACCACTTGAAATGGTCCCAACCATTTGGACTTCAACTTACCAGGAAACAAGCAAAATCTAGAATTAAATAGCAACACCATATAACCAGGGCTGAACTCTCTCTGCTCAATCTTCCGGTCATGTTGAATCTTCATCCTCAGTTTGTAAATTTCTGAACTTTCATAGGCTTTCAAATGAAACTTATCTTGCTCATTCAACTAATCAAGCTTCAAGGTCGCAACATCGCTCCAATTTGATTCAGTTTCTTGAGCTCCCACATAGCTTTGTGCTTAAGTTCAACCGGAAGGTGACATGCTTTACCATACACAAGATGATATGGAGACATACCTATAGGGGTCTTGAATGTGGTCTGATAAGCCCATAACGCATCATCTAGCTTCCTAGACCAATCTGTCTGGTTAGCATTCGCAGTCTTCGCTAGGATTGTCATTATTTCCCGGTTGGAGACCTCAACTTGCCCACTAGATTGTGGATGATAAGGTGTTGCCACCCTGTGTTTCACCCCATATTTCTCCAGTAAAGTCTGAAACAACTAGTTTCAGAAGTGCGAACCCCCGTCACTAATGATGGCCCTGGGAGTCCCAAATCTGGTGAAAATGTTCCGCTTCAAGAACACTATGACACTCTTACCTTCATTGTTTGGAAGTGCAATTGCCTCCACACACATAGAAACATAGTCCATAGTTATAAGTATGTACTTCATCCCGTTTGAGCTCACAAACGAGCCCATGAAGTGAATGCCCCAAACATCAAATAGCTTAATGATAAGGATGGGAGCAAGAGGGAGCTCATGCCTCCTTGATATGCCTCCTTACCTTTGGCATGCATCACATACCTTTTCAAAATAATGTGCATCTTGGTGAATTGTTGGCCAATAGTACCTACCATGGTAGAATTTTGTGGGCTGTGTGAATCTCGCTGTGGTGACCTCCAATAGGGGATAAGTGACAACCCTCCAATATGCTCAACATCTTAGCCTCGAGCACACATCTCCGAAACACCCCATCAGCATATTTGCTGAATAAGTAAGGCTCATCCCAAAAAAACTTCCGCACATCAGACATGAATTTCTTTCGTTGGTGAAAAGATAAATCTTCCGGTACCACATCACACACTAGATAATAAGCGAAGTCTGTAAACCAAGGGATGAGATCCTGAGAAGCAGCCAAAACCTGCTCTTCGGGTAATGTGTCATCTATGTCAAGCTCATCTCGAAGTGTTGTATCTGCCTCTAATCTCGACAAGTGATTCGCTACCTGATTTTAAGTCCCCTTCCGATCCTTAACCTCAAACTCGAACTCTTGCAGCAACAGAACCCATTGAATCAACCATGTCTTTGCATACTTCTTTGCCATCAAATATCTTAGAGCTGCATGGTATGTATGAACTATCACCTTAGTTCTAAGAGAGTAAGCCCAAAACTTCTCAAATGCAAATACCACAGCCAACAACTCCTGTTCTATCACGGTGTAATTTTTCTAAGTTGCATTAAGCTCCTTGCTAGCATAATAAATTGGATGAAAAGTATTTTCATGTCTTTGGCCCAAAATAGCTCCCAAGGCCACTCCGCTAGCATCGCACATAGCCTCAAACAGTAAGGACCAGTCAGGTGCCACTATGATTGGGGCAGTAGTCAATCTCTCTTTTAGGCATTCAAAAGCCTTGAGACACGCATCATCAAAAACAAGATTCACCTCTTTCTCAAGTAACGTAGACAAGGGATGTGCAATCTTTAAGAAATCCTTGATAAATCTCCGACAAAATCTTGCATGCCCCAAAAAGCTTCAAACACCCTTCACAGAAATAGGAGATGGTAGACTAGAAATTACATCAATCTTTACTCTGTCCACCTCAATTCCCTTAGCATAAATCATGTGTCCGAGAACTATACCTTCTTTGACCATGAAATGCACTTTTCCCAATTAAGCACCAAGTTGGTCTCTTGGCATCGTTGTAGCACCTTGCCCAAATGAGCCAAACAATCATTAAATGAATTACCCACGATAGAAAAGTCATCCATAAAGACTTCAATGGTGTACTCCATCATGTTAGAAAATATGGACATCATGCAGCGCTGAAAAGTGGCGGGCTCCTTATATAACCCGAACGACATCCTCTTCAAAGAAAATTTACCATATGGATAGGTGAAAGTAGTTTTCTCTTGGTCTTCAGGGGGCTATAGAGATCTTATTGTACCTCGAATAACCATCAAGAAAATAGTACCACCCTCTACCTGCAAGTTGGTCTAGCATCTGATCCATGAATGGCATAGGAAAGTGGTCTTTCTGCGTCTAGTGGTTTAACTTCCGGTAGTCCATGCATACTCTCCAACTTGTGACTGGTCTAAGTGGAATGAGCTCATTGTTAGCATTTGGGACCACGGTGATTCCTCCCTTCTTTGGCATGCACTGAACTGGGCTCATCCATTTGCCGTCAGCAATAGGGTAAACCACACCTGCATTCAACCACTTGATAATTTCCTTCTTGATCACCTCTTGCATAGGCGGATTCAACCTACGTTGATGCTCAGTACTTGGAATACAATATGGCTCAAGCTGTATTTTACAATATGGCTCAAGCTGTATTTTATGTGTGCAAATACCGTATGGGACCCAAATAATATCTATGATGGTCCACCCAATGGCCTTTTTATACCTCTTCAGAATGGAGACCAAAGCCTCCACATGCCATTCCTCCAAGTCAGCTGCAACTATGGGGTAAAGTGTTTCCGATCCCCCAAAATACATACTGTAACTGAGATGGGAGTGCTTTGAGCTCCAATACTAGAGGCTCCTTAATAGATGGCTTGGCTGGTGGGGTCACACAATTTTCCAGATCAAGATCAATCTTTTTCGGAGCATAAGTGTACGCCCCTATACCAGCAAGTGCATTAACGATTTCATCACCCAAATAGATCTCCTCAGTATCAACATTCATCAACACCGCTGCTAAATCCTTAATAGTCACTAACTCATCAATAGGCATGATTGGAAGCTCAGCTTCCACAACATCAATCACTGAGACCACGTTCATGTCATTTGGCTACTTCATGGACTAGCGCACATTAAATGTCACCTGTGTGTTGTTCAACCGGAATTTCAACTATCCGACCTCCATTTCTACAAGAGCACGCCCGACGGCGAGGAATGGTCACCCAAAGATAATGGGTACCTCAAAATCAACCTCACAGTCCAGAATAACAAAGTCAGCCAAAAATATAAAGGACTCCACCTTCACTAGCACATCATAGAGAATCCTCATCGAATTTTTCACCATGTGATCTACCATCAATAGCCGCATTGTAGTCGGTTTGGGGGCTCCCAAGCCCAACTATCTAAACACTGATAACGACAACAAATTTACACCAGTTACCAGATCACATAGTGCCTTGGCAAAGTTAAAGGCTCTAATAGTGCATGGTATGTTGAAAGTTCTAGGGTCTTCCTTTTTCTACACAAGAGACCGAGATGCTATTGCACTACAGTGGTGCAAATTATCAGTAGGTTCAAAGCTCACGATCCTCTTTCTACTTACCAGGTCCTTCAAAAACTTAGCATAGCCGGGCATCTCCTCAAGTGCCTTGACTAATAGGATGTTCACAAATAATTGTTTCAACATCAAAATAAATTTATGATACTTCCCATCTTCGACCTTCTTCTTCAGTCTCTGCGGTAAAGGGGGAGGAGGTATTGGAATAGGCGTGATCTTTAGAGGTACCTCCTTCTCCTTCCCTTTGCCAGACCCATGTTCCTCTGCATTACTAGGAGCTGTCTTATCCACTGAATCATCAACCAAAATCTGCTCCACGGAGTCCTCCACCTTATCATCATCAATCACCAAGGGCTCAACTATCTTATCCATCACAATCGGCCTCAGAGGATCGACTATCGCCTTCCTGCTCCTAGTAGTGACAGCCATGCAATGACTGTTATTTTTCAAATTTTGAGTTGTGTTACTAGGAAGCCTGCCCTTCTGCCTCTGGTTCATAGCAATAGACATCTGACCAAGATGCTTCTATATCTTCTTAATAGCAACGACATGTGACTCCACCTTTTGGTTCATACCGAAAATATCTACGTTGAGTTCCTTAAAATGGCCATCTGTCGCCTCCATCTACTTGAGTACCTTAGACAAAATGTCTTGCACTCTTGAACCACTAGACTCTAGCTCACGGTTCCTTGGAGGAACATAAAGACCATTTCTATCATTTTTGTGCTCCTCATACTTTTCCAGTCACCATTATCTCTGCCTCTACTCCTATCCCTGTATTGGCCTCGATTGTAGTTATTATCTTTGTAATAGTTCTGACCTTAGTTACCCTGAGCTTGATGCCAAGAGTCTTGGTTAGACCCTTGTGTGTTTTTTCAAAAACCTGCCCCTTGATCATTCAAGTAATTGGCTTCCTCCTCAGATTCTTATTCGCCTCTACCATTTCTCGTGGCCTTGCTCTTAGAACTAACTACATTCACCTTTTCATCCCTGACTCCTATAAAATGCTCAGCAAGAAGCCCCAATGTTGTTTTAATCTCAGCAATATCCTGGTCTTTCTCTTCATCCTTTCTTCTCTACTCTGGAAACATACTTACTGCATAAGTACCAGCCGGATCTTCTGACTCTCTTGTATGCCATGCACGGTTGGTTTTGGTGATCCTATCAAGGACCTCAGTAGCCTCAGCATATGTATGACTCATGAATGTTCCGCCCGAGGCAGTAGCATTCAGAGACCGATAGAATATCTCCAATAGTGTTTCATCTGGGATCTTGTGATTGGTCACCTTTTTCAGCTTCTTGTGGAACCACAACCACATCTCATCGAGTGCTTTAGAATTGAACTGACTGAAGTTGTAGATTTCATCTTTGAGCTGCAATGCTCTGGAAGGTGAGAAGAATCTCTCAAGAAAGGCTCTTTTAAGCTCCCCCCAAGTAGTGATAGAGTCATTTGGCAATTCAGCGAACCACAGTCCTGATTGCATCCTAACTCACTCTGAGTTGTTTGTATGCTCTGCAAATACCCTCAAAATTTTTCATGTGAGTATGTTCATCATTAGTCGCATGACCCGTAAATATCCATTTCATGTGGAGAAGTTGGAATATTGTGCTGGTAATGTCAAACTTTGCCCCAGCAGGCAAAGGGGGAGGGACAATAGCTTCAGTGGCAGCGGCCTCATCAATATCAGCATCATAATCATCATCAAAGTACCGATGCCTATAGTAGTTTGGACCTCTGTTCCTTCTAGATCGCTTAGCTTCGTCAACTTCGTGTTGCTGTTAAGTGAGCCTCACTGCCTCTCTATCTCTTACTCGAGCTTATTCCTTAGTCAACATTTTGGTTGTTGCTTCGTCCACTGTTTCTTGTCCATGAACGTTGTCCATTTTCCTTAAGTTCCCTAGTGTTCGCTCAAGTTCATGGTCAATTGGAACTAGGGATTTTCTTCGGCTCCTAGTAGTGGGCATACACGAACCTATGACCTGTAAATAAGCAAAAACAACAAAGAAAACAATAAAAAGGAAATAAGGACCAACAACAAAGCAAACACAATTAACAAAAGCCTAAGTCATATTCCTCGGCAACGGCGCCAAAATTTGATGTCTCCCAAATTACACCTCATAATGAGATATAAAGCGGTCGATGTAAAATATAGAACTCAACTAGGGTTGGGATCGAATCACACGAGGAATATGACGAGACTTAGTTAATGCGTTTAGCTACTACTATTGGTTTACTTATTTCCTATGGGGGAAAATTTGAAACACAAAATAATGAAAAGTAGTAGAGAACAATGAGTACATCCTTGATTAAATTCGACTGTATTCAATAAGTTAATTGACTAGGATTGTGTTTCCCATGACTCATAACCACAAGGAATTTTATATTAGTGATCTACTCCGGTTCTTAGCAATATTGGAAAGTTAACTTCGCCTAAATGGTTGGTCCCTTAATTAGATGATCATCATCACGCAACTTGATCCGTATGCGGATGTATACTTAATTAAATCTTACCATATTATCGGATTAGCTATTCCCGAACAAGGTCAAGCTATTAGATGAGGGTTGATAGCCTCAAATATCCGTTGTTAATCACTTTTTCCATTCATTACTCCCTTGATCCAGTGAGTAAGAATAAGGCAAATACCAATGTTTTCAACCATTAAGAAGAAATTAAAACAAAGGGAAAAACAATACATGCATAAATCCCATTAAAGATTCACTAAGTAGTTTTACCTTTGTATGTTAATTCATCATGGTTCCCACAACCCTACTTATGGGTTTAGCTACTCATACTTGAAGAATAACAATTATAAATTAGAGAAGAAATCATAATTGCAATTTACAATGATTTGTAGAAGAAACCACACGTATTGAATAAGTCAACAAAAACCAAAGAACAATACTTCAATGTTGTTTAATTCCCAAAATCAAGAACAAAATTATTAAACGTGTTTTTGAACCTTTATGGTAATCAACAACTCCCAAAAATATTGTTCAAAGTTGTGAATAAGCAGTAACTATAAAATAAAACTAAGCAAAATATTTATAGACATAAAATAAATCCTTTCCTAAATCACCTAGGATTCTGGTGCCGACGGGTACCATGGTCCATTGGTAGTATCAATGGCCCGTTAGAGTGTCCATTGGTCCCGTTGTTGTTCCCCTCAAACTTGTCTTTTTTCTTTGGCAACTGGCTTCAAACAACGGCTCTTTGTGAGATCCTATGAGTCGTTGGTCCAGTGTATTATTTCCTAGCCTTATGAACATAGTCTCTGATCCTAAGGGTACAGGTGCTCAGAAAGACCCATCCTTAGAAGTACGACCCATTCTATCTACCCATTGGATGCAGCCTTCTCCTAATCATTCTTCTTTTATTCTTTCCATGATCGGACAGGATGGTCCGTTATAAGTTCACACGATCCATAGGAACCATCCGTCACATGAAACTTCATTTTGACATTCTCTCTGTTTCAACCCACGACCAATAAGGACGGTCCATTGTAAGCTCCTAAGGTTCGTGGGTTTCAATCGTTGCTTGGCACTCTGCTTAAAAACTTCTCTAAATTGGATGCAACGGCTGACTAGGATGGCCCGTGGTAAGGACCAACGGTCCGTAATACGACTCGTCTAATGCATTTTTCCCTTATTCTATCATATTTATCAGTTTTGACTCCCACGACCTATTTTACCTACAAAACTACCAAAATGTGTCATAAATGTACCTAAAGTCATGCACATTGATAGAGTTTTAAGCGTCGCTAGTGCTGTAAAATCACAGCACATCACATACCTGGGTAAACTAATTTCTATGTTGGTCTTGAAAGTCCACGAGATTGGGGAAGAAATTGATGAGGATCCCTAGCTTGATCTTGAAATAGGATTTTAATTCAATGCATGAATGAGAGAATAATGATTTAGGCTAGGTTAAATCCTCTTAAAATACTCTTTAGAAAGCTTAAAATGACATAATTTAGGAGTTAGGAACTTAAAAATTATGAAAATACCCTTAATGAACCAACTACAAAAATGACATTCCCAGTCCCAACAAGGGATTGGACGATCCATTAGGGGACTTGACGGGTCATCCCCTGACCCGTTTCCACTGACTCCCTTTTTATCCATTCTCTGATCCTCCTCATGCCGCAAGCCACTTAACATATCATCAAGGACTTTATGACTCGTTCCCCTCGACTGTGAAGTGCACTCGAATTCAACCTTTTCACCACCACTACACACTTAACGAGTCATACAACGACTAGTGGGGAGTCTTAACGACTCATCATCTCATCCTTTACAAATTTTAGGAAGTAACATATTCTTCAACTTGGCACCACTTAACGGGTCACTCGATGATCCATCAAGTGACTTAATAAGTCACTTGTGATTCCTTCTGTGACTTGGTGCAAATTTTCCTATTTTCTCTATTTCAACTCTCAGGTATGATCTTAGGGACTTTTTAGGTGTTATAGTAAACAAAAAATTTACTAAAATAAATAAAAAATCATGGTAAACTTAAATATTTCTAGCATAGATAATTTTATCAGTTTACATGACTATTTTAGTCGTCCTGATATAATGTGTTAATTGAGTATTCAAAATATACTGAAGAACTAGAAGATTATTCAATAAATCTTTTGTATTACTATTTCTCATGATAAGTTGATTATACTATTTAATGGTTGAACTGAATCCCTAAACTCTGAAAAGTGTAGTAAATATGGGCCCATTCACCTCCATGTGATGTCTTAAATAGATGCATCTATAAGATGAGCACATGTGCATTTATTGTCAGTTTGACATTTGAAAAGTTTCTTGCCTAATATAAATTGAGTTAAGAGCATAATTTTTAGATTGTCTAACCAAGATTATTCATCTTGATAATGCTGGTTTATATCTAAACTAATTTGGCGTTAAATATCTCTGATAAATAGTTGAACTATTGCTTATGAGAATAAAGCTTAGTGTGTTGGTCTTTGAAAGGATATGTTACATACAACAACACTTGTATGCGTAATACCAATAAATTGATTAATACCCCATCCATGTCACGCCGCACCTCGAGAGGCATAACTGGCACCTAATGCCATACTGGGACCTGGGCTGACCTGGCTGGGCATATGCACCTTTTGGTGCCTTCTAGCAACTTAAATCAAGAAAAAAAACTACTATATCTCGGTTGTAAATGCAGCCTCGGGCTGACAAGGCCACGCAGTACCTGTAAAGGAAAAAACCTAACCCAACAAACAAGGCGATAAAAGGGATCCTATGCGGGCCGACAAGACCACCATGCTGTCTAGTTATAACAAAATGAAAATAGGCGATCATATTCACACTAACGCTGACAAGGCTGCTAACTAACTAACTAAACTAGGCCCCACACTAACAACATACGAAATATACCATACATAGGCCCCACACGGCCAACCACAACCAACAATTGAGAATTAATAGCCTACAAGCCCCTAAGAGTGGAATAATGGTCGGGACAGGGCCCTGACCTATCCAAAAGTTGTATAATAAAAGAACAAACCTTTCCTAACTGTCAACTCCAGAGAAAAGGAGCTAACTGGATTGCTGACTTTGGATGGCAGCTAGAAAGGTCCGGAACAACGTCTATCCGCACCTGCAGGCAAGTAATGTAGTGCCCCAAAGATTGGCGTCAGTACAATATGTACCGAATATGTAAGGAAGTAATGAAAATGACTAAATAAACTAATAATAAAACTGAAAATGATTAACAGAAAGGAAAAGAGTCATAACCTGAATAGCCTCACAACTTGCTATATAACTAACAAGTAAGTAATACAAACAAGAACCTTACCTGGACCCCATAATCCTGGAAGGTACAATCAGCACAAAATAACCCACCTGGGCCCCTATAGGCCCTGGTGCGTACACTTCAATCTATATACCCCTAACATGGTCAATATGAGTCAACGGGTAACTATAGCCAACCTACCTAGCCTCTGGGTCTGCAACTGAGTACTCTGGGCTCCTATAGCCGTGTCTGAGCTCTTTGGGCTCCTATAACTACACCCTAAGCACACAAGGCTCGACGGAGGGTCAGCGATGCCAATACGACATAATAGTAGAAGCCCATTCATGGATGGACTGTAATATGGCCCTTGGGCCAAAATATAGTCCTGTTAGACAACAGATAGCTCCTATGAGCGATCTATATAGCCCTGTAGGCGATGACACAGCTAGTAACCCTAAGGTTGGTCGATGGAAGGCTATATAGGGGGAGGGGGTCAATCAAAACCGAAATAATAAACGTTAATCCCAAACTAACGGTTGAAGAAAATAAAAACATACATGCTTCTAGCTTTCTTACGAGGTTATAGGTTGTGTTACTAAATTACAAGAATAACTTTCCGAAGAGATTATCCTTAACCTACCACCAATGTCGATTCTCGCTAATCCGATTAGTTCCAACCTATAGCCAGCGCTTCCACTCAATTATAGTCCTTATGCTGATAGAATAGGGCCATTTTCAATACTAAGACTCGGCAAACAATGGCATCCTTCGATAATATTAACTATAACTTAACTCTATTTAATTCGGCCAAAAACTCATAAATTCTCGAGAGTTTAGAAAAGAGAAATGCTTGCCTATCGCTTGTAGCTGCTTAGGACTCAATTTGAAGTAATTCAAACAACCTTTATACGACGGGGTTCGAGTACACCAAGAGAAATTTCAAGAAATAATCCGCAAAGATGCTTCTAGTGGGCCTAGAACTCGTTATCCAAGGTGATTTTGCATTTGGATGGAGTTTGGTAGCGTAGTTTGATGAAAAATAGAGAAACCCATGCTACTCTCTCTTTACTTCCGAGGGGAAAATGTTTGAATAAAGCCTTCTATCACTTGATCTCATATATATATATATAAGTTGGGCGATGGCCTAGGGGGCGCAGCGCTCTGCCCATAGCACTGGCCAAGGGGCACGACGCATCGGCCATAGCGCTAGGCTGGCTGGCGCAGTGCGGCACCCAAGGCGCTTGGCCTCCATCCCGGCCTCCTGCGCACTTGATTCCATGCTCGTATATTCATCCCCCGAGCCCTTTCTGGCATGCATCATAGTCCAAAACTCTGATCATACGTACGTATGCATCCGTTAAACGATAGAAACTTATAGGGTTTAACATTATCCCCCCAGGAACATTCGTGCTCGAATGTAATCTTAAGACTTAAAAGACTCAATTCCTTTAACTATTGCTAGAAAATTTTGGCAGAGTCTTCTCCTCTATAATTTGGACTATCCAAAAACTTGAAACGTAGAAAAGTCCAACATATACGTCTCACAGGATGCTATAAACAACTTGTCCATAATATAGAAGTGAACAACTGAACAGTACTAATAACATAAGAAATAGAGTAACATCTAAACAACAATCTCACCTCAACTGTATAATCTAGGTCAGGAATGGAATAAGTGAGGATATCTACATATCATTCGTCCTCATCTTCCCAAGTCATCTCTTCTACAATTCTATTCTTCCATGGGACTTTAACGGAGGCTACATCTTTAGTTGTCATTCTAAGAACCTGTCTATCTAGTATAGCAACTGGAGTCTCTTCGTAAGACAAATCTTCAGTAACTTAAACATCCTCAATTGGAAGAACCCGGGATGGGTCCCCTATGCACTTTCGTAGCGTTGACACGTGAAAGATTGAATGAATGGATTCTATCCCTGAAGGCAATTCTAACTCATATGCCACTCGGCCTAACCTTTGAAGGATTCGATACGGGCTAATGAACCTAGGGCTAAGCTTGCCCTTCTTGCCAAATCTCATCACGCCATTCATCGGCGAAACATTGAGAAACACCCAATCATTGACATTATATTCCAAGTCTCCATGCCGCACATCAGAATAGGACTTCTGATGACTCTAGGATGTTAGCAACCATTCTCTGATGAGTTTTACCTTTTCTTTTGACTGGTGTATCATATCAGGTCTGATCAACCTTGCCTCCCCTACTTCGAACCATCCTATGGGGACCTGCATTTTCGCCCATATTAAGCCTCATATGGCGCCATCCAAATGGCAGAATGATAACTGTTATTATATGAAAATTCAATAAAGGGTAGATGCTCGCACCAACCCCTCCAAAGTCTATCAGACACGCTCATAGCATATCCTCGAGCATATGAATGGTGCACTCTACTTGACTGTCCGTCTGGTGGTGGAAAGTTGTACTCAAATTACCTTGCATCCCCAAAACCTTCTGAAATGACTGCCAGAATCTAGCTGGGAATGTGCCCCTCTGTCAGAAATAATCTAGCTGGGAATCTCCTTGATAAACAACTTAGCATAGTCTTCGGCTGAAAATTTAGTCCTGACTAGCAAGAAATGGGTTGACTTCATTAGTCTATCAATAATGACCCTAATGGAGTCGAATTTATGCTTGTTGCGAAGTAACCCTATCACAAAGGCCATATTAATTGCTTCCCATTTCCACATAGGCATTGCTATCTCCTCAGTTAGCCCACCAAGTTTCTGATGTTCAGCTTTCACCTGTTGGCAATTAGGACACTGTGCCACAAAATCAGCTACACCATTTCTCATTCCAGGCCACCAGTATATCTCCTTTATATCATCGTACATCTTCGTCGAACCTGGATGAAGAGAATAACGAGAATAATTTACCTCTACCATGATCTACTAGCGGAGCCCTACCACATCTGGAATTCAAAGTTGACCCCTGAATCTCAAGATCTCGTCTTTCGTTAACTCAAAGGCCGATAATTCACCCTACTGAACCTTGTCTCTGAACTGTACTAGATTATGGTCCTCGTACTGTCGCTCCTTTACCTCCACAACTAGAGAGGATACTGTTGTGTTCTGAATCACAACCCCATTATCCTCTGAATCTACTACTTGGGTGCAGCTCTCGATCTATTTCCCGCTGTTCTGTCCTCAAATGTGCTAAACTTCCCATAGATCTGTGGCTAAGGGCATCGACTGCAATATTAGCCTTCCCTAGGTGATACAAGATGTTCACGTCGTAGTCTTTCAGTAATTCTAGAAAACGACGCTGCAACAGATTCAACTC
This sequence comes from Datura wrightii, assembly GCA_035772735.1. Taxonomy (NCBI): domain Eukaryota; kingdom Viridiplantae; phylum Streptophyta; class Magnoliopsida; order Solanales; family Solanaceae; genus Datura; species Datura wrightii. The sequence continues at coordinate 119,581,145 of JASDFA010000010.1, read as the reverse complement.
TTTCTGCATGAAGATATACTGGAGATCTTTTATATTAGTAAAAATATCCACATGAATACCATACAATTAATGCCTCCATATTTTCAAGGCATGAACCACTGTAGCTAATTCCAAATCATGGGTGGGGTAGTTCTTTTCATGCTTCCTTAGCTGTCTCGAAGCATAGGAAATCACCTTGACATGTTGTATCAGAACACATCCTAACCCAATGCCTAAAGCGTAACAGTATACGACATAACCCTCTTAACCCTCCGCTAAGGCCAATACTGGTGCAAATGTCAACCTATTTTTCTTCTCCTCAAAACTCTGCTCACAGGCCTTGGTCTAGTGGAATTTGGCTTCTTTCTGAGTCAATCTGGTCAATGGCGCTGATAAGGTAGAAAATCCTTCCACGAACCTTCAGTAATACCCGACTAACCCCAGGAAACTACAAACCTCCATTGGAGTTATAGATCTAGGCCATGTCTTAACTGTCTCAATTTTATGTAAGTCAACCTGGATACCAGTATTTGATACAATATGGCTCAAGAAAGCTACGGAATTCAACTAGAACTCGCATTTTGAGAACTTTGCATATAATTGTCGATCTATGAGGATTTGGAGCACCGTTCAAAAATGGTCTCGGTGTTCAGCTTCTAACCAGGAATATACCAGAGTATCAACAATGAACACTATCACAAATAGATCTAAATATATCCTAAAGATTTTTTTCATCAGATCAATGAACACTGCTCGGGCATTTGTCAACCCGAAGGACATAACTAGGAATTCAAAATGACCATACCTAGTCCTAAAGGCTGTCTTCGGGATATCTTTCTCCCGAAATCGCACTTAATGGTATCCGGACCTTAAGTCAATCATGGAGAAATATTTCGCCCCTTGCAGCGGATCAAACAAATCATCTTTCCTTGGAAGAGGGTATTTATTCTTAATAATAACTTTATTCAACTACCAATAATCTATATACATTCATAGGGAGCCATAGTTCTTTCACACAAACAAAACTGGCGCACCCCTTGGCGAAGTACTAGGCCTGATAAAACCCTTATCTAACAAGTCTTTCAACTGTTTTTTTAGCTCTTTCAACTCGGCGGGAGCCATTCGATACGTAGGGATGGATATAGGTTGAGTACCTGGTAGCAAGTCCATAGAGAAATGGATCTCACGCTCTAGGGGAATACCCGGGAGCTCATCTGGGAACGCATCTGGAAACTCATTAACCACTGGGATAGACTGAAGAATTAGGGATTCTTATTGCATATCCCGAACCCTAACAATATGGTAAATACATCCCTTTGCTATAAGTTTTTTTTCCAGAAGATCGGATATGAACCTACCTTTTGGCGTAGCTGCATTGCCTTTCCATTCTCGCACTACCTCCCCTGAAAAGTGAAATCGGATGGTCTTGGTCTAACACTCCACATTGGCATAACATGGCTCTAGCCAATCCATACCCATACTTACATCAAAATCAATCATTTCTAGCTCCACTAAATCTGCTAAGGTTTGGCAACAAACAATCTCTATTGTACAACCCCGATATATGTTTCAGCAATAAAAGAGTCATTGATAGGTGTAGACACTAAGAGGGGTTGTTGAAGCAATTCTAGCATTATACTAAACTTTTTGGCCACTAATGGAGTAACATAGGACAAGGTGGAGCCTGGGTCTATCAAAGCATAAACTGAGTGAGCAAATGTCCAGCATACCTGCCACAACATCTGGTGAGGACTCTAACTCCTGTCGCCTTGGTAAGGCATAGGTTCGATCCGAACCACTACCATAACTAGATGCCCCTGATCTACCTTGTCCTCTGTTGGCTGGAGCTGAGGGCCTACGTCCTACTGAAGGTGCTGGGGCTTGTGACCCTGCTGAAGACCTATCCTGCCGGTCCCGATCAACCTAACCTCTAGCCAGACAATACCTTATCATATGAACCTCTTTCCCACAAGTATAACAAGCAGTAGAACCATGCCTATATGTCCCAAAATGTCGTCAACCGCAGATGCTACAATACGGTACAGTGGGCCTACTCTGATCTGATCCCCTTTGTTGTTGGGAACCTGATGCTCGCGAGCCCTCGGTGGGACCTGACTATCCCCAACGATCTGATCTACCACTCTGCTGCTACAGAGGTGGAGGTCTGGGTGGCTTGCCTAATATTTGCAGCCTGGATTCGCCCTAAAATTCTGCCTGCATGTCACTGGGCCTGGCCCTCCGACGCTGTTCCTAGTTCTTCCTTTCCACCTCCTGCTATGCCACCTAATCCCTTAAATAATCTGAGCAAAAGCCTAAAAGTGGGCAATGTCCATATCCTCCCGTAAGGTAGCTATAACACAGGTTTCCACATACTCTAAAAGCAGCCCCATGATAAACCGATGTACCCTGGCTGGCATGGTATCGACAAATAGTGGTGCATACTTTTCCAAGGAGTCAAACCTCATTCCAAACTCTTGAAAAATCATCGAACCCTGTTCCAGGTGCAGAAACTGATCCACCCTGGCCTGTCGAATTTCTCATTGCAGGTAGTGATCTATGAAGGCCTCTGAAAAATTAGACCAAGTCAGAGGGGGTACGTCTCTTCCTTGGGACCTTTCGCAACTCTCTTACCACAACAACACTATGTCCCATAACTGAAATATTGCTAACTCGACTGACTCTGTGGGCATAGCATGCATCACCGTAAAGATCCACTATAACTGATCCAAAAAGTCCTGAGGGTCCTTCCACGGTCTGTCCTCATGAATTGCGGGGGACTCAGGGCAAGGAACTCTTAGACCCTCGAACTTCCGGGTCCTCTACTAGATTTAGCAACAACTGGTACCACTGGCTGGAGTTGAGTGGCCATCATCTGAGCCAACATTTAATCAACACTGCTAACCTCCTGATCTGATGGTATAGGTATAGGGACTGTTGGGGGTGGTGCTGACATTTTTTTTGCCCTAGGGGACTCCTGGCTTAGCGGAGAATGCTGGGGAGACCGGGATAGCCCTATCACCCTCATATCGGGCCAGCTCTGACTGTGCACTCTGCTAGTGCCCTCTTCTACCGCGACATCCAGCTCCCAACCAGTCGTGGTTTGTCGTGCATCAGTTTTCCTATAAAAATAAGCAGAATGATGTAAGCTTAGGGAGTTACCCTATACAAAATAGCTCTATAGCATGACTGGAGGAGAAAGGAGGGTAACCACGCTATTATGACTCGTAGGATCTTGCCTATAGAATGTGGTGCACAACAAACCCATAGACAAGACTCTACTTGACACGGCTTGCAGACTCCCTGGGATACGACTTGCTCTGATACTAAGTTTGTCATACCCGCCTTGGGAGGCATGACTGGCACCAAACCCCATATTGGGAACTGTCCTGACATGGCACCAAATCCACATAAATGACTCAAATACTAAGCAAAAACTCATGATTAGGAGCCTAATGAGTTGGTCAATTTCGAACTCATCAAACCCTCAAACTTGAACGATTGCTTGTCCTCAAGTAATGCAATTCTTTACAGTTGAGAAAATGAACAACATGCTATACATGAGTTTTTACATCAAGGGTCAATCAAGATATTCTTGCACAAGAGGACATTGCTAAAGCTTAGGGCACTCTGGTAGTTGTACACCAAATCATCAATCCACAAGACAACCCCAAAAATTAAACACCAACTCAAGAAGAACATAAAAGACACAAACCATGTTGCACAAGCTTCAATAGGAAACCACAATTATTAAACATATATTTCATACATTCATTTCATTCAAACAAGGGGCATAGTTCCTCAAAACAAGTTCACAAAGCATCTCAAGTCATTGACAATTCACATTCAAAGTTTGCCTTAAAGTTCGCTACCCACTTGCCTTAATTATACCTCTCTTTGAATACAATTTTAAGCATGTACTCCAAGGAAATGATGCCCCTCACAAGAAGAGAGAATCCCACACACATTTTTGTAGAATTTCACACAATGGGATTATACAATAAGACAAATGCGCTCACTCTCACAAAGAAATTCAAGTGCTTACAAATTGACCCATAGGCTTGCCCTTAATGTATATCGCCATTATTATAGTGTTGTTACACTCAAAATCAATTAGGACTTGATGGTCATAATGAAGGCTAAGGGTAAGGGTAGGATAATTATTTAGCTTTTTTGTGACTAAAGCCTCCCTAATGCCTTTACACACACTTGAACATCCCATCATCTTATTGAGATCACTCTACCTTATTTCTCCTTGTTCATAATCTTCATCATTTGTGTAACACAAGCCACCCTTATAACGCCTGTGAATTTCACATTTAGCCTTATATATGCAAGAGATAGCGCCTTTTGCTATTCTTTCTCTTTTTATGATTCGAGGTATTTCAACCTATCGATTCATTCATTTCATCACGATTTTGGCGCTACCTCATATTGAAGATATTATTTTTCCCCCTTCTCTTGCAAACCCCTACACTTAGGCTTTTGCCTCATCTCACATTCATTTCCTTATCGCTCTCCCACTTCATGGGCTTCAAGCCCCATTTTTTAAATTATTTTATCACTAGAAATTATGGAGGATGGGTGCCAAAGAGAAGGATTAAAAATGGTTATTAGGCTTGTAATGTGGTTTCCAAAGAAAGGGTCCAAGGCTCAAACATTGGCTATCAAAGATTAATGTTCAAGGAGGTGATTTGGGTGAAGTGACTAACAAAAGAGGGCCTAAGATCATGTTCTAAGTGAAGCCACATCTATCATTTCATCTTGAATCACACTTAGGAAAAGTTCTAGACAATCATGCATACACAAGAATTAAGAAAAAAACCTCACCACACAAGGCATCACAATCCAAGGAATTCACACATTTTCTTTGTCACATTAAGAGGATAACTTTTAAGAGCTAGTTACGAGTCAAGAAGCCAAGCAAAGAATATATAATTCTTTATAAGAGCATGCTCATTTTCACATTTTGATACCCCTATTTTCTTTTCAAAACTCATGCATAATGCCAAGCAAGAAATATTGGTGGTACCTCATCAAACAAATTCACAAGGACTCAACAAGACTCTAAACTTGACAATTTCCCATAAGGAAGTCACCTTTCAATCTATCATCGGGGAGTGCAAACCCAGTTCGACAACAAAAAAAGAAGACAAGAAATCACTCCTCGGAAAAGAACCGTAGTATAAAGAAAACCCTTTGAGTTTATTCAAAGACTACTCTAAAAAGGCGATACAAACTCGCAATTAATGATGATTTTCCCTTAAGAATGACATCAACCAATCTATCATAGGGCCATATCATACATCACTTAACAAGTGGGCTACGCAGACTTCACCCCTAACAAGAACAATGCATTGTCCTCGATGCCTAAGGTAGAACAAAGTGAGGAATGAATTGGTGAGTGAACTCCCTGATACAGTGGAGGCATCCATTTTATATGCATTTCCCATGCTCTCCTTTTTCTTTTTCTTCTCTCATTGTTTTCCATGTTCCACACCTATTCCAACCCTATAAAATCAAGGACAACACGAACTTAAAGTAAAAAATAATAAAAAAATAAAAATAAAAACAAAATGTAAAAGAACTTGGTTGCCTCCCAACAAGCGCCTCAGTTAACATCATGGCTCGACGACTTCAACTTTCACCATTTTTCTCTCCACTTTGAGCAATTGAATCGAACCCCTAGTTTCTTATCCATTCTTCTACTCCGCTTGAGGGGTGGTGGTGTATGAATCAAGGGACCAAGCAATGGATATTGCATCTTGTGTTTCTTGGCCCTTAAAGGAGGGAGGTGCTTTGTCCTTGTTGGCATGGCATACTTTAATCTTCCTCCTTAACTTCCTCCATTGACTTGGTCTCCTTAGTCTCCATGTTTTCACTCAAGTTCAAGGTTGAGAAATGATAAGACGGAGGTCTAAGTTGCTCCCCTTTCAAGCATTCTTCTTGCTATATCCTCCTCTTCAAGTGCACTAGATTCCTTGAGCGTGATTTGTTGGATGACATTTGGAGACTCTAGTGTCACTTCTTCAACCTTGGCGTCTTGAATTTTTACAATGTTGGTTGGTTGACACACCTCTATGTCTTCTTCAAAACTCATCTTGACTCCTTCTTCATCATCAATTTGAGCTTCCTCCCATGAGTCAAGTTGAACTATGCCCCATTGTTCACTTCATCTTGTTATGCTCCTCAATCTCTCCTCCGTTTTTTTCTTTAAGAGATTTACCACTCTCTTCTTGAGGAGTTGATGATTTCATGGGCATGGAGGGGTTGAAATTCCTTTCCACATTAGAATCCCGCTCCAAAATGTCTTGGAGCATGGCTTCTATGCGCCCACATGTATTTCTCCTTCCTTCACTTTCCATGGCTTCATTCCTTTCAACCTTAGGAGCACAACTTATATCATATTCACTATAGCGAGAAGTGACCCAATTTGGGCATCCATCCCAATGTCTCCCATGACTACCACATAATGTGCATCTATACCCATTATAGGAAGGAGAAGGTGCACTTATCTCCCTTCTAGGGGCATATTTGCAATCTTTCCAATAGTGTGGTCCTCCACAATAGAGACATGGGTCATCATAATTAGGGTTGCCACCAACAAACCTCCTTTCATTGCATGATGCCATCATTCAACTACAAACAAGAAAAAAAACACAAAAATAAAAGAAAAAAAAATGTAAAACAAAAATGCAAAACTAGTTCGAATCAATAAATAACTAATGGCTTATCACAACTCAATTCCCCGACAACTGCGCCATTTTTGATAACATCCAAAATATATCCTTAATTCAAAGAATATACACGGCCGAGGTATCAAAACAAGTAACCTGACGAGTGTCGGGATCGAATTCCACGATAACTAGAGAATGATAATTTCAAGTGTCGATTGAGAAATTGATGTTAGCTTGCAGCACATGATTTAATATAAAAACAAATAAAATTGGGGGAGTAGAAATTTTCAGAGAATCGTATTAGTTGATTTAGTGAAGTAAAATAGCAAAATCAGCTAAGTTGTCAACAAGAGTGTGAAATACTAGAGGTGCGGTGTAGATAAAATACTAAGTAGATCGGGACATGCTAGGTCATTTTATAAGTTCAACAAGTGTAAATAATCTCGGGAAGTGGGTAATTTCAGCTTCTAAGCCTATTGATTACCTCTTGCTAGAGTGTTATCAAAACTCTAGCCACAACTTAGCTCAACGCGATTTGATTTAGATTAGCAACTACACTATTCCTAGCTATTAGTTGCCAATAAGGAATGAGAAAGCAATTTCATCTATTTCTAGCCTAATTTCACAATCTCTTCTCCATGACCACTACTAGATTCTCTTCCAATACTTAATTATTCTCTATCAAGTAATAATCAGGCAAGAATAAATAGACTCATATCATAATATGGATCTTCATTAATATATTGAAGAGAATCTAATAGATTTATACTTAATTGAACAACATGAAAATAACTCTAACAATATCCAATCCAATTAAGTATTCATCATCACACACCTCTAGTTAATGATTTTAGTTACTCATAGTTAAGAAATTCAAAAACACATTCATCAAAAGCATCATTGGATTTAATAGCAAGAGTAGATAAATCAACTTCACAAAATAATCTTCAACAATAGCTAAAACTTACTAGTACAAAAGTAAATAGAACAGAGTACTTTCTACAATTTTCACTCAGAATCTCCCTCTCTCAGCTAATAGAATGTTCTTCAACAAAAAGGAGAAAGAATGATGTGATGTAAGCTTTTGTTCTCTCTTCAAAATCTCTATTTCTATCTTTCCCTCTGCATATCTGAGTATAAAGTACTTTATTCCTATTTATACCCTGAAAAGTAGGGCACTTTATATCTCCTTTCCAGTGTTGGATGATTATACCCCTATGAGCACCATTCTAGAACCAGCGGTTTGCCAGTTACAATCCGTTAACCACCATGTGTCTTTTCTGCATCTTCACTAAATTCTAGTGAACACCGGTGGTTCACCGGTGTTTCACCGATGTGAATATGAGAACTGACGGATCTTCAAGCATGAACCGCCGGTGGCATTAATCCTATGAGGCAGTGATATTCGGCCCTTGGCCGGCGTTTCATAGATTTACATCTGCGAATTGCCGATTCACTCTCACTCCCTTGTTTTGCTCTATTTTTGCTCTTTTCTTCACTTTTAACTATCTGCACACAACAAAAGCAAAAAGGGGGAAAAATCCAAATAATCAACTCAAGAAAGAAACAAAAACTTAAGTTTTAGAGCCTAATGAGTTGGTAAATTACCAACTTATCAGAGAGATAAATATGGAATTTATTATAGCTTTGCCTTGTATGCATCGACCACATTATTGTATATGGGTTAGTGTAGAATGGGTAACCAATTCAGCACATTTCTTACTAGTTAAGACTATGAATTTAGATGAGGATTATGCTAAACTTTATACTCAGGAGTGGTTAGGTTGCACAGAGTTCATTGTCATCAGCTCAGATAGTGTTACTCAGTTTACCTCTCAGGTTTGGAGGTTGTTTTTGAAGGGTCTCTGTGCTCATGTAAAGCTTAGTACAACATTTCACCACAGACAGGCGGTTAGGCCGAGCAGACTATTCAGACTTTAGAGGACATGTTGAGAGCTTGTGTGATTTTCAAGGATAGTTGGGATGATCACTTGCCTCTCTTTAGTTTGCGTACAATAATAGTTACCACTCTAGCGTTCAGATGGCTCCATTCGAGGCCCTTTAAGGGAAGAGATGTAGGTTACTTTTGGATGGTCTGAGGTAGGTGAGGCTATAATTATAAGGCCAGATTCAGTTCATGAGGCCATGAAGAAAGTTCAGCTTATCAAAGAAAGGCTGAAAACAGCTCAGAGTCTTTAGAAATCATATGCGGATGATAGGAGGAGAGAGCTTCAGTTCGCAGTTGATGATTGAGTGTTTATGAAGGTGTCTTTTATGAAGGGACTTATGAGATTTTGCAAGAAGGGTAAGCTTAGTCCCCAATAAGTTGGTCCTTACAGGATTCTGAGGTGCATTGGCAATGTGGACTATGAGTTGGAGTTGCCCACAGAGTTAGCATCAGTGCATCCAGTTTTCCATGTGTCTTTGCTGAAAAAGATCATTGGTGACCCAGACTAGTTGTTTTGGTAGAAAGCATTAGTGTGAAATATAGGTTTACCTATGAGGAGGTTTCCGTTGAGATCCTTGATCATCAAGTTCGTAAGTTGAGGAAAAAGGAGGTAGTTTTAGTGAAAGTTTTATGGAAAAATCAGCTAGTTGAAGGAACTACATGAGAAGCCAAAGCAGATATGATGGCTAGATACCCACATCTTTTCCCTTCCAACTCAGATCCAACATGAGGTACTAGTTTCCTCCCTGGTACACTTTTCAATTTCATGTCAAGTTCATGTCTCTCAGTTCCTTTCATGTCCTAGTATGCATGTATATTTCATGAATTTAGTTCAATCATGTATTTCAATTCGGAGTCAGTCACTCCGTCAGTTTTCAGTCTATAGCTCTCAATCTTTGGATTGTAGCTCTTTCCCTATCTTTTCACCTCATTTAGTCTCCATTCAAGGATAAATGTTCCCAAGGGGATATATGTAACACCCCATAAGTCCTCAAGACTAGACCTTAGATATGCAGTATGAACCAGTAGAAAACTAAAACATTTCCTCAGTAAGAGTCTAAGTATGACTCGTGATTAGGTGGTATGAGTCGTACCAAGAATCGTGAGATGGATATCAAAATATGGTCTATGGTGTTACGGAGCAAATCATTGTTTCAGTCATGAGTTGAGATATATCAATACCTCAAAATTTTGGGCTAAGTTTAAAACCATTCTAGGTATGTGGTGTACCACCTAAAAGTCCCTTAGATTATACCCGAGACTTATAGAATAAAATAATAGAAAATGGCACCAGGGTCATTCAACAAGTCAAAGGATGTCTCATCCTTCCATCCTACGGGCTGTTGTATGTGGCCGTTGGATTAGTTTCAGTGAACTGCCAAAAGTTGGCCTAGAACCGGCTTGTGGATTGTATGGACCATTGTTTGGTTGTACAGGTCTTTGTTTGGAGTCGTCGAATTAGGTTGAGAGAGCAATTCGGAGGAAACATGAGAAACCACATTAGGATCCCATGACTCATACTAGGGTGCTATGGGTCATACCGAAGGGTTGTAGGAAGGGAGTTCAGAGAATTTATTTAGGGGAGGAACTGTAGCTATAAAGACTTATTATGAGTCATAATATGATGGTACGAATCATCGTTTTAGTATTAGTTGAGATATTGTAATGCCTAGGACTTTTGGGCTAAGTTTAGAACCGTTCTAGGTATGTGGATTGACCCAAACTCAATGAATTTATAAACAAGGTGTTAAGATCAATTCTTAAGTATTAGAAGTGCATTGCATGCAAATCAATGTCATAAGGAACCTCTAGGACAAAGTTAAGTTGAGAGCCTTCTTGCCGATAGAATTTTCATATAAGTTCTTACAAGGGTCAACTTCAAATGAACATAGCTCCAAATTTTTAAATACGTTTTTGTGTGATTCAAAACATCAAATTGAAGCCATTTAAGTCTTCTTTCCTAGGCATACGACATTTCACTAATCTGAGTTCAGAGTAAAAAGTTATAAGCAGTTTATTAAAACATCACCAGGCATTGGACGAACCTTAGTACGGGTCATCCTATCAAACCATAAACCATTCTTTTGGTCATTGTTTGCTAGTTTCAGGTCTTTCATAAACAATTTGAGGGGATTTTGGTAAACTCCTATGCTTTTAACCTCAATTTACTTACTAATACATGATTTCAAGTTTATGAAGATTATACCTTATTATGCATGATTTATGAATTTCAAGCTTATGAGCCATGATTTCAAGTATGATGAACTATCTAGTATGCATGAATATTTATGAAACACTAAACTTATCATTCCATGATTTTAAAGTTATGAAGCATTATTCAAGAATGTGTTATTTTGATGAAATCCAAGTTCAAGTATCATGGCAAACTTTATGGCATCTTTTCATGAATATTAAACGCATGTGAAGTATGATTATGATTTCATGTTTTAGCTAGCCCATGCAAGTTGACGTATGTTTTCACGATAATGATTATGAGTCATATGCATGTTTTTGGGAGTACTGTCTAACATCGAGTAGGCTAGGGGTTTAGGCAAACCCCGAGTCTTAGAACTACATGCCACCATAGGTATATATTCATGTTCAAACCCTATAGAGACTCACTAGTGATATCACACCTTAATCGTTCCAGCCTTGGCAAGCTTGTGACGGCTTTTCCCACTTGAGCGAGATAGTTGGGGCATCTTACACTCTCATGATCATATTGGTGAAGATGAAGCCTCCCATTTTTCCTCATGTTTTCAATTATTTATGTTCATATCTTGTGATATTATATTTTATAGCATATTTGACCCATTGACCAGTTTTATGAGTTTTCACTTATGATTTCAAGTATGGTACATTACATGATTTCTATTTATAAATCTTGGGTTATTATGTTCATGTAATGATAAATATCTCATGATCATGATTACTTCAGGAATATGGTTTTTAGCATGTTGTCCTTACTCTCATATTCTATTTTATTTAATACTCATGATTTTAGACTATCGCCTTACTAGAATGTTTTACTTTCTCTACATTCTCATTACATTCAAAGTACTTACTGCATACTTCTATGCTATATTATTTTATGATATATATTCAGACGATCAGTCTCAACCTTATCGTTAGCCCCGCTCCCGCCTCAGTTTAACTCAGTCCCTGTATGTGTGATCCTCATCTTCTGAGGACGTTTATCAGCTTATGTTGTGTTCTTGTCTTTTAGTTTACGACTTAGCGAGCTAGTTGGGAGTGTTGTCCCATTCGCTCATCTTATGACTAGAGGCTTTCAGATTGTTATGTACTAGATGGTTCAGTCTTGTGACTTGTCATTCTTGTTCATGCTTTATATCTTTTAGACATCTGCTTATCCATGTTTATGATTCATTTCCACTTTAGTTATGCTCTTACTCATGCTATGTATGTGCCATGAGTTAGCTTGGAGCCATTCATGGTTCTAGGTGATGTGTCACGGTTTAGGGTCTATGCTCGAGCCATAACAAACTTGGTATCAGAGAATTTGGTTTTAGAGTGTCCTAGGATGTCTGAAAGCCGTGTTAAGTAGAGTCTTTTTCATGGGTGTGAATCACGACACACTTATGAGGAAGAGGCTACAAGTCATTTTAGGAAACTTCCCTCCTTTCATGATCCTATCTAATACTATGAAGTTCAACTCTCTATTCTCTTCCAACTCATGCTATATGCAATCACAGAGAATGCCTCCCAGAAGAGATAGTGGAAGAGGAAATGGAAATGGAAATCTACCAGCCCCACTAGCTCCAATAGGCTCCCTTAGTGAGAAAGTGACAGATGCGGAGCTCGGGGATGCCTTCAGAGTGTTAATATAGGCCATGACCACTTAGCTCAACTAGAAGGTAGTCACACCTGTGAATTCTATCGGAGGTACTGCAGTTACTAAGGTACGAGACTTCACTAAGAAAATTCCATCCGAGATTCATGGTTTGAAGGCAGGCAGAAGGTTTAAGGAAAGAACAAGGGCGAATAAGAGGGCCAAAACTTGCAATTCTGAGATTTACCACAAGGGTCAGGTGATTGGAATCACCCACAACATCAACAGATCATTGGTTCCAGCACCTTCATCAGTCAGTGTCCCACTACCCAACCTGAAGGGGAGCAAAGAGGCATAGAGTCTTGCCCTAAGATTCAAGAGAGCAGGTCCAAGGTAAAAAGGATTACATATCCAACTTGTAAGGGATGTGAGAAGAACCACTTAGGAAATTGCTTAACGGGTTCAAATGCTTGGTTTTGGTGTGTCAAACCCATCCATAAGCTTAGAGTTTGCCTAGCAGCCAAACGGGGCGAGGATATAACCTCATCCACCTCTTTAGTAGCTCCAATAGCTCACCCTCCTCACCAGGGTGCATCAGCTGGTGCAGGTAGTTGATAGCGCCAAGATTAGGAGAGCTTGCTAGATGTATTCGCTGGTAAGTCATAAGCCTTTCAGGTTGCTCTTCACATGTTGTTAGGCTCAGGGTGTAAAGTATACAAAATCCTTTTAACATTCTTGTATGAGACTTATCTAGTAGATGGTGCAAAATGATTATAAGTATGAAGTATTCAATGATAGCTTTAGAGGCGAATGGGAAGTCAGGAGCTAGTGATGTTAGCCTAGTTTTATGAAAGTATCCAAGAGCCTTAGAATGATAGCTTTAAACTAAGGGGGAGATGGTAAGTGAAGGGCCAAGTCAAGTCTTGAGTTTTTTTTAGTAAGGAAGTTCCAAAAATAGTATCTAGGTGGTGTCGACCCATTCCTATTCAGATGTTTTCCATTATGTTTTAGTCAACATTATGCTCTACTCATGCTTATGTTCAGATCCCCAAAATGATAGGTAACCGCTTCTTACAGTGATCCCAGTCTTACTCCATGACTTTATAATCTTAGCCTCACGTCATGAAACTCGTTATGTATGTAAAGTCATGTCTCCTAGTATTCTCAACTCTATGAACTCTATACTTATGATTTGCCTTAGCATCTCATAAGATCATTCTACATTAGGTATATGCCTAGCTTAGATTTCTTGAATGATTCATGCTCACGATTTCCTTACTCTAAGCTCTATGTATGTTCCCCCATGATGAAAATAATAGTTACAACATGTACGTTTAGGATAACTCTCTATTCCTGCCATAGGTGCCAGGTATGTAGAAGTTCATGAAGCGTTGTTATTAGCCAAGCCTGGAAGATAGGGTAATTCTGGAATAGCATTAGCTACAAGGAGCCATGGGATAATCATAAGTTGTAGGCTTGAATGAGGTGCTGATGTATAGGTAGACCATAGTATGGTGTGACTAGTGACTTCTTGACCAGAGCTTGAAACTGTGTGACTTTCTTATTAAGGAGGAAGTAATGTTCTTGGTGGATAACTCTAGGTTGTCGGAGATGTGGTTGAGTTAAGCTTGAATGTAGTTGAGGAATGCCGTTGGACTCAGACTTTAGTATAAATAAGATGTTGGGAGAGGAGTGTAGGCTGGTGATAACGCTCAAACTCACACTTCCTGACAAAGTATGAAGCGGTCGTATCAATAAAGAACCCAATTAAGAGGTTGGGGTCGAACCCACAGGAAATAGGCTAGATCTAGACTAATACCAGTAATTGAACTTGATGGTGAGTTATCTCCAAATTGGGGGCTTTAAAGAAAACAATGCTAAAACAAGATTATAGTTGTGATTTAAATCAAGAATTGCAAACAACTAGGGTAAGTGTTCCCCATGGATTCATAACTACTTTGGGAATACACACATGATCAATCTCAATGCTTACTTGTAGAACTGATAAGTAGGGTTCATTTAAATGACTGGTTCGTCCCTATTGGATGACTATACATAATCATCGGGTTAGATCTTATGAGTGATTTCAAACTAAGTGTTATCAATATGTTCCAAATTTAACTATCCTACGACCACAGCTCAAGTTAATACAATGAACGTAAAGATCAAGGCTTTGTTGTAATTCTCTTTTCCTAATCTCTACTTCTCTAGGTTCAAGAAAGTAAAGAATTTGGGTAATTCACAACATTGTACGCTGTTAAGAAAGGTTTAAACATGAAGAGAATACAATACAAGCTTTTTGCATTGGTTTTGAATCACTTTGTGCAACCCTAGTTCGTTAATCCAGCATGGTTCCCATAACCCCTAGTTGTGGAGGTTTTAGCCTCTCATGGTTGTAAGATTATAATTTTTTTTAAAATTTTTTTGTATTCATATACAAACACATAATTAAATAGTTACAGTAAAAATTGGAAGAGAACACGATTATATTATCAAAGAATAATCTCAAAAACAATGTAGGAAATCAAGAATTTGATCCCAAGAATTGCTCCTCAAAACTTGATAAAAATTCACAAACATAATTCTTTACACATCTACTAAATCAATTTTGTCCTCCTCTAACAAAAATAAAATGTAAAGGCTATTTATACATACATTAGAAACCTTTTCCTAGACTAACAGGGAGTTTTCCATATCTGGTGCCGACTGTGTCACGACTGGACCTACGACCGGTAGCAGGATTATATGGGTCATACCGGCTTTGTGTTAGTCCTAGGCTTCTGCAAATTTGGCTAAGTATTGGCAGGATGGTACAACTCGTACCTTCATCCTACAAGTTTTACAGTGCTTCCATGGTTTAGCCATGAGAACTCTGACATCTTATGGAATTCTTTACGAGTGTTGTGATTCAACTCGTACCTTCTTGCTACGACTCGTACATTCTGTAGTGTCTGAAGTTCTACAAAGTACTGAAGAATATTCTTAACTTCACCATGGCTCCTAGTACGGTTCGTACATTGATACCACGATTTGTGAGTTCATTTGTACCAAGAGTCTGCCTTTATGCATTTTCCTTTGAAAATTTCCACGACTCTAGTTACAGCTCGTACTAAGAGTCGTATGTCGCCTTCTTCTCACTTCATCCTTCTGAATTTCATCAAAGTTCTCAGTACATCTCATAAAACCATAGTACGACTCGTACTAAGACTGATACTTTGGCTGATTTTCTGCATTTTAAGACTTTTTTTGCACATCTTTGCTCCAACACTTATTTTCCTTCAAATCAAAGTAAAAATGCCTCATATCCATATAAACATATCTAAGTCCATGATATTTTCTCAATTTTAAGCGTCAAAAGTGGTGTAAACTCGCAGCACATCAACACCCTCAACTTAGGACTTTTGCATGTCCTCAAGCAAAGAAAAATAAAAACTAAACACGACGCTTAACTAGAAAATAAACCTAGGATACTACAGCCAACATCAATCAAAATTTGCACTATTAACTCAAAAAACTTTTGATCCTTTTCCCGTGGACCAAACCAGCACATGCACTACAAGCAACCACAAAACATGATAAATAGGGATCAAGATATGTCATCTAGCTATTAACACGTAGTCAAGTCATCACTGATGCTTTTTACACATACCATTGGTAGAGTTAAACACAAACCATGTACCCTCACAAAAAATGAAGTCCCTCACTCACAGATATAGTAAATGTATAACATGGTACTGAACAAGCAAGACTCTCACTCTCACAAAGAAGCTCCAAATATTTCATATCGGATACCATAGGTTTGCCCTTATTTTCTCTACTTTGATTTATCAGATGGACAGGTTAGGATAACTGTAGGACTTGCTTTTTGCTTGTAATATAGGCTTTCTGGCTAGGTATGGTAGATATGAAATCTTTTGAGTGACTAAACCCCTTCTTGACACTACATACATGTGGCTCCATTTATTTTTACTTTTTTTCACCCTTTTTTTCTTCTTTCATTTTTCCTCCCTTTTCACCTTTTTTGTACACTTGTACCACTGTGGTGTGTTTCTTCAAACTTTTATGCATTTTCTCTTTTTGTATTTTCTTTTTCTATTTTTCTTTCTTTTTCTTTTTTCTTTTGTCACACCACCCTCATTTTTCACCTATTTTCTTTTCTCTTCCTTTTTCATCTTCCCAATCTTTATGCATCCCAGCTCTAGACACCCTCAACTTAGGAATTTTGCCTATGTTGAGGTTCACACTGTCCATGGATGGACCAGGGCCAAAACAAGTTCATTATAAAAAATTGCATACGGCTAATTGGTTAATCAAAGAAAAATGGTCTATTTAAGGCTTAAAATTTTGGATCAAGGGAATCATATGATTTCGGTAGGGTTATTTAGGCTAAAAATGAGCTAAACAAGAATTCCCTATGATCCTTTCCTAACCAACCATCCTAAAACATATGCAAAGACCAACCGGAAAAGTTCTAGATCCTCTACACAGTATTGAACTAAGTATAAGACCTCACTCACTCATGGTACATGATTTGCATTCACTTTACTTGTATGGTTTATTAATGGCTTAAAAACAGCTACACATGCTAATATACTAAATGACATAAAAAGATCCACGTAAATCATGCATGCAATCATAAATACACAGCTAATCATCAAAAATTTTTAAAAAGGGTCAATTTTTCAAAATATCAAAACTAGTGCAATTTATTGGCTGAGTACTCCTAAGCTACTTTCTAATTAAATAAAAATGACAAAAATAAAATCCTAAACATTTCGTTTCTACTAGATAGCATACTCGATAGAAAAGAAACACGGAAATAAAAATCCTCGAATGAATCAAAAACCCAAAAACGTACAAGTACACCCCCTGCCCCTTTTAAAATGCGTGCTTTGTCCCTGAAGTATAATAAGCATATAGTGAAGGAAACATACCTGCAGCACACTAAACGCTCCTGTCATCCTACGAAGGAGGTGCCTCCACTGCAATCGTGGCACTGGCAGTGGCTGGCGCACTCACTGGTGGGTCAATAGGGGGAGTGGCTACCCCCTCAGCAGTCTAGACCGTCTCTGCAGCCTCCAGAATGGTCGGGGAGGAATGTGGCTTGCCTGAAGGGTCCTTGCCACTGGCAAGCTCTGACTAGTCCATGGTGGAGCTACCTACTCCTCTAGCTCGTTCTTGCAGCTCTAACATGTGTGTGTCATGAGTCTGCAGGCTTTCTAGTTGTGCCCATTTGCGTTCTCTTTTCTCTCTCTTCTTCTTCTTTTTCGTGATCTCATCTCCAACATCCTCAGAGACCCTCTTTTTTTCTTTTTCTTTCCCTATTGTTGTGGGCTCCTAGTAGCCGCCAGATCAAGCTCCTCATCTATGTCAGCATCGAGGTTAGGAATAATGGGGGCTAGTATAACTATCGCCTGCCGTGATGACAGCTCGGCCACTTGGTTCCGAAGAGACCCCAACTACTCACGAAGGTTGCCCATCTTAGTATGCCCGGCCATGTGTGTGTTGAACCTGCTTTCAAATACGTCTAATCTATCATGCAGTGTCACACCCCGCCTTGGGGAGTATGACTGGCACCTGGTGCCCTACTAGAACCTGAACTGCTAGACTACTGAGCCTAAGCACATCTGGTGCCTGGCTGGCTCTAACTCAAATTCAGGGAAACAACGGGCTATATAACAGCTGTAAATACAGCCTCCGGCCGACTAGGCCTATAGCCACCTGTATGAAACTTCAGCTAACCAGAAACATACTTACAAGGGGGAAACCTATGCGGGCCGACAAGGCCACCATGCTATCTAGTTATCTATAACCCCACAATAAAATGCTGAATAACTACGTGACCGGCAAGGTCACCACTACTATCAAATTGTGGCCCCATGCGGCCAACATAAACTAAAATGCTAAACAGCTATAACAAACTGCACGGCCTCACACGACCGGCTCGACTGACCACAAGGAAATATATACAGACTGCAAGCCTCTAGGAATACTGATAAGATGGTCGGGACAGGGCCCCGACCTACCCATACTGTACAACAAAAGGAAAATGATATAAACCTCTGAAATATCAAGCTCTGAATGACAGGAGCTGATGACTCTGCGCTGGCTAGGATCACAAGGGATCGCCTCCTCGTCTATGAGTACGTGCAGGCAAGTAATGCAGCGCCCCACTAGGCGTCAGTACCACTGGTACCGAGTATGCAAAGCAACTGAAATAATACAACTGAATACAGATAACATAACCAATAAGTCTGTGAGCAGAAGATAACAGAATCTGAAGAGCTGATAGGAACTAGATCAAACCTTTCTGCACTGATAGGCAGGAGCGTGTCTGTAGTCACGGCGGCCTGCTGTCTATTAACTAATATATATATAACACATAAATACATATACATTTAGCAAGCAAGAGCCAATACCAACCCCCATAAGCCGGATAGCGCCAAGCAAGAAAACAATTTATATACCCCTACCCGGGTCAAAACCAACCAAAAATAAGTCACTCCACTCATTTTCTCACTTCGGAGCTCCTCTACCGACCCCCTGGGTCTCTGGCTCGGGCCATAGCCTCTGATATAAGCAACCGTGTCTGGGTCCGGAGGACTCCTATGTAGACAGTAACAGATAGGGTCTGGATCCCCGAACACAAACTCAACGGGGCTATCTGAAACCGGAGCTACACCTATAATAACTGAATGTACAGACAGTAACAGATAGGGTCTGGTTCCCTGGACACAAAACTCAACATGGCTATCTGAAACCAGAGCTGCACCTATAATACTGATCAGACTGCTATGGGGAAAGCTTCATCCCATCTTCGTCCAAGCTGGGGACGGCATGCCACCCCTCGGAGTGACGTAAAACCCACCCACTCAGTGGGCGACACGATTACCAACCCAGGGGCGGCGAGGACGCTCAATAAGGTGCCCTCACACCACATCAAGTCTCAACAAACAAATAGCACATATAAATAGCAAGCATGTATAACTGAAAAAGACTATCTGAAATCTAATTTCTTATTCTGATCTGTTTCTGTACTAAACTGATTTTGAAATCTTTACTTAACTGTTGGGCTAATCTGTAGCCGGGATACTATCTGTCTGAATGGCTAATCTGTAGCCATAAAACTGTCTGTCTATCTGATTTTACTTTATTAGCCTTTATTCTGAAAATTTGTATCTTTTTATTCTACAACATGCTTGCTAATCATACAATAGGCTATACTAAATCTGGAATGCTAACTCGCCCTTTGGCGCATGCTTTACTAACTTTCGGACTGAACACGATACGGCAACACAACTCAGAATCTATTAGACTTACCTAATTCTCAACATTCAACTCCGAGAGTTTCAAATACGGAGTTTACTATGATTTACCAATCTAAGACTTACTAACTTGCCGAAGAACAACTTCACATACCTTCACCTCAAGTTATTCGATTATCGGACGAGGCTCGGTCAGTATTCCAGCTATTCTTCCTAACTTCATTCATATATACGTCAATTAGTACCAAATACAACACTATTCTAAAAGACGACGTCACTTTCGATATAATTATAGCCTAAACTTAGGCTTATCGAAAGCCGGTCGAAAACTTGCTATTTTTCGGAGGTCCAGAAGGAAGAAGTATTCACTTTATGGCTAGGAGCACATAGACACTAGTTTGGAGAAATTCCACTTACCTTAGCCCGGTAGCACGACGATTCGTCAGCCGTATTTTGTGAAACAAAAACCGTAGGAATGCTCCCTGCTGCTAAATACCTCGGTACCTGAGGTTAATTTGAGTTTAGACTACGTTTGGCAGCGTAATCGAATGATTATATATTAATCTTCTTCGTCCCTCTCTGTTTTCTATGTTTCTCTGGAAATTTTCAATGATTTAAATGAAATTAAACCAAAGTGGGGCTTTATATACTTGGGCCTGAACAAGCCCAACGTGTCACGGAGCCAACGCGGAAGCTCCACCTCCGTGACACGTTGCCATCGCGGAAGGGCTCTGCCCCGGCTCCTTCCGCGATGGTTCGACCGATTACTCGTCCGATCCTTTCCCAGGCCTTTCTCTAGATGTATGGCTTTCAAATATGCTTAACCAACGCGCGAATAGGCCATCTAGGTGTCGGGAATCTTACGGGGTGTAACATGCAGGGCCTGTCCAACTGTCTCAATCTCGATCTTTAGTTAGGGCTTAACATTTCTATCATTGATTAGATCTTCCTTTCAGCCATGGTCAATCTCTTGGCCAGCTTCTGGAGAAATTCCTAGGGCACTAGGATGTACCTGGCTGGGGTCTGACTCGAGAGGCTAGTTTGTGGTGTAGCAGAAGTGCTGGGAGTTGCATTTGAATAACCAACATCTTTAGTCGGTGTCTCGCCCTGCTCTTGTGAGGTGGGGGCATTCACCTATGCCCCCCCAACTGGCTGAGTCAGTGGAACTGGGGTGGAAAGTTGAGCCCGACTTACAGGGTTCATTTCATCCAGAATCAGGCCAATGTCAGCTATCCTCTGTCCTCCAATCAGGCGCTCCTCACCCCGATGCACTATGATGCCTGCATCCATGTATAATCTAAAGACGAGATTCGAGAATGAGATAGTAGTTCTCAATCCCATAACCCTATGTCGCATCTCCTTTGCAATGACCCTCGAAATATTAATGGGGTATCTGGACATGATACAGGCCACCAAAGTTTCTCTATCCACACTAAGAGTATTGTCATTAACCATCGGTGCCAACCGGTGATGCACTAACATCCATCAATCCTTTTCTATGAAATTTGGGGAATTCTTTGTAACCTACATTCTGCTAGTGACCCACTCTGCCTCATCTTTGTCCTCAGCGATGACGCCAGACAACCACTATATCTGCCTCCTCATCTCATCAAAGCCCAGCTACTTGATCTGTGTCAATGCCTCCACCTGGTATTCATATTCCGGCATAGCATGTGGAGGTATCAATTGGGGCCCATATAATATCCGAGCAATAGTGCGCTCGGATATGTCGACCTCTTGGCCTCTAACTAGGATGCTCTACAGCTTGGGCTGATCTTTCAATTTCTGCCCCTCTTTAGCCTTCTGCTCCATGGTTGCCAAATAGTTGGCATAGAATTCTCGAACAATTTCTGGAGTGTACTGGTCCAAGGCCCTATCCAACCACTCGAAGCCATAGAAGTTAAATATCCGTTTCATCTTCTCCATCTCGTTCAATGAATTTGTAATGATCCGTGATTCTTCTTGAATGCTCCGCCTAGGTTTGTTTTTGACGATGAGAGTAATGCCCCATTCATATATGTCATAGGCTCCTGGCATTCTCCATCGAATAGCGTGGTTCTCCCTGTGTGGAGTCTGCTCCTACTTTGCTTTTGGTGCCTCCTCCTCTGATCCAGCACCGCCGCTTGCATCTCTATAT
The DNA here is from genome assembly GCA_035772735.1 of Datura wrightii. Classification (NCBI taxonomy): domain Eukaryota; kingdom Viridiplantae; phylum Streptophyta; class Magnoliopsida; order Solanales; family Solanaceae; genus Datura; species Datura wrightii. The sequence goes on along the minus strand of JASDFA010000010.1, from coordinate 119,559,352 downwards.
TGGGTCTCCTCGGACCTTTCTTCTTTATTAGAGCTGCTTCCTGAATCCTGAGCTCTTTCCTTAGCTCCCTCCTCAGACTAGGAAGAACTGGAAGATGTGGCAGTAGCCGCCATGGCTTGGGCTTTGGCCTTCGCCCTAGTGGCTCGGGTCCCATCAGTGTCTGATGTGTCGACCCTATACTCCTCTAATGAACCACTAGGTGAGTTTCCCGCTTGAACGAGTTTGGAGGTTTCATCAAGTAATATCCTTGTGCAGTTGCCTTTGATGCTTTGGGCTTCATCGTCATTGTACCTATGGAGAAAAAGGGTTATAATTCCATATCTATGAAAAAGAAAGCAAGAACAAATTCCTTGGTAGATTATTATGGGTCAACAGTACGGGTTGTACCTTGAAGGTACGATTCGTATTGAGACCTGTAATATCTTAGGTTAGTGTCACACCTCTGAGGTACGACTTCTACCATGAAGGTACGGTCCATACCACAAGTTGTATGAGGATGCCCCTTAAAAACAATTTTTTATATATTTTCCACAAGTCATGGTACGACCCATAAGTTGATTCCATGAGTCGTAGAAAGGATCATACTGTCACTTGTGGACTTGACCCTTTCCAAATTCTTGGTACGACCACCAGGTATGACTCGTTGCAGTAAACCACGAGCCGTACTATGATTCGTACCTCACGATTATTTCAAATTTGTCTTGGGACGGTCCCAACGAGCCATCATATGAGTCCTAGTATGAAACCATGAGTCATAGGAAGGATCGTGAAGCCTGTCCCTGCCTCAAATTTTTTTTCTGTTTGTGAGGGATTTTATTTTAAATTTTGGGTACTCAGAATTCCCCAGGTCTAGGCATGCATTTAACCAGTTTTACCACTACTCACTCCTCCCCTTTTGAATCACAGCCCATAACTCTATTTTTAACGGTTCAATGCACAATTTAATCGAATTCGAGCTCAAACAGTCATACACAGCTCAGTTATGCCCCTTGTCGTTGGCCTTTTCTAATGTTTCAAGCAATGAAAGGACTCTCAGGGGGTTTATCAAATTTACATCAAACATACAACTTATATCTATCAATTTTGAAGGAATACACTTATCTGAATGTTGATTCTTCACTCGTGAATCAAGACTAGGGTTTGTGTTATGATTATCGATGTAATTTCTGAGCTAGAACTTGTTCAATGCTTATTCATGATCAGTTATGGGTGTGAAGGAGTCGTGAGTTTAGGTGTAGTAAGCGTGGGGAGGTAGTATGACTCATTTAGGCTTATATAGGTCTTAGGTCTGATTTAAAAATCTGGGCCGAGTCAGGTAGATTTAAAGTTTTTGACCCATCACGACTCGTACCAGGAGTCATAGGAAGATACTACGACACATCCCTTGGACCCATACTTAGAGAAATTTAGGGACTTAGTTGTGGACCTACGAGCACTTCTTATGATTCATACAACAGGGGCACGATTCGTACTATGACTCGTAGGTCTTTTCTTTTCATTGTGGTCCATGCCTTGCATAATTCATAGCCACAGTGAGTACTATGAACTGTACAATGAAGCTACGAGTCGTAGGACCAACTGTACCCTGAACTCATGCACTGAAGTACATCTCTAATTCTCACCACAACTCATGCTACGACTCGTACAACCCTCTCGCGAGTCGTACTAAGAACCGTAACACCTGTCCATTCAGTATTTTTTCTACCACCTATTTTTTTCTTCCCAACACACGAAACACACATTAGATAATTAACATGGGTTGCCTCATAAGAAGCGCTCGATTTAATATCGCGGCATGATGAAAGTGGCTCGATTACTCAGAATTCACCAAACCACCACTTGGGTTGCCTCCTAAGAAGCACCTGATTTAATGTCGCGACACGACGCAAGTCTCTTAACAACTCAACCTTCGTCAAGGAACCCGGATTCATCTTCTATTGTTGAGATCACATTGTATTCTTTCAGTTGCTTCATTGACTGGCAGAAGTTAAAGGTGACCTCTTCTTTATTGAGTCTGAATTTCAACTAGCTAGCCTCTACATCTACTGAGGCCCTCCCGGTGGCAAGGAATGGTCTCCCCAAAATGATGGGGACCTTAAAATCAATCTCGCAGTTAAGGATCATAAAGTCTGCTGGCAATATAAATCTATCAACTTTGACAAGCACATTGAATAGGATCCCTACATGCTTCTTCACATTTCTGTCAGCCATCAGCAGCCGTATGGTAGTCGGTGTGGGGGCTCCCAAGCCCAGCTACTTAAACATAGCAAATGGCATTAGATTGATGCTTGCTCCCAAATCACAAAGTGCCCATGCGAACTCAACATCGCCGATTGTGCATGGAATAGTGAAGGCACCTGGATCTTCCTTCTTCTAAGCCAGGACCCGTGAAGCTATAGCACCACAATGGTGAACACTATCTGCAGGCTCATAGATCACAGACCTTTTGTTCATCACAATATCCTTTATGAACTTGGCATATCCCGTCATCTGTTCCAACACCTTGACCAATGGTATGTTTACAAATAACTATTTGATCAATGAAAAGAACTTCTGAAACTTACCATTCTTCACTTTCTTCTTTATTCTTTTGGGTAACTATGGCGGTGGTCGTGGAATAGCCTTGTATGTTTGTGTGGCTCCTTGTTTATATTCAGGCATGTTTTCATTTGGATCCTCCGTCAACTCAACACCCTCATTGTGTTCTGTCGCAGCAATATCATCTTCTTTTTCGATTATGCTTCCTTTCTTCCTTTCAGCTACAACCAGTAGAGGGGGGTTAACTGTGGTCTTTCTACTCCTAGTCATCACGGCCATACAATGACCATCATTCTTAGGATTCTGGACTATGTTTCTAGGTAGTGTAACCTTTTGCCTAGGGTTCATAGATGCTGACAATTGCCCTAGCTGCTATTCTATTTGCTTGATAGCTGTCACATGTGACTCCACTCTCTGACCCATGCTTGATATATCACAACGGATGTCTTTCAATTGATCATCTATGGACCTCACCTTCTTTAGAATCTCAGTCATCATGCTTTTGAACTTTGACTGTCCAGCCTCCCCCTCACATGCATTAGGAGGCACGTACAATCCAACTCGGTTGTTTTGGTAACCATCATTCCTTCTCCATTCTCACTCATGCTCACTACCGCAGCTTCTATCTCTGTACCCATTTCGGTTATAGTTGTCTCTATATTGGTTCCAACCGTGGTTTCCAGAACCTTGGCGCCAAGTTTCTCTTCCAGACCCTTAGGCATTGGCTCGGAAACCCGCCACCTGGTTGTCCAAGAAGTTTCCCTCCTCCTCAAAATCTGAGCAGTCTGTTCCTGGCTCTTGTCCCTATGTCCCAACTACGTTGACCTTTCTGGATATAGCTCCCATGATGTGCTTAGAAAGAAAATCCAACGATGTGCGCATATAAGCCAATTCCTGGTCATCCTCTCCTTCTATCCTACATTGGTCTGCAGTCAAACCAACAACATATGTACCGGCTGATGCATCTACTTCCCGGCTGTGCCATACTCTATTTGTTTTTGTCACCCTATCAGGAATAGTAGCGGCTTGCTCCCATATGTGACTCATCAGTGCTCCTCCCCCCACTATGTCTGCTACTACTTTTGTACTATTGTTCAATGATCTGTACAAAATCTCCAACAGATTGTCATCAGGGATTTTGTGGTTCGGGCACTTGGTCAACTTCTTTTTTGACCTTAACAAGGTCTCATGAAGTGCCTTAGACTTTAATTGTCGGAAATTTTAGATCTTATCCGCAAGCTGTAGCATCCTAGTGGGTGGAAAGAATCTCTCTAAGAAATCTTTCTTGAGCTCCCTCCAGTTGGTAGTGGAGTTGTTGGGAAACTCCGATAACCATAATGTGGCCTCACCAGACAGAGAGAAGGGGAAGAGTCTTAACCTTAAATCATCTTGGCTGACTCCGGGCAACCTACATGACTTGCATATTCGCATGAAGTTCATCAGGTGCAGGTTGGTATCATCAGCTTCATGACCCTAAATTCCCCTTTCATGTTCAACAACTAAATCATGGTGCTAGTGATATCGAATTTTGCCCCAATAGGAAGTGGTGGTGGTACAATGGCTCCGGTTGACCCAACTTCATCGATGTCCAAGCCATCTTCATTGAAGAACTGAGGGGCATATCTTTGGCCTCTATTGCCCCTCCCATGTCGACCAGCATTTACGACCTCATCTTGAACATCCTCCAAGCTTGCCTAACTTCTTTAGCTATACGGGCATCACTTTCTCCTAGTTTTCCATCTTACGCAGTGTTCGTTCATGTTTGAGATCCAATAGAATCAGGGGGTTTCCATTCCAACGAGTACTTGGCATTCACCAAGAAACAACCTGTGGATATCAAAAAACAAAACGAAAACATAATTCAAGAAACAACCAAAAGTCAATTACAAGCAATTAATCTAATCTTAGCCGTATTCCCTTGCAACGGCACCACTTTTTGATAACGCTCCAACTCACACTTCCTGACAAAGTGTGAAGTGTTCGTTGTAAATAAAGCACCCAACTACGAGATTGGGGTCGAACCCACAGAGGAATAGGGTAAGATCTAGACTAATGCCAATAATTGAACTTGATGGTGAGTTATCTCCAAATTGGGGAGTTTAAAGAAAATAATATTAAAACAAAGATTATAGTTGTGATTTAAATCAAGAATTGCAAACAACTAGGGTAAGTGTTCTCCATAGGTTCATAACTACTTTGGGTATATACACGTGATCAATCCCAATGCTTACTTGTAGAACTGATAACTAGGGTTCATCCAAATGACAGATTCATCCCTATTGGATGACTATACTCATTCACCGAGTCAGGTCTCATGAGAGATTTCAAACAAACTGTTATCAATATGTTCCAAATTTAACTATCCTATGACCACAACTCAAGTTAATACAAAGATAGTAAAGATCAAGGATTTGTTGTAATTCTCTTTTCCTAATCTCTATTTCTCTAGGTTCAAACAAGTAAAGAATTTAGGAAAGTCCTAATGTTGTACATAGTTAAGAAACATTTAAACATGAAGAGAATACAATACAAGCTTTTTGCATTGGTTTTGAATTATTTTTTGCAACCCTAGTTTGTTAATCCACCATTGTTCCCACAACCCCTAGTTGTGGACGTTTTAGCCTCTCATGGTTGTGACATTATAATTTGTATGCATAGACTAATACATAATTAAATACTTACAGAAACAATTTGAAGAAAACATGATTAGATTATCAAAGAACAATCTCAAAAACAATGTAGGAAATCAAGAATTTGATCCCAAGAATTGCTCCTCAAAACTTGATAAAAATTCACAAAAATAATTCTTCACATGTATACTAAATCAATTCTTTCCTCCTATAACTAAAATAAAATGTAAAGGTTATTTATATAGACATTATAAACCTTTTCCTAAGCTAACAGGGAGTTTTTCATATCTGGTGCCGACTGTATCACGACTGGACCTACGACCCATAGTAGGATTGCACGGGTCGTACCTACTCTCCGTAAGTCTTTGGCTACTGCAGATTTGTCTAAGTGTTGGTAGGCTGGTATGACTCATACCTTCATCCTACAAGTCACACAATGCTTTCGTGGTTTGGCCTTGAGAACTCTAACATCTTTTGGAATTCTTCATGAGTGTTGTGGTACGACTGATACATTCTTGCTACATCTCGTACTGTTTGTAGTGTCTGATGTTCTGCAAAGTACTAAAGAATCTTCTGAAGTTCACCATGGCTCCTATTACGGTTCGTACATTGATACCACGATTCATGAGTCCATTCGTACCAAGAGTCTTCCTTTGAGCAATTTCCTCTGAAAATTTCAACAACTCTAGTTACGACTCGTACCATCATAGTATGACTCGTACTAAGAGTCGTATATTGCCTTCTTCTCACTTCAACCTTTTTACTTTCATCACGGTTCTTATTACGGCTTGTACAACCACAGTACGGCTCGTCTTGAGACTGATACTTTGGTTGATTTTCTGTATTTTAAGGCTTCTTTTGCACATCTTTGCTCCAACACTTATTTTCCCTGAAATCAAAGTAAAAGTGCCTCATATCTATATAAACATACCTAAGTCCATGCTATTTTCTCAATTTTAAGCATCGAAAGTGTTGTAAACTAACAACACATCAGCTGGAAAGATTGAGCATCAGAGACCAGGAGGTATGCAACAAGGCATCAGTATTCCTATTTGGAAGTGGTAAGAGATAAATACGGATTGCATCACAAGGTCACCTTGGACATGATGACAACATGATTCTATATGGCTAATAGTGGATCGGATAACCAAATCAGCATAAAGACTATGCTAGGTTTTATATTTGAGAGTTAGTTCGGTTGCATGGAGTTCCTTTGTCCATCATCCAAATTGGGTACTCAATTCACCTCTTAGTTTTGGAGGTCGTTTCAGAGGGTTGGTACACAAGTAAAGCTCTTGGTACTCAAGTAAAGCTTAGCGCAGCTTTTCACCCGCAGACAGATGGTTAGGCCGAACAGACTATTCAGACTCTTGAGGACATAATGAGAGCATGTGCGATTGATTTCAAGGGTAATTAGGATGATCACTTACCCCTCATTGAGTTTTCATACAATAAAAACTACTATTCCAGCATTCAGATGGCTCAGTTGAGGCTCCTTACAAGCGAAAGTGTAGATCACCTATTAGATTGTTTTATGAAAGGGAGGCTATGTTGATATGCCTAGGTTAAGTTAATGAGGTCGTGGAGAAAGTTCAGCTCAATAGGGATAGGTTGAAAACGGTACAGAGCCGACATAAATTCTATGCCGATGTTAGAAGGAGTAAGCTTGATGTTGAGGTCGATGATTGGGTGTTTTTAGGTGTCTCCCATGAAGGGAGTTATGAGATTATATAAGAAAGGGAAGCTTAGTCCCTGATATGTTGGTCCTTATAGGATTCTAAGATGAGTTGGTAAAGTGTCTAGGAGTTGCAGTTACCAGCGGGGTTAGCTTTGGTGCATCCAGTTTTCCATGTATCCCTATTGAAGAAGTGCATTAACGATCCAGCCTTAGTTATTATGTTAGAGAGATTTAGCGTGAAGGATAGCCTTAGTTGTGAGGAGGTTCCAGTTGAGATCCTTGATCGTCAGGTTCGAAAGTTGAGGTACAAGGAAGTAGCTTTAGTGAAAGTTTTATAGAGAAATCAGCTTGGTGAGGGAGCTATGTGGAATGCCAAAGTAGATATGATGACTAGATACCCATATCTTTTCCCTTCGGGCTCTGTTCCATCATAAGGTACTAGTTTCCTCCTTATTACTCTATTTAGTTTCATGTCAAGTTTTTTGTCTCTATGTTTCTTTCATGTCATAGTATGTATGTATGTTTCATGAATTCAATTCAGTCATGTATCTTAGTCCAGAGTCAATCACTCCGTCAGTTTTTCAGTCTATAGCTTTCAGTTCTGGGATTCTAGCTCTTTCCCTATCTTTTTTAGCTTATTTAGTTTCCATTCGAGGACGAATAATCCCAAGGGGGAGATAATGTAACACCCCAAAAGTACTTTAGATCATACCTAAGACTTATAGCATAAAACAATAGAAAATGGCACTAGGACCAAATAATGAGTCAAAGGACGACTCGTCCTTCCATCCTATGGGTCATTTTATGTGGCCATCGGATCAGTTCAAGTGAACTTCCAAAAGATGGCTAGAACCCGGTAGTGGATCATATAGACCATTGTATTATTATACCGGTCATTGTTTGTAGTCATTGAATCGGGTTTAGAGAGTAATTAGGAGGCAACATGAGAAACCACAATAGGATCTGACGACTCGTACCAGGGTGGTATAGGTCATACTGAAGGGTCATAGGAAGGGAGTTCAGAGAATTTGTTTAGGGGAGGATCAGTTGCTACAAAGACTTATTATGAGTTGTAATATGATGGTACAAATTGTCATTTAAGTCGTTAGTTGAGATATTGTAATGCCTTGGACTTTCGAGCTAAATTGGAACTATTCTAGGTATGTGGATACACCTAAACCTGATGAATTTATGGAAACAAGGTGTTACAATCAATTCTTAAGTGTAAAAAGTGCACTGGATGCAAATTAAGGACATAAATAACCTCTAGCACAAAATTGAGTTGAGAGCCTTCTTACCAATTGAGTTTTCGTATAAGTTCTCACAAGGGTCAACTTCAAATAACCATAGCTCCCATTTTACAAAGCGTTTTTGGGTGATTCAAACACATCAAATTGAAGCACTTTGAGTCTTCTTTCCAAAGATGAAGTTGAATATCATAACTAATTGTAATGACCCAAAGATCTGAACATATCTGAATATTATAACTAATTGTAATGACCCAAAGATCTGAACATATCTGAATATCATAACTAATTGTAATGACCCAAAGATGAATACTGATAATTATAAGTAAAACTGAACATTGGGTCAAACCTACTGAAAACATAACATCATGACTAATGTACATGCATAACTGTAATCATAAGGAACAATGGGAGACTCGTCAATAACCGGCATTACCACGATAGAGCTTATGTGGTCCCGACTATCACACTCAAGTGGGAAGAGCCATCCAAAACATTTCCATGGCAAAGGACACTACCATGATATCGATATCAAGCTGAAGGCCCCTTGGGGGCAGGGGAAGCTCACAAAGGAGGTCCCAAATAATCTAAGCATACCTATGTTGGCGGATAGTTCTGCGGCATAGGGTTGACTGACCCTTAGCCTATTCGGTGCTAGACACTACTCTCCAAAACATGCATATGCTCTCCATCATTTTTCAACGAAGCTAATCATCGTCTAGTGACAAAGCTGAGTAATAACATACATACATAAATCTAAAATCATTACATGAGGAGCCTTGGCTCAAACCATACTACAAGCTGAAAATAATGGGAGTCTAGACTCCAAAACCATGTGGTAAGCTAATTCATTAAATCGTAAAAACATACTTGATCATATCTGCTTGCCCAATACCTTCACATGCTTGAAATCAACTTGATTTTAGTTTGAAGACATGAATATAGACATGGGCATTTTGAAATCATACTTTCTTCATAATCGTCTCATCATACTTGAACATATATCTCATGGATCTCCACTTCTATGAACTTTCATAGATGGGAATCATACTTTAGAAAAACATGAATTTATATTTTAAAACATTTTAAAATCTTCCCATTTATCATAATTCAACATTCATAACATGTTTAGATCATACCCATGATAGAACATAGAGAATTCACATATATTTGGGTTTAAACCCCATAGATTCATCAATAAGGATTTTAAGAAATAGAGAGGGATTGGGCATAGGTGTGGGCTATTGCACCCATTCATAGCCTTACATACCTAAAGAATTCTGATTTCACAACTTCCTTGATTGCCCAAAGAGAATTTAGGAAGAACTTTGAAGAAACAAGACTTGGTCACCTCTCAACTCTCTGAGCTTTCATGCATGAATTAGGATAGGCATAGAATAACTTAACCATTCTTAAAACACTCCATTATGAGCTTAAAACTACTCTTAACCATTCTTAAAACACTCTATTATGAGCTTAAAATGACATAGTTTAGGCCTTAGAAACTTAGAAATTACGGAAAAGCCCTTATTAAATTCGTAGGAAAATATACATTACCAGTCCCTCGTAATCCCCATGAGGGACTAGACGACTCGTACCCTAGACCATGACTCGTGGTCACCAGTCGTTACCTGCACTGCCACATTTCTTCTGTAGGTCACCATGTGGGACACCACGACTCATGGTGCACCCGACGAGTCGTGGTGATGACCCATCACCAACACTACCTGCTTCCCTTCTTCCTTCAACCATCTTTGACCACAAGTGACCTAACGAATCGTGGGGCTGACCGCGACTCATGGTCACACCCGTGGTCACCCCAAACCTAAAATTTTCAACCAAGTCCCAGCCTTTCCTCATGAGTCACTTAATGACTCATGGGGTTCCTGACGAGTCACTGGATTACTCATCATATGACCCGGTGCAAAAATTTCTATTTTCTCCATTTCAACTCCCGGTTATGATCTTAGGGTTTTTGGGGTATTACACTCATGCCCAATTTCATCCCTAACCTTCGATTATAACTCTCTAAGCATTCCAAGTTAAATCCTAGGGTTCTACCCAATTTTCATGAAATCTTTCATGTTACCTCCATGGGTTTAATCCTCTTATGTTTCAATTGATATTCTTTGTCTATTAGGGTAGATTTAACCCTTAACTTACTTACTAATTCATGATTTCAAGTTTATGAAGATTATGCCCTATTATGCATAATTTATGAATTTCAATCTTGAGCCATGATTTCAAGTATGATGAACTATCTAGTATGTATGCACATTTATGAACTTCTAAACTTATGATTCCATGATTTTTAAGTTATGAAGATTTATTAAAGCATGTTTTATTTTCATAAATTTAAAGTTCAAGTATGATTATGATTTCATGTTTCGGCTACCTATGCAAGTTCAATAATGTTTTTATGATAATGATTCTGAGCCATGTGCATGTTTTTGGGAGTAGTGTCTAGCATCGAGTAGTCTAAGGATTCAGGAAAATCCCAATTCTTAGAACTACGTACCACTGTATGTATATATTCAGGTTCAAACCCTACGAGGACTTACTAGTGATATCACGCTTTAATCGCTCCTAGCCTCGCCACGCTTGGAATGACTCTGCCTACTTGGCCGAGATAGTTGGGGCATCATGTAAGCTTTATCATGATGTTTTCGGTTAAGATAAAGCCTCCCATTTTTCCCTAGGAGTGCATGTCACATATATAGAACAGTCTGCCTATAAAGCTCAAAGATCCGGGAAGTTTTACTATCAAGATCACCATTGGCAGTCCATTAGAGCCCATGGCTTATGTGATCTTAGGGAAAGCATCAATCTGATGTCCACCTTAATTTTCTAAAAGTTGGGTTTGGGTAGTCCAAGACCTACAACAGTGATTTTGTAGCTGGTGGATTACTCGTTGGCTAGACCATATGAAATTGTGGAAGATGTGTTAGTGCAAGTGGGCTCCCTTATCCTTCTGGTGGGCTCCAAGTAGGAATGCTAATGTCTTGAAGCACACCTCCAGGTTTTTCATGCTCAACCTTTACCTGTTGACAATTCGGACACTTAGCCACAAACTCCGCTATGTCCTTCTTCATACCATTCCACCAATATACTTCCCGTAGGTCATGGTATATCTTGGTTGCACCTGGATGTATGGAATATCTGGAACCATGAGCCTCGTGCAACATCTAATCTCTCAAATTATCAACACCCAGTACACACAGATGACCCTGATATCGAATCACACCATCTCCCCCTTGGGAGAAGACCTCCATTTTTTGATTACGAATAGCTTTCTTCAACTTGACCAAAATAGGATCCTCGTCTTGTGTAGCTTTGACCTCGGTCACTAAGGAATATTCTGAATCATTTTGAACAATGATACCACCACCCGTCGAGTCAACAAGATGAACTCCTAGCATGCAAGACGATGCACATCCTTCACTAACTCTTTCCTCTCCTCATCAACTGTCATGACCCAAACGTACACCCGGATCATAGACACGAGACAAGGAGCCCCTAGAGACCCCAAGTCAACCCATGGCACGAGCATACATCTAATTCAATCACATGAGCGGAAGACTTAGCATAGAGAATGTAATCATAACATAACATAAGGGAAAATGGTACAATACTTATACCATATGGCGGAATACACCTTTTTAGTCTGATAGGCCTCTAAACATGAAAAGCGGATTTATGGGATAACTCCCCAACCAACCCAACATCCAGAACTGAAGGAATAACATAGAGTGTGAACATGTAGCCCTCGAAACATGAGGACTCACCAAGTGCGTTGAGAGTAAGTCTGAATCTTGAGAACTGGGACCTGTATCATGAGAAGATACAACATAGAAAGTATGCGGTCAGTACGTGGAATGTATTGAGTATGCAAGGTAAGTAAAATGGACATTTAAAAAATGTATAAAACTCATAAATGATCATAAGAGCAGGACAACATGCTCATAACATATTTATCGTAATATAACATAAGGCTCAAGGTTTTCGAAACATTCATAATACAATCATAATCATAATCATAAGAGAAAAGCTCTATTGAACATGACTTCAATCAATATACATAATCATAAACATGCATAAGTCATGAGGAACAATGGGAGATTCTCTTAACCGACATACCCCATATGAGCACACATGAAGCCCGACTTGTAACCCTAGTTGGGAGGATTTTCGTACCTTGACAAGGGTAGGAACCATGAAGGGCGTGATCATACATGACAAGGGCCATTTGGGCCAGGGAAAAACATGGAAGGTTCCCAACATACCTACGGTGGAACGTAGTTCATGAGATCCGGGGCTTAACATGAGCCACGAACCTACTCAGTGTGTAATACTACTCCTAAAACATATATAGTGCTCATAATAATACATACATGAGTTCATGGGCTAGTCAAATCATGATAATTGTAAACATGCTTGAACATACGAGAACTAGCCATGACTTGAGACCCGTGAGTCGGCCAAAACATAATTCATGCTTAATAAAATACATACATACTTGTAGATCATGCATATAGTTCAAATTTCCATAAGAGAATAATAGATAACATAATATATTCATTATTTAATTTATAATACATGCTGGGCTAATCGAAAACATCAATTGATCAATGGATCATAAATCAGTTTATCATGGGCATGCATAATCGGGTTAAAATGATTAGAAATTCGAAATTAGACATACTAATATCAATTTAGAGCTCAAAAGATGATCAAAATTAGTAGATAATGATAGGGTTTCAAAATCACAAGACCCATAATTAAGTCATCAAATTTTATACAAACCAAATATAAAATGTCACGCCCCGCTTTGGGAGGCATGACTCGCACCTGGTGCCCTACTAGGACCTGGACTGCTGGACTACTGAGCCTAAGAACTTCTGGTGCCAGGCTGGCTCTAATTCTGGATTTATGAAAACAACGGGCTATATAACGTCTGTAAATACAGCCTCCGGCCGACAAGGCCTATAGCCACCTGTAGAAATATAACAGCTACCTAGAACAACTGAACATAAGGGAACCTATGCGGACCGACAAGGCCACCATGCTGACTAGTTATTACCGAAAAGTAGAATCAAGCGCTAAACTTATGTGTGACCGGCAAGGTCACCAACTGACAATTGAACAAGGCCCCACACGGCCATCACATGCAAACTAAAAACATACACACGGCCCCACTTGACCGGTACAACTAACCACAGGGAATATACAATCCGCAAGCCTCTAAGAATAATAAGATGGTCGGGACAGGGCCCCGGCCTACCCATACTGTACGAACAAAAAGGGAAGTAAACCTTTAGATATCAAGCTCCAGATGAGAGGAGCTGAAGACTCTGTACACTGGATGGAACTATGAGGGATCTGCTCCTCGTCTATGAGTACCTGCAGGCAAGTAATGCAGCGCCCCAAAACAGGCGTCAGTACCACTGTATTGAGTATGCAAAGCAATAACTGAAAATAATTGAAAGCAAACAATAATACTGATAGATACTGAAGTAATAGGAGACGGGCTGAGACTGACTAAAAAGAGCGTAACTTTACTGAAGAGAGTAAGAATTATACCTGATAACATGGCGGTCTACTTTCTATCTATTATTAACTAACACAACATAGCATACAAGAACCTTACCAGCCCACATAAGCCGTAAGGTACCAACCAGCACACAATCTATATACCCCTACCCAGGTCATACCATCCACCTAGTAACTATGAGCATCCGGCTAGCCCCCTGGGTATGCAACTTGGGCTCGCTGAGCCCCCAACTATAGCTGTATCTGAGTCTGGAGGACTCCTGAAATTTGAAATCTAAAATCTGTAATATGAAAACTATAATCTGCACCCCGGGTGCAAGCGCTCGACAGGGGGTGTGGTATAGTGCTGATCAGCTTGCTATGGGGAATCTGCATCCCATCTTCGTCCGATGGCGGACGGCATGCCACTCTGTAGAGCGACGTATCCTCACCCTCTGGCGGGCGAGTCAACACAGCTATTAACCCTGGGACGGTCAAGGAAGCTCTAAGGATGCCCAACACATAATAATCATGTCTCCACAGATAGCAATAACCGCATGTAATATATATACACTGAATCTGATAATAATATTTATATTCTGGTATTCTGTTCTGAATCTCATACTGAAATATACTAAATCTAATACTGAAATATGTTGAATCTGTACTGAAATATACTGAATCTGATACTGAGATATACTGAGTCTGAAATAATATTTCTGGAATATTCTGCTGGGAATTATACTGTTTTACTGAGTTTCATGTTGAACACTGTATAATAATTCTAACATGCTTACTGAACTCATACTGAATATAATATACGGCTTCTGAAACATTCTACTGGAATTTGTACTATTTTGCTATACTGGAACTACTAGCTTGCCGAAAGAAACTGGCTTTGCATACCTCAGTTGTCGGTTTACCGATTAACTGGCGAGGTTTGGCTCATATTCAGCTATTCTCCCCAACTGTAATCGTATTCATGCAAGAATAGAACTAACTTCATTATTATACTGGAAGAAAACAATACTTTAAATCTATATACTGACTATCTTTCGACTTATCGAAGTACGATTGAAAACTCATAATTTCTCGGAGGTCTAGAAGGGAAAAATACTCACTTTAGGCCTGGGAGTGTATTAACACTAGTTTGGAGCAATTACAATCACTTTGACTCAGCGGGGCGATGCTTCGCCGGGCGAATTTCACGAAACTAGCTCCGTAGAAATGCTCCCTGCAGCTTTATACTTCGGTACCCGAAGTTAATTTGACTTTGGACCGGGTTTGACAGCGTAATCGAACGAATATTATATAAACCCTTCGCTCCTCCTCTGTTTCTGGTCGTTCACTTTGGAAATAATATGAAAGATGACTTGAAAATGAATTGAGAGGCCTTTATATACTCTGATCCTTTAAGTCGCATTTATCGAATGCGATTTATAAGTCGCATTTGTTGAATGCGATTTATAAGTCGCATTTTCCTTGCGACGCTCTGACTTGGCGCTTGTCCGGTTTCTCCCCGGGCCCTTTTCTCGCACGTATGACATTTTAAAACTCTTAACCAACATGTGAATAGGCCAACTTAGTGTCAAGAACTTACGGGGTGTAACATCCTTCTTCCCTTAAGAACATTCGTCCTCGAATGTTAACTTTCGTTTACAGAAATTTTAACTTATTCTACTTATTCTGGAAAAATTTCGGCAGAGTTTTCCCTGTAATATGGACTATTTCAAAAATCCTAAAACACAGAAAAGTCCAATATAGGTACTCCATATAATACTATAGCATTCATTTCATAATAAACTGAAGTCAACATCTCACTTATACACATCAATATAAAGCAACTCATAAAACAACAATATCAACATACCTCTGACTGACTAAGTCTGAAATAACTGAGGGTATCTGGCTTTCATATCTTCTTCTGCTTCCCAAGTCATTTCCTCTCGGTTCTTGTTACGCCATAACACTTTGACAGAAGTAACATCTTTAGTTCTTAATCTGCGGATCTGCTGGTCTAGTATGGCTACTGGAACTTCTTCATAGGCCAACTTCTCTGTAACCTGAACATCTTGGACTGGGACAATTCTGGAGGGATCTCCTATGCACTTTCTCAACATTGATATATGGAAAACTGGGTGGACAGATTCTAACTCTGGAGGTAAGTCTAACTCATATGCCACTTGGCCTATTCTTCGGCGAATCTAATAAGGCCCAACAAACCTCGGGCTGAGCTCGCCTTTCTTGCCAAATCTCATTACACCCTTCATCGACAAAACTTTCAGAAACACCCAATCACCCACATTAAATTCCAAGTTTCTGTGCCGCACGTCAGCATACAATTTCTGGAGGCTCTGAGCAGTCAGTAAACATTCTCTGATAAGCTTTACTTGTTCCTCTAACTGATGAATGATATCTGGCCCAATCAATGCTGATTCTCCTACCTCAAATCAACCAACTAGAGATCTGCACTTTCACCCATATAATGCCTCATAAGGCACCATCTGAATAGCTGAATGGTAACTGTTATTATAGGAGAACTCAATGAGTGGTAAATGTTCATCCCAGCTACCTTCGAAATCCAACACATATGCTCGCAACATATCCTCGCGCGTTTGAATGGTGCGTTCTGCCTGCCCATCTGTCTGAGGATGAAAAGCTGTGCTCAGGTTAACCTGCGTCCCCAAGCCTCTCTGAAATGATTGCCAGAATTTAGCTGTAAACTGCGCCCCTCTGTCAGAGATAATGGACACTGGAACACCATGCAACCTGACTATTTCTCTGATATACAGCTCAGCATAATCCTCGGTGGAAAAGGTAGCCCTTACTGGCAGAAAATGAGCTGATTTTGTCAGTCTGTCAACAATCACCCAGATCAAATCATATCTACGCCTGGTGCGGGGTAATCCTACTACAAAATCCATATTTACTACTTCCCATTTCCATAGAGGCACAACTATATCCTGAGTCATTCCGCCTGGTTTCTGATGTTCAGCTTTTACCTGCTGGCAGTTAGGACACTGAGCTACGAATTCTGCTATCCCCTTCTTCATTCCTGGCCACCAGTAGATTTCTTGTATATCATGGTACATTTTCAACGAACCTGGGTGGAGAGAATAACGGGCATAATGTACCTCGCCCATAATCTGCTGGCGAAGCCCTGCAACGTATGGAACATAAAGGCGATCTTTATATCGCAATACCTGTTCGGGCTGTTTCGCAACTACATGCAAGTGCACGTGGTCGAACAAGTAGTAAAATGGCTAAAGTAAGCCAAGTATCAATCCCACAAGGACTGAACCAAGGTAATAATCGAATTAAGTATTAATGAACTCTAACTCTAAAAATGCAGACAACAATTTAAAGAAGATTTTGAGAGTTTGTTTCTTAAGTTATACTAATCTAAAACAAAATGATAAGATGAGTCTGAACTATAGTAATGAGCAAGCTGAGGCCAAAACAAACATGCAAGGAAGTAATTTATCGATACAATTCGGTTAATCTTTCCTTCGGTTGCTAGTCAAGAATTATTGCCTATGGAGAGAAACTTTCGTATTCTACCCAACTTAAGAATCATGAACCTTCAACCTACATTTCTGTGATAAAAGAATTTCATGTTCTAGCCATACGAAACCGATTCCTTAATTGACTAATACGACTTTCAGATATATTTCTATTCTGAAGGTAAATCAATTCTCAATTTTCCCAAACTAAGAAGAGATCATATCCTACCAATTCACAAGTTTCCAATTTCTTTCCTTTTCAAGATAAAACTGGATTTTTTAGATATACATTAACATTGGCCAGACATTAATGCAGTAAGAATAAGAATTGATAGAACAACCATGGAAGAAAAGATGAAAAACCAAAATGATCAACAATTACATTCCACTACAAATGTTCTTAACCTCAGCAAGAAGTGAATTTATCCACTCATTTGTGGATTAAACATTATCCAATGAGTATAAATCATACAAACAATTGAAATAAAGGAGAAAGAGTTAGAGAAGAACCCTAAGATTTTCGTCCCCTCAACTGCCTGTAACCCACGTTCTTGCTCAACCAAGTCAGAATAATTAAAAATAAACCTAAGTGTGTTATTTATACTAGTGGGAATTTTTCCCGGAATAACAAGCAACGTGTCACGGAGTGCATCGTGGAGCACCACCTCCGTGACACAGAGTAAACGCGGACCCTCACTGGAAATTTATGTTCCAGGTAAATATAAGCAACGTGCCACGGCATGTAACGCGGGGCTTGGTCAACGTGCCACGGCGCCGTCGCGAACCCTTACTGGAATTTGACAAAATAAATCATCCGAGGCAGACTGCCTCCGCGATGGCAGCGTGACACGACTCCATCGCGGAGCCCCTATATTTGTTGCTTTTCCTTGACCTTTTCCACTGCTCGCTTCCAAGTCCATTCCCGATTTTCACCAACATGCAACTTAGCTTCCTAAAATTACATTTTTCCTGCAAAACAACACTAATCATGTTGGTTAGTATAAATTCACATTTTAACTACAAATCACATGAGAATGTACAAATAACGATAGATAAACAAGACGAAATAGAGCATTTGAGCATCGCTTGAGCATATAATTCTGCCCAAGATCACTTACCCCACACTTAGAACCTTGTTCATCCTCGAACAATACTCTCACATCTCATGCAATTGACACCCACGTATAGCTACTTTGGCTCGACAATTCAAGCTACGGTTATACCGATTATTTAATATAGCAAATCATCAAGAAAACATGCATAGTCCCATCAATACCATGACATTCTCCACATCAAGACCTCCTAAACTCAAGAATCGACTCTCGATCTTGGCAAACTCATGCAAATCAACTGATCAAGACATCTGACACGAAATTCAATCTCTCATCAAGCATGTGCCCTCACAACACAAGAGAATTTCCCCTTTTTCAATCATATATTTCCAAAGCATTACATGGGGTATATGAACACGATTTCGCTCTCTCTCCCAAAGAATTCACATGCATCATGTCATGAACCATAAGCTTGCCTTTAGTGTATTACTCCACTAATATAAGGACGCATGATGTAAGATCACGTAGGACTTAACGGGTTGTAATGTAAGCTAAGGAACTTGTAAATACTGGGCTAACCAATAATAGCAACTAGCCTCCTTAAGCGCTTTTCAATACATCCCACCATCATTGTGGGCATTGTTTCATTCTTCATCCTCTCATTCGTGAATTTTTTTTCTTTATTTTTGTTCTCATTTCTTTAAGCACACTCGACTTAATAAAAAATATTAGTTATACATCTTTATTTTGTTTAATTTCATCAAGTGCACCCTTGACCTTTTCTTTACTTTCACCACATCCATTTTTCCTTCCTTTTCACAATTCTCACTCCTTGACACTGTGGGAAAATTATTTTTCTTGAGCGCTTAAGAGTCTTGGATCAACTTCACGGCTAATGAAAAGAAGGGATAAAGCTCGGTTTCTACCTCTTCAATGAAAGAAAAAATAGGCTAAAGGCTCAATGGGGCTGACTAGGATGTACATTCAAGGTAGGTATGATAAGAAAAAAAAACTTTCGGTTTAATTAAAGAAACGCCTACATCCTTTCCTACAATACACATCCTTCATTTTGTTTTGCACACACACTAGGTAAGTTCTAGACACTTCACAATAGCATGGAATAATCGAAACCTCACCTCACACTCATTGCACATGCTCAACTCAAGACTTATTCACAGACTCTTCAATCAGCTAATTACAAGAATTCAATATTAATCCTCAATCACACCGAATCGAACTCTTTGGCCTAGGTATCTCAACATGTTTACACATTTGCATGCTTTCATATGAATCATCTTTGCATCTCAATATCATGTACAACACGCAACAAGAATTCCGAACCATGAAGTAGCGACACGTTTGGGAAACAAACAAAAGAAAGAAAATAAAAGAAAAGAACAAAACTACTCCTATCGACTACATTTCCCTTAAGACGGTCGTCATCCATCCATCATAGGGAACGGTCACTATTTACGACTTCAGTTCAATGGGACTATTCTGGATAAAAGCACCAAAAACAAAGGCCGAGAAACCCAATCATAAAAAAATTCAACAAAAATTTTTAAAATATCGATAATTTCGATAGAAAACAAAAAAATATTTACACAACCAACCAACCAACAACTCAACATAGCACACAACAACTTAACATTCATTACAACACAGAATTACAATACAAAACATACGCACAAAATCACAGGGTCACAATTTTTTCACAGGCACAACAACACAAGACATAAAAAAATAAAAACCACAACGAAACATACATCACCTAAATACTCCCACCCCACACTTAAACTGAACACTGTCCCCAGTGTTCACAAAATTCAACATATCACAAAGGTGGGTGGTGAAACTCCCTGATCAATCGAAGTATTCCACTTCTTCATCAAGTGTCGTTGCCTCGTCCCCCATATCTGAATCACCCCATCTGTCCTCATCTAACTCAACATCTGAGTCATTGCAGCGTGTCTCCTCATCAGTGGGGACATCATCATCTACGGGCTCCACAAAAGCTAACCCCACTCGGCATAGAGCTCGGGCATTTTCGCCAAAAGGGTAATCTAGCTCGAGCTGCCATAGCTCATCTTCTGTTGTTTTGCCTCCCGCCTATGCGCAACTGCAGCATCTGCATCCCGTATACACGAGCCATATACTAATCATCCCGAGCATGTCTCTCGGCTAGTGTGAGAACTGGCCCGTGAGTGGTGTCGGGTGCCTTGGTTTTGGTGACGTCCAAGGCACGCCTATCTATTTGCGGGATGTAGTCCAGGGTCTCTTCCTCGATATCAAGCCCTCTCAGAAATGTGGTGAGCAAACCACCAAACCCGTACCTGTGCCCTTGATGCAAACGGGCCCTCTTCATGGCGGAGATGATCACCGCCCCAACATTTATCTCAAGCCCTTTCATCAGGGCATAAACCAAGCACACTCGATCCCGAGTGACATCCGTCATGTGCACCCCCTGGATCAGGCAGGAACACACAATTTTAAGCCAAATCCTGGCTTTCCTATTCATTTGAAAGTAAGGCAGTGTCTGATGGTAGCCCCTCTCCTTGTGCCTGCTCCATCGTGCTGTCGAACGGGCTCCACACAGAGTGTGTCTGATATCCGAATAGGGTGGAGTTATATTCAGCTGCCGGAGTACATGGGCGTCTGTGTCCCGCGCCCCCAATCTGTCATTCAAGTGATGGGGCTCAAAGGTGACAACCTGCCCCCTTATCTTGACAGTGTGACTACGAAGTGTCGGGTTCCAGTTTGCGTAGAACTCCCGAATCAAATGGAGATTGCAATCCTTGGGCTCTTCGAAGATGAAGTTCAGCCCAACAGCGTCAATCCGGTGTACGATTCTGGGGAATTTCTGTGCAAGTGGCTCCCTTGCAATGTGCTCCTCAGGGAAGTATTTGGTTTCCTTGTGCTTTGCATACCATTTCTTCCCTTCGTCCGTCGCCCATCGGGTTCTGTATTGACGGCGTTGGCCGCGTGGAACCGCTGGTACTGCTGGAACTGTTGTTCCCAGTCTAATCCTCTTTCTACCGGCGCCTGATGTAGATGCGCCCTTTCCTTTGTCTTGCCTACTTGAGATCGTTCCTGTCAAATCAAACAGACAGCCCCAATGTTATTCAAGTCACAAATTAACTTCGACTAAGGTTGGGTTGAGTTAGGACACCCCACACTTAGTCTTTAGCCCCAATTAAAACTATTCGGCAAGACACTCATGCTTTCCCAATTTTTACAATCACCATGCCCCGTGCATTCAGATAAGTTGATGGAATAATTACTAAGTACTACTCAAACTTTGTACAACGCATAACAATATCACCATCGATTCCATTTCATCACATAGCTCTTAGATAAAAAAAAAACTTTTCTCAACATCAACCAATGCAATTCACCAATTTCAATTTCCCGAAAATTCCATTGTTTACTTCGCATATTCATCTATATTCACAACATCATTTATATCACCCAACATGCACAACCCAATTATTTTCACATTTTCAACCAAATTTAGTT
Source organism: Datura wrightii (assembly GCA_035772735.1). Classification (NCBI taxonomy): domain Eukaryota; kingdom Viridiplantae; phylum Streptophyta; class Magnoliopsida; order Solanales; family Solanaceae; genus Datura; species Datura wrightii. The sequence goes on along the minus strand of JASDFA010000010.1, from coordinate 119,537,659 downwards.
TCTTCCTATTCAAAATCTAACCCTAGCTACCAATTTTGCACAAATTCAATCAAACATGCATTCATCGAGTTCATATACTCACAACGAAATTATGAACATCAATCAATCATAATTTAAGTGAATTCAAACTTAATTTACACTTAGGGCAAGCTTTACTCACCTCACATGCTCAAAAATTGAAAATTTTGGCAAAAATTGAGGTTAAGTTCAAGAACATACCTTTAATTCGATGAACTCAAAGAAAAGTTGAAGAAACTTCGATCCTAGGTCCGTGTCACATTGGGGGAGGGGGGATTTTAGGGAGTTTGTCGCGTAGGGGAGTGGGAAATGGGAAAAAGAGGGGATTTCGGGGTTAAAAAGAGGTTCTTTTTTTGCACGGGTCACCCGGTGACCCAGTGTGACCCGACGCGAAATACACCCCAACGTGTCATAGAGGGTAACGCGGAGCACCCCCTCCCTGATACGGAGCCATCGTGCTAGCCTTCTGGAATTTGTAAAAATTCCAGAATTGGCTTCAACGTGTCACGGAGGGTAACGCGGAGGCCCTCCTCCGTGACACGGAGCCAACGCATAGGCTCACTGTAATGCCATTTTTTTATTTTTCTCACCTCGATTTTTTTCCTTTGCGATTCTTTGCATTTTTTGCTCTCCATTCCACCTGAAAATCATCTCACAACAAGAAATTGGTTAGAATTCATAGGTTTCAAACACAACCACAATTTTTTGTTTTTATTTTTATTTTTTTTCTTTTTTTTTCTTTTTCTTTTTAACTAATTCTACTCATCTATTACAATAATTTCATAGGTTGCCTCCCGTGCAGCGCCGGGTTTACCGTCGCGGCTCGACGTCATTAAAGCTCAATCATCCTCTAGAGTGATGGACGTTTTCTCTCGAATAACGTCCTCACCCCAGTAATGCTTACACCGCTGCCCATTGACTAAGAACGTGGCACTTCGATCTTCTTTCCACAACTCCAGTTTTGGGGTGTCCTCAATCGGTGGTTTTCCCACTGGGTCTCGCGAATCAACAATCTGAACAATATCTGCTTGATTTAGCGCGTTGATTGCTGAAAGCTCCTCATATATGGCCGGAAGCTTCATGGCCTTGTACAAATCAAATACCTCCACCTTGTAATGCGCCCGTATGGTTAGCTGCCCTACAGCTACATCAATCAAAGCTCTCCCGGTTGCCAAGAAAGGACGTCCCAAAATAAATGGGACTTCCGCATCCGGCTCAAAATCCAGAATAATAAAATCTACCGGGAAGATAAGGGAGCCCACTTGCACCAGCACACCCTCCACAATTCCATCTGGACTGGCCAAAGAACGATCCGCTAACTGCAAGATCACTGTCGTTGGTATAGGACTGCCCAGCCCCAACTTCTTGAACACCGATGTCGGCATCAAGTTAATACTCGCTCCCAAATCGCATAGTCCACGAGCTTGGATACTTTTCCCAATTGTGATTTGAATTGTAAAGCTCCCAAGGACCTTGAGCTTTGTTGGCAACTTGTTCTGTATCCGGGAAGTGCACTCCTCCGTAAGCGCCACCGTAGAATACTCCATCAATCTGCTTTTGTTAGCTACGATGTCCTTGATATACTTTGCATACTTCGGCACTCCATGCAAAACATCAACAAGAGGTAAATTAATGTGTACCTGTTTAAGCACCTCCATGAACTTTTTGAAACACGCTCCCTCCTTGTGTTTCTTTAATCTTTAAAGGAACGGGGGTGGTGGTCTTTCTGCTTCAGCTGCCTTCTCCTTCCCCCTCTCTTCATTCTGTTCCCTTTCTTTCTCCACTGCTCCTGACTACTGAGGTGGTCTTTCTGGTTCCACCTCCTTGAGTTATAAACCACTCCTTGTGGTCACTGTATTTACTTGCTTGGGATTCGGGTCAGTGTCACTCGGTAATCCTCCTCTTGGCCTGGTGTTTTGAGCTCCAGCTAGTTGCCCAAACTGGTACTCCAACGCCTTTGTAGTTAACTGATTGTTCTTTACATCTGCCGCCAATTTCACATAGTCAGCCTGCAATTGAGCTTGGTTAGCTATCATTGTTTTAAACATTTCCTCAATGCTGGGTGGTGGTGGTGGAGGAGGAGGTGCATTGTTGCTTCTGTATTGAGTCTGATAGTTCTACTGCCCTCCTTGATTTCTCTACGCACCCAGATTCGAATTCTACCCTTGATGGCTGTTACTACCCCAGGAGAAATTCGGATGATTCCTCCAATTAGAGTTGTAGTTGTTGCCATGCTGTTGGTGATTATTTCTCTGTACATTACCAACAAAGTTCACTGAATCTGGATTTGCACCACAACACTTAGCTGAGTGTTCATTACTACCGCATACTTCACACCAAATCTGCTACACTACATTAACTGGGACTTGAGATTGATTCAAGCTCATATTGCTGAAGTGGGTGTTAAATTGATTTTGTAGCGCAGCTATCTGTGCAGCGATAGCTGTAAAACCATCCACTTCTAAGACTCCTGCCGCTTTTCTTGTTCCTCCTCTAGAAGAGTCCGCATTCCCCTCTTGATTTCCCTGCGAAATACAATTTAACAAAGTATACAGCTCCTCATAAGTCTTTTCTAGTGCTTGTCCCCCAGCTGCTGAGTCTAGAAAATTTTTTATGTGGGGTTCCAAACCCTCTATGAAAGTATGCACCAGCACATCATTGGACTGGTGATGGTGAGGACAATCCCGTAACATGGATTTGAATCTTTCCCAAGCTTGATACAGATTCTCCCCCTCTCTTTGTTTAAAACTTAGAATCTGACTTCTAAGTCTTGCTGTTTTCCCGGATGGAAAGAACTGTATCAAAAATTTTCTTGCAAGATCATCCCAAGTGGTGATGGAATTAGGTGGCTCAGCTTTCAACCACCTCTTTGCTTCTCCCAATAGTGAAAATGGGAACAATGTAAGTCTTACGTAATCAGATGATACTCCAACGGGGATGTAAGTTTCACTTATCTCCAAAAAGTTTTGGAGATGTTGTTGTGGATCCTCGTGAGGGAGACCTGTGAATTGCCTGCTGGTGTGCAGCAATAGCACCATATTCTGTTTCAGCTCAAACCTCCCTCCTGGCTCGGGTTTGCGAATGCTTAATGTAACATTGTTAGAATGTGGGATTGCCACTTCGCGAACTGGCCTAGCTGCCAATTCCTCGGGCACTAACACTGCCCTTACAAGTGGTGGATTCTGTTGCTGCTCCGGGATTGTCTGTCTGAGCAACTGCAGCTTTTTCTCTAAAGCTTCTCTCCTTTGACGAAATTGTCTTTCCGGCTCTAAGTATGAATCCACCAGCTCCTTGTCTCTTGCCAGTGTTCAACAGAATTCAATATCTGCAAAAGACAGGCTAAGATCAAGTTTTCAGCACTAATATAGAAATCGTAAACTAACACTTAAGAAAACAATTTTACCAATTGCCAGTCCCCGGCAACGGCGCCAAAAACTTGTTCGGGCTGTTTCACAACTACACGCAAGTGCACGTGGTCGAACAAGTAGTAAAATGGCTAAAGTAAGCCAAGTATCGATCCCACAGGGACTGAACCAAGGTAATAATCGAATTAAGTATTAATGAACTCTAACTCTAAAAATGCAAACAACAATTTAAAGAAGATTTTGAGAGTTTGTTTCTTAAGTTACACTAATCTAAAACAAAATAATAAAATGACTCTGAACTATAGTAATGAGCAAGTTGAGGCCAAAACGAACATGCAGGGAAGTAATTTATCGATACAATTCGGTTAATCTTTCCTTCGGTTGCTAGTCAAGAATTATTGCCTATGGAGAGAAACTTTCATATTCTACCCAACTTAAGAATCATGAACCTTCAACCTACATTTCTGTGATAAAAGAATTTCATGTTCTAGCCATACGAAACCGATTCCTTAATTGACTAATACGACTTTCAGATATATTTCTATTCTGAAGGTAAATCAATTCTTAATTTTCCCAAACTAAGAAGAGATCATATCCTACCAATTCACAACTTTCTAATTTCTTTCCTTTTCAAGATAAAACTGGATTTTTTAGATATACATTAACATTGGCCAGACATTAATGCAGTAAGAACAAGAATTGATAGAATAACCATGGAAGAAAAGATGAAAAACCAAAATGATCAACAATTACATTCCACTACAAATGTTCTTAACCTCAGCAAGAAGTGAATTTAGCCACTCATTTGTGGATTAAACATCATCAAATAAGTGTAATTCATCCAAACAATTGAGATAAAAGAGAAAGAGATAGAGAAGAACCCTAGAATTTTCGTCCCCTCAACTACCTGTAACCCACGTTCTTGCTCAACCAAGTCAGAATATTTAAAAATAAACCTAAGTGTGCTATTTATACTAGTGAGAATTTTTTCCGGAATAACAAGCAACGTGGCACAAAGTATATCGCGGAGCACTCCCTCCGTGCCACGGTGCAAACGCAGACCCTCATTGGAATCAGGTTCCTCAATAATTTCTCCTTGGCATGCCACGACCTGCAACGAGGAGCCAGGCCAATGTGTCACAGCGCAATCGCGAACCTTCACTGGAATTGGCCAAAATAAATCACCCGAGGCATAATCACCCAAGTCCATTCCCGATTTTTACCAACATGTATCTTAACTTCCCAAAATTAGATTTCACCTACAAAACAACACTAATCATGTTGGTTAGTATAAATTCACATTTTAACTACAAATCACATGAGAATGCACACATAACGATAGATAAACAAGACTAAATGAAGCGTTTGAGTATCACTTGGGCATATAATTCTGCCCAAGATCAACAATATGGGTAGGCGGGGGCCCTGTCCTGACCATCTCATTATTCCTAGAGGCTTGCAGATTGTATATTTTCCCTATGGTTAGCTGTATTGGCCGTGTGGGACCTTATTCAGTTGTTAGTTGGTGGCCTTGTCGGTCACAGATCAGTGTAGTGCTCGATTTCATTTCTCAGATATAACTAGACAGCATGGTGGCCTTGTCGGCCCGTATAGGATCCCTTGTAGTTGGTTGTTCTGGTTAGCTGTTTATATCCTTACAGGTGGCTATAGGCCTTGTCTGCCGGAGGCTGTGTTTACAGCCGTTATATAGCCCGCCGTTTTCTTGAATCCAGAGTTAGAGCTAGCCTGGCACCAGAAGTGCTTACGCTCAGTTAGTCCAGCAGTCCAGATCCTAGTAGGGCACCAGGTGCCAGTCATGCCTCCCAAGATGGGGCGTGACAGCCCCGCCCTGCCTCCCCCCGTTTATGTTATCTTTCATTTTTTTTAATTATTTTTCATTTAGCAACATAATTTTTTTAACTTCTTTCCCATCTATAAATGAAAGTTAATTGGATAGATACTTTATTGCGACATCTCACTTTTCATCCTTCAACTTGACAAAAATAAATTTACTCTTTGTTATAATTTATTTGGCTTGAGTCAAAATACGAAGGTTAAACTAACTAATGTTCAGTGTCAATATGAACATACAATCTTTAGTTTTTAAAAAATAAAATTTACACATTTCGAAATTACATAAAAACTGCTATAAGTCATAATAGTTTACCACTCAAAATATGTAAAAAATATTTGAAAAAATTATGATTAAAGAAAATATTATTTTAATTATTCAAATAGTAACTAAGACAAATAAATTAAAACGAAATAATAAGCATAAATTTTTATGATAAAAGAACCAAAAATATACTTTAATAAAAAAAGTTCATTTCTCTTAGGACGATGTCTAAAGATGATAGTCTTCCCATCTTTTAAAATATGGACATGATATTTAGCAAGAAGGCCACGTCCTTTCGGGCATAAACTGTTATCGACAATTTCAATTTTTTTAACTTAAGCCTTACCATGCCCTACCCTAACCCATTAAAATTTTTTAAAAATAATATTTTTCTCTGACCCGCCCTACTCCACTCTGTTATAATTTTTTCTTGCCCTACCCCGTCCCATCCTGCCCCATACTATTCAAATTTTTCTGTTTTGTCCTGGACCAATAAAGACTTGCCCTACCCGCCTACTTATGGTCCATTTGAGTTGAAAATTCTTCAGATTCTAATTTTCAGTTTTTTTCGTGAGGTCCAAAATAGCGATTCAGTATGAACCATGAGTGATCCAGCGAGTGGGTAGATCATAAGGTAGCCTAGACAAGAGTGGACATGGATGTATATTCATGGTTCCGACGAAGCCTCTCTAGAACTACCAGGACCACCACCACTGCTCAACCTAGCCCTAAGGACGACGAACTGCTCTACGGCGTCACTGACCAATTACTTGATTTCATCAAATCCTTCTCCATTGACACCTTCCGGAACTTCTCTCTCCAAGGTTCTCTTTCTTTCTTTCTTTCTTTCTATTTTTATTTCTTTTTCCCTTTTTTTGTATGAAATGGATCCAAATAGACTGAAATCTATATAAAGGACTGATATTGTTGACTCAATTAGTTTTGAATTGAAGAATAATTGTAGTTGTTTTATGGAGATATACACTCAGCTTACATGCCAGTATGTCTTAAATATGGTAGATGGTTTTGTTGTTAGATGAGGAGGATGGAGATACACCCGAGAATGTACGCAAAGATCTATCTGATTGGCAACAGCGTCATGCTTTGCTTGTTCTTTCCAAAGTCAAGGTCTTTCCTTATCTTTGATTGTTTTACTTTCAATGGTGTTTGCTCTTACCTTTATTGTTTTTTCCTTTTCTGTTCCCTTTAGGTTTTTAAAAACTGAGTTGAACAAAGGTTTAGGAATTGCCTTTTGGATGTTGTAAAACTAGGCCTCCTGTTGCTTGTCAATATGATTCATCCTTTGAGCTTTTTGAATTAGACTCACTTGGTCTAGTTAAGATTTTGACCTTTTGTGGTGGATTTCAAGAGGCACTAATGTTTGACTGTGTAAAATATGAACACATATATGCCATACATAGACCACCTAGTGCATTTTTCTAGGTGCTAAGTGGTTGGACTGGAACCAAGAATTAAGTTGATGCCGACAAGCTCCTTATACAAACAAGTGTTGAAGTAATAAACACAGCTAACAAAAGGCTTTTAATGCCTTTCTTCATCCTGCATAGCAGATAAAAATGGAACTTTTGTTATCAGTTACTTCCCCAATTTCTATTTATGTGACAATATTTGACTGGACATAGAGTTAAAAAATAAAGAGGACTGCTTGTACATAAACTAAATGTATTTAACATTCCAAAGTACTCATAGTATCTAGTAGGGATTTCAACATCTCATACCAATTCCTATAAGTACATATCATTATGATTAAAATGAGAATGTTAGAAAAAACATAAATAAATGTCTTTCTTTTCGGTATGACTGAAAAGGAAAGATTTCCATGTGAAAAATAAGGAAGATTCAGTTATGGAGAAGGTTTAGTTTTATACTGTAGTATGAGACAATACAAAGACCCTGGTTTTCAGTTTATTTTGCTTGCTAGAGTAACTAGACTAAATATCTCAAGGCAGGTTTTGGTACTTGTATTAAGTCTATTTTATTTTAGATCTAGAATTTATTAGCAGTGGTTGCAACCTACGGATATGTTTAATAGGGAAAAAATCACCACCAACTTTTTCAACTGAAAAGATAGGATGTATCTGAGCAAATAGAACACCTTTCAAGAGTATCAATACCATCACATGGATCGTAAATGCAAGAATGTGATGTACTCAAGAAATCAACAGTTCCTAATGGAATAGGCAACAAAACCACCTTACCACCCACTACCAATAAATTCCCCCCCCCCCCCCCCCAAAGTTAAATTGGTGCTTGCTATTGCACCACGTTCCATTGAGCAAAAACCACCCACTGCCAATAAATTGCTCCCTCCCCTCTAAGTTAAATTGGTGCTTGCTATTGCACCATGTTCCATTGAGCAAAAACGTTTGTACTCTTTTTATATAGATTTGAGAAATCCTATCCACTTCGAGTAGCTTTTGAAGTTGAGTTAGACCCTTTGTCCAATTTTTATTACATGGTATTATAGTCAGATCCATCTTTGATATTTTTAGATGCTTCACGACTGGGGCATGCCAGAGGTATTAGAATCTCACATTGGTTAAGTGTATAGGTTGTAGTCTCTTTATGTGGTTTTAGGTATTCCTCACCACCTCTTTTGCAGTTGAGTTAGGCCCAACGTCCAGTTTCTCAACATTGAGCATATCTCTTGGCATTAGCAGAGCTTCTTTCTTAGATAGTGTCATGCCCCAAGATTGGGGAAGGCGCGACTGGTTTTCGATACCTGACCAACCGGAAAGCTTGCTTTATAACATCTATAACTGTAACATTTATGCCGACCAGACCACCTGTCACTTTCATCTATAACTCAGAAAGGGATCGACCAGGTCCCAACATAAAATAACGAGAGATAAACTGCCGACAAGGCCATAATAGAATTGAAAAAAACTGCGAAAAACTAGCACGACCACATATTGAACTGAAACTATACAACTACTCCACAAAAGCCTCTAAAGAGTACATAAACTGAATGCACTGGACAGGGCCCTGGCCTACCCATATTGTACAATAAAAACTCAAAAGACAGCAAGACCTCAACTCCTGAAAGAAGGGGAACATACCAACTCTCTGCTGAAGAGCAACTCTTACTGCAGCTGATAGTCTGAAACTCTATCTGCACCTGCAGCACGATTGTAGGGATCCCCAGGCGAAGGGACATCAATACGAAAAATATGTACTGGTACGTAAGATTGAAAGCTGTAACTAGGATAATGCCAAAGATAACTGAACCAGAGAAGGGAACATAACAACAACCTGAAACTTTGGAACCTGTCAATATAAACCATAGCAAACAACAACTGAATATAACTCAGAAGATAGGGTAGGGAGAGATGAGCCATAACTCTGTAACTTGCTACTCTATATGTAGACTCTATGTATTAGCATAACTCAACTGACTCATGCAACCACCTCCGATACTTGGACCAGAGTTGATGAGAATTGACTCAGTGCCTACCTGATAGTTGAATCGGGATTTAAGTATGGCTACCTGATACTCGGACCAGGATTAATAAGAGTTACCTGATACTTGGACCAGGATTTCCATGACTGACCTGATACTTGGATCAGGATTTTCATATATAGCACCTTGCACCAATAGCCCTCTGATACTTGGATCAGAGAAACATGCTCCAATACTTGGATCGGATAATATGCAAAACAAGCAAAATGAGCAAAACCGATACTTGGACCGGAATCTGAACAATGCCATGTAACTGACTCAGAGGACGGGTCCAACTTGGAAACCAACTAAATGTATTACTCCTGACGACCGACAGGAAGAGACCTGTGACATGACTTAACTCAAAGGAGTAGTTATGAACTCAAGACTCGAGAAACTTGGAACTTAACTTGACTACAAAATCTTGGAGCCAACTTTGGATACTTAGACCCAACTTTGAATACTCAAACTCAACTTGGAATACTCAGATTCGACTCAGAGTGCTTAGATTCGACTTTGGAGTACTTGGACTCAACTTAGAGCACTTAGACTTTAGAATACTCGGATTCATTTAGAGTTCTCGGACTCACTTAGAATACTTAGATTCACTTTAAAGTGCTTAGACTCATTCTATGATACTTAGACTTGACTTTAGAGTACTCGAACTCAACATTAACTACTGAGGATCAACTTCCGCTTGATTAAGCTTCGGAAACTTGACAATTAATCAATTAACTTTAGGGAGAAGGATCGTGAAATCTCCCTTTAGCCTTAACTACTTCAACCCATAAATATACAAGGGACATACAACTAGTATAGGGAAACGTCATTTCAACAAACTCATTTACCCTCAATAAGCTTAACGTTGTTTCTTTAACTCACATTCATTCACATGTCGTCATCTTAGTCTCCTTACAAGTTTCACATGGCAACCAGAACCTTAACATGATTGACATCATATATATAATATAATATAAAGGACCAGCTCACAATGCCCATGCTGAGGGGTCTCCAAGACTCAATCTATAGCTACAACAACGACAATACAATACCGTACTACATTCATTAATTCGGCAAGATACAATCTCGTCGTCTTTATCTCAATTCAACTTAAAAATTATAACTTTAGGAGTGACTTAACATGCTGATTTCAACTTCAATAACGTACTGGTTCGATTCCATCTTATGAACCTAGATCGTGCGCAAGAAGGAACGAAGGGGGCGCCGTACATACCTTAATACGTTGAGGCCAACTTTTGCCGACAACCTTCCTTCCAAGCTTACACTTTATAGCTTCCTCCACTTCAACTTTCAATCACAATAAGCAACCAGTTCACTCCACAAATTCTGGAAAAACTGGGCATCAACATATACCACAAATACACAACAAGTTTAACACATAAAACATAGCTTCCTCCAAGTTTTCCTTCACCAAACTTATAAAAATCAAGGGAAAAGTTGGTTACCTTTAGAGGAGTTTATCTTTAGCTAAGATAGGAGTATTCTCCTTCAACCGCCAGCCAACAAAAGCTTTATATAACCCTTCACAAGTTCTTCTTAATTCCTGCCAACATATGAACAACAACTTCAACAAGTTCAACTTTTCCGAGAAAGCGTATAACTTCAAATTACTTACAAATGAGAAGATAGAAACAATTACTTTAATCCTTGAAGATATCTTATCAATGGAGGAATGATTTCCCAAAATTTCCTCTTTCCCTCCACAACTCGATCCACTCCAAAATGAACAAAACAATTTCACTACTATGATCTTCATGATCCCACGACCTCAATTCTAGCTCGGATTAGAAGTTGGATGATGCTTGATCTTGTTTCCCTTTCAATTTGCTCAAGAACTCTAAGGATAAGGGGAGAGAAACGAGCTGTTCATATGCAGGAAGTTATAGGGGAAAAGAAATGAAGTTTGAGGTGGGTTTTGCCTTATTAAGGCAACCAAACCTGACCCAACCCGTGACCCGTGACCCGTGACCCCTTTTACCCGGGGCAGTCCGCTGTAAAATGATCACAACTTTTTACTCTGATGTTGGATTGATGAGCGGTTTGATATTCTGGAAACTAGACTCAAAGATCTTTAATTTGATAGTATAGGCCCCACAACTCTTTATATATTGGGAGATATGCTTATCTCAAGTTAGATCACATACAAGACTTATTTGGAATACTTCCCGTAGTAATCATATCATGAATATATGGAGGTGATTAAAGACTTCAATTAAAGTTTTAGGCCAAAGGGAGCTTGGAATTTCATTCTCCAGACAACTCGTTAGCGGACCACGTAAAGCGGGAGAAAAAAAATTCGACGTGTATGTCTTCAGCTTAAAGGGTTAGTCGTTTTACAATATACGGGGTGTTATAGATAGGTTGATGTAGTAGGGAATTTCAGTCATCTCCTTAGAAGAAGATCGTAACACCAATCAACTAGGCTAGCAGCATTTTCATAACCTGATAAAATGGTGGCATGTGAAGCTGCCAAATACATGTCACATTAACAACAAAAATATGAAGAAAAGAAGATTACTCACTTTTTTTTTTTGTCTCTTTGTTGCATAATATAGGTGATCCTGCAGTCCTTCCCCTAAGCAGTATCTTGAGTGGAGTTTGATTATTATATGCCTGTTTTACCAGTTATTGACTATATCTGGGAGACATGTGTTAGTTTCATCAGCCTGCATCTATTCTATTCCTACTTCCTGTTATGCACCTGTGTGTTAGTGCTTCTCTCTGGAGATTAGTTTTCTACCCTGCACTTTGGTTCATGCATTTCCAGCAGATGAAAAGATATTATTTCTATAGATTTGACTATATTGGGTTAGAGACCTGCATCATCTTTATCTGTTGGCATTTAGTTGTGGCAGCTTGTCTTCACTCTATCATTAACTTCTTAAATCTGTTGTTCATTGCAACCTTTAGGAACTCTCACAAATGAGGTTCAAATTATGTCCGCGTCATTTAAAGGAGCACCAGTTTTGGACGATATATTTTGCACTTGTTAAGGGTTTTGTTACTAAGTAAGTTCCGTGTACTAACTTTGATGCTGTTGTGCCTGTATTTACCAAAGATGTTAAAGTTCAATTAATGTTGATGATCAGATATGAGCTACATGCTATACAAATGGATAAACTCAAACAAATGAGAACGGAAAATGAAAATACACAAGATGTTGCTGCATGCGAAGTTGAGATGTCTGAAGCGAAGCAAACAACAGATGTATCGCCTACAATTTCTGAGGAGCACAATTAGTATCTCCTTTTGATATGTCGGTAATTTTCAGGTATATAGATTCATTTCTTGTTTCCTGAGTCAACCTATTTGTGATTTCTATAAGTGAGCAAGTTCATCTATGGATTCTGCTTGGAACCTTGGAAGATTGTAGTTCAGATGAGGAATTAGAGCCTGAAGAGCTTGAAAATATTCTTGCTAAACTTAAGGAGGCTGTGAAATCTGATGTTAGGCAGGTGTCTATTTGAAACGCTCTTGGCATAATACTTCTTAGAACTGGTCGTTTGCCGGTGCAGCCAGGCTAATATTTTGGTTCTTACTCATTACTTAGTTGGAACTTTCTTTGATTAGCTTTTGACGCTTATGGTTTCTGTAGAGTGCTTTATCAGTTTTCTCAACATTGTTGGACATTTTCCCAGACAAATTGGACTGCCTTGGTAATCTTGGTATTGCTTGTATCCAGAGGTATAAAGGGACATTCGCTGGTGCTGGTTTTAGGCTTCACAGTGTATATTAATGTCATCATTTCAATATTCTGGTATTTGATCAAATAAGACTAATGAAAAATAGATTGATATAGAAGCTAAAAGCAATTGGAGAGGTGGAGAAACACTTTGTATTTTTGTGTTGAAAAGGACAAAGATGAAGAATATCCTATATGCTGAATGATGATTCTACTGATGTTACAAGTGGAAAGGAAAAAAATCTATAACTTATGTGTGAATCACTTGCTGGGAGACTAGTTTGTTTTTGGGCTGAAAAGCTGTTGATGCGTGTCATTATACTGTGCATATGGACTTTGCTATTAGTTGGAATTAATTGTTTTTTGGGGAAAAGTTCACTTAAAACCTCTTCTATTCGTAAAAAACTTTGTTATACTGTTCCTTTTGGTGATACTAGATGGCCCGTGCTCGTGCTCTGCACGTAACATCATTGTAATAAAGATAATTTCATAATTCTTATATATATTAATTTATTATAAATAATTGCTTAGGGGCCAACCTAAAAAGCAGCAGTACCATCATTCTGACTAAATGTTAACATAATATATTTCACTAGTCACTACATATACTTATTTGTGGGGACAAAATTTTACAGTTACATTCTTGAGCCTATAATAATAAAATACAAAAATAGCTGAATTGGTGATCCAACTAATATAATAGTAAAATGCTATAATTGAATTTTAACCTGACAGCACATACTTTCATCTAGGCATCCACCGGAAGGAAAGAAGATCCAAACATTAGAATCTAAACATTTTATACCAAAGCTAAATCTGGGATGGTCAATACAAAGCAAAAGAGAGAAAAAGCTAGCCTTCTGTTACTTGTTGCAAATGAAAAGGTCAACAAAATAAGGATATCTAAAATAATTAGTTTTGAACAGTTTATTTATGAAAATATATGTATAGCCAAAATAAGGATCAAGAGAGTTGTAAGTTCATTTTTTGAGAAGGCAAAGATTTAAAAAGTATTACATCACTGGGGTGAATCAGAAATTATGTGTAATTATAAAAAATGTCACTGGAAAAAAAGCTAGAAGTACTACCGCAATAAGTTTTTTCAAAGTCTGACCTTTTGCCTTCATAGTTGAGGCAACAATCACCACCGGAAAACAATGATAGTTATGTACCATAGTTAGCTAGATACGAATAAGAAGACATGGAATACATATGATAAGCTACGAAAATAGCTAAAAAATCTAATGTAGCTAAGTTGAGAGATAACTGAGCATGTCAGGATGTTGTTAGAATCATACATGGGGCGTAGTGACTTGTAAATAGACCTTTATGGGCTTGTAAAATATCTTTTAGTCTATAACCAATACCCTAGCTGGTCCTAGTCAGCCACAACCCCCATCCCCGTGAGCGGACGCCTTGTCTTCAATTTTTTTATGTAACTTCAATTTCATTTTTTGATAGAGAAGCAAGCAATATCAGATGTTTTGAAGTTATTTTGCATAGGTTGTTTTATATCTTTTTTGAATAAGTAAACATCTAAGCTACTTGAATAAGCAAACATCTAAGCTATTCTACTTTTTCTTAAAAGGAGGAGTGAAACAATGCTGCTGGCCGTAACGAAAGAGGGTGCATGGAGGGAGTAAATTTTGGATTGGAAAACCTAAGAACAATACATCTTATATATCTCAATAATACTTGAGAAGTAACCGATTTTATCCTACTTGCACACCAATCCTCAAATTTATATAATATAAAATTTTTTATAGTAACATAATTAAATAGTGAATGAAAAGTAATTAATATTCTCTTACTTGATTGAGCATCAATTTTCCTTGTCCGTCAGAAATATCATCGGATCGCAGATCTAAAAAATATTTTCATTGAATTAGCTTATACTGTCCGAGAGCACAAACACTCGTTATAAAACATCTATCTATCTACATATTATCATATTATATTATAAAACACCATCTATCTATCATCATATTATATTATAAGTTGAAAATCCTCAAATCAAAAGTTAGATAACGAAAATATTCCCTAATTAAAAAATTGAGATTTTTTAGTTAAATAAATAATTTTGATATAAAATTAAATACATGATAAAGGGTTGTAACATCTTTCAATACTTATTAAGTTTTAGTTATTTTATACATATAAAAAATAATCAAAATAGGAAGATAGAGAAATTTTATATTAAAAGTGGGAAGCTCCTAACTTCAAAGTTGAATTATCATTTTACTCCTCTACTAAATAAAATAAATAAATAAATAATAATTATATTATAATAAAATTGTGAAGCTCCTAACTTTAAAGTTGGATTTGTCATTTTGCCTCTCCACTAAATAAAATAAATAAATAATAAAAATATTATAATATGATATATATATATTTTTTTGGTAACTTTCAGAGAAATATTATTCCTATATAATATTTGTGTACAAAAATATAAACTTATATTATATTATATAAATAAATAAAATAAAGATATTTATATTAAATAGTAATAGTTAATCCTTATCACCATCATGTTTGAGTCTCTTCATATTTTTTAATTTTGTGCTCTTTTACTGCTTGATCAAGAAATTGAGAGACAGTACAACTATATTTATTATCTAATTATATTATAAATAAATGCATATTTAGTACACATTTTTACATCTTACGTGCTAATGCAATGCTTCTGGTCGTCTTAAATTCTTTATAATGAGACATTTCAATATTATTAAAAATAATAATGAATAATTAAAGATACAATAAATGATATATCTAAACTTTTTATCTTTCATCCATTTCTCATGCCTTGCAGAAATAATATAAATACACTCAATATAAAATGAATTATTTGAGCAGGAAATTAGATATGTGAGAATTTCGGTCAAAGTTTCAACATAGTCTTCTATCTTTTTCTAATATATAAGATTTATTTCATTTTTATCTCTTTCACTTTGAATAATAAAGGGTTTATGTAATTTGCTTTAAATTACTGTAAATCATGATTTTTTTTTAATCTCTTTCACTTTCTGAATTAATGGGTTTAAGTGATTTGCTTAAAATTTACTTGAATATAGAGCTTTTTTTTTCTAATATAATTATCTTGACTGTTGCATTTGATATTCGTATGTTGATGATTAGGAATATAGAGAGCCATTATATAACTTATGAGGGATTTTAGTAGTTCAGTTAGTTATTTAACAAGTATTTATCTTATTGTTGAGAGTTTGATTTTCCACGTTGTAATTTTCTTTCTCTCTCAATTTTTTTTTTAAAAAATAAAAATGTACGGGTTTGGCAGAAATCAATAGTTTTCTCCCATGTCATGTGTTTGTACTAAAAGATCATTTAATATGTATAAAGTAATTTATTTAAAATCAGTAATCTGAAGCAAAATGAAGATAATTTATTAACAAGAATGTTAGATCATAAAAAAGTTTTCTTTTTTACAATTTAAAATTCATAAACTTTAAATTTTGGCCTTTAAAAAATTTCTACGAGCAATTTGAATGAACTACATTCACATTTCTTTTAAAAAAATTAATTATTGAAAATTCAATCCATATAATATAGTTGCAAGAATTAGGATCACCTCTCATCACTTTAAGTTTGCATTTTTTTCTTCTTTTATTTAATGTATACCTCATGAGCATATTTTATTGAAAATATTGTACCAATTAACATGGGATACACGTGCAACGCACATGATCCGAAACTAGTACTACATTAAAAATGTTAAAACCCTTAGAAATATCGATTGAACTTTTAATTAAAAGATATTGCAATAGATAAAATTGTCATTTACTATTTTTATATAATTATTATTTTTAATTATTTCTATCACTTTATTTTATCCTATTAGGTTTTCTATTTATGCATAAATCTATTTGTGGTATAAATTTATAAAAAAATTCACCGAGTGTTTTTTCCTTTTTGATAGTTATGGATTTTTTTTACCTTATTTTATTATATTAGCTTTTCTATTTGTGGCATAACTCTATTTATAATCTAAAAAATTTTTAAAAAAATCATGAATTTTTTTTATTTGGACTGAAATTTTTTTCCTTTTTGATTTGGAATTTTTTACTTTTATTCCCATAAAAGTTCTTTTTTTTTCCTTTTAGTCACGATTTTTTTTTTCTTTTTAATAGTAGTGTCCTAATATTCTTATACTTTCAAATTGTTTTTGATTTATAAATCCTTTCACCTCCATAAAAGGATTTATAATTGCATAATTTAATTCCTCAAATCTACTACATAAACATCTTTGGTTCAATCTCCAACCTTGTACGTTTCCGTGTTATTCTATCTTTTTCTTTTTATTTCATTTTATGAATTTTTTTATGTTTTATATTTGAAAAACATAATAGTAATTGCTATGCCAACTCAAGTTGTTTGTATTCAAAATAATTTAATTAGATTGTCTCTGTTAGTTGAGTCTAATATTGATACTATATTATCCCCTTTAGTTGAGTTTTATATTGATATTATGTGATTTGTATTTTTTATTATTAATAACCGACATCCTTTATCTGCTCATACATTCACAAATTTCATCTATTTAGGTAAAGTAATCTCTTCATATCATAAAATAAATTTTTTTATAAAATTATAAATTACTATAATTATAACTCTTGCATACAATTTATTTTAGATACTATTGCAATGAAATCTGAAAAGAATTTGAAGATGCAATATAATCTTCTGATGGAACAATCTTTAGTAATTTCTTTAGATTTCATCAACTAATCTAACATTCAATATATGCATAATATTTTACTCCTATTTACTTAACAAAATATTATGTTGATATAAGCACGAAGGTCCTTATAAATGTTTATTTGAACTTTTTGCCCTTCATTAAAAGATTTTACTATAGATAAAATTGCCATGAATATTTTTCTCAATTAATTGCTATTTAATTATTATATATCTTTACTAATTTATAAAATATAAAACTCCTATTTAGTATTTTTAAATTGACTAAAATTTTGCTTCTTAAATCTTTTCTTATTTGAACTACATTAAAAGTCCTAACATTTAAGACTTTCAATTACAATTCTGTTAACTTATATATCAATCTATTATTTATTAAATTAATTAATTATTGATAACGCTCAAATCACACTCATGTAAAAGTATGACGTGAACGTTGACAATATATAACCCAACAAAGGTTGGGGTCAATCCCACAGGGAATAAGGTCAAGACATAGAATAACGCTCGTATTTAAGCTTTTATGTTTGTTATCTCCTAGTGGTGGGGGGGGGGGGGATTGTCAAGTGTTCCCCATGGATCCATATTTACTTCGGGTTTTACACCTGTGATCTATCACAATGCTTACTTGTAGAACTGATAACTAGGGTTCATCCAAACGACTAGTTCGTCCCTATTAGATGACTATACTCAATCACTGATTAGGTCTCATGAGCGTTTCTAATTCAAACATTATCAATTTGTTCCAAATTAACTATCTTGCGACCGCAGCTCAAGTGATACAATGACTCATAAAGATCAAGGCTTTGTTGTAATTCTCTTCTCCTAATCTCTACTTCTCTAGATTTAAGCAAGTAATGAATTTGGGAAAGTTATAACATTGAGCTTCGTTAAGAAACATTAAATATGAAGAGAATACAATACTAACGTTTAGCATTGGTTTAGAATCACTTTATGCAACCCTAGTTCGTTAATTTACCATGGTTCCCACAATCCTAGTTGTAAAAGTTTTAGCCTCTCATGGTTGTAAGAGAATTATAAACATTCATAGACATATACATAATTTAGAACTTACAAAGATGATTGGAAGAAAACCCACTTTGTTATTGCAGAAATTTAGGAAGAACACTTCAAGAACAATGAGAAACCCAATTCAAGAAAGTTTCCCCCAAAACTTGAATAGAAAATCAACAACAATTCTTTTTCTCCAAATGTCACGGCCCAAGTCTACACCCTGGATGCGACAAGGTACTTGGAGTCATAAGTGACCCTAAGCTAACCCATGGCTTAACATCAAATTGGTATCTTACAATAAGCTATAAGTGGAAGTTGTAAAAAACATGACTAAGTAACACTATTCTAAAAAGAAGAAATATCTGATAAGATACTGAAATTTATGCAACAAAGGAAAAACATATTAAAACACCAACTTTATCTAAAAGCCATCTAAAGAACTAATGAGTTGTTGGGACAAGCCCCCAGCTAACTCTAAAGTATGAAATCAAGAAAACTGAAATGGAAGTTAAGCTCTCGTCCTCGGAAGATGAGGACCCACCAATCAACACTGCTATTGAAAATCGTCGAAGGGAAACTACTGACGATGCTGAGACTGAGAACCTGCGCATGTATCATGAGATGATACAACATAGAAAATATGCATCAGTACTTTAAATGTACTGAGCAAGCGAGATATAAATAAAACATAAGAATGCATAACTGAGTTGATACGACATGAAATGACCATTCTGATGTAATAAGTACTGAGATACATCTGAAACAGTGGAAGCACGGACTCTGACTGATTTTAACACCCCAAAAGTTCTTAAGATTTAAATCAGGAATCTGAAATGAGCTCAGCAGAAAATCTGCAAAAGTGCCTCATAACAACTCACCTAACGAGTCGTTATAGCAACTAACGGATCGTTGAAGCAGTCATAGGAAGTGCTTAAGGAAAGTTTCCAGGTGATACCACGAGGGGAGGTACGATTCCTTGTGGGAGACAACGAATCGTTGGAGGCAGGCGTTATGAGATTCAAGTCTTGGATACTTGGAAGGAACGGGTTAGGTGAAGACTCGTTGGTGGCTTTACCGAGTCGTCGTGAGGAGTCATGGGAAGGAATTTAAGGGCTGGTCCAGTGGGGACGACAGAAGGTGTTAACGAGTCGTTGGATCAAGTAACGAATCGTCATGTCATTCTTTGGGTGGATTACCAGTTGAGGAACCAGTGTACTTAGCGAATGGTTTTGACGAGTCGTTAGAAGCAATAACGACTTGTCACGTTGGTCGTGGGTTGAGGAAGTAGGAACTGTGCAAGAAGACCAGTGTACTTAACAGATGGTTACCACGAGTTGTGGTGAGGACCAACGACTCATGGTGAGGGTCATGGTCCAGATCGACAGATTTTTAAAGTTGTTCCCAGGGGTATTTTGGTAAAGTTCGATGCTTCCAGATTTAAAGTGATGTCGTTTTGGTCTTCTAAGGGACGTTTTTAGCGCATTTTCAAGCCTAAACCCTCATTCTCTCAACTCTCCTTCCTTTCCTCTGAAGACCAAGGATCCTCCAAAGGTTTTCATCAAGGCTTCAAGGTGTAATTTCGAGTGGAATCTCTCCTACCAGGTATGCAGGTCTTTCAACAAGGATACTCTTCCACCCTTGTGCCCCAAAATGTTTTATCAGAAATCCGACTTCAAATATTCTAGAGAAGCATGACCTAGGATTTTTATCGACGGGAGATTTCTTCTATGTCGTATATGAATTCTAAAACCCATTAGGATTATCAGTTAATTATAATTGTAGAATTATTTGGTTATCTTGAATTATGTGCTAGATGGTGAAAATGCATGATTATAGGATGTTGTTCATAAGATGACTTGAAATTTATTGGGATTCTATTATTGGTTACTCGATTTTATCAATAACTTAGATCCATCTATAAAATATGTGAAGATTGTAAGACTTTTCCTAATAATTAGAATATATTATTTGATAACTATGTTGAGATGAGGTTAAAGTTTATGGGCTTGATCAATTGAAAATAAATATGTATTTCAATTATGTTTTCGATGGAGATGGTTTGGGTATGGGGTAAATTTATGATAATGATCTAATTATTGCATCTTTCTCACGAATTGAAGTAAATTATGAATTGGGTCCTATGAAATGAAAATCTAGGCTTCTCCCATGAATTCATTGTATATGTTAAGGTATGAGTTAAGTGTTTGGAATTTCGTAAATCTAAGTATGTGAAGCAATGTAATTATGTTAAAGTGTAAATGGGACCTATGGACCCTACATGACCCTATGTTACATGTTGAATGATATAAATTCGGAACTTGAATGTTGTGGAAATGTAATGCATGATGTGAATCTATAGATGCTCAATAATGTAAGATGTTTGAAGCAAATATTGATTTGGCACCATGACGATATGAATAATGATGATAAAGCTTGAGAATGATTTTTCAGACTGTTGGGCTTGTTGTTAGTAGAAAGTAGCCCTAATCCTTTCTAACTGAATGTTGTACGATGAAGCCAGAAAATGTTCATGTTTCTGATTAGCTGTAGTAAGAATAGACCAGATGTATAATGTCAAAGTAGTACTCCTTATGTTCTAGTCAGCCAGGGACTCTCCATAGCCGAGAATGTTTTCCTTGGTCAGCTCGGGATTCTCCATAGCAGAGAATGATTTCCATTATGTTTTCGATGGAGATGGTTTGAGTATGAGGTAAATCTATGATAATGGCCTAATTATTGCATCTTTCTCACGAATTGGAGTAAATTATTAATTGGGTCCTATGAAATGAAAATCTAGGCTTCTCCCATGAATTCGTTGTAAATGTTAAGGTATGAGTTAAGTGTTTGGACTTTCGTAAATCTAAGTATGTGAAGCAATGTAATTATGCTAAAGTGTAAATGGGACCTATGGACCCTATGTTACATGTTGAATGATATAAATTCGGAACTTGAATGTTGTGGAAATGTAATGCATGATGTGAATCTATAGATGCTCGATAATGTAAGATGTTTGAAGCAAATCATAATTTGGCACCATGATGATATGAATGATAATGATAAAGCTTGAGAATGATATTTCAGACTGTTGGGCTTGTTGTTAGTGGAAAGTAGCCCTAATCCTTTCTAACTGAATGTCGTAAGATGAAAGCAGAAAATGTTCGTGTTTTTGATTAGCTGTAGTAAGAATAGACCAGATGAATAGTATCAGAGTAGTACTCCTTATGTTCTAGTCATCCAGGGACTCTCCATAGCCGAGCATGTTTCCCTTGGTCAGCTCAGGATTCTCCATAGCAGAGAATGATTGCATAGTTCAGTCGGGATTCTCTATAGCAGAGAATGACTCCCTAGTCCAGTCGGGATTCTCCATAGTAGAGAATGACTCCCTTAGTTTAGTTGGGACTCTCCATAGTAAAGAATGACTTCCTTAGTTATGTTATCAGCATGATTCAGTTCCATATCATTTAGATTTCAGTTTAGAAAGGATATAACATAATGAAATGCAGACTCAGTTACACGCAGTTACCCAGTACTGTGTATGATGCTAGTTTCAGCTTTGGCTCTCATTAAATGTTCAGTATTGACCCCTATGCATGAGTTTAATGATGTTTCAGAATATGAGATCCAAAAGAAAGATCATGTATCTATGTGTATGTGACTCATAAGAGGATTGTTGCATGCTAAATCAGTTATGTCAATGTACTTTGTTATTTCATTATCATATACTTGCATACTTAGTTGTTTACATTTTTCCCCACATGCTCAGTACATTCCAAGTATTGACCGCACGCCTTTATGTGCTATATCATTTCATGATATAGATCCAGATTTTCAGACTCAGCCCCGCAGATAGAAACACTCCTCCCTCCATCTCAGCGGATTGTGGTGAATCCTCATCTCTCAAGGATGAAGTCTATGTTCTTATTCAGTTGTATTTCAGTTTTTAGACTTTGAGAGTTAGCTGGAGACCTGTCCCAGCAACTCATCGGTTTAGTAGAGGCTTTTAGACATGTGTAATCAAATTCACTTTATGTATTGTGTTTTTTTAGATTATGTCTTTAAATATTAATCTTGGATTTTAAAGTTAGCTTCTGCTCAGTTATGATTTGTCAAATGTTATATCGTTAAGTGTTATGCTATGATTATGCCATGGGTTGACTTGGAGCCTTTCGGGGTTCCTTGTCCTATGTTATTGCTAGGGTGTAAACTCGGGTCATGATAAACTTGGTAGCAGAGCCAAGGTTTAGAGTGTCCTAGGGTGTCTGAAAGCCACGTTAAGTAAAGTCCTATTCACGGGTTTGAAGTGCGCCACACTTATGACGAGGAGGCTACGAGACATTTTAGGAATGTCCCTTTTCTTCATGATTCCTATCGTGCGTAAAGTATGAAACTCTAAACAGTTCCTTCCTTGACTCGTGCTTTACACGCTCACAGATAATGCCTCCCAGATGAGCGAATGGAAGAAGAAATGGTAATGGCCGCCAGCAGGTACCACTAGTCCCGACGAACCCAATGGACGACCATGTTACCTATGCCGAGTTCCATGCAACCCTTAATATGTTAGCATAGGCCATGACCGCCCAGATTAATCAGCAAGCGATGGATCGTGTTTCCCAAAATGGGAATGTAGCGGTGGCAAGAGTAAGAGATTTCCTCAAGATGAATCCACCCGAATTCTTGGGGTTAAAGGTAGACGAGGACCCGTATGAGTTCTTGGAAGAGATTCAAAAGATCACCAAAATCATGGGGGTGACGAGAACTGAGAGTGCAGACTTAGCCTCCTACCAGCTGAAAGGAGTCGCATACATATGGTTTTGTTAGTGGAGGGACAATCGAGGAATTAGAGCAGGCCCCGTAGTTTGGGATGAATTTATGACTGCGTTCCTGGATAGGTTTTCCCTAGGGAGTTGAGGGAGGCAAAGGCGATAGAATTCATCAACTTGAAACAGAATAACATGACAGTCCAGAAGTACGCGTTGGAATTCACCCGATTATCCAAGTATGCATCGGAGATGGTAGCTGACCAGAGGGCCCGGGTGAGCAGGTTCATGAACGGAGTGTCAGACTCCTTGGTTAAAAAGTGCAGGACTGCCATGTTGCATAGGGATATAGTCTTTCCACGTTTGGTGATATTCTCTCAGCAAATGGAGGCGAAGAGGGTGAAGGAAAGGGAGGGAGAGGCCAAGAGGGCCAGGATAGGAGATTCAGAGTTTTCTTCTCTAAGGACGAGTGGTGGACACCGCTCACATTCCCAGCAGAAATTGTCAACCCCAACATTTTCGATAGTCAGTGCTCCATACAAACCAAGAGTAAGGGAGATTACGTATCCGTCGTGTACCAATTGTGGGAAGCACCACTTGGGAGAATGTATGGCCAGATCAGATGTTTATTTTTGGTGTGGCAAGTCGGGCTATAAGCACCAAGATTGCGCAGAGGCGAACCAAGGCGAGAGTAGATCCTCGACCACCTCTTAAGTAGCTTCGATAGCCCGTCCAGTTCAGCAGGGTGCATCATCTGGCTTGGGTGGTGGACATCGTCAAAACTGCTCCTACACCAGGATAAAGGCAAGTCGCCAGTAGTGGCCATAAGTATGTTATGAATCTGCATTACTCTTTGTATGTTGCTAGCCTAGAATCCCAGCATTGAATAAGAAGCTCTTTGATTGTTGTCGAGAAGAGGTTGTCAATATGTGATGTGAAAAGCTGTTAATGTAAGACTTGCAGTGTTAGAGGTGAAAAGGGAGTTAGGATTTAGTGAATTAGCCCCGATCTTAAGAAAGATTTAGGAGCCTTAGAATGATAGCTTTACGCTAAAGGGGAGATGGTAAGTATGTGAGACTAGTCGGATCTTGAATATGATAGCAGGGGAGTTCTAACCCTAACAGTCATGATATGTCAATCTCTCCAGGTTTGGATAACCCCTCTTGTATTTTAGTTGAAGTTAAGTTATGCCCATCCTTATGCGCAGACTCCCAAAATTTCTAGATAACCACTCCAGACAGTAATGGCGGTCTTACTTTACGAATCCTTTAGGCTCATCTTCATGAATGAATCATTTATGTGTGTTAATTCATGTTTCCCAGTATGATCAGCTCAAACTCCGTCTCTAGAAGATGCTAGTAGCTCAGCAGACTCAGGTTATCTCATGTATGTGTTCGGTTATGGATGTTATGAATGATTCACACTCACGGGACCTTTAATTGCAGTCAGACCAAATATCATGACTTCTAACCCTGTAACAGAAAGCAATTTGAGAACGAAGGCTTAGTCCGTATCAGTTCAGTGTCAGTTAAAAAGGGAAGAATCCTTCTCAGTGTTCCACCTAGTCCAATGTTAGATCCATGTCTTTCGGGTTCTCTTGTGCCATGGCATGCATGTTCAATTTAGATAATCAATTCTGGTGTGTAAGGTCAGTTCGAAGTTAGATACTTCATTGGTTTAGCTGTGATTGATTGATTTTGGGATTTCAGTTCCGTCCTTATCCTTTCAGTATGTTTAGCCAACATTCGAGGACGAATGTTTCCAAGGGGGAGATATTGTAACACCCCAAAAGTTCCCAAGATTTAAATAAGGAATTTTAAATGAGTACAGTAGAAAATCTGCAAAACTGCCTCAGAACGACTCACCTAATGAGTTGTTATAGCAACTAACGGGTCGTTAAAGCAGTCATAGGAAGTGCTTAAGGAAAGTTGTTAGGTGATACCACGAGAGGAGGTACGAGTCATAGGCAGGCGTTGTGAGATTCCAGTCTTGGCTACTTGGAAAGAACGGGTCAGGTGACGATTCGTTGGTGGCTTTAACGAGTCGTCGTGAGGAGTTGTAGGAAGGAATTTAAGGGTTGGTCTAGTGGGGACGACAGAAGGTGTTGATGAGTCGTTGGATCAAGTAACGACTCTTCATGTCAGTTGTTGGGTGGATTACCAGTTGAGCAACCAGTGTACTTAACGAATGGTTTTGATGAATCGTTAGAAGCAATAACTACTCGTCATGTTGGTCGTAGGTTGAGGAAGCAGAAACCGTGCAAGCAGACCAGTGTACTTAACGGATGGTCACCACGAGTTGTGGTGAGGACCAACTACTTGTGGTGAGGGTCGTGGTCCAGATCGGCATATTTTTAAAGTTACTCCCAGGGGTATTTTGGTAAAGTTCAATGCTTCTAGATTTGAAGTGACATTGTTTTGAGCTTCTAAGGGACGTTTTTAGGGCATTTTCAAGCCTAAACCCTCATTCTCTAAACTCTCCTTCCTTTCCTCTCAAGACCAAGGATCCTTTAAAGGTTTTCATCAAGGCTTCAAGGTGTAATTTCGAGTGGAATCTCTCCTATCAGGTATGCAGGTCTTTCAACAAGGATACTCTTCCACCCTTGTGCCCCAAAATGTTTTATCAGAAATCCAATTTCAAATATTCTTGAGAAGCATGACCTAGGGTTTTGATCGACGGGAGATTTCTTCTATATCGTATATGAATTCTAAAACCCATTAGGATTATAAGTTAATTATAATTGTAGAATTATTTGGTTATCTTGAATTATGCGCTAGATGGTGAAAATGCATGATTATAAGATGTTGTTCATGAGATGGCTCGAAATTTATTAGGATTCTATTATTGGTTATTCGATTTTATCAATAACTCGTATCCATGTATAAAATACGTGAAGTTTGTAAGAATTTCCCTAATAATTAGAATATATTATTTGATAACTATGTTGAGATGAGGTTAAAGTTTATGGGCTTGATCAATTGAAAGTAAATATGTATTTCCATTATGTTTTCGATGGAGATGGTTTGAGTATGAGGTAAATATATGATAACTGGCCTAATTGTTGCGTCTTTCTCATGAATTGGAGTAAATTATTAATTTGGTCCTATGAAATGAAAATCTAGGCTTCTCCCATGATTTCGTTGTAAATGTTAAGGTATGAGTTAAGTGTTTGGGCTTTCGTAAATCTAAGTATGTGAAGCAATGTAATTATGCTAAAGTGTAAATAGGACCTATGGACCCTACATGACCCTATGTTACATGTTGAATGATATAAATTCGGAACTTGAATGTTGTGGAAATGTAATGCATGATGTGAATCTATAGATGCTCGTTAATGTAAGATGTTTGAAGAAAATATTGATTTGGCACCATGACGATATGAATGATGATGATAAAGCTTGATAATGATATTTCATACTATTGGTCTTGTTTTTAGTAAAAAGTAGCCCTAATTCTTTCTAACTGAATGTCGTATGATGAAACCAGAAAATGTTCGTGTTTCTGATTAGCTGTAGTAAGAATAGACCAGATGAATAATATCAGAGAAGTACTCCTTATGTTCTAGTCAGCCATGGACTCTCCATAGCTGAGAATGTTTTCCTTGGTCAGCTCAGGATTCTCCATAGCAGAGAATGACTCCCTAGTTTAGTCGGGATTCTCCATAGCAGAGAATGACTCCCTAGTCCAGTCGGGACTCTCCATAGCAGAGAATGACTCCCTTTATTTAGTTGGGACTCTCCATAGTAGAGATTGAATTCCTTAGTTATGTTATCAACATGATTCAGAATTCAGTTTAGAACGGATATAACATAATTAAATGCAGACTCAGTTATACGCAGTTACCCAGTACAATGTATGATTCTAGTATATACTTAAATGAGTTGTACTAACATGAGGGAGAAAATATAACTAACATGTAACCACGTGGGCTAGACGTGGAGTCCAATGTATATCCCCATCAAAGAAGGCCCACTATACCTTGCCAGGATATAGTAGCTGAGCTGGGTAATCACTTTCAGAGGCCCCATTCGGGCTAATGTCCTACAGTGGCAATGTAGTTCTGAGTACTTGGGTGTGCTGAACCCCAATCCGCTCAGTGCTAAGTCCTACTCCCGTTGGAAATCCTAACTTTGTCTGCTAAGCTGATATCTCGAATCTGATATCCTGAGCCTCAAGTCAGGACCACTTATCCGAAAGCATTATGAGAGTTTGGAGGACCTAATAACTGAAATATAGGTGTTCTAAGACTTGTAAAAGATGCTTTATTTGAAAGCGTCGTAACCATCTAAAGAACAATCTGATGACTGATAACTGAGACTATGGAGTTTTACTGAAATCCTCAAAGGATTGACTATAGTCAAACTGATCAGCTAACATTTTTGTAAGACTGAAAATGCTGAGTACTGACTGAACAAGCCATAAGCTAACTTCTGATCACATATCTGTACTATCATGGTAAATTAAAAAGGAACTATTAGAATCAAGAAACATTCATATCTGGACTTTCAATTATGCAAGATTCATTCACATCACATTTAAGGATTAGGGATAAAATACATAATCTTGGAAAAGGAATATCGATATGAATTGTAGCTGGTAGAAGTCTTCAAGAATTACAAGAATTATAACAAGAAGGAATTTCATAATCTAACTAAAGAAAACCCTAGTTTTAATTCTTCAATGATAGAACAGATAATGTTTCTGCAAGATTTTTGGGGCACTGCGGAAGAGAAATTCCCTTGTTGAAATCCCACATACTTGGAGTAGAAATTTCCCCTAAGAAACTGCTTGAAAACTTGAGAAGAATGGAAGCCCTAGTCCTGCTCTGGGAGAATTGTCTGAGTTCTTCGTGATTTTCTAAATGGTTATGGAAAGAATTAGGGAGAGGGTCGACTAGTCCTCTAAAATTCCTCCTAAATAATCCTAATACGACGTAATTTAGGAGTTAGAATGTCAAGGTTTTACAAAAATGCCCCTAAAACATTTAATAGAATTTCTGCCCGTAAGGGCTCAACGGGTCGCATAATGAGTCATTGGTTGCAACCACGACTTGTTGTGACCAGTCGTTGGTCCTAGGGCTCAAAATTTTAATCACTGGAACTTGGCAATGGATGAGAACAATGAACCGTTAGGTAAACCAATGAGTCGTTGGTTCCACTCGTTGTCCTTGGGAAGAAAATCATTCATCACTCCACATGAGACGCTTAACGACTCGTTAGGTATCACGATAATCTGTTGCCTCAACTCGTTGTCTCCACTGGAAATTTTCCATCCGACTTTCCTTCCAGGACAACGACTCATCTGACTAGTCATGAGGTGGCACCACGACTCGTCCCCTAAATTGTTAAGTCCCCAAGAGGTCCCAACTTTTAACAACTGATGCGCACACGATGGGCCACTTAACGACTTGTCGGGTCACACAACA
Organism: Datura wrightii; assembly: GCA_035772735.1. Taxonomy (NCBI): domain Eukaryota; kingdom Viridiplantae; phylum Streptophyta; class Magnoliopsida; order Solanales; family Solanaceae; genus Datura; species Datura wrightii. Next base: position 119,509,091 of record JASDFA010000010.1, on the reverse strand, counting down.
AGTCAATCCACAACTTGTTTTGTGACCTAGTGCAGATTTTTGCTACTCTCTTCAATTAAGTTCGTAGGTCTAACTTATGAACTTTTGGGGTGTTACAATATCTCCCTCTTGGAAATATTCATCCTCGAATGTAGGATAAGCATATTGGAACACTGGGAAGGGATCTAAAAGCCCAAAATTGAACAACTATAGCTGGAAACTGACAAAGTGATTGACTCTGAACTGGGATACATGAATATACTGAGATAGACATACTAATTGACTTTCCACAACCGGGGTGCTCATTAAAACATGGATAGAGCTGATAAGTACGGAACTGAATAGGGTACTGAGAAGATATTTAGTACCTGATGTTGAAGATGAACTGGAATAGAATAAATGAAGGTATTTAGCCATCATGTCTTCTTCTTCTTCCCATGTAGCTCCCTCAACTAGCTGGTTCCTCCATAATACCTTTATTGAAGTGACCTCCTTATTTCTCAGCTTACGAACCTAACGGTCTAGGATCTGGACCGGAACTTCTTCAAAAGAGAGGTTGTCTTTTGCACCAACATTTTCTAGAGGCACTATTAAGGTTGGGTCATCGATGCATTTTTTTAACATGGACACATGAAAGACTGGAACTCGAATTCATACGTCACATTGCCAATGCGTTTCAGGATTCTGTAAGGGCTAATATATCTAGAACCGAACTTTCCTTTCTTCTCGAATCTCATCACCCCCTTCATAGGTGATATCTTTAGGTATACCCAATCATCAACAACAAACTCCAACTCCCTTCTCCTCACATCCGCATATGATTTCTATCGGCTTTGAGATGTTCTCAGCCATTCCTTGATAATTTGCACCTTCTTCATAGCCTCATGGACTGAATATGAACCTATCAATGTAGCTTCACCAACCTCAAACCACCCTATAGGAGGTCTGCACCTCCTACCATATAATGCCTCGAATGGTGCCATCTGAATATTTGAATGGTAGCTATTGTTGTATGCAAACTCAATGAGAGGTAGATGATCATCCCAACTGTCCTTGAAATCAATCACGCATGTCCTCGACATATCTTCCAAAGCCTGAATAGTCTACTTGGCCTGGCCATCCATCTATGGGTGGAAAGCTGTGCTGAGCTTAACCTGAGTGTCAAGCTCTTTCTGGAATGACTTCTAGAAGTGCGAGGTGCACTAAATGCCCCTATCTGAGATGATAGACAAGGGAAATCCATGCAGTCTGACTAAATCTCGCATGTATAGCCTAGCATATTCCTATGTTGAATCTGTGGTCTTAACTGCAGAAAATGTGCCGACTTGGTCATCCGATCCATGACCACCCAAATTGGGTCATGCTGTCGGCGAGTGTGAGGTAACCCTGTGATGAAGTCCATATTCACTTCTTACCACTTCCAAGTAGGAATACTGATATCTTGAGTCATCCCATCAGGTCTCTGGTGTTCAATTTTGACTTGTTGGAAGTTTGGACGCTTAGCCACAAATTCTGCAATGTCCTTCTTCATGCCCTTCCACCAGTAGATTTTCCGTAGATCACAGTATATCTTGGTGGCACCAGGGTGTATAGAGTACCTGGTGCTGTGAGCTACCATTAATATCCTCTCCCTCAAATGCCTATCTATGGGACACACAACCTGCCCTGGTAACGAGCACACTATCTCACTCTTTGGAGAATGCTTCCACCTCTTTTCTTAGAACTACCTCTTTCAACTTGAGTAGAATGGGGTCTTCATCCTAATTTGACTTAACCTACACCACTAGTGAGGATTCTGTCTCTCTCAATTACAACTCCAAACTCTGTTGAATCAACTAACTAGACCCCTAACCGAGCCAGCCTGTGGATGTCCTTTGCCAGTTCCTTTTTACCCTCTCTAACATGCGCAACACTTCCCATAGACATCCTACTGAGGGCATCAACCACTACATTGGCCTTGCCTGGGTGATATAGCACACTCATGTCATAATCCTTCAATAATTCTAGCCATCTTCTCTGATGAAGATTCAAATCCTTTTGACTGAACACGTACTGTAGACTTTTGTGATCTATGAAGACATCCACAAGAACCCCATAGAGATAATGTCACCAAAATTTTAAAGCAAACACTACCGCCGCTAATTCAAGATCGTGAGTCGGATAGTTCTTCTCATGGACCTTGAGCTTTCTGGAAGCATAAGCTATGACATTATCATGTCACAACAGAAAGCAACCAAGGCCAACTCTAGAGGCATCACAGTAGATCACAAACCCATCCGAACCTTCCGGTAGAGTCAGAACTGGGGTGTAGTGACTCGAGTCTTCAACTCTTGAAAACTTTTCTCACATTCATCATAACACTAAAATTTCACCTTATTCTAAGTCAAAGGGGAGGCAATGGAGGAGAATCCTTCAATAAACTGTCTATAATAGCCAGCTAGACCCAAGAAACTTCTGATGTCTGTCGGAGAGGTGGGTCTTGGCCAGTCTTAACTGCTGCTATCTTATGAATATCCACCTGAATACCCTCTCTGGAGACCACGTGACCGAGGAAGGCAACTGATTTTTGCCAGAATTCACACTTGCTGAATTTGGCGAATAACTGGCGGTCCTTGAGAGCCTATAAAAATTTTCTCAGATGGCCTGCATGTTCCTCCCATATTCTTGAATAAACCAAGATGTCATCTATAAAGACAATGACGAACATGTCCAGGTATGACTTTAATACCTTGTTCATCAGATCCATAAAAGTTGCAGGAGCATTGGTTAGTCCAAAAGACATAACTACAAATTTGTAGTGACTATATCGTGTTTTAAAAGCTGTTTTCAGGATGTCACATTCTCTGACCTTGAGCTGGTGAAATCCTAATCTAAGATCCATCTTGGAGAAACAACTAGATCCATGAAGCTGATCAAACAAGTCGTCAATCCTAAGTAGAGGATACTCGTTCTTAACTGTGACTTTGTTCAGTTGACTGTATTTGATGCACATTCTGAGAGTACCATCTTTCTTTCGCACGAATAGGACTGGGGCACCCCATGGAGAGATACTAGTCTTGATAAAGCCCTTATCTAGAAGGTCTTTCAGTTGTTCCTTCAACTCCTTAAGTTCAGTTGGAGCCATTTTTCAAGGAGGAATAGCGTTAGGCTGGGTATATGGAGGAAGATCTATCCCGAAGTCTATTTCCCATTCGGGAGGGACCCCATTAAAGATCTTTGGGGAACACATCAGAGAACTCATTCACTATCAAAACTAACTAGAGTGTCAAGGTCTCAGAATTAGAATTTTTGACCCTAACCATGTGGTATATATACCCTTTCTCAATCATTTTCCTAGCCTAAAAGGAACGAAATGAAACGACCCTTAGGCACTGAAGTACTACCCTTAAACTCTAAGACTGGTTCATTAGGAAATTGATGTCACACCCCGTAAATTTTAAATGAATAAATATCCTAATGGCATGTTGGTTAAGGGATTTAGAAGGCAAAAAAAAAATACATAAATAAAAGGTCGGTTTTTCATTGATATCAATGAATTTCCAGAAAAAAAACAGGGGAATATAGGAAGAAGAAGGAAACCCACGATATTTATACATATTTATTTCCTATTACGCTACGAAATGCGGTCTAAAGTCCATTTCGGCTTAGATACCGAGGTATAAAGCTGCAGAGAGCAATCCTACGGAGTTGGTTTCGTGAAATTTGGTCGGCGAAACGTCGTGCTACCGAGGTATAGTAAATAGAATTGCTTTAAATTAGTACCAATGTGTCCCTAGCCTTGTAGTGAGCATTTATCCCTTCTGGACTATCGAGAAATAACGAGTTTTCGACCGTTTATTGAAAGGTTGAAGTTTGGGATAAATATATATCAAAAGTGATAATTTTTCCCCGTGGGGTGCGCCAGTTCTGTTTGTAAGGAAGAAAGATGGCTCACTCCGTATGTGTATAGACTACCGACAGTTGAATAAGGTAACGGTTATAAACAAATACCCGCTCCCTAGAATAGATGATTTGTTTGACCAGTTGCAGGGGGCCAGATGTTTCTCTAAGATAGATCTGAGGTCCGGATACCACCAGGTCCGGGTTCGTGAGAGGGACATTCCAAAGACTGATTTCAGGACCAGGTATGGTCACTTTGAATTTCTAGTCATGTCTTTTGGGCTGACGAATGCTCCCGCAGTGTTTATGGACCTGATGAACAGCATAATCAGACCGTATTTGGATCTGTTCGTGATAGTATTTATTGATGATATTCTGGTATATTCTCATTCAGAGATAGATCACCAGAACCATTTGCGAATAGTACTCCAGATCCTTAGGGACTGTCAGCTGTACGCCAAGTTTTCTAAGTGTGAGTTCTAGCTAAACTCAGTTGCCTTTTTGGGGCATATCGTGTTGGATGCTGGTGTACAGGTGGACACACAGAAAATAGAGACGGTCAAGACATGGCCCAGACCTACCACTCCGACTGAGGTCCGCAATTTCCTGGGTTTAGCAGGGTATTACCGGAGATTTGTTGAAGGATTCTCCACTATAGCAGCACCTCTGACAAAGCTGACACAGAAAGCAATGAAATTTCAGTGGACGGAGGCATGTGAGCAGAGTTTTCAAGAATTGAAAGACAGATTGACCTCCGCCCCAGTACTAGCATTGCTAGAGGGAACAAATGGGTATGCGGTGTATTGCGATGCTTCAGTCTTTGGACTGGGTTGTGTGCTGATGCAGCATGGAAAGGTAATTGCTTATGCTTCCAGACAACTGAGGAAGCATGAAAAGAACTATCCGACTCATGACCTGGAACTGGCCGCAGTGATCCACGCTCTGAAAATCTGGAGGCATTATCTGTATGGCGTTCATGTAGACATTTTTACAGATCATAAAAGCCTGCAGTACATTTTCACACAGAGGGAGTTAAATCTGCGGTAGCGTCGCTGGTTAGAATTGCTGAAAGATTATGACGTAAATATTCTCTACCACCCAGGGAGAGCTAATGTAGTAGCCGATGCCCTCAGCCGTAAGTCAATGGGAAGTTTAGCGTATTTGCGACCCGAGAAGCGGGAGTTAGCCAAGGAAATTTATCAGCTAGCTGGTTTAGCCGTTCGAGTAGTAGAAACAGAAAATAACAGAGCGGTGATTCAGAACTCTGCTGTGTCATCATTAGTTACAAAGGTAAAAGAACGACAGTACAAGGACCCTGACTTAGTCCAGCTCAGAGATAGAGTTCAGAAAGGTAAGGAGCCAGATTTCCAAGTGACTGAGGATGAAGTGCTGCGTTGTAAGGGCCGCCTATGTGTTCCGAATGTTTCAGGGCTTCGCCAACAGATCATGCATGAGGTACATTACGCTCGCTATTCCCTCCATCCAGGAGCAACGAAAATGTACCATGACATCAGAGACATCTACTGGTGGCGAGGTATGAAAGCTGAAATAGCTAAATTTGTATCTAGATGTCCTAACTGCCAGCAGGTGAAAGTAGAACACTAGAAATCGGGCGGTCTGACGCAGGATATAGCTGTGCCCTTGTGGAAATGGGAAGCGATAAATATGGATTTTGTAACAGGGTTACCCCGTACCAGACGCAGAAACGATTCTATTTGGGTAATAGTTGACAGGCTGACAAAATCATCTCATTTCCTGCCAGTGAAAGCTACCTTCTCGGCCGAGGATTATGTCGAATTATATATCAGAGAAATAGTTAGATTACATGGAGTGCCAGTATCTATTATTTCAGACAGGGGAGCACAGTTTATAGCTAGATTTTGGCAGTCGTTCCAAAGAGGCCTGGGGACACAGATTAACTTAAGTACAGCCTTTCATCCTCAGACAGACGGGCAAGCAATACGAACTATCCAAACGCTCGAAGATATGCTACGAGCGTGTGTACTAGATTTTAGGGGTAGCTGGGATGAGCATCTGCCGTTGATTGAATTTGCCTATAATAACAGTTATCATTCAGCCATCCAGATGGCGCCCTTTGAAGCATTGTATGGGTGAAAATGAAGATCACCCGTCGGCTGGTTTGAAGTGGGGGAATCAGCATTGATTGGGCTAGACATCATTCAACAGTTAGAGGAGAAGGTAAAGTTTATCAGAGAACGCCTACTGACTGCTCAGAGCCGCCAGAAGTCTTATGCAAATATGCGACGCAGAAATATAGAATTTGCAGTAGATGACTGGGTATATTTGAAAGTGTCTCCGATGAAAGGGGTGATAAGATTTGGCAAGAAAGGCAAGTTTAGCCCGAGGTTCATTGGGCCATATCAGATTCGGCGAAGAATAGGCCGAGTATCATACGAATTGAACTTGCCTCCAGAGTTAGCGTCTGTTCACCCAGTATTCCATGTATCTATGTTGAGGAAATTCGTAGGAGACCCTTCCACAGTTGTTCTAGTTCAGGATGTCCAGGTCACAGAAGAGTTAACATATGAAGAGGTTCCAGTAGCTATCTTAGACAGACAGATTCGTAGATTGAGAACTAAAGATATTGTGTCTTTCAAGGTATTGTGGCTTAACAGGAACCGAGAAAAGATGACCTGGGAAGCCGGGGAGGACATGAAAGCCAGATATCCCCATTTATTCCAGGCATAGGCAAACAGGTGGTATGTTAGAACTGTTTTTCCTTATGAATGCTTATATTTCATATATAAAAGCAGGCATTTGATTATAGACAGTTATATATAAATATTATTATATCGTGTCGAGTACTTGTATTGGGCTTTTCTGCTTTTCAGGAATTTTGAGGTAGTCCATAATACAGGGGAAACTCTGCCGAATTTTTTTTAGGGATAAGTCAGCCAGTTAAGATTTCTATAGGTCAAAATGTCATTCGAGGACGAATGTTCTTAAGGGGGGAGGATGTTACACCCCGTATATTTTAAATGAATAATATCCTAATGGCATTTTGGTTAAGGGATTTTGAAGGCAAAAAAATGAAATAAAAAAAATAAAAATAAAAATACATAAATAAAAGGTCAGTTTTTCATTGATATCAATGAATTTCCAGAAAAAAAAAAATAGGGGGATATAGGAAGAAGAAGGAAACCCACGATATTTATACATATTTACTTCCTATTACGCAACGAAACGCGGTCTAAACTCCATTTCGGCTTAGATACCGAGGTATAAAGCTGCAGAGAGCAATCCTACAGAGTTGGTTTCATGAAATTTGGCCGGCGAAACATCGTGCTACCGAGTTAAAGTAAATAGAATTGCTTTAAATTAGTACCAATGTGTTCCTAGCCTTGCAGTGAGCATTTATCCCTTCTGGACTATCGAGAAATAATGAGTTTTCGACCGTTTTCCGAAAGGTTGAAGTTTGGGATAAATATATATCAAAAGTGATAATTTTTCCCGGATATTAATGTATTTAGTTCTAATTGACATGTATATGAATGTAGTTGGGAGAAACAGCAGAAGTACCGACGGAAATCACATCGGTTAGTCGGGTACTCAGAAACCAGGTATGTAAAGTTATTCTTTCGGCAAGCCAGGAAGTACAGTCTAGAAAATAAATAGAATAAAGGCTATTAATAGACACCCAGCGTACATGAACTATTTTAGTATAATTTCCAGCAAGCATGCTAGTCTATCGTTACGTATCATGCGATAATCAGAATAACGAATAGTCGGATGATTTTAGATAGTAATGTGGTATCAGCTAGTAGCTCAGCATGTTGTTACGCAGTACCCAGAATGGAAGTTGTATAAGCAGTATAATGAATTAGCAAGATTACAGATAGTATGTATTACATTTGTTGAGACTGTATCTGGTAATAGATGACACATCTTATGTTATTGAGCTATATCCAGTTATAGATGGCATGTTCTATGTTATCGAGTTATATCCAGATATAATCAAATCAGTAATCAGATATAGAAATAGTTCCAGATACAGATGTAGCTCCAGAAATAGATATGGCTCTAGAAACTGACATAGCTTCAGATCGGGAATAACAATAATCAGATAAATAGATAAAGGCCAGGTAACAGTTAGCCCAGCAATCAGAAACAGTGTAAAACAGAATATAACATCAGTTGTTTAGTACGGACTGGCCTTGAAATAAAAGAAGAGAATATGATTAGTATTTTTCTTTTGAGCATGCTTGCTGTGTATGTGTTTTGCATGTTGAGACTTGTTATGGCATGTGGGCACCCTTAGCATCCCCACCGCCCCTGGGTTATAGCTGTGTCGATACCAGATTCAGATACTGCCACTAGCTGGGCGATGCCGTCCGCCTAGAGGACGAAGATGGCTGACCACCATGATAATACGGTCCAGATTACCCTACTTGCAGGGGCAGTTAAGTTCACTCTGCGCAGAGCCAGATTACCCTGTTTACAGTGGCAGATTACTCTGTGTGCGCTTGTGGCCGGGGGCAGTTTCAGATACAGATTTTTATAAAATTACCCTGTTGTGTGTTTACACCCAGGGGAAGTTTCATTCACAGATACAACAGCAGATTACCCTGTTGAGCATTTGCGCCCAGAGGCAGGAGTCTTCGAACTTAGACCTAGTTCATTGTCAGAGGCCAAGGCCTGAGCTACGTACCCAAGGGGGCCGGTAGGAGGAGCTCACAGTTATCAGATGAGTGGAGTGACTTATTTTTGGTTGGTTTAGACCTGAGTAGGGGTAAATAGATTGTTCTGTTGGTTGGCACCTTCCGGCTTATGGGGGTCGGTCAGGTATTGTGTGTATTTATATGTATATCTATATGTGCTATTAGATACTGATGGGCAGTAGGACGACACGTCGTCAGGTACGCCCAGTTTAGTTACAGAATAGGTAAACTCTCCCCAGTTATCCTCAGCCAGATAGACTCAGCTACTTCCTGCTTATATGTCATGTTATTGTTGTTACACATTTCAGTTATATATTTCAATTTGCTTTACATGCTCGGTACCTGTGGTACTGACGCCCGTAGGGGCGCTGCATTGCTTGCCTGCAGGTACTCACAGACGAGGAGCCGATCCCTCGTGATCCTAGCCAGCGCAGAGTTATCAACTCCTGTCATCCGGACTTGATATTCAGAGGTGTATTTCATTTTCTTTTGTTGTATAGTACGGGTAGGTCGGGGCCCTGTCCCGACCATCTTATCAATATTCCTAAAGGCTTGTAGTCTGTATATATTTCCCTGCGGTTAGATCTGCCGGTCGCGTGAGGCCGTGCGTTTTGTTTAGTTGCTTAGCTTTGTTGATTATTTTGTCCGTGTGGGGCCATAGTCTGATGGAGTGGTGACCTTACCAGTCACGTAGTCGTTTAGTATTCTATTATATTGTGTTAAAGATAACTAGACAGCATGGTGGCCTTGTCGGCCCGCATAGGTTTCCTTGTATGAGATGATTCTGGTTAGCTGATGATACAGTACAGGTGGCTATAGGCCCAGTCAGTCGGAGGCTGTATTTACAGCCGTTATATTTCCCGTTGTTTCCTTGAATTTGAGCCAGAGTCAGCCAAAGCACCAGATGTGCTCAGGCTGGACCGTTTAGCAGCCCACAGTCTAGCAGGCACCAGGTGTCCGTCATACCCCCCAAGGTGGGGTGTGACAAACTTGGTATCAGAGTGGTTCGTGTCTCAGGGAGTCTGCAAGCCGTGCTAAGTAGATTCTTGTCTATGGATGTGTTGTGCACCACGTACTATAGGCAGGAGGCTGCGAGACATAATAGGATGGTTACCCTTCTTTCATACTCAGTTGTGCCATAACATAGTACAGTATAGGGTTGGTTCTTTTGAAACTTACCACCCTCTTTGTCTACAGATACTATGGCAGATCAGTGGCACCCTACTACAGGCAGGAGATTTGATACAGTGGCGGGCGAAGGCACCAGCAGGATGCCTCATTTATAGCCAGATTCAACCTGGTCTGAGGGCGATACGGAGGTGTCATCTCGACCTTCCCAGCAGTCTCCGCCTCGTCAGACACCATTTGAGGCAGCACTGCTTCCCACAGCTCCTGCACCCACTTCATCTGATCAGGAGCTACGTAGTGCGGTGGTTATGTTAACCCAGATGCTAGCTACTCAGCATCAGCCAGTACCACCTGCAGCAGCAGAATCTCTAGGTGGGTCAGGTAGTTCCAGGGTTAGAGAATTCTTAGCATTGGGACCCTCGCAGTTCACTGGGTCAGATCAAGCAGCGGACCCCCAGGATTTCCTAGATCAGATGCAGAGAATTTTCTGGGTTATGCATGTGACCCCTATAGAATTAGTTGAGCTGGCAGTGTTTCGGTTGCGGGAAATAACTGTATTATGGTACGAGAGTTGGGAAAGGTCTTGAGGGAGAGATGTTGCCCCTCCGACCTGGTCCAGTTTCTCAGAGGCCTTCCTGGACCACTACTTACCCCGGGAGGTCAGACAGGCCCGGATGGACCAGTTCTTACACTTAGAGCAGGGGGCCAGGAGCGTCCGCGAGTATTCTTTACAGTTCGACTCCTTAGCCCGCTATGCTCCAGCATTTGTGGACACCATGTCGTCCAGAGTCCATCGCTTTATTATGGGCCTGAATTCAGATTACATAGAGACGAGCATGACGGCTACTTTGAGAGAGGATATGGACATAGCCAGGGTACAGGCCTTCGCACAGACAGTTGAGGGCCTGAGACAGCGGCAGCGGGGCGACAGGCAGGCGACTTCAGAGCAACGCCGTAGAAACAGACCCGCTGAGATTCAGGGGGAAATCCCTAGGAGGCCGAGACCACGGTTTTCAGATAGGCCGCCTAGATCTTTACCTCCGGTACAGCAACAGAGGGGAAGAATTGTTCGCCGGAGTCAATCAGAGTCCGGTAGTAGTTTACGGACAGTAGCATCACCTCAGCAGCGGAGGGTAGAACAGAGTAGATTTGCACCTACCCCTTGTCCTATATGCCACCGACCCCATTCTGGAGCCTGCAGGAAAGGCTCCTCAGGGTGCTATTACTGCGGACAGGAAGGGCATTTAATGAGAGATTGTCCGGCCAGAGGACAGGGTAGCCGGGATAGTCTGGATAGAGCATCAGCGGGGCCACGAGCTCCAGCAACCTCAGCAGGGCGCAGACCCTCAGGTTCAGCAAATAGGGGCCGAGGTAGATCAGGAGCCTCTGGCTCAGGTGCAGCCCCCAGCCGTACCTATGCATTACTAGGGAGGCAGGATTCAGAGGCATCTCCCGACGTGGTCACAGGTATATTGATTATCTGCTCATACCCTGTTTATGTATTGATTGATCCAGGGTCTACCTTGTCATATATTACACCATTTGTGGCTCGGAAGTTGGGTATCGAACCAGAATTGCTTCAGCAGCCCTTTTCAGTGTTTACACCGGTCTGTGACTCGATTATAGCTAAAAGAGTTTACCGAGGGTGTACGATAGAGGTTGCTGATCGCCAAACCACAGTAGACTTAATAGAACTTGAGATGGTCGACTTCGATGCCATTATGGGTATGGAATGGTTAGTGCCGTGCTATGCCAACTTAGAATGCTGGACTAAGATGGTCCGATTTCACTTTCCGGGGGAAGCAGTGCGAGAGTGGAAAGGGAGCACAGCTACGCCAAAATGTAGGTTTATTTCCTACCTTCAGGCGAGAAAATTAATAGCAAAGGGATGTATTTACCACCTAGTTAGAGTCCAGGACGTTCGGGTGGAACCTCCGACTCTTCAGTCTGTTCCAGTGGTCAATGAATTCCCTGACGTATTTCCAGATGAGTTGCCTGATATCCCTCCCCAAAGGGAGATAGATTTTGCAATTGATTTGCTGCCAGGGACTCAACCTATATCCATTCCCCCGTATCGCATGGCACCAACTGAGCTTAGAGAGTCGAAAGAGCAGTTAAAGGATTTGCTCGACAAAGGCTTTATCAGGCCTAGTACTTCCCCGTGGGGTGCGCTAGTTCTGTTTGTAAGGAAGAAAGATGGCTCACTCTGTATGTGTATAGACTACCGGCAGCTGAATAAGGTAACGGTTAAAAACAAATACCCGCTCCCTAGAATAGATGATTTGTTTGACCAGTTGCAGGGGGCCAGATGTTTCTCTAAGATAGATCTGAGGTCCGGATACCACCAGGTCCGGGTTCGTGAGAGGGACATTCCAAAGACTGATTTCAGGACCAGGTATGGTCACTTTGAATTTCTAGTCATGTCTTTTGGGCTGACGAATGCTCCCGCAGTGTTTATGGATCTGATGAACATCATATTTAGACCGTATTTGGATCTGTTCGTGATAGTATTTATTGATGATATTCTGGTATATTCTCATTCAGAGACAGATCACCAGAACCATTTGCGAATTGTACTCCAGATCCTTAGGGACTGTCAGCTGTACGCCAAGTTTTCTAAGTGTGAGCTCTGGCTGAACTCAGTTGCCTTTTTGGGGCATATCATGTCAGATGCTGGTATACAGGTGGACACACAGAAAATAGAGGCGGTCAAGACATGGCCCAGACCTACCACTCCGACCAAGGTCCGCAGTTTTCTAGGTTTAGCAGGGTATTACCGGAGATTTGTTGAAGGATTCTCCACTATAGCAGCACCTCTGACAAAGCTGACACAGAAAGCAACGAAATTTCAGTGGACGGAGGCATGTGAGCAGAGTTTTCAAGAATTGAAAGACAGATTGACCTCCGCCCCAGAACTAGCATTGCCAGAGGGAACAGATGGGTATGCGGTGTATTACGATGCTTCAGTCTTTGGACTGGGTTGTGTGCTAATGCAGCATGGAAAGGTAATTGCTTATGCTTCCAGACAGCTGAGGAAGCATGAAAAGAACTATCCGTCTCATGACCTGGAACTAGCCGCAGTGATCCACGCTCTGAAAATCTGGAGGCATTATCTGTATGTCATTCATGTAGACATTTTTACAGATCATAAAAGCCTACAGTACATTTTCCCACAGAGGGAGTTAAATCTACGGTAGCGTCGCTGGTTAGAATTGCTGGAAGATTATGACGTAAATATTCTCTACCACCCAGGGAGAGCTAATGTAGTAGCTGATGCCCTCAGCCGTAAGTCAATGGGGAGTTTAGCGTATTTGCGACCCGAGAAGCGGGAGTTAGCCAAGGTAATTCATCAGCTAGCTGGTTTAGCCGTTCGAGTAGTAGAAACAGAAAATAACAGAGCGTGATTCAGAACTCTGATGTGTCATCATTAGTTACAAAGGTAAAAGAACGACAGTACAAGGACCCTGACTTAGTCCAGCTCAGAGATAGAGTTCAGAAAGGTAAGGAGCCAGATTTCCAAGTGACTGAGGATGAAGTGCTGCGTTGTAAGGGCCGCCTATGTGTTCTGAATGTTTCAGGGCTTCGCCTACAGATCATGCATGAGGTACATTACGCTCGCTATTCCCTCCATCCAGGAGCAACGAAAATGTACCACGACATCAGAGACATCTACTGGTGGCGAGGTATGAAAGCTGAAATAGCTAAATTTGTATCTAGATGTCCTAACTGCCAGCAGGTGAAAGTAGAACACCAGAAATCGGGCGGTCTGACGCAGGATATAGCTGTGCCCTTGTGGAAATGGGATGCGATAAATATGGATTTTGTAACAGGGTTACCCCGTACCAGACGCAGAAACGATTCTATTTGGGTAATAGTTGACAGGCTGACAAAATCATCTCATTTCCTGCCAGTGAAAGCTACCTTCTCGGCTGAGGATTATGTTGAATTATATATCAGAGAAATAGTTAGATTACATGGAGTGCCAGTATCTATTATTTCAGATAGGGGAGCATAGTTTACAGCTAGATTTTGGCAGTCGTTCCAAAGAGGCCTGGGGACACAGATAAACTTAAGTACAACCTTTCATCCTCAGACAGACGGGCAAGCAGAACGAACTATCCAAACGCTCGAAGATATGCTATGAGCGTGTGTACTAGATTTTGGGGGTAGCTGGGATGAGCATCTGTCGTTGATTGAATTTGCCTATAATAACAGTTATCATTCAGCCATCCAGATGGTGCCCTTTGAAGCATTGTATGGGTGAAAATGCAGATCACCTGTCGGCTAGTTTGAAGTGGGGGAATCAACATTGATTGGGCTAGACATCATTCAATAGTCAGAGGAGAAGGTAAAGTTTATCAGAGAACGCCTACTGACTGCTCAGAGCCGCCAGAAGTCTTATGCAGATATGCGACGCAGAAATCTAGAATTTGCAGTAGATGACTGGGTATATTTGAAAGTGTCTCCGATGAAAGGGGTGATAAGATTTGGCAAGAAAGACAAGTTTAGCCCGAGGTTCATTGGGCCATATCAGATTCGGCGAAGAATAGGCCGAGTATCATACGAATTGAACTTGCCTCCAGAGTTAGCGTCTGTTCACCCAGTATTCCATGTATCTATGTTGAGGAAATTCGTAGGAGACCCTTCCACAGTTGTTCCAATTCAGGATGTCCAGGTCACAGAAGAATTAGCATATGAAGAGATTCCAGTAGCTATCTTAGACAGACAGATTCGTAGATTGAGAACTAAAGCTATTGCGTCTGTCAAGGTATTGTGGCATAACAGGAACCGAGAAAAGATGACCTGGGAAGCCGGGGAGGACATGAAAGCCAGATATCCCCATTTATTCCAGGCATAGGCAAACATGCGGTATGTTAGAACTGATTTTCCTTATGAATGCTTATATTTCATATATGAAATCAGGCGATTGATTGTAGACAGTTATATATAAATATTATTATATCGTGTGGAGTACCTGTATTGGGCTTTTCTGCTTTTCAGGAATTTTGAGATAGTCCATAATACAGGGGAAACTCTGCCGAATTTTTTTTAGGGATAAGTCAGCTAGTTAAGATTTCTATAGGTCAGAATGTCATTCGAGGACGAATGTTCTTAAGGGGGGGAGGATGTTACATCCTGTAAATTTTAAATGAATAAATATCCTAATGACATGTTGGTTAAGGGATTTAGAAGGAAAAAAAAATACATAAATAAAAGGTTGGTTTTTCATTAATATCAATTAATTTCCAGAAAAAGAAACAGGGGAATATAGGAAGAAGAAGGAAACCCACGATATTTATACATATTTACTTCCGATTACGCTACGAAACACGGTCTAAACTCTGTTTCGACTTAGATACCAAGGTATAAAGCTGCAGAGAGCAATCCTACGGAGTTGGTTTCGTGAAATTTGGCCGGCGAAACGTCGTGCTATCGAGGTAAAGTAAATAGAATTGCTTTAAATTAGTACCAATGTGTTCCTAGCCTTGCAGTGAGCATTTATCCCTTTTGGACTATCGAGAAATAACGAGTTTTCGACCGTTTTCCATAAGGTTGAAGTTTGGGATAAATATATATCAAAAGTGATAATTTTTCCCGGATATTAATGTATTTAGTTCTAATTGACATGTATATGAATGTAGTTGGGAGAAACAGCAGAAGTACCGATGGAAATCACATCGGTCAGTCGGGTACTCAGAAACCAGGTATGTAAAGTTATTCTTTCGGCAAGCCAGGAAGTACAATCTAGAAAATAAATAGAATAAAGGCTATTAATAGACACCCAGCGTACAGGAACGATTTTAGTATAATTTCCAACAAGCATGCTAGTATATCATTGCGTATCATGCGATAATCAGAATAACAGATAGTCGGATGATTTTAGATAGTAATGTGGTATCATCTAGTAGCTTAGCATGTTCTTACGTAGTACCCAGAATGGAAGTTGTAAAAGCAGTATAATGAATTAGCAAGATTACAGATAGTATGTATTACATTTGTTGAGACTGTATCCGGTAATAGATGGCACATCTTATGTTATTGAGCTATATCCAGTTATAGATGGCATGTTCTATGCTATTGAGTTATATCCAGATATAATCAGATCGGTAATCAGATATAGAAATAGCTCCAGATACAGATGTAGCTCCAGAAACAGATATGGCTCTAGAAACTGACATAGCTTCAGATCGCGGATAACAATAATCAGATAAATAGATAAAGGCCAGGTAGCAGTTAGCCCAGCAATCAGAAACAGTGTAAAACAGAATATAGCATCAGTTGTTTAGTACGGACTGGCCTTGAAATAAAAGAAGAGAATATGATTACTATTTTTCTTTTAAGCATGCTTGCTGTGTATGTGTTTTGCATGTTGAGACTTGTTATGGCATGTGGGCACCCTTAGCATCCCCACCGCCCCTGGGTTATAGCTGTGTCGATACCAGATTCAGATACCGCCACCAGCTGGGCGATGCCGTCCGCCTAGAGGACGAAGATGGCTGACCACCATGATAATACGGTCTAGGTTACCCTGCTTGCTGGGGTAGTTCAGTTCACTCTGCGCAGAGCCAAATTACCCTGTTTACAGGGGTAGATTACTCTATGTGCGCTTGTGGCCGGGGGCAGTTTCAGATACAGATTTTTATAAAATTACCCTGTTGTGTGTTTACACCCAGGGGCAGTTTCAGTCACAGATACAACAACAGATTACCCTGTTGAGCGCTTGCGCCCAGAGGCAGGAGTCTTCGGACTCAGACCCAGTTCATTGTCAGAGGCCAAGGCCTGAGCTATGTACCCAAGGGGGCCGGTAGGAGGAGCTCATAGTTATCAGATGAGTGGAGTGACTTATTTTTGGTTGGTTTAGACCTGGGTAGGGGTAAATAGATTGTTCTGTTGGTTGGAACCTTCCGGCTTATGGGGGTCGGTCAGGTATTATGTGTATTTATATGTATATCTATATGTGCTATTATATACTGATGGGCAGTAGGATGAAACATCGTCAGGTACGCCCAGTTTAGTTACAGAATAGGTAAACTCTCCCCAGTTATCCTCAGCCAGATAGACTCAGCTACTTCCTGCTTATATGTCATGTTATTGTTGTTACCCATTTCAGTTGTATATTTCAGTTTGCTTTACATGCTCGGTACCTGTGGTACTGACGCCCGTAGGGGCGCTGCATTGCTTGCCTGCAGGTACTCACAGACGAGGAGCCGATCCCTCGTGATCCTAGCCAGCGCAAAGTTATCAACTCCTGTCATCCGGAGCTTGATATTCAGAGGTGTATTTCATTTTCTTTTGTTGTATAGTATGGGTAGGTCGGGGTCCTGTCCCGACCATCTTATCAGTATTCCTAGAGGCTAGCAGTCTGTATATATTTCCCCGTGGTTAGTTGTGCCCGTTGTGTGAGGCCGTGCGTTTTGTTTAGTTGCTTAGCTTTGTTGATTATGTTGGCCGTGTGGGGCCATAGTCTGATGGTAGTGGTGACCTTGCCGGTCACGTAGTCGTTTAGTATTCTATTATATTGTGTTAAAGATAACTAGACAACATGATGGCCTTGTCGGCCCGCATAGGTTTCCCTATATGAGATGATTCTGGTTAGTTGATGATAAAGTACAGGTGGCTATAGGCCCAGTCGGCTGGAGGCTGTATTTACAGCCATTATATAGCCCGTTGTTTCCTTGAATTTGAGCCAGAGTCAGCCAAAGCACTAGATGTGCTCAGGCTGGACCGTTTAGCAGCCCAGAGTCTAGCAGGCACCAGGTGTCTGTCATACTCCCCAAGGTGGGGTGTGACAATTGAAACCTGACCACCCTAGTTCTGCAGTCGACTGAAGCATAGAAAGAGTGCAACCAGTCTATGCTAAGGATAAGGTCGAAGTTGAACATGTCTACTCTACTAAATCAACTGAAGTGACTTTACTCAACATTGATACCGGACAATTTCTATATACTCAACTGGCTCTTACTGACTCACCAAATGGGGTAGAGACTAAAAATGGTTCGGAGAGAATTTCTGGACTAATATTAAATCGAAATGCAATGTAAGGAGTCACGAAGGAAAGTGTTGCTCCTGAATATAGTAAAACATATACATCAATGTGGAAAAGATGCAACATACCTATAACCACATTTGATAAGTTCTCCTAATCCTTCTTGGAAGATAGAGCATAAAAATGGTTTTGGAACTGACCACCCCCATACCTAAAGGAGTGCCCTGTTGAGTTGGGCGACCTGTCGTGGCTGCTGACATAGAAGACTGGGCCTTTCCCCGTCCTACTGATGAGCACTCTCTCAACTTGTAATCCAGCTGACCACAATCAAAACAACCCTTCTTGCCCAGACGGTACTCCCCAGGGTGATTCTTACCACACTTAGGATAAACTGGAAATGTGCGACTACTAGAGACATGGCTTTGAGACTAGGAGACTGACGTCCCACCCCCATTATCCTTGTGGGGCTTGGAAGAAAGAGCACTAGATGAGGAAGGTGCTGGAGGCCTCTGCTACTGCTGGGGGAGATTACCACCACTTGACCTCTACTGGGAGTACTCAAACTGACCGATTTGGACAATTTTGTTCTCCCCCCTCTCTATTTCCTTCAGCTTTTCTGCCTCTATCTGCTGGGCATGAATGATGAGACTGGAGAGGTCTATATACTTGATGAGCATAATGGTCCTGCATTCTTTAAGTACCAAATTCGAGACTCATTTAACAAACTTTAGCATGCGAGCCCTCGACTTCGCAACCATTTCTAGAGCATATCTCAACAGTTGAGTGAATTTCAGTGCATACTCCTCTACTGTCATGTTGTTTTGTCTTAAGTTCATGAACTCAGCCGCCTTGGGTTCCCTCAATTCCCTAGGAAAGAACCTGTCCCAAAATGCTATAATGAACTCATCCCATTCAGCCGGACCTGCTCCATTCTGTCTTCCCTCCTTCCACTGCTTGTACCAAATCTGGGCCACCCCTTTCAACTGGTAGGCAACCATATCAGCATTCTCTGTAGCGATGACACCCCTGATTTGAGTGATTTTCTATATCTCGTCCATGAACTCCTAGGGGTTCTCCTACCTTAGACTCGTGAAAAGCTGGGGATTCATCCGCTTGAAGTCCCTAACCCTAGCCGCAGCTGCAGAGCCCTTTGTATTCACTAACATAACAACCTTCTAGTTAACCTGATTAGTCATCGTCTATGCCAGCATCTGAATGGCGGCCCGAAATTCCGCATGGGACACCTGGTCTTCCCGAGGAGCTGCGGGAGCTGGTGAGGCTAGCTGGTTAGCATTATCGGTCCTCCTTCCATTTCCTCTTCTGGGAGGGATCATTATCTAAAAGGGTAGAGAACGAGTTAGGAGGGTGTATTAGAGTCTAAAACCCTATGCACAACAATATTTATGAATGAAAGGGAATTTTCCTAAAAACGCCCCGTAGCCTTCTCCTCACAAGTGTGAAACGCTTCATACCCATGAAAAAGACTCTACTCGACGTGGCTCTCAGGCATTCTAGGACACTCTAAACCTGGGCTCTGATACCATGTTTGTCACGACCCAAGTCTACATCCTAGAAATAACACGGTACTTGAAGCCACAAGTCACCCCAAGCTAACCCATGGCTTAACATCACACTGGTATACAATAATAAGCTATAAGTGGAAGCTGCAAAAAACATGACTAAGTAACACTATTCTGAGAAGAAGAAATATTTGATAAGATACTGAAATTTATGCAACAAAGGCAAAACATACTAAAACACCAACTCTATCTGAAAGCCATCTAAAGAAATAGAGAGTTGTTGGGACAAGCCTCCAGCTAACTCTAAAGTTTGAAATCAAGAAAACTAAAATGGAAGCTAAGCTCTCGTCCTTGGAAGATGAGGACTCGCCAATCAACACTACTGCTGAAAATCATCAGAGGGAAACTACTGACGATGTTGAGACTGAGAACCTGCGCCTGTATCATAAGATGATACAACATAGAAAATATGCATCAATACTTTGAATGTACTGAGTAAGAGAGATATAAATAAAACATAAGAATGCATAACTGAGTTGATACAACATGAAATGACAATTTCTGAACTAATAAGTACTGAGATAAATTTGAATTAGTGGAAGCACGGACTCTGACTGATGGTCATAAATATATCCTAAAATTTGAAAAGACTGAACTGATATGAATACTAATACTATACTGAAACGAGTTGTATTGACATGTGGGAGAAACTATAACCAACATGTAACCACGTGAGCTAGACGTGGAGTATAATGTATACCCCCTATCGGAGAAGGCCCGCTATACCTTGCCAGGGTATAGTAGTTGAGCTGGGTGATCACTTTCTGATACCCATTCAGGATAATGGCCTACGGTGACAATGTAGTTCTGAAAACCTAGGTGCGCTGAAACCCAGCCGACTCGGTGCTAAGTCCTACTCCCACTGGAAATCCTAACTTTATTTGCTAAGCTGATAGCTCGAACCTGATGTCCTAAGACTCAAGTCAGGATAACTTATCTGTGTTCGCGGTCTGCTCGGTATATATTAAAAACCGACACGCAAGTGCACGTGGTCAAACAAGTAATAAAGTGGCTAAGTAGCCAAGTATCGATCCAAGGAGGCTGCTCAAGATACGTAAAATTGCCTAGTTTACTATATCTCTATTCTATTCCTAATTATGTTAACAATAATGCAACCAAGAGTTATTTTGAGATTTTGTTTCTAAACTATATGTATACTACAATTAATCACAACTAATTACTTTTGAATTTAGACAATGGATATGAACATGCCAAGGTTAAGAACGAGTAATGAACTTGATAATCATGATAATTTGGTTATCCTCTTCCTCATGTTGCTAGCCAAGAACGTTTGCCTAGAAATTAAAACTTTCATATTTAATTTCACTTTAGAATCATAAACCATCCGTCTACATTTCTGTGATCAAATGCAATTTATGACCTAGCACTATAATTCCGGTTCCTAAGTTGACTAATACGGCTTTCAAGTATATTTCTATCAAGAAAGCACATCAAAACCCAATTTTCCCAAATCAAGTTAAGAACAATACCCTATTAATTCACAACTTTCCAATTTCTTGCTCTCTCGAGTGAAATTAGACTTTTTAGATATACATTAATGTTGGCCAATCAATAATGTAGTAAGAACAAGAATTAATAGAACAATATGCAAGAAGAAGAAGAAACCATATCAATTATCATCAAAATTCATTACACAAGTTCAAAACCTCAGCAAGAAAGGGAATTAGCCACTCATTCTTGGATTAATCATCCTAAAATGAGTGTAAATCATGCATACAATTGAAGGAAAGAAGAAAGGAAGAGAAGAAAACTCTTAGCTTTTCTGTTCTTCAACTGCTACTAACCCACGTTCCTGCTCTCCACTTCTGAACTCAGTCTCCAAACTCCCAAAAAAACTACTTAAAATAAACCTAAGTGTGCTATTTATACTAGTGGGAGATTTTTCCTGGAATAACAAGCAACGTGTCACGGAGGCCAACGCGGAGCACTGCCTCCGTGACACGGCGTGGACGTGGACCCTCTCTGGAATTTGCAGGGTCCGGATAATTAACCTCAACGTGACACGGAGGCCATCGCGGAGGCCTATCTCCATGCCACGGAGCTGACGCGCAGGCACACTGGAAAGTGCCAATTTATTTCACGCCCAGGCAGTGTGCTACCGCGATGGCAGCGTGGCACGGCCCCATCGCGGAGCCATTATAAAATGTGCCATCCAAGGTCTTTTCCACGCTCGCATCCAAGTCCAACTCCGACATAGTTCCAACATGCAGTTTAGCTCCTAAAAATCACATTTTCCTGCAAAACAAATGCTAATCATGTTGGTTAGTATAAATTCGCATTTTTATTACCAATTACATGATATTATATACACATTGCACAACAAACAAGGTAAAAATGATACGTTTGAGTATCACTTGGGCATATAAATCTGCCCAAGATCACTTACCCCACACTTAAATCCTTGTTCGTCCTCGAACAACACATACACAACTCATGCAAATTACATCCCAACCTTCGTCACTATGGTGCAACAATTTACGCTACGATCATACCGATTATTCAATTTTTGCAAATCATCAAGAAAACATGCTTGGTCGTACAATACAATGACCTTTAATACATCAAGGCTTCCTAGACTTTTAAGAATTGATTCTTGATATCGGCAAACTCATGCAAATCAACTAATCAAGAAATTTGACACGAAAATCAATTTTTCATCAAGCATGTACCCTCACAACTCGAGAGAAACTTCCCCTTTATGTTCGTGCAGCACAAAAACATGCAAGTAGGGGCATATAAAAATTAATTTCACTCTCTCTCCCAAAAGAATTCACATGCATCATGTCATGACCCATAGGCTTGCCCTTAGTGTATTACTCCACTAATATAAAGAAATGCAATATAGGATCAAATAGGACTTTTAATGGGTTGTAACGAGGCTATGGATCTAGTATATATATATTGGATTAGCCAATAATAGTCGCTAGCATCCTTAAGCGCCTTTTCAACTCATTCCCATCGACTCATGGACATTGTTCCTCTCTTTTCTCTTTTTCTCCCATTCATGCTGGTTTACTTTCATACAGCCCATTTCATCAGGCACACTTGACATAAAACAGAGGGTTTTCATGTACCCTCCCTATCATTTAATTACAACTAGTGCCTCTTCAACATCATCTTTTCTTTCCTCACTTTGCTTTTCTTTTTCTTTTCACTCTTTTCACTCTTTAACACTTTGGGAAACATTTTCTGTTCTTTGTAAGCGCTTAAGAGCTTCTTTTAGACTTTAAGGCTAATGAAAAGAAGGAATAAAGCTTAGTTCATACAATTTTGGACCAAAGAAAGAAATCGGCTAAAGGCTCAACGGGCTGACTAGGGTATACAACATATAAAAAGGTAGAATTTGACAAGAAAAAAAATGGAAACTATCAGTTAAAACAAAGAAATGCCTACATCCTTTCCAACACTACACCTCCTTCATTTCGTTTCGTACACACACCAGGCAAGTTCTAGACAATTCACAATGACATGGAATAGCAAAACCTCACTCCACACTTCATGCACATGCTCGAATCAAGATGCATTCACAGACTCTTTAATTAGTCAATTACATGAATTCAAGATTAAGCCTCAATCATAATGAACCAAATTCTATAGCCTAGGTAACTCAACATATTTACAAAATTGCATGCTTTCAAACGAATCATTTTCACGTTTTGAACATCAATTACAACACGCAACGAAATTTTAGCAACCATAAGCAACTACAGTTTATTGATGCAATCCACCAAAGAAAACTAAAAAAAAAAACAATGAAAAATCCTACTCCTACCGACTACATTTCCCTTAAGACGGTCGTCATCCATCCATCATAGGGAACGGTCACTAACTATGACATCGGTTCAATGGGACTATTCTCGGTAAAAGAACCGAAAACAAACTCCGAGAAGCCCAAAAATAAAAATCGCAAAAAATTTTGCAACACATCGATCATTTCGATAGAAAGGAAATATTTACAAGTGCAATATATTTTCGCAAAAAATTTGAAAAATATCGATCATGTCGATAGAGAAAAAAAATATTTACAAAATTCACAAAATATTTACACTAGCAACCATAACTTTCAAAGCACACACATCATTAGCCATAAACAAATATATACACATAACTCGCAAATCAGTTCACCACAACAGGGAAAGCACAGACATACATAAACAGCAAGGAAAATTATACAGCAATTTAGAGCCTTGACCTAACACTTAACTACTCCCCACCCCACACTTAAATCGAACACTGTCCCCAGTGTTCACAACAATACAAAGCACAAAATTTTTGGGTGGTTGAACTCCCTGCTTAGTTGAAATATTCGACTTCCTCATCCGGTGCTGCAGCCTCGTCGCCCATGTCTGAATCAGCTCCATCATCGTCATCGGACTCCACATCGGAGTCCTCACGACGTGTCTCCTCATCAGTAGGGACATCGTCATCAGTCGGCTCCACGAAGGCTGGCCCCACCTTGCATAAGGCTCTGGCGTTCTCGCCAAAGGGGTAGTCCAGCTCCAACTGCCATAACTCCTCCTCGGTGGTTGGTCTCCCACCTATCCTTAGCTGCAGCATCTGCATGCCGAACATACGGGCCATGTACTGATCGTCACGAGCATGTCGCTCGCCCAAAGTCAGCACAGGTCCGTGTGTAGTGTCGGGGGCCTTCGTCTTTGTCACGTCGAGGGCCCTTCGCTCCAACTGCGGAATATAATCCAAGGCTTCTTCCTCAACGTCGAGGCCTCGGAGGAAGGTG
Source organism: Datura wrightii (assembly GCA_035772735.1). Classification (NCBI taxonomy): domain Eukaryota; kingdom Viridiplantae; phylum Streptophyta; class Magnoliopsida; order Solanales; family Solanaceae; genus Datura; species Datura wrightii. The sequence continues at coordinate 119,485,100 of JASDFA010000010.1, read as the reverse complement.
GTGATGAGTCCGCCAAACCCGTATCTGTGGCCCTGGTGCAGTCTGGCTCTCTTCATAGCGGATATTATGACCGCCCCCACATTAATCTCAAGCCCTTTCATAAGGGCATACACCAAGCAGACACGGTCCCAGGTCACGTCTGTCATATGAACTCCCGGGATCAAACACGAACACACAATTTTTAGCCAGATTCTGGCCTCCCTGTTCATCTACGAATAAGGCAGAGTCTGGTGGTAACCCCTCTCTTTGTGTCTACTCCATCGGGCTGTGGATCGAGCCCCACACAACGTACATCTGATGTCGGCGTACGGTGGGGTGATGTTGAGCTGGCGGAGAACGTGGGCGTCTGTGTCCCGCGCTCCAACGATGGCATTCAGCTGCTGGGGTTCCAGAGTGACAATCTGCCCTCTGATTTTAATAGTGTGGCTTCTGATGGCCGGGTTCCAGTTGGCATAAAATTCCCGGACCAAGTGAAGGTTGCACTCCTTGGGCTCCTGAAAAATAAAGCTGAGCCCAGCTGCCTCAATCCTCTGTACAATGCGAGGGAACTCCTGTGCGAGTGGTTCCCTAGCAATATGTTCCTCGGGGAAGTACTTGTTTTCTTTGTGCTTCGCATACCATTTCTTCCCTTCATCGGTGACCCATCGTGTTCCGTATCGGCGGTGTTGACCGCGCGGAACAGTGGGTGCCGCTGGGGCTGCCGTGCCCAGTCTCATCCTTTTTCTGCCGGTGCCTGAGGTAGAAGCACCCTTGCCTTTGTCTTGTCTGCTAGCCATTGTACCTGTCAGTTTACACAAACAAGCACAACGTTAAGCTAAATAGTTGTTAGCTTCGGCTAAGGTTGGGTTACACAAAATTTACCCCACACTTAGTCCTTAACAATATTTACAAAATTTCAGCAAGGATAGCTCTATTTACAACCCCAAACACAAACAACTATACACATATTGCTAAGTGCGTTCATAACAAAATTTTGACAGCATAACGGTTAGCGTTCTACTCAGACTTCATACAGCTAATTCCCAATCCTGCTATCGCTAGCAATTCAACTATCGCACTTCGCAATAAAACAACAACAAACTAAAAACAACAACTAAAAAGACAATTTATATACAAACTAATCTAAACAATCTAACCAATTCATACATTATGCAATTTCCCACAAAAATTCAAGAATTCGTCGTCTCTCAACAATTATACAACATTTACCACGACTTATCTCAAATAATAAACACACCCCGGCATCAATTTTCACCAACTATTAAGTTGCCCAAGTTAAAATTCAACAACCCAAGCCCTAGAATACACTTCGACAATCAAAATTGAATTATTCACTCAATCGATAAGTTCAAACGTCAACTACAATAATCTGAACATAATCAATCACAAAATAATTCACATCATGTTTAATTTCTACCTAGGGTGATATATCTCACCTCACATGCCCAAAATTGACAAAAATCGCCAAAAATTTGAGATAGATGATGAAAACATACCTTGGATTTGAAGAACCGAAGAAACTTTGACGTTTTCCTTGCCTATTAACGTGGCACGTCGCTTGGGGGGAGGGGAATGGGTGTTTGGTCGCGGAGGGAAGAGGGAATGGGGAAAATAGGGGCGAAATCGGGGGTTTTTATTAAGAAAACACGCGGGTCACCCGGAAACCCGGTGTGACCCGACACTGGGATAAGGGCAACGTGTCACGGAGGGTAACGCGGAGCCCCTCCTCCGTGACACGGAGCCAACGCGTTGGCTTACTGGAATTTTTAAAAATCCAGATTTGCCTTCAACGTGTCACGGAGGCCAACGCGGAGCATTGCCTCCGTGACACGGCGCCAACGCGCCAGTGCTCTATTTCATCAACAATTTTTATTTTTCATACCTCGCCTCGTTTCCTCGATTCCATGTATTTTTCCTCTGTTATACCTGAAAATCACCTCACTAACCAAAAATTGGTTAAATTAATAGATTTCCCTACTAAAAAATAAAAATTACTAATTAAAATGCAAATCTAAACCTAGTCAAGAAAAAGAAAATAAAATAAAATAAAAAAAAATTTACACTAAAGAAAGAGAAAAAAAGAAAAAATATATTTTTCACGGGTTGCCTCCCGTGCAGCGCCTGGTTTAACGTCGCGGCTCGACATCCTTTAAGCTCATTTACCTACTAGGGAGATGGACGATTTGTCCCGATCATGATCATCCCCCCAGTAGTGCTCTACCTTGTCCGGTGGCCTACCTAGTAACTCTCGGGAATCCCTCAATCTGTTAGCCTTCCCATGATCAATTACGTTGATCACCGAGAGATCCTTATAAACAGTCGGGAGCTTAGGTACCTTGTACACATCGAACACTTCGACCTTGTCATGTGCTCGCATCGTGAGTTGACCCGCAGCTACATCGATTAATGCCTTTCCGGTTGCCAAAAAGGGTCGTCCCAAAATAAATGGGACTTCAGCATCTGGTTCAAAGTCCAGAACAATAAAATCGACCGGAAAAATGAGGGAGCCTACTTGCACTAACACATCCTCAACAATGCTATCCGGCTTAGCTAAAGACCTGTCTGCTAGCTGCAAGATCACCGTTGTAGGTCTAGGACTCCCTAGACCTAACTTTCTGAATACCGAAGATGGCATCAGATTTATGCTTGCCCCCAAGTCGCATAACCCACGAGCTCGGATACTTTGCCCAATAGTCAGCTGGATAGTGAAACTTCCAGGGTCTTTCAGTTTTGTGGGCAATCTATTCTAAATACGGGATGTGCATTCCTCCGTTAAAGCTACCGTGGCATACTCAGTCAAGCGACTTTTGTTGGCCACGATGTCTTTGATATACTTCGCATATTTTGGCACACCCTGCAAGACATCAACAAGAGGTAAGTTAACATGTACCTGTTTAAGTACCTCCATGAATTTCTGGAAACACGCCTCCTCCTTGTGTTTCTTGAGTCGTTGAGGGAACGGGGGTGGAGGCCTTGCTGGTTCAGCTTCTTTAGACTTCCCCTTATCTGAGATTTGCTCTCCCTCAACATCTGCTGCTCCTGACTTCTGAGGCAGTCTTTCAGGTTCCACCTCCTTTAATTGTAAACCACTCCTCGTGGTCACTGCATTCACCTGCTTAGGATTGGGATCCGTGTCGCTAGGTAGTCCTCCTCTTGGTCTAGTATTTTGGGCACTAGCAAATTGCCCAAACTGATATTCAAGAGCCTTGGTTGCCAATTGATTGTTCTTTACTTCGGCTGCCAATTTGACATAGTCAGCCTGCAATTGTGCCTGGTTGGCAATCATGGTTTTGAACATCTCCTCAATAGTCGGTGATGGTGGTGGAGGAGGGGCATTGTGATTTCTGAAATGCGTCTGATAGCCTTGTTGCCCTCCTTGGTTTCTGTGCATACCCTGCCCTGAACCTTGGCCTTGTTGATTGTTGCTACCCCACGAAAAATTAGGATGGTTCCTCCAATTCGAGTTGTAGCCACTACCCAACTACTGTTGATTCCTTTGTGCATTGCCCACAAAGTTAACAGAATCAGGATTTGCACCACAGCATTCAGCTGAATGCTCACTACTACCGCACACTTCACACCACATCTTTTGGACTGCATTGACGGAGGCTAAAGGCTGGTTCAAATTCATATTGCTGAAGTGAGTGTTTAACTGATTTTGCAAAGCAGCTATCTGTGCAGCGATAGCTGTGAATCCATCCACTTCAAGCACTCCCGCTGCTTTCCTTGCTCCACCTCTTGAAGAATCTGCATTCCATTCCGGATTGCCTTGTGAAATTTGGTTGAGCAAAGTGTACAGCCCCTCATAAGTCTTCTCCAACTCTTGCCCTCCAGCTGCTGAATCCAATAGAATTTTAGTGTGGGGTTCCAAACCCTCAATAAAAGTGTGTACCAACACCTCATTGGACTGATGATGATGAGGACAGTCCCGCAACATGGACTTGAATCTTTCCCAAGCTTGATAAAGATTTTCTCCTTCCCTCTGTTTAAAACTTAGAATCTGACTTCTATGTTTAGCTGTTTTACCCGAAGGGAAAAATCTGATCAAAAACTTCCTTGCAAGATCATCCCACGTTGATATAGAGTTGGGTGGTTTAGCTTTTAACCACCTCTTGGCTTCACCAAGTAAGGAAAATGGAAATAAGGTGAGCCGAACATAATCAGGTGACACTCCAGCGGGTATATAAGTGTCACTTATCTCCAAAAGGTTCTGGAGATGTTGTTGCGGATCTTCGTGAGGGAGACCGGTAAACTGCGCGCTAGTGTGCAAAAGTTGCACCATATTTTGCTTTAACTCAAATCTCCCTCCAGGCTCTGGTTTGCGGATGCTGGAATGTACATTATTAGCGTGTGGGATTGCCACCTCGCGAACCGGCCTGGCTGCTACTTCCTCGGGCACTAACACTGCCCGCACAACTGGTGGATTTGGTTGCTCCATCATAGACTGTTTGAGCAACTGCAGCTTCTTCCGAAGAGCTTCTCTACGTTGACTATGCAATTCACGTTCTGGCTCTAAGTAAGATTCCACCAGCTCCTTGTCCCTTGCCAGTGTTCACAGAAATAAAAATCTGCAAAATATAGGCTAAGACCAAGTTGTTAACACTTAAGAAAATAAAAATACAAATACAGTAAATTTACACTAAACAAAATTTTACAAATCGCCTAGCCTCCCTGGCAACGGCGCCAAAAAACTTGTTCGCGTTCTGCTCGGTATATATTAAAAACTGACACGCAAGTGCACGTGGTCAAACAAGTAATAAAGTGGCTAAGTAGCCAAGTATCGATCCAAGGAGGCTGCTCAAGATACGTAAAATTGCCTAGTTTACTATATCTCTATTCTATTCCTAATTATGTTAACAACAATGCAACCAAGAGTTATTTTGAGTTTTTGTTTCTAAACTATATGTATACTACAATTAATCACAACTAATTACTTTTGAATTTAGACAATGGATATGAACATGCCAAGGTTAAGAACGAGTAATGAACTTGATAATCATGATAATTTGGTTATCCTCTTCCTCATGTTGCTAGCCAAGAACGTTTGCCTAGAAATTAAAACTTTCGTATTTAATTTCACTTTAGAATCATAAACCATCCGTCTACATTTCTGTGATCAAATGCAATTTATGACCTAGCACTACAATTCCGGTTCCTAAGTTGACTAATACGGCTTTCAAGTATATTTCTATCAAGAAAGCACATCAAAACCCAATTTTCCCAAATCAAGTTAAGAACAATACCCTATTAATTCACAACTTTCCAATTTCTTGCTCTCTCGAGTGAAATTGGACTTTTTAGATATACATTAATGTTGGCCAATCAATAATGTAGTAAGAACAAGAATTAATAGAACAACATGCAAGAAGAAGAAGAAACCATATCAATTATCATCAAAATTCATTACACAAGTTCAAAACCTCAGCAAGAAAGGGAATTAGCCACTCATTCTTGGATTAATCATCCTAAAATGAGTGTAAATCATGCATACAATTGAAGGAAAGAAGAAAGGAAGAGAAGAAAACTCTTAGCTTTTCTGTTCTTCAACTGCTACTAACCCACGTTCCTGCTCTCCACTTCTGAACTCAGTCTCCAAACTCCCAAAAAAACTACTTAAAATAAACCTAAGTGTGCTATTTATACTAGTGGGAGATTTTTCCCGGAATAACAAGCAACGTGTCACGGAGGCCAACGCGGAGCACTGCCTCCGTGACACGGCGTGGACGCGGACCCTCTCTGGAATTTACAGGGTCCGGATAATTAACCTCAACGTGGCACGGAGGCCATCGCGGAGGCCTATCTCCGTGCCACGGAGCTGACGCGCAGGCACACTGGAAAGTGCCAATTTATTTCACGCCCAGGCAGTGTGCTACCGCGATGGCAGCGTGGCACGACCCCATCGCGGAGCCATTATAAAATGTGCCATCCAAGGTCTTTTCCACGCTCGCATCCAAGTCCAACTCCGACATAGTTCCAACATGCAGTTTAGCTCCTAAAAATCACATTTTCCTGCAAAACAAATGCTAATCATGTTGGTTAGTATAAATTCGCATTTTTATTACCAATTACATGATATTATATACACATTGCACAACAAACAAGGTAAAAATGATACGTTTGAGTATCACTTGGGCATATAAATCTGCCCAAGATCAATCTGGAAGCATTCTGAGAGTCTAGAGGACCTGATAACTGAAATATAAGTGTTCTAAGACTTTTCAGAGCTACCTTATCTGAAAGCATCATAACCTTCTAAAGAACAATTTGATGACTAATAACTAAGACTACAGAGTTGTACTATAATGCCCCGAAAACCCTAAGACCATACCTGACATTTGAAATGGAGAAAACAAGATTTTCTGCACCAGATCATAGAACAAGTCATCCTGTGACCCGTGGGGTAGTCTACGAGTTGTGAAGTGACTCGTGGGGAATGGTCTGGACTTGGTTGAAAATTTGGAAAAAATTGGGGTGACGACGGGTGTGACCACGAGTTGCGGTCAACACCACGAGTTGTGATGTGATCTATGGTCAAGAATAAATTGAAGACCAAGAATAAGTATGAAGTGTACCTAACAACTGGGCACCATGAGTCGTAGTCCATGCCATGACCCGATAGGTGACCTATGGTCCGAGATTGTTTGAGGAGTTAAGCATTTGGCAGTGTAGTTGACGAGTGGGTCACCACGAGATGTTGGGTACGCCACGAGTCATGGTGTCCCTTGTGGTGACCAACAGGAGGTTTTTTGTAGTGCACCCGATAACCGTGACCACGAGTTGTGGTCACTAGGCACGAGCCGCTGGGTCCTTCGTGGCGACCGACATCCAGTTTTTCCTGTGAATTTCCTAAGGGTGTCTCCATAATTTACTAACCTTCTAGACTCTAAACTACGTCGTTTTGTATTATTTTGAGGGGATTTAGAGGGGTTAAATGGTTTTTCCCTCATTCCCACTCGGATTGTCATAAAAGTAACGCAAGTTCTCTCTCAAGAGATCTCAAGCAAGGTGTAGGGTTCCTTATTGATTGTAGCAATTCAAGCTTCCTTCTCCAGGGAATTTTTAGCCAGGTATGTGGCAATTCAACAAGGGAATAGTTCTTCCCTTGTGTCCCCATAATCCCTCCTAGTTTCTTTATCAGTTCTAGCCCTGAACTTTTGAATGTGAAGAAATTATATGTCATACTTCATTAAATTCATGAAGAATGTTATTCATGTTAATTTTAGATATGATTCCATCAGATTATGACTATATTGATTCTTGTCCCCAAAACTTTCTCTAAATTTTTCTGTCAGTTATAGCCCTGTGGTTTCGAATTATGAAATGTTTATAGAATTCTATAAACTTCTAGTGGAATATTATTCATGATATTACTTGCTATATTTCCCAATCCTTAGAAATTTTGTGGAAATTAGCATCTTGAAGAATGATTTAGCCCTAGCTTCTCAGTTCGGTGAATCAGATTCTTGCATATTGGACTAGTTATTTCCTGTTGCTTGATTCTATCAGTGTTGTGGATTCCCATATTATTTGTATATGTTGAATTCTCAATCAGATACATGTTAGCCTAGTTTTAGTTAAAAAATTTGTATACTCAGTATTACTCAGAAATATCAACTGATCAGTTTGACTACAGTAATTCTTGAGGTGTCAGTGGTGCCTCCTAGTTATTGGAATTAGACTCAGTATCAAATTTTAGTGGTTCTTTAGGAGATCATGACACTTCTAGATAGAAGCTCTGACCAGCCTTAGAACCCCAAGCTCAGATTACATTTGGTTCTTTAGACGGTTACGATGCTTTCAGATAAGCAGCTCTGACCAGTCTTAGAACCCAATTACAGAATCCGGTCTGATAAGACTCTCAAGGTACTTTCAGATAGGTATTCCTGACTTAGTCTTGGGCTCAGTTTCAAGCTATCAGCTTAGTAGTCAGTCTAGAAATATCCAGTGGGAGAAGGACTTAGCATCGAGCGGACTGGGGTTCTAGCGCACCCAGATTCCCAGAACTACGTTTCCAATGTAGGTTATAGTTTTATTGGACTCATGGACCAAGACTTGTGATCACCCAGTTCATGCCTTTATACCCTAGCAAGGTATGTTTGGTCCTACCGATGGGGTGTATACATCGGACTCCACGACTAGCTCAAGTGGTTACATGTCGGTTATAGACTCTCCCACTAGTCAGCTTAGTTCAGTCTTAGATTAGTCAGTTCAGTTTCAGTTTACTCAGTTTAGCACAGTTAGTTCAGACTATGAAATCTCAGATTTAGGGCATGTCTTTGTGTCACGACCCGAACGGAGGCCCGAATTGAGACACGAGACAAGGAGCTCCGAGAGACTCCAAGTCGATCCATGGCATGAACATACATCTAACTCAACTACTAAAACTGAAGAATCAACATAATAATCTTAACAGAAGTCTGAAATAAACAGAACATCGGAATACACAATCTGAAGTTGAGTACATCCTTTCTGTCTGAAAAGCCTCTAAACATGATGAGTTGATGGGAAAAGACCCCAACTAACTCGAGCAAGCTAAAAATTGAAAATACATACAGAAATCTGAATAAGCATGGTCCTCAGGAGATGAGGACTCACCAACAAATGTAAGATGCTATCTCTAAAGATTGGCTATGCGGGGCTAGGTTTGAGTGTCGGGTCCTGTATCATGAAAAGATACAACATGGAGTATGCGGTCAGTACGTGGAATGTACTGAGTATGCGAGGTAAGTGAAACTACTCAAATAAGTAAAATCATTTGAGAACATGCATAATATAAAAATAAATAATAAAAATATAAGAGTAGGGCTTGCATGCATTCTTTCTTAAATCATGATTCATTATAACATAACATAGCATCATAAATGAATCAATTGACTCAAAGTTGAAATCTAATAGTCATGAGTAAAACTAAACATTGAGTCAAACTTGCTTTAGAACATATACAGATATATAAATCTAATGAGTGATGAACATGCATAAGTGAAACCATGAGGAACAACGTGAGATTCATCTTTTAATCGACATACCACGATAGAGCTTACATGGTCCCAACATCACACTCAAGTGGGAAGAGCCATCCAAAGACTTGCCAGGGCTAGGGATGATACCATGATAATGATATCAAGCTCGTGGCCTAATAGGGCTGGGGATAGCTCACAAGGGAGGTCCCGAAGTAATACATATAAGAATAAACCTATGTTGGCGCGTAGTTCTGAGGCATAGGGTGGTCGACCCTTAGCCTACACGGTGCTAGACACTACTCCCAAAAACATACGTATGCTCTCCATCATTTTTCAATGAAGCTTACCATCGTCAATTAACGAAGATCAATAATCAAATACATCTCAAATCTGAAATCATGCATAAGAGAAGCTTTAACTCAAACCATACCACAAACTGAAAGATAATTGGGAGTCTTCACTTCAAAACCATGTGGTAGGCTTAATTTGGGAAAATCATAAATCATACTTGAACATGTGGGCATTTCCCAATATCTTAACATGCTTGAAAATACTCAATTCATTTTGAAAACAGGATTATAAACATAGGTAGCATGAAAACATGCTTTTCATCATAATATCTTATCATAATCATACATTCATCACAAATCTCATCTTTCATGAAATTTCTATAATTGGGAATTGTGATTGAATAAACTTAGAACATGATTTTTCATTGAAAATAACATAAAACTTGCCCATGAATCATAATTCAATAGTATATACATATTTAAATCATACCCATGTAGAAAATTAGGAATTTCATGCATTGGGTTAAAACCCAATAGATTTGACATAGTAAATTCATGATTTAGAGAGGGATTGGCCATGGGTATAACAGGATTCACCCGTTCATAAACCTACATACCTGATTGTAGCTGATTCTTACACTTTTTTGATTTCCCAAGAGGAATTGAAGAGAATTTGAAGAAGAACAAGCTTGATCACTCCCTCTAACTTTCTATCTTTGCATGCATGAATGAGAATGACCTATTATGAACTTAACCCTCTTAAAAGTCATCATTCACAACTTAAAATGATGTAGTTTAGGCCTTAGGATCTTAGAAGTTATGGAAAAACCCTTACTAAATTCACAGAAAATAACTGCTAGTTAGTCCCCACGAGGGACATGACAAATCGTCACCTCTGGCCACGGCTCGTGGCATCATCTGTCAAGTATACTTCTTATTAAGTCATCTGGGCACGTCATGGGTAACTCAACAAATCGTTATTGGTGACCAACGACTAGTGGTCACCACTCGTTATGTGCACTGCCTTCCTTTCAATCAAACCTTTCCCTGCTGGCTACAGCTCATCCCACAAATCGTGGGGCCTGACCACGACTTGTGGTCACGTCCGTGGGGATCCAAATTCGAAAATTTCAACTCACTTTCTGAGCCTCACCACAAGTCATATCATGACTCGTGGTATGCTCCCATGGGTCACCTCATGACCCGTTCTGTGTCCTGGTACCAGTTTTAAATTTTTCTCCGTTTCAACTCTCGGGTCTGATCTTTGGGCTTCCTTGGTATAACACTTTGACCATCAGACAGGGTCATCTTAACCATCCCAGTATATTTTAGTTATTTTAGTTCAGTATATTAGTGGTCATTGCATGTAATTTCAGTTCAGTTATTTATATCCAGTATTATATTTTCTCCTACTTACTCAGTACATTCAAAGTACTGACACATACCTTTAATATTGTATCATTTTACGGCACAGCCGCAAGTTCTCAGCCTCAGCGTCGATAATAGGTTTACTCCGGTGATAGCAGCAGTAGCAGTGGTGAGTTCTCATCCTTCGAGGATGATATATTATTTACTTCAGATCGTTTTCTTTTAGTCAGACTTTAGAGTTAGCTGGGGGCTTGTCCTAGCAACTCATCGGTAGTAGATGGCTTTCAGATAGAGTTTTCAGATATTTAGTATTATTGTTCTTTCATATGTATGAACTTACTATTAAATCAATCTTTGTTAAATGATTTCGTTATTTAAAGCTCCCGCTATGTTTACTCAGAATAGCTAGTGATATGATAGACCATGGGTTGACTTGGGGTTACTTGTGATCCTAAGTACCGTGTCTCGTCCTGGGTATAGACTCAGGGCATGATATGTACTGAACACCTCAAAAGATTGACTATAGTCAAATTGATCAGCTGGCATTTCTATAAGACATTGAGAATGCTAAGTACTGACTTAACAAAGCCACAACTAACTTCTGGTCACATATCTGTACTATCATGGTGATTTAAAGAGGAAATATCATAATCAAGCAACATTCATATCTAGACTTTCATCTATGCAAGATTCATTCACATCACATTTAAGGATTAGGGCTAAAACACATATTCATGGAAAAGGGATATTGATATGAATTATACCTGGTAGAAGCCTTCAAGAATCACAAGAATTATAACAAGAAGGAATTTCGTAATCTAACTGAAGAACAACCCAAGTAAACTATGCACACATGTAACTACAACCTATGACATACAGGGATCGAGATATGACATCAAACTATTAGCAGAGCATCGAGCTATCACCAATTCTGTTCACGCAGACAATTGGCAGAATGCAACACAAACCATGTACCCTCACCACAAATGAAGTCTACAATACTCATAGATATATAGAAAGATGAAACTTGGGACTGAACAATCAAAACTCTCACCCACACAAAGAAGTTCCAGATGCTGCACATCGGATACCATAGGCTTGCCCTTATTTTCTCTATGTTGGCTTTTTAGATAGTTTAACGAGGATCATTATAGGATTTTTTTGGCTTGTAATGTTGGCTTCAGACTGGATATGGTAGATATAGATTTTATTTACTAGCACTCCTTGGCACTACACAACTTTTCTCCACTTTTCACTTTTTACCCCATTTTTTATGTTTCAACTTTGTCCTCCCTTTTTCTCTGTTTCAATGCAATGTGTGGATGCAATGTGTTTTTCTCATCCTTTTCAGTTCTTTTTCTTTTCTTTTCATTTTTGATTTTTATCTCCTTTTATTTTCTTTTCAAACCACATCTCACTCTTATTTGACTTTTTTCTCTTTTCTTCTCCACTCTCACACAGTTTCCGCACCCCTACTATAGCGACCCTCAATTTAGGCATTTTACCTGAGTTGAGGTTCACAATGTCCAAGGAGGGACCAGGGCTAAACAGGTTCATTATAAACTTTATCAAGGTGAATAGGTAATTAAAGAAAATAGGTCAACCTTTAGGCTCAAATACGGGATTAAGGGAATCATTTCATTTGGTAGGGAAATTTAAGCTAAAGTGGTCTATGACAAAAATGGCCTATGATCCTTTCCTAATCAACTATCCTAAAACCTATGTAAAGACCAACCGGGCAAGTTCTAGATCCTTAATGCAATATTGAACTGAGTATGACACTTCACTCACTCATGGTACAAGTTTGAATTGGTTTTACCTATGTAATACCCAAAAGCCCTAAGATCAAATCCGAGGGTGGAATGGAGAAAATGGAATTTTCTGCACCAGGTCACAGGACGAGTCGTCCAGTGACCCCTGAGGTGCACCACGAGTCATTAAGTGACTCATAGGGAGGAGGGTGGACTTGGTTAGATTTTTGGATTTGGATTGACCACAACTAAGACCACGAGTTTTGGTCAAGACCACAAGTATACATGCTTCATGAAGAGTCAAGTTATGATCCTATTATGAATTTGACCCTATCAAGTCTAAATTATGATTTACGATTTATGTTATGAATTCTCTTCAAGAATTCATCATGGATTTATAAATATCAAGTATATACATGTTTTACAAGTATGCATGAATTTCATGATTTATGAATTTATGACTCTTGGCAAACTCATGAGCCCTTAGTCATGGTAAATCATGTATTTCAAGTATGATCAAGTATGTTATGTTGGAAGTGGCCATGAACTTCATGAATGATTTATGATTATGATATGAGCCCCATGTGCATGTTTTTGAGAGCAGTGTCTAGCACCGAGTAGACCCCGCGTTCAGGTAAACCCTGTGGTCTCAGAACTACGTGCCACCGTAGGTATATATACAAATGTTAATGTTATTGGATCCCCGTGATATCACATTATGCATGTCCCTTGCCTGACAAGCCTGGGGTGGCTCTGACCACTTGAGCGAGATAGTTGGGGCATCATGTAAGCTCTATCATGATGGTGTCAGTTATGACGAGTCCTCCCATTGTTCCTCATGATTTATGCATAGTTATGTTATATTACTTTGGCTAAAGTTATGTTTTATAAAGTTATCTTATGTTTATGATTATGACTGGTTTACGAATGGTTTGAAAACCTTGAGCCGTTATGTTTGTATTATGATATTTTCTTTATGATCATGCTATCCTACTCTTATGAACTCTTATGTATTTTAACTGTCCATTTTACTTACGTTGCATACTCAGTACATTCTAAGTACTAAACGCATACTCTATGTTGTATCGTTTCATGATATAGGCTCTGACATTCAGGTTCAGCCCCGCCATTAGCTGATTCTCAGAGTTCGCATCCCTACACTAGTGTTGGTGAGTCCTCATCCTTCGAGGACATTCAGTTATCTATAGTTATGTTCTTTCAGTTAACAGACTTTTGTTGAGCTAGTTGGGGATGCTATCCCATCAGCTCATCGGTTATGTTAGAGGCTATTCAGACATTATGTAGAAATCAGCTTGTCATTTTTGATTCGATGTTAACTTGATATGTATGTAGACTTCTATTATTATGTATGTTAGACTTCTGCTTATTTATGTTGAGTTTTAGATATCATGTTCAAGCTATGGGTCGACTTGGAGCCTCTGGGGGTTCTTTGTCCCGTGTCTCGACCGGGCCTATGTTTGAGTCGTGACAACCTATCTGGTTCATGTATGGCTAAACTACAACTACACATGCTAATAATATAAATACCATATAAAAGATCCACTAAAGTCATGTTTGCAGTCAACATACACGGCTAACATAAAAATATTTCACACAGGGTGATTTTTCAAAAAAACATCATCAAAACTAGTGCATTTATTGGCTATAAAGTAATCCTAAGATACTTCTAATTACACCAATAACGAAAACAACCTAACATGCTGGTTCTACTAGATAACAAGTCTGAGGGAAAATAAATATGGTAAGAAAAACCCTTGGACGAACAAAACTCCCAAAGTCAAAAAATACACCCCCTTTTTAAAAGCATGCTTCGTCCCAAAGCATAAAATGTAAGAACAAGGGAAAGGGACATACCTGTGGCTACTTAGACTTTATCCTTCATGGGTTGCCTCCTGTGCAGTGCCTAATTTAACATTGTGGTATGATGCAACTTCCTTGACCATTCAGGTGTCATCAAGGGTACACCGACTCAATTCATCTTATCTCTTCCGTGTCTCCTATATACAACTTTATCCTTTGCCCACTCACCTTGAACTTCTTACCATATTTATTCTCAAGTTCAACCACACCATATGGGGACACATTCATCACTCAATATGGTCCTATCCATCTAGATTTCAATTTACCTGCATACAAACGGAGCCTCGAATTAAATAGCAGGACCAAATCACCAGCATTGAACTCCCTTTTTGCGATCTTCCAGTCATGGTAGATTTTCATCCTTTCTTTATAAATTGTTGCACTCTCATAAGCTCAAAGTCGGAACTCATCTAACTCATTTAGCTGATCTAGCCTTAACTTGGTTTCTTCATTCCAATCCAAGTTCAAATTTTTCAGTGCCTATAGTGCCTTATGCTCTAACTCTACCGGAAAATGACACGACTTGCCATAGACAAGCTGATACTGAGATGAGCCAATGGGGTCTTATAATCTATTCGATATGCCCATAGTGCATCATTAAGCTTCCTTGACTAGTTTGTCCTTGGTGTTAACTATTTTGGCCAGAATAGTCTTGATCTCCCTATTGGACACTTCCACTTGCCCACTTGATTGAGGATGGTAAGATTTTGCGACCTTATGTTTTTCACCATATTTCTCCAACAGAGTTCTGAAAAGGAGATGTCAAAAGTGTGACCTACCATCACTGATGATGGCTCTAGGAGTACAAAATTTAGCAAATGTGTTGTTACACCTCACAAAATTTTAATGGTTAGTAGATGTACGTGTGGGTTGTGACAAGTAAAGAGAGCTTTATGCATGTGGGAAAAGCCTCGGAAGCAGGGTCAGGCGAGGCTGGGCCGTGGCATGTGACGTGCCCGATTCGCGCGTCCGCAAGTGTACGGGTCGTGCAAGTAATATAGTGGCTCTTTTTAAGAACCGGATTGTCGAACCCACAGGGACTGGACCCATTCATCTAACTATCCATTACTATTATGATCTTAAATACCTCAAGTGTTAGTTATAGACATTTTCGATTGAGATTAATTAAGTCTAAGTTTGGGTCAACGAAATATTCTGAAATCACTCTAGGAGCAACATAGAGTTAAAACCAATTAATCATGCGATCCTACGATTTGCAATGGGTTAAGCATGGAACTATAAATTGTTGTTTCACATAATTAAAATTGCATGTTTATGGTCTTTCGAGCCTCTAAACACGGCAATCTAGCCTCACTGCATCATTGTGAGCGAGGAGTTTAATTTTCTAGTCGCGGGCAATCAATTATGTTGTGGTTTACGGGGAAACGATTAGGGACTTTCGTACGTCTAACCAATTAACTCAACTTAGCCTCACAACTACTTCTTCGAGTGGTGATGTGACATCCCAAGTTGGTCTTTCATAACCCCCGTGTGTCAACCAAGCAAGGTGTGAGGTATATTTCTATCCTAACACAATATCTCTCCCGAGAGACAAACATGCTCCTTACATTCTCATGTCCTGACCTAGGTAATGCTTTCTCAAGCTATTACTCAAGCTAACAAATATGCTTTCATGGTGATCAATCATAAAAACAACCAACAATCCAGAATGCAAGATGAAAACAACAATCAATAACTTAATTCCAAAACAAATTCATAAAAGCACAATCATAATTCATGGCTTCAACCCTAGAGGAAGGGTTCTTGCCATTCATGTTCGTAAAACTACAATTAACTAATACTAAACTAACATACTTACATGAATTTGGTAGATGAGAAGGGAATTTGATAAACCCTAGATGAGTTCTCCCACTTCTCCCTTCACTCCTAGGTGGTTTTTCAGAATAAAATCGTGACCAAAAAATTTTAGGAGCTAAGGGTCCTATTTATAGTAAATGGAAAACATGCATAATTTAGCCTGAGCGGGAACGGCTCCGTGTCACGGAGTGCATCGCGGAGCACTGCCTCCGTGACACGGAGACAACACGAAAGCTCTCTGGAAATTGCCTCAGGAAACCAAGTTGCCGAGGGTTGCCGCGCTGGCCAACGTGGCACGCTGCCCATGCAGCGCGTTGGCAAGCTGCTGTCGCGCAGGCTGCTTAGCGTGACACGGCGCTGCTGCGCTGGTTCTCTGCCTCCTGCTGCCTGCTGCTGCCTTTCCTCGTGATCTTGGAAAGGGCGTGGCATGGCGCTGGGCGTGGCACACGCACAGCGTGGTACGCTGCCTGGCGCGGCCAGCCTTGCCAAGGCATGCCCCTTGCCGACTTTTCGCCACTTGCTTCCACTTCATTCCTTCCTTTCACCAACTTGCGAATTAGTTCCTCAAATGCATTATTAACCTACAAAACAAGGACTAATCATGTTGGTTAGCATATATATTCACACTTATATAAAATCACATGAGATTATGTAAAATAACTTAGATAAACAAGACTATATTAAGGTATAAAGCGTATCACGGGCATGCTATTTTGCCCGTGATCACAACCCCACACTTTAAGCCTTGTTCGTCCTCGAACAACATTTTACAAATCATACATATGGAGACTCCCACATAACTAATTTGGCAAGATAATTCAAGCTACGGCTATAATGATTCCATAAGATAACAAGCTAAAGGTAGAGCATACACAATTTAATCACCGAGATGAAATACAACAATGCTAAGACTTCTTAACCTCAAGAATCGACTCTCGATCTTAGAAAACTCATGCAAATCAACTGAGTAAGAAATCCCACATGAATTATATCCTTCCTTCAACATGTGCCCTCACGGAAGGAGAGTTACCCAATCACACGCAAAAATCATTTTTACATCACAACATGTGTGGGTAAATAAATAGAGTTACACTCACTCTCACAAAGAATTCACATGCATCATGTAATGACCCATAAGCTTGCCCTTAGTGTTTTATTCCACTAATTTAAGGATGTGTGAATGTAAGATCAAGTAGGACTTAATGGGTTGTAATGTAGGCTAAGGGACAGGTAGGTACTATTATGACCAGTAATAGACTATCTTTCCTAAACGCTTTTAATACATTACACCCTCCTTACGAACTTCCCATCCCTTACTTTACCTTTTTCTCCTTTCATCTTTCTTGTTCCTCTTATGTTCCCCCATTTCTTTGGGCACTTTTAACTTATTAGTAAGGAGTTCTATAAATAATTTTTCATTAATTTGTTTTCTTGCTTCTTACTAATAATCAACCATTTTCACACAAGTGCACCTTTGTCCTTTTCTCACTTCTACAACTTGCTACTTTTCCTTTCTTTTCATTCTTCTCACTCCTTTACTCCTTCGGATTTTTTCACTCAAGCGATTAGGAATTTTGGATCAAGTTCAAGGCTAATGAAAGAAAAAGGATTAAGCTTATGTTGCAGCTATAAAAGAATAGGCTCAAGGCTCAACAGGGCTAACTAGGATTAATTTCTCAAGGTAGGTAAAACGAGGGATAACAATTGGTTCATTCAAAGAAATGCCTAAATCATCTCCTACAATTCATATCCTTCATTTCGTTTAATAAACACACCAGGCAAGTTCTAGACAATCCACAATAGCACAGAATACTCAAAAAACTTACACTCATGGCACATGCTCAATTCAAGACATATTTAGTAGACTCTTGCTCAGCTAATCACAAGAGTTCAGATTAAGCTTCAATCATATTGAGTCAAATTCAAGAGCCTAAGCGTCTCACACAAAGTTATACACCTGCATGCTTCACACCTAACATACTTGCATCTTACAATCACGTATAGCACATAACAAGAACATCAAGCACTACTTAGTTATGGGTTCAAAAACCAATCACCTACCGACTAATTTTCCTCAAGACGGTCGTCATCCATCCATCGTCGAAAACAGTCCCTAACTATGACTAAAAACACTATATACAGACAAAGGAAAATTTTTTTTTTTTATTCTTCGGTTCAAAGACCCCCCGTCGGAAAAGAACCGAAAAGAAAAACCAACGGGTGATGAAGTCATGCTTACTTCACAAAAAATTTCAAATTTTTCAAGCATTACATTCACCAAAAATCGTTAAGCACAACAATTTTTTTTTTTAAATTTCCCTTGAAATTTCCCTCACCCCACACTTAAATCATGCTGTGTCCTCATAGCATCAAATTAAAATTTACAAAGGGTGAGAAATACTCCCTGAGGCCTTTAGGCCTAGCTAATAGCATGCCTTCCTTCAACTTTGCACAAGTGGGTGTTCGACCCCACACTTTTTCTCTTCCATGCTTGTTAGCTTCCTCTTCCACGGGTACTCAGACTTCCCCTCCATCTGCGCTTAACTTTCCACCAAAACAACACAAGATGAAAATAAACAAAAATTAACTCAATTGCAAGTACTTAAAATGGTACCTGTGGTACCCTTGGGTTGCCTCCAAAGTAGCGCCTTATTTTACGTCGTGGCCTGACATGGGCTATCCTTTTCAGGACATCCTCCTACGTGGGTTCTCTTTCGAGAACCATCTCCTTTTCTTTTGTTGTTTAGAGGAAACAGCCTCCACTCTGCTCCTCTCTTTCTCCAACTTCTTTTCAGTTTGAAGTCCTTTATCAAACTCGGGCTGAACATTTGTCATTGCCTTCGGCCCTGCACCTGTGGAATCCTCCACCCCACACTTATCCTCTGCCAACACACTAACCTGACAAAGGTTTCTGTAGTGTGCAGATGGGTTCATTTCTTGGTACACGCGGAAGATTTCTTCTTCATCTTCAACCCTCATTTTCAGGGTCCCTGCTTTTAAATCAATCACCGCTCCTCCAGTGGCCAAGAATGGCCGTCCCAAGATCAGGGGTACCTGGTCATCAACCTGAAAATCTAAGACAATAAAATCAGCAGGTATAATGAACTTACCTACTTTGATGAGAAGGTCCTCTATTATTCCACCAGGTGTCACTCGCGACTTGTCAGCCAGCTGCAGCATCAACCTTGTTGGCCTCGGTTTTCCCAACCCCAGGGTGTTGAATAAGGATAGGGGCATTAGATTAACTGCCGCCCCCAAGTCACATAAAGCTCGTAGCACCTCAGCTTTACCAATTTGTATGGGGAGGGTAACACTCCCTAGGTCTTTGAGTTTCTTTGGCATTTTGCTCAATACCCTGTAACTGCACTCCTCAGTCAGTGCTACCATTTGGACATCCACCAATCTCACTTTGTTCGCCATCACGTCCTTCAAGTATTTAGCATACTTGGGCATTCCCTGCAAAACATCAAGAAGAGGCAAATTTATGTGAAGTTCTCTGAAGCTCTCAAAGAACTTTTTGAAGCATTCCTCTTCCTTGCTCTTTCTGAATTTCTGAGGGAATGGTGGTGGTGGTCTTTGTGCTGGCTGCAATGGAAGTCGTGCATTTTGTTGCCCCGCACTCTGATTATCTCCCATGTGGATGGATGGTCCTGGTCTAACCAACTCCGGCTGCACCTCCTTGCTCAGCTCTTTTGGCACTGCATCAGCTAATAGCCTACCGCTTCTCAAACTGATGGCATTGATCTGCCGGGGGTTAGGATCTGTGTCGCTTGGTAATCCCCCCTGCGATCTTATGTTTTGAGCAGCTGCTATCTGACCCATTTGTTTTTCAATATTGCGGGTGGCGACTTGCTGATTCATTAAGTCTGTTGCCATCCTCGCCTGGTTTTCCACTAACTGAGTCTGGGTCTCCATAATTTTCTGCAGTGTTTCCTCAATGTTGCTACTCAATTGCCCATCATTCTGCCTATTCTGCTGATACTGCTGCTGTTGAGGTTGCATAAAATTCTGCTTTTGGTTTCCACCCCAAGAAAAATTCGGGTGGCCCTGCCAATTTCTGTTGTAACTGGTTTCAAAATTCTGATTGTTGCGCTGCACATTACTAACAAAATTGACTAACTCCGGATTGGCTCCACAAGATTCTGCATGGTGCCCATTATTACCACAAATTTCACACCAACTCGGAGCTTGCTGAACTGCATTAACCTGGCCCTGGTGTTGGTTCATACTCAGTTTGTTGAACTGAGTCATCATTTGATGCTGGAACGAAGCTAACTGTGCTTCCAAGGCATTCAAACCATCTACTTCCATCAACCCTGGTCTCTTTCCTGCCCCTCTCGATGACTCGCTGTGCCACTCTGGATTTCCTTGTGCAATTCTGTTCAACAAAGTGTACAACTCATCATATGTCTTATCCAAGGCTTGCCCACCCGATGCAGAGTCTAGCAATATTTTTGTGTGTGGGTCTAGACTTTCTACAAAGGTATGAGCCAGCACTTCATTTGATTGCTGGTGATGGGGGCAATCTCTCAACAATGACTTGAATCTTTCCCAAGCCATATATAGGTTCTCATCAGGCCTCTGCTTAAAACTGAGTATTTCACTTCTCAACCTTGCAGTTTTGCCTGATGGGAAGAATCTGATAAGGAATTTCTTAGCCAAGTCATTCCATGAAGTTATGGAGTTCAGTGGCTCAGCCTTCAGCCACTTCTTCGCCTCTCCCAACAGTGAAAATGGGAAGAGGGTCATTCGAACATAATCTGTGGACACGCCGGTGGGGACAAACGTGTCACTAATCTCTAAAAAGCTCTGTAGGTGCTGCTGCGGGTCCTCATGTGCCATCCCAGTGAATTGACCACTAGAATGTAACAGCTGCACCATGTTCCGCTTAAGCTCAAAGTGCCCTCCAGGCTCCGGTTTAAGAATGCTTGAGGTCACATTTGTCGCTAGTGGGATAGCCACTTCGCGAACTGGTCTTGCTTCCATTTCTTCGGATGACAATTGTGCTTGTCCCGCGGGTGGTTGTTGTTGTACCTTTTCTTGAAGTCTCTTCAGCTTATGCTCTAGAGCTATTCTCCTTTGCAAATGGAATTGACATTCAGGTTCAAGCAACGGTTCCACAAGCTCTCTATATCTAGCCAGCTCGGCAAGACAACCTGTCACCTGCAAACAAACAGACTAAGACCAAGTTTTTCAACACTTAAGAGAAATGTAAAAATCACACAACAATAGATAAATTATCAAAACTTCGCCGAGTCCCCGGCAACGGCGCCAAAAACTTGACGTGCCCGATTCGCGCGTCCGCAAGTGTACGGGTCGTGCAAGTAATATAGTGGCTCTTTTTAAGAACCGGATTGTCAAACCCACAGGGACTGGACCCATTCATCTAACTATCCATTTCTATTGTGATCTTAAATACCTCAAGTGTTGGTTATAGACATTTTTGATTGAGATTAATTAAGTCTAAGTTTGGGTCAACGAAATATTCTGAAATCACTCTAGGAGCAACATAGAGTTAAAACCAATTAATCATGCGATCCTACGATTTGCAATGGGTTAAGCATGGAACTATAAATTGTTATTTCACATAATTAGAATTGCATGTTTATGGTCTTTCGAGCCTCTAAACACGGCAATCTAGCCTCACTGCATCATTGTGAGCGAGGAGTTTAATTTTCTAGTCGCGGGCAATCAATTATGTTGTGGTTTACGGGGAAACGATTAGGGACTTTCGTACGTCTAACCATTTAACTCAACTTAGCCTCACAACTACTTCTTCGAGTGGTGATGTGACATCCCAAGTTGGTCTTTCATAACCCCCGTGTGTCAACCAAGCAAGGTGTGAGGTATATTTCTATCCTAACACAATATCTCTCCCGAGAGACAAACATGCTCCTTACATTCTCATGTCCTGACCTAGGTAATGCTTTCTCAAGCTATTACTCAAGCTAACAAATATGCTTTCATGGTGATCAATCATAAAAACAACCAACAATCCAGAATGCAAGACGAAAACAACAATCAATAACTTAATTCCAAAACAAATTCATAAAAGCACAATCATAATTCATGGCTTCAACCCTAGAGGAAGGGTTCTTGCCATTCATGTTCGTAAAACTACAATTAACTAATACTAAACTAACATACTTACATGAATTTGGTAGATGAGAAGGGAATTTGATAAACCCTAGATGAGTTCTCCCACTTCTCCCTTCACTCCTAGGTGGTTTTTCAGAATAAAATCGTGACCAAAAAATTTTAGGAGCTAAGGGTCCTATTTATAGTAAATGGAAAACGTGCATAATTTAGCCTGAGCGGGAACGGCTCCGTGTCACGGAGTGCATCACGGAGCACTGCCTCCATGACACGGAGACAACGCGAAAGCTCTCTGGAAATTGCCTCAGGAAACCAAGTTGCCGAGGGTTGCCGCGCTGGCCAACGTGGCACGCTGCCCATGCAGCGCGTTGGCAAGCTGCTGTCGCGCAGGCTGCTTAGCGTGACACGGCGCTGCCGCGCTGGTTCTATGCCTCCTGCTGCCTGCTGCTGCCTTTCCTCGTGCGCTTGGCAAGGGCGTGGCACGGCGCTGGGCGCGGCACACGCATAGCGTGGCACGTTGCCTGGCGCGGCCAGCCTTGCCAAGGCATGCCCCTTGCCGACTTTTCGCCACTTGCTTCCACTTCATTCCTTCGTTTCACCAACTTGCGAATTAGTTCCTCAAATGCATTATTAACCTACAAAACAAGGACTAATCATGTTGGTTAGCACATATATTCACACTTATATAAAATCACATGAGATTATGTAAAATAACTTAGATAAACAAGACTATATTAAGGTATAAAGCGTATCACGGGCATGCTATTTTGCCCGTGATCAGCACGCCAGCACCATAAACGCACAGGGCAGCGTGGGATGCCAGCCAATTGGCGCGAAGGGCAGTGTGGGGCGCCCCTATGCCCTTGGCCATGCACCTATGTATACAAGCCATAGTCATTTTATTCATTTGATATGTGATACCCACGACTTAAATCAAGAGAGCACGATATCTTCATCAAATTTTCATCAAATTACACTACCAAACTCCATCCAAATGCAAATTAACTTCGGATAACGAGCTCTAGGCCTACAGGAAGCATTACTACGGAGTTATATCTCAAAAATTCACTCGGTACCGGAACTCCTCCTAGAAAAAATTGTCAGAATTATCCCTAATTGAATCCCAAGCGGCCACAAGCATTAGCGTAAGGACTACAGTTGAGCGGAACCATTGGCTACAGGTTGAAACTTATTAGTTAAATGAGAATCGACATTCGAGGTATGTTAAGGCTTATCCTTCGGTAAGTTATTCTCGTCGTATAATGATACGACCTATGTTTTTGAACATAGATAACGATCTTAATGTTGTAATTAGATGCTACTAGTATATAAAGATCATGTATGTTGAGATTAGCTGCTATCAGTAGATTATGTTTACACATGTTGAGGCTAGCTGCTAGAAAGCATATGAAGCGTATATTGCAGTATCCTTTGTGGGGAAAGAAGAAGTTAAGTGTGACTCACGCTGGAAGTGTCATAGAAACACTTCTTCCCTTCTGTTCACTATGTTAGTAGTACTGATGTCTTGCTATCGCACCTAGGCTTCAGAAATTTGGGGATAGTAATTGGGTCTGAGTTAGCAAGTTGAACAACTTAGGTGCAACCGGGCGATATAACTATCGGTTTGGTGCCTGTATTGTCAGTAAAGCTAGCCTAGAGGCCGTTTGTGTACCCTGATGCCTCTAGGGCCAGAATTATGTTAGTATGGTCTTACCCTAGAGTCAGTGGCATCAGAATGGCCCAGTAAGTTGGGGGGTCAGTATGCCATATAGTGGCTACCGCCAGTGACAGTAGGTTTCAGTCGATGCGGTGCTTATCGCACAGGTCACTCCGGGCACCATCGCAGTTGTTACCAGTCTGATAGAATAGTAGATACTCTAAGGAGGAATCTTTGTTGGTAGCTAGAAATGGGGCTAACGCCCTAGCCTACTCTTATCAGATACTCAGGTGCAGTTTTCCAAAAACGGCTAAGTCTAGATAAACACACCCACGAGGTTAGGAATCGCCTAGAGAAGGATTATGAAATCTGTGCAAACTTAGTTAGTGCCTAAGGGACTAGAAACAATAGTATTATAGCAATTCCTCCAGGCTAAGAGTTATAATAAGCCACCTATGGCAAGGTTAAGGCTGACTGCTCAAGAGCATATCCAATTAGTAGAAGCCCTACAGTTGTTCCACACAGAAGACAAGTATCCTAGAGTAAGACTATTATGGTCAACTATTACCAATAAAATTAAGATGATAGTGATGATATAGTAACCCTCATCACAGTTAACCCTAGCCAGCTTGATTGTTGTATGCGATATTTGGGGATTGAATGTGTTACACCCCGTAAGATTCCCGGCACCTAGATGGCCTATTCGCGCATTAGTTAAGCTTACTTGAAGGCCATACGTGCTAGAAAAAGGCCCGGGAAAAGATCGTACATAAAACCTGTTGAACCACCGCGGAAGGCATCGGGGCAGAGCCCCTCCGCGATGGCAGCGTGTCACGGAGGCGGGGCCACCGCGTTGGCTCCGTGACACGTTGGGCCTGTCCAGACCCAAGTATATAAAGCCCCACTTCGGTTTTAAATCAGATTATTCATTATAATTTCCAGAGAATACGTAGAAAACAGAGAGAGACGAAAAGGGTTAATATATCATCTTCCGATTACGCTGCCAAACGTAGTCCAAACTTAAATTAACTCCAGATACCGAGGTATTTAGCAGCAGGGAGCATTCCTACGGATTTTGTTTCGCGAAATACGGCCGGCGAATCATCGAGCTAGCGGACTAAGGTAAGTAGAATTGCTCCAAACTAGTGTCTATGTGCTCCTAGCTGTGAAGTGAATACTTCTCCCTTCTGGACTTCTGAAAAACAACAAGTTTTCGACCGTCTTTCGATAAGCCTAATTTTAGGCTATAATTATATCGAAAGTGACGTCGTCCTTCAGAATAAAGTTGCATTTAGCACTAATTAACGTGTATATGAATGCAGTTGGGAGAAATAGCTGGAGTACTGACCGAGCCTCGTCCGACAGTCGGATAACTCGAGGTTAAAATATGTGAAGTTGTTCTTCGGCAAGTTAGTGAGCCTTAGCTTGGTAAGTCATAGTAAACTCCGTATTTGAAACTCTCGGAGTTGAATATTGAGAATTAAGTGAGTCCAATAGATTCTGAGTTGTGTTGCCGTATCGTATTCAGTCAGGAAGTTAGAAAAGCATGCGCCAAAGGGAAAGTTAGCAGTCCAGATTCAGTATAGCTTATTATATGATTAGCAAGCATGTTGTAGAATAAAAAGATACAGATTTTCAGAATAAAGGCTAATAAAGTAAAATCAGATAGACAGACAGTTTTATGGCTATAGATTAGCCATTCAGACAGATAGTATCCCGGCTACAGATTAGCCCAATAGTTAAATAAATATTTCAGAATCAGTATAATCAGTAAAGAATCAGTACAATACAAAAAGAGATCAGAACAAGAAATCAGATTTCAGATAGTCTTTTTCAGTTATACATGCTTGCTATTTGTATGTGCTATTTGTTTGTTGAGACTTGATGTGGCGTGAGGGCACCTTATTGAGCGTCCTCGCCGCCCCTGGGTTGGTAACTGTGTTGCCCACTGAGCGGGTGGGTTTACGTCACTCCATGGAGTGGCATGCCGTCCCCAGTTTGGACGAAGATGGGATGAAGCTTTCCCCATATCAGGCTAATCAACATTACAGTACAGATAGCCCTGTTGTGCGCAAGTGCCCAGGGAATAGATACAAATACAGTTACAGTTACAGATCTTATTACAGGTGCAGCTCCGGTTTCAGATAGCCTTGAGGAGAGTTCCGGGGAACCAGACCCTATTTGTTATTGTCTGCACAGGAGTCCTCCGGACTCAGACACGGTTATTTATATCAGAGGCTATGGCCCAAGCCGGAGTCCCAGGGGGCTGGTAGAGGAGCTCCGACTGAGCAGATGAGTGGAGTGACTTATTTTTGGTTGGTTTTGACCAGGGTAGGGGTATATAGATTGTTTGCTTTCTTGGCGCCATCCGGCTTATGGGGGTTGGTATTGGCTCTTACTTGCTAAATGTATATGTATTTATGTGCTTTATATATATATATACTAGTTAATAGACAACAGGCCGCCGTGACTACGGACACGTTCCTGCCTATCAGTGTAGAAAGGTTTGATATAGTTCCTATCAGCTCTTCAGATTCAGTTATCTTCTGCTTATAGACTTGTTAGTTATGTTATCTGTATTCAGTTGTATTATTTTAGTTGCTTTGCATACTCGGTACTAGTGGTACTGACGCCCAGTGGGGCGCTGCATCACTTGCCTGCAGGTACTCATAGGCGAGGAGGCGATCCCTCGTGATCCTAGCCAGCGCAGAGTCATTAGCTCCAGTCATCCGAAGCTTGATATTTCAGAGGTTTAAACCATTTACTTTTGTTGTACAGTATGGGTAGGTCGGGGCCCTGTCTCAATCATTTCTATTGTTACTCTTAGAGGCTTGCAGATTGTATATATTTCCCTGTGGTTAGTTGTGCCTGTCGTGTGGGGCCGTGCGTATGTTTAGTTGTTTATATTGGCCGTGTGAGGCCTTATCCAGTCAGTAGTGGTGACTTTGCCGGTCACGTAGCTGTTCAGCATTTGTTATACTGGCTTAGACTCAACGAGACAGCATGGTGGCCTTGTCGGCCCGTATAGGCTCCCTTATATTGACATGATTCTGGTTAGCGGTCGTTATAGTACAAGTGGCTATAGGCCTAGTCAGTCGGAGGCTGTATCTACAGCCGTTATATAGCCCGTTAATTCCTTGAATCTGAGTTAGAGCCATCCTGGCACCAGATGTGCTTAGGATCAGTAGTCTAGCAGTTCAGGTCCTAGTAGGGCACTAGGTGCCAGTCATACCCCCAAGGCGGGGTGTGACAAACTTGGTATCAGAGCAGGTCGTGTCCCAGGGAGTCTGAAAGCCGTGCTAAGTAAAGTCTTGTCTATGGATGTGTTGTGCACCACATACTATAGGCAGGAGGCTGCGAGGCATGATAGGATGGTTACTCTTCTTTCTCACTCAGTCGTGCTATAGAACGGTATATGATAGGGTCAGGTTCCTAAAACTTATCGTATTCTTTGTCTACAGATAAGAATGGAAGATCAGCGACACCCTGCCACAGGCAAGAGATTAGACACAGCAGCAGGAGAAGGCACCAGCGGGATGCCTCAGTTCCATTCAGAGTCAACCCGATCTAAGGGCGATATAGAGGCTTCATCACAGCCCTCTCAGTAGTCCCCCTCACATCAGGAGCCGTTGGGCACTACACCGCCCCCGATGGCTCCTGTGCCTTAGCCTTCTGATCAGGGGTTCATAGCGCTGTAGTTATGATGGCACAGATGATGGCCGCACAGCGCCAGTTAGCACCACCTGTAGCAGCAGAGTCTTCAGGTGGGCCAGACAGTTCCAGAGTCTGGGAATTTTTTGCACTGGGTCCCCCCCAGTTTATAGGGTCAGATCAGGCAGAGGACCCCCAGGACTTTCTAGATCAAATGCAGAGGATATTCCGAGTTATGCATGTGACCCTTTCAGAGTCTGTTGAGCTGGTAGTGTTCCGGTTACGGGATATACCTAAATTGTGGTACGAAAGTTGGGAAAGATCCCGAGGGAGAGATGTTACCCCTCTGACCTAGACCAGCTTCTCACAGGCCTTTCTAGATCATTATTTGCCACGAGATATCCGGCAGGCCCGGATGGACCAGTTTCTGCATCTAGAGTAGGGGGCGAGGAGTGTACGTGAGTGTGCTTTACAGTTTGACTCCTTAGCCCGTTATGCTCCAGCATTTGTTGATACCATGCCAGCGAGGGTTCACAGATTTATTATGGGTCTGAACCCGAAATATATTGAGGAATGTATGACGGCTACGTTACGAGAGGATATGGATATAGCCTGAGTACAGGCCTTTGCTCAAACCATTGAGGGTCTTAGACAGCGGCAACAGAATAGTAGACAGACCAGTCAGGAACAGCGCCGCAGAGACAGACCAGATGACATACAAAGGGAAGCTCAGAGAGGACCCAGGCCTCGACTATCAGATAGACCCCCTAGAGCCCCACCTCCACCACAGCAGCAGCAGCAGCGAGGTAGATATGTGCGACGAGGGCAGTCAGAGCCCAGTGGCAGTTCTAGAATAGTAGAGTCCCCGCAGCAGAGAAGGGGAGAGCAGAGCAGATTTACACCCCCAGCCTGCCCTAATTGCGGCCGACCTCACACCGGAGCTTGTAGATATGGCTCCACTGGGTGTTATATTTGCGCACAGGAGGGGCATCAGATGAGAGATTGTCCGACCAGAGGTCAGGGGAGTAGAGACATCCAGGACAGAGGATCCGCAGGGCCACGAGCCCCAGCAGCCTCAGCGGGGCGTGGGCCTTCAGGTTCAGTAGGCAAAGGCCGAGGTAGATCACGAGCTTCCAATTCAGGTACGGGCTCAAGCCGTACTTATGCATTACCAGGGAGACAAGATTCAGAGGCGTCTACAGATGTAGTGACAGGTATGATGACTATCTGTTCATGCCCTTCTTATGTACTGATTGATCCAGCTTCCACCTTGTCATATATTACCCCATTTGTGGCACGAAAGTTCAATATTGCACCATAGTTATTACAGCAGCCCTTTTCAGTATCCACGCCCATCGGTGACTCTATTATAGCTAGCAGAGTTTACCGAGGGTGTACCGTGGAGGTTGCTGACCGCCAGATTGCAGTAGATCTAGTAGAGATAGAAATGATAGACTTCGATGCCATAATGGGTATGGATTGGCTAGTGCCGTGCTATGCCAATGTAGAATGTTGGACCAAGACGGTCCAATTCCACTTTCCAGGAGAGGCAGTGCGAGAGTGGAAAGGCAGCACAGCTACTCCAAAAGGTAGGTTTATTTCCTACCTTCAGGCGAGGAACTTGATAACTAAGGGATGTGTCTACCACCTAGTCAGGGTTCAGGATGTCCGAGCAGAATTTCCGACACTCCAGTCTGTTCCGGTGGTGAACGAGTTCCCTGATGTGTTTCTAGATGAGTTACCAGTATTCCCCCAGAGAGGGAAATATTGATTTATTACCAGGCACTCAGCCTATATCAATTCCTCCTTATCGTATGGATCCTGCAGAACTCAGAGAGTTGAAGGAGCAGTTAAAAGATATGCTAGATAAAGGTTTCATCAGGCCGAGTACTTCACCATGGGGCGCGCTAGTTCTATTTGTGAGAAAGAAAGATGGCTCACTCCGTATGTGCATAGATTATCGGCAATTGAACAAAGTTACAGTAAAGAATAAGTATTCGCTTCCCAGAATAGATGATTTGTTTGATCAGCTACAAGGGGCCAGATACTTTTCCAAGATTGACTTGCGGTCCGGATATCACCAGATCCGAGTTCGTGAAAGAGATATCCCTAAAACGGCGTTCAGGACCCGATATGGACACTTTGAATTTCTAGTTATGTCCTTTGGGTTAACGAATGCCCCAGTAGTATTCATGGACCTGATGAATAGTATCTTCAGACCATACCTGAACCTGTTCCTGATCGTGTTTATTGATGATATTTTGGTGTATTCTCGCTCTGCACCAGATCATCGGACTCATTTACAAACAGTGCTCCAGATTCTTAGGGACCGCCAGTTATATGCTAAGTTCTCCAAGTGTGAATTCTAGCTTAATTCAGTAGCCTTTCTAGGGCATATTGTGTCAGATGCTGGTATATAGGTTGACATGCAGAAGATAGAAGCGGTCAAATCATAGCCTAGGCCTACCACTCCGACTGACGTCCGTATCTTTCTGGGATTAGCATATTACAGGAGATTTGTTGAGGGATTCTCTACTATAGCGGCACCTCTGACCAAACTGACACAGAAGGCAGCGAAGTTTCAGTGGACAGAGGCATGCGAGCAGAGTTTCTAGGAGTTAAAAGACAGATTAACCTCCACCCCAGTGTTAGCATTGCTGGAAGGTACAGAAGGTTATTCAGTGTATTACGATGCATCAGGCATTGGGTTGGGTTGTGTGTTGATGCAGCATGGTAAGGTGATTGCGTATGCTTCCAGACAGCTGAGGAAACACGAAAAGAATTACCCTACCCATGACCTGGAATTAGCCGCGGTGATCCACGCCTTAAAGATATGGAGACATTACTTGTATGGCGTCCATGTGGATATTTTCACAGATCATAAGAGCCTACAGTATATCTTCACTCAGAGGGAGTTGAATTTGTGACAGCGTCGCTGGTTGGAGTTATTGAAAGATTATGACGTGGACATTTTGTATCATCCGGGAAAAGCCAATGTAGTAGCGGATTCTCTTAGCCGTAAATCCATGGGAAGTTTGACATATTTGCAGCTCGAGCAGCGGGAGTTGGTTAGGGAGATAAATCAATTAGCCAGCCTAGCCGTTCGTATAGCAAATGCAGAGGACAATAGAGCGGTAATTCAGAACACCGCTGTGTCGTCATTAGTTGTGGGGTAAAACAACGGCAATATGAAGATCCTGACCTGGTCCAGCTTAAGGGTAGAATCCAACAGGGTAAAGTGCCAGATTTTCAGATAACTGAGGAAGAAGTGCTATTATGTAAAGGCCGCCTTTGTGTTCCAGATGTTTCAGGGCTCCGCCAGCAGATTATGAATGAGGTACATTACGCCCGTTATTCTCTTCACCCCGGTGCGACGAAAATGTACCATGATATCAAGGAAAATTATTGGTGGCCAGGAATGAAAAGAGAAATTGCCGAATTTGTAGTCCAGTGTCCTAACTGCCAACACGTAAAAGCGGAACACCAGAAACCAGGCGGTTTGACTCAGGACATAGCTGTGCCTCTCTGGAAATAGGAAGCAGTGAATATGGATTTTGTGGCAGGATTACCTCGTACCAGACACAGACATGATTCTATATGGGTGATAGTTGACAGATTGACAAAATCAGCTCATTTCCTGCCAGTAAGAACTACCTTCTCGGCCGAAGATTATGCGGAGTTGTATATCCGAGAAATAGTCAGGTTGCATGGAGTACCAGTATCCATTATTTCAAACAAAGGAGCACAGTTTACGACTAGATTTTGGCAGTCGTTTCAGAGAGGTCTGGGAACGCAGATTAATTTGAGTACAACATTCCACCCTCAGACATATGGACAGGCTGAGCGCACTATTCAGACGCTCGAGGATATGCTACGAGTGTGTGTGCTAGATTTTGGAGGTAGCTAGGACGAGCATTTGTCGTTAATCGAATTTTCTTATAATAACAGCTATCACTCAGCCATCCAGATGGCGCCTTTTGAATACTTGTATGGGCGAAAATGTAGATCGCCGGTTGGCTGGTTTGAAATAGGGGAATCGACATTGATTGGGCCAGACATGGTTCAGCAGTCAGAGGAAAAGGTAAAGCTCATCAGAGAATGCCTACTGACAGCACAGAGCCGCCAGAAATCATATGCTGACGTGCGGCGCAGAAACTTGGAATTTGATGTGAATGACTGGGTATTTCTGAAAGTATCTCCGATGAAAGGGGTGATGAGATTCGGCAAGAAAGGTAAGCTCAGTTCGAGGTTTGTTGGGCCTTATCAGATTCGTCGAAGGATAGGCCGAGTAGCATACGAGTTGAACTTGCCTCCATAATTGGAATCCGTTCATCCGGTCTTTCATGTGTCTATGCTGAGGAAATGCATAGGAGACCCATCCAGAGCAGTCCCAGTCCAGGATATCCAGGTTACGGAGGAGCTGGCCTATGAAGAGGTTCCAGTACCTATCTTAGACAGACAGATTCGTAGATTGAGAACTAAGGATATTGTGTCTGTCAAGGTATTATGGCGTAACAGGAACTGAGAGGAGATGATGTGGGAGGCTGAGGAAGATATGAAAGCTAGATATCCTCACTTATTCCAGGCCTAGTCAGGCGACAGGTATGTCCGTATTATTACTTATGCAGTACCTTGTGGTTGTGTATGTATAAATGAGAAAGATTGATGTTTAGCTATCCAGTGAATCTTAAAGTATTGTGTGCAGTACCTGTATTGGACTTTTCTGCATTTCAGGTTTTCGGGATAGTCCATATTACAGGGGAAACTCTGCCGAAATTTTCTTAGAAACAAGTTAAGCTAATTGAATAGTCCTCTAGATAGCAATTTCATTCGAGGATGAATGTTCTTAAGGGGGGAGAATGTTACACCCCATAAGATTCCCGGCCCCTAGATGGCCTATTCGCGCGTTGGTTAAGCTTACTTGAAGGCCATATGTGCTAGAAAAAGGCCCGGGAAAAGATCGGACGTAAAACCTGTCGAACCACCGTGGAAGGCGTCGGGGCAAAGCCCCTCCGCGATGGCAGCGTGTCACAGAGGCAGGGCCACCGCGTTGGCTCCGTGACACGTTGGGCCTGTCCAGGCCCAAGTATATAAAGCCCCACTTCGGTTTTAAATCAGATTATTCATTATAATTTCCAGAGAATTCGTAGAAAACAGAGAGAGATGAAGAGGGTTAATATATTATCATCCGATTACGCTGCCAAATGTAGTCAAAACTTAAATTAACTCCAGATACCGAGGTATTTAGCAACAAGGAGCATTCCTACGGATTTTGTTTCGCAAAATACGGCCGACGAATCGTCGAGCTACCGGACTAAGGTAAGTAGAATTGCTCCAAACTAGTGTCTATGTGCTCCTAGCTATGAAATGAATACTTCTCCCTTCTGGACTTCTGAAAAATAACAAGTTTTCGTCTGTCTTTCGATAAGCCTAAGTTTAGGCTATAATTATATCGAAAGTGATGTCGTCCTTCAGAATAAAGCTGTATTTAGCGTGTATATGAATGCAGTTGGGATAAATAGCTGGAGTACTGACCGAGCCTCGTCCGACAGTTGGATAACTCGAGGTTAAGGTATGTGATGTTGTTCTTCGGCAAGTTAGTGAGCCTTAGCTTGGTAAGTGATAGTAAACTCCGTATTTGAAACTCTCGGAGTTGAATATTGAGAATTAAGTGAGTCTAATAGATTCTAAGTTATGTTGCCGTATCGTATTCAGTCCGGAAGTTAGTAAAGCATGCGCCAAAGGGCGAGTTAGCATTCCAGATTCAGTATAGCTTATTGTATGATTAGCAAGCATGTTGTAGAATAAAAAGATATAGATTTTCAGAATAAAGGCTAACAAAGTAAAATCAGATAGACAGATAGTTTTATGGCTATAGATTAGCCATTTAGACAGATAGTATCCCGGCTACAAATTAGCCAAACAGTTAAATAAAGATTTCAGAATCAGTATAATCAGTAAAGAATCAGTACAATACAAAAAGAGATCAGAACAAGAAATCAGATTTCAGATAGTCTTTTTCAGTTATACATGCTTGCTATTTGTATGTGCTATTTGTTTGTTGAGACTTGATGTGGCGTGAGGGCACCTTATTGAGCATCCTCGCCGCCCCTGGGTTGGTAACTGTGTCGCCTACTGAGCGGGTGGGTTTACGTCACTCCAAGGAGTGGCTGCCGTCCCCAGTTTGGACGAAGATGGGATAAAGCTTTCCCCATATCAGGCTGATCAGCATTACAGTACAGATAGCCCTATTGTGCGCAAGTGCCCAGGGAACAGATACAGATACAGTTACAGTTACAGATCTTATTACAGGTGCAGCTCCGGTTTCAGATTGCCCTGAGGAGAGTTCTGGGGAACTAGACCCTATCTGTTACTGTCTGCACAGGAGTCCTCCGGACTCAGACACGGTTATTTATATCGGAGGCTATGGCCTGAGCTGGAGACCCAGGGGGCCGGTAGAGGAGCTTCGAGTGAGCAGATGAGTGGAGTGACTTATTTTTGGTTGGTTTTGACTCGGGTAGGAGTATATAGATTGTTTGCTTGCTTGGCACCATCAGGCTTATGGGGGTTGGTATTGGCTCTTGCTTGCTAAATGTATATGTATTTATGTGCTTTATATATATATATATACTAGTTAATTGACAGCAGGCCGCCGTGACTACGGACACGTTCCTGCCTATCAGTGCAGAAAGGTTTGATCTAGTTCCTATCAGCTCTTCAGATTCAGTTATCTTCTGCTTACAGACTTGTTAGTTATGTTATCTGTATTCAGTTGTATTATTTTAGTTGCTTTGCATACTCGGTACCAGTGGTACTAACGCCCAGTGGGGCGCTGCATTACTTGCCTGCAGGTACTCATAGACGAGGAGGCGATCCCTCGTGATCCTAGCTAGCGCAGAGTCATCAGCTCCTGTCATCCGGAGCTTGATATTTCAGAGGTTTAAACCATTTACTTTTGTTGTACAGTATGGGTAGGTCGGGGCCCTGTCCCAATCATTTTTATTGTTACTCTTAGAGGCTTGCAGATTGTATATATTTCCCTGTGGTTAGTTGTGCCGGTCGTGTGTGGCCGTGCGTATGTTTAGTTGTTTATATTAGCCGTGTGAGGCCTTATCCAGTCAGTAGTGGTGACCTTGCCAGTCGCGTAGCTGTTCAGCATTTGTTATTCTGGCTTAGACTCAACTAGACAGCATGGTGGCCTTTTCGGCCCGTATAGGCTCCCTTATATTGACATGATTCTGGTTAGCTGTCGTTATAGTACAGGTGGCTATAGGCCTAGTCGGCCGGAGGCTGTATTTACAGCCGTTATATAGCCCGTTAATTCCTTGAATCTGAGTTAGAGCCAGCGTGGCACCAGATGTGCTTAGGCTTAGTAGTCTAGCAGTTCAGGTCCTAGTAGGGCACCAGGTGCAAGTCATACCCCCCAAGGCGGGGTGTGACAGAATGTTACTGCCTACAGGGTTATCCTTGCAAGAGCAGTATGATGTCCGGAGGGACCAGATTGAGGCTGTGAGGGCCGTATCCATTTTCCAAAGCTTCCATTATGACCCATAGTTGAGCCAAGGCTCGGGGTCCAGTGTCAGCAGTTATATTATGAACGATAGTCGAGCCAAGGCTTGGGGTACAACTACAACAGTTACATTATGGCCCATAGTCGAGCCAAGGCTTGAGGCCCAGTTACAAAAGATATGGTGTGATCCATAGTCGAGCCAATGCTCGGGATCCAGTTATAATAGTCACATTATGACCCATAGTCGGGCCAAGGCCCGGGGTACAGTTATTAGAGATTACCCATAGTCGAGCTAAGGCTCGGGTTCTGTTA
Source organism: Datura wrightii (assembly GCA_035772735.1). Classification (NCBI taxonomy): domain Eukaryota; kingdom Viridiplantae; phylum Streptophyta; class Magnoliopsida; order Solanales; family Solanaceae; genus Datura; species Datura wrightii. The sequence goes on along the minus strand of JASDFA010000010.1, from coordinate 119,449,806 downwards.
TCAGAGATTACATTATAACCCATAGTCGAGCCGAGGCTCAGGGTCCAGTTACACAACCAAATAGTTCAGACTCAAACAAAGATACAGGAGCCATCAAGCTCGGATACAGTTTCAAAGAACGAGTATTCCTGAGCCACAGTATGTTTATGAATCTTTAGTAGCCAGATAGTAGAGCGTACATTATTTGTACCTTTCGGGGCTTAAAGGGGCCCAGGTAGGTTATTTTGTGTTGATTTACATTCCAGGCTTATGGGGGCCCGATTAGGTTCTTGTGTGTATGTTTGTTTGCCAGCTGTAGTTTATGAATAAATTATTGTACAGCTTCAGCTCAGTTATGTGTAGTGTTTTATTAGATGCAGCTTATGGATAAGAGAGCTTACAGGTTAACTTTTGACCCTTACTATTGTTTACCTTCAGTCCTTTATCAGTCTTAATCGGTTTCTGTTGCTGCCTTACATATTCGGTACATATTGTATTAACACCCAACTATGGGGTGCTGTATACTTGCCTGCAGGTTTAGACAGATAGGATTTAGGACCTCTGTTAGCAGCTATTCGGAGTCAACAGATTGGCTAGCTCCTTTCATTCGGAGTTGCCAGGTTGTAGAAGTTACCCTTCTTGTATTTTGAAGCATTTGGGTAGGCCGAGGCACTTTCCCGATCAGTATTCTATTCTTAGAGGCTTGTAGACTACAGTCTTCAGTTAGTTGGTTATTGTTGGACGTGTGGGGCCCATGTATGTCTTATTTTACATGTTTGCCGTGTGGGGCTTAGTATAGATGCCTATTTTCATTTATGCTATAACTAGAAAGAATGGTGGTCTTGTTGGCTCGCATGGGATCCCTTTATTACCCTGTTGTTGGTTAGCTGGTTTATCTTACAGGTGGCCTTGTCGGCCTGAGGCTGTGTTTACAGCTGAGATATAACAGTTTGTTTTCTTGCGTCTGAGTCACTGGTAGGCACCAGAGGTGCCTGAGCCCAATCAATTCAATTTAGATCCCAGTGTGGCACTAGGTGCCAGTCGTGCCTCCCAAGGTGGGGCGTGAAAAACTTGGTATCAGAGTTGATCGTATCCCAAGGAGTCTGCAAGCCGTGTCTAGTAGAGTCTTGTTTTTAAATGTGTTGTGCACCACATTTTATAAGCAGGAGGTTATGAGGCATGATAGTATGGTTACCCCTCCTTCTTCTCAGATCATGGTATAGAGCCGAGTTGTATGGGGATGAGTCCCTAAGCTTTCATTGTTATGTCTATCTAGAATAATATTTTGTATGTGATAGACTTTAGTGAGCCAAAAGCCAGCTATAGCAGCAGGAGTGGGTACCAGTGGGGTGCCATAATTGGTGAAGGGAAAGTCAGCCTAAGGGCAAAAGTAAACGTCTTTTAATAGCCCCAGCATCCTCCCGGGGCACCAGGAACATTATAAGGTAACAGATATGCCAGCACCGTCCCCTGTTCTCCTTACAGTCTCAGAGTAAGAAGTAAGTAATACAGTATATGTAGAGTTGGCTCACCTAGTAGACTGTTAGAATTAGATGGGAGCTACAGCCAATGTTGGGTTACCTAGAAAATGCGAAGGATTGTGCGAGATTTGCACCTCTAGCCTTTAGAGTTCGTCGAATTTCACGCCTAAGCCCTATTATAGAATGCTAGGGTCATTTCTCGCCTCCCATATTATTCTCCTAGTACAACAGAAAGCGTAAGCATCAATTCCATATTGCCCAAAATAAAGAGTAAAGGAGGGCTAAAACTGTTGATTCCGAGAAGGATTAGAAGATGGTCAAGACCTTTAGTGTTTACAAGTTACCTAGACCCTCATGGAAGTAAATCAGGAAGGCAGATAAGATTTCCAGTAGCACCTAAATATGTGTGAGAGCCCACGAGCAATAAACCCCCACCAGTAGTACAACCCAGGTCAGAAATAGGCTGATTCCGCCGCAGTATGCTAGTGACACTAGTGAGTACCTGAAGAATAATGGCTATGACCATAGTTTGTTATGTCAGATAACAGAGAGGTTATACGAATAAAATTGGCTCGAGTGCGGGTCAGAACTATACGGGTTGATAGACTTCGCCGGTAATATCCCTGCTAGTAAGGTACGTGGAATGAACCCCGATTTTCAGCTTATAGAAGTAAGAGCATGGCCTGAGGGTCAAACTTGAGGGGAAAATAGGACCACCTCCAGGCGGTAGCGGGCTGATAGAGGTTGGAATCACCCCTGAATGTCGAGAAATAAGCAGCAGGCTGACACTTAAAAGATAGTAAGGTTGTAACCTAGAATACTACAATGTACCCACTAATTGTGGAGGTAAAGGAATGACGGTATAGAGACCCTAGCCTAGTTCATCCAGAGATAACACTCAGCAGAAGGAGCCACGGTCCTTTGAGATAGTAGGAGACAGGGTCTTGAGACTCAGAGGCCAACTCTATGTTCTAAATGTCGCAGAGTTTCATCAGTAGATTGTATTAAGGCATACCATGTTCATTATTTCCCCACTCGGGTTTTATGAAATCGCGTTAAGTTATAAAAGAGATCCACTGCTGGCATAGGAAGAAGAAGGATACCACCGAGTTATGGCATAAAGCTCCAATGGCCGGCAAAGAGAGGTTGACCATCAGAAACCGGGCAGGCTAATTCAGGAAATAGTCGTGCGTATGTGGAAGAGGGAGATAGACAATATGAATATAGCTGCAGGGTTAAACCGTTCTAGGGGTAAATTCAATCCTATTCGAGTCAGTATCGAAAGACTAATGAGATTAATTCATTTACCGCCGGTCAGAATTATGTTTTAGCTAAAGGTTATGTTGAACTGAATATTAAAGAACTGTGCCAGCGATATGATGTCCCAGTGTTTATTAAATGTTGACAAAGACCGCAACTTATAGTTAGGCTTTGGAAAAGCTGTCAGAACAGATTGGAATGCAAGTCAATTTGAGTACAGCTTCCCATCCCCAGAGAGTGACCAAGTTGAGCGCACGACTCAGACACCCGAAGTTATGTTAGAGGTGGGAATGTAGGTTCCCTATATGACGGTCTATAGCAGGTAAGTCAGGAATAATAAAACCAAGCACACTGCATCAGTTGGGGGGAAATAGTTAAAGTAATATGGAGATTAGTACCGGCAGCTCGGGGTCGCCAAAAGTCTTACTCTAGCATATGAAGAGGTTAGAAATGGAAGCAGTGATTGAATGTTTCTAAAAACTCGCCAATGAAGGGCGTTGTGAGATCTGACAAGCAGGGCAAGCCAAGCCCTAGATTCACTAAAACTATACCGGGTCCTCCGTGAAATTGGCCAAGTGGCCGATGAGATAGAATTCCCTTTGGGGCTAAGATCCGTTTATCAGTATTACATAAGCATGTAGAAGACCTTTTTTTCAAATTAACCCAGTCGAAGATACTCAAAGCACAAAAGCGATATTCCACAGAGAGACCTAGTAGTCAGATTCAGGGGAGTTAATTTGAGAACCAAAGTTGTAGCTCATTAGAGTATCATGAGGGAACGAAAATAAAGCAGAATTGAATTGGAAAAAAGAAAACTACTACGAATGATGCAAAGTTTGGATAGTTTCAGTTGTTCCAGGCCCTATAATGAAAGTATATAGACTTAGCCAATTTCAGTTAAGGTATAATAGTTTCAGATGCTATATAGTTGACTTTGTTTCTATTGTTATTAGCTGGTCACATACATGTAATACTATTGTGTTCTTTAGCTGCAGGTAGTGTCCCGTGAGATGCCTATGTTGGACTTTTTTGCATTTCAGGTTCCTGGATAGTCCATATTATAAAGGAGACTCTCTTGAAACTTTTTTAAATACTAGTTAAAAGAGTTGACTCCTTTAAGCCTGAAGATGACATTTGAGGACGAATGTTCCTAAGGGGGGAAGATGTTACACCCCATGAAATGTTATTGGTTAGTAGATGTATGCGTGTTTTGTGACAAGTAAAGAGAGCTTGATGCATGTGGGAAAAGCCTTGAAAAGAGGATCAGGCGAGGCCGGGCCACGAGGAGCTAGGACGACGCACCAGCCGGCCTGCGCAAGGGGCAGCATGACGCGCCAACACCATCAATGCATGGGTCAGTGCGGGGCGGCAACCCCTTGACTCGATTGGAAGCGCGAGGTGCCCCTATGCCACCGGCCATGCACCTATATATACAAGACTTAGTCATTTTATTCATTTGATATGTGATACCCACGACTTAAATCATGAGAGCACGTAATCTTCATCAAATTTTCATCAAATTACGCTATCAAACTCTATACAAATGCAAATTAACTTCAAATAATGAGTTCTAGGCCTACGGGAAGCATTACTACGGAGTTATTTCTCAAAAATTTGCTCGGTACACCAAAACTCTACCGAGTAAAAGTTTTAAGAATTATCCAAAATTGAATCCCAAGGGGCCATAGGCATTAGCGTAAGGACTGCAGTTGAGTGGAACTGCTGGCTACAGGTTGAAACTACTTAGTTAAACAAGAATCGACATTCGAGGTATGTTAAGGCGTATCTCTTTGGCAAGTTATTCTCGTCGTATAATGATACGACCTATGATTTTGAATGTAGATAACGATCTTACATGTTGTAATTAGCTGCTGCTAGTATATAAAGATCATGTATGTCGAGATTAGCTGCTATCAGTAAATTATGATTACACATGTTGAGGCACTTGATCTTGGGCAGATTTATATGCCCAAGTGATACTCAAAAGTATCATTTTCGCCTTGTTTATCTAGCAATGTGTATACATTTTCATGTAATTGGTAATAAAATGTGAATGTATACTAACCAACATGATTAGCATTGTTTTGTAGGAAAAATGTGATTTCGAGGAGCTAAAATGCATGTTGGATGATATCGGAGTTGGACTTGGATGCGAGCAAGGAACAAGGCACTGGACTGCACAAATTAAAGGGGCTCCGTGATGGAGCCGTGTCACGCTGCCATCGCGGAGGCATTCTGCCTGGAGGGTGAAAATTCATCAATTTCCAGCGAAGGTTCACGACAGCTCCGTGGCACGGTGGCTAGCCTCCGCGTTGCACGCCGTGCCACGTTGGTGCTATATTCCCGGACCCCCAAATTCCAGTGAGGTTCCGCGTTCATGGCGTGTCACAGAGGTAGTGCTCCGCGATGCACTCCGTGACACGTTGCTTGTTATTTCAGGAAAAATTCCCACTAGTATAAATAGAACACTTAGGTTTATTTTTTGATAATTCAGACTTGGTGGAGCAAGGACGTGGGTTACAGGCAGTTGAGGGACAAAAAGTTCAGGGTTTTTTCTCTCTTTCTTTCTTCTCTAATTCAATTGTTTGTATGATTAACACTTGTTTTAGGATGATTAATCCACAAATGAGTGGCTAATTCCCTTCCTTGCTGAGGTTATGACCACTTGTGATGAAGTTTGATTAGCAATTATCTGGTTTTTCATCTTTTTCTTCCATGTTGTTCTATTAATTCTTGTTTCTACTGCATTGGTGTGTGGCCTACATTAATGTACATCTAAAAAGTCCGATTTCACTCGAGAGAGCACAAAGTTGGAAAGTTGTGAATTAATAGGATATTGTTCTTTACTTGATTTGGGAAAATTGAGTTTTGATGTGCTTTCCTGATAGAAATATACTTGAAAGCCGTATTAGTCAATTTCGGAACCGGAATTGTAGTGTTAGGTCATGAATTGCATTTGATCACAGAAATGTAGACGGATGGTTTATGAGTCTTAAGTGAGATTAAATACGAGAGTTTTAATCTCTTGGCTAGCAACAGGAAGAAAAGATTAACCAATTGATGATGATAATCAGTTTCATTACATGTTCTATAACCTCGGCATGCTTATATCCATAGTCCAAATTCAAAGTAGATAATTGTTAGTAGTTTTAGTATAAAATTTATAAAACAAATTATTCACTTTTTGGTTACGTTGTTGTCAGCATATTTAGAAGTTAAATATAGTATAGTATACTTAAGCCAACTTCACTTAATCCGAGTCTCTGAGGGATCGATACTTGGCTTACTAAAGCCACTTACTACTTGTTCGACCACGTGCACTTGCGTGTCGGTTTTATAACCCAAAACCAGCCGAACAAGTTTTTGGCGCCGTTGCCGGGGACTTGGCAATTGGTGAATTTGTTTTAAGTGTTAATTTACTGTATTTTTGTTTTCTAAGTGCTGACAACTTAGTCTTAGTGTTTGTTTTAATTCTTTTTCATTTTATTTATTTCTTTTTCGGATACCCTTATTGACATGACATCGTGGAATACAAATGGTTTAAATGGTGGATACTCATATTGGCGAATCTTGTCTGAATTGCGGAGGACCCCACTTGTGGCAACACTGTAACACGTGCAATATATGTGGTGGTCAAGATGTCCATTGGGATGGCTGTCCGAATGCATATTCCCCTCCCCCAAGCCCCTAGTATGATCCTTCTGTTGTTTTTGCTGAAAATAGGCATGATGAAAATGAGGACTTGGGATGCCAAGCTCAAATAGAAGACATGCTAAAACAACTCCTGGAGCAATCAGAAGCAATGAAGGAGGCGATGGCAGTATTGAGAATTCAGCAAGAAGAGAATGCAGAGGCTCTAGAAAGGATGAGTGTCAAATTCACAGAGATGATTGCTGAGGCTGAACCTTGTGATAAATTGCAGGTGATAGTTTTAGCCGATATTCAAGAGGAACTACAAGAGGAAGACAAGGGTGAATTTTTGGATGAAGCCCAACAATTAGAATCTCTTGAGTGTCCCTATGAATGGCTCACACTTATGGAAAATCCATTCCTGGAAGAAGAGATAGAGTATCCTCCAGTTGACATTAATGGAGAGATAGATGTCGATGCTAAGAAGGTGTTTACAAGTAAGGAGGTCAAGCACAATGCAATTTCAGAGTTGAGGTTTATTGGACCACACTCGAAGCATTTCTCGACATTAAGTTTGGTTGAAAACATAGAAATAGAGTCTTCCAAGCTTATAGAGAAATGTCTAGAGGAGGACCAAGCCCCGTATATTTTGAAATTTGCTAACTCAGAGAGATAAAATGACTTCGCTTACTTAAGGGCCAATAGGTTCAAAAGGCAACATCTACTGCTTGGTCCTTACAATTTTTCACCACCACCCCTGGAGCATAGGAGGAAATTAGAGAAGAAATTAGGGGTGAGATTCATATCCTCAAGGTGGAGGAAAAAGCGGTGAAACTGGATACGTCGTGCCGCGACGGTAAACCAGGCGCTGCACGGGAGGCAACCCGTGAAAATTTTTTCTTTCATTTTGCAAAGTGTAAATAGATTTTTCTTTTTCTTTTTCTCGATTGATTACAATATTTTTTCGTTGTAGTTAGTATTTTTTATTTTTAGTGGGTGAAACCTATTATTCTAACCAATTTTGTTTAGTGAGATGATTTTCAGGTCAAACGGAGAAAAATGTGCACGGAATCGTGAAGGAAAAGGCGAGGTATGAAAAATTAATAAAATGTAGAAGACAGTGAGCTGGGGCGATAGCTCCGTGTCACAGAGGAGGACCTCCGCATTACCCTCCGTGACACGTTGAGGTGTAATCCGGAATTTTTAAAAATTCCAAAAGGCTATCGCGATGGCTCCGTGTCACGGAGGCAGTGCACCACGATGCACTCCGTGACACGTTGCCGTGTAAATTGTGACGAGTCACACCGGGTTGCCGGGTGACCCGCGTGTTTTCTACTTTTTAAACCTCGAAAACCCCCCTTTTCCCTTTATTTTCATTTTCCTCCGCGACCAAACGTCCCAAAACCCCTCTCCCATCAACGTGCCACGGCCTAAGGCAACAATTTACTGAGTTTTCTTCGATTCTTCAACGTTAAGGTATGTTTTCCGATTCTCTCTCAAGTTTTTGTCGATTTTATTCGAAATTAAGCATGGGAGGTGAGATAAATCGCCCTAAGTCGAAGTTAAGCATGAATTCGAGTTATTCGTTGATTGATAAACGTTCGAACTGTTGTAATGATTGTTTGAACTTGTCGATTGCATAAATTATTCGAATTTGATGGAAGAAATCAATTCTAGGGCTTTGTTGTTGAATTTGAAGTTGGTAATGTGTTAAATTCGTGAATTTTATGCCGGGGTGCACTTGTTAAATGAGATGAGTCATTGTACAAACTGTTTGAATGTTAATTGACGACGAATTCTCGGGTTTGGGAAAATGTTGAAATTTGTTCAAACTTGGTTGGTTGTATAGGTTCATGTGTATAGAATTTTTGTTGATTGTTTTTGTTTCGTTGTTTTTCTTTGCTAAGTGCGATGGTTAAAATGCTAGTGATGGTAGTGATTGGGATTAGCTTTACGAAGTCTGAGTAGTACGCAGAAGTTATACCGTCGAATTTTCGTTTGAGCGCACTAAGCATGATTGTATAGTGGTTGTTTGGTGTAAATAAAGTTATTCTTGCCGTAGTATTGTAGCTGTAGCTAAGGACTAAGTATGGGGTAAATCTAGCGTAACCCGACCTTAGCCGAAGTTAATATCTATTTAGCTTGACATTGAGCTTGTTTACTTGTGTTGACAGGTAAAATGGCAAGCAGGCAAGATAAAGGTAAGGGTGCATCAACTTCAGGCATCGGAAGAAAGAGACTCAGACTGGGCACAGCAGTCCCAGCTGCACCAGTAGTTCCACGCGGCCAGCGCCGCCAATACGGAACGAGATGGGTGACTGACGAGGGGAAAAAGTGGTATGCCAAGCACAAAGAGAATAATATTTCCCCGAAGAGCATATAGCACGGGATCCATTAGCACAGGAGTTCCCCAGAATGGTTCACCGGATCGAGGCAGCTGGGCTTGGTTTCATATTTCAGGAGCCCAAAGAATGCAACTTGCACCTGGTCCGGGAGTTCTATGCAAATTGGAACCCGTCAATCAGAAGCCACACCATCAAGATCAGAGGGAAGATAGTCACTCTGGAACCCCACCAACTCAATGCCATCATCGGAGCGCGGGACACAGACGCCCACGTTCTCCGCTAGCTGAACATTACCCCACCGTATGCCGACATCTGACGCACACTGTGTGGGGCTCGATCCATAGCTAGATGGAGCAGACACAAAGAAAGGGGCTACCACCAGACTCTGCCATATTCTCAGATGAACAGGGAAGCCCAAATGTGGCTGAAGATAGTCTGCTCGTGCCTAATTCCGGGGGTACACATGACTGATGTGACCCGGGATGGTGTTTGCCTGGTGTACACCCTGATGAAAGGGCTGGAGATTAATGTCGGGGCGGTCATCATATCCGCCATGAAGAGAGCCCGATTGCACCAGGGCCACAGGTATGGGTTCGGTGGACTAGTCACCACCTTTCTCCGGGGCCTCGACGTCGAAGAGGAGGCTTTGGATTATATCCCGCAGTTGGAGCGGCGGGCCTTGGATGTGACCAAAACTAAGGCTCCCGACACCATCCACGGGCCAGTGCTGACACTTGGCAAGCGACATGCTCGTGATGACCAGTACATGGCGCGGATGTATGTGATGCAAATGCTCCAGCTAAGGATCGGTGGGAGACCAGCCACGGAGGAAGAGCTATGGCAGCTCGAGCTAGATTACCTGTTTGGCAAAAACGCCAGGGCTCTATGCCGAGTGGGGCCAGCCTTTGTAGAGCCCACTGACGGACGAGGAGACACGTCGGGAGGACTCCGATGTAGAGTCTGATGACGATGACGGAGGCGACTCGGACATGGGAGATGAGGCAGCAGCACCTGATGAAGAAGTGGAATACTTTGACTGATCAGGGAGTTCCACCACCCGATTTTGTGCTATTTTATTTTTGTGAACACTGGGGATAGTGTTCGGTTTAAGTGTGGGGTGGGAGTAGTTAGGTGCTGGGCTGGGCTGGTTTGCTTGTATGTTTTCACTCTGTATTTTTGTATGTTATGTTTCCCTGTGTTTGTGAATTTTCAATCTGTTCTGTATTTGTAAATATTTGTGGAATTGATGTGTGTTGTGGAATGTTGCCAGCTGAGTCTGTAAAAATTTTTTGTAAATAGTTTTGCTTATCGAAATGATCGATATTTTTTTTAACAAAAATTTTGTGAAAATATTTTGTTCATATTTAAAATTTTTGTAAATATTTTTTCTATCAAAATGATCGATGTTTTGCAAAAATTTTCAAATTTTTTATTTTGGGTTTCTCGGCGTTTATTTTCGGTTCTTTTGTCGAGAATGGTCCCATTGAACCGACGTCATAGTTAGTGACCGTTCCCTATGATGGATGGATGACGACCGTTTTAAGGGAAATGTAGTCGATAGAAGTAGTTATTTTAATTTATTTTCAGTTTTTTTCTTTGGTGGATTGCATCCCGGAACCTGTAGTTACTATATAGTTGTGAATTATTGGTTGCGTGTTGTACATGATATTCAAAATGCAAAAGTGATTCGTATGAAAGCATGCACTTTTGTAAATATGTTAAGATACCTAGGCTGTAGAGTTCGATTCGGTGTGATTGAGGCTTAATGTTTGAATTCATGTAATTTGCTGATTGAAGAGTCTGTGAATACATCTTGAATCGAGCATGTGCATAAAGTGTGAAGTGAGGTATTGTTATTCCATGCTATTGTGAAGTGTCTAGAACTTGCCTGGTGTGTGTATAAAACGAAATGAAGGAGGTGTATTATAGGAAAGGATGTAGGCATTTCTTTGTTTTAACCGAGAGTTTCCATATTTTTTCTTTCTTGTCATACTCCCCCTTTATGTGATTGTATACACTAGTCAGCCCTTTGAGCCTTTAGCCTATTATTTCTTTCTTTTGTCCAAAAAGTATAAACCCAGCTTAATTCTTTCTTTTCATTAGCCGTAAAGTCTATACAAAACTCCTAAGTGCTTAAGAAGAGAAAATAATGTTCCCAAAGTGTCAAAGAGTGAGAATGGTGAAAAGAAAAAGAAAAGCAGAGTGAGGAAAGAAAAGAAAAGGTTGAAGGTGCACTTGCTACAAATAAACGATAATGAAGGTGCATGAATAACCTTTGTTATTGTGTCAAATGTGTTTAATGAAATGGGCCATACTAAAGTAAATCATCAAGAATGGGATGATGATGAAAAAAGAAAAAAGAGAAACGATGTCCATGAGTTGATGGGAATGTGTTGCAAAGGTGCTTAAGGATGCTAGTGGCTATTATTGGCTAATCCAATATATACTAGTTCCATAGCTTCCATTACAACCCATTAAAGTTCTACGTGATCTTACATTGCATTTCTTTATATTAGTGGAGTAATACACTAAGGGCAAGCTTATGGGTCATGACATGATGCATGTGAATTCGTTTGGGAAAGAGAGTGAAATTATTCTTACATGCCCCTACTTGAATGTTTGTGTGTCACATGAGAAAAAAGGGGAAAGATTCTCTTGAGTTGTGAGGGCACATGCTTGAGGAAAGACTGATGTTCGTGTCGGATATCTTGATTAGCTGATTTGCATGAGTTTGCCGATATCGAGAATCAATTCTTGAAAGTCTAGGAAGTCGTAATGTATTGAAGGTCATTGCATTGTTAAGACCATGCATGTTTTCTTGATGATTTGTGATAGTGAATGATCGGTATGACCGTAGCTTAAATTGGCACACCATAGTAGCGAAGGTTGGGATGTAAATTGCATGAATTGTATGATTGTTGTTCGAGGACGAACAAGGATTCAAGTGTGGGGTAAGTGATCTTGGGCAGATTTATATGCCCAAGTGATACTCAAAAGTATCATTTTCGCCTTGTTTATCTAGAAATGTGTATACATTTTCATGTAATTGGTAATAAAATGTGAATTTATACTAACCAACATGATTAGCATTGTTTTGTAGGAAAAATGTGATTTCGAGGAGCTAAAATGCATGTTGGATGATATCAGAGTTGGACTTGGATGCGAGCAAGGAACAAGGCACTGGACTGCACAAATTAAAGGGGCTCCGCGATGGAGCCGTGTCACGCTGCCATCGCAGAGGCATTCTGCCTGGAGGGTGAAAATTCATCAATTTCCAGTGAAGGTTCACGACAGCTCCGTGGCACGGTGGCTAGCCTCCGCGTTGCACGCCGTGCCACGTTGGTGCTATATTCCCGGACCCCCAAATTCCAGTGAGGGTCCGCGTTCATGGCGTGTCACGGAGGTAGTGCTCCGCGATGCACTCCGTGACACGTTGCTTGTTATTCTAGGAAAAATTCCCACTAGTATAAATAGAACACTTAGGTTAATTTTTTGATAATTCAGACTTGGTGAAGCCAGGACGTGGGTTACAGGCAGTTGAGGGACGAAAAGTTCAGGGTTTTTTCTCTCTTTCTTTCTTCTCTAATTCAATTGTTTGTATGATTAACACCTGTTTTAGGATGATTAATCCAGAAATGAGTGGCTAATTCCCTTCCTTGCTGAGGTTATGAACACTTGTGATGAAGTTTGATTAGTAATTATCTGGTTTTTCATCTTTTTCTTCCATGTTGTTCTATTAATTCTTGTTTCTACTGCATTGGTGTGTGTCCTATATTAATGTACATCTAAAAAGTCTGATTTCACTCGAGAGAGCACGAAGTTGGAAAGTTGTGAATTAATAGGATATTGTTCTTTACTTGATTTGGGAAAATTGAGTTTTGATGTGCTTTCCTGATAGAAATATACTTGAAAGCCGTATTAGTCAATTTCGGAACCAAAATTGTAGTGCTAGGTCATGAATTGCATTTGATCACAGAAATGTAGACGGATGGTTTATGATTCTTAAGTGAGATTAAATACGAGAGTTTTAATCTCTTGGCTAATGTTCTTGGCTAGCAACAGGAAGAAAAGATTAACCAATTGATGATGATAATCAGTTTCATTACATGTTCTATAACCTCGGCATGCTTATATCCATAGTCCAAATTCAAAGTAGATAATTGTTAGTAGTTTTAGTATAAAATTTATAAAACAAATTATTCACTTTTTGGTTACGTTGTTGTCAGCATATTTAGAAGTTAAATATAGTATAGTATACTTAAGCCAACTTCACTTAATCCGAGTCTCTGAGGGATCGATACTTGGCTTACTAAAGCCACTTACTACTTGTTCGACCATGTGCACTTGCGTGTCGATTTTATAACCCAAAACCAGCCGAACAACACTAGCTGCTAGAAAGCATATCAAGAGTATATTGCAGTGTCCCTTGTCGGGAAAGAAGATGTTAAGTGTGACTCACGCAAGAAGTGTCATAGAAACTCCTCTGCCCTTCTGTTCACTGTGTTAGTAGCATTAATGTATTGCTATCGTTCCTAGGCTTCAGATATTTGGGAATAGTAGTTGGGCCTAAATTAGCAGGTTGAACAGCTTAGGCATAGCCGAGCGATATAACTATCAGTTTGGTGCCTGTATTGTTGGTGAAGCTCACCTAGAGGCTATTGGCATACCCTGACGCCTCCAGGGTCAGAATTATGTTAGTATGGTCTTACCCTAGAGTCAGTGGCATCAGAGTGGCCCAGTAAGTTGGGGGGTCAGTCTTCCATATAGTGGCTATCACCAATGATAGTTAGTTTCAGTCGACGCGGTGCTTATCGCACAGGTCACTCAGGGAACCATCCCAGTTGTTACAGTCTGATAGAATAGTAGATACCTTGAGGAGGAAGCCTTGTTAGTAGTTAGAAATGTGGCTAACGCCCCATCCTACTCTTATCAGATACTCAGGTACAGGTTTCCGAAAATTGCTAAGTTTAGATAAACACACCCACAAGGTTAGGAATCACCCAGAGGAAGCTTATGAAATCTGAACAAACTCAGTTAGTGCCCAAGGGACTAGAAGCACAGTATTATAAAATTACCTCCAGGATAAGAGTTATAATGAGCTGCCTATGGAAGGTTAAGGCTGACTGCTCAGGAGCATATCTGATTAGTAGAAGCCCCACAATTGTTCCACGCAGAGGACAAGTATCTCAGAGTAAGCCTATTATGGTCAATTGTTACCAATAAAATTGAGACGACAATAATGATATAGTAACCCTCATCAAAGTTAACCCTAGCCAGCTTGATTATTGTATGAGATATTCGGGGATTGGATGTTATTGCCTATAGGGTTATGCTTGCAGGAGCAGTATGATGTCCGGAGGGACCAAATTGAGGCCGTGAGGGATGTATCCAGTTTTCAGAGCTTCCATTATGACCCATAGTAGAGCCAAGGCTCGGGGTCTAGTTTTAGTAGTTAAATTATGACCCATAGTCGAGCCAAGGCTTGGGGTCCAGCTACAACAGTTGCATTATGGCCCATAGTCGAGCCAAGGCTCAGGGCCCTATTACAACAGCTACAGTATGATCCAAGTCGAGTCAAGGCTTGGGATCCAGTTACAACAGTCACATTATGACCCATAGTCGGGCCAAGGCCCAAGGTCCAATTATCAGAGATTACTCATAGTCGAGCTAAGGCTCGAGGTTCCATTATCAGAGATTACATTGTAACCCATAGTCGACCCAAGGCTCAAGTCCAGTTACACAGCCAAACAGTTCAGACTCAGACACTGCTATAGGAGCCATCAGGCTCGAATACAGTTTTAGCGAACGAGTATTCCTGAGCCACAGAATGTTTATGAACCTTTAGTAGCTAGATAGTAGAGTGTACATTGTTTGTACCTGTCGGGGCTATGGGGGCCTAGGTAGGTTATTTTGTATTGTTTGTACCTTCCAGGCTTATGGGAGCCCGGTTAGGTTCTTGTCTGTATTTTTGTTTGCCAGCTATAGTTTATGAATAAATAATTGTACAACTTCAGCTCATATATGTGTAGTGTTTTATTAGATGCAGCTTATGGATAAGAGAGCTTACAAGTTAACTTTTGGCCCTTACTATTGTTCACCTTCAATCCTTTATCAGTCTTAATCAGTTTCTGTTACTGCCTTACGTATTCAGTACATATTGTACTGACGCCCAACTATGGTGCGCTGCATACTTGCTTGTAGGTTTAGACAGACAGGATTCAGGACCTCCATAGCAGCTATTTGGAGTCAGTAGATTAGCCAGCTTCTTTCATCTGGAGTTGCCAAGTTGTAGAAGTTACCCCTCTTTTATTTGGATAGAATTTGGGTAGGCTGGGGCCCTGTCCCAACTAATATTCTCATTCTTAGAGGCTTGCAGACTATAGTCTTCAGTTAGTTGGTTGTTGTTGGCAGTGTGGAGCCCATGTATGTCTTATTTTACATGTTTGCCGTGTGGGGCTTAGTATAGCTGCCTATTTTCATTTATGCTATAACTAGAAAACATGGTGGTCTTGTTGGCTCGCATAGGATCCCTTTATTACCCTATTGTTGGTTAGCTGGTTTCTCTTATAGGTGGCCTTGTCAGCATGAGGCTGTGTTTACAGCTGAGATATAGCAGTTTATTTTCTTGCGTCTGAGTCACTGGTAGGCACTAGATGTGCCTGAGCCCAGTCAAGTCAGTTAAGCTCCCAGTGTGGCACTAGGTGCCAGTCGTGCCTCTCAAGGTGGGGCATGACATGTGTGCTTCCGCAGAAATGCTGTGACACTTTTTCCATCACTGTTAGGAAGTGCAATGGCTTCTACCCATTTCAAGACATAGTCCACAACCACCAAAATATATTTCATCCCATATGAGCTCACGAATGGGCCCACGGAGTTGATACCCCATACGTCGAATAATTTTACTTCAAGAATAAGGGTTAATGCTAGCTCATGCTTACGAGTAATGCCACCTTGCCTTTGGCATTGATCACAATACTTGGCAAAATTGTAAGCATTTTGGTGGATAGAGGGTCAATAATACCCGCACTACAAAATTTTGTGTGTAGTTCGGATACCACTATGATGACCCTCAATTGGGGATGAGTGGCAAGCCCCCAAAATACTCAACATCTCTACTTCTGGCACACATCTCTGAATCAGCCCATCTGCACAAATGCAGAATAGATATGGTTCATCCCAATAGTACCTCTGACCATCAGACAGGAACTTCTTTCTTTGTTGTGAAGTCATATCTGCCGGAATCATGTCGCTCACCAAATTATTTACATAGTCAACAAACCAAAGGATCAAATCTTGAGATGTAGCCAATACCTGTTCATCTAGGAAGTCATCATCGATATCAATCGTATCTTTCACTCTTGCCTTTGCTTCTATTATGGATAAGTGATCGACCACTTGATTTTCTGTTCTCTTTTGGCCCTTTGCCCTCAAATTCAAATTCTTGGAGCAAAAATACCTATTTGATCAGCCTAGGTTTAGCATCCTTTTCGACATCAGGTACCTCAGTGCCGCATGGTCTATAAAGACAATTGCCTTAGTTTTGAGCAAGTATGGCCGAAACGTCTCAAATGCAAAAACCACTACTAGTAGCTCCTATCCAGTTACCGTGTAGTTCTTTTGAGCTTCATTGAGTGTCTTACTGGCATAATAGATAGGGTGAAAAATCTTCGCTCTCAGTTCGACCAAGACAACACCAAGGGCCACCCCTCTAGCATCACATATTACCTCAAATAGGAGAGACCAATATGGGGTTATAATAATAGGAGCTGTGATGAGTCTCTCCTTTAGGCATTCAAAAGCCTTCAAACATACCTCATAAAACATGAACTTCACCTCCTTCTCAAGTAGTTTGCACAATGGTTGTTCAATCTTGAGAAATCCTTGATGAACCTCTTATAGAATCCTGCATGCCCTAAAAAGCTTCTGATCCACTTGATAGAAATAGGCGGTGGCAATCCTGCTATTACTTCCAATTTTCACCTTGTTCACCTCTATCCCTTTTCCTGAGATTCTATGGCGCAGCACGATCCCCTATTTGACCATGAAGTGACATTTCTCCCAATTTAGGACTAGATTAGTTTCTTCACATCTGTTCAACACTTTGCTCAAATGCTTGAGGCAAGATTCAAATGACTTACCCACAACTAAGAAATCATCCATAAATACTTAAATTGTGTCCTCCACCATATCTGAAAAGATCGACATCATGCAGCGCTGGAATGTGGCTGGTGCATTGCACAACCCTTTTCCTAAAAGAAAATGTTCCATACGGGCAAGTGAAGGTGGTTTTCTCTTGGTCTTTCGGGGCCATAGAGATCTGATTGTACCCTGAATAACCATCAACAAAGCAGTACTAGTCTGTCAAGTATATAATCCATGAACAACATTGGAAAATGGTCCTTCTGGGTCCAGTAGTTGAGTGTCCGGTAATCCTTGCACACACGCCAACCCATGATCGGTCTCGTCAGTATCAACTTATTTTTCTCATTTGGTACCACTGTAATCCCACCTTTATTTGGCACACAGTATACTGGACTTACCCACTTTCTATTCACAATGGGGTAAACTAAACCAGCGTCTAGCCACTTGATAATCTCTTTCTTCACCACATCTTGCATAGGTGGGTTCAGCATTTGCTGATGTTCTGTACTTGGCAGATAATTTGGCTTAAGTTGGATTTTATGGGTGCATATGCCTGGAAGGATCCCGATAATATCCTCAATGGTCCAACAGATTGTCTTTTATAGTTTTTTAATACTTCAACCAGGGCCTCCACTTGCTAGTCTACCAGGTCTGCTCCAATAATTACTTGTAAGGTGTTGTTCTTTCCCAAGAATGCATATTTTCGATGTGGAGGTAATGCCATAAGTTTTAGGATTGGTGGTACTTCAATTGATGGTTTTGCAGGAGTAGTGAGGCCTCGCGACAGCTCTGTGGCACGGAGACAGGACTCCGCGATGGCCTCCGTGCCACGTTGAGGCCAATTATCCGGACCCTGCAATTTCCAGAGAGGGTCCACGTCCACGCCGTGTCACGGAGGCAGTGCTCCGCGTTGGCCTCCGTGACACGTTGCTTGTTATTCCGTGAAAAATTTCCCACTAGTATAAATAGCACACTTAGGTTTATTTTTAATAAGTTTTTAGTTTTTAGATTGAGTTCAGAAGTGGAGAGCAGGAATGTGGGTTTGTGGCAGTTGAAGAATAGAAAAGCTAAGAGTTTTCTTCTCTTCCTTTCTTCTTTCCTTCAATTGTATGCATGATTTACACTCATTTTAGGATGATTAATCCAAGAATGAGTGGCTAATTCCCTTCTTTGCTGAGGTTTTGAACTTGTGTAATGAATTTTGGTGATAATTGATATGGTTTCTTCTTGTTCTTGCATGTTGTTCTATTAATTCTTGTGCTTACTACATTATTGATTGGCCACCATTAATGTATATCTAAAAAGTCCAATTTCGCTCGAGAGAGCACGAAATTGGAAAGTTGTGAATTAATAGGGTATTGTTCTTAACTTGATTTGGGAAAATTGGGTTTTGATGTGCTTTCTTGATAGAAATATACTTGAAAGCCGTATTAGTCAATTTAGGAACCGGAATTGTAGTGCTATGTCATAAATTGCATTTGATCACAGAAATGTAGATGGATGGTTTATGATTCTAAAGTGAAATTAAATACGAAAGTTTTAATTTCTAGTCAACGTTCTTGGCTAGCAACATGAAGAAGAGGATGACTAAATTATCATGATTATCAAGTTCATTACTCGTTCTTAACCTTGGCATGTGCATATCCATTGTCTAAATTCTAAAGTAAATAGTTGTTATTAATTGTAGTATATAAATAGTTTAGAAACAAAAACTCACTCAACTCTTGGTTGGATTGTTGTTAACATAGTTAGGGATAGAATAGAAATATAGTAAACTAGGCAGTTTTACATATCTAGAGCAGCCTCCTTGGATCGATACTTGGCTACTTAGCCACTTTATTACTTGTTTGACCACGTGAACTTGCGTGTCGGTTGATAATATTTAATACCAACCCGAGCAGTACAAGCCGCGAACAAGTTTTTGGCGCCGTTGCCGGGGAGGCTAGGCGATTTGTAAAATTGTGTTTAGTGTAAATTTGCTGTATTTGTATTTTTATTTTCTTAAGTGTTAACAACTTGGTCTTAGCCTGTATTTTGCAGATTTTTATTTCTATGAACACTGGCAAGGGACAAGGAGCTGGTGGAATCTTACTTAGAGCCAGAACGTGAATTGCACAGTCAACGTAGAGAAGCTCTTCGGAAGAAGCTGCAGTTGCTTAAACAGTCTATGATGGAGCAACCAAATCCACCAGTTGTGTGGGCAGTGTTAGTGCCCGAGGAAGTAGCAGCCAGGCCGGTTCGCGAGGTGGCAATCCCACACGCTAATAATGTACATTCCAGCATCCGCGAACCAGAGCCTGGAGGGAGATTTGAGTTAAAGCAAAATATGGTGCAACTTTTGCACACTAGCGGGCAGTTTACCGGTCTCCCTCACGAAGATCCGCAACAACATCTCCAGAACTTTTTGGAGATAAGTGACACTTACATACCCGCTGGAGTGTCACCTGATTATGTTCGGCTCACCTTATTTCCATTTTCTTTACTGGGTGAAGCCAAGAGATGGTTAAAAGCTGAACCACCCAACTCTATATCAACGTGGGATGATCTTGCAAGGAAGTTTTTGATCAAATTTTTCCCTTCAGGTAAAACAGCTAAACTTATAAGTCAGATTCTAAGTTTTAAACAGAGGGAAGGAGAAAATCTTTATCAAGCCTGGGAAAGATTCAAGTCCATGTTGCGGGATTGTCCTCATCATCATCAGTCAAATGAGGTGTTGGTCCACACTTTTATTGACGGTTTGGAACCCCACACTAAAATTTTGTTAGACTCAGCAGCTGGAGGGCAAGCGCTGGAGAAGACTTATGAGGAGCTGTACACTTTGCTCAACCGAATTTCACAAGGCAATCCGGAATGGAATGCAGATTCTTCAAGAGGTGGAGCAAGGAAAGCAGCGGGAGTGCTTGAAGTGGATGGATTCATAGCTATCGCTGCACAGATAGCTGCTTTGCAAAATCAGTTAAACACTCATTTCAGCAATATGAATTTGAACCAGCCGTCAGCCTCAGTCAATGCAGTCCAACAGATGTGGTGTGAAGTGTGTGGTAGTAGTGAGCATTCAGCTGAATGCTGTGGTGCAAATCCTGATTCTGTCAACTTTGTGGGCAATGCACAGAGGAATCAATAGCAGTTTGGCGGTGGCTACAACTCGAATTGGAGGAATCATCCAAATTTTTCGTGGGGTAGCAACAATCAACAAGGTCAAGGTTCAGGGCAGGGTATGCACAGAAACCAAGGAGGGCAACAAGGCTATCAGAATCAGTTCAGAAATCACAATGCCCCTCCTCCACCACCATCACTGACTATTGAGGAAATGTTCAAGACCATGATTGCCAACCAGGCACAATTGCAGGCTGACTATGTCAAATTGGCAGCCGAAGTAAAGAACAATCAATTGGCAACCAAGGCTCTTGAATATCAGTTTGGGCAATTTGCTAGTGCCCAAAATACTAGACCAAGGGGAGGACTACCTAGCGACACGGATCCCAATCCTAAGCAGGTGAATGCAGTGACCACGAGGAGTGGTTTACAATTAAAGGAGGTGGAACCGGAAAGACCGCCTCAGAAGTTAGGAGCAGCAGATGTTGAGGGAGAACAAACCTCAGATACGGGGAAGACCAAAGAAGCTGAACCAGCAAGGCCTCCACCCCCGTTCCCTCAACGACTTAAGAAACACAAGGAGGAGGCGTGTTTCCAGAAATTCATGGAGGTACTTAAACAGGTACATGTTAACTTACCTCTTGTTGATGTCTTGCAGGGTGTGCCAAAATATGCGAAGTATATCAAAGACATCGTGGCCAACAAAAGTCGCTTGACTGAGTATGCCACGGTGACTTTAACAGAGGAATGCACATCCCGTATTCAGAACAGGTTGCCCACTAAACTGAAGGATCCTGGAAGTTTTACTATCCAGCTGACGATTGGGCAAAGTATCTGAGCTCGTGGGTTATGCGACTTGGGGGCAAGTATAAATCTGATGCCATCTTCGGTATTCAGAAAGTTAGGACTAGGGAGCCCTAGACCTACAACAGTGATCTTGCAGCTAGCAGACAGGTCTTTAGCTAAGCCGGATGGCATTGTTGAGGATGTTCTAGTGCAGGTAGGCTCCCTCATTTTTCCGGTAGATTTCATTGTTCTGGATTTTGAACCAGATGCGGAAGTCCCATTTATTTTGGGATGACCCTTTTTGGCAACCGGAAAGGAATTGATCGATGTAGCTGCGGGTCAACTCACAATGCGAGCACACGACAAGGTTGAGGTGTTCGACGTGTACAAGGCACCTAAGCTCCCGACTGTCTATAAGGAACTCTCGGTGATCAACGTGATTGATCATGGGAATGTGAATGGATTGAGTGATCCCCGAGAGTTACTAGGTAGGCCACCAGACAAGGTTGAGAACTACTGGGGAGATGACCATGATCGGGTCAAATCGTCCATCTCCCTAGTAGACACTTGAGCATAAAGGCTGTCGAGCCGCGACGTTAAACCAGGCGCTGCACGGGAGGCAACCCGTGAAAAATATTTTTTTTTCTTTTTCTTTCTTTAGTGTAAAGTTTTTCTTTTATTTTATTTTCTTTTCTTTTTCTTGATTAGGCTTAGATTTGCATTTTATTTAGTAAATTTTTTATTTAGTAATTTAGTAAATTTTTATTTTTTAGTAGGGAATCTATTCATTTAACCAATTTTTGTTTAGTGAGGAGATTTTCAGGTATACCGGAGGAAAAATACTTGGAATCGAGGAAACGAGGCAAGGTATGAAAAATAAAATTTGATGGTGAAACAGAGCACTAGTGCGTTGGCGCCGTGTCACGGAGGCAATGCTCCGCGTTGGCCTCCGTGACACGTTGAAGGCAAATCTGGAATTTTTAAAAAAATTCCAGTAAGCCAACGCGTTGGCTCCGTGTCACGGAGGAGGGTCTCCGCGTTACCCTCCATGACACGTTGCCCTTATCCCAGTGCCGGGTCACACTGGGTTTCCGGGTGACCCGCGTGTTTCCTTTAAATAAACCCCCGATTTTCGCCCATTTTTCCCCATTCCCTCTACCCTCCGCGACCAAACACCCATTCCCCTACCCCCAAGCTCTGTGCCACGTTAATAGGCAAGGAAAACGTCAAGTTTTCGTCGATTCTTCAATTCCAAGGTATGTTTTCATCATCTATCTCAAAATTTTGGCGATTTTTGTCGATTTTGAGCATGTGAGGTGAGATATATCACCCTAGGTAGAAATTACACATGACGTGAATTATTTTGTGATTGATTATGTTAGGATTGTTGTAGTTGACGTTTGAACTTATCGATTGATTGAATAGTTCAATTTTGATTGTCGAATTGCATTCTAGGGCTTGGGGTTGTTGAATTTTAACTTGGGTAACTTGATAGTTTGACGAAATTGATGCCGGGTGTGTTTATTATTTGAGATAAGTCGTGGTAAATATTATATAATTGTTGAAAGACGACTAATTCTCGAATTTTTGTGGGAAATTGCGTAATATGTGAATTGGTTGAATTGCTTAGATTAGTTGTATATAAAATGTTTGTATTGTTGTTTCTATTTTGTTGTTGTTATTGTTGCTAAGTGCTATGGGTGAATAGCTGTCGATAGTAGGATTGGGTTAGCTGTATGAAGTCTGAGTAGTTCGCTAGCCGTTATGCTATCGAATTTTTGTGAACGCACTAAGCAATATGTTATAGTTGATTGTATTTGGGGTGTAAATAGAGCTATCCTTGCTAAAATGTTGTAAATATTATTAAAGACTAAGTGTGGGGTAAATTTTGTTTAACCCGACCTTAGCCGAAGCTAACACGTTTTTAGCTTAACGTTGTGCTTGTTTGTGTAAATTGACAGGTACAATGGCCAGCCGGCAAGATAAAGGCAAGGGTGCTTCAACCTCAGGCACCGGCAGAAAGAGAATGAGACTGGGCACTGCTGTCCCAGCTGCACCTGCTGTTCCACGCGGTCAACACCGCCGATACGGAACACGATGGGTTACCGAGGAAGGAAAGAAGTGGTACGCAAAGCATAAGGAGAACAAGTACTTCCCGGAGGAATATATTGCAAGGGAACCACTTGCACAGGAGTTCCCTCGCATCGTACAGAGGATTGAGGCAGCTGGGCTCAGCTTTATCTTTCAGGAGCCCAAGGAGTGCAACCTTCACTTGGTCCGGGAATTCTACGCCAAGTGGAACCCGGCCATCAGGAGCCATACTATTAAAATCAGAGGGAAGATTGTCACTCTGGAACCCCAGCAGTTTAATGCCATCGTGGGAGCGCGGGACACAGACGCCCACGTCCTCCGCCAGTTAAACATCACCCCACCGTACGCTGACATCAGACGTACGTTGTGTGGGGCTCGATCCACAGCCCGATGGAGTAGACACAAAGAGAGGGGTTACCACCAGACTCTGCCTTATTCGCAGATGAACAGGGAGGCCAGAATCTGGCTAAAAATTGTATGTTCGTGTCTGATCCCGGGAGTGCATATGACAGACGTGACCCGGGACCGTGTCTGCCTGGTGTATTCCCTTATGAAAGGGCTTGAGATTAATGTGGGGGCGGTCATAATATCCGCCATGAAGAGAGCCAGACTACACCAGGGCCACAGATACGGGTTTGGCGGACTCATCACCACCTTCCTCCGAGGCCTCGACGTTGAGGAAGAAGCCTTGGATTACATTCCGCAGTTGGAGAGGAGGGCCCTTGATGTGACAAAGACCAAGGCCCCCGACACTACACACGGACCGGTGCTGACTCTGGGCGAGCGACATGCTCGTGACGACCAGTATATGGCCCGTATGTTCGGCATGCAGATGCTGCAGCTACGGATAGGTGGGAGACCAGCCACCAAGGATGAATTATGGCAGCTGGAGCTGGATACCCCTTTGGCGAGAACGCCAGAGCTTTATGCAAGGTGGGGCCAGCCTTTGTGGAGCCGAATGATGACGACGTCCCTACTGATGAGGAGACACGTCGTGAGGACTCTGATGTGGAGTCCGATGACGGCGATGGAGCTGATTCAGATATGGGCGACGAGGCCGCAGCACCGGATGAGGAAGTCAAATATTTCGACTGAGCAAGGAGTTTCACCACCCAAAATTTTGTGCTTTGTATTATTGTGAACACTGGGGACAGTGTTCGATTTAAGTGTGGGGTGGGGAGTAGTTAGGTGCTGGGACATAGGCTCTAAATTTGCTGTATAATTTTTCCTTGACGTTTATGTCTGTTCGTGCTTTCCCTGTTGTTGCGAACTGATTTGTGATTTATGTGTATATATTCGGTTGTGGCTAATGATGTGTGTTTTTGAAAGTTATGGTTGCCTTTGTAAATATTTTTTTCTTTATCGATATGATCGATATTTTTCAAAATTTTGGCGAAAAGATTTTGCACTTATCAAAATATTTTGTAAATATTTTCTATCGAAATGATCGATGTGTTGCAAAAATTTTGAAGTTTTATTTTTGGGTTTCTCAGAGTTTGTTTTCGGTTCTTTTACCGAGAATAGTCCCATTGAACCGAGGTCATAGTTAGTGACCGTTCCCTATGATGGATGGATGACGACCGTCTTACGGGAAATGTAGTCGATAGGAGTAGATGTTTTGTTTTTAGTTTCTTTGGTGGATTGCATCAATAAACTGTAGTTGCTTATGGTTGCTAAAATTTCGTTGCGTGTTGTAATTGATGTTCAAAATGTGAAAATGATTCGTTTGAAAGCATGCAATTTTGTAAATATGTTGAGTTACCTAGGCTATAGAATTTGGTTCATTATGATTGAGGCTTAATATTGAATTGATGTAATTGACTAATTAAAGAGTCTGTGAATGCATCTTGATTCGAGCATGTGCATGAAGTGTGAGTGAGGTTTTGCTATTCCATGTCATTGTGAATTGTCTAGAACTTGCCTGGTGTGTATACAAAACGAAATGAAGGAGGTGCAGTGTCGGAAAGGATGTAGGCATTTCTTTGTTTTAACCTTTAGTTTCCATTTTTTTCTTGTCAAATTCTACCTTTTTATATGTTGTATACCCTAGTCAGCCCGTTGAGCCTTTAGCCGATTTCTTTCTTTTGTCCAGATTTATATGAACTAAGCTTTATTCCTTCTTTTCATTAGCCTTAAAGTCTATAAGAAGCTCTTAAGCGCTTACAAAGAACAGAAAATGTTTCCCAAAGTGTTAAAGAGTGAAAAGAGTGAAAGAAAAGAAAAGCAAGGTGAGGAAAGAAAAGATGATGTTGAAGAGGCACTAGTTGTAATTAAATGATAGTGAGGGTACATGAAAACCCTCTGTTTTGTGTCAAGTGTGCCTGATGAAATGGGTTGTATGAAAGTAAACCAGCATGAATGGGAGAAAAAGAGAAAAGAGAGGAACAATGTGCATGAGTCGATGGGAATGAGTTGAAAAGGCGCTTAAGGATGCTAGCGACTATTATTGGCTAATCCAATATATATATACTAGATCCATAGCCCAGTTACAACCCATTAAAAGTCCTATTTGATCCTACATTGCATTTCTTTATATTAGTGGAGTAATACACTAAGGGCAAGCCTATGGGTCATGACATGATGCATGTGAATTCTTTTGGGAGAGAGAGTGAAATTAATTTTTATGCCCCTACTTGCATGTTTGTGTGCTGCACGAACATAAAAGGGGAAGTTTCTCTCAAGTTGTGAGGGTACATGCTTGATGAAAGATTGATTTTCGTGTTGGATTTCTTGATTAGTTGATTTGCATGAGTTTGCCGATATCAAGAATCAATTCTTAAAAGTTTAGGAAGCCTCGATGTATTAAGGTCATTGTCTTGTACGACCAAGCATGTTTTCTTGATGATTTGCAAGAATTGAATAATCGGTATGACCGTAGCGTAAAATGGTTGCACCATAGTGACAAAGGTTGAGATGTGATGTGCATGATTTGTGTATGTGTTGTTCGAGGACGAACAAGGATTTAAGTGTGGGGTAAGTGATCTTGGGCAGATTTATATGCCCAAGTGATACTCAAACGTATCATTTTTACCTTGTTTGTTGTGCAATGTGTATATAATATCATGTATTTGTTAATAAAATGCGAATTTATACTAACCAACATGATTAGCATTTGTTTTGCAGGATAATGTGATTTTTAAGAGCTAAAATGCGTGTTGGAACTATGTCGGAGTTGGACTGGGATGCGAGCGTGGAAAAGACCTTGGATGGCACATTTTACACTAGCTCCGCGATGGAGCCGTGCCACGCTGCCATCGCGGTAGCACACTGCCTGGAGAGGAAATTAATTGGCAGATTCCAGTGAGGCCTCGCGACAGCTCTGTGGCACGGAGACAGGACTCCGCGATGGCCTCCGTGCCACGTTGAGGCCAATTATCCGGACCCTGCAATTTCCAGAGAGGGTCCGCGTCCACGCCGTGTCACGGAGGCAGTGCTCCGCGTTGGCCTCTGTGACACGTTGCTTGTTATTCCGGGAAAAATTTCCCACTAGTATAAATAGCACACTTAGGTTTATTTTTAATAAGTTTTTAGTTTTTAGACTGAGTTCAGAAGTGGAGAGCAGGAACGTGGGTTTGTGGCAGTTGAAGAATAGAAAAGCTAAGAGTTTTCTTCTCTTCCTTTCTTCTTTCCTTCAATTGTATGCATGATTTACACTCATTTTAGGATGATTAATCCAAGAATGAGTGGCTAATTCCCTTCTTTGCTGAGGTTTTGAACTTGTGTAATGAATTTTGGTGATAATTGATATGGTTTCTTCTTCTTCTTGCATGTTGTTCTATTAATTCTTGTGCTTACTACATTATTGATTGGCCACCATTAATGTATATCTAAAAAGTCCAATTTCACTCGAGAGAGCACGAAATTGGAAAGTTGTGAATTAATAGGGTATTGTTCTTAACTTGATTTGGGAAAATTGGGTTTTGATGTGCTTTCTTGATAGAAATATACTTGAAAGCCGTATTAGTCAATTTAGGAACCGGAATTGTAGTGCTAGGTCATAAATTGCATTTGATCACAGAAATGTAGACGGATGGTTTATGATTCTAAAGTGAAATTAAATACGAAAGTTTTAATTTCTAGGCAACGTTCTTGGCTAGCAACATGAAGAAGAGGATGACTAAATTATCATGATTATCAAGTTCATTACTTGTTCTTAACCTTGGCATGTGCGTATACATTGTCTAAATTCTAAAGTAAATAGTTGTTATTAATTGTAGTATATAAATAGTTTAGAAACAAAAACTCACTCAACTCTTGGTTGGATTGTTGCTAACATAGTTAGGGATAGAATAGAAATATAGTAAACTAGGCAGTTTTACATATCTAGAGCAGCCTCCTTGGATCGATACTTGGCTACTTAGCCACTTTATTACTTGTTTGACCACGTGCACTTGCATGTCGGTTGATAATATTTAATACCAACCCGAGCAGTACAAGCCGCGAACAATAAGGTCAAGATAAAGAATAACGCTTGTATTTAAGCTTTTATGTTTGTTATCTCCTGGGGGGGTTGTAAAAATAGAGATGTAATAATGATGAGAATTAAATGTTGTTTATCATGTTTATACGAATAACTAGGGAAAGTGTTCCCCATGGATCCATAACTACTTCGGGTTGTACACTTGTGATCTATCCCAATTCTTACTTGTAGAATTGATAACAACTGTTCATCCAAACGACTGGTTTGTCCCTATTGGATGATTATACTCAATCACCAGATTAGGTCTCATGAGCGATTTCAATTAAATAGTTATCAATTTGTTCCAAATTAACTATCTTGTGACCACAACTCAAGTCATACAATGTCCCATAAATATCAAGGCTTGTTGTAATTCTCTTTTCCTAATATCTACTTCTCTAGATTCAAGCAAGTAAAGAATTCGGGCAAGTCCTAGCGTTGCACTCCGTTAAGAAACATTAACGATGAAGAGAATACAATACAAGCATTTATCATTGGTTTAGGATCACTTTGTGCAATCCTAGTTCGTTAATTCACCATGGTTCCCACAACCCTAGTTATTGAGGTTTTAGCCTCTCATGGTTGTAAGAGAATTATAAGCATTCATAGACATACACATAATTTAGAACTTACAAAGATGATTGGAAGAAAATCCACTTTGTTATTATAGGAATTAAGGAAGAACACTTCAAGAACAATGAGAAATTCAATTGAAGAAAGTCTCCCCCAAAACTTGAATAGAAAATCAACAACAATTCTTTTTCTCCAAATCTGACTCTCTCTAACTTCTATGATGGTGTCTTACTTGTTCTCTACTTCTAACTTACTTTTCCTGAACGAAAATAACCTAAAAAGTATTTATACAAATATTTAGAACCCTTTCCAAAGTAAACAGGGAAGACTGCTGAATCGCCAACTTCATTTACGACCCGTAACAGGATTGTATTGGTTGTACCTTCACTCATACAATGCTTGAAAACTTTTATTTTTGCTAAGTATTGGAAGCTGGTATGACTCATATTATAAAACTACTAGTCTTACTGTCTTATCGTTGTTTGATCCTGAGAGTTCTGGCATCCTCTGAATATTTTCATGGGTGGCTTGGTACGACTCATACTCGCATCCTACGACTTTTCGACTTCCAGTCATACATTGAGATATGCCATTCTTCAGTTCTTCTGAATTTTACCACAGCTCCTTGATACGGGCCTTATGTAGATATTATGATCTGTGGTTACTACCTGTATGTGGAGAATTGTCCTGTGCAACATCTTCAGAACTTTTCTACGACTGTTGTGGTACGGCTTGTACCCGGATGGTACGACACATAATATAAGTCGTACTTTGCGTTCACCTCAAACAAATGTTCTGGACTTTTCCACGGCTCTCAGTGTGGCTCATACCAGGATAATATGGCTCGTAATGAGGTCCATACTTAACCCTTTTTCTGCATTTTTGTTTGTCTTTAGCACATTTCAACTCCAACATTTATCTTGACTGATAACAAAGTAAAAGTGCATCGAATCCATATAAACACACCTAAGTCCATGCTTATTTCCTCAGTTTTAAGCATTGAAAGTACTGTAAACCCACAACACATCTATTATTTATCAAAATATTTCAACACCAAAAATAGATTAAAATAGTGTATTTTATTATGTATTAATACGTGAATTCCTCCTCCTCCTTCTTGTTCTTTTGAAATATTGTATAATAAAAAAATAAATTACAGATACATAACATACTTTAAGTTGTTTCAATTAATCAACTACTCTTGTTACTTACTCTCTTTAGTTAAATCTATACTATTTTTTCTATTTCAATTTATGTGAAGTTCATTTTATGTGAAGTGTTTGACTAAACACATATATTAAGATAAAGAGAAAAAGCGTTAAGCTGAAATCATCTCATGAAGGGTAAAAGATGTTTAAAATTAAGTTATTATTAAATATTTAAAGTACAAAGCCTCGTAGAAAAATATTATTCACCTTTTTACCCTTTTCAAAATAGAGTTCACACTTGACAAAACAGTTATTTAATTATTTTTCTTTCATGACCCAAATGACCGTGATTTTCACCCATACTAACACCCAGTTGGCCAACCGAAGAACCCCAACAGCTACCCCAACATCCATCATTCCAATGAGAAAGAAAAAGCATTTTATTATTGTAGAAACAAAATGAAATATTCGAAAACTATAACAACCATATAAAATAAAACAAACAAATTCCCCCAAGATCCAAAAGTCATTGCACCAAAAGTCTAAGTGTAAAACTAAGAATGAGAAGTCTATGAGAATAAAGAACTAAAATGTCAGGAGGAGAGACATCTTCATCAGAAGAATGGGACTACTCACCATCACACTCGCGCACCTTTCAAGAGGAACCACTGCTATTAATAGGTGGGGATGAGAGGAGCTTTCTGGATCGAACTCTGTATTAAGAAAAAAAGTGCAGGAGTAGGGTCACTAGGAAATATGGTACTGGTAGGCATCATCGGCTGAACTTACATAATAACATATAAGTATGGCAACAACAATATAGAACCAGTCCCAAGCATCATATATAAGTGTCATAAACATTTCAAGTACACTAGCTCTACATAGGTTACAACTGATCTATTCACTGGATTAGGCCTTTCGCTACGGCAGTCACTTGACCACTACAACGGTCTTGCCGCAGCAAAAAAAGTTTCGCTACCACAGTACTGCTAAAGGCAGTAGCTCGACTTAGCTGCACCTGCATCAGTTCACCAGTCTTTAGCAGTTCACATATTCAGGTACTCAATCAGATGAGACACAAGCTTTTGACATCAATTCATAACTACTCATAATCACATGTGAGTTAAGCAATTTATCACATGAGAGAACAACTGAACATAACTGATCGTTAATTATCACATGCTTTAATCTTTTCCACTTCCCTCCTTTAGATTATGAGTACATGATGACAAAATCAACTCTACCACATAGCACTTACTCATTCCAAGTGGTTAACAAGTTACACACACATCATAAAATAGAACAAATGGTGACATTTCGGACACACGCCTCCACCATATCACCATAAACACTGCATCATCAATATCAATGTATACATATGCTAGAGGGTCTTAGTTCCGTCCTCCCGGTCATTTTTGTAGGGGACTCTAGAAATTTATGTACTGTATTGTTCGTCTGTTTGTTATATGGTTGTATAACTACACGCAAGTGCACGTGGTCGAACAAGTAGTAAAGTGGTTTAAGTAAGCCAAGTATCGATCCCACAGGGACTGGGATGAGGTAACAAATTACTTAAGTGTTACTATATTGATTCTAAAAATGAAGACAACAGTGCAACGAAGAGTTTGATATATTTTGATTTCTAATTTTATCCTAAGTCTACAAAGATTAGATAATTTGAGTCTGAACTATGAATGTGAGCATGCTGAGGTTAAATGAACATGTAAGGAAATAAATTATCGATATAATTTAGTTAACGTTTCCTCCGGTTGCTAGTCAAGAATGATTGTCAATGGATTAAAACTCTCGTATTTAACCCAACTTAAGAATCATGAACCGTCCACCTACATTTCTGTGATTAAATGAAATTCATGTTCTAGCCATACAAAACCGGTTCCTTAATTGACTAATACGACCTTCAGGTATATTTCTATCTTGAAGATAAATCAATTCTCGATTTTCCCAAACCAAGAAAAGATCATATCCTATTGATTCACAACTTTCCAATTTCTTGCTCTCTCGAGTGAAACTGGACTTTTTAGATGTACATTAATATAGGCCACACATTAATGCAGTAAGAACAAGAATTAATAGAACAACCATGGAAGAAAAGATGAAAAACCAAATTGATCAACAATCACATTTCAATACAATTGTTCTTAACCTTAGTAAGAAGAGGAATTAGCCACTCATTTGTAGATTAACCATCGTTCAATGAGTGTTAAACATGCAAGCAATTGAATTCAAGAAGAAGGAGATAGAGAAAAACCCTGATACTTTCGTCCCCTCAACTGCCTGTAACCCACGTTCTTGCTCCACCAAGTTAGAATATTGAAAAATGAACCTAAGTGTTCTATTTATACTAGTGGGAATTTTTCCCGGAATAACAAGCAACGTGTCACGGAGTGCATCGCGGAGCACTGCCTCTGTGACATGCCACAGATGCGGAGGCTTACTGGAAATGGACTGTCCAGGTAATTAAAGCCCAACGTGGAACGGCGTGCAACGCGGGGCGAGGCCAACGTGCCACGGCCCCAACGCGCACCCACACTGGAATTTGTCCTAAAATTCCCTAGCCAGGCAGAAGGCCTCCGCGATGGTAGCGTGACACGGCTCCATCGCGGAGCCCCTTTAATTCTTGTTGTCCAATGCTTTGTCCTTTGCTAATCATCCATGTCCATCCCCGATCTTTCCCAACACGCATTTTAGCTTCACAAAATTACATTTCACCTGCAAAATAAAGCTAATCATGTTGGTTAGTATAGATTCACATTTTATTATAAATCACATGAGAATGTATAATCATTGATAGATAAACAATGTTAAAATGTCACATTTGAGTATAATTTGGGCATATAAATTTGCCCAAGATCACTTACCCCACACTTAAAATCCTTGTTCGTCCCCGAACAACACTCTTACACCTCATGCAATTTACACCCCATCCTGGCTACTTTGGTTCGACAATTCAGGCTACGGTCATCCCGATTATTCAATATTGCAAATCATCAAGAAAACACACATGGTCTTGTCAATGCAATGACCTTCAACACATCGAGACCTCCTAGACTTAAGAATCGACTCTCGATATTGGCAAACTCATGCAAATCAGCTGATCAAGATATCCGACATGAAAATTAATCTCTCATTAAGCATGTGCCCTCACAATGCACAAGAATTTTCCCTTTTTAATCACATGAACTCTAACGGTTACATGCAGGGGCATATAGACACAGTGTCACTCTCTCTCCCAAAAGAATTCACATGCATCATGTCATGAACCATAGGCCTGCCCTTAGTGTATTACTCCACTAATGTAAGGAAATGTGATGTAGGATCACATAGGACTTTAACGGGTTGTAATGTAAGCTGCGGAACTAGTAAATATTGGGCTAGCCAATAATAGCCACTAGCATCCTTAAGCGCCTTTTCAATACATCCCATCAAACTCATGGCCATTGTTTCTTCCTTTATCCTCCCATTCTTGAAGTCTGTCTTTAGTTTCGCCTATATCTTTAAGCACACTTGACTCGATAACAAAGATTATTCAGACGCCTTCATTATATTTTATTTACAACAAGTGCACCTTCAACCTTTTCTTTCCTTTCATCACTATGCTTTTCTTTTCTTTTCACTATTCTCACTCTTTGACACTTTGGGAAAATTATTTTCTCTTCTTAAGTGCTTAAGAGTTTTTGGATCAATTTACGGCTAATGAAAAGAAGGGGTAAAGCTCGGTTTACACATTTTTGACCCAATAAAAAATAATAGGCTAAAGGCTCAACGGGCTAACTAGGGTGTACATTCAAGGTGGGTGCAATAATGAAACAGAGAAACTTTCGGTTAACACAAAGAAATGCCTACATCCTTTCTTACAATACACCTCCTTCATATCGTTTAGTACACACACCAGGCAAGTTATAGACACTTCACAATAGCATGGAATAAACAAAACCTCACTTCACACTTATTGCACATGCTCAATTCAAGACGTATTCACAGACTCTTCAATCAGCTAATTACAAGAATTCGAACATTAAGCCTCAATCACAATGAATCGACTCTATGGCCTAGGTATCTCAACATATTTACAAAGTTGCATGCTTTCATACGAATCACCTTTGCATTTCGAATATCAAGTACGACACGCAACCAGGATTCCGCAACCATAAAGTAACTACAGGTTTTGGGATGCAACCCACAAAAGAAAACAACTGAAAAATAAATGAAAAATCTTCTCCTAACGACTACATTTCCCTTAAGACGGTCGTCATCCATCCATCATAGGGAACGGTCACTAACTAGGACTTCAGTTCAATGGGACCATTCTCGGTAAAAGAACCGAAAACAAACGCCGAGAAACCCAAGAATTTAAAAAAAATTAAAAATATCAATCATTTTGATAAAAACAAAAATATGTACAAAATTAGCTAGCAAAATATTCAGCAGCACACAACAGTTTCACATTTAATTACAATACAGAACAACAACTTCACAATCACAAATCATAGGGTCATTTTTCATCAGGTACAACAACAGAACAGACATACACACAACAGCACAACCAACACCTAACTACTCCCACCCCACACTTATATTGAACACTATCCCTAGTGTTCACAGAAATTAGAATAGCACAAAAATTGGGTGGTGGAACTCCCTGATCAATCAAAATACTCCACTTCTTCATCAGGTGCTGCTGCTTCGTCTTCCATGTCTGAATCACCCCCATTGTCATCATCGGACTCCACATCGGAGTCCTCATGATGTGTCTCCTCATCTGTGGGGATATCATCATCCGTGGGCTCTACAAAAGCTGGCCCCACTCGGCATAGTGCCCTGGCATTTTCGCCAAAAGGGTAGTCTAGCTCGAGCTGCCATAGCTCCTCCTCTGTTGCCGGCCTCCCGCCTATCCGTAGCTGGAGCATCTGCATCCCGTACATGCGAGCCATGTACTGATCATCCCGAGCATATCGCTCGGCTAGTGTAAGCACTGGCCCGTGGGTGGTGTCGGGAGCCTTAGTTTTGGTGACATCTAAGGCCCGCCGCTCCATCTGTGGGATATAGTCAAGGGCCTCTTCCTCAATGTCCAGGCCCCTCAGGAATGTGGTGAGTAATCAACCAAATCCGTATCTGTGCCCCTGATGCAACCGGGCTCTCTTCATGGCGGAGATAATCACCGCCGCCACGTTGATCTCCAGCCCTTTCATCAGGGCGTACACCAAGAATACACGATCCTGGGTTACATCCGTCATATGCACCCCCGGGATTAGGCAGGAACACACGATCTTAAGCCATATCCTGGCTTCCCTGTTCATCTGTGAGTAGTGCAAAGTCTGATGGTAGCCCCTCTCCTTATGCTTGCTCCACCTAGCCGTCGATCGGGTTCCACAAAAAGTGTGTCTGATGTCCTCATATGGTGGAGTGATATTCAGCTGTCGAAGCACGTGGGCGTCTGTGTCCCGCGCCCCTAAGTTAGCATTGAGGTGGTGGGGCTCAAAAGTGACTATTTGCCCCCTTATTTTGATGGTGTGACTTCTGAGAGTCGGGTTCCAGTTGGCGTAGAATTCCCGAATCAAGTGCAAATTGCATTCCTTGGGCTCTTCAAAAATGAAGTTCAGCCCAGCTGCCTCGATCCTCTGGACAATCCTGGGGAACTCCTGTGCCAACGGTTCCCTTGCTATGTGTTCCTCGGGGAAGTACTTGCTCTCTTTGTGCTTTGCGTACCACTTCTTCCCCTCCCCAGTCACCCACCTGGTTCCATATTGACGGCGTTGGCCGCCTGGAACCGCTGGTGCTGCTGGGACCGCTGTGCTCAGTCTGATTCTTTTTCTGCCGGCGCTAGATGTTGATGCGCCTTTTCCCTTGTCCTGCCTGCTTGCCATTTTTCCTGTCAACCCAAATAGACAAGATCAATGTTAAGCCAACTAAAAATTGACTTCGACTAAGGTTAGGTTAAGCTAGGCTACCCCACACTTAGTCCTTAGCCAAAATTACAACATTCAGGCAAGATCATGCTTATTTACACAAACAACCAACAAAACATAACAAATATGCTTAGTGCATTTGAAGAATTCGACGGTATATATTCTATGTACTACTCAGACTTCGTATAGCTAACCACAATCATTACCATCGATAACATTTTATCCCATCGCACTTAGCAAGGAGAAATAAAGAAACGAAAACAAAAAGAATTTATCTACATGAACCTATACAATTCACCCAATTCTTGCAAATTCCCATATTTCCTTCACTTGAGAATCTGTCGGTATTTTAGCATAGTAACAGTTAGCACATCGACTCATCTTACTCAACATGTACAACCCAGCATGAACTTCACTAGTTCACTAAATTTTTCCACTTCAAACTCAAAAGCAAGCCCTAGCTATGATTGTATAAAAATTTGATTAAATTATGCAATTAACGAGTTCAAGCAATCACAATGATACTCCGAACATCCATCAACAATAATTCAATTGAATTTATGCTTAATTCCTACTTAGGGCAAGTTTAGCTCATATCACATGTTCAATATCGAAGAAAATCGACAAGAAATGAGATGGAATTGAAGAACATACCTTGAATTTGAAGAATTGAAGAAAACTCGATAAAATTCTTGGCCCAAGTTCGTGTCACGTTGAGGGGGGAGGGGTTTTTGGGATGTTGGTCGCGGAGTGTGTGAGAAATAAGGAAAATTGAGGGGGAATCAGGGTTTTAAAAGTGGGAAAATTGCGCGGGTCACCGAGCGACCCGGTGTGACCCGTCGCGACATACACTGCAACGTGTCGCGGAGGGTAACGCGGAGCATGCCCTCTGTGACACAGAGCTGTCGCGAGGGTGTTCTGGAATTTTTTAAAATTCCAGATTTACACCTCAACGTGTCACGGAGGGTAACGCGGAGGCCCTCCTCCGTGACACGGAGCCATCGCCCTAGCTCACTGTTTTGCCACTTTTTATTATTTTTCATACCTAGAATTTTCCTTCGCGATCACTTGCACATTTATCCTCCGTTCACCCTGAAATTCATCTTACGGCAAGAAATTGGTTAGAATTATAGGTTTCACTCAAAATAAAAATAAAAACAAAAATAAAAACTAAAAATTTTGTTGTTAATCAAGAAAAGAAAAAGAAATCTATTCACAATTTACAAAGAAAAATTTCACGGGTTGCCTCCCGTGCAGCGCTGATTTACCTTCGCGGCTCGACATCATTCAACTCAGTCATCTTCTAGGGTGACAGACGTTTTCTCTCGACCACCGTCCTCACCCCAATAGTGCTTACATCTCTCCGGTGGTTTTCCAATTAACTCTTGTGATTCAACTATCTGAGCATCATCACCTCGATCAATCACGTTGATCACCGAGAGTTCCTCGTACACAGTCGGAATCTTGGGGGCCTTATATACATCGAACACTTCCACCTTGTCGTGTGCCCTCATGGTTAGCTGCCCTGCAGCTACATCAATTAGCGCTTTCCCGGTCGCCAAGAAAGGACGTCCCAAAATAAATGGGACTTCCGCGTCTGGCTCAAAATCCAGCACGACGAAATCTACCGGGAAGATAAGGGAGCCCACTTGCACCAGCACATCCTCCACAATGCCATCAGGTCTGGTTAAGGACCGATCCGCTAGTTGCAAGATCGCTGTTGTTGGTCTAGGACTCCCTAAACCCAACTTCTTGAATACCGATGACGGCATCAAATTAATGCTCGCTCCCAAATCACATAATCCGCGAGCTCAGATACTCTGCCCAATTGTAATTTGTATAGTAAAGCTCGCAGGATCTTTGAGCTTTGTGGGCAGTCGGTTTTGTATCCGGGAAGTGCACTCCTCCGTGAGAGCTACCGTAGCATACTCAGTCAACCGACTTTTGTTTTCCACGATGTCCTTTATGTACTTTGCATATTTTGGCACTCCCTGCAAAACATCAACAAGAGGTAAGTTAATATGTACCTGTTTCAGCACCTCCATGAATTTATTGAAACACGCCTCCTCCTTGTGTTTCTTTAATCTTTGAGGGAACGGGGATGGTGGTCCCTCTCATCACTTTGCTCCCTCTCAACTTCTGCTGCTCCCAATTGTTGAGGTGGTCTTTCTGGTTCCACCTCTTTCAGCTGCAAACCACTCCTTGTGGTCACCGCATTCACCTGCTTGGGATTGGGATCTGTGTCGCTCGAAAGTCTTCCTCTAGGCATGGTATTTTGGGCTCCAGCAAATTTCCCAAATTGATATTCAAGTGACTTAGTAGCTAACTGGTTGTTCTTCACCTCGGCTGCCAATTTCACATAGTCAGCCTGCAATTGATCTTGGTTAGCTATCATCGTCTTGAACATCTCCTCAATGCTGGGTGATGGTGGTGGAGGAGGTGCATTGTTGTTTCTATATTGTGCCTGATAGTTCTGATACCCTCCTTGATTCCTCTGCGCCCCCTGACTCGAACTTTGCCCTTGATGGTTGTTGCTACCCCAAGAGAAATTCGGATGATTCCTCCAGTTGGAATTGTAGCTGTTGCCATACTGTTGGTGGTTGTTCCTCTGTACATTTCCCACAAAGTTCACCGAGTCAGGATTTGCTCCACAACACTAAGCTGAGTGCTCACTGCTCCCGCACACTTCACACCAAATCTGCTGCACTGCATTCACTGGGGCTTAAGGATGGTTCATTGTCATGTTACTGAAGTGGGTGTTGAGTTGATTCTGTAAAGCTGCTATCTATGCAGCAATAGCTGTAAAACCATCCACTTCTAGAACTCCTACTGCTTTCCTTGTTCCTCCTCTTGATGAATCAGCATTCCACTCCGGATTGCCCTGCGAAATACGGTTTAACAAGGTATACAGCTCCTCATAAGTTTTCTCCAATGCTTATCCCCCAGCTGCTGAGTCTAGCAAGATTTTTGTGTGGGGTTCCAATACCTCTATAAAAGTGTGCACCAGCACATCATTGGATTGATGATGATGTGGACAATCCCGCAACATGGACTTGAATCTCTCCCAAGCTTGATATAGATTCTCTCCCTCTCTCTGTTTAAAACTTAGAATTTGACTTCTAAGTCTTGCTGTTTTACCGGATGGAAAAAATCGTATCAAGAATTTCCTTGCAAGATCATCCCAAGTAGTAATAGAATTTGGTGGGTCAGCTTTCAACCACCTCTTGGCTTCTCCCAATAGTGAAAATGGGAACAATGTAAGCCTGGCATAATCTGATGACACTCCAGCGGGGATGTAAGTGTCACTTATCTCCAAAAAATTTTGAAGATGCTGCTGTGGATCCTCATGAGGGAGACCTATGAACTGCCCGCTGGTGTGCAACAATTGCACCATGTTTTGCTTGAGCTCGAACCTCCCTCCTGGCTCAGGTTTGCAGATGCTAGATGTGACATTGTTAGTATGTGGGATTGCCACCACGCGAAGCCGAGCTGCTACTTCCTCGGGCACTAACATTGCCCGTACTACTGGTGGATTCTGTTGTTGCTCCATGATTGTTTGTCTGAGTAACTGCAGCTTTTTCTCTAGAGCTTCTCTATGCTAACGATAAAATAGTCTCTCAGGCTCTAAATATGAGTCCACCAGCTCCTTGTCTCTTGCCAGTGTTCAACAGAGATTATATCTGCAAAATACAGGCTAAGACCAAGTTGTCAACACTAAGAAAAAAATATAGTGAATAAACACTTAAAAAAAATTCACCAATTGACAGTCCCCGGCAACGGCGCCAAAAACTTGTTCGTCTGTTTGTTATATGGGTGTATAACTACACGCAAGTGCACGTGGTCGAACAAGTAGTAAAGTGGCTTAAGTAAGACAAGTATCGATCTCACAGGGACTGGGATAAGGTAACAAATTACTTAAGTGTTACTATATTGATTCTTAAAATGAAGACAACAGTGCAACGAAGAGTTTGATATATTTTGATTTCTAATTTTATCCTAAGTCTACAACGATTAGATAATTTGAGTTTGAACTATGAATGTGAGCATGCTGAGGTTAAACGAACATGTAAGGAAATAAATTATTGATATAATTTGGTTAACTTTTCCTCCGGTTTCTAGTCAAGAACGATTGCCAATGGATTAAAACTCTCGTATTTAACCCAACTTAAGAATCATGAATCGTCCACCTACATTTCTGTGATTAAACGAAATTCATGTTCTAGCCATACAAAACCGGTTCCTTAATTGACTAATACGACCTTCAGGTATATTTCTAACCTGAAGATAAATCAATTCTCAATTTTCCCAAACCAAGAAAAGATCATATCCTATTGATTCACAACTTTCCAATTTCTTGCTCTCTCGAGTGAAACCGGACTTTTTAGATGTACATTAATATAGGCCACACATTAATGCAGTAAGAACAAGAATCAATAGAACAACCATGGAAGAAAAGATGAAAAACCAAATTGATCAACAATCACATTTCAATACAATTGTTTTTAACCTCAGCAAGAAGAGGAATTAGCCACTCATTTGTGGATTAACCATCATTAAATGAGTGTTAAACATGCAAGCAATTGAATTCAAGAAGAAGGAGATAGAGAAAAACCCTGATACTTCCGTCCCCTCAACTGCCTGTAACCCACGTTCTTGCTCCACCAAGTCAGAATATTGAAAAATGAACCTAAGTGTTCTATTTATACTAGTGGGAATTTTTCCTGAAATAACAAGCAACGTGTCACGGAGTGCATCGCGGAGCACTGCCTCCCTGACACGCCACAGACGCAGAGGCTCACTGGAAATGGACTGTCAAGGTAATTAAAGCCCAACGTGGCACGGCGTGCAACGCGGGGCTAGGCCAACGTGCCACGGCCCCAACGCGCACCCACAATGGAATTTGGCCTAAAATTCCCTAGCTAGGCAGAAGGCCTCCGTGGCAGCGTGACACGGCTCCACCGCGGAGCCCCTTAAATTCTTGTTGTCCAATGCTTTGTCCTTTGCTAATCATCCGAGTCGATCCCCGATCTTTCCCAACACGCATTTTAGCTTCACAAAATTACATTTCACCTGCAAAATAAAGCTAATCATGTTGGTTAGTATAGATTCACATTTTATTATAAATCACATGAGAATGTATAATCATTGATAGATAAACAAGGTTAAAATGACGCATTTGAGTATCATTTGGGCATATAAATTTGCCGAAGATCATGTATCAGCGTAGTACCTGCTCTCACTCATATGCTCGTCCGGATGCTCTCCTCGGACACGAGCCACTCAACCAATATCACTCACCCGTGCTTCCCTTTACATAGCATAAAAACATGAAATAATCATTTAAAAAATTTTCTGAGGTATCACAATCCCTTCCTCTCATCCTATGTTTAGAGGTGTTTCAGACCTTGATGTATAAATGTTTAGTGCTTTGACTTGTTGGTCCAATTTATACATTTTAGGATATCTTAGTCTTCTGCTTATGTTATATCTTATGAATATTTCCTCTTAGTGTATGATAACGCTTAAGTTATGCACGTATCATGGTTTTGATTAGAGCCATTCTTGGTTTTGGGTCCTGTGTTACGTTCGGGGTCTATGCTTGGGTCGTGAGAGTATGTAAGGTAACTCAAAATGTTGGACATTATTTTCTTCCCACCAACTTCTCCACTTCTACTCTCATGAAAGTCTTACTAAGTTATCTTCAAGTATTAAGCTACATTTTATTTGTTCCATGCCTAAAGTTTTGAGAAACTTGCATATTTGGCATGAATTCGCATAAACCCAGATCATGACTAGATTTTATGATGTTTTATGAAGGTTTACAAAATATGTTGAAAAATGCTTATTTTTCCTTACGCATAGATTTTAGAATCCATGATCCATTTTGAAGATAATGTTATATATTTTGTCCAATGCCACACATTTTGATTTCATGAACATTGTTATGTACTTTGTCCAAGGCCACCCATGTTGATTTTGATGAATGTTGTTACCATTATTTTTGGCCAAGGCCATTCCGATGTTTTACTTAAGTTGAGAAAAGAAATTTGAACATGACTATGAGCTTTATGAATGAAGAATGCATGACTTAATGAATTGTTTAAACTTTTGCTTTAAAGTATATAAATGTATATGTGTGTATATATATTAGTTGAGCCCAAGAGCTATGATTTAGCAATTACATGAGTCCAAACTTTTAGAGAAGCTTTTAGTACAACTATGAGCCTGTGGGCTACTATATCTACTTGTATTTTCCAAAAATGGAGTAAGTGGTTAACCGAGATGATACGGGTATCCATAGGGAAAGTGTCAAACTTTGTTTGCAGACTAGGAGATTTTCAATTTCGAGCGTATTCGCAGATAATATGATGGTGCAGTACCTGTTCTCAATTTTAAGCGCATTTGCAGATAATATAAGGTGTGGTACTCGTGCTTAATTTTGGGCACGTCCGCAGATGATATGATAGTGCGATATCCGTGCTCAATTTCAGGCGTATCTTAGTTTGTACCCCCGAAAGAGATGGATTATTTTATTGACTTTCTAGCTAGAAAAGTTCATGCCTTCTACCCAGTGAGGTAGTTTATAGGGTTAGCCAGTCAAACTTAAGGGGCCAAACCCCATGCTTACATGGGTACAATGTACTATATCGATTACACCACGAATCTCTGTAGTGTTTTCAATTAGTAATGTCAGATGTTATTTTCTGTACAAGTATGGAGCTTCAAAGAAGGCAAATTGCATGTTTTATGTTTTTGAACTCTAATATGATTTTTATACATGCTTTACTTTGATTTCACATGCTCATTTTACTTCCTCAGTTCATTAAGTTATAGTTGCTTTTTCCATCTTATATACAGTACGATTCCATGTACTAACGCCCCTCCTTGTCGGAGACTCTAAATTGTTTTATAATGTAGACTTAGGTACGGACTCTCACAGACAAGCCGCTCAGTAGGTCCAGCACAGTTTGACTTTTGGTGACTCCCATTCTCCTTCTTGGGGTTGACATAACTCATCGATACCTAGTTGTTTCGATAGAGGTTAAGGTCCCTGGCTAATTTCAGATACTCTAGTTAGTAGAGGCTTCGTAGATAGTTAGTTAGTGTGCCTTTGTGTTAGACTCTGATTTGACCTATGGGTCCCCTTTGTGAAAAATAGCTCTTGATGAAAACTATTTCAGTATATTGTTTTATCTTAGATTCAAATATATGATTAGTATATTTATTCATGTTTAGATGTTGGCTCATAGTTTCATGCTAGTTACAGCGGTATGCTCAGGTCAACAATTGCGTTGGGTGCTTATATTGCATAGGCCTTAGGTAGGGGCGTGACAATAACGACCTAACATGTCACTTTGATAGGTGGAAAATCCAAATTGAAAAAAATATATCCACATTTGAAAATAAGCCTATAAAATGTATTGGAATAAATGCCTGTATTTGATGTCGT
This sequence comes from Datura wrightii, assembly GCA_035772735.1. NCBI lineage: Eukaryota > Viridiplantae > Streptophyta > Magnoliopsida > Solanales > Solanaceae > Datura > Datura wrightii. The sequence continues at coordinate 119,407,439 of JASDFA010000010.1, read as the reverse complement.
CGCCTATGTATTCTTTTTGTGTTTTCAATATGAAGAAGTGAAGAGAGAATCATTTCTTGGTTGTAGTTGGTACCAACAATTAGTACATAAAATTCTCACATTTTCTTTCTGGCTATCAAGATTTTCTTCGAGCTAATCTTATAGCTTCAAGTGGTACCTTAGACATAGCTAAGTATCATAAAGATTTGTTTGTCTTGCTTCAAAAAATGATTTTGGACTATACCTATTCTCATATTTCAAGTGCCCTTACTACAAAAAAGTCCTTTTTTGCATACAATTGAAGTATTTTGATTTGAGGATATTTTGCAAAGTTTACTCTCACTCAGAAAAACGTTGGATGCATACAAATTGTGATTTCATATGATTGGCCTTCATTTAAATATCCACTAATGTGAGAAAACTTGAAATTAGATCATATAGGGCTTGTTATCAACTTGTAATGTGAGTTTAAGAATGAGTGGGATATTTATTTGGGATGAATATGACTTAATCCCTCCTTGAGAGTTGCATTGGGTTTGTGCTTACGTTTGTTATGATTTGGCACTTGAGCTTCTTCGCAGTCCCTTTATTTTTGTATTTTGTTTTGACTTCTTTTGAATCTTGCTTGCTGGAGTCTTCTCCTCTTTTTATTCCATATTATTCATAAAAGGGTTGAATGAGGCTTAATATTAAATCAACGCATTATAGTGAGCTAGAGTCTATCCTTGTGTAAGTCACCTATATTTGCATCCAGCCAAATATTTGAAATATTATCCTCAATATCGAGTTTTAGTCTCATTAAATATCTAATCAATTGAGGAAGTGATACCTTGTCTTTGAATTGTATCTTTTTGACGTTGAATCTATATTGATGTGAAGTCTTGGAAAAAAGTCAACAAAATTGAGTCAATAGAGCTACTAGCTAGTTAGGTGTCTATGCTTGTTAAAAGGTCAATGTTTATGGTTAGGAAGTTCTATCACGACCCGAGTCCACACCCTGGGAGTAACACGGTACTTGAAGTCACAAGTAACCCCAAGTCAACCCCTGGTCTATCATACACTGGTATTCTACGTAAAACATGCATAGGGGAAGCTTTGAAATAACACATAAGAGCATTTGAGAAAAATAAAACTAAAAGAAGACATAAAGTTTAAAGCATCTAAAGTTTGAAATTAACTCTGTGTCTAAAAGCCCTCTAACTGATGAGTTGCTGGGACAAGCCCCCAGCTAACTCTAAGTCTAACTAAAAATAATAAATCAACTGAAAGAAATGATAAAAGGCCCTTGAATGATGAAGACTCACAGTTCGGCTATGGCGGAGGAGGATCTGAATTGCAATGGCTAACGATGCCGAGTCTGGAAACTTGCAGCTGTATTATGAAATGATACAACATTAAAGTATGCGTCAGTACTTTGAATGTACTGAGTAAGTGGGAGAAATCATAACTAAATATAAAGTCTGAACTGAAATAACACGAAATGACCAACAAGTAAGCTGAACTGAACTACTGATATAAACTGAAATGGTCAAGATGACCCTGTCTAATGGTCAAAGACATGCCCTAAGTCTGAGAGTTCTGAGTCTGAAATACTATACTGAACTGAGCTACTTATTCTGAAACTGGACTGGACTGAATAGTGGGAGAGTCTCTAACCGATATATAACCACGTGAGATAGACGTGAAGTCCGATGTATACACCCCACTGGTAGGACCCAATATACCTTGCCAGGGTATAAAAGCATGAACTGGGTGATCACAAAAGTCTATGGCCAATCAAGACAAGTAATATTGTAACCTACGCTGGCCACGTAGTTCTAGGAACCTGGGTGCACTGGAACCCCGACCTGCTCGGTGCTAAGTCCTACTCCCACTGGAAAACCTAAACTGAACTTCTAGGATGATAGCTCGAAACTGGGGTCCAAAACTAGTCAGGGACATATATCTGAAAGTACCCCGAGAGTCTTGTCAAACCAGATTCTGAAACTGGGTTCTAGACTGGTCAGAGCTGCTTATCTGGAAGCATCGTAACCGTCTAAGAACAATTGTAAATTGAACTGGGGTCCTGAGGCTAGTTAAAGCTGTATATCTAAAATGTCATGACCGTCTAATGGACCAATAAATTGGATTCTGAGTCTAATTCTGATAACTGGAGGCATCACTGACACCTCAGGAAAAGACTGAAGTCAAACTGATCAGTTGACAAGTTCTAAATAGTTTTGAAGAGGTTTTACGTTCTAACTGAACTAAACTACTAAGAAACTAATAAAGAACCCAACTTATTCCAATAACATGGGAATTACACGATATGGCAAAATTTCAAGAATTAAAGAAGTCTTATCCGATAAGGCTAAAATCATTCTTATCAATGGAGTATCTACTCAACATGTATATATAATAAGAATTACTAGGAAATTCAGCCAAAAACATACTTCACACAATAGATGAAATTTAATATGCAAATAATCTTCACTCGAGATTTTAGGACTTTAATTCACTTTGGTAATAAAATCGACAGTCTAATTAGGAACTGATGAACATCATATGAATAATAAACATGGAAATTATCCCAGGTAAAATTAATGAAAATAACATTAAATTTCTTTGTATTCGGAAACTCAGGGCTAAAATTGACAGAGAGTCTATAGGAGGATTTTGGGGGACACAAGGGAAGGATAATTCCCTTGTTGAATTCCCACATACCTAGGCTTGCTTGAAGGGTTCTGGAGAGACTTTTCGATAATTTTTATGAGAATAAACATGGGAATGAGGGGAGGAACCGTCCAAACCCTCTAATAAGTCTGAAATTACGTCCAAAATGACGTAGTTTAAAGCTTAGGAGAGTAGGAAATTACTAAATATCCCTTAGGAAAAACGCAGAAAAATCTGACAGGTGACCTAACGGGTCGTGGTGACTAACGACGACTCGTGGTCACACCCATTGACTACACTACCTGGAATCCCTGTAGGTCACCATGATGGACCATGACTCGTGGTCACCAGTCGTGGACCACACTGCTGCACTTTTGAGGTTTCTATACTAGGCTTGACCACGAGTCACACAACGAGTCATTACCTATGATGACGACTCATGGTGACACTCGTTATGTACACTGCCTAAAAACTGACTAGGGCTGGTAACAGGGGTCATAACGAGTCGTTACTGGTGACCATGACTCGTGAGGTCGTCCATTGGGTACTCTGTTTCTCCCTTATCATTTCTCACTCCTCCTTCTCACGACTGACCTAACGAGTCGTTAGGTCTCACAACGACTCGTTAGGTGAGTCGTTCTTTGACAAATTTCTGTAGATTTCCAGATTTTCTAATTTAAGTCTCAGATCTAGTCTTTGAGTTTTCAGGGCATTACAATATTTCCCCCTTGGAAACATTCATCCTCGAATGTTGGAAAAACATGTAGGAAAGCAGGGAATAACAATCATAACTTTCAAATACTGCTCATTTAACTCCAAAACTGTCAGAGTGGCTACCTCCGTTTCAAAATACATGACTGAACTGATTTACCTTTCATACATACTTTAAAAAACATAAAAAAGACTTGAACACCTGAACTGAATCATGAAAGATAAACTGAGTTCTAGGGTCAAAACTAATATCTCAAGCTGTGATAAAGCTGGTACAGAACAAATGCGGGTATTTGGCGATCATATCTGCTTCAGTCTCCCACGTAGCTCCTTCAACCTACTGATTTCTCCATAAAACCTTGACTGAAACTATTTCCTTGTTCCTTAGCTTACGAACCTGACGGTCAAGGATCTGGACTGGTACTTCCTCATATGATAGACTATCTTTTATTCCTACACTGTCCAATGGCACAACTGAGGTTGGATCTCCGATGCACTTCTTCAAAAGTGACACATGGAAAACTGGGTGTACAATTGCTAGTTCTGACGGTACTTCTAGCTCATAGGCTACATACCGATATGCCTCAAAATTCTATAAGGTCTCACGTACCTTGGACTGAACTTTCCCTTCTTGCCAAACCTCATCACCCCTTTCATGGACGAGATTTTCAGGTAAGCCTAGTCATCAACTGCAAACTCCAACTCTCTTCTTCGCATATCGGTGTAAGATTTCTAACGACTTTAAGCTGTTTCAACCTTTCTCAGATGAGCTGAACTTTCTGCATTGCATCGTGAACTGAGTCTGGCCTTATCAAGGTAGCTTCACCAACCTTGAACCACCCTATAGGAGATCTACACCTTCTCCTATATAATGCTTCAAATAGGGCCATTTGAATGCTAGAGTGGTAGATGTTGTTGTACGCAAACTCGTTAAGAGGCAAATGGTCATCCCAATTACCCTTAAAATCGATCGCACATGCTCTTAGCATATCTTCTAGGGTCTGAATAGTCCGCTCAGCTTGCCCATTGGTCTGCGCATGAAAAGTTGTGCTGAGCTTGACCTGAGTGCCTAGTCCCCTTTGAAAGGATTTCCAGAAGTGTGAGGTGAACTTAGTTCCTCTGTCTGAAATGATAGATAAAGGCACCCCATGGAGTCTGACTAACTCTCAGATGTAAAGTCTAGCATAGTCCTCAGTTGAGTCTGTGGTCTTGACTGGGAGGAAGTGAGCTGACTTAGTCACCCGGTCTACTACTACCCAGATTGAGTCATGCTGCTGATGAGTGCAGGGTAGACCCGTAATGAAGTCCATGTTTACTTCTTCCCACTTGCATGTGGGTATACTGATATCTTGAGTCATGCCTCCTGGTCTTTGATGCTCCACCTTGACTTGCTGGCAGTTTGGGCACTTGGCTATGAATTCAGCAATGTCTCTCTTCATGCCATTCCACCAGTAAATATCCCGCAAATCGCGGTACATTTTAGTAGCACCAGGGTGAATGGAGTATCTCGAGCTGTGTGCCTCAACCAGTATCTACTGCCTCAACTCACCAACTGCTCCCTTAAGCTTAAGTAAGATGGGATCCTCATCCTATCTGGACTTGACTTCAACTACCAAGGATGAATCTGACCTGCTTTGCATTACCACACCACCTTCGGCTGAATCCACCAACTGCAACCCTAACCGGGCTAGTCTGTGAACATCCTTCACTACTCCTTCTTGCCTTCATCAATGTGAGCCACACACCCCATAGATCGTCTGCTTAGGGTGTCAGCCACCACATTGGCTTTACCTGGGAGTTACTGCACACTCATGTCATAGTCCTTTAGCAACTCTAACCACCTTCTCCGATGCAGATTTAGATCCTTCTGACTCAGCACGTACTAAAGACTCTTATGATCTGTAAATACATCTACGTGAGCTCCATATAAGTAATGCCTCCATATTTTTAGCGCAAACACCACTGCTGCCAATTCCAAGTCATGAGTTAGATAGTTCTTCTCATGAACTTTGAGTTGTCTGGAGGTGTTGGCTATCACTTTGCTCCGCTGCATCAGATTGCATCCGAGTCCAACTATGGAAGCATCACAATAAGCAACCAATCCATCTGTTCCTTCTGGCAAGGTCAGAACTGGAGCAATAGTGAGTCGAGTCTTCAACTCCTGAAAACTCTTCTCACACTCATCCGACCACTGAAAATTCACCTTCTTCTAAGTTAACTTAGTTAGAAAAGATGCTATAGGGGAGAAGCCTTCCACAAACCATCGGTAATATCTAGATAAGCCCAGGAAACTCCTGATTTCAATAGGAGAGGTAGGTCTGGGCCAATCTTTCACTGCTGCTATCTTGTGAGGGTCTACTTGTATTCCTTCATTTGAGATCACATGACCTAAGAAAGTCACAAACTTTAACCAGAATTCGCACTTGATGAACTTGGCGAAGAACTGGCGGTCCCTGAGTGTCTGTAATGCTAATCATAGGTGATTGGCATGCTCTTCATTATTTCTAGAGTATACTAGAATGTCGTCGATAAATACAATGACAAACATATCCAGATACTACTTTAAGACCCTGTTCATCAAATCCATGAAGGCTACTAGGGTGTTTGTTATCTCGAAGGACATCACCATAAACTCGTAGCGACCATACCGAGTTCTAAATGCTATTTTCGGCATGTCGCACTCTCTGACCCTTAGTTGATGGTACCCTGACCTGAGATTTTTGAGAAAGAGCTGGATCCCTGAAGTTGGTCAAATAGGTCATCAATTCTGGGTAGGGAATACTTGTTATTGACTATGACCTTGTTTAGCTGACGGTAATCTATGCACATTCTGAGGGTACCATCTTTCTTACGCGCGAATAGCACTAGAGCATCCCAGGGAGAGATAATTGGTCTGATAAAACCCTTGTCAAGAAGATCTTTCAGTTGCTCCTTCAACTCCTTAAGCTCAGTTGGAGCCATTCTATAAGGAGGGATGGAGATGGGCTGAGTGTTTGGGAGGAGATCTATTTCGAAATCTATTTCCCATTCAGGGGGTACACCAGGAAGATCCTTCGAAAAACATCTTGGAACGCACTGACCACTGGAACTGACTGGACAGTTAGGGTCTTAGAGTTGGAATCCTTGACCCGAACTAGATAATAAATACATCCCATGGAGATGAGTTTCTGGGCCTTAAGGTAGGAAATAAACCTACCCTTAGGCGCTGAACTGCTGCCCATCCATTCTAACACTGGTTCATTTGGAAATTGGAACTTGACAACTCTAGTTTTGTAATCTACTAAGGCATAGCAGGAGTGTAACCAATTCATTCCAAGGATAAGATAAAAATCGACCATATCTAACTCTACGAGGTCAGCTGGGATGACTTTATTCAGGACTAAGACTGTGCAATTTCTATACACCCGGCTGGCTCTAACTGACTCGCCAATCGGGGTGGAGATTGAGAATGGTTCTAAGAGGACCTCTGGACTGATATTGAACTGGAATACTATGTAGGGGTCACAAATGAAAGAGTGGCTTCGGGATCTAGGAGGGCATACACGTCTAGATGAAAGAGATGCAACATACCTATGACTATGTCAAGTGAGCTCTCCTGATCCTGACGGGAAGACAGAGCATAAAAACAATTTTGGCATTGATCGTAATCTGTGCCTGATGTGTTAGCCTGCTGAGTTGGTCAGCCTGCTGGAGCTGATGATGTGGCAGATTGTGATCTCCCTCGCCTTGCTGATGGGAACTCCCTAAGCCAATGTCCAAGCTGTCCACAACCAAAACAACCCTTTTGACCCTGAAGGCACTCTCTCGGGTGGTTCCTACCACACTTGGGACAAGCTAGATACTTGTTCCCAATACTGTGGGTCTGAGACTGAGTTCCAGATGACCCACCCCTCCGACCTTGACGGGACCTAAAGGTTGGGGTGCTGGATGTACTGGGTGTTGGGGCTCTCTGCTACTGCTGTTGTTGCTGCTGCTACTATGGGCGGCTACTACCGCTAGACCTCTGATGGCCGAAATCTAACTGGCTAGTTCTTTCCAGTTTGTTCTTTCGCTCCATATCCTTCAGCTTTTCGGCCTCAATATACTGGGCACAGACAATCAAGATGGAGAGGTCCACATCCTTAATCAGCATCACTGTCCTGCACTCCTTGAGGACCAAGTTCGACACCCCGTTCACAAATTTCAACATGCGAGCCCTAGGCTCGGCTACCATTCCTGGAGCATACTTAGACAGCATACTAAACTCTAGAGAACACTCCTCCACGGTCTGGTTGCCCTGTATCAAATTCATAAACTCGCCACCTTTACCTCTCTCAGCTCCCGAGGGAAAAGTCTATCCAAGAAATCTGTGTGGATCCTACCACTCTACTTGTAACACCCCGAAACTTTCCTAGACCAAATTCAGACGTTGCATGAAAAACCATAGGAAAACCAGAAATTTTTCTATCTCAGACGACCCCCACAACGGACCGTTGGTGGAACCAACGGACCATTGTAAGTGGTCGTGATTAGTAGCAGCCTTCCTTCGAGGGGAAAAAACGAGACATAGGATGACCCTTGTTCCTAACAACGTGCCACCTTGTCGTTCATTGAATCCCAAGTTCAGAGGATTATCGGTCCTTTCCCTGAGGCAACGAGAGGGAACAATGGCCCATGGTTACTACCAACGAGCCGTTATTACCACCCGTCGTCCAGTTGTACACCTCAACAGTGAGGACCAAGAGTGGATACAATGACCCATTGGTTCTTCCAAACAGTTGTTGTGAGGACTTATTGTCTCCACGTCAGTTTTCCTATGTGTTCTAATGGAAGGTATCAACGGCCCATCCTTTGTTCGAATGGACCATTGTATCCTCCCGTGGGTCTTTCCAGTGAGGTCTGCTTCAGAAGCTAGAACCAACGACAGCTTTCAACGGGCTGTTGTTTTAACCAACGACCTGTTTTGAGATCAGTTGTTCAAGGTTGGATAATTTTCAGTTGTTTCTGCCAGGGGTATTTTTATATTTTACTAGCTTTTTAAACTTGAAACCATATCATTTTGGGTTCATACAGGAGGGAATAAAAGGGTTAGAGCGACCCTTTCCACTCATTCCCCTCAACTCCCTCAAGAATAGAGCATAAGAACTTCTCTGGAAGCACAAAGTAGGAGGAAGGACTTGATATTCTTCTTAATTCTTCTTAGGGATTTTCACCAGGGTTTCCTCTACAGGAATGTGGGAATTTAGCAAGGAGATTTTTCTCCCCTTGCATCCCCCGAAACTCTCTCGCTGTTCACTTTCAGTCCTAGCCTTGAGATTGCGAATTTGATGTTATTGTTATTGTTCTTAGATTAACTCATGTGGAATCCTACGCTATGTTAATTATAGCTATTTTCCACCAGTTTGTAACTAACATGATGCTTGTTCCATCAAATTAGAAATTCATCCCTAGGTTTGTAAAAGCAAGAAATTAGAATCCTGTTTAAGCTTTGAATTCTTGAGAATTGTTTGCATTCTTCAAAGTTAGGGGTTGTATACCGATTGTTTGTGTTAAAAACTCAGTTACATGTATTTTATTCAGATTCAGTCAGAAAGTTTATATACTTTGTATTTCTTAGAATTTTTAGTTCAGTTTAGTCAAAGTACTAGGATATTCAGTGTTAGTCAGAAATGTCAGCTGATTAGTTTGACTATAGAATTTCTTGAGGTGCCAGTGGTACCTCCTAAATATCAAAATCAAAATTTACTTATTGGTCCACTAGGAAGTCATGACATTTTAGATATATAGCTTTTACTTGCCCCAGGACCCCAGTTCAGATTTTAGTTTGTTCTTAGACGATTACGACGCTCCTAAGCAGCTATGACCAGTCTAGAGCCCAGTTTCAGAATTTGGTCTGATAAGACTCTCAGGGTACTTGCAGTTAGATGTCCCTAAGTAGTCCTGGACCCTAGTTTCGAGCTATCAGCCTAGTAGTTCAGTATAGGTTTTCCAGTGGAGTAGGACTTAGCATCGAGCGGACCAGGGTTCCAGCGCACCCAAGTTCCCAAAACTATGTTGCTAGTGTAGGTTACAGTTACAGATTGTTGGCCTGAATGGCCCCAGAATTTTTTGATCACCTAGTTCATGCCTTGATACCCTGGCAAGGTATATTAGGTCCTACCGGTGGGGTATATACATCGGACTCCACGTCTAGCTCATGTGGTTATATGTCGGTTACAAACTCTCCCACTAGTCAATTTAGCTCATTCTCAAAATCCTCAGTCCAGTTCAGTTCAGGGCAGTTTAGTGCAGTATCTCAGACTTAGTATTTCAGACTTAGGTCATGTTTATGACCATCAGTTAGGGTCCTTATTGACCATATTAGCTATGTTCCAGTTTTATCAATTTTCAGTATTTTCAGTTGGTCATTTCATGTCATTACAGATCAGATATTAGTTATTTCATACTATTTATATCTCTCACTTACTCAGTACATTTAAAGTACTGACGCATACTTTATGTTATATCATTTCATGATACAGCTGCAGGTTCTCAGATCCAGCACCGTTGGTCGATTACGTTCGGGTCTCCCTATCAGCAGCAGCTGTGTGAGTCCTCATATTTTGAGGGCACATTTTACTCATTTCAGTTTCTTTATTGTTTTCAGCTGGACTTAGAGTTGGCTGGGGGCTTATCCCAGCAACTCCTTAGTTAGATAGCTTTCAGACTAGACTTGATTTCAGACTTTCAGATATTTAAAAATCTCTATGTTCAGTCTTAAAATTTTTATTAATGCTTTTATGTATTATTTCAAATTTTTACTGTGCATGTTTACTCAGAATACCAGTGTATGATAGACCAGGGGTTGACTTGGGGTTACTCGTGACTTCAAGTACCGTGTTATGTCCAGGGTGTAGGCTCGGGGCATGACAAACTTGGTATTAGAGCCCTAGGTTTAGAGTATCATCGAAAAGTTTGAAAGCCACATCGAGTAAGGACCTTTTTATGGGTGTGAACTGCACCACACTTATGATGAGGAGGCTATGAGATGTTATTAAGAAAAAATACCTTTGTTCATATTCTTTTCGTGCGTCAAAGTTCAATCCGAAAATGCCCTTCTAATTTGTGCTTTGTTTCATTTTTGTGAACAATGCCTTCCAGATGCGGTAATAGAAGAAGGGCCGGTAATGCCAACAGACCTGCCCCATTAGCCGTGGTTGCTCCTCAAGATGATTCAATTTCTACCGCAGAGTTTAGAGTGGCTATTCAGTTACTGGCCCAAACCGTGACCAACCAGGTGAATCAGCAGGTTGTGCCGGTGAACACGAATGGGTCTACAACAGTGGCATGGGTTCTGGATTTCACATGTATGAACCCTCCATCGTTCCAGGGGTCTAAAGTGGAGGATGACCCCCAAGAGTTTGTAGATGAGGTCAGGAAGGTTACCCGCATTATGGGTGTCAGCTCCTCCGATAGTGCTGACCTGGCTGCCTATCAGCTTAAAGGGTAGCCCAGCTTTGGTGTGAGCAGTGGAAGGAGGAGCGGCCAGCGGGAGCAGGACCGGTGGAGTGGGAGGAGTTCCACATGGCTTTTTTGGATAGGTTTTTCTCCCGGGAGTTGAGGGAGGCAAAGATGGTAGAGTTTATGAACCTACGACAGGGCAACATGACAGTGAAGGAGTATGCTCTGGAGTTTACCAGGTTATCAAAGTATTCTACAGAGATGGTAGCCGAGCCAAGAGCTCACATGATGAAGTTCATCAATGGAGTATCTAATCTGGTCCTTAAGGAGTGCAGGACCACGATGTTGATCAAGGACATGGACCTCTCTAGCCTAATTGTTTATGCTTAGAAGATTGAGGCCGAGAAGTTGAAAGATATGGAGCGTAAGAACAAGAGGGCAAGAACTGTTCATTTAGATTTTCGCCACCAGAGATCTGGTAGTGGTAGCCGCCCACAACAGCAGAGGTCCCCAGCACCTAGCTCAGCTAGCACCCCAACCTTTCGATCCCGCCAGGATCGGAGGGGTGGGTCATCTGGCACTCAGTCTCAGGCCCACAGTACAGGGAACAGGTATCTAGTTTGCCCCAAGTGCAGCAAGAATCATCCTGGAGAGTGTCTATAGGGAAGAGAGGGTTTTTTTAATTGTGGACAGCTCGGGCATCAAATTAAAGAATGTCTATTAGCAGGACGGGGAAGATCGCAATCCACTACCTCAGCAGCTCCAGCAGGCAGACCATCTCAGCAGGCCAACTCATTAGGTATAGATGGCAGTTAGCGCCAAAATCATTTCCATGCTCTATCTTCCCGTCAGGATTAGGAAAGCTCACTTGACATAGTTACTGGTATGTTACGTCTCTTCCATCTAGGCATATATGCCCTCTTAGATCCATGAGCTACTTTTTCGTTCGCGACTCCATATATAGCAGTTCAGTTCAATATAAGTCCAGAAGTCCTCACAGAATCATTCTCAGTCTCCACCCCTATTGGCGAGTCAGTTAGAGCCAGCCGGGTGTATAGAAACTGCCCAGTCTCAATCCTGAATAAAGTTATTCCAACTGACCTCGTAAAGCTAGACATGGTCGACTTCGACCTTATTCTTGGAATGGATTGGTTACACTCCTACTATGCCTCAGTTGACTGCAAACTAGAGTTGTCAAGTTTTAGTTTCCGAATGAACAGTGCTAGAATGGTCGGGCAATAGTTCAACACCTCAGGGTAGGTTTATTTCCTATCTTAAGGCCTAGAAACTCATTTCCAAAGGATGTTTATACCATCTAGTTCGGGTCACGAATTCCAACTCTGAGACCCCATCCATTCAGTAAGTTCCAATTGTCAGTGAGTTCCCAGATGTATTTCCTGAAGATCTTCCCGGAGTTCCCCCTGAATGGGAAATAGACTTCGAAATAGATCTCCTCCCAGACACTAAGCCCATCTCCATCCCCCCTTATAGAATGGCTCCATCTGAGCTTAAGCAACAGTTAAAAGATCTTCTTGATAAGGGTTTTATCAGACCCAACATCTCTCCCTAGGGTGCTCCAGTGTTATTCGTGCGTAAGAAAGACAGTACCCTCTAAATGTGCATAGATTACCGTCAGCTGAACAAGGTCACAGTTAAGAACAAGTACCCTCTACCCAGAATTGACGATCTATTTGACCAACTTCAGGGAGCCAGTTGTTTCTCCAAGATCGATCTCAGGTCAAGGTACCATCAACTAAGGGTTAGGGAGTGTGACATACCGAAAATAACATTCAGAACTCGGTATTAGTCACTATGACTTTGTGGTGATGTCCTTTGGGTTAACGAACGCCCCAGCAGCCTTCATGGATTTGATAAATAGGGTCTTCAAGTAGTACTTGGATATGTTTGTCATTGTATTTATCGATGATATTGATCACGAGCAAAAATAGCATGCCCGAGATACGCTTTATGACTTAAATTAGTCTTGTTTATCTAAGTTATTGTATACATTTTCATGTAATTTTATATGAAGTGAAGATATGTGCTAACCAACATGATTAGCCTTTGTTTTGTAGGTTTTGGTGACTTTTGAGTAACTAATCCATGAGTTGGTGAAGTAGAGGCTTGGAAACGGAATTAACATGCGAACGTCGGCAAAGAGGAGGCACAAAACAGCCCACCTGCGCGTTGGCAACGTGCCACGGCAGGTTGGCTGCGCGACCAAGAGGTGGAAACGCGCTGCCCAAGCAGTGTGACACGCTGCCAACGCGGCAGGGTGCTGCCGGGGCCAAGTTCGGGTGGTTTCCAGAGAGCCTCCGCGTCCGTAGCGTGTCACGGAGGCAGTGCACCGCGATGCACTCCGTGACACGTTGCTTGTTATTCCGGGAAAGAGTCCTACTACTATAAATAGCACACTTAGGTTTATTTTTCATAATTCAGACTTGGTGGAGCAAGGACGTGGGTTACAGGCAGTTGAGGGACGAAAAGTTCAGGGTTTTTTCTCTCTTTCTTTCTTCTCTAATTCAATTGTTTGTATGATTAACACTCGTTTCATGATGATTAATCCACAAATGAGTGGCTAATTCCCTTCCTTGCTGAGGTTATGAACACTTGTGATGAATTTTGATTATTAATTATATGGTTTTTCATCTTTTTCTTCCATGTTGTTCTATTAATTCTTGTTTCTACTGCATTGGTGTGTGGCCTACATTAATGTACATCTAAAAAGTCCGATTTCACTCGAGAGAGCACGAAATTGGAAAGTTGTGAATTAATAGGATATTGTTCTTTACTTGATTTGGGAAAATTGAGTTTTGATGTGCTTTCCTGATAGAAATATACTTGAAAGCCGTATTAGTCAATTTAGGAACTGGAATTGTATGGCTAGAACATGAATTGCATTTGATCACAGAAATGTAGACGGATGGTTCAGGATTCTTAAGTGAGATTAAATACGAGAGTTTTAATCTCTTGGCAATTGGTCTTGGCTAGCAACTGGAAGAAAAGATTAACCAATTTATGATGATAATCAGTTTCATTACATGTTCTTTAACCTCGGCATGCTTTTATACATAGTCCAAATTCAAAGTAGATAATTGTTTGTAGTTTAGTATAAAATTTATAAAACAAATTATTCAATTTTTGGTTATTTAGTTGTCAGCATATTTAGAAGTAAAAATATAGTATACTTGAGCAAATTGCACTTATCCCAAGTCTCTGTGGGATCGATACTTGGATTACTAAAGCCACTTACTACTTGTTCGACCACGTGCACTTTCGTGTCAGTTTTATAACCCCAACAAACGCACCGAACAAGTTTTTGGCGCCGTTGTCGGGGACTTGGCAATTGGTGAATTTGTTAGTGTTAATTTACTATATTTTTTTTCTCTTAAGTGCTGAGAACTTGGTCTTAGTGTTTGTTTTAATTCTTTTTCATTTTATTTTTTTACTTTTTTTTCGGATACCCTTATTGACATGACATCATGGAATACAAATGGTTTAAATGGTGGATACTCATATTTTAGCGAATCTTGTCTAAATTATGGAGGACACCACTCGTGGCAACACTGTAACACGTGCAATATATGTGGTGGTCAAGACGGCCATTGGGATGGCTGTCCGAATGCATATTCCCCTCCCCCAAGCCCCTACTATGATCCTTCTGTTGTTTTTGCTGAATATAGGCATGCTGAAAATGAGGACTTGGGACGCCATGCTCGAATAGAAGACATGCTGAAACAACTCCTGGAGCAATCAGAAGCAATGAAGGAGGCGATGGCAGTATTGAGAATTCATCAAGAAGAGAATGCAGAGGCTCTAGAAAGGATGAGCATCAAATTCACGGAGATGATTGCTGAGGCTGAAGCTTATGATAAATTGCAGGTGACAGTTTTAGCCGATATTCAAAAGGAACTACAAGAGGAAGACAAGGGTGAATTTTTGGATGAAGCCCAACAATTAGAATCTCTTGAGTGTCCCCGTGATGGGCTCACACTTATGGAAAATCCATTCAGGGAAGAAGAGATAGAGTATCCCCCATTTGACATCAATGGAGAGATAGATGTCGATGCTGAGAAGGTATTTACAAGTAAGGAGGTCAAGCACAATGCAGTTTCAAAGTTGAGGTTTATTGGACCACACTCGAAGCATTTCTCGACATTAAGTTTGGTTGAAAACATAGAAATAGAGCCTTCCAAGCTTATAGAGAAATGTCTAGAGGAGGACCAAGCCCCTTATATTTTGAAATTTGCTAACTCAGAGAGACAAAATGACTTTGCTTACTTAAGGGCCAATAGGTTCAAAAGGCAACATCTACTGCTTGGTCCTTACAATTTTTCACCACCACCCCTGGAGCATAAGAGGAAATTAGAGAAGAAATTAGGGGTGAGATTCATATCCTCAAGGTGGAGGAAAAAGTGGTGAAACTTGGTACGTCGTGCCGCGACGTAAAATTAGGCGCTGCTGGGAGGCAACCCAAGGGTACCATGGGTACCATTTTAAATTCTTGCATTTAAGTTGATTTTCTTTATTTTTCATCTTGTGTTATTTTGGTGGAAAGTTAAGCACAGATGGAGGGGAAGTCTGAGTACACGTGGAGGAGGAAGCTAACAAGCATGGAAGAGAAAAAGTGTGGGGTCGAACACCCACTTATGCAAAGTTGAAGGAAGGCATGCTAGTAGCTAGGCCTAAAGGCCTCAGGGAGTATTTCGCACCCTCTTTAAATGTTAAGTTGATGCTATGAGGACATAGCATGATTCAAGTGTGGGGTGAGGAAAATTTTAAAATTTTTGTGCTTAACGATTTTTGGTGAATGTAATGCTTGTGAGAAATATTTGAAAAAATAAAGAATTTTTTTTAAGCATGACTTCATCACCTGTTGGTTTTTCTTTTCGGTTCTTTTCCGACGGGGGGTCTTTGAACCGAAGAATAAAAATATTCTTTTTCTTTCTTTCCGTTGTCTGTATATAGTGTTTTTAGTCATAGTTAGGGACTGTTTCCGACGATGGATGGATGACGACCGTCTTGAGGAAAAATTAGTCGATAGGTTTTGGGTTTTTGAAATCACAACTAATTGGTGCTTGATGTTCTTTTTATGTGCTATACATGGTTGTAAGATGCAAGTATGTTCAGTATGAAGCATGCAAGTGTATAACTTTGTTTGAGACACTTAGGCTCTTGAATTTGACTCAATATGATGGAAGCTTAATTATGAATTCTTGTGATTAGCTGAGTAAGAGTCTACTAATTGTGTCTTGATTTGAGCATGTGCCATGAGTGTAAGGTTTTTGAGTATTCTGTGCTATTATGAAATGTCTAGAACTTGCCTGGTGTGTATATAAAACGAAATGAAGGATGTGAATTGTAGGAGATGATTTAGGCATTTCTTTGAATGAACCAAACTTTTATCCCTCAGTATACCTACCTTGAAAAATTAATCCTAGTTAACCCCATTGAGCCTTGAGCCTATTCTTTGACAGTTGCAACATAAGCTTAATCCTTTTTCTTTCATTAGCCTTGAAATTGAACCAAAACTCCTAAGCGCTTAAAGGAAAAATCCGAAAGAGTAAAGGAGTGAGAAGAATGAAAAAGAAGGGAAAGTAGCAATTGTAAGAGTTGAGAATGGTCGAGGGTGCACTTGTTTGAATATGGGTGAGTATTAGTAGGGAGTAAGAAATAAATAAATGAAAAGTTACTTATAGAACTCCTTACTAATAAGCTAAAAGTGCCTAAAGAAAGGGGGAAAAAAGAGAGGATAAAGAAAGATGAAAAGAGAAAAAGGTGAAGTGAAGGAAGGGAAGTTTGTAATGAAGGCGTGATGTATTAAAAGCGCTTAGGAAAGATAGTCACTATTACTGATCATAATAGTACTTACCCGCACCTGAGTTACATTACAACCTAAAAAGTCCTACTTGATCTTACATTCATACATCCTTAAATTAGTGGAATAAAACACTAAGCACAAGCTTATGGGTCATTACATGATGCATGTGAATTCTTTGTGAGAGTGAGTGTAATTCTATGCATGTACCCACACATGTTGTGATATAAAAATTGTTTTTGCGTGTGAAATTGGGTAACTCTCTTTCCGTGAGGGGCACATGTTGAATGAAGGATATAATTCATGTGAGATTTCTTAATCAGTTGATTTGCATGAGTTTGCTAAGATTGAGAGTCGATTCTTGAGGTTAAGAAGTCTTAACATAGTTGTACTTCATTTCAATGATCAAATCAGGCATGCTCTATTTTTAGCTTGTATCTTACGTAATCATTATAGCCGTAACTTTAATTATCTTGCTAAATTAGTTATGTGGGAGTATCCATATGCATGATATGTAAAAGGTTGTTCGAGGACGAGCAAGGCTTTAAGTGTGGGGTTGTGATCACGGGCAAAAATAGCATGCCCGAGATACGCTTTATGACTTAAATTAGTCTTGTTTATCTAAGTTATTGTATACATTTTCATGTAATTTTATATGAAGTGAATATATGTGCTAACCAACATGATTAGCCTTTGTTTTGTAGGTTTTGGTGACTTTTGAGTAACTAATCCATGAGTTGGTGAAGTAGAGGCTTGGAAACGGAATTAACACGCGAACGTCGGCAAAGAGGAGGCACAAAACAGCCCACCTGCACATTGGCAACGTGCCACGGCAGGCAGGACGACCACAACAGCCCACCTGCGAGTTGGCAACGTGCCACGGCAGGTTGGCTGCGCGACCAAGAGGTGGCAACGCGCTGCCCAAGCAGCGTGACACGCTGCCAATGCGGCAGGGTGCTGCCGGGACCAAGTTCGGGTGGCTTCCAGAGAGCCTCCGCGACCGTAGCGTGTCACGGAGGCAGTGCTCCGCGATGCACTCCGTGACACGTTGCTTGTTATTCCGGGAAAGAGTCCTACTACTATAAATAGCACACTTAGGTTTATTTTTCATAATTCAGACTTGGTGGAGCAAGGACGTGGGTTACAGGCAGTTGAGGGACGCAAAGTTCAGGGTTTTTTCTCTCTTTCTTTCTTCTCTAATTCAATTGTTTGTATGTTAACACTCGTTTCATGATGATTAATCCACAAATGAGTGGCTAATTCACTTCCTTGCTGAGGTTATGAACACTTGTGATGAATTTTGATTATTAATTATATGGTTTTTCATCTTTTTCTTCCATGTTGTTCTATTAATTCTTGTTTCTACTGCATTGGTGTGTGGCCTACATTAATGTACATCTAAAAAGTCCGATTTCACTCGAGAGAGCACGAAATTGGAAAGTTGTGAATTAATAGGATATTGTTCTTTACTTGATTTGGGAAAATTGAGTGTTGATGTGCTTTCCTGATAGAAATATACTTGAAAGCCGTATTAGTCAATTTAGGAACCAGAATTGTATGGCTAGAACATGAATTGCATTTGATCACAGAAATGTAGACGGATGGTTCAGGATTCTTAAGTGAGATTAAATACGAGAGTTTTAATCTCTTGGCAATTGGTCTTGGCTAGCAACTGGATGAAAAGATTAACCAATTTATGATGATAATCAGTTTCATTACATGTTCTTTAACCTCGGCATGCTTTTATCCATAGTCCAAATTCAAAGTAGATAATTGTTCATAAAATTTATAAAACAAATTATTCAATTTTTGGTTATTTAGTTGTCAGCATATTTAGAAGTAAAAATATAGTATACTTGAGCAAATTGCACTTATCCCAAGTCTCTGTGGGATCAATACTTGGATTACTAAAGCCACTTACTACTTGTTCGACCACGTGCACTTGCGTGTCGGTTTTATAACCCCAACAAACGCACCGAACAATATTCTGGTGTACTCCAGAAATGAAGAAGAGCATGCCAATCACCTAAGATTATCATTACAGACCCTCAGAGACTGCCAGTTATTCGCCAAGTTTAGCAAGTGTGAACTCTTGTTGAAGTTCGTCGGTCATGTGGTCTCAGATGAGGGGATATAGGTAGATCCTCACAAGATTGCAACAGTGAAAGATTGGCCCAGACCTACCTCTCCTACCGAAATCAAGAGCTTCCTGGGCTTAGCAGGCTATTACCGATGGTTTGTGGAAGATTTCTCCTCCATAGAATCTATTCTGACTAAATTAACCCAGAAGAAGGTGATATTTCAATGGTCGGATGAGTGTGAGAAGAGTTTCTAGGAGTTGATGACTCGACTTACTACCGCTCCAGTTTTGACCCTTACAGAAGGAACAAATGGTTTTTTGTATATTGTGACGCCTCCAAAGTTGGATTGGTTGCATTTTGATACAGCGGGGCAAAGTGATAGCTTATGCCTCCAAACATCTCAAAGTCCATGAGAAGAACTATCCGACTCATTACTTGGAGTTGGAAGCGGTGGTATTCACGTTAAAAATATGGAGACACTACTTTTATGGGGCTCACATGGATGTGTTCATAGATCACAAGAGCCTTCCATATGTGTTCAACCAGAAGGACCTAAACCTGCGTCAAGGATGGTGGTTGGAGCTGCTAAAAGATTACGACATGAGTGTGCTGTACCACCCGGGCAAGGCTAATGTGGTGGATGACGCTCTAAGTAGACAGTCTATGGGAAGTGTAGCTCACATTGAGGAAGACAAGAGGGAGCTGGCAAAAGAAGTTCACAGGCTAGCCCGGTTAGGGGTGCAGTTGGTGGATTCAGCTGAAGGTGGGTTAGTAATGCAGAGCGGGTCAGATTCCTCTTTATTTGTGGAGGTTAAGTCCAAACAAGATGAAGATCCCATCTTACTTAAGATGAAGGAAGTAGTTCTCAGGAAAGAAATAGAAGCTTTCTCCAAAGGGGGAGATGGTTTGCTCCGTTACCAGGGTAGATTATGTGTACTGGATGTCGGTGAGTTGAGACAACAGATGTTGGATGAAGCACACAATTCTAGATATTCCATTCACCCTGGTGCTACTAAGATGTACCATGATTTACGGGATATTTACTGGTGGAACGACATGGAAAGAGATATTGCTGAATTTGTAGCTAAGTGCCCGAACTGCCAGCAAGTAAAGGTGGAACATCAGAGACCGAGAGGTATGACTCAGGATATTAGTATAACCACATGGAAGTGGGAAGAAATAATCATGGACTTCATTACGGGTCTACCTCAGAATCGTCGGCAACATGACTCTATCGGGTAGTAGTGGACCGGATGACTAAGTTAGAATATTTCCTCCCAGTTAAAACCACAGATTCAGTTGAGGACTATGCTAGAATTTATATTTGGTAGCTAGTCAGACATCAAGGGGTTCCCTTGTCCATTATTCAGATAGAGGTACCCAATTCACCTCTCACTTCTGGAAGCCTTTTCAGAAAGGACTTGGTACCCAGGTCAAGCTCCATACAGCTTTTCACCACAGACTGATGGACAAGCTGAGCGGACCATTCATACCTTAGAAGATATGCTAAGAGCGTGTTCAATCGATTTTAAGGGTAATTGGGATGACCATTTTCCTCTTATCGAGTTTGCATACAACAACAACTATCACTCTAGCATTCAGATGGCCCCATTTGAGGCAGTATATGGTAGGTGGTGTAGATCCCCTATAGGGTGGTTCGAGGTTGGAGAAGCTACTTGATAGGGCCAAACTCGGTTCATGAAGCAATGTGGAAAGTTCAGCTCATTTGAGAAAGGTTGAAAATAGCTCAGAGCCATCAAAAATCTTATGTCGATGTGCGGAGAAGAGAATTGGAGTTTGAAGTTGATGATTGGGTATACCTACAAATTTCTCCCATGAAAGGGGTGATGAGGTTTGGGAAAAAGGGAAAGCTTAGTCCATGATATGTGGGACCCTATAAGATTCTGAGTCAGATTGGTAAGGTGGGCTATGAGCTAGAGTTACCTTCAGAACTAGCAACAGTGCACCCAGTTTCCATGTGTCACTTCTAAAGAAGTGCATTAGTGATCCAACTTCTGTAGTGCCATTGGACAGTGTGGAGATAAAAGATAGTCTCTCATATGAGGAGGTACCAGTCCAGATACTTGACCTTAGGTTCGTAAACTGAGGAATAAGGAGATAGCTGCAGTCAAGGTACTATGGAGAAATCAGCAGGTTGAAGGAGCTACGTGGGAGGCTGAAGCAGATATGATAGCCAAATACCCACACTCGTTCTCTTCCAGTTCAGTACCATAACCAGGTACTAAATCTCTTCTCAGAGTCAGTCCCATACTCATCAGCCTTATTTAGATTTTCTGCATGCATTCTAGTTGCATTAGCTCAGGTAGTATGGTAAAGTCAGTTCGGAGTCAGTTACTCCTTCAGAAATTAGGCATAGCCTCAATTTTAGAAATCTTAGCTCTTTTCCAAGTTTTGGTCTTCATTCGAGGACGAATGATCCCAAGGGGGAGATATTGTAACACCCCAAAACTTTCCTAGACCAAATTCAGACATTGCATGAAAAACCATAGGAAAACCAGAAATTTTTCTATCTCAGACGACCCCCACAACGGACCGTTGGTGGAACCAACGGACCATTGTAAATGGTAGTGATTAGTAGCATCCTTGCTCGAGGGGAAACAATGAGACATAATATGACCCATTGTTCCTAACAACGAGCCATCTTGTCTTCCATTGAATCCCAAGTTTACAGGATTACCGGACCTTTCCCTAAGGAAACGAGAGGGAAAAACGGCCCGTGGTTACTATCAACGAGCCATTGTTACCACCCTTTGTACAGTTCTAGACCTTAGCAGTGAGGACCACGAGTGGATACTATGACCCGTTGGTTCTTCCAATGAGTCATTGTGAGGACTGGTTGTCTCCATGCCAGTTTTCCTATGTGTTCCAACAGGAGGTATCAATGGCCCCGTCCTTTGTTCGAACAGACCGTTGTATCCTCCCGTGGGTATTTCTAGTGAAGTCTTCTTCAGAAGCTAGAACCAACGACAGCTTTCAACGGGCCGTTGTTTTAACCAACGACCTGTTCTGAGATCCATTGTTAAAGGTCAAACAATTTTCAGTTCTTTCTGCCAGGGGTATTTTCATATTTTCCAAGCTTTTTAAACTTGAAACCACGTTGTTTTGGGTTCGTACAGGAGGGAATTAAAGGGTTAGAGTGACTCTTTCCACTCATTCCTCTCAACTCCCTCAAGAACAGAGCATAAGAACTTCTCTGAAAGCACAGAGCAGGAGCAAGGGTTTGATATTCTTCTCAATTCTTCTTAGGGATTTTCACTAGGGTTTCTTCTACAGGTATATGGGAATTTAGCAAGGAGATTTTTCTCCCCTTGCATCCCTCGAAACTCTCTCTCTGTTCACTTTTAGTCCTAGCCCTGAGATTGCAAATTTGAAGTTATTGTTATCATTCTTTGATTAACTCATGTGGAATCCTACCCTATGTTAATTGTAGCTATTTTCCACTAGTTTGTAACTAAAATGATGCTTGTTCCATCAAATTAGAAATTCAGCCCTAGCTTTTTAAAAGCCAGAAATTAGAATCCTATTTAATCTTTAAATTCTTGAGAATTGTTTTCATCCTTCAGAGTTAGGGGCTGTATATCGATTGTTTGTGTTAAAAACTCAGTTACATGTATGTTATTCATATTCAGTCAGATGTTTATATACTTTGTATTTATTAGAATTGTCAGTTCAGTTTTAGTCAAAGTACTAGGATATTCAGTGTTAGTCAGAAATGTCAGCTGATCAGTTTGACTATATAATTTCTTGAGGTGCCAGTGGTACCTCCTGAATATCATAATAAGAATTTATTTATTGGTCCACTAGGCAGTCATGACATTTTAGATATATAGATATGAGTTGCCCCAAGACCCAAGTTCATATTTCAGTTTGTTCTTAGACAGTTACGATGCTCCTAGATAAGCAACTTTGACTAGTCTAGAACCCAGTTTCAGAATTTGGTCTGATAAGACTCTCAGGGTACTTGCAGTTAGATGTCCCTGACTAGTCTTGGACCCCAGTTTTGAGCTATCAGCCTAGTAGTTCAGTATAGGTTTTCCAGTGGGAGTAGGACTTAGCACTGAGCGGACCGGGGTTCTAGCGCACCCAGGTTCCTAAAACTACATTGCCAATGTAGGTTATAGTTACAGATTGTTGGCATGAATGGCCCCATACTTTTGTGATCACCTAGTTCATGCCTTTATACCCTGACAAGGTATATTGGGTCCTACCGGTGGGGTGTATATATCAATCTCTACATCTAGCTCACGTGGTTATATGTTGGTTACAGACTCTCCCACTAGTCAGTTTAGCTCATTCTCAGAATCCTCAGTACAGTTCAGTTCAGGTCAGTTTAGTGCAGTATCTCAAGCTTAGTATTTTAGACTTAGGAATATTTATGACCATTAGTCAGAGTCATTATTGACCATATTAGCTATATTCCTGTTGTATCAGTTTTCAATATTTTCAATTGGTCATTTTATGTCATTACAGATCAGTTATTAGTTCTTTCATACTATTTATATCTCTCACTTACTTAGTACATTCAAAGTACTGACGCATACTTTATGCTGCATCATTTCATGATACAGCTGCAGGTTCTCAGACCCAGCATCGTTAGTCGACTATGATCGGGTCTCTCTATCAGCAACAACCGTGTGAGTCCTCATATTCTGAGGGCACATTTTATTCATTTCAGTTTCTTTATTGTTTTTAGCTAGACTTAGAGTTAGCTGGGGGCTTGTTCCAGCAACTCCTCAGTTAGATGGCTTTCAGACCAAACTTGATTTCAGACTTTCAGATATTTAAAAATCTCTATTTTTAGTCTTTAAATTTTTATTAATTCTTTTATGTATTATTTCAAATTTCTACTTTGTATGTTTACTCAAAATACCAGTGTATGATAGAATAGGGGTTGACTTGGGGTCACTCGTGACTTCAAGTATCGTGTTACGTTCAGGTTGTAAGCTCGGGGCGTGACACTACTGGTCTTGCTCCCGCTGGTCGCCCCTCTTTCCACTGGTCATGCCAGACCTAAGCTACCTCTTTTAGCTGGTAGGCAGCCAGGTCAGCACTCTCAGAAGAGCTAAAACCCATAATGAAGGTAATCTTCCTAATCTTATCCACAAACTCCTAGGGATTCTCCCCTACTTTGGGTCCCTAAAAAGATGGAGGGTTCATATGGGTGAAGTCCCGCACCCTCACAGCTGCTGCAGACCCGTTCATGGCTACCGAAACCACCAGTTAGTTCACCTGATTGGTGACTGTTTGGGCTAGCAGTTGAATAGTTGCCCTGAATTCGGCGGTAGATACCGAATCATCTTGAGGAGCTGCCGGGGCTGGTGGGGCAGGTCTGTTCGTGTTATTGGCCCTTCTTCCATTACCGTGTCTGGGAGGCATAGTTAACTAAAACGAAACAGAGCTTGAGTTAGAGGGACGTTTCTAGAATTGAACTTTAACGCACGATAATGAGTATGAACAAAAGAGAGTTTTCCTAATGACATATTGTAGCCTCCTCATCATAAGTGTGGCGCACTTCACACCCATGAAAATGACTCTACTCGATTCAGCTTTCAGATATTCCAAGGATACTCTAAACCTAGGCTCTGATACCAAGTTTGTCATGCCCCGAGTCCACACCCTGGGCGTAACACGGTACTCTAAGTCACAAGTGACCCCAAGTCAACCCCTGGTCTATCATACACTGGTATTCTAAGTAAAACATGCATAGCGGAATCTTTGAAATAACAGCATAAGAGCATTTCATAAAAATAAATAAAACTAAAAGAAGACATAAAGTTTAAAGCATCTAAAGTCTGAAATTAACTATGTGTTTGAAAGCCCTCCAACTGATGAGTTGCTGGGACAAGCCCCCAGCTAAGTCTAAGTCTATCTAAAAATAATAAATCAACTGAAAGAAATGAAATAAGGCCCTCGAAAGATGAGGACTCACACTTTGGCTGCGGCGGCGGAGGATCTGAATCGCAACGGCTAATGATGTTGAGTCTGGGAACCACAACTGTATCATGAAACGATATAGCATAAAAGTATGTGTCAGTACTTTGAATGTACTGATTAAGAGGGAGAAAGTATAATTGAATATAAAGTCTGAATTGAAATGACACACAATGACCAACAAGTAAGTTGAACTGAACTACTGATGTAAACTGAAATGGTCAAGATGACCCTGGCTGATGGTCAAATACATGCCCTAAGTTTGAGAGTTTTGAGTCTGAAATACTGTACTGAACTGAGCTACTTATTCTGAAACTGGACTGGACTGACAAGTGGGAGAGTCTCTAACCGACATATAACCACGTGAAATAGACATGTACTCCGATGTATACACCCCACTAGCAGGACTCAATATACCTTACCAGGGTATAAAGGAATGAACTGGGTGATCACAAAAGTCTGGGGCCAATCAGGCCAAGTAATACTGTAACCTACACTGGCAACGTAGTTCTGGGAACCTGGGTGCGCTGGACACCCAACCCTCTTGGTGCTAAGTCCTACTCCCACTGGAAAACCTAAACTGAACTAGGCTGATAGCTCGAAACTAGGGTCCAAGACTAGTCAGGGACATATAACTGAAAGTACCCTGAGAGTCTTGTCGGACCAGATTTTGAAACTGGGTTCTAGACTAGTCAGAGCTACTTATCTGGAAGCGTTGTAACCATCTAAGAACAATTGTGAACTGAACTGGGGTCTGTCACGATCCAAGAGGGGACCCGGATATTAGACACAGGAAAAGGGACCCCGAGAGACCCCAAGTCAACCCATGGCATAGGCATTCACTAACTTGTCCAATAAACATGAAGGAAACATAAATATAAACTCAACGAAAGTATAACTTAACATAACAACAGAATGAACATATGAAGCTGAATACATATATAAGTCTGATAAGCCTATAATCTGGATGAGCTGATGGGACAACACCCCCCAACTAGCTCGAAAATACTGAAACTGAAAATACGCTCAAAATAACTGAAAGTCTAGTCCTCAGAGGATGAAGACTCACCAAGCAAGCAAACGCTAACTCTGATAGGCAGCTACAAACAGGGTTGAACCTGAGAACCCAATCCTACATCGTGAAATGATGCAGCATAGAAAGTATACGGTCAATACGTGGAATGTACTGAGTATGCAAGGTAAGTAAAACCGCTAGAGCAATGATAGTCTTTCAAAACAAGTCATACATATATGATAGCCTTTAATGGTAAGAAAAAATCACAAGCATTCATTATGAAATCATTCTTATTTAATACATGGTCATGCATGGCTTTAGAACGTGACTAAATCGAATGACTCAAGGCTAAATCATAGCATTTATATCAAAAGCTGAACAAGAGTCAAACCTTGCTTTTCAAACATGCATGCATAAGATAATCATCATGAGTAATGTATATGCAAACTCGAATGATATAGACAGTGGGAGACTCGTCACTTAACCGACATACCACAATATAGCTTACGTAGTCCCGACTATTACACTCAAGTGGGTAGAGCTGTCCATAACCTTGCCAGGGAGATGGACGATGCCATGAATATTGATATCAAGCTCAAAGGGCCAAAAGGGCCGGGGATAGCTCACAAGGGAGGTCCAAATAATATAATAGAATCAACCTACGTTGGCGCGTAGTTCTGGGGCATAGGGTAGTCGACCGTTAGCCTACTCGGTGCTAGACTCTTCTCCCAAAAAATGCAATTCTTTACATCATATAAATACGAAGCTCAACATTGTCTATCGACAAAGATCATTATGAAATCATGCATGTATTAGACATCATATAAATATGAATCTCAACAATGTCATCCCGACAAAGCTTAGAATAGAATCATGCTTAAATTCAACATCATGTGAAATGAAGCTTAATGAAAACATACACCTCAATTATGAAATTCATACATATGAGAAGCTTTATTTTGACACATACCACAAGCTCAAGAATAGTTGGAGGTTTTACTCCAAAATCATGTGGTAAGACTACTTTAGAATTATCACTTCATTATCATCAACATAGGAACCTTGCCCAAAACCATATCACGCTTGAACTTATACAATTTATTTGGACACATTGTAATTTGGGAGATTTCACTCCAAAATGAAGTAATAAAGTCTATTAAAAAAGATCATCATTCATACTCAAAATTGGGCACTACCCAAAGCTTCATCATACGTGGGTCTATTTAATCTTCTTTGAAAACATCATGAAAATCATGGGTAAGATTAGAAACATGCTTTTCATCATCTACTCCATCATCATCACATTATATTGGGAACTCCCCACACATGGGCATTTTAGACTCAACTTTTAGAAAATAATTTTTTAAAAGAAATTAAGTTAGAATCCGCCCAAGCTCGATAAATCATTAATATCAACTCAATTATTCATACCCATGAGTAAAAATGTAAGAATCATGCAATTAAATGAAGACCCATACTTGATCATCACAAACCAGTCACAAATTGATAGGGAATGGGCATGGGTGTGGAAGAAAGCACCCACTCATAGCCTTACATACCTGGGAATGAAGAATCCTAAGTCTTCCTAATTGCCCAGCTGAGATTTCCCTTGAAAACCTTGAATTTCTCCTTACTTTCTCCCTTTCAAGCTCTCACCCTTGCATGCATGAAGGAAATGGCCTAGATGGGTCTTTCTCAGCATAAAACACTCTATTACGAGCTTAAAATGACGTATTATAGGCCCTTAGAACTTAGGAATTATGGAAAAGTCCTTACTGAAATTGCTGAAAATAACTGTCAGGGGGTCCTAACGGACGACTTGACGACTCGTTACTAGGGCTCACAATCCGTTGGTTCACCCGTCAAGTACACTGCCTCGTCATTCTTGAAAACTCCACTATCTTGGTAACGACCCACCTAACGGGTTGTTAGGACTGACGACAAGTCATTGGGTGCCATCCGTCAGGTACACTGGATATGCTTCACTGTCCTTCTCTAAGACCACCCCACGAATGGCATGACGACTTGTAGTGACTGATCACGAGTCGTTACATCGTCTGTGAGGACCTCGAGTCCTTCAACATCTCAAGCCTTCCCCACGAGCCACCTGACGACTAGTTAGGCCTCCTCACGAGTCGTTAAGTGACTCATTCTGCAACTGCTGCAATATTTTCTAGTTTTCTTCTGATTCACTTTTGGGTCCGATTCTTGAATTCCCCAGGTATAACAGGGCCTTGAGTCTAGTCAGAGCTACATATCTAAAATGTCATGACCGCCTAATGGACCAATAAACTGGATTCTGAGTCTAATTCTGATAACTGGGAGGCATCACTGACACCTTGGGAAAAGACTGAAGTCAAAGTGATCAGTTGACAAGTTCTGAATAGTTTTGAAGAGGTTGTAAGTTCTAACTGAACTGAACTACGAAGCAGCTAATAGAGAAACCAACTCATTCCAACAACACAGGAATTACACGATATTGAAAAATTTCAAGAATTAAAGAAGTCTTATCCGAAAAGGCTAAAATCATTCTTATCAATGGAATATCTATTCAACATGTATATATAATAAGAATTACTAGGAAATTCAACCCAAAACATACTTCGCACAACAAATGAAATTTAACATGCAAGTAATCTTCACCCGAGATTTTAGGACTTTAATTAACTTTTGTAATAACATCAACAATCTAATTAGGAACTAATGAAGATCATATGAATAATAAACATGGAAATTATACCAGGTGAAATTAACGAATAATAACATGAAATTTCTTCGTATTCGAAAACTCAGGGATAAAACTGATGGAGAATCTATCGGAGGATTTTGGCGGACAGAATTGAAGGACATTTCCCCTGTTGAATTCCCACATACCTAAGTTGAAGTTTCATGAAGGAGAAAACTTGGACTACTGTAATGGAGGAAAACTCTAGGCTTGCTTGAAGGGTTCTGGAGAGACTTTTTGATAGTTTTCTAAGAATAAACATGGGAATGAGGGGAGGAACTGTCCAAACCCTCTAACAAGTCTAAACATACGTCCAAAACAACGTAGTTTAAAGCTTAGGAGAGTAGGAAATTACTAATAGCCCTTAGGAAAAATTCTAGAAAAACTAACAGGTGACCTTAACAGGTCGTGGTGACTGACCACGACTCATGGTCACACCCATTGAGTACAGTGCCCTGATTCCCTATAGGTCACCACGAGGGACCTAACGAGTCATGGTCACTGACCACGACTAATGGACCACACCGCCGCACTTTTGAAGTTTCTATACTAGGCTTGACCACGAGTCACACATTGAGTCCTTACCTGTGATGATGATTCGTGGTGACACTCGTTAGATACACTGCCTAATAATTGACTAGGGATAGTAGCGGGTGACACAACAAGTCATTATAGGTGACCACAACTCGTGAGGTCTTCCGTTGGGTACAATGTTTCTCCCTTATCATTTCTCACTCCTCTTTCTCACGACTGACTTAACGAGTCGTTAGGTCTCACATTGACTCATTAGGTGAGTCGTTCTGTGATAAATTTCTGTAGATTTCCATATTTTCTGATTTAAGTCCTATATCTAGTCTTTGAGTTTCCGGGGCATTACAAGTTCACATTACAAGTTGATGTTGAATCGAGTCATGGCTTGCATACAGTGTCATGACTTTAACTTCTATATCCATAATGAGACATATAATATCTTTATTATTGATTGTCTTCAAAGTGCTATGAATATTGTCATATAATTTTTGACAAATATAGAAAACAAATGTAATGTACTTCCACAATGTTAATACAACACCTGAGTTATCTGTGTATTTTTATTATTGCAATGGTTGGATAGGGTCGACAATATCATATACTTATTTAGTATAATGTTATCGTTTTAACCCATATGTGGCTGATAATTATGTAAATGATATTGACGAGTTGGATATGACTGACAGTATCAATAGATTAGAAAAGATAAGTATGACGAATAAACAACTTTCCTAGATTACAGATTACAAGTTACAGGTTTACTATACCTTCAGGTTGTATAAACGATTGATATTGTAGCTATTTATTCTATCTAAAAATTTATTGAGTCGGCCATAAGGCATTCATGTTTCCTGCTTTGATTTACTAATCGCAACTTACAAAAATGTTATTTCTTCCTTACATACCAATACATTCTTTCATACTGACATTTCCATTGCCTGGGGACACGCATTTACGCCTACAGGTTTCAACCAAGGCCTATATAGACCTCTTCAGTAGGACCTACTAAGTCTAGCTATTTTTATAGCCTCCATTTCTTCTAGAGTTGTTGACATTAGATATCCAATTATGTTTTGAGTATATGTGTAGTAGATGGGTAGGTTGGGGCCTTATCCTAGCTATATGACAGTCAGTTACTCATATAGTCATGTAGACCAATGATATAATTTGTCAGCATGTAATTTATGGCCTACCCGGCCTATTGTTTAGCTATTGTACAGATTACAATCTTGTCGGTGTGTTGTTTGTCTGTTGACGGAGATTGTGGCCTTGTTGGCCTTATCTTAACATGCTAGAGTTGTTGTGGCCTTATCTAAACATGTTAGAGTTGTTGTGTCCTTTTGTTGATCTTGTTTATTTGATTTTGTAGCAGTGTTACCATGAAGGCTTAGTCAGCTTAACTGCTATACAAGTTGTATAAGTTTTAGGGGCTATTTGAGTTGAGAAAGGAACCGAGTACCGATCGTACCTCCCCAGATTTGAGGCATGACAAACATTGAATTAGAGCATGCAAAATCCTAGGAGTCTACAAGGCGTTTCTAGTAGAGTTTTGCTTATGGGTTGTGATCACACTTATAATCAAGAGGATAAGAGCATTTAAAAATGGTTATCATTCTTTATCCTTCATATTGTGCAAGTAGAGCCGAGTTATAAGAATTAGAGTCTAATTCGTGCTTCATAAATATATACAAAAATACCTATGACTAGATTGAATACCGCTAGTAGACAAGGCAATGCAGATATAGGAGAAGGAACTAGTCGTTCCCTGCCTGGCTAGGAATTTGAGTTGGAAGCGCAAAGTGATTCATCATCTTTCAAACGTCTTGTGTTGTCATAGATAGAGGAAGCTAGAAGAGACCCAATAATCCCAGCTCCTTATATTCCAACAGTTCCTGAAAGAGCGAACGGGGACCCAGCATCCCCAGTTCAGCCACCTAGCCTAGTGATCTTGGGCAGATTTATATGCCCAAGTGATACTCAAACGTATCATTTTTACCTTGTTTGTTGTGCAATGTGTATATAATATCATGTAATTAGTAATAAAATGCGAATTTATACTAACCAACATGATTAGCATTTGTTTTGCAGGTAAATGTGATTTTTAGGAGCTAAAATGCATGTTGGAACTATGTCAGAGTTGGACTTGGATACAAGCGTGGGAAAGACCTTGGAATGCACATTTTATAGGGGCTCCGCGATGGAGCCGTGCCACGCTACCATCGCCGTAGCACACTGCCTGAACAGGAATTGAAATGGCAAATTCCAGTGTGCCTTCGCATCAGCTCCGTGGCACGGAGAGAGGCCTCCGCATTGGCCTCCGTGCCACGTTGAGGCTAATTTTACCGGACCCTGAAATTCCAGTGAAGGTCCGCGTCCACGCCATGTCACAGAGGCAGTGCTCCGCGTTGGCCTCCGTGACACGTTGCTTGTTATTCCGGGAAAAATTTCCCACTAGTATAAATAGCACACTTAGGTTTATTTTAAGCAGTTTTTAGTTTTTAGACTGAGTTCAGAAGTGGAGAGCAAGGACGTGGGTTAGTAGCAGTTGAGGAACGAAAAAGCTAAGGGATTTCTTCTCTTCCTTTCTTCTTTCTATCAATTGTACATATGATTTACACTCATTTTAGGATGATCAATCCACAAATGAGTGGCTAACTCTCTTCCTTGCTGGGGTTTTGAACATGTGTAATGAATTTTGATTGTAAATGATATGGTTTTCTTCTTCTTCTTTAATGTTGTTCTATTAATTCTTGTTCTTACTACATTAGTGCTTGGCCAACATTAATGTACATCTAAAAAGTCCAATTTCACTCGAAAGAGCAAGAAATTGGAAAGTTGTGAATTAATAGGGTATTGTTCTTAACTTGATTTGGGAAAATTGGGTTTTGATGTGCTTTCCTGATAGAAATATATTTGAAAGCCGTATTAGTCAATTTAGGAACCGGAATTGTAGTGCTAGGTCATAAATTGCATTTGATCATAGAAATGTAGACGGATGGTTTATGATTCTAAAGTGAAATTAAATACGAGAGTTTTAATTTCTAGGCTAATGTTCTTGGCTAGCAACATGAAGAAGAGATTAACCAAATTATCATGATTATCAAGTTCATTACTTGTTCTTAACCTTGGCATGTTCATATCCATTGTCTAAATTCACAAGTAAATAGTGTTATTAATTGTAGTATATATAGTTTAGAAACAAAAACTCAAGTAACTATTGGTTACATTGTTGTTAGCATAATTAGGAGTGAAATAGGAATATAGTAAACTAGGCAATTTTACGTATCTTGAGCCTCCTTGGATAGATACTTGGCTACTTAGCCACTTTATTACTTGTTTGACCACGTGCACTTGCGTGTCGGTTTATAATATATAATACCAATCGGAATAGCACCGAACAAGTTTTTGGCGCCGTTGCCGGGGAGGCTAGGCGATTTGTGAAATTGTGTTTAGTGTAAATTTACTGTATTTTTATTTTTATTTTCTTAAGTGTTAACAACTTGGTCTTAGCCTGTATTTTGCAAATTTTGTTTCTGTGAACACTGGCAAGGGGCAAAGAGCTGGTGGAATCTTACTTAGAGCCTGAACGTGAATTTCATAGTCAACGTAGAGAAGCTCTACGAAAGAAGCTGCAGTTCCTTAAATAGTCTACGATGGAGCAACAAAATCCACCAGTTGTGAGGGCAGTTTTAGTGCCCGATGAAGCAGCAGCAAGGCCGGTTCGCGAGGTGGCAATCCCACACGCTAATAATGTACATTCTAGCATCCGCAAACCAGAGCCTGGAGGGAGGTTTGAATTAAAGCAGAATATGGTGCAACTTTTGCACACAAGCGGGCAATTTACCGGTCTCCCTCATGAAGATCCACAACAACATCTCCAAAACGTTTTGGAGATATGTGACACTTATATACCCGCTGGAGTGTCACCTGATTATGTTCGGATCACCTTATTTCCATTTTCCTTACTTGGTGAAGCCAAGAGGTTGTTAAAAGTTGAACCACCCAATTCTATATCAACGTGGGATGATCTTGCACGGAAGTTTTTGATCAGATTTTTCCCTTCTGGTAAAACAGCCAGACTTAGGAGTCAAATCCTAAGTTTTAAACAGAGGGAAGGAGAAAATCTATATCAAGCCTGGGAAAGATTTAAATCCATGTTGCGGGACTGTCCTCATCATCATCAGTCCAATGAGGTGTTGGTACACACATTTATTGAGGGTTTGGAACCCCACACTAAAATTCTGTTAGATTCAGCAGCTGGAGGGCAAGCGCTGGAAAAGACCTATGAGGAGCTGTACACTTTGCTCAACCGGATTTCACAAGGCAATCCAGAATGGAATGCAGATTCTTCAAGAGGTGGAGCAAGGAAAGCAGTGGGAGTGCTTGAAGTGGATGGATTCACAGCTATCGCTGCACAGATAGCTGCTTTGCAAAATCAGTTAAACACTCACTTCAGCAATATAAATTTGAACCAGCCTTCAGCTTCAGTCAATGCAGTTCAACAGATGTGGTGTGAAGTGTGTGGTAGTAGTGAGCATTCAGCTGAATGCTGTGGTGCAAATCCTGATTCTGTTAACTTTGTGGGCAATGCACAGAGAAATCAGCAGCAGTTTGGTAGTGGCTACAACTCAAATTGGAGGAACCATCTGAATTTTTCGTGGGGTAGCAACAATCAACAAGGCCAAAGTTCAGGGCAGGGTATGCACAGAAACCAAGGAGGGCAACAAAATTATCAAGCTCAATTCAGAAATCACAATGCCCCTCCTCCACCACCATCACCTACCATTGAGGAGATGTTCAAAACCATGATCGCTAATCAGGCACAATTGCAGGCTGACTATGTCAAATTGGCAGCCGAAGTGAAGAACAATCAGTTGGCGACCAAGGCTCTTGAATATAAGTTTGGGCAATTTGCTAGTGCCCAAAATACTAGACCCAGAGGAGGACTACCTAGCGACACGGATCCTAATCCGAAGCAGGTAAATGCAGTGACCACGAGGAGTGGTTTACAGTTGAAGGAGGTGGAACCGGAAAGACCGCCTCAAAAGTCAGGAGCAGCAAATGTTGAGGGAGAGCAAATCTCAGATAAGGGGAAGACTAAAGAAGCTGAACCAGAAAGGCCTCCACCCCCGTTCCCTCAACGACTTAAGAAACACAAGGAGGAGGCGTGTTTCCAGAAATTCATGGAGGTACTTAAACAGGTACATGTTAACTTACCTCTTGTTGATGTATTACAGGGAGTGCCAAAATATGCGAAATATATTAAAGACATCGTGGCTAACAAAAGTCGTTTGACTGAGTATGCCACGGTAGCTTTAACGGAGGAATGCACTTCCCGTATTCAGAATAGGTTGCCCACAAAACTGAAAGACCCTGGAAGTTTTACCATCCAGCTTACTATTGGGAAAAGTATCCGAGCTCGTGGATTATGCGACTTGGGGGCAAGCATAAATCTGATGCCATCTTCGGTATTCAGAAAGTTAGGTCTAGGAAGTCCTAGACCTACAACGGTAATCTTGCAGCTAGCAGACAGGTCTTTAGCTAAGCCGGATGGCATTGTTGAGGATGTGTTAGTGCAAGTAGGCTCCCTCATTTTTCCGGTCGATTTCATTGTTCTGGATTTTGAACCAGATGCTGAAGTCCCATTTATTTTGGGACGACCCTTTTTGGCAACCGAAAAGGCATTAATTGATGTAGCTGCGGGTCAACTCACGATGCGAGCACATGACAAGGTCGAAGTGTTCGATGTGTACAAGGTACCTAAGCTCCCGACTATTTATAAGGAACTCTCGGTGATCAACGTGATTGATCATGGGAATGCTAATGGAATGAGTGATTCCCGAGAGTTACTAGGAAGGCCACCGGATAAGGTTGAGAACTACTGGGGGGATGACCATGATCGGGACAAATCGTCCATCTCCCTAGTAGACAAGTGAGCTTAAAGGACGTCGAGCCGCGAAGGTAAACCAGGCGCTGCACGGGAGGCAACCCGTGAGAAAAATATTTTATTTTTTTTTCTTTTACACAGTGTAGTTAGTTTTTATCTTTATTTTTGTTTTTATTTGTTTATTTCAAATTTTTATTTTTCTTTTTCTTTTCTTGATTAGGTTTAGATTTTCATTTTAGTTAGTATTTTTTATTTTAGTTAGGGAAATCTATTAATTTAACCAATTTTTGTTTAGTGAGGTGATTTTCAGGTATAACGGAGGAAATATACATGGAATCGAGAAAATGAGGCAAGGTATGAAAAATCAAATTAATTGAAGAAACAGTGCACTGGCGCGTTGGCGCCGTGTCACGGAGGCAGTGCTCCGCGTTGGCCTCCGTGACACGTTGAAGACAAAATCCGGATTTTTCAAAAATCCAGTAAGCCAACGCGTTGGCTCCGTGTCACGGAGGAGGGGCTCCGCGTTACCCTCCGTGACACATTGCCCCTTATTCAGTGCCGGGTCACACCGGGTTGCCGGGTGACCCGCGTTTTTTCTTTAAATAAACCCCCGATTTTGCCCAATTTTTCCCCATTTCCCTCTTCCCTCCACGACCAAACACCCATTTCCCCCTCCCCAAGCACCGTGCCACGTTCTTAGGCAAGGAAAAACATCAAGTTTCTTCGGTTTCTCAATTCAAAGGTATGTTTTCATCGTCTATCTCAATTTTTTGGTGATGTTTGTCAAATTTGGGCATGTGAGGTGAGATATATCACCCTAGGTAGAAATTAAACATGAATGTTGGATTATTTGTGATTGATACATGTTTGGATTGTTGTATTTAGCGTTTGAACTTATCGATTGCGTAAATAATTCGAAATTGATCATAGAATTGTATTCTAGGGCTTGGGTTGTTGAATTTGACTTGGGCGACTTGATAAGTCGGCAAATTAGATGTCGGGGCATGTTTATTATTTGAGAGAAGTCGTGGTAAATATTGTGTAAATGTTAAAAGACGACGAATTCTCGAATTTTTGTGGGAAAATGCATAAAATGTGTGAATTGGTTAGATTTTTTGGATTCGTTTGTATATAGAATGTTTTTATTGTTGTTTTTATTTTGTTGTTGTTTTTTTTGTTGCTTGTGCGATGTGTGAATTGTTAGCGATAGTAGGATTGGGATTAGCTGTATGAAGTCTGAGTAGTACGCTAACCATTATGCTGTCGAAATTTTGTTGTGAACGCACTAAGCATGAAGTTATGATGTTGTCTGTGGTGTACTTAGAGTTATCATTGCCGTAATTTTGTAGAAGTAGCTAAGGCCTAAGTGTGGGGTAAATGTTGTGTAACCCGACCTTAGCCGAAGTTAACAAGTTTTTAGCTTAACGTTGTGCTTGTTTGTGTAAATTGACAGGTACAATGGCTAGCAGACAAGATAAAGGCAAGGGTGCTTCTACCTCAGGCACAGGTAGAAAAAGGATGAGACTGGGCACCGCAGTCCCAGCTACACCCGCTGTTCCGCGCGGCCAATGCCGCCAATACGGAACAAGATGGGTCACCGATGAAGGGAAGAAGTGGTACGCGAAACATAAAGAAAACAAGTACTTCCCCGAGGAACATATTGCACGGGAACCACTCGCACAGGAGTTCCCTCGCATTGTACAGAGAATCGAGGCAGCTGGGCTCAGCTTTATCTTTCAGGAGCCCAAGGAGTGCAACCTTCACTTGGTCCGGGAATTTTATGCAAATTGGAACCCGGCCATCAGAAGCCACACAGTGAAAATCAGAGGGCAGATTTTCACTCTGGAACCCCAGCAGCTGAATGCCATCGTTGGAGCGAGGGACACAGACGCCCACGTTCTCCGCCAGCTAAACATCACCCCACCGTACACCGACATCAGACGTACGTTGTGTGGGGCTCGATACACAGCCCGATGGAGTAGACATAAGGAGAGGGGTTACCACCAGACTCTGCCTTATTCGCAGATGAACAGGGAGGCCAGAATATGACTGAAGATTGTATGTTCGTGCTTGATCCCGGGAGTTCATATGACAGACGTGACCCGGGACCGTGTCTGCTTGGTGTATGCCCTTATGAAAGGGCTTGAGATTAATGTGGGGGCGGTAATAATATCCGCCATGAAGAGAGCCAGACTGCACCAGGGCCACAGATACGGGTTTGGCGGACTCATCACCACCTTCCTCCAAGGCCTCGACATTGAGGAAGAAGCCTTGGATTATATTCCGCAGTTGGAGCGGAGGGCCCTCGATGTGACAAAGACTAAGGCCCCCGACACTACACACGGACCTGTACTGACTTTGGGCGAGTGACATGCTTGTGACGATCAGTACATGGCCCGTATGTTTGGCATGCAGATGCTACAGCTACGGATTGGTGGGAGACCAGCCACCGAGGAAGAATTATGGCAGCTGGAGCTGGACTACCCCTTTGGCGAGAACGCCAGAGCCTTATATCGGGTGGGGCCAGCCTTCATGGAGCCGACAGATGACGATGTCCCTACTGATGAGGAGACACGTCGTGAGGACTCCGATGTGGAGTCCGATGACGACGATTGAGCTGATTCAGACATGGGCGACGAGGCCGCAACACCGGATGAAGAAGTCGAATATTTCGATTGAGCAGGGAGTTCCACCACCCAAAATTTTGTGCTTTGTATTTTTGTGAATACTGGGGACAGTGTTCGATTTAAGTGTGGGGTGGGGAGTAGCTAGGTGCTGGGGACATAGGCTCTAAATTGCTGTATGTTTTTTCCTTGGTTTGTATGTATGTTTGTGCTTTCCCTGTGGCGAACTGATTAGTGATGTATGTGTATATACTTGTGTGTGGTTAATGATGTGTGTTTTTGAAAGTTATGGTTGCTAGTGTAAATATTTTGTAAATTCAGTAAATATTTTTTTTCTATCGACATGATCGATATTTTTCAAAATTTTTGCGAAGA
Source organism: Datura wrightii (assembly GCA_035772735.1). Taxonomy (NCBI): domain Eukaryota; kingdom Viridiplantae; phylum Streptophyta; class Magnoliopsida; order Solanales; family Solanaceae; genus Datura; species Datura wrightii. The sequence continues at coordinate 119,369,670 of JASDFA010000010.1, read as the reverse complement.
TATTTTGAAATTATCAAAATCTTTTGTAAATATGTTTCTATCGAAATGATCGATGTGTTGAAATTTTTTTTTTCAATTTTTATTTTTTTTGGGTTTCTCGGAGTTTGTTTTCGGTTCTTTTACCGAGAATAGTCCCATTGAACCGATGTCATAGTTAGTGACCGTTCCCTATGCTGGATGGATGACGACCGTCTTAAGGGAAATGAAGTCGGTAGGAGTAGGATTTTTATTTGTTTTTAAATTTTGTTTTCTTTGGTGGATTGCATCAATGAACGGTAGTTGCTTATGGTTGCTAAAATTTTGTTGCGTGTTGTAACTGATGCTCAAAATGTGAAAGTGATTCGTTTGAAAGCATGCAATTCTGTAAATATGTTGAGTTACCTAGGCTATAGAATTTGGTTCAGTATGATTGAGGCTTAATCTTGAATTCATGTAATTGACTAATTAAAGAGTCTGTGAATGCATCTTGATTCGAGCATGTGCATGAAGTGTGAAGTGAGGTATTGCTATTCCATGTCATTGTGAATTGTCTAGAACTTGCCTGGTGTGTATACAAAACGAAATGAAGGAGGTGTAGTGTTGGAAAGGATGTAGGCATTTCTTTGTTTTAACCGATAGTTTCCATTTTTTTTTCTTGTCAAATTCTACCTTTTTATATGTTGTATACCCTAGTCAGCCCATTGAGCCTTTAGCCGATTTCTTTCTTTTGTCCAAAAGTGTATAAACTAAGCTTTATTCCTTCTTTTCATTAGCCTTAAAGTCTATAAGAAGCTCTTAAGCACTTACAAAGAAAAGAAAATGTTCCCAAAGTGTTAAAGAGTGAAAAGAGTGAAAAGAAAAAGAAAAGCAAAGTGAGGAAAGAAAAGATGATGTTGAAGAGGCACTTGTTATAGTTAAATGATATTGAGGGTACATGAAAACCCTTTGTTTTGTGTCAAGTGTGTCTGATGAAATGGGCTGTATGAAAGTAAACCAGCATGAATGGGAGAAAAAGAGAAAAGAGAGGAAAAATGTCCATGAGTCGATGGGAATGAGTTGAAAAGGCGCTTAAGGATGCTAGCGACTATTATTGGCTAATCCAATATATATATACTAGATCCATATCCCCGTTACAACCCATTAAAGTCCTACGTGATCCTATATTGCATTTCTTTATATTAGTGGAGTAATACACTAAGGGCAAGCTTATGGGTCATGACATGAGGCATGTGAATTCTTTTGGGAGAGAGAATGAAATTAATTTTTATATGACCCTACTTGCATGTTTGTGTGCTGCATGAACATAAAGGGGAAGATTCTCTCGAGTTGTGAGGGCACATGCTTGATGAAAGATTGATTTTCGTGTCGGATTTCTTGATTAGCTGATTTGCATGAGTTTGCCGATATCAAGAATCAATTCTTTAAGTCTAGAAAGTCTTGATGTATTAAAGGTCATTGTATTGTACGACCAAGCATGTTTTCTTGATGATTTGCAAAAATTGAATAATCGGTATGACCGTAGCGTAAATTGTTGCACCATAGTGGCGAAGGTTGGGATGTAATTTGCATGATTTGTGTATATGTTGTTCGAGGACGAACAAGGATTTAAGTGTGGGGTAAGTGATCTTGGGCAGATTTATATGCCCAAGTGATACTCAAACGTATCATTTTTACCTTGTTTGTTGTGCAATGTGTATATAATATCATGTAATTAGTAATAAAATGCGAGTTTATACTAACCAACATGATTAGCATTTGTTTTGCAGGTAAATGTGATTTTTAGGAGCTAAAATGCATGTTGGAACTATGTCGGAGTTGGACTTGGATGCGAGCGTGGGAAAGACCTTGGAATGCACATTTTATAGGGGCTCAGCGATGGAGCCGTGCCACGCTACCATCGCGGTAGCACACTGCCTGAACAGGAATTGAAATGGAAAATTCCAGTGTGCCTTCGCGTCAGCTCCGTGGCACGGAGAGAGGCCTCCGCGTTGGCCTCCGTGCCACGTTGAGGCTAATTTTACCGGACCCTGAAGTTCCAGTGAAGGTCCGCGTCCACGCCGTGTCACGGAGGCAGTGCTCCGCGTTGGCCTCCGTGACACGTTGCTTGTTATTCCGGAAAAAATTTCCCACTAGTATAAATAGCACACTTAGGTTTATTTTAAGCAGTTTTTAGTTTTTAGACTGAGTTCAGAAGTGGAGAGCAAGGACGTGGGTTAGTAGCAGTTGAGGAACGAAAAAGCTAAGGGATTTCTTCTCTTCCTTTCTTCTTTCTATCAATTGTACGTATGATTTACACTCATTTTAGGATGATCAATCCACAAATGAGTGGCTAATTCTCTTCCTTGCTGAGGTTTTGAACATGTGTAATGAATTTTGATTGTAAATGATATGGTTTTCTTCTTCTTCTTTAATGTTGTTCTATTAATTCTTGTTCTTACTGTATTAGTGCTTGGCCAACATTAATGTACATCTAAAAAGTCCAATTCACTCGAAAGAGCAAGAAATTGGAAAGTTGTGAATTAATAGGGTATTGTTCTTAACTTGATTTGGGAAAATTGGGTTTCGATGTGCTTTCCTGATAGAAATATACTTGAAAGCCGTATTAGTCAATTTAGGAACCGGAATTGTAGTGCTAGGTCATAAATTGCATTTGATCACAGAAATGTAGACGGATGGTTTATGATTCTAAAGTGAAATTAAATACGAGAGTTTTAATTTCTAGGCTAATGTTCTTGGCTAGCAACATGAAGAAGAGATTAACCAAATTATCATGATTATCAAGTTCATTACTTGTTCTTAACCTTGGCATGTTCATATCCATTGTCTAAATTCACAAGTAAATAGTGTTATTAATTGTAGTATATATAGTTTAGAAACAAAAACTCAAGTAACTATTGGTTACATTGTTGTTAGCATAATTAGGAGTGAAATAGGAATATAGTAAACTAGGCAATTTTACGTATCTTGAGCCTCCTTGGATCGATACTTGGCTACTTAGCCACTTTATTACTTGTTTGACCACGTGCACTTGCGTGTCGGTTTATAATATATAATACCAATCGGAATAGCACCGAACACCTAGCGGACCAAGATATCATAAATACAATTTAGTTAGTCATGCAAACAGTAGTACTACAACAATAGTAGATGAGGATAGGACCCTATGATAGTTTATTCAGTTATATAGTTCGAGAATTTGTTAGCCTGAATCCCCCTATATTCATGGGTTCTAATCTATAGGAGGACCCTCAAGAGTTTGTTGATCAACTTCACGGTTACTTAGAGTTATACATGCTCCAGTAATGAAAATAGTAGAATTGGCATCCTTCTAACTATGAAATGTGGCTGTCTTTTTTGTATGAGTCTTGGGAAAAGTCTAGGAGATCTGATGCACCTTCTGCTGAAAGGGAAGAATTCACAGAACTGAATTATTATCTTCCTAGAGAAATTCAACAAGCTAGAGTTAATTAGTTCTTGGTCTTAGATAGGGCTATATAAGTGTTCGAGAGTACAATCTCAAATTTAATTCATTAGCTAAATATGCGCCTTCTATTGTAATTACAATGTAGGATATAGTTCACTGCTTTGTGGCTTGTTTGGGGACACATATGATTAGATATTGTACCGTAGCATCCTTGCATTAGAATATGGATATCTCCTAATTCGTGTAGTCATCCAAAATGAAGAAAATCTTTGACACTGTTTTAAGAGAATCAGGACAGAGAAAGAGGGTAACTAAGAAATTTAGATATTCAGGATTTTATGAAGAGTCTCGAGGAGGCCTTAGGCCATAATCTTCCAAGCAGCCAACTTATCTGAACAAAAATTCCCCACCTCAGCTATAGAGTCCCAAGTATGACCCCTATATTTACTTTTGGGCCAGCACAGAGTTTCATGGCCTCTAGTTCTCACTATCAAGAGTGTACTAGTCAAGACCTCTTTTGCAGCCCTTTGCTCAATATCATTAATTACACTTGGGACCATGTTATTAGGGAATGGATGTATGTTAATGATATGGACTTCCTGCACATGTGTGATATCGTCATAAGAGATATTTAGGTAGCATGGCATAACCTACATGATCGACAATAGCTTCTTCTTCCAATGTTCATCCTTCAGGGACAGGGCACCAAATTTCTACTGGTCGAGGTAGGGATAGAGGAGATGAACATCCACTTTAGATAGTACTTAGAATCACATATATGATTTAGCCAACTTCTAGGAATTTGAGCATCACCTAATGTGTTACAAGCACATTATCAGTTCTTTCTCATGGTGTTTATGCATTGATAGATCCTGGATCTACCTCTTTCATATATTATGCCCTTGTTTCAAGTAAGCTTGGGATAGAACAAAAGTTACTAGGCCATTTGTTGTATCTACGCCTGTCAATGAATTAATTATAGCAAAACAAGTCTATCGAGATTATATGATAATGATCTGTAGTCGTTTCATACCACGACTAATCTGATTGAGTTAAATATGCTTATTTTGATGTCATTATAGGCATATATTAGATAACTTCCTATTAAGCCAATGTAGATTGTCTTATGACGATCTTAGATTTTATTTTCTGGGTGATCCGACCTTAGAATAGAAAGGCAACCCCGCAACATCCAAAGGTAGGTTTATTTCCTACCTTCAGGCATGAAGATAATCTCCAAAGGGTATATGTACTATTTACTGAGTCAGAAGGACCAAAGAAGATCTAGTGACTCCTCAGTTAGTTCCTGTCTGGTGTTCCGTGTCTCATTTAGTTCCCTGTAGAAATTTCCTAGTCAAAAAATCTAGGAGAGAAATATTTCTCCTTGTATAAATTCAATTTGAAAATCAAAGCTAGATAATAAAGCCTGCCATCTAGCAAATATTTGTTTAGAAATCAGGGTTTTTTACATCTTTTTGTAAAACATCTTTCGCTGCTTTGCAGTCTACTCGTAGTAAAAATTCTTTATTTATTAAATCATCTTGAAATTTGGTGATACATAGCACTACTATCTTTAGAATAAATCTACTTTCCCAACAAATAAACTATTTGAAGAATGAGATAAAATTTAAATGGATTGAATCCGCTTTAAAACATTTGGAGGTAGAACCAAAAATTAAAAGCCTACAAGAAGTCATAGAACAAGAAGTCTATTCAGAATTTCCTAATGCTTTTTGGGATAGGAAACGCCATATTATTGAGTTACCATATAGTGAGAGATTTAACGAAAATATCATCCCTACTAGGGAAACACCCATTCAAATGAATCAAGAGTTAATAGAATATAGTAAAAAGGAAATTAATGATTTACTTGATAAAAAAATTATTAGACCTTCCAAGTCACTGTGAAGTTGTTCGACATTTTACATCAACAATAGCGCGGAAAAAGCAAGGGGTCCCAAGGCTAGTCATTAATTATAAGACCCTTAACAAAGTTTTAAAATGGATTAGGTACCCAATACTCAATAAAAGAGATCTTTTTAAAAGGACTTATAAAGCTAACATTTATAGTAAGTTCGATATGAAATCGAGATTTTGGAAAATACAAATAGTAGAAAAAGATAAACATAAAACAACTTCTAATGTACCTTTTGGACAATACGAATGGAATGTAATGCCATTCGGACTAAAAAATGTACCGTCTGAATTTTAGAATATAATGAATAACATATTTAATCCATATAGTCATATTTCTATAGTTTATATAGATGATGTTTTAATATACTCAGAAGATATTGACCAACACTTCAAACATATCCAAACCTTTGTAAAGGTTGTTAAACAAAATGAATTAGTAGTAAAAGCTAAAAAGATTAAGTTATTCTAGACTGCTATTAGATTCCTTGGTCATGACTATATTAAGGAACGTATAAACCCATTTGCAGAGCCATAGAGTTCTCATCCAAATTTTTAGATAAATTAATTGATAAAACTCAGCTCCAGAGATTTTTAGGAAGTCTCAATTATGTTGTAGATTTTATTCCAAATATTAGACAGGTTTGTAAGCCCTTTATCAGCTTCTTAAGAAGGATCTAGTCCAATGGGGAGTAGAGCAAATAGAGACAATCCAAAACTAAAATCAATAGTTCAAAAACTTCCATGTCTAGGAATACCACATCCAGAGGCATTCATGATAGTAGAAATTGACACCTCAGACATAGGATATGGAGGCATCTTTAAATAAAGAATCTCCCTATAAAACCCCGAATAATTAGTAAGATTCACTTCAGGATTCTAGAATAATGCTTAGAAAAATTACAACTCCATTAAAAAGAAAATTCTGGCTATAGTGCTATGTATCACCAAACTTCAAGACGATTTAACAAATAAAGATTTTTCACTACGAGTAGACTGCAAAGCAGCCAAAGATGTTTCATAAAAAGATGTAAAAAATCTGGTTTCTAAAAAAATATTTGCTAGATGGCAGGCTTTGTTACCCAACTTTGATTTTCAAATCGGATTTATACAAGGAGAAAATAATTCTCTCCCAGAATTTTTGAATAGGGAATTTCTACAGGGAACTAAGTGAGACCCGAAACACCAGGAATAAGGCCCTTGAGGCCTCCATTTTAGCCCTTCAAAACAGAAGAAATAATGAAAAGACCTTTCAAAGAAGAGAAAAAACCAAATAGATATTCAGTTCTGGCAGAATTCCTATCTCTGCAAAAGCTACTATTCCATCCCCATTAAAAGAACCCATAACGAGTCAGACCAGATCACAACCATTAAAATCAGTTTTTAAAGGAGACTCCTCATTAGGTGACAAAAGTATTTCTATCCAAACAAAGGATAGCTATGAAATGAAGCCACTAGGGACATACTCTCAGGCAATTCTGCCAACAGACTCCTAAAAAGAAAACAGAGAAAAATATTCCAAATAAACAACAGTTTGAGCTAACAGTTTTACAGGTACTACCGATCATGACCCTCGATAAAAAATATGAAGGTTTTGAGTGCCAAAGTTGCTAAAACCCTGCTACACGAATTGGAATTATGTGAAGAAAGATGATCCCCTTAAAACCCAAAGATATTATGAGTTCATTTTAACAAATACCGATTAGTAAAAATTGAGCACAAATTAAAATGTTCAGATATTCCCGACAATATTCAGTGCTCGAAATTCACAATTAAAAGAAATTTAAGTCCGTTGAATGATTTGTAGATCATCTACATATACCCATTCCCCTATCAAGAGCCCATAACCCCAGACATATAACTGGTATGATTATAAGGCAGCCTGGTATAACTTTATGTATCTAAGGCCCAACACTCATTCTTGGTTTGTCAAGTATTCAAAAGATATGAAAAGTTCAATCATCCCCAGATGGTTTTACAAATGGAGGAACCAATTCGGAGAAAATAAATAGGTATTGTAAAAACATTTTTAGAAACAATTTGAAAAATTCCAAGAAGAGCAGAATAATTCTACCCTACCAGAATATATTAAATTGTGTAAGTTTCTTATTGCAAAAAGAATTTCATACATTATCAGTTGGTCCTTTGATATTCATGAATCTGGAAGGATTAAATATCTGAGTAAGACCATCAAAATCAAATGCTGGGCACCAATACCCCAGGAAGATAAGGAAACTTCAAGTTCTTCGTTATGACAGGAATCCCAACGATCCAAGAAAGAATTAAAAAGAAGGCTCCAGCAAGCCTTGTCAAACTTGGAAAAGATTCCCAACAAAAATAGATAATGGAATTATTAGATACTGCATCCTCCTATACAAGTGAACCATGCAATGGAGACATGCTAGATCCGCAAGGGATAGCTCAAGCTTATCTTCTCAACGAAAAGAAGACAGTCAGACTACCCTTTCAGAAAAATAAAAAGCTATTACAATCAAAAGCAGTGGACCCCACAGGAATCCATCCAAAAAATAATGCAGCAAAAAGAGATGCCACTTAAGGGCAAAATAAGATCTCTGAAAACTCCCAGCAGATGAAGACAAATCTTCATTAAATTCCAAACCCACATCAGGACAAATATCCAATTTTGAGGAAACCAAGTTTCAAAAAGATGAAGACAACTTTTAAATAGATCCGTGTAATGTTAAATCTGCTATGTGTGTACACATGTAAATAGATAGCATTTAGAAATTAATTGACTCATCACATTGAGGTCTATTTAAGACCTTCACCTTGTATTAGTAGGGGAATTCGAAAAACACTACATTCACTTCCATATTGCCTAAATCTCTGTATCTTTCCCTTTATATTCTCTGTATTTCCTTCTTATCAATAAGAAACTCTTTGTAAGTATTTTTCGCTTCTACTTTATTATTACTTGTAGTATTTCCATTCATTTTTCTCCTGCCTTTGTAATTAATTTTCAAGTCTTTTCCAAGTTGTTTCTGCGATCCATTAAATGGTATCAGAGCCACGTTACTGGGGAAGAGTGTGAGTTGAGTAGCTAAATTTTTATACTATCCTAGAGCCAGTCGAAATTATGTTACTCTTGAACGGTTATTTCTGTGTTTAGTTTTTCTAATACTCTTATACTATTTTCTTAGTTTTATTCCTTAAGTTGGGTAATCGTTTAATCGTAGTCTAGACGTTGGTAAGCCTGTATTTTCCGTTGTATTAGCTCTAGAGTTTAGGTACTAGAGCCGGACCCGGATAATGTTCCCTTCACCAGATCTATAGGAATAAGATAAAAGAAATTAGAGAAGATAACCAGGTAAATACTACACAAAGAAATAATTATTAAGAAGTAACATCTAAAGTAGATATTGACCCCAGGATAGTACTATCATTCCCCTGAATACTTCATATTATGTTCGAAAATTTATGCTTACACATCTATTTACAGAACAATTAAAATACTACAATAGAAGAAAATGGGTATGTTTGAAATACCATAGTGATTATTAAAATAAAAGAAAAGAAATATTAAAGGAATTAGACTATTATAAAAAACTAATACCTTCAGAAACTCTAGATAATTATTCTAGAAAGATAACTAGAAAATTAATTCTTGATAATTTAATTAGGTTATATAATGAATTATGTTATGTTAGTCCGAATTTGTCTATACAAAGAAGACAATAAGATGATATATTAATTATTCAGTTAAAACTATCTGCAAAATTCTAATGAATACCTCTGAAAATCATAACATAATTAATAGTATTAATATTTCTGCCACAACTTCTAAAATAGCTAAGATAGAAAGTGATATAAAAAATTGAAATGTCCCAAAAGAACGTTTTGAAAAGGTATATAAGACTAGACACTTTAATTTTATAAAAAATTATAATATTAAAACCTCTGAATATACGGTTGCTATTAAAAAGTCGATTGAGACTATTAAATTATTAGCAGTTGAAGACATTAACAGATATAGAAAAAACTATAACTTTCTTCACATAGGACTTGTCCAAGTCGCGGTTAAATCATTGTATCGATTAGGCTTAGACGTACCTATTAAGAGACAATAGACCACTGAACTTTGATGATTCAATATAGCAGTATTACAAAGTAATCTAGCTAATGGCCCAATATATTTTAACTGTGATATCCTAACATCAAATGTTAAAACAAAAAACATGAATAGTCAAGAAATACAAGAGAAATAGCCATAATATATAGAGTATATTATAGGATAATGAAAACTACCCTAGCTCCAAAATACCCTAGCTCCAAAAGCAAAAATAATATGTAACAAAGGGGTTACCATGCTTATGGAAGCCAATCACAATCACAACAATATTTTTGTCCCAAAAATGATAAAAATAGGATGATGTGTTAGTAAAGGATAATTGGCATTTTGACTCCATAACAGAGCCAGAAATTGAGGAAGAAAATTCAACCATTGAGCAGGTAATACAATTTCCAAATGGATCCATAGATTTAAAATTTCTAAGATCCTAATCCTTTAGTCAGGCTTCTTCAAGTAAAAGAATGTTCTTTTCATGACCTTCATTTTCAAAAAACCAAGAAGAAAAAGAGGTAACTCTTGAAGACATAGAGAAGAAATTAAAAGGAGTAGATGTCTCTGAATCAATTCCTAAGGTTGAATATGAACCTAGAATTACAAAAAGTACAAGTCCCACTGCTAGTAAGATGCTAGGAGTAAGAGACTTTTTATGCATGATCAGATCTGATGAGGAGTTTAAACTCTGGTTAGATCCAGAAAATAGCATAAAAAGGCAATGATATGTAGAAAAATATTCATTAAAGGAAAGACTATCCTTTAGGAAGAATTGGTGTGCCGATATGAAAATAATGAGATGCAATATAGAGTTCTTTAAATGGTTTGAGTGCACAGGGAAATTGGATGATCAAAAGCAATCATTAAGCGTGATCGTTAATAAATGACATACCAAAACTAAGGTGGTTGAATCTATAATTCCCCCACTAGAAGAAATTAGTTTACCAATAGATGGTAGAATTGTTACAGCTACACCTTTTAAAATTGATAAAGTAGATACCCAAGTGATTCTAAGAATAAAGATATAAATAGATTAATTCAACAAAATAATTATATTAATGAAATCCTTAAGACTGATAATATATCAATTTTTAATGATAAACCAAGCCCTTCCTATAATAGTATAAAATTAGAAACCCATCCAATATTTAAAATACCAGAGTTTACCAATGATAAGTTCTCTAAATTTCAAGAAAAGTTTGAAATCGCAGATGATTATATAGAAAAGATTAATAAATAATTAAAAGCATTAAACCGCGTCATTTAAGCACTAATTTTAGATGTTTTAGTGGGGAAAAATGGTTTCTCCCCTCATTCTCACGCTAATCCTCAGAGGAACATCGTAGAATTCTCTCTCAGAGTATTTCAAAGCAAGGGCTAGGGCTGAACTTTTCTCTTCAATTTTCAGGCAGATTCTCCAGGTTTCTTCACCAGGTATGTAGGGTTTTAGAAAGGGGATTGTCCTTCCCTTGCGTCCCCAAAGTCCTCCTCAATTTCTTCTATCAGTTTTAAGCCTTAAGCTTTCAATTATGAGAAGCATTCATGTTTATTTTCGTTGATTTCACTCAGAACGATGTTTATACTTATTGGTAATAAAATCTTCATCAGTTCCTCATCAAATTGTCATTATTATTACAAAAGTGAATTTAAGCCCTAACTTTTGAGTAATGATTTTATTTGTTAAATTCCCTCTAGTGAATGAAGAATGCTTTGGGTTGAATTCCTAGAATTTTCTTACTTTATGTATGTGTTGGGTAAATATCCCATAAATCAGAATGACTCTCTATTAGATACTTAGTAATTTAGTCAGTTAGAACACAAAACTTCTATCAGTCAAATCTCAGTCAGAATCATATCAGTCTAGCTTCAGTCAGATTTTAGCAACCTCAGTGTTGTCCAGAAAATGTCAACTGATCAGTTTGACTCCAGTTTATTTTCGAGGTGTCAGCGTGCCTCCCAGTTTTCAGACTCAGATTCAGATTTCAGTTATTTGGTCCATTAGGCAGTCATGACATTCAGTTATAGCTCTGACCATCCCCAGGACTCCAGTTCAGTTATTAGTTGCTCTGTAGACGGTTACGATGCTTCTAGATAAGCAGCTCTGACTAGTCTTAGAACCCAGTTTCAGAATCTGGTCCGATAAGGCTCTTAGGGTACTTGCAGTTATTTGTCCCTGACTAGTCTTTGGGCCCAGTTTCAAGCTATCAGCTTAGTAGTTCAGTTTAGGTTTTCCAGTGTGAGTAGAACTTAGCACCGAACGGGATGGGGTTCCAAAGCACCCAGGTTCCCAAAACTACGTTGCCAGCGTATGTTACAGTATTACTTGTCCTGATTAGCCCCAGATATTCTTGTGATCACCCATTTCATGCCTTTATACCCTGAAAAGGTATATTGGGTCCTACTGGTGGGGTGTGTACATCGGACTCCACGTCTATCTCACATGGTTATATGTCGGTTATAGACTCTCCCACTAGTCAGTCCAGTCCAGTATCAGAATAAGCAGCTCAGTTTAGTACAGTATCTTAGATTCAGTGTTTAAGACTTAGGGCATGTCCTCGACCATCAGATAGGGTCATCTTGACCATTTCAGATTATATCAGTAGTTCAGTTCAGCTTACCTATTGGTCATGGCGTGTCATTTCAGTTCAGACTTTATATTCAGTATGTTTCTCCCACTTACTCAGTACATTCAAAGTACTGATGCATGCTTTTCATGCTGTATCGTTTCATGATACAGCTGCAGGTTCTCAGATTCAACAAAGATAGTTACTTCAGTTTCAGAGCATTCCATTTCAGTAGATCAGAGTGTGAGTCCTCATCGTTCGAGGGTCTTGTATATTTACTTTAGTTGGATATGGTTTTGTATAGACTTAGAGTTAGCTGGGGGCCTGTCCCAGCAACTCCTCAGTAGTTGGCTTTCAGACTAGACTTTTCTTTCAGAATTGTATTTCAGATATATTATTTATTTCTCTACTTTCAGTCTTTACATTTTCTTAAACTGATAAATCTGTTATTTAAAAGTTCCGTTGTGCATGTGTACTCAGTATGCTAGTGTATGATCGACCAGGGGTTGACTTGGGGTCACTTGTGGCTTCAAGTACCGTGTTACGTTCAGAGTGTAGGCTCGGGGCATGACAGTAACAAGTGCTTCAACCATCACTCAAGATATTAAGACTGAATCTACAGGACAAACTTTTGAAAATCTATGTGTAGAAGACGCCGCACTACCTTAATTTATAGTATAGTGAAATATTTTATAAGAGAACCTCAAATTTTTCAAGATAGGAGTTTGGAAATATTATCTAACCTATCTGGTCCAAAATTAGATGATTTTAGATGGTATAAGGATATTTTCTTCAACAAGGTTATGGTCAGAGAAGACTGTAGTCATGATTATTGGAAAGAAAAATTCATATGTGGTTGGTAAACCAACATTATTTGCCGAAAATGTTAGGATAAAATTAAAAGATAGATCTGATGGAAAAATTCTTTATATCCAGTTAACCTATGGTGACCTTATAAGTTTTATAAATGTCATAGGACTTGTATTATGTAAAGATATAAAACTTAAAAATCAAAATAAAAAGGACAATAAAATATCCAAAAAAGAAATAGGAAGCTTTTGTCAAGACTTTGGATACATCAAGTTGTCAGCCCCTTCAAAAGAAGCGTCCAAGAAAATTAAAAGAAGATACAAACACCATAAGAATAAATCTACAAAAATCCCATCATTACAGAAAAATATTTAAAAGGCCTAATGAGAAGACAACAAAGGTGGCTTTCAGGGAAATACTGATATGTGTTGGAACTGTGGAAAATTTGGCCACAGGGCTGAGAATTGTCGGGTCCCCAATAAAAAGAAAGATCAGATCAAAATATTAGAAATTGAGCTAGAAATAAAAAATAGATTATAATATATTCTTGATGAACATGAGAATAATTCTTCCCCTGAAGAAAGTTTCAATGATGAAGACCAGCTTAATATTGCATATAGTAGTGACAGTAGTGACTCAGCTGATCATTATGGATGCACGGGAGCAGTTTGAACTTGTGATAGCCACTCATAAATGTAATTACCAATAATAACAATAAGATCTTCTTTGATATGATTGATCATATTGAAGATAAAGATCTTCAAAGAAAATATTTAATAGAATTAAAAAATATAGTTCTTGACCAGCAACATGACAAAGAAACAATTGAGCCTTTTAATATAATAAACGTACTAAAAATTTTAAAGAAAGAAAGTCTAATACAACAATACAAGATCTTCAAACTAAATTATTACATATTAAAAATGAAGTTAAAGAAGTTAAGCAAAGACTTAACAAGCTAGAAACAGATGCCCTTGCTAATAAATTATTAAATGAACTAAACCCGATGCAAGGATCTGAATTATATCATTCTGAACTAGGAGAAACATCAAAATTAGATAAGTATGAAGAAGAAATTGCGTCTCTAGAAAGCCCTTTAGAAAGTAAATCAGGAGTAAAAACTATTGCAATAGTTAAAGCCAGAGCTGACATATACCTATCATATTAGTTATAAATAGGAATTATACTATTTAAAAAATTGCAGTATTAGATATAGGTGTACACCAAAATTGTATCATTGAAGGAATAATCCCTACTAAGTACCTTGAAAAGAGTACAACGCAGTTATTCTCCGCGATAGGAGAAAGGCTCAAAATAAATTATAAACTCCATAAGGCACATATATGCAATAGTGGAATATTCTTTATTAATAATTTTGTAATAACTAAAGATATAAAAGAAGAAATAATATTAGGCACTGTCACACCCCACCTTAGGAGGCATGACTGGCACCTGGTGCCGCACTAGGATCTGAACTGTCCTGACTGGGCTTAGGCATTCCTGGTGCATGCCTACAACTCAATTCAAGAAAACGATAAGCTATATATCGGCTGTAAACACAGTCTCAGGACGACAACGCCATATAGCCACTTTTAAAAGAAAATAGCTAACCAACAACAAGCAATAAAGGGGATATTATGCGAGTCGACAAGACCACCATGCTGTCTTGTTATACGAAAATGAAAACAAGTAGTCATAACTATGCTATAGCCGACAAGGCTGCTAACTAAAAGCTAAACTAGGCCGCACACGACCATCATGCAAAATAAACATACATAGGCCCCACACGTCCAACAACAAAAACCAACAACTAAGAATCTGTAGCATGAAAGCCTCTAGGAGTGGAATAATAGGCGGGAAAGGGCCGCTACCTACCTATAAACTGTACAACAAAAGAAAAAACCTTCTAACTATCAACCCCAGAAAAAAGGAGTTGACTAGACCGCTGACTCTGGCTGATGACTAAGGAGGTCCTGAACTGTGTATCCGCACCTACAGGCAAGTAATGCAGCACCCCAAAGATGGGTATCAATATAATGTGTATCGAATATGTAAGGCAGTAATGAAAATGACTAAAATGTACTGATAATAAAACTGGAAATGATTCAATAGGAAGGATAAGAGATACAACCTACGCCCTACAACTTGTTGCATAATTAAAAATAAGTAATGCAACCAATAACCTTACCTGGCCTCGATAAGCCCGAAAGGTACAACCATCACAAAATAACACACCCGGGGCCCCCATAAGCCCTGGCGAGCACACTTCAATCTATATAACCCTAATAAGGTCAAAATGAGTCTTTAGGTAACTATAGCCAACCTATCGGTCCCCTGGGTCTGCAACTGAACCTGCTCGGCTCCAGTAGCTGTGTCTGAGTCCGATGGACTCCTGTAAGTACACCTTGGGTACACAAGGCTCAACAAAGACCAGTGATGTCGATACGACATAAAAATAGAAGTCCAGCCATGGATGGACTGTAGTATGGCCTTTAGTCCTGAGTATAGTCCCTTGGGATAACATATAGCTCCTTGGAGCGATCCATATAGCCCCGAAGGCGATGACATAGCTAGTAACCCTGAGGTTGGTCAACGGAAGGCTATATAGGGTAGGGTCAGTCCCAATCTAAATAGAAAATGCTAATCTCAAACTAATGCTAGCTGCTAACTACAATTTCAATGATTCTGGCTTTCTTACAATGGATTATGGTCGCATTACAATACGAAAGGAATAACTTGTTGAAGGAATTCTCCTTCACGTACCTCAAATGTCGACTTTCGTTTAACTGGCGAGTTTCAACCTGCAATTGGCGGTTCCACTCAACTACATCCCTTATACTAAAAGAATAGGGATAATTTCAATACTAAATTCGGCAAATAGCAATATCTTTTGATAATAATATTAACTATAATTCAACTCCGAATAAATCGACCAAAAACCCATAATTTCTCGAGAGTTCAGAAGGGAGAAATGCTTACCTAATACCTGCGTCCGTTTAGGATTCAATTTGGAGTAACTCTAACAACCTTTACTCTGAGGGGTTTTGGTATACCGAGTGAATTTTCAAGAAATAACTCTATAGAAATTCTCTTCGTAGGCCCAAAACTCGTTACCCAAAGTTAATTTGCATTTGGATGGTGTTTGATAGCATAATTTGATGAAAAATTGATGAAAGTTGCGTGCCTCTTCTGATTTTTGTCGTGGGATTATTTGTTAAATGAATGAAATTAAACAAGGAGGCTTATATATATACATGGGTGGTGGTAGGGGGTCGCGCCCCGCGCTGTCGAACGCACCAAGGGTGCTGGCACCCCGAGCTGCCCTGTGCGCTGGTAGGCTGGTGCGCCGCGCTGCCCCTTGCGCAGGCTGGCTGGTGCGTCATGCTGGCCCTTTCCACCCTGGCCTCTTCCGATTAGCTAATTCACTTGACGATGTCCGCTCTCGTCCTGCCTCCGAGGCTTTTTCAGCACGCGTCAAAATAAACTCTCATCACTCGTCACAAATCCATGCGCGCACATACTAACCGCTAACATCCTATGAGGTGTAACAGGAACCACCTTTATTACCCAAATAAAACCATATGTTACTAATTTAGACGGCATCCATACCACTGCTCTAGGAAAAGAGATCATTTTTCCCTACCTAAATAATATGTAAAAAGAATAAAGTGAATTTATAAAAGAAAAAACTATCTTTAGAATAAATCTGCTTTCCCAATAAATTATTTCTACGATCTGTTAAATTGTATTAGAGCCATGTTGTCCGGGAGGAGTATGAGTTTAAGTAGCTAAATTTTTATACTATCCTAGAGGCAGTCGAAATTATGTTACTCTTGAATGGTTATTTCTGTGTTTAGTTTTGCTGATACTCTTATACTATTTCTTAGTTTTATTCCTTTAGTTGGACAACCGTTCAATCGCGGTCTAGACGTTGGAAAACCTGTATTTTTCCGTTGGATTAGCTCTAAAATTTAGGTACTAGAGCCAAACTCAGATGGTGTACCCGTCACCATACCTAAAGGAAGAAGATAAAAGAAATTAGAGAAGATAACAAGTAAATACTACACAAAGAAATAATTATTAAGTAGTAACATTTAAAGTAGATATTGGCCCCAGGATAGTACTACCATTCCCCTGAATACTTCGTATTATGTTCAAAAATTTATGCTTACACATCCATTTACAAAACAATTAAAATACTACAGTAGAAGAAATGGGTATGTTTGAAATACCAGAGTAATTTAAAAAGAAAAGAAAAGAAATATTAAAGGACTTAGACTATTATAAAAAACTAATACCTTCAGAAACTCTAGATAATTATTCTAGAAAGATAACTACAAAATTAATTCTTGACAATTAAATCAGGTTATATTAAGAATTATGTTATGTTAGTGATAATTGTCTATATAAAGAAGACAATTAGATGATATATCAATTATTCAGTCAAAACTATCTGCACAATTCTAATGGACACCTCTAAACTTCAGAACATAATAAATAGTATTAATATTTCTGTCACAACTTCTAAAATAGCTAAGATAGAAAGTGATATAAAAAATTGAAATGTCCCAAAAGAACGTTTTGAAAAGGTATATAAGACTAGACACTTTAATGTTATAATAAAATATAATATTAAAACCTTCAGATCTATAGACGCTATTAATTAGTCTATTGAGACTATTAAATTATTAGCAACTGAAGGCGTTAACAGATATAGAGAAAACTATAAGTTTCTTCACATAGGACTTGTAAAAGTCGCGGTTAAACCGTTGTATCGATTAGGCTTACGTACCTATATGTTTTATATTAAGAGAATAGACTATTGAACTTTGATTATTCATTATTAGCAGTATTACAAAGTAATCTATCTAATGGCATGGTATATTTTAACTGTTATCCTAATTTTTCTATAGATATTAATGATCAAAATGTAATGGATACTTTAATATTAAATTTTAAAACAAAAAACATGCTTAGTAAAGAAAATACAAGAGAAATAGCCATAATATATAGACTTTATTATAGTCTAATGAAAACTATCTTAGCTCCAAAAGCAAAAATAGTAAGTTACAAAGGAGTTACCATGCTTATGAAAGCAAATAACAATTACAACAATATTTTAATCCCAAAAATGATAAAATGGGATGATGTGTTAGTAACGGATAATTGGCATTTTGACTCCATAATGGAGCTAGAAATTGAGGAAGAAAATTCAACCATTGAGCAGGTAATAAAATTTCCAGATGAATCTATAGATTTAAAATTTCTAAGATCCCAATCCTTTAGTCATGCTTCTTCTAGTAAAAGAATGTCATTTTCAACACCTTAATTTTCAAAAACCCAAGAAGAAAAAGAGATAACTCTTGAAGATATAGAGAAGAAATTAAAAGGCGTAAATTTCTCTGAAACAATTCCTAAGGTTGAATACAAACCTAGAATTACCAAATGAATAAGTCCCGCTGCTAGTGAGATGTTAGGAGTAAGAGACTTTTCATACATGATCAGATCTGATGAGGAGTTCGAACCAGACTTTGAATATTTAGATAAACTCTAGTTAGATCCAGAAAATAACATAAAAATGCAATGATATGCAGAAAATATTCATTAAAGAAAAGGTTATCCTTTAGGAAAAATTGGTGTGCCAATATGAAAAGAATAAGATGCAATATAGAGTTCTTTAAATGATTTGAGTACAAAGGGAAATTGGATGATCAAAAGGAATCAAGCATGATCATTAATAAATGGCATACCAAAACTAAGGTGGTTGAATCTATAATTCCCCCATTAGAAGAAATTAGTTTTCCAATAGATGGTAGAATTGTTACAGCTACACCTTTTAAAATTGATATAGTAGACACCCAAGTGATCCTAAGAATAAAGATATAAATAGATTAATTCAACAAAATAATTATATTAATCAACTTCTATACATAGTGTAATGCCTCAAAAACTCAAAGACTAGACTGGGGACTTAAATTAGGAAATTTGCAGAAAATGTCTCAGGACGACTCAGCTAATGGGTCATTGTGAGAACTAACGACTCGTTAGGTCAGTCGTGAGAAGGAGGAGTGAGAAATGATAAGGGAGAAGCAGTGTACCCAACGTAAGACCGCACGAGTCGTGGTCACCTGTAACGACTCGTTATGTCCCCCGTTCTCAACCCTAGTCAGTTGTCAGGCAATATACCTAACGAGTGACACCACAAGTCGTTATCACTGGTAACGACTCATTGTGTGACCCGTGGTCAAGCCTAGTATAGAAATTTCAAAGGTGAGGCAGTGTGGTCCACGACTGGTGACCACGACTTGTTAGGTCCCTCGTGGTGACCTACAGGGTAATCCAGGTAATGCACTCAACGGGTGTGACCATGAGTCGTGGTCAGTCACCACGACCCGTCAGGTCACTCATTAGGGTCACCTATAAGTTTTTTCGGCAATTTTCCTAAGGTCTATTTTGTAATTTTCTACTCTCCTAATCTTTAAAATACATCATTTTGGACATAAATTCAGACTTATTAGAGGGTTTGGAAGGTTCCTCCCCTCATTCCCACATTTATTCTCAGAAATATTATCGAAAAGTCTCTCAAGAACCCTTCAAGCAAGCCTAGGGTTTTCCTCCATTGCAGCAGTCCAAGGTTTCTCCTTCAAGAAACTTCAACTTAGGTATGTGGAAATTTAATAAGGGAATTGTCCTTCCCTTGTGTCCCCCAAAATCCTTTCATAATTTCTCTATTAGCTTTAGCCCTGAGTTTCTGAATCCAAATAAATTTCATGTTATTTTTCGTTAATTTCACCTGGAATAGTATCCATATTTATTGTTCATATGACCTTCATCAGTTCCTTATTAAATTGTCGATGTTCGTACAAAAGTGATTAAAGCCCTAAACTCTCGAGTGAAGATTATTGTGCTTATTAAATTCCATCTAGTGAATGAGGAATATTTTGGGCTGAATTTCCTTGTAATTCTTATTATATATATGATGAGAAAATATTCCATTGATAAGATGATTTTATCCTTGTCGGATGAGATTTCTTTTATTCTTAAAATTATGCCATATTATGGAATTCCCGTGTTGTTGGAATAAGTTGAGTTCTCTATTAGCTACTTAGTAGTTTAGTTCAGTTAGAATGTAGAATCTCTTAAGAACTATTCAGAACTTGTCAACTGATCAGTTTGACTTTAGTCTTTTCCTGAGGTGTTAGTGGTGCCTCCCAATTATCAGAATCAGACTTAGAATCTAGTTTACTGGTCCATTAGGCGGTCATGACATTTTAGATATATAGCTGTGACCAGCCCCAAGACCCCAGTTCAGTTTATAGATTGTTCTTAGACGGTTAAGACGCTTCTAAATAAGCAGCTCTGACCAGTCTAGAACCCAGTTTTAGAATCTAGTCCGATAAGACTCTCAGGGTACTTTCAGTTATATGTCCCTATCTTGGACCCCAATTTCAAGCTATCAGCCTAGTAGTTCAGTTTAGGTTTTCCAGTGGCAGCAGACTTAGCACTTAACGGGCCGGGGTTCCAATGCACCAAGGTTCCCAAAACTACGTTGCTAGCGTAGGTTATAGTATTACTTGGCCTGATTAGCCCCAGACTTTTATGATCACCCAGTTCATGCCTTTATACCCTGGCAAGGTATATTGGGTCCTACATGTGGGGTGTATACATCGGACTCTACGTCTAGCTCACGTGGTTATATGTCAGTTATAGACTCTCCCTCTAGTCAGTCTAGTCCAGTTTTAGAATAGGTAGCTCAGCTCAGTACAGTATTTCAGAATCAGAACTCTAAAACTTAGGACATGTCTTTGACCATCAGACGGGGTCATGTTGACCATTTCAGTTTACATCAGTAGTTCAGTTCAGCTTACTTGTTGGTCATTGCGTGTCATTTCAGTTCAGACTTTGTATTGAGTCATGTTATCTCCCACTTACTCAGTATAATTAAAGTACTGACGCATACTTTTATGTTGTGTTGTTTCATGATAGAGCTGCAGGTTCCCAAACTCAACATCGTTAACCTTTGCGATTCAGATCCTCCTCCGTTGAAGCCGAAGTGTGAGTCCTCATCATTCAAGGGCCTTGTTTTACTTACTTTCAGTTGCTTATTAATTTTAGTTAGACTTGGAGTTAGTTGGGGGCTTGTCCCAGCAACTCATCAGTTAGAAGGCTTTCAGACATAGAGTTAATTCAGACTTCAGATGATATAAATTTTATGTTTTCTTTTAGTTTTATTTTCTTAAATGCTCTTGTGTTGTTATTTCAAAGCTCCCACTATATTTGTTT
Organism: Datura wrightii; assembly: GCA_035772735.1. Classification (NCBI taxonomy): domain Eukaryota; kingdom Viridiplantae; phylum Streptophyta; class Magnoliopsida; order Solanales; family Solanaceae; genus Datura; species Datura wrightii. The sequence continues at coordinate 119,348,615 of JASDFA010000010.1, read as the reverse complement.
TACTCAGAATACCAGTGTATGATAGACCAGGGGTTGATTTGGGGTCACTTGTGACATCAAGTACCGTGTCCTGTCCACGGTGTAGACTCGGGGCGTGACACATATTCTCTAATCAAATCCTTAAGACTGATAATAAATCAATTTTTAATGATAAACCGAGCGCTTCCTATAATAATAAAAAATTATAAACCCATCCAATATTTAAAATACCAGAATTTTTCAAAGATAAATTCTTTAAATTTCAAGAAAAGTTTGAAATCACAGATGATCATATAGAAAAGATTAAAGAAAAATTAAAAGCTGAATTAAAATTAAAGAATGAATAAAATTAAAACATGAATTAAAATTAAAAGATGATAAGGTCATAAGAACAATATTCGAAAATTCTGATAACAACATTAAAAAGTTAAGTTCTAAATATTCCATCAAAAAGAATTATTATAATAAACACTTGTTCCCCAATATGCAGTATGAAGAAAATAAATTTCTATCTCATACTTCACACTCTGGAAATGAAATTGTTGAATGAAATATTGATGGACGTACAAAACATCAAATATAAAACAAGTTACATGAAATGGGAAGGACCATTACGACCTATAAAATGTAAAACTGCACGGATAAACAAGCTGCCACTCTAATTATATCTAGATTCACTGGGACATTAAAATATTGGTGGGATAATTATCTCACTGAAGATAATAGACATAGTGTAACAAATGCTTCAACCATCACTCAAGATATTAAGACTGAATCTACAGGACAAATTTTTGAAAATCTATGCGTAGAAGATGCCACCGCAACCTTAATTTATAGTATAGTGAAATATTTTATAGGAGAACCTCAACTTTTTCAAGATAGGAGTTTGAAAAGATTATCTAACCTATCTTGTCCAAAGTCAGATGATTTTAGATGGTATAAGGATATTTTCCTTCACAAGGTTATGGTCAGAGAAGAATGTAGTCATGATTATTTGAAAGAAAAAATCATAAGTTCTTTACCAACATTATTTGCGGAAAAGGTTAGGATAAAATTAAAAGATAGACTTGATGAAAAAATTCTTTATAGCCAGTTAACCTATGGTGACCTTATAAGTTTTATAAATGTCACAGGACTTGAATTATGTACTGATATGCAACTTAAAAATCAAATTATAAAGGACAATAAAATATCCAAAAAAGAAATAGGAAGCTTTTGTCAAGACTTTAGATACATCAAGTTGTCAGCCCCTTCAAAGAAGCATCCAAGAAAATTAAAAGAAGATACAAACACCATAAGAATAAATTTGAAAAACCGAATCATTACAGAAAAATATTTAAAAGGCATAAATGAGAAGCCAACAAAGGTGGCATTGAAGGAAATACTTGTAAGTGTTGGAATTGTGGAAAATTTAGCCCGATTGTCGGGTCCCTAATAAAAAGAAAGATAAGATCAATAAGTTAAAACTTGAGCCAGAAATAAAAAAATAGATTATATTATATTCTTGATGAACATGAGAATAATTCTTCCCCTGAAGAAAGTTTCAATGATGAAGACCAGCTTAATATTGCATATAGTTCTGACAGTAGTGACTCAGCTGATCATTGTGGATGCACGGGAGTAGTCTGCACTTGTGATAGCCACTCATTAATGTCATTACCAATAATAACAAGGAGATCTTCTTTGATATGATTGATCATATTGATGATAAAGATCTTAAAAGAAAATATTTAGTAGAATTAAAAAATATAGTTCTTGACCAACAACACGACAAAGAAACAATTGAGCCTTTTAATATGAAAAACATACTAAAAAAATTTAAAGAACAAAAGTCTAATACAACAGTAGAAGATCTTCAAACTAAATTATTACATATTAAAAATGAAGTTAAAGAAGTTAAGCAAAGACTTAACAAGCTAGAAATAGATGCCCTTGCTAATAAATTACTAAATGAACTAAACCTGATGCAAGGATCTAAATTATATCAATCCGAAGTAGGAGAAACATCAAAAATAGAAAAGCACGAAGAAGAAATCGAGTCTCTAGAAAGCCCTTTAGAAAGTATATCAGGAGTAAAAACTATTGCAATAGTTAAAGCCAAAGCTGGCATACACCTATCACATTAGTTATAAATAAAAATTATACTATTTACAAAATTGCATTATTAGATACATGTGCAGATAAAAACTGCCTTATTGAAGGAATAAGCCCTACTAAGTACCTTGAAAAGAGGAAAACGCGGTTATTCTCTGCGACAGGAGAAATGGTCAAAATAAATTATAAACTCCGTAAGGCACACATATGCAATAATCAAATCTTCTTTATTAATGATTTTTTAATAGCTAAAGAAATAAATGAAGAAATACTATTAGGCACCCCCTTTATAACCCAAATAAAACCATATGTCGTTGATTTAGATGGCATCCAAACCATTGCTCTAGGAAAAGAGAAGAGATCATTTTTACTTACCTAAATAATATGTCAAAAGAAGAAATTGAATTTATAAAATTTAGAATAAATCTGCTTTCCCAACAAATTATTTTTATGATCTGTTAAATAGTATCAGAGCCATGTTGCCCGAACTAGAGTCGGGGTCTCGGATGTAGCATATTTAACCCAAACTAGATGGTAAACATGCCCTTTGGAAATCATTTTCCTGGCCTTAAGGTAGGAAACAAAGAGACCTATAGGCTCGGCTGAACTACCATTCCATTCTGGGACTGGCTCACCTAGAAACCGAAACTCTACCGTACGGGTTCTACAAATCACTGAGGCATAACATGCATGCAACCAATTCATAAAAAAGATAATATCAAAATCAATCATCTCTAACTCTACTAGATCGACTGAGGTGACTTTCTGAAGGACAGTGGCAGGGCAATTTCTGTACACCTGTTGGCTATAACTGAGTCACCGGATAGAGTAGAGACTAAGAAGGGCTTTGATAGGATTTCGGGACTAACTCTGAAAATAATAGAAACATAAGGAGTCACAAAAGATAAAGTATCCCCTATATCTAACAATTCATATATATCAAGATGAAATACTCACAACATACCAGTGACTACATCTGGAGAGACTTCCTACTCCTGACGTGATGAGAGGGCATAAGAGTTGTTTTGATGCTGTCCACCACCTGCACTAGTGGATGCACCCTGCTGAGAAGGACGTGCTGCTGGAGCTGCTGCTGAACTAGTAGTTTGGGCACGACCTCTGCTATTGCCTTGTCTAACCAAAGGACACTCGATGCGCATGTACCCGGGTTTCCCACACCCGAAGCAAACATGTAATCTGACTAAGAACTCTCCTATGTGGTTCTTACCATATTTTCCATAGACTAGAAAGGTGCACTCTACTGATATGACCCTCTATCACCTCAAACCTGATGCCCTTCTCCTTTGATCACCCTGCAATCTAGATGGGACACTGGCTGATGATGGTGTTGGGGCCGATGACCTCTTGTGGGACTACTGATGATGTCTACCACTAGACCTCTATAGGGAGAATCCAAAGCTTCCTATCCTATCCCTCTTGGCTTCCCTCTCCTTTTCCCTTATCTGATCCTCCTTAATCTATTGGATATATATCACCAATCGGGAGAAATCAAGATCCCCGTTCAACAATACTGTCCTACATTTCTTTACCAGTGAATCTGACAACCCATACATAAATCTATTCATGTGAGCTCTCTGATCTAACACCATCTCTGGATCATATTTGGATAGTTGGGTGAACTCCAAGGCGTACTCTTTGATAGTCATATCATTTCGCCTCAAATTGACGAACTCTGCTGCCTTTGTTCTCTCAACTCCCTAGGGAAGAATCTATCTAAGAAGGCTATCATGAACTCCTCCCAGCTCATAGGAACTGCACCCACTGCTCTACCTTCCCTCCACTAACGGTACCTAATATAAGCAACCCCCTTCAACTGATAGGAGGCTAAGTCTGCACTCTCTTCTCCCATCACCCTCATAATCTTGGTGATCTTCTAAATCTCTTCTAGAAATTCATGTGGGTCCTCATCCACTCTTGACCCAAGAAACTGAAGGGGATTCATCCTGAGGAAAACTCTAACTCGAGCCATCGCTGCATTCATTTTGGGGAACATGAGCCACTGCCTGCTAATTGACCTGAGTGGTTAAGGCCTGAGCCAGCAATTGAAAAGCTTCCCTAAACTCAGCATAAGAGACCTTCTCGGGTAAAGGACTTTCTGGCGATGGTGAGGCTTGCTGATGCTCATCTCCATTGCAATCCTCATGGCTATTTCCATTCCCGTTCCTTCTTCCATTCATATGGAATGGAGGCATGATTCTACAAATGCATATAGCACGAGTTTAGAAGGATAGAGAGATACTTCATTGCACGACATAGATAATGAAAGAAAGAAAATTTCCTAAAACAACTTGTACCCTCTCCCCCATAAGTATGGCTCGCTTCACACCCATGGAAGAGACTCCACTTAACGCGACTTTCAAACACCCTAGGACACTCTAAACCTTGGCTTTGATACCAAGTTTGGCAAGACCCAAGCTGGGAACTCGGATTAAGAAACAGGACCTAGAACAATGAATAGCTTCAAGTCAACCCATGGAATAAAAATAGCAGCTAAAGAGCATAACTTAATGAAAGACTGATAAGCTGAACATGAATATGCAGAAGTCTACACACATGATAATAATAAACCGAGTCAACACTAACAAGCTGAGATTCTACATACTATCTGAAAATACTCTAACATAACCGATGAGCTGATGGCACAACATCCACAACTAGCTTGACAAAAGTATGTAACTGAAATAACAAAATAATAAACTAAACTGAGTGTCCTTGGAAGATGAGGACTCACTAGCATTGTCTAGCAAGACTGATACAGAAGTATGACCAATGGCGCGACTGAGTCTAATATCTCAAACCTGTATCATGAAACGATATAACATAGAGTATATGGTCAGTACTTTGAATGTACTGAGTATGCAAGGTAAATAAAAACAGACTCATAAAATACATAAAAGTTCATAAGAGTAGGACATTTCAAACATGAAGTAATAATCATAGCTTAAACATGAGGGCTCAAGGTTTTAAAAACCATTCATAAACTAGTCATAATCTTAATCATACGAGAAATCTAGTAAAAACATAACTTGAGCCAAAGTATCATAATCATGATCATACATAAAAGATAAGGAACAATGGGAGGACTCGGCTTAACCGACAACATCATAATAGAACTTACATGATGCCCAACTATATCACTCTAGTGGGGCAGAGCCATCCCCGACTTTCCAGGCAAGGGATGTACATCGCGCGATATCACTAATGGGACCCACCTAGAGTCCAGGGACCCATATAAAGTCCATGAATATAAAACTACGTTGTCGTGTAGTTCTGAGACCACGGAGTTTGCCTGAAAGCCAGGCCTACTCGGTGCTAGACACTGCTTCCCAAAACATGCACATAAAGCTGATATAATCATCGTGAAATCATACATGAAATTCATGGCTAGTTAAATCATAACATACTTGATCATACTTGAAATACATGATTAGCCATGAAATAAGGGCCCGTCAGTCGGCCAAAATGATAAACTCATAAATCTTGAAAAATATACATGCTTGAGAAGATCACCATACTTGAGATTTATAAATTCCTGAAGAGTACTTGTAGGAAATCATATAATATATCACAAATCATAAATTAGGGCCTATGAGAATCACCATCATAATAGAATCATGAACATGACTTTTCATGAAGCTTGAATAATTGGGCATAATTTTTCTAAAATTTGGAATCATGAATTAATAATCACAATAGGTATAAAATATGTCCATATATCTTAAAATATAATTTGAAACATGAAGGGAATTGATCCATAAATAAATCATCGAGAATTTCATGAAAGTTGGGATAAAACCCCAATTGGATCACATTCGAATTCATGAACTTGAGGAGAAATTTAGGCATATGAGTGAAAGGAAACTCTCATTCATAGACCTACAAACTTGGGTGAACTGATTCTTATCTTGACTTGGAAAGCTCAAGAGATTTGGAGGAGAATTGGAGGATTGCTAAACTTGATCTTCAATGGAACCCGCTAAACTTGCATGCATGGGAGTTTAATGACATAGAATAGGTTAAACTCCCCTAATACACTCCTTTTAGGGCTTAAAACAATGTAGTTTAGGGCTTAGGAGCTTAGGATTTGCGGTAATACCCATAATGAATTCCCTGGAAAAATTGATCTGTTAGATCTCATAAATCATACCACGAGTCATACAATCCTCTTAAGACTCGTGTTATCCTCCCATACTAACCAAGTCCAAAACCTCCGACCTTCTGAATATTTCCACGTATCTTATTACGATCCGTAACTCCATCTTATGAGTTGTACCATCACCCATACCATCGATCATTAGATAACTCCAAAGACTTGCTATGACTTTTGGTCAAGGGTTGTACCCACATACTACAACTCATAGTGGGAACTCATGGTCTGGGGAACAAAAATCTCTAACCTGATCCACTGGTCTTTCTAAGACCTGTACTACCAACCTACGACTCATAGGTTGAGTCATACTGAGGCAAGAATGTACATTTTTCTGCTGAACTCATTTCCAATCGTCTCATTTAGTTTTAGGAACTTTTAGGATATTATAATTTGGGCAATAGCTTAGTTGGTTGTTGTAATGCCCAAAAACTCAATGACTAGTCCTGGGAGTTAAAATGGAGAAAACTGGATAAAAAATCTGCACCGGGCCACAGAACGAGTCATTCTGCGACCCGTGGGGGTGACCACGAGTGGTTAAATGACTTATGGTGAGGACTTTGAACTTGAAAAATTAGGAAAATGGGGTGACCACGGGTGTGACCATGATTCGTGGTCAACACCATGAGTCGTGGGGTGATCCGTGGCCAGCGTTTGATTGAGAGTTGGGAAAGTCAGGCAGTGTACTCAACGGGTTCTCACCACGATTTGTTTTGGACACCATGAGTCATGGTGTATCCTGTGCTAACTCTAGGGAACTTTAGGCAGTATTGGCGACAGGTGGATCACTATGAGTCGTTGGGAACACCACCACTTGTGATGTCCCCCGTGGTGACCAATATGGGATTTTGGATAGTGTACCTCATGTTTGTGACCATATGTCGTGGTCACTAGGCATGACCCATTAGGTCCCTCGTGGGGGCCTGATAGTTAGTTTTCCTGCGAATTTTCTAAGGGTGTTTTAGTAATTTCCTAACCTCCTAGACTTTGAACTATGCCATTTTGGTATATTTTAAGAGAATTTAGAGGGGATAAATAGTTTCTCCCTCATTCCCTATGCAGATTTTCAGAAAACATCGTACAGTTTCTCTCAGGAGCTTTTAGAGCAAGAACTAAGGCAATCCACTTCTCTTCAGGTTCTCAAGAAAATTCTTCGGATCTCTCCACCAGATATGTGGGAACTCAACAAGGGAATAGTTCTTCCCTTGTGTCCCAAATATTTCTCCCTATTTCTCTCTATCAGTTCTAGCCCTGAAACTATCGAATGTTAAGAAATTGCCAGTCATCTTTCGTCTATATCACGTGGAATATTATTTCATGTAAATTATATATATATTCTCCACCAGCTTGTGACTGAAATGATGTTTGTTCTTGTGAAGCAAAATTTAGCCTTAGTCCTTGAACATAGAAAAATCTAGAACCTTATAATAGAGATTAAATAGTGAAATTTGCTTGATTCCTTCAGTGTTGATGATTTTCATATTGTTGGTTAGTGCTAAAGATTTAGTTAGATTGATGTCAGTGCAATTCAGTTAAAATTTTAGAATACTCAGTGTCACTCAAAAATGTTATCTGATTAGTTTTACTACAGAAATTCCCGAGGTGTCAGTAGTACCTCCCAGTTATCAAAATCAGATCCAGAACTCAGTTTTAGTGGTTCATTAGGCAATCATGACACTTTTAGATAAGTAGCTCTGAGCAGCCTTAGGACTCTAGTTACAAATTATAGTTTTTTCTTTAGACAGTTACGACGCTTCCAAATAAGGAGCTCTGACCAGTTTTAGAACCCAGTTCCAGAATCTGGTCCGATAAGACTCAAAGGGTGCTTCTAGATAGGTATTCCTAACTAGTATTGGGCCCCAGTTTCGAGCTATCAGCTTAGTATTTAGTTTAGGACTATCCAGTGAGAGTAGGACTTAGCACCGACCAGACCGGGGATCTAGCACACCCACGTTCCCAGAACTATGATACCACCGTGGGTTACAGTTTTATTGGCCTCATGGCCCCAGATTTGTGATCACCCAGTGTCATGCCTTTATACCCTGGCAAGGTATATTGGTCCTACCAATAAGGTGTATACATCGGACTCCACGTCTAGCTCATGTTGTTATATATCGGTTGTAGACTCTCTCACTAGTTACTTCAGTATCAATTTAGTCCAGTTCAGCTTGGTCTCAGCTTAGCTCAGTTCAGAATAATTTCAGACTACTCAGTACAGTTATGAGTTCATTATAGTTTTACAGACCAGTATCTCAGATTCAGAGCATGTCTTTGACCATTAGACAGGGTCTTGTAGACCATCTCAGTTATTTTGGTTATTTAGTTCAGTAGTTTCAGTTGGTCATTGCGTGACTTCTTAGTTCAACACTTCTATTTGTTGTGTATGGTTTTTCTCATTTACTCAGTACATTCAAAGTACTAACGCATACTTTTATGTTGTATCATTTTATGATACAGCTCCAAGATCTCAGTCTCAGCTTCGCTAGTCGATCGCTCTTAGAAGACTTCAGCTGTTCTATTTAGTGAGTCCTCATCTTTTGAGGAAGAAGACTATTTTATTCAGTCTTGCTTTCTTCTATTTAGATTTGGAGTTAGCTGGGGGCTTGTCCCAGTAACTCATCAGTTGTAGTGGCTTTCAGACACAAACTTGTAGTTTTGCTCAAATGTATTTAAACTTTATGATCCAGCTCTATTTCATAAATTTTTTATAGTTACTTTAAGCTTCCACTATATCTTATGTTTACTCAATATGCCAGTGTGTCATAGACCGGGGGTTGACTTGGGGTTACTTATGACTCCAAGTACCATCTTCCATCCAGGGTGTAAGCTAGGGGCGTGACAAACTTGGTATCAGAGCACTAGGTTTAGAGTATCCTAGAATGTATGAAATTCGCATCGAGTAGAGTCCTTTCATGTGTGTGAAGTGTGCCACACTTATGATGAGAAGGCCATGAGATGTTAATAGGAAAATTCCCTTTAATTCATACTCTTTATCGTGCGTTAAAATTCAATTGCAGAATTCGTTCTCCAAACTCGTTCTCTATTTCGTTTAAGTGAATTATGCCTCCACGACGTGGTAATGGAAGAAAGGCTGTTGACGCTCACCGAACTGCCCCAGCAGCCCCAACAGCCCCTCAAGACGACTCAGTGTCCACCACGGAATTCAAGGCGGCTATCTAACTGTTGGCTCAGACAGTTACCAATCAAGTGAACCAACAGGTGGTTCAAATCAACAAAAATGGGTCCGCAATAGCTGCCAGAGTTCAAGATTTCACTTGGATGAACCCTCTAGATTTTTAGGGATCTAAGGTGGGAGAGGACCCACAGGAGTTTGTAGATGATATAGAAAGATCACCCGGATTATGGGTGTCAGCTCCTCGAAGAGTGCCGACTTGGCTGCTTACCAGTTAAAAAGGGTAGCCCGAATTTGGTAGAGTAATGGAAGGAGGCGAGACCAGCGGGAGCAGAACCGGTGGAATGGGATGAGTTCACTACAGCCTTCCTAGATAGATTCTTTCCTCGGGAGATCAGGGAGGAAAAAGTAGCGAAGTTCATGAATCTGAGATAGGTAAACAGGAAAGTATAAGAATATGCTCTGGAGTTCACAAGGTTGTCTAAATATGCTCTAGAGATGGTGGCCGAGCCAAGGGCTCGCATGCTAAAGTTTGTTAATGAAGTGTCGAACCTGGTCCTCAAAGAGTGCAGGACAGCGATGCCGATTAAGGATATTGACCTCTCCAACTTTATTGTTCTTGCCCAGTAGATTGAGGCAGAAAAAATTAAAGGATATGGAATAGAAGAACAAGCGGGCAAGGACTGGCCAATCAGATTACAGCCACTAGAGGTCTGGCGGTTGTAGCCTTCTACAGCAGCAACAGCAGCAAAGGGCTCCAACACCCAGCTCAGCCAGCGCCCCTACCTTTCGGTCCCGCCAGGATCGGAAGGGTGGAGCATCTGGCTCCTAGTCCTAGAGCTACAGAGCCAGCAACAAGTATCCATCTTCCCTAAGTGTGACAAGAATCACCTAGGAGAGTGTCTTTAGGGTCGAGAGGGCTGTTTTGCTTGTGGATAGCTTGGTCATCGGCTTAAAGAGTGTTCTTCAGCAGGACGGGGAAGGTCACAATCCACTACCTCAACAGCTCTAGCAGGCCGACTAGCTCAGCAGGCCAATACTTTAGGTACGGATGGCGGTCAGCGCCAAATTCATTTTTATGCATTATCATCTCGTTAGGATCAGGAGAACTCACCTGATGTGGTCATGAGTATGTTACGTCTTTTCCATCTAGATGTGTATGCCCTACTATATCCAGTATCCACATCATCCTTGGCATTAATTGGTTACACTCTGGTTATGCCTCAGTTGATTGCAGAACTAGAGTGGTCAAATTTCAGTTTCCAAATGAGCCAGTGTTAGAGTGGACGGGCAGTAGTTCAACGCCTAAGGGTCGGTTTATTTCCTACCTTAAGGTCCAGAAGCTTATTTCTAAGGGATGTATCTATCATTTAGTTCGGGTCAAATATTCCAACTCTGAGACCCCAACTATCCAGTCTGTCCCTATTGTCAACGAATTTCCTGATGTGTTCGCCGAAGATCTTCCTAGAGTTTCTCCTGAGCGGGAAATCAACTTCGGTATAGACCTTCTCCCAGATACTCAGCCCATCTCCATTCCTCCTTATAGAATGGCTCCAGCTGAACTCAAGGAGTTGAAGGAGCAACTAAAAGACCTTCTCAGTGAGGGTTTTATCAGACCCAGCATCTCTCCCTAGGGTGCTCGAGTACTATTCGTGCGAAAGAAAGATAGTACCCTCAGAATGTGCATCGATTACCGTCAGTTGAATAAGGTTACAGTCAAGAATAGGTATCCCCTACCCAGAATTGACGACTAGTTCGATCAGCTTCAAGGAGCCAGTTGTTTCTCCAAAATTGATCTAAGGTCGGGGTATCATCAGTTAAGGGTCAGAGAGTGTGATATACCGAAAACAACTTTCAGGACTTGGTATGGTCACTACGAGTTTGTGTTTATGTCCTTTGAACTCATAAATTCCCCTGCAACCTTTATGGACCTGATGAACAGAGTCTTCAAGGAGTATCTAAATATGTTCGTCATTGTATTTATTGATGACATTCTGGTATATTCTAGAAATGAGGAAGAGCATGCTAATCACCTAAGGATAGTGCTTCAGACACTCAAAGACCGTCAGTTGTTCGCCATGTTCAACAAATGCGAATTCTGGTTAAAGTCCGTGACTTTCTTGGGTCATGTTGTCTTGGGTGAAGGTATTCAGGTTGATCCTCAAAAGATAGCAGCGGTGAAAGACTGGCCCAGACCTACCTCCCCAACCAAAATCAGAAGTTTCTTGAGTCTAGCTGGGTATTACTGACGCTATGTGGAAGGCTTTTCTTCTATAGCATCCCCTATGACTAGGCTGACTCAGAAGAAGGTGAAATTCCAGTGGTCAAATGCATGTGAGAAGAGTTTCTAGAAATTAAAAACTCAACTCACTATCGCTCCAGTTTTGACCATACTGGAAGGATCAAATCGGTTTGTAGTATATTGTGATGCTTCTAGAGTTGGGCTCAATTGCATTCTAATGCAATGGGGCAAGGTGGTAACCTACACTTCCAGACAGCTCAAAGTTCATGAAAAAAATTATCCGACTCATGACTTGGAGTTGGCAGCGGTGGTGTATGCATTGAAAATATGGAGACACTACCTATACTGGGCTCACGTGGATGTTTTCACTGATCACAAGAGCCTTCAGTATGTATTCAGCTAGAAAGATCTCAATCTTCATCAAAGAAGGTGGTTAGAACTCCTGAAGGACTGTGACATGAGCGTGCTATATCACTCGGGCAAAGCCAATATGGTGGCGGATTCCCTGAGCAGACTATCTATGGGGAGTGTGGCCCATGTTGAAGAGGGTAGAAAGGAACTGGCAAAGGATATTCACCGACTAGCTCAATTAGGGTGCAGTTGATTGACTCAGCTGAGGGTGGAGTGGTAATGCAAAGTGGGTCAGATTCCTCTTTGGTTATTGAAGTTAAGTCCACAGGATGAAGATCCCATCTTACTTAAGCTTAAGGAAGCGGTTCTCAGAAGAGAAGTTAAGGCTTTCTCCTAAAGGGGAGATGGCGTGCTCTGCTACCAGGGTAGATTGTGTGTACTGGATATGGGTGATTTGAGACAGCAGATACTGGCTGAAGCACATAGCTCGAGATATTCCATCCACCCTGGTGCTACTAAAATGTATTGTGATTTACAGGATATCTACTAGTGGAATGGCATGAAAAGAGACATTGCTGAATATGTAGCTAAGTGCCCGAACTGCCAGCAAGTCAAAATAGAGCACCAGAGACCGGGAGGTATGACTTAGGATTTCAGCATACCCACCTGGAAGTGGGAAGAAATGAATATGGATTTTATTATGGGTCTACCTCGGACTCGTCGGCAGCATGATTCTATCTGGGTAATAGTAGATCGAATGACTAAGTCAGCACACATCCTCCCAATTAAAACTATAGATTCAGTTGAGGACTATGTTAGGCTTTATATCCGGGAACTGGTCCGACTTCGTGGGGTGCCATTATCCATTGTCTCAGACAGAGGTACCTAGTTCACTTTGCATTTCTGGAAGTCTTTTCAGAAGGGACTTGGTACCAGGTCAAGCTCAGCACAACTTTTCATGCACAGACAGATGGACAAGATGAGCTTACTATTTAGACCCTATAAGAAATGCTGAGAGCTAGTGTGATTAATTTCAATGGCAGTTGGGATGATCACTTGGCTCTCATTGAGTTTTCTTACAACAACAGCTACCACTCCGATATCCAGCTGGCCCCATTTAAGGCATTATATGGCAGGAGGTGTATATCTCCTATTGGGTGGTTTGAAGTGGGTAAAGCTACTTTAATCGGGCGAGGCTCGGTTCATAAAGCTATGCATAAAGTACAACTCATTCAAGAAAGATTGAAAACATCTCAAAGCCATCAAAAATCTTATGCTGATGTGAGGAGAAGAGAATTGAAGTTTGCTGTGAATGACTGGGTTTATATGAAAATTTCACCCATTAAGGGGGTGATGAGATTTGGTAAGAAAGGAAAGTTTAGTTCGAGATATGTGGGACCCTACAGAATTTTGAGGTGAATTGGCAAGATAGCTTATGAGCTGGAATTACCTTCAGAGTTGGCATCTGTGCACCTAGTATTCCATGTGTCACTATTGAAGAAGTGCATTGATGGTCCAACTTCAATTGTGCCATTGGACAGTGTGGTAGTGAAAGATAGTCTCTCATACGAAGAGGTCCCAGTCCAGATCCTTGACCGCCAGGTTCGTAAGCTAAGGAACAAGGAGGTAGCTTTGGTCAAAGTCTTGTGGAGGAATCACCAGGTAAAGGGAGCTACGTAGGAGGCCGAAGCAAATATGATGGCCGGATACCCACATTTGTTCCCTTTCGGCTCAGTCTCAGTATAAGGTATTAATTTCCTCCCCAAAAATTGCTTTCAGTTCATATGTTTTGGTTTCTTTCATGTAAATAATTATGTGTATGATTAGTGGATTTAGTTAAGACTTATGATTCAGTTCAGAGGTAGTCATTCCTCTATTTTTAAGCTTTCATGATCAGTATATGTATATAAAGATTGCCATTCTCTATCTTCCTGTGTGTTTTCCTACATTCGAGGATGAATGTTCCCAAAAGGGAGATATTGTAATGCCCAGAAACTTAAAGACTAGCCCCGAGAGTTAAAATGGAGAAAATTGGAAAAAAAACTACACAAGGTCACAGAACGAGTCGTTCTGTGACTCGTGGGGGTGACCACGAGTCGTTATGTGACTCATGGTGAGGACTTTGAACTTGAAAAATTAGGAAAAAGGGGTGACCGCGGGTGTGACCATGGGTGTGACCAAGATTTGTGGTCAACACCACAAATCATGGGGTGATCGATGGCCAGTGTTTGATTGGGAGTTGGAAAAGTCAGGCGGTGTACTCAACGGATCCGCACCACGACTCGTTTGGGACACCACGGCCCATGGTGACTCCAGGGAACTTTAGGCAGTGTTAGCGATGGGTGGGTCACCACGAGTCATTGGGAACACCACGACTCGTGATATCCCTTGTGGTTACCATTATGGGATTTTGGAAAGTGTACCTCATCATTGTGACCACAAGTCATGGTCATTGGGCATGACCCGTTAGGTCCCTCGTGGGGGCCTAACAGTCAGTTTTCTTGAGAATTTCCTAAGGGTGTTTCAGTAATTTTCTAACCTCCTAGACTCTAAATTACGTTGTTTTTGTATATTTTAAGTGAATTTAGAGGGGCTAAATTGTTTCCCCCTCATTCCCCATGCAGAATTTTAGAAAACATCGTAGAGTTTCTCTCAGGAGCTTTCAGAGCAAGAACTAGGGCATGATAAAACTCAAAACCACACCTCTTACTGAAGTGAGAAGCGGACGATTCAATAATGAACCCAACTAGAGGTTGGGGTCGATCCCACAATGAATAGGGAGACTGGATTATAGCCAGTAATTGAACTTATAAGGTAGTTACTTAAAAATAGGGGGATTCTAAAGAAAATCAATAATAAAAAACAAATATCAAAATTTTGATTCTAAGTCAATATCAAAGTATAACTAGGGTTTGTGTTCCACATGGGTTCATAACTTCTTTGGGTATACACTTGTGATTATCACCAATACTTACTTATAGAACTGATAACTTAGGTTCATTCAAACAACCGACTAGTCCCTATTGAATGACTATACTCAATCACTTGATCAAGTATCATGAGCAGTTTCAAACTATCCGTTATCACTAAGTTCCAGATTTAACTATCCTACGACCACAACTCAAGTTAATAAAATGATCATCAAGATCAAGGCTCCATAGTAATTTTCTTTTCCTAATCTCTACCTCTTCGACCAAAGAAAGTAAAGAATTCGGGCATTTCCTAATGTTGCGCACAGTTAATAATCATAAAAGATGAAGAGGATACAATATAAGTGTTTGTATTGGTTTTAAGATCACTTTGTGTAACCCTAGCTTGTTAATTCACCATGGTTCCCACAACTGTAGCTATGGATATTTTAGCCTCTCATATTGGTAAAGTTGTGATTTGCATTCATGATTAAGAGTAAAAATCAATACTTACAATAATGATTGAGAAAAACACTTCCTTCAATTACTCCACAAAATCTTGTAAAACAAGTAGTAAGAACAAGATGAATTCAAGAAAAGGTTGATCACAAGTTGATTCAACTCAATCCTTTCTCTCTCTTTCTTGTTTCTCTCCTCTATTGTTGTATAAAACCTAAAATGTATTTATACAGAGACAAGAATCCTTTTCCTAGGCTAATCGGATGAATTTCCATATCTGGTGCCGTTGTCGTCACGAGCCAAGGTACGATCCGTAGCAACTTCCTATGACTTGTAGTTGCCTGTCGTGCCTTGCATTGTTGGATGAATTTCGGCTAAGTGTTGGATCCAGGTACGATTCGTACCTCCTTCATACGAACCATACTGATCTCCCGTAGTTTAATTCTGAAACTTTGGAATTCTTCTGAAGTTCAATACGACCGTCATGGTACGACTCGTACATTTCTTCCATAGCAGGAGTTAGCACTTCATGCAACTTTTCTAAATTTTGTGACGATTTCTTCATCATGGCTCGTACCATCTTGGTAAGATCCGTATTAAGACTCGTACATTGTCTCTCTGCACCTTAGGTCTTATGCAACTTTTCATGGACCTCAATATGACTCGTAGGTCCTTCCTACGGCTCGTACTATTGTCTGCACTTTAAACCTGTTTTGCATCTTTCAGGCTTTCTTTTGCCATTTTTAGGTCCAACATCAATTCACCCTGCAATCAAAGGAAAAGTGCCTTATATCCACATAAACATACCTAAGTTCATGCTATTTTCTTAGTTTTGAGCGTCGAATGTGTTGTAAATCCACAGCATATAAATACCCTCAACTTAAGACTTTTCCATGTCCTCAGGCAAAGAGTAGAAAAACTAAAACACGACGCTCCACTAGAAAATAGACTTAAGATACTACAACCAATACTCAAACAAACCTGCAGTTTCTATACAAACTCTATTGACCCTTTCTCATGGAACCACATCAGCTAATGTATTACAAGCAACCTTAAAACATCATAAACAGGGATCAAAACATGTTATTCATCTGTCAATAGGTAATCAAGTCATCACCAATGTTTTCCACAAATACCAATGGTAAAAGCAAACGTAATCCATGTACCCTCAAACAAATGAAGTCCCCACTCATATGTGAAATGTCAAACATGATATGGGTCTGAGCAAGTAAGGCGCTCACTCTCTCAAAGAAGTTACAAGTATTATGTGTCAGATACCATAGGCTCGCCCTTATTTTCTCTGTTTTGATTTTTCAGATGGTCGGGTTAGGATCACTATAGGACTTGATACGGCTTGTAATGTAGGCTCAGGGATGGACAGGGTAAAAATGGAAGATTTTATAAGTGACTATTCCTTCCTTGGCACTACATACATTGGCTACACCATTCACCTAATTCACCCTTTTATTCTTTCATTCCCCTTTTCCCCTTTTTATTCACAATTGCATGGGTGCGGTAGTTTTCAGCTTTTTCTTTTCAACATTTTCAAAATTTCTTTGAGCTTTATTTCTAAACATTTACAGTTTTCATCCTTTTCTTTTCATCTCACCACACCTCATTTTTCACCATTTCTTTCTTCTCTTTTCTTTTCCTTTCTTCCGTTCCCACCTTTTATGCACCCCTACTCTATCCACCCTCAACTTAAGAATTTTGCTTATGTTGAGGTTCAAAATATCCAAGGAAGGACCAAGGCTAAATCAGGCTTATTACAAAATAATGGGTATGGTTAATCGGTAATTCAATGTATTGGTCTATTCAAAGCTCAAACTTGGGATCAAGGGGTTCATGCAACTTTTGACAGGGCAATTTAGGCTAAAAGTGAGCTAAACAAAAATGGCCTATGATCATCTCCTAACCAATCATCCTTAGCCTATGCAGAGACCAACCAAGCAAGTTCTAGATCTACACCACAATACGGAACTGACTAATATACCTTACTCACACATGGTACATGAACTATTTTCACCTCACCTGTCTGTTTTATATATGGCTTAACAAAAACATTCATGTTTACAAACTAAATGACATCCAAAGATCCACAACAATCATGCATGTTGTCACAAATACATAGCTAATGTATCAGAAAATTTTTAAACAGGGTCAATTTTTTTTCACAAACCAAAACTAGTCCATTTTTATTGGCTGAATACTCCTAAGATACTTTCTAATTAAACAAAAATCACAAACTAAAAATAAAAATCCTACACATGCCGGTTGTACTAGATAACTTGTCTGAGGGAAAAGAAACTCAGCAAGAAAAACCTTCAGACGAACCAAAAATTCCCAAAAATCACAAGTACACCCCCTCCCCTTTTTGAAAAGTTAGCTTCATCCCCAAAGAATCATCTAGAGGAACATAGGGAAGAGAACATACTTGTGGCACACTAGGCGCTCCTGTCATCTCGCGGAGGTGGTACCTCCGCTGTAATAGTGGCGCTAGCCATGGCCGGCGCGCTAAATTGTGTGTCAATAGGGGGATTGGTCCCCCCCTTAGTTCTCGTGGCCACTTGGACGGCCTATGAAAATATCTGGGCTAAATGTGGCTCTCCCAAAGGGTCATGGCCATGGGCATGCTCTGGCTGGGGTGCGATGGAGCTACCTGTGTCACACCCCGCCTTGGGGGGTATGACTGGCACCTGGTGCCCTACTAGGACCTGACCTGCTGGACTGTTAAGCCTGGGCGCATCTGGCGCCTGGCTGGCTCTAACTCACATTTCTGGAAACAAAGGGCTATATAACGGCTGTAAATACAGCCCCCGGCCCATTGGCCTATAGCCTCCTGTACCTGCACTAGCAGCTGACCAGAAACATAGTAATTCAGGAAAACCTATGCGGGTCGACAAGGCCACCATGCTGTCTAGTTATCTGCAACTTAATCATAAGGCACAAAAAGAAGCTACGTGACCGGCAAGGTCACCACTACTGACAATTATGGCCCCACACGACCATCACAGAAGTAAGAAAGAGTAAGGCAACTATACAACTGCACGGCCCCACACGACCGGCTCATCTGACCACAGGGAATATATACAGAATGCAAGCCTCTAGGAATAGTAATAGAACTGATCGGGACAGGGCCCCAACCTACCCATGCTATATGCAACAAAGGAACTGAACTACACCTCTGAAATTCAGCCTCCGGATGACTGGAGCTGAATACTTAACCGTTGACAGGGAGTCACGTAGAATCGCCTGCTCGTCTAGGAATACCTGCAGGCAAGTAATGCAGCGCCCCACTGGGCGTGAGTACCACTGGTACTGAGTATGTAAAGCAACTGAAATAATATAACTGAAAACATCATCTGAAAGCAATAATATGACTGATGAAGCAGAAGTAGGAGGAATAACTTAACTGTCTGATGAAGTAGATCGTACCTGTTCTTATTGATACCGAAGGAAGTAGGAATCATACCTGGAGGCGTATCATTCTACTACCAACCCACTCGCATCTAATATAACATAGCATAGCATACATAACATAACATAGCACACACAAACCTTACCCGGCCCCCATAAGCCGGGAGGTACAATCAACATAGAATCTATGCCCCTACCCCGGTCATCCCATCTCCTATAATGGCTGTAAGCATCCTGCCGGTCCCTGGGTATGCACTTGGGCTCGCTGAGCCCCTGACTATAACTGTATCTGAGTCCGAAGGACTCTAAATCAATACCCTGGGCGTACCCGCTCGACGGGGGTGTATAAGGGCCGACCAAGGCACAATATGGGGAAACTGGCATCCCATCTTCGTCCCCTTGCGGGATGGCATATCACTCCGTAGAGCGACGTATCCTCGTCCTCTGGCGGACGAGTCGATACAGCTATTAACCCTGGGCGGTCAGGGATGCTAGGTAATCCAACCCCAATCAATACAGCGGTCTCAACTAGTCATGCTGTCTGTGTATCTCATAAGCTAAGGCTAACAGGGGTAAGGTATCGTATACTTTACATGCTGGACTAATAATAATAATCTGTACGTATTCGATACGTGCTGAGGCTGGTAAATATATATAATGTAAACATAGTCTCCTGCTAAACTGTACTGGGGCAAAGGCCATACAAGATAGTGTTTCTGCTGAAAACTATACTGTTTACTAAGTTTCTGTGGTAACATAATTTCCTATTTCTAACATGCTTTCTAAACCATATACAGTTACTATTCTATATGTGGAATGCTTTACTGATACCGTATTACCTTGCGAGGTTTCAGCTAAACACAACAATATCTTAATATGGCATATTACATCACATACTGAATATACTGGGCAACCTCAACCACTCACGCCCGAATCTAAATCGTACGGATAGGTATCGTACACGTTACAACCCAAAACTTCTCATATTGCACCAATATTCAAAATAACATGATAATCGATTTCTAAACATGCAACTGGTCTGTAAATTACTATACTGCTTCGAGGTTACTCAACTTGCCGAGGAAACTTAACTTTACATACCTTATCTTTGAATGTTCGTCCGTCAGACGAGGCTCAGCTGGTACTTCAACTATTTTCTCCCAACTGCATTCATAAATACGTCAATCAATACTAAATACAACGTTATTGTAAAGAGCGACGTTACTTTCAATTTAATTTATAGCCTAAACTTAGGCTTATCGAAAGACGGTCGAAAACTCACTATTTTTCAGCGGCCCAGAGGGAGAAATATTCACTTCTCAGCTAGGAACACATAGACATTAATTTAGAGCAATTCTACTTACTTTAGTTCGGTGGCTCGCCGATTCGTCGGCCGTATTTCGCGAAACTAACTCCGTAGAAATGCTCTCTGCTGCTAAATACCTTGGTATCTAGGATTAATTTGGGTTTGGGCAGCGTTTGGCAGCGTAATCGGATGAAAATATTTAATTTCCTTCGTCTTCCCTCGGTTCACAGCGTTTCTGGAAATTTTTATAAGTATGGAATGATTTCCAACCGAAGTGGGGGCTTTATATACTTGGGCCTGGACACGGTCAACGTGTCACGGAGCCATCGCGGAGGCCTCACCTCCGTGACACGCTGCCATCGCGGAGGGGCTCTGCCTCGGCTCCTCCCGCGATGGTTCGACAGGTTTCTCATCCGATCTTTTCCCGGGCCTTTCCCTAGCACGTATAGCTTTCAAATATGCTTAACCAATGTGCGAATAGGTCGTCTAAGTGCCGGGAATTCTACGGGGTATAACATTCTCCCCCCCTTAGGAACATTCGTCCTCGAATGTATATTGCTATCTAGAGGACTGCTTACTTTACCTTCTGGGAAAATTTTGGCAGAGTTTCCCCTGTAACATGGACTATCGCAAAAACCTGAAATGCAGAAAAATCTAACACAGGCACTGCATACAATGTTCTAAACTTCACTGGACAACTAAATATCACTCCTTCTTTATCATTTACAAACATACAATCATAAGATACTGTATAAGTACTGATACGGACATACCTGTCGTCCGACTAGGCCTGAAATAGGTGAGGGTATCTGATTTTCATATCTTCTTCAGCCTCCCACATCATTTCTTCCCGATTTCTGTTACGCCACAATACCTTGACAGACGCAACGTCTTTAGTTCTCAGCCTGCAAATCTGTCTGTCTAAAATGGCTACGGGAACCTCTTCATAGGCTAACTCCTCTGTGACCTGAACATCCTGGACTGGAACTACTGTAGAAGGGTCCCCTACGAACTTTCTTAACATAGAAACATGGAATACTGGGTGAACAGATGCTAACTCTGGAGGCAAGTTTAGCTTATATGCCACGCGGCCTATTCTTCGCCGAATTTGATACGGCCCAATGAATCTTGGGCTAAGCTTCACTTTCTTGCCAAACCTCATTACCCCTTTCATCGGGGACACTTTCAGATATACCCAGTCGTTTACCGAAAATTCTAGATTTCTGCGCTGTCTATCTGCATATGACTTCTGACGGCTCTGAGCGGTCAGTAAACGTTCTCGGATAAGCTTTATCTTTTCCTCGGACTGCCGAACAATGTCTGGGCCAACTAATGCTGATTCTCCTATCTCAAACCAGCCCACTGGCGATCTACATTTTCGCCCGTACAATGCCTCGAAAGGCGCCATCTGAATAGCTGAATGGTAGCTATTATTATAAGCAAATTCGATTAACGGAAGATGTTCATCCCAGCTACCCCCAAAATCTAACACACACGCTCGTAGCATATCTTCGAGCGTCTGAATTGTACGTTCAGCCTGCCCGTCTGTCTGAGGATGGAATGCTGTGCTCAGATTAATCTGCGTCCCCAGACCTTTCTGAAATGACTACCAGAACCTAGCTGTAAACTGTGCCCCTCTGTCTGAAATGATAGATGTCGGCACTCTATGTAATCTAACTATTTCTCTGATATACAATTCGGCATAATCCTCAGCTGAGAAGGTAGCCCTTGCTGGCAAGAAATGAGCTGATTTTGTCAGCCTATCAACTATTACCCAAATGGAATCATTTCTGCGTCTGGTACGGGGTAACCCTGTTACAAAATCCATATTTATTGCTTCCCATTTCCACATAGGTATCGATATCTCTTGAGTCAAACCACCCGGTTTCTGGTGCTCTGCATTCACCTGCTGACAATTAGCACATCTAGATACAAATTCAGCTATTTCAGTTTTCATACCTGGTCACCAGTAGATGTCTCTGATGTCGTGGTACATTTTCGTCACCCCTAGGTGAAGGGAATAGCGAGCGTAATGTACCTCGTGCATAATCTGCCCACGAAGGCCTGAGACATTCGGGACACAAAGGCGGCCCTTACAGCGTAGCACACCATCCTCGGTTGTCTGAAAATCTGGCTCCTTACCCTTCTGAACTCTATCTCTGAGCTGGACTAAATCGGGATCCTCAGCTGCCTGGAAGCATATGCAATTACTCTACCATGCTGCATCAACACACAACCCAAACTGACACCTGACGCGTCGCAATAGACTGAATAACCTTCTGTGCCTTCCGGCAGCGCTAGTACTGGGGCGGAGGTTAATCTGTCTTTCAGTTCCTGGAAACTCTGCTCACATGCCTCCGTCCACTGAAACTTTGCTGCTTTCTGTGTCAATTTCGTTAAGGGTGCTGCAATGGATGAGAATCCCTCAACGAACCTCCGATAGTATCCTGCCAACCCCAGAAAGCTACAAACTTCAGTCGGGGTGGTAGGCCTGGGCCATGACTTTACTGCTTCTATCTTCTGCTTGTCTACCTGTATACCAGCGTCTGAGACAATATGCCCTAAAAAGGCTACTGAGTTAAGCCAGAATTCACACTTCGAAAATTTAGCATACAACTGGCGGTCCCTAAGAATTTGGAGCACTGTCCGCAAATGAGTCCGGTGATCTGCTTCAGAGCGAGAATACACCAGAATATCATCAATGAATACTATCACGAACAAGTCCAGGAAGGGTTTGAAAATACTGTTCATCAGGTCCATAAAGACTGCTGGGGCATTTGTTAGCCCGAAGGACATAACCAGAAATTCAAAATGTCCATATCGGGTCCTGAATGCTGTCTTAGGGATGTCCCTCTCACGTACTCGGACCTGGTGATATCCGGACCGCAAGTCAACCTTAGAAAAGTATCTGGCTCCCTGTAACTGATCAAATAGGTCATCAATCCTAGGAAGCAGATACTTGTTCTTTACTGTAACTTTGTTTAGCTGCCGATAGTCTATGCACATTCGGAGCGAGCCATCTTTCTTTCTCACAAACAAGACTGGCGCACCCCACGGGGAAGTACTCGGCCTGATAAAACCCTTGTCTAACAAATCTTTCAACTGCTCCTTTAATTCTCTGAGTTCTGCAGGAGCCATACGGTAAGGAGGTGTTGATATTGGCTGAGTACCTGGTAGCAAGTCAACAGCGAAGTCTATTTCCCTTTCTGGGGGAATACCAGGTAACTCATCACCAAATACATCTGGGAATTCATTTACCACTGGAACAGACTGGAGTGTCGGAGATTCTGCTTGGACGTCTTGAACTCTGACAAGATGGTAAATGCACCCCTTAGATATCAACTTTCTCGCCCGAAGGTAGGAAATAAACCTACCTTTTGGCGTCGCGGTGCTGCCCTTCCACTCCCGTACTGCCTCCCCCGGGAAGTGGAATCGGACCATTTTGGTCCAACATTCAATGTTAGCAAAACATGGTACTAACCAATCCATACCCATTATGGCATCGAAGTCTATCATTTCTAACTCGACCAGATCTACTGTGGTCTGACAATCAGCAACCTCTACTGTACACCCGCGGTAGATTCGACTAGCTGTGATAGAGTCACCAACGGGCGTAGATACTAGGAAGGGCTGCTGTAATGATTCTGGTACAATACTAAACTTCCGTGCCACAAATGGAGTAATATAGGACAAAGTAGACCCTGGATCAATTAGCACATAAGCAGGGTGTGAGCAAATAGTTAGCATACCTGTCACAACATCAGGCGATGCCTCTGAATCTTGCCTCCCTGGTAAGGCATATGTGCGGCTTGGACCCGCACCTGTACTGGAGGCCCCTGATCTGCCTCGACCCCTACCTGCTGAAACTGGGGGCCTGCGCCCAGTCGAGGATGCTGTAGCTCATGATCCTGTTGATGCCCTATCCTGTCTGTCCCGGTCCTCACGACCTCTGGCTGGGCAATCTCTCATCAAATGGCCTTCTTGGCCACAACTATAGCATGCGGTAGAACCATACCTGCATGCTCCAAAATGGTGTCGACTGCATATAGGGCAAAGTGGTAGGGTATACCTACTCTGCTCCGCCCTCCTCTGTGACGGTGAGTCTGCCGTCTGCGAACCTCTACCAGCCTCTGACTGCCCCCTGCGGTTGGATCTACCTCCCTGTGACTGTGGCGGAGGTGGGGGCCTGGGCGGCCTGTCTGACAATCGTGGCCTGGGTCCTCCCCGGGCCTCTCTTTGTAACTCAGCTGGCCTATCCCGGCGATGCTGCTCCTGATTAACCCTTCTGATTTCCCGATGTCGCTGTTTGATGCCCTCAATATTCTGGGCAAATGCCTGGATTCGGGAAATATCCATATCTTCTCGTAGTGTGGCCGTGATACAAGTCTCGACATACTCTGGGTTCAACCCCATAATAAAACGGTGCACTCTGGATGCCATGGTATCAACAAAAGCTGGTGCATATCGAGCCAAAGAATCAAACCGCAAGGAATATTCCCGAACACTCATGGCCCCCTGTTCCAGATGTAGGAACTGGTCTACCCGGGCCTGTCGAATCTCCTGCGGCAAATAGTGATCTAGAAAGACTCCTGAAAAGCTGGACCAGGAGGGAGGGGGAACATCTCTCCCTCGGGACCTCTCCCAGCTTTCATACCATAACACCGCAATATCTCGCAACCGGAATGCGGCCAATTCAACTGACTCAGTAGGTAGCATGCATAACCCTGAAGATTCTCTGCATTTGATCCAGAAAATCCTGGGGGTCCTCTGTGCGGTCCGTGCCTGTGAACTGTGGGGGATTCAGGGCTAAGAACTCTCGGACCCTCGAACTACCGGACCCTCCTGATGCTTCTGCAACTGTGGATGGCATTTGCTGACGCTGAGCAGCCATCATCTGTGCTATCATAACTACAGCACTCCTAACCTCCTGGTCGGAAGGTGTCGGTATAGGGACTGCTGAAGATACTGTCACTCCAAACGGCTCCTGACGTGGTGGAGACTGCTGAGGAGGCTGAGATGAAGCCTCTGTAGGGCCCTCTGATCGGGCTGTCTCCAAATGAGGGGGAGGCATCCTACTGGTGCCTTCCCCTGCTGCAATGTCTAAGCTCCGACCTGTGATGGGATGGCGCTGGTCTGACATTATCTGTAGCCAAAGAATATGGTAAGATTTTTGGAATTCAACCCTATACTGTACAACTCTATAACACGACTGAATCAGAATAAGAGACAACCATCCTATCATGCCTTGCAGCCTCCTACCCATAGTATGTGGAGCACAACACATCCATGGACAGGACTCTACTTAGCACGGCTTGCAGACTCCCTGGGATACGACCTGCTCTGATACCAAGTTTGTCACACCCCGCCTTGGGGGGTATGACTGGCACCTGGTGCCCTACTAGGACCTGACCTGCTGGACTGTTAAGCCTGGGCGCATCTGGCGCCTGGCTGGCTCTAACTCACATTTCTGGAAACAAAGGGCTATATAACGGCTGTAAATACAGCCCCCGGCCCATTGGCCTATAACCTCCTGTACCTGCACTAGCAGCTGACCAGAAACATAGTAATTCAGGGAAACCTATGCAGGCCGACAAGGCCACCATGCTGTCTAGTTATCTGCAACTTAATCATAAGGCACAAAAAGAAGCTACGTGACCGGCAAGGTCACCACTACTGACAATTATGGCCCCACACGACCATCACAGAAGTAAGAAAGAGTAAGGCAACTATACAACTGCACGGCCCCACACGACCGGCTCATCTTACCACAGGGAATATATACAGAATGCAAGCCTCTAGGAATAGTAATAGAATTGATCTGGACAGGGCCCCAACCTACCCATGCTATATGCAACAAAGGAACTGAACTACACCTCTGAAATTCAGCCTCCGGATGACTGGAGCTGAATACTCAAACGCTGACAGGGAGTCACGTAGAATCGCCTGCTCGTCTAGGAATACCTGCAGGCAAGTAATGCAGCGCCCCACTGGGCGTGAGTACCACTAGTACTGAGTATGTAAAGCAACTGAAATAATATAACTGAAAACATCATCTGAAAGCAATAATATGACTGATGAAGCAGAAGTAGGAGGAATAACTTAACTGTTTGATGAAGTAGATCGTACCTGTTCTTACTAATACCGAAGGAAGTAGGAATCATACCTGGAGGTGTATCATTCTACTACCAACCCACTCGCGTCTAATATAACATAGCATAGCATACATAACATAACATAGCAAACACAAACCTTACCCGGCCCCCATAAGCCGGGAGGTACAATCAACACAGAATCTATGCCCCTACCCCGGTCATCCCATCTCCTATAATGGCTGTAAGCATCCTGCCGGTCCCTGGGTATGCACTTGGGCTCGCTGAGCCCCTGACTATAACTGTATCTGAGTCCGAAGGACTCTAAATCAACACCCCGGGCGTACCCGCTCGACGGGGGTGTATAAGGGCCGACCAAGGCACAATATGGGGAAACTGGCATCCCATCTTCGTCCCCTTGCGGGACGGCATATCACTCCGTAGAGCGACGTATCCTCGTCCTCTGGCGGAAGAGTCGATACAGCTATTTACCCTGGGCGGTCAGGGATGCTAGGTAATCCAACCCCAATCAATACAGCGGTCTCAACTAGTCATGCTGTCTGTGTATCTCATAAGCTAAGGCTAACAGGGGTAAGGTATCGTATACTTTACATGCTGGACTAACAATAATAATCTATACGTATTCGATACGTGCTGAGGCTGGTAAATATATATAATGTAAACATAGTCTCCTGCTAAACTGTACTGGGGCAAAGGCCATACAAGATAGTGTTTCTGCTGAAAACTATACTGTTTACTAAGTTTCTGTGGTAACATAATTTCCTATTTCTAACATGCTTTCTAAACCATATACAGTTACTATTCTATATCTGGAATGCTTTACTGATACCGTATTACCTTGCGAGGTTTCAGCTAAACACAACAATATCTTAATATGGCATATTACATCACATACTGAATATACTGGGCAACCTCAACCACTCACGCCCGAATCTAAATCGTACGGATAGGTATCGTACACGTTACAACCCAAAACTTCTCATATTGCACCAATATTCAAAATAACACGATAATCGATTTCTAAACATGCAACTGGTCTGTAAATTACTATACTGCTTCGAGGTTACTCAACTTGCCGAGGAAACTTAACTTTACATACCTTATCTTTGAATGTTCGTCCATCGGACGAGGCTCAGCTGGTACTTCAACTATTTTCTCCCAACTGCATTCATAAATACGTCAATCAATACTAAATACAACGTTATTGTAAAGAGCGACGTTACTTTCGATTTAATTTATAGCCTAAACTTAGGCTTATCGAAAGACGGTCGAAAACTCGCTATTTTTCAGCGGCCCAGAGGGAGAAATATTCACTTCTCAGCTAGGAACACATAGACATTAATTTTGAGCAATTCTACTTACTTTAGTTCGGTGGCTCGCCGATTCGTCGGCCGTATTTCGCGAAACTAACTCCGTAGAAATGCTCTCTACTGCTAAATACCTTGGTATCTAGGATTAATTTGGGTTTGGGCAGCGTTTGGCAGCATAATCGGACGAAAATATTTAATTTCCTTCGTCTTCCCTCGGTTCACAGCGTTTCTGGAAATTTTTATAAGTATGGAATGATTTCCAACCGAAGTGGGGGATTTATATACTTGGGCCTGGACACGGGCAACGTGTCACGGAGCCATCGCGGAGGCCTCACCTCCGTGACACGCTGCCATCACGGAGGGGCTCTGCCTCGGCTCCTCCCGCGATGGTTCGACTGGTTTCTCGTCTGATCTTTTCCCGGGCCTTTCCCTAGCACGTATGGCTTTCAAATATGCTTAACCAACGTGCGAATAGGTCGTCTAAGTGCCCGGAATTCTACGGGGTATAACAACCTGCTCCTCTAGCTCTCTCACGCAGCTCAGTCATATATGTGTCATGAGTCTGCATGCTCACTACTCTAGCCAGCTTGCACCCTTTTCTCTCTTTCTTTCTTCTTTTTCTCAAACTCTCCTCACTAGCATCTTCAGCAGCTCTTTTCTTGCCTTTATCACCAGCTGCAGTCGGCTCCCAATATGCTGCCAAATTAGTATCATCATCAAGCTCAGCATCTAGGTCTAGAAGAGTGGGGGCTGCTAAAACTATTGGTTTTCGTGATGACAACTCAACTACTTGGCTCCGAAGAGCCCCCAACTCCGCATGGAGACTGCTGGTATTGGTTTGCTCTGCCATTCTCTCATTGAATCAGCTCTCAAAACTATCTAGGTGGCATTTAGAGCCTGAGTTGCTGCCTCTATCTCAGACTTGACCAATGGTTTATCATTATCCATCATGTCCTGAATCTTACGCTATGTCATGCTCAATCTTTTAGCTAGCTTTTGGAGGAAGTCCTTTGGTACCAAGATGTACCCTGCTGGTCTCTGAGCCTACATGCTGGGTAGTGGTGTAGCTGAGGTGCTGGGAGCTGACTCTGAATGACCGGCGTCTGTAGCCGTTGTCTCTCTTTTCTCCAGTGTAATGGGGACATTCATCTGTACGTCCCCTGCTGGCTAGGCTGCTGGGATAGCTGTGGGAATCCTGGATCTGCTTATCGGGTTCATCTCATCCCAGATAAGGCCTATATCTTCAATCCTTTAGCCTCCAATCAACCGCTCATCACCCTGTGGAACTTCTGCCTCCATATATAATCTGAACACAAGACTCAGGAATTGGATAGTAGTGCTTACTCCCACCGCCCGATCTCGTATCTCATCGGCTATGATCCCCAGAATATTGATGGGGTAACGAGACATGAGGCATGTGACCAAAGCCGCTCAGTCCGCACTCAGTGTGTTGTTGTTGACCGTAGGTGCTAACCGATGGTGCACTAGTGTCTAACATACTTTTGCAATGAAGTTCAGTGAATTCTTGGTCAGCTTCTTTCCACCTGTAACCCATTCAGCCTCATCCTTGTTCTCAGCAATCACCCCTGCTAGCCATTGCAGCTTCCTCTATCGCTCTACACACTCAGGTATCTAATCTGCTTCATTGCCTCCACCCTGTAATCATACTCTGGCATCATCCTGGTAGGCAAGAACTATGGGTCGTACAACAATAGAGTAATGATCCGCACGGATATATCAACTTCTCAACCTCAGACCATAACACTCTCTTGACGAGGCTGGTCTTTTATCTTCTGCCCTTCCTTTGCCTTTACCTCCATGGCGGCCAAGTAGTTGGGATAGAACTCTCGAACTATGTTTTTCGTGTACTGTGTTGGAGTCTTGGCCATCAACTCAAAACCATAGAAGCTAAAAATCTGCTTCATCTCCTCAACTTCATTCAATGTGGTTGTGAGGATCCGCGGCTCTTCTAGAATGCTCCTTCGTGGCTTATTTTTGGTGGTGAGAGAGATGCCTGGTTCATAGATTTCTTTGGCTCGCGGTACTCTCCACCGGATTGTACAGTTTGCCCTAGGTGGGGTCTGCTCTTGTGCAACAACAGAAGCCTCTTCCTTTGACTCATCACTGCTGCTTTCCTCTTCACTCTGGGTCTCCCCTAACCCTTCTTCCGTATTGGAGTCGCTCCCTAACTTTTGACATTCCTCTCTAACTCCTTCTTCAGACTGAGGAGCTTGAGCGAATGTGGCAGTGGTTGCTTCAGCATGGGCCTTTGCTCTCGCCCTAGTTGTTCTGGTTCCATTGGTGTCCAAGGTGTCTACTTGATACTCCTCAATTCAACCACTAGGTGAGTCTCCGGCCTTGTCAGACTCCGAGTCAGTCAGTTCATTAATCAGTCTCCTTTGGGCTTTTGGTTTGTCTGCCCTGCGTTTGTATGTCATTGTACCTGTAGAAAAAGAGGTTAGCAATCCATTTTTGAAAAAGAAGAATTTAGAAAGAAGATGTTCTGAATTTCATCACGGGTCACCACTATGAGTCGTACCATGAAGGTACGACCCGTGAAAAGTCCCAAAATTGCACTTAGTTTTCAGTACGACTCGCAGGTACGACTCGTACCATAAGGGTACGATCCGTACTATGAGTCGTCTGATGAAACCCTGCTTTGATGTTGTTTTGAATTTTTCCACAACTCATGGTACGACCTGTAGGCCGATTCCACGAGTCGTAGGAAGGACTTTTTCATGCAACTGTGTTCATTTTGGTGGCACAAGTGCTCAGTACGACTCGTAGTGGCATCCTACGGTCTGTACTGTGCCTCGTACCACTTCGAATTTTCTTTTCTAAGTTTTGCAAGGACTCTTTTTTTTTCAATTTTCAGGGTACTCAGATCCCCCCCCCCAGGTATAGGCACATCAATGACTCACTTTAACTCAAGCCCAACCTTCCCCTTTCTCAACCCACTACCCGCAACCCATTTACTTTTAAAATCTCAATTCATCTAGAATCAGCATCCCTTTTGGTCGAAGAAGCACAGTAACAATACCCTGATGATTGTCTATTGTCAACATCAAATTTCAAGTCAAGTGACTGACTCATAGGGGTTTTGACACCATCAATCTCAATATGTGATTCTTTAACAATTTTTAACACAACACACTTACTTGATTGATGCTTCATCAATGGTAGCTGATAGTCCTAGAGTTTTCTGAGCTTGAGTCGAGCAAGAAGTTTGCTTGATTCTTTGAGTGTTGTTGTTACGGGAAAGGGAAATGAAGTGGAGTCGTTTGTTTGAATGCCTGAGTGTGGGAGAATGGGTTTAGGGGGTATAAATAGGTAAGGGCAAATTTTAAATAAATTTGGGCCAAGTTGGGTATTAATGCCAATTTCAACCCATCACGACTCGTACCACGAGTCATTGGAAGATCCTACGGCTCGTCCCTTGGACTCGTGGGTAACCTGCTAAAGAAAACCTACCTGTCGACCTACGAATAGGTCCTATGAGTCTTATCATCGAGATATGATCCATAGGATGACTCATAGTTCGAGGCTTGGAATCATTTTATTCTGAACCTCACCATGGCTGCTGCTAAGGCTCGTAGGATCTCATTAGGAGTCGTACTGAGAGCCATAACAGCTGATGTTTTAGCCTCCTGTTTTCAATTTTCCCTGCACACTGAACACATATTAGTTCAATAACTTGGGTTGCCTCCCAAGAAGCACTTAATTTAACGTCGCAGCACGACCTAGGTAGGGTGGTTACTTAGACTTCACTAGTCCACCACTTGGGTTGCCTCCCAAGAAGTGTCTGATTTAACATCGCAGAACGATGCAAATCTCTTGACTACTCTGAATTTGTCAAGTGATTCATACTCATCCTCCATGTCACGACCCGAACATACACCTGGATGTAGACACGGTACAAGGGACCCCAAGAGACCCCAACTCGACCCATGGAACATGCATACAACTAATCTTCTCCAAGAAAGCGGAACGATAATCATAAAGACATAGAGGAAACTAAATTATAGCGTAACATCATGAAATACTGAACATATACACAGCTGAGCACTACAGGCTTTTCTGAAAGCCTCTAATACATAAGTTGGGTTGATGGGACAACATCCCCAACTAACCCGAGAAAT
Organism: Datura wrightii; assembly: GCA_035772735.1. Taxonomy (NCBI): domain Eukaryota; kingdom Viridiplantae; phylum Streptophyta; class Magnoliopsida; order Solanales; family Solanaceae; genus Datura; species Datura wrightii. Next base: position 119,316,998 of record JASDFA010000010.1, on the reverse strand, counting down.
ACTGAAACATAATCAACAGGAAAGTTTGTCAAACGGCCCTCGGAACATGAGGACTCACCAATAAGCTGAAAGCGTAAGCTGCGATAGACTAAGAATGAGGCCGAGCTTGAGATTCGGACCTTGTATCACGAAATTATACATCATAGAAAGTATGCGGTCAGTACGTGGAATGTACTGAGTATGGAAGGTAAGTAAAACGGACATTTTAAAAGTAAAGTAAGCTAATAAATAGACATAGGAGAAGGACATCATGCTTGCATCGAAATCTTCGTAATAAAATATAAGTCTCAAGTCTTTCAAATCATTCATAATCATTCATTATCATAGTCATAAATAACTTTATCATAATATAACTTGATCCAATAACGTAAACATAACAATGCATAAATCATGCAGAACAATGGGAGGACTCATCATAACCGACACCATCATGGTAGAGCCTTTGATGATGCCCCACTGTCTCGCTCAAGTGGGCAGAGCCGACCTTGGCTTGCCAGCCGAGGGTCGTGCATAAGGCGTGATATCACGATTGAGGGGATCATTATCAATACATCATATCATTTAAAACCCACGGTGGCACGTGGTTATGAGACACCGGCGTAGTCCTTTGAACATCGGGCTGCTCGATGCTAGACATGGCTCCCAAAAACATGCATATAGGCTCATACATAAATCATTAACATCATGCATAAAAATTCATTGGCTAAGATATAGCATTTATCATCATTGATCTCCTTTAAAACATGCTTAGCCAAGAATCAAGGCCCTTTTCATCAGCCAACATCATAAATTGATAAATCAAGTAATTCGTTTCATAAATTGCAAATCATTCTTCGATATGTGTGCATTTCCCAATACTTCATCATATTCAATTCTTTCAAAACATGCTCATAACATGGGTAACCTGAAAATCATGATTTTCTATCATCAGTAAATTCAAATTATAGAGTAGTCATCATAAATCATAACTTCCATGAACTTTCATCAAATGGGCGTTTTTGATTTAGAAGCTTGAAACATGAACTACAGAAAATAATAATAAAACCTGCCCATCATTCATAATTCAATAATTAAACTCAATTAAATCCTACCCATAAAGAGAAATTACATTTTCATGCTTTGGGTAAAACCCCATGGAATTTGAATAGGGGAATTCATGAATTAACTCGAAATTGAGCATGGGTGAGGAAGAATTCCACCCATTTTAAAACCCTACATACCTGGGAATAGTTGGACTTAAAGTTCCTTGAACACCCACAAAGAATTTGATGAAAATTTGGGACGAAGGCCTTGAATCTCCCAAAAACCTCTCAAAGCTTTTGCATGAGAATGGGCATGCATAAAGGGCTTAACCCATCTTATCTAACTCAGAACATATCCAAAACGATGTAGTTTAGGCCTTAGGGACTTAGGAAGTTACGAAAACACCCTTATTAAAACATAAGAAATTCTGGCCGACAGTCCCCATGAGGGACCTAACAGATCGTTGCCACAGGGAATGACTCGTGGCCTAGATCCATTGACTTCACTGCCCAAACATCCAAGGGAACCCCATGGGTGACTTCACGAGTCGTGAGGTCAGACCACGACTCATGGTTACCTTTCGTGTCCTACGCTGCCCATCCCAATTTGCCAATCCTCCAGGGTTGACCAGAGGTGACCTCACGAGTCGTGAGGTCTGACCACGACTCGTGGTCAAGCCCGTGGAATCCTCACTCAGGCCTTGCCACACCATGCTGACCACGAGTCACCTCATGACTCGTGGTCACTCCTCACGACCAACCTCATGGGTCGTTCTGTTACCTGGTGCGAATTTTTAGTTTTTCACTGTTTCCACCTCCGGGTCTGATCCTTAGGTTCCCGGGGTATAACAATATCTCCCCATTGGGAACATTCATCCTTGAATGTTAGAAACATGCAGAAAACTCATAAACAAGCATCACCATATACAATTACCAGTCATTTACATCAAAAACTGATAGAATGACTACCTCTGAACGGAACTACATAGCTAAACAGAATTCAGACATCACATACATTTACCATATCATAAAGAAAACTTGTGTACATGAAGTGAACGGGAAAAGATGATTAAAGGTTTAGGGAAAAACTGATACCTCGAACTGAAACGGAGCCGGTAGGGAACAAATAAGGGTATTTATCTATCATATATGCTTTGGCTTCCCACGTAGCTCCCTCAACATGCTGATTTCTCCGTAATACTTTAACTGAAGCTACTTCTTTGTTCCTCAGCCTACGAACTTGATGATCCAAGATTTCAATAGGAATTTCTTCATAACTGAGGTTGTCCTTCACTCTAATGCTGTCTACCGGAACTACTAAGGCTAGATCACCCAAGCACTTCTTCAAAAGTGACACATGAAAGACGGGATGAACCGAAGATAGCTCCAAGGGCAAGTCCAACTAATATGACACCTTACTAATTCTTCTCACAACCCGGTAGGGGCCAACATAGCGGGGACTGATTTTACCTTTCTTTCTGAATCGTATGACTCCTTTCATGGGAGATACCTTGTCACGCCCTGCCTTAGGGGGTATGACTGGCACCTTGTGCCCTACTAGGACCTGAACTGCTAGACTACTGAGCCTGAGCACATCTGGTGCCTGGGTGGCTCTAACTCAGATTCAGGGAAACAACGGGCTATATAACGGCTGTAAATACAGCCTCCGGCCGACTAGGCCTATAGCCACCTGTACCTGTGCTGACAGCTAACCAGAAACATATCAATATAAGGGAAACCTATGCAGGCCAACAAGGCCACCATGCTGTCTAGTTATCTGTAACTTGGCAATTAAACATTGAAAGCTACGTGACCGGCAAGGTCACCAGTACTGTCAAGTTATGGCCACACACGGCCAACATAAAAGAAATAGAAGTACTAATAGCTATACAACTGCACGGCCTCACACGACCGGCTCATCTGACCACAGGGAAATATATACAGACTGCAAGCCTCTAGGAATACTGATAAGATGGTCGGGACAGGGCCCCGACCTACCCATGCTGTACAACAAAAGAAAAGGGATAAACCTCTAGCTGTCTAGCTCCAGATGACTGGAGTTGATGACCCTGTGAGTTGACTGGAATCACGAGGTATCGGGCCCTTGCCTATGAGTACCTGCAGGCAAGTAATGTAGCGCCCCACCGGGCATCAGTACCACTGGTACTGAGTATGTAAAACGATAACTGAAGGAAATATCTGAAAATAACAACAACACAACTGATGAAACTGAAATAAGAAAGAATAGACTAACTGACTGAAAATATAAAGCTATGCCTGCTCTTAACTATACTGGATGGAGTAGGAGTCATACCTGGAGATGTATCGTTCTACTGTCAATCTACTCATATCTAGTGTAACATGGCATAACATAACATAACATAGTATAACATAGCACACACAAACCTTACCCGGCCCCCATAAGCCGGGAGGTACAAACAACACGAAATCTATACCCCTACCCCGATTGTCCCATCTCCTATAATAACTATAAGCATCCTGCCGGTCCCCTGGGTACGCACTTTGGCTCGCTGAGCCCCTGACTATAACTGTACCTGAGTCCGGAGGACTCCTGAATCAACACCCGGGCGTATCCGCTCGACAGGGGTGTATAAGGGCCGACCAAGGCATAATACGGGGAAAACTGACATCCCATCTTCGTCCCCTTTGGGATGGCATGCCACTCCGTAGAGCGACGTATCCTCGTCCTCTGGCGGACGAGTCGATACAGCTATTAACCTTGGGGTGGTCGTGGATACTAGGTAATCCAACCCCAAAACAATACAATGGTCTCAACTAGTAATACTATCTGCATATCCCACATACTGAAGCTAATAGTAGTAAAGTATTGTACATACTGTGTGCTGAACTAGTGATATTAATATGTACGTACTTAATACATGCTGAGACTGATAATAGTATATATGTATAAATATAATCTTCTGCCATACTATGCTGAGTCTAATGCTGAACAAGATATAGTCTTTCTGCTGAAAACCATGCTGTATACTGAGTTTCTATAGTAACCTGATTTACTATTTCTAACATGCTTTCTAAACATCATTTTAACCTATCATTCTACTTCTGAGATGCCTTACAGGTATTACATTGCTTTACTGGGTTTTAACTGAATACGATAATATCCTAACATTCTGCACTACATCACATACTGAGCATGCTGTGCAGTCCCTAATACTTGTATTAAAATCTATATCGTGCTAGCAAGTTTCACGCAAAATATAACATGATGCTTCTAATATCGTACCAACATTCGTAATAAACATAACACATGACTTCTGAACATTCTACTGGCCTTTAAATTACTGTACTATATCGAGATTACTAACTTGCCGAGGAAACTAGCTTTACATACCTTTGCTTCTGATTTCCCGACTAACTGGCGTAGCTTGGCCAGTATTTCAGCTATTCCTCCCAATTGCATTCATATGTATGTCAATCAGTACTAAATACAACTTTATTCTGAAGAACGACATCACTTTCGATATAATTATAACCTAAACTTAGGCCTATCGAAAGACGGTCGAAAATTCGCTATTTTTCAGAAGTCCAAAAGGGAGAAATACTCACTTCACCGCTAGAAACACATAGACACTAGTTTGGAGCAATTCCACTTACCTTAGTACGGTAGCTCGACGATTCGTCTGCCGTATTTTACGAAACTAAATCCGTAGGAACGCTCTCTGCTGCTAAATACCTCGGTATCTGTGGTTAATTTGAGTTTGGACAACATTTGGCAGCGTAATCGGACGAAATTATATTACCCTCTTCGTTCTTTTCTCTCCTCTGGTTATTCCTCTCTGATTTTTGGAAATTTTTATAAGTTTAAATGAATTAAAACCGAAGTGGGGCTTTATATACTTGGGTCTGGACAAGGCCAACGTGTCACGGAGCCAACGCAGGGGCTCCACCTCCGTGACACGTTGCCATCGCGGAGGGGCTCTGCCTCGGCTCCTTCCGCGATGGTTCGACAGGTTTCTCGTCCGATCTTTTTCCCGGGCCTATCTTTAGCACGTATGGCCTTCAAATATGCTTAACCAACGTGCAAATAGGTCATCTAGGTACCGGGAATCCTACGGGGTATAACATTCTCCCCCCCTTAAGAACATTCGTCCTCGAATGTAAACTTCTACTTAGAGGACTTCTCAACTTACTATCTAGGAAAATTTCGGCAGAGTTTCCCCTGTAATATGGACTATAGCAAAAACCTAAAATGCAGAAAAGTCCAACACAGGTACTGCACACAATACTTTGAAATTCACTGGATAGCTAAGTATCAATCTTTCTCATTTATACATATACAACCATAAGGTACTACATAAGTAATAATACGGACATACCTGTTGCCTGACCAGGCCTAGAATAGGTGAGGATATCTAGCTTTCATATCTTCTTCAGCTTCCCACGTCAACTCCTCACGGTTCCTGTTACGCCACAATACTTTGACAGACGCAATATCTTTAGTCCTCAATCTGTGAATCTGTCTGTCTAAGATAGCTACTGGAACCTCCTCATAAGCCAGCTTTTCTGTAACCTGGATATCCTGGACTAGAACTGCTCTGGATGGGTCTCCTATGCATTTCCTCAGCATAGATACATGGAAGACCGGATGAACGGATTATAGTTCTGGAGGCAAGTTCAACTCATATGCCACTCGGCCTATCCTTCGACGAATCTGATAAGGCCCAACAAACCTCGGGCAGAGTTTACCTTTCTTGCCAAATCTCATTACCCCTTTCAACGGAGATACTTTCAGAAATACCCAGTCATTTACATCAAATTCCAAGTCTCTGCGCCATACATCTGCATATGACTTCTGGCGGCTCTGTGCAGTCAGTAAGCGTTCTCGGATAAGCTTTACCTTTTCCTCTGACTGCTGAACAATGTCTGGGCCAACCAATGCTGATTCTCCTATTTCAAACCAGCCAACCGGCGATCTGCATTTTCGTCCGTATAATGCCTCAAAAGGCGCCATCTGGATGGCTGAATGGTAGCTGTTATTATAAGCAAATTCAATTAACGGTAAATGCTCATCCCAGCTACCACCGAAATCCAGCACACACGCTCGCAACATATCTTCGAGCGTTTGAATAGTGCGCTAAGCCTGCCCATCTATCTGAGGATGGAATGCTGTGCTCAGATTAATCTGCGTTCCTAGACCTTTCTAAAATGACTGCCAGAATCTAGCCGTAAACTATGCTCCTCTATCTGAAATAATGGACACTGGCACTCCATGCAATCTGACTATCTCTCGGATATACAATTCCGCATAATCCTCAGCCGAGAAGGTAGTTCTTACTAGCAGGAAATGAGCTGATTTTGTTAATCTGTCAACTATCACCCATATAGAGTCATGTCTATGTTTAGTACGGGGTAATCTTGTTACAAAATCCATATTCACTGCTTCCCATTTCCAGAGAGGTATAGCTATATCCTGAGTCAAACCGCCTGGTTTCCGATGTTCTGCTTTCACCTGTTGGCAGTTAGGACACTGGGCTACAAATTCAGCAATTTCTCTTTTCATACCTGGCCACCAGTAGTTTTCCTTGATATCATGGTACATTCTTATCGCACCAGGGTGAAGAGAATAATGGGTGTAATGTACCTCGTTCATAATCTGCTGGCGGAGCCCTGAAACATCTGGAACACATAGGCGACCTTTACATAACAGCACTTCTCCCTCAGTTACCTGAAAATCTGGCGCTTTACCCTGCTGGATTCTGTCTTTGAGCTGAATTAGGTCAGGATCCTCATATTGTCGTTCTTTTACTTCCACGACTAATGATGATACGGTGGTGTTCTATATTACTGCACTACCGTCCTCCGTTTCTGCTACACGAACGGCTAGGCTAGCTAACGGATGTATCTCTCTGACCAATTCCCGCTGCTCGGGCTGCAAATGTGCCAAACTCCCCATGGACTTACGACTGAGAGCATCTGCTACAACATTGGCTTTTCCGGGGTGGTATAGAATATTCACATCATAATCTTTTAATAGTTCCAACCAGTGACGTTGCCGCAGATTCAACTCCCTCTGAGTGAAGATGTACTGTAGGCTCTTGTGATCTGTGAAAATATCAACATGGACACCATACAGGTAATCCCTCCACATCTTCAAGGCGTGGATCACTGCGGCTAATTCCAGGTCATGGGTAGGGTAATTCTTTTCGTGTTTCCTCAGCTGTCTGGAAGCATATGCAATTACTTTACCATGTTGCATCAACACACAGCCTAACCCAACGCCTGATGCATCGCAATACACCGAATAACCTTCTGTACCTTCCGGCAATGCTAACACTGGGGCGGAGGTTAATCTGTCTTTCAGTTCCTGGAAGCTCTACTCGCATGCCTCTGTCCACTAAAACTTTTGCTGCTTTCTATGTCAGTTTAGTCAGAGGTGCTGCAATAGTCGAGAACCCTGCAACGAACCTCCTGTAATATCCTGCTAACCCCAGAAAGCTACGGACTTCAGTCGGAGTGGTAGGCCTAGGCCATGATTTAACTGCTTCTATTTTCTGCTTGTCAACTTGTATACCAGCATCCGACACAATATGCCCTAAAAAGGCTACTGAGTTAAGCCAGAATTCACGCTTAGAAAATTTAGCATATAACTGGCAGTCCCTGAGGATCTGGAGCACTGTCCGCAAATGAGTTCGGTGATCTGCTTCAGAGCGAGAATACACCAGAATGTCATTAATGAATACTATCACGAACAAGTCCAGGAAGGGTCTGAAAATACTATTCATCAGGTCCATGAACATTATTGGGGCATTCGTTAACCCGAAGGACATGACTAGAAATTCAAAATGTCCATATCGGGTCCTGAACGCTGTCTTAGGAATATCTCTTTCACGTACTCAAACCTGGTGATATCCGGACCGTAAGTCAATCTTAGAAAAGTATCTAGCTCCCTGCAACTGATCAAATAAGTCATCAATTCTGGGAAGTGGGTACTTGTTCTTTACTGTAACTTTGTTCAATTGCCGATAATCTATGCACATATGGAGTGAGCCATCTTTCTTTCTTACAAACAGAACTGGCGCACCCCATGGTGAAGTACTCGGTCTAATAAAACCTTTATCCAACAAGTCTTTCAGCTGCTCCTTTAATTCTCTGAGTTCTGCAGGAGCCATACGGTAGGGAGGAATTGATATCGGTTGAGTGCCTGGTAACAAGTCAATAGCAAAATCTATTTCCCTTTCTGGGGGAATACCAGGTAACTCGTCGGGAAACACATCAGGGAACTCGTTCACCACTGGAACAGACTGGAGCGTCAGAGATTCTGCTCGGACATCCTGAACTCTGACCAGATGGTAAATACATCCCTTAGATATCACCTTTCTCACCTGAAGGTAGGAAATAAACCTACCTCTTGGCGTAGCGGTGCTGCCCTTCCACTCCCGCACTGCTTCTCCTGGGAAGTGGAATCGGACCGTCTTGATCCAACATTCAACATTGGCAAAGCACGGTACTAACCAATCCATACCCATTATGGCATCGAAGTCTATCATTTCTAATTCAACCAGATCTACTGCGGTCTGACGGTCGGCAACCTCTACTGTACACCCTCGGTAAATTCTTCTAGCTACGATAGAATCACCGACGGGCGTGGATACTAAAAAGGGCTGCTGCAATAATTCTGGTGCGATATTGAACTTTCGTGCCACAAATGGAGTAATGTAGGAAAAAGTAGACCCCGGATCAATCAATACATAAGCAGGGTGTGAGCAGATAGTTAGCATACCTGTCACAACATCTTGTGACGCTTCTGAATCTTGCCTCCCTGGTAAGGCATATGTGCGGCTTGGACCCGCATCTGCACTGGAGGCCTCTGATCTGCCCCACCCCTACCTGCTGAAACTGAGGGCCTGCGCCCTATCGAGGATGCTGTAGCTCGTGACCCTGCGGATGCCCTGTCCTGTCTATCCCGATCCTCTCCACCTCTGGCTGGGCAATCTTTCATCCAATGGCCTTCTTGGCCACAAATATAACATCCGGTGGAGCCATACCTACATGCTCCAGGATGGCGTCGACTACATATAGGGCAAAGTGGTAGGGTATACCTACTCTGTTCCGCCCTCCTCTGTAATGGTGAATCTGCCATCTGCGAGCCTCTACCGGTCTCTGACTACCCCCTGCGGCTAAATCTACCTGTCTACAACTGTGACGGAGGCGAGGGCCTGGGCGGCCTGTCTAACAATCGTGGCCTGGGTCCTCCTCGAGCCTCCCTCTGTAATGCAACTAGCCTGTCCCGGCGGCGCTGTTCCTGATTGGCCCTTTTGATCTCCCGATGTCGCTGTCTGATGCCCTCAATATTCTGGGAAAATGCCTGAACTCGAGCTATGTCCATGTCCTCTCATAGTGTATCCGTAATACAAGTCTCAACACATTCTGGATTCAACCCCATGATAAAGCGGTGCACTCTAGATGCCATGGTATCAACAAAGGCTGGTGCATACCGAGCCAAAGAATCAAACCGCAAGGAATATTCCCGAACACTCATGGCCCCCTACTCTAGATGTAGGAACTGATCTACCCGGGCCTGTCGAATCTCCCGCGGCAAATAGTGATCCAGAAAAGCTCCTGAGAAGCTGGACCAGGTTGGAGGGGAAACATCTCTCCCTCGGGACCTTTCCCAGCTTTCATACCACAATACGGCGATGTCCCGTAACCGGAATGCCGCCAACTCAACTGATTCTGTAGGCGTGGCATGCATAACCCTGAAAATTCTATGCATTTGATCTAGAAAATCCTGAGGGTCCTCTGTCTGGTGTGTACCTGTAAACTGTGGGGGATTCAAAGCCAATAACTCTCGGACCCTGGAACTACCGGGCCCTCCTGACGATTCCACAACTGTAGACGGCATCGGTTGATGCTGAGCAGCCATCATTTGTGCTAACATAACTACCGCACTCCTAACCTCCTGGTCGGAAGGTGTCGGTATAGGGACTGCTGGAGGTAGTGTCGCCCCAGGTGGCTCCTGATGTGGTGGAGACTGCTGAGAAGGCTGGGACGATGCCTCTATAGTGCCCTCTGATCGGGCTGTTTCTAAACGAGGGTGAGGCATCCTGCTGGTGCCTTCCCCTACTGCAATATCTAAACTCCAGCCTGTGATAGGGTGTCGCTGCTCTGACATTATCTGTAACCAAAGATTACAGTAAGTTTTAGGGACACAACCCTATATTGTACCGCTCTACAGCACGACTGAATAAGAATAAAAGACAACCATCCTATCATGCCTTGCAGCCCCCTACCCATAGTATGTGGTGCACAACACATCCATGGGAAGGACTCTACTTAGCACGGCTTGCAGACTCCCTGGGATTCGACCTGCTCTGATACCAAGTTTGTCACACCCCGCCTTAGGGGGTATGACTGGCACCTTGTGCCCTACTAGGACCTGAACTGCTAGACTACTGAGCCTGAGCACATTTGGTGCCTGGCTGGCTCTAACTCAGATTCAGGGAAACAACGGGCTATATAACGACTGTAAATACAGCCTCCGGCCGACTAGGCCTATAGCCACCTGTACCTGTGCTGACAGCTAACAAGAAACATATCAATATAAGGGAAACCTATGCGGGCCGACAAGGCCACCATGCTGTCTAGTTATCTGTAACTTGGCAATGAAACATGGAAAGCTACGTGACCGGCAAGGTCACCACTACTGTAAGCTATGGCCCCACACGACCAACATAAAAGAAACAGAAGTACTAACGCTATACAACTGCACGACCTCACACGACCGGCTCATCTGACCACAGGGAAATATATACAGACTGCAAGCCTCTAGGAATACTGATAAGATGGTCAGGACAGGGCCCCGACCTACCCATGCTGTACAACAAAAGAAAAGGGATAAACCTCTAGCTGTCTAGCTCCAGATGACTGGAGCTGATGACCCTGTGAGCTGACTGGAATCACGAGGTATCGGCCACTCGTCTATGAGTACCTGCAGGCAAGTAATGCAGCGCCCCACCGGGCGTCAGTACCACTGGTACTGAGTATGTAAAACGATAACTGAAGGAAATATCTGAAAACAACAACAACACAACTGATGAAACTGTAATAAGAAAGAATAGACTAACTGACTGAAAATATAAAGCTATGCCTGCTCTTAACTATACTGGAAGGAGTAGGAGTCATACCTGGAGATGTATCGTTCTACTGTCAATCTACTCGTATCTAGTGTAACATGGAATAACATAACATAACATTGTATAACATAGCACACACAAACCTTACCTGGCCCCCATAAGCCGGGAGGTACAAACAACACGAAATCTATACCCCTACCTGGGTCGTCCCATCTCCTATAATAGCTATAAGCATCCTGCCGGTCCCCTGGGTACGCACTTGGGCTCGCTGAGCCCCTGACTATAACTGTACCTGAGTCCGTAGGACTCCTGAATCAACACCCGGGCATATCCGCTCGACAGGGGTGTTTAAGGGCCGACCAAGGCACAATATGGGGAAAACTGGCATCCCATCTTCGTCTCCTGTGGGACGGCATGCCACTCCATAGAGCGACGTATCCTCGTCCTCTGGCGGATGAGTCGATACAGCTATTAACCCTGGGGCGGTCATGGATGCTAGGTAATCCAACCCCAAAACAATACAATGGTCTCAACTAGTAATACTATCTGCATATCCCACATACTGAAGCTAATAGTAGTAAAGTATTGTACATACTGTGTGCTGAACTAGTGATAGTAATATGTACGTACTTAATATATGCTGAGACTGATAATAGTATATATGTATAAATCTAATCTTCTCCATACTATGCTGAGTCTAATGCTGAACAAGATATAGTCTTTCTGCTGAAAACCATGTTGTATACTGAGTTTCTATAGTAACCTGATTTACTATTTCTAACATGCTTTCTAAACTTCATTTTAACCTATCATTCTACTTCTGAGATGCCTTACAGGTATTACATTGCTTTACTGGGTTTTAACTGAATACGATAATATCCTAACATTCTGTACTACATCACATACTGAGCATGCTGTGCAGTCCCTAATACTTGTATTAGAATCTATATCGTGCTAGCAAGTTTCGCGCAAAATATAACATGATGCTTCTAATATCGTACCAACATTCGTAATAAACATAACACATGACTTCTGAACATTCTACTGGCCTTTAAATTACTGTACTATATCGAGATTACTAACTTGCAGAGGAAACTAGCTTTACATACCTTTGCTTCTGATTTCCCGACTAACTGGCATAGCTTGGCCAGTATTTCAGCTATTCCTCCCAACTGCATTCATATGTATGTCAATCAGTACTAAATACAACTTTATTCTGAAGAACGACACCACTTTCGATATAATTATAGCCTAAACTTAGGCCTATCGAAAGACGGTCGAAAATTTGCTATTTTTCAGAAGTCCAAAAGGGAGAAATACTCACTTCACCGCTAGAAACACGTAGACACTAGTTTGGAGCAATTCCACTTACCTTAGTCCGGTAGCTCGACAATTCTTCGGCCGTATTTCACGAAACTAAATCCGTAGGAACGCTCTCTACTGCTAAATACTTCAGTATCTGAGGTTAATTTGAGTTTGGACAACGTTTGGTAGCGTAATCGGATGAAATTATATTACCCTCTTTGTTCTTTTCTCTCCTCTGGTTATTCCTCTCTGATTTCTGGAAATTTTTATAACTTTAAATGAATTAAAACCGAAGTGGGGCTTTATATACTTGGGTCTGGACAAGGCCAACGTGTCACGGAGCCAACGTGGGGGATCCACCTCCGTGACACGTTGCCATCGCGGAGGGGCTCTTCCTCGGCTCCTTCCGCGATGGTTCGACAGGTTTCTCGTCCGATCTTTTTCCCGAGCCTATCTTTAGCACGTATGGCCTTCAAATATGCTTAACCAACGTGCAAATAGGTCATCTAGGTACCAGGAATCCTACGGGGTATAACATACCTTTAGAAATACCCAGTCATCCACATCAAACTCCAAAGCTCTTCTCCCTCACATCAACATACGATTTTTAACGACTGTGAGCGATTTTCAACTAATCCCTTATCAACTGAACCTTCACCATTGCCTCATGAACCGAATCTAGTGCTATAATAGCTGCCTCACCAACCTCGAACTATTCGATGGGAGACCTACACCTCCGCCCGTAAAGAGGCTCAAACGGTGCCATCTGGAGACTGCAGTGGTAATTGTTATTGTAAGCAAACTCGATCAAGGGCAAATGATCATCCCAACTACCTTTAAAATCCATAACACATGCCCTCAACATATACTCAAGGGTCTGAATGGTTCGTTCTGCCTGGCCGTCTGTTTGCGGATGGAAGGTTGTACTGAGCTTAACTTGTGTCCCAAGTCCTTTTTGAAAAGAACGCCATAATTGAGAGGTAAACTGAGTACCTCAGACTAAGATAATAAACAAGGGCACTCCATGAAGTTGAACCAACTCCAGAATATACAACTTAGCATAATCATCCATTGAATCCGTGGACTTCACCAGTAGGAAGTGTGCAGCCTTAGTTAACTTGTCTACTACTACCAAAATAGAGTCATAGTGTCGGCAAGTACGAGGTAGGCCTATAACAAAATCCATATTAATCTCTTCTAACTTCCAAGTGGGGATGCTGATATCCTGAAGTACGCCTCCCGGCCTTTGATGCTTGACTTTCACTTGCTAGCAGTTTGGACATTTAGCTACAAACTCCGCAATATCTTTCTTTATACCATCCCACTAATAGATTTCTCGCAAATCCCGATACATTTTTGTGGATCCTGGATGAATAGAATACCTGGTACCATGTGCCTCAAGTAATATCCGAACTCTCAAATTATCAACGTCCAGAACACATAGTTGACCCTGGTATCATAGCACACCATCTCCCCATTGGGAGAAAACCACGACCTTCTGACTCTGCACCGCCTCCTTCAGCTTCCTCAAAATTGGATCCTCATCTTGCCTAGATTTAACATCAACCACTAAGGACGATTCTGACCCATTATTCACAAAAACACCACCACCGATCGAGTCGATCAATCTAACTTCCAGTCTTGCAAGTCAGTGAACATCCTTCACCAACTCCTTCCTTCCCTCATCCACGTGGGACACACTCTCCGTAGAGAGTATACTAAGCACATCCGCAACCATATTAGCCTTTCCCGGGTGGTAGAGGACACTTATGTCGTAGTCCTTTAGTAACTCCAACCATCTCCTTTGCCGTAGATTTAGATCTTTCAGTGTGAACACATATTGCAAACTCTTGTGATCCGTAAATTCATCCACATGGACCTCATATAAGTAATGCCGCCATATCTTCAAAGCAAACACCACTGCGGCCAACTAAAGATCATTGGTCGAGTAATTCTTTTCATGAACTTTCAGCTGTCTCGAGGCATATGCTATTACCTTCCCCACGTTGCATCAACACACATCCCAACCCGACTCTAGAAGCATCACAATATACTACAAAGCCATCAGTACCCTCGGGTATGGTCAACACTGGTGCTGAAGTGAGTCGGGTCTTCAACTCTTAGAAGCTTTTCTCACAAGCATCTACCATTGAGATTTTACCTTTTTCTGAGTCAACCTGGTCAATAGGCCGCGATTGATGAAAATCCCTCAACAAATCTTCGGTAGTAGCCTGCTAAGCCCAAGAAACTCCAAATTTCTGAAGGATTCACCAGTCTGATATAATTCTTCACTGCCTCTATCTTTTGGGAATCTACCCTTATGCCTTCGCTTGATACCACATGACCCAGAAATGCTGCCGAGTTTAGCCAAAATTCACACTTTTTAAACTTTGCATACAACTGACGTTCCTTGAGGGTTTCTAGGACTATTCTCAAATGAGTGGCATGTTCCTCCTCGCTCCGAGAGTATATCAAGATGTAATCAATGAACACAATCACGAATATGTCCAAATATGCCTTGAACACCCAGTTCGTTAGATCCATAAAAGATGCAGGAGCATTGGTTAGCCCAAAAGACATAACAACAAATTCGTAGTGACCATACTGAGTCCTAAAAGTGGTCTTCGGGATGTCACTCTCCCGAGCTCTAAGCTAGTGAACCTGAACCTGAGATCCATCTTAGAGAAGCACTTGGCACCCTGAAGCTGGTCAACCAAATCATCGATCCTCGATAAGGGGTAACTGTTATTAACAGTAACCTTGTTCAACTGCCGATAGTCAATACACATGCGAAGGGAACCGTCCTTCTTTTGAACAAATAAAACTGGTGCATCCCATGGAGACTGGCTCGGTCTTAGTGAAGCCCTTATCCAACAAATCCCTTAACTGATCCTTTAATTCCTTTAACTCGGCTAGAGATATCCTGTAAGGAGGGATAGAAATAGGTTGCGTATCTGGCGATAGATCAATACTGAAATCAATTTCCCTTTCTGGAGGAACACCTGGCAAATCCTCAGGAAACACCTCTGGATATTCGCATACCACTAGAACTGACTGGATAGTCGGGGTCTCAGACTCCACATCCTTAACCCTAACTAGGTGGTACATGCATCCCTTAGAGATCATCTTCCTAGCCTTAAGATAGGAAATAAACCGACCTGCTGGCACCACCGAACTACCCTTCCACTCGAAAAATGACTCACCTGAAAAATGAAACTCCATGCGGGTCCTACAATTAATCGAAGCATAACATGCAAACAACCAATCCATGCCCAAAATGATATCAAAATCAGTCATGTCTAATTCTACTAAGTCTGCGGAGGTAACCTTATGCAACACCGTAATAGGGCAATCTCTATATATCCGCCTAGCTACAACTGAATCACCGACTGGAGTAGATATGGAGAATGGTTCCGACAGAATATCAAGACTAAATCCAAAACTACTAGCAATGTAAGGAGTCACGAAAGACAATGTGGCTCACGGGTATAGCAAGGCATAAACATCAATATGAAAGACAGCAACATACCAGTGACCACGTCCGACGAAGTCTCCTGGTCCTGGCGCGAGGCAAGGGCATAGAATCAGTTTTGGCGCTGACCGCCACCCCCACTAGAAAATGCTCCCTATGGAGCCGAACGGGCTGGAGCTGTTGCTGTCCTGGTGGTCTGTGCCCAACCCCTATCATCACTTTGTATGGCATATGGACATGCTCGACGCACGTGCCCAGATCTACCACACCCGAAGCAGACATCCGAACCGAGCAGGCACTCCCCGGTGTGACTCTTGCTGCACTTCCCACAGGCTAGAGAGGTATACTCTAACTGGGTTCCCCTCTTATACATCAATCCTGAAGCCTTGCTCCTCTGATCACCCTTGGGTCTAGATGGGACACTAGTTGACGATGGTGCTGGGGCTAGTGACCTCTGATGGAACTGTGGACGGTAGCCACCATCGGACCTCTGATGCAAAAACCCACGACTATCTGTCCGTGCTCTCTTAACCTCCCTCTTCCTCTCATGAGCTGCCTCCATCTGCTGGGTGTACAAAACTACGTGAGGAAAGTCCATATCCTGGTGGAGCATAGTAGTCCTGCAATCCTTGTCTAAATAACCGGCCACGCCATGAACAAACCGGGTCACCCGCACCCTCTGATCCATCACCAACTCTAGAGCGTATTTTGACAATAGGGTGAACTCAAGCGACTACTCCCGCACTATCTTTTTCCTGCTTGAGGTTCACAAACTCCGCTGCTTTCAACTCCCTCATTTCCTAAGGGAAGAACCTGTCGAGAAAGCCATGTGGAACTCATCCCAACTGATAGGGCCCGCTCCCACTGCCATGCTGTCCTTCCATTTCTTGTAACGAATATGGGCGACCTCTTTTAGCTGGTAAAAGGCCAAGTCAACAACTCCCCATTTTTCACCCCCATAACTTGAGTGACCTTCAAGATCCCTTCAATAAACTCATGTGGATCCTCATCCACCTTCGATCCCGTGAACTCAGGAGGGTTCATCCTCAAGAAGTCTCTAATTCGAGTCACTGCTACATTACCATTTTGTGGAACCTAAGCAACAGCCTACTGATTTAACTGAGTGGTCAAGGCCTGCACCAACATCTGAATCGCCGCCTGAAACTCAGCGTGGGTAGCTGGCTCTGGTGCCTGGGTCTCCGGAACAGGTGGGGCTTGCTGATGCCCATAGTCATTGCCATCTCCGTGGCCTTCATCATTTCCATTCCTCCTTCCGTTCATTCTTCTAGGAGCCATAATTCTGCAATCGGGAATTGCACGAATTAGAAGGATGGAAAGGCTTTTCATCGCACGACATAGAACATCAAAGAAGGGAACATTTCCTAAAATATCTAGTAGCCTCTTCGTCATAAGTGTGGTGCGCTTCACACCCATAAAAAAGACTCTACCTAACGCGTCTTTCAGACTCCCTAGGACACATCTGAACCTATTGCTCTGATATCAAGTTTTTCATGACCCAAATGTACACCCGGATCGTAGACACGGGACAAGGGACCCAGAGAGACCGCAAGTCGACCCATGGAACATGCATACCACTAATCTACTATAAACAAGCAGAACGATAATCATAAAGACATAGCAAAAATGAAATTATAGCGTAACATCATGAAATACTAAACATATACATAGTTGAGCACTACATACTTGTCTGAAAGACTCTAATTCATAAGATGGGTTGATGGGACAACATCCCCAGCTAACCCGAGCAATACTGAAACATAATCAACAGGAAAGTTTGTCAAATGACCCTCGAAACGTGAGGACTCACCAATAAGCTGAATGTGTAAGCTGCGATGGACTAAGGATGAGGACGAGCCTGAGATCCAGACCCTATATAATGAAACGATACAACATAGAAAGTATGCGGTCAGTACGTGAAATGTATTGAGTGTGCAAGGTACGTAAAATGGACATTTAAAAGTATAGTAAGCTCATAAATAGACATAGGAGAAGGACATCATGTTTGCGTCGAAATATTTGTAATAAAACATAAGTCTCAAGTCTTTCAAATCATTCATAATCATTCATTATCATAGTTGTAAATAACTTTATCATAATATAACTTGAGCCAATAACATAAATATAACAATGCATAAAACATGCGGAACAATGGGAGGCCTCGTCATAACCGACACCATCATGGTAGAGCCTTTCATGATGCCCCATTGTCTCGCTCAAGTGGGCAGAGCTGATCCTGGCTTGCTAGGCGAGGGTCGTGCATAAGGCGTGATATCACATTTGAGGGGATCATTATCAATATATTATATCATTTACAACCCACGGTGGCCCGTGGTTATGAGACACCGGCGTAGTCCTTTGAACGCCGGGCTGCTCGTGCTAGACACGGCTCTCAAAAAAATGCATATAGGCTCATAAATAAATCATTAACATCATGCATAAAAATTCATTGGCTAAGATATAACATTTACCATCATTGATCCCCTTTAAAACATGGCTAGCCAAGAATCAAGGCCCTTTTCATTGGCCAACAACATAAATCGATAAATCAAGTAATTCGTTTCATAAATAGCAAATAATTCTTCTACATGTGGGCATTTCCCAATACTTCATCATATTTAATTCTTTCAAAATATGCTCATAACATGGGTAACTTGAAAATTATGCTTTTCTATCATCAATAAACTCAAACTATAGAGTAGTCATCATAAATCATAACTTTTATGAACTTTCATCAAATAGGCATTTTGGATTTAGAAGCTTGAAACATGAATTAAAGAAAATAATAATAAAACCTACCTATCATTCATAATTCAATAATTAAAACTCAATCAAATCCTACCCATAAAGAGAAATCACATTGTCATGCTTTGGGTATAATCCCATGGAATTTGAATAGGGAAATTCATGAATTAACTTGAAATTGGGCATGGGTGAGGAACAATTCCACCCATTTTAAAACCCTACATACCTGGGAATAGATGGACTTAAAGCTCCTTGAACACCCACAAAGAATTTGATGAAAATTTGGGACGAAGGCCTTGAATCTCCCAAAAACCTCTCAAATCTTTTGCATGAGAATAGGCATGCATAAAGGGATTAACCCATCTTATCTAACTCATAACATATCCAAAACGATGTAGTTTAGGCCTTAGGGACTTAGGAAGTTACGAAAACACCCTTATTAAGACGCAGGAAATTTTGCTCGCCAATCCCCATGAGGGACCTAACGGATCATTGCGACAGGGCATGACTCGTGGGCTAGATCCACTGAGTCCACTGCCCAAACATCCAAGGGAACCCCACAGGTTACTTCATGAGTCGTGAGGTTAGACCACTACTCGTGGTCACCTTCTGTGGCCTACACTGCCCATCCCAATTTGCCAATCCTCCAGGGTTGACCATGGGTGACCTCATGAGTCATGAGGTTTGACCACGACTCTTGGTTAAGCCCGTGGCCTCCTCACTCAGGCCTTGCCACACCATGCTGACCATGAGTCACCTCACGACTCATGGTCACTCCTCACGACCAACCTCACGGGTCGTTCTATGAATTTTCAGTTTTTCTCCGTTTCCACCTCCGGGTCTGATCCTTAGGATCCCGGGGTATAACACTCCAGTGCTGAGATCACACTAAATTCCTTGGGTTGCTTCATTGTCTTGCAGATGTTGAACGTGACCTCCTCTTGATTCAGCCTAAACTTCTATAAGCCAGCTTCTATATCTACTAGAACTCTCCCGGTCGCAAGGAATGGTCACCCCAAAATGATGGAGACCTCATAATCAACCTCGCAATCAAAAATCACGAAGTCTGCTAGGAATATAAATTTATATACCTTGACAAGCACATCGATCGAGATCCCTACCAGCTTCTTAATTGTTATGTCGGCCATCAGTAGTCGCATGTTGGTCAGTGTAGGAGCTCCCATTCCTAACTTCTTGAACATAGCCAAGGGCATCAGATTAATGCTACCTCCCAAATTACAGAGTGCCTTTGCGAATTCGACATTTCCAATCACACATGATATAGTTAAGGCACCTAGGTCTTCCTTTTTCAGTGCTAAGACCCTTGTAGCTATGGCACTGCAGTGATGCACATTGTCAATAGGCTCATAGCTCATAGATCTCTTCTTTGTCACTAGGTCCTTCATAAACATTGCATATACTGGCATCTGCTCTAATGCTTCGACCAATGGTATGTTCACAAACAGCTTCTTAAGCATCAAAAGGGAATTTCTGGAACTTACCATTCTCCACCTTCTTCTTCATCCTTTGGGGGAATGGTGATGGTGCTCATGGGATAGCTTTCTGCATTTGCATTGCCCCCTTATCCATGCCAGGTTCCTTCTTACCTCTTGGGGCCTCTTGCAACTCACCAGTCTCTTTCTCAACACTTGTGTCATCATCCTCCATTATGCTGTCTTTCTTCTACTCAACTTCAACTAGAAACGGAGGGTTAAATATGGTTTTACCACTCCTAGTCATCACCGCCATACAATGTGCATCATTCTTCGAATTTTGGACAGTGTTGCTAGGCAGTGTACCCTTTTTTCTAGGGTTTATTAATGCTGACAGTTGCCCAAGTTGGTTTTATATTTGCTTGATGGCAGTAGCATGAGATTCTACCTTTTGACCCATACTTGACAAATCACCTCGGATCTCCTTCAGCTGATCATTAGTGGACCTCACCTTCTTCAACATCTCGACAATCTTCTCTCCAACTTTAATTGCCCAGCCTCCCCTTCTAGTGCATTGGGAGGCACATAGAATCCATCCCGATCATTGCGATAACCATCATTGCGCCTGTAATCACCTTTGCTGTCACAACCTCAGCTCCTATCTCTAAACCCGTTTCTGTTGTAGTTATCTCTATACTGGTTCCAACGTTAATATCTAGAACCTTGGCACCAATTGTCTTGTCCAGATGCTTGGGCGTTGGTTCGAAAACCCTCCACCTGGCTATCCAAAAAGTCTGTCTCCTTCTCAGAATCAGACTGATCAGCTCCTTACTCCCTTCCTTGAGTACCCACAGCATTAACCTTTTTGGCTCTATCCCCATAATATGCTTTTTCAGCAAGTCCAATATTATGCGCATATGAGCCAACTCCTGGTCGCGCTCTTCTTCTTTTCTTCGTTGGTCTGCAATCAAACCAATAGCATATGTGCCTGCCACTGTATCAGCCTCCCTCGTATGCCAGGCCCAGTTAGTCTTAGTCACCCTGTCAATAATGGTGGCAGCTTGCTCCCAGGTGTGACTCATCAATGCTCCTCTAGCTACCGTGTTTGCTACAGCCTTGGTGCTATTGTTCAGAGACTTGTAAAAAATTTCCAATAAAATATCATCTAGAATTTTGTGGTTGGGGCACTTAGTCAATCTCTTTTTGAATCTCAAGAAAGTTTCATGAAGTGCCTTAGTCTTGATCTGTCGAAAATTATACATCTCATCTTTTAGCTGTAACATCCTTGCCGGGGGAAAGAATCTCTCCAAAAATCCCTGTTTAAGCTCCCTCCTGTTTGTTATGGAGTCGTTGGGAAACTTCGATAACCACAAAGTAGCTTCCCCTGATAGAGATAAGGGGAAGAGTCTGAGCTGTAGTGCATCCTAGCTTACTCCGGGCAACCTGTATGCCTTGTATATTTATACGAAGTTCATTAAGTGCAGGTTGGCATCATCTGCTACATGACCACTAAACACCCCTTTCATATTTAGCAGCTGAATCATGGTGCTAGTAATGTCGAATTTGTCCCCAGCGGGCAATGGTGGTGGAACAATTGCTCCAGTCTACCCGACTTCATCAATGTCCAGGTCGTCATCATCATTAAAGAACTGAGGAACAAATCTATGAACTTTGTTGCCCCTCCCTTGTCGACCAGCATTTACCACTTCATCTCTTTCATCTTCCGCATGTTGTAGTGCAGCTTGCCGAGCTAGGTCAGCTTGCGTAGCTTCTTTAGCTATGCGGGCCTCTCTTTGCTCGTGGTTTTCCATGTTATGCAGTGCTCTTTATATTTCTGGATTTAATGGAACAAGGGGATCTCCTCTACTCCAAGTGCTTGGCATTCACCTAAGAACAACCTGTGGGTATCAAAAACACAAAAATAAACATAATTAAAGAAATAACTACCAAAAATTTAATTACAAGCTAATAACCTAGTTTTAGCCGTATTCCTCGGCAATGGAACCACTTTTTGTTAATGCTCAAACCACACTTCTTACTGAAGTGAGAAGCGGACATTTTTAATAAAGAATCCAACTAGAGGTTGGGGTCGATCCCACGAGGAATAGGGAGACTGGATTATAGCCGGTAATTGAACTTGTAAGGTAGTTACTTCAAAATAAGGGGATTCTAAAGAAAATCAATAATAAAAAACAAATATCAAAATTATGATGTTAAGTCAATATCAAAGGATAACTAAGGTTTGTGTTCCCATGAGTTCATAACTGCTTTGGGTATACACTCGTGATTATCACCAATACTTACTTATAAAACTGATAACTTGGGTTCATTCAAACTCGTCCTTCAGTTAATCTGCAAAATCATGAACAACAAGTAGCAAGAACAAGATAAATTCAAGAAAAGGTTGATCAGCAGTTGATTCAACTCAATCCTTTCTCTCTCTTACTTGTTTCTCTCCTCTATCATTGTCTCATTGTCTACAAAAAAATAAAACCTAAAACGTATTTATACAGACACAAGAATCCTTTTCCTAGGCTAACTAGATGAATTTCCATATCTGGTGTCGCTGCCATCAATAGCCAAGGTACGATCCATAGTAGCTTCCTACGACTCTTAGCTGCTTGTCGTGCCTTGCATTGTTGGATGAATTTCGACTAAGTGTTGGATCTAGGTACGATTCGTACCTCCTTATTACGACCCATACTGATCTCCCGTAGTTTAATTCTAAAACTTCGGAATTCTTCTGAAGTTCAGTACGACCATCATGGTACGACTCGTACCTTCTTCCCACGGGTCATACATTCCTTCCGTAGTAGGAGTCAGCACTTCATGCAACTTTTCTGAATTTTGCCACGATTTCTTCATCATGACTCGTGCTAGCTTGGTACCATCCGTACTGAGACTCGTATATTGCCCCTCTACACCTTAAGCCTTCTACAACTTTTCATGGCCCTCAGTACAACTCGTAGGTCCTTCCTACGGCTCGTACTGTGGTCTGCACATTAAACCTATTTTAAATCTTTCAGGATTTCTTTTGCCAGTTTTAGGTCCAACATCAATTCATCCTATAATCAAAGGAAAAATGACTTATATCCACATAAACATACCTAAGTTCATGCTATTTTCTTAGTTTTGAGTGTCGAAAGTGTTGTAAATCCACAACACATCAAGGCAGTCCACTTCTCTTAAGGTTCTCAAGGAAATTCTTCAGATCTCTCCACCAGGTATGTGGGAATTCAACAAGGGAATAATTATTCCCTTGTGTCCCCAAAATTTTTCCCTATTTCTCTCTATCAATTCTAGCCTTGAAACTATCGAATGTTAAGAAATTTCAAGTCATATTTTGTCTATATCATGTGGAATATTTTTTCATGTTAATTATATATATTTTCCACCAGCTTGTGACTGAAATGATGTTTGTTCTTGTAAAGTGAAATTTAGTCCTAGTCCTTGAACGTAGAAAAATCTAGAATCATGCAATAGTGATTAAACAGTGAAATTTGCTTGATTCCTTCAGTGTTGAGGATTTTTCACATTGTTGGTTGGTGCTGAAGATTTAGTTAGCTTGATGTCAGTGCAGTTCAACTAAAATGTTAGAATACTTAGTGTTAGTCAGAAATATCAACTGATCAGTTTGACTACAAAAATTTTTGAGGTGTCAGTAGTACCTCCTAGTTATCAGAATCATACTCAGAACTCAGTTTTAGTGGTTCACTAGGCGGTCATAACACTTTTAGATAAGAAGCTCTAACCAGCCTTAGGATCGCAGTTACAGATTACATCTTATTCTTTAGACGGTTATGACGCTTCTAGCTAAGCAGCTCTGACCAGTCTTAGAACCCAGTTCTAGAATGCGGTCCGATAAGTCTCTCAGGGTGTTTCCAGATAGGTATTCCTGACTAGTCTTAGGCCCTAGTTTCGAGCTATCAGATTAGTATTTAGTTTAGGACTATCCAATGGGAGTAGGACTTAACACCGAGCGGACTGAGGTTCCACCGCACCCAAGTTCCCAGAACTACATTTCCGCTGTAAGTTATTGTTTTATTTGCCTCATGGCCCTAGAT
The DNA here is from genome assembly GCA_035772735.1 of Datura wrightii. Taxonomy (NCBI): domain Eukaryota; kingdom Viridiplantae; phylum Streptophyta; class Magnoliopsida; order Solanales; family Solanaceae; genus Datura; species Datura wrightii. The sequence continues at coordinate 119,292,824 of JASDFA010000010.1, read as the reverse complement.
TTGTGATCACCTAGTTTCATGCCTTTATACTCTGGCAAGGTATATTGGGTCCTACTGATGGGGTGTATACATTGAACTCCATGTCTAGCTCACGTGGTTATATATCGGTTATAGACTCTCTCACCAGTCAGTTCAGTATCAGTTTAGTCCCGTTCAGCTCAATCTCAGATTAGCTCAGTTCAGAATAGTTTCAGACTACTTAGTACAATTATGAGTTCAGTATAGTCTTGCAGACCAGTATCTCAGATTCAGAGCATGTCTTTGACCATCAGATAGGGTCTTTTAGACCATCTCAGTTATTCAGTTCAGTAGTTTTAGTTGGTCATTGCATGTCTTTTCAGTTCAGCACTTTTATTTCTTGTGTATGGTTTTTATCACTTATTCAATACATTGAAAGTACTGACGCATACTTTTATGATGTATCATTTTATGATACAGCTACAGGATCTCAGTCTCAGCTTCGCTAGCCGATTGCTCTCAGAAGACTTCAGCTGTTCTATTCATTTTTCGAGGACGAAGAATATTTTATTCAATCTTGCTTTCTTCTATTAAGATTTGGAGTTAGATAGGGGCTTGTCTCAGCAACTCATCAGTTGTAGTGGCTTTCAGACACAGACTTGGTTTTCCAAACTTGTAGTTTTGCTAAGATATTTTTAAACTTTATGATCCAGCTCTATTTCATAAATGTTTTATAGTTACTTTAAGATTTCGCTATATTTTATGTTTACTCACAATGCTGGTGTATGATAGACCAGGGGTTGACTTGGGGTTACTTGTGACTCCAAGTACCGTGTTCTGTCCAGGGTGTAAGCTCGGGGCGCGACAATTGTCGTACATTCATAGGGTGTTAGTTGATGTCGAGTATGAAATGTGTCATGGATACTATAACTTGTGTTGTGGGCTATTCTATAGCTAGAAATGTAATGATATAGGTGTTACTATAATATGTGGTTGATGTTTTAAAAATATATAGGTCGCCGGTTGTGACGATCTATCATTATATTTTAGTCGGTGGTCATGTTGATAGCACGTTGGCGACCATGGTGATGTTTGTGTTGGCTTGGTCATGTCTACTGTTGTTACTGGTGAGTATAGTGGCTTTTGGAATGCTTGTAAATTCGTGGGGATAGTCTTATTAGGTTGGTGATCATTAGCTCGGTTGGTTGCTTTTCGGTGGATGCCTAAAACATAAAAGAATAGAATTGTGTTGTAATAATCGGTTGGTGGGGTTTGAGAGCCAATTATGTGCTATTTGAGAATTTATTATTATTGTTATTGATTGTGAATGTTATGATTATGTGACTTTGTGTGTGTTGAGGCCCTTAGGATTCGTGGATACCCAACGCTGAGAGCACCGACCACGGGGTTGAGTCCAGGGGCTAGAACAATTAGCCTATGGTGGAGTTGAGTTATCCTCCCATAGGGTCATTTTGAGACATGCAAGACCTATGGAGAGGTACATTCCTCCATATTGTTGTGTATATCATTTCTGAGCCTTCCTGGGATCCAACTGGCTCTCTTGAATGGATGGAGCTCTAATAACTATGCGCAGCCAAGAGAGGGTCCGGTAGTGCTTGATTGATGATGTTGATTGACTGGTGTTTACTTTTGATTTGTTTCACAATATATTGTGATTATTTCTTGGGTTATATGTTATTTTATAGTAGTGGATGCTAGACGTTGGTTGGTGTTAGCTGTGGCCTTTGAGAGGTTTAGAGGTGATGACAAGTGAGCTCTGTCTGCTAGGTGTTTCCTGGTGTAGCTTACTTGCTTTGGACATTCTTGGATTGTGGGGGCCAAGTAGGTTCTGTTTGTGTATTTTGCTTGTACTTTCCAGGCTTATGGAGGACAGGTAGGTTCTGTGTTTACTAAAGTTGAGTTTCTCCTCCTGCGATATCCAGTATATCTTTGATCTCTAATCTGAGTCGTATAGTTGTTCCTCCCTTTCATACTCAGTACATTATTTCACTAATGCCCTAGTTGGAGTGTTGCATTTATTCTTGCAGGTGATGGTGGGCTAGTAGATCGAGTTCTTGGGCGCTAAGTGGAGTTCCAGCATAGTTGGTACGCTCTAGGACTCTTGGAGTTGCCAGATGTTTGAATTAAGGATAGCTCGGGGCCCTGTCCCAATCATTTGATTGCAAGTATGTTCATAAAGGCTCATAGATGTTGTTATGGTGTTAATATTTTTTTGAAGGCTAGGTGGGCCTGATTGTATAATTGTTTTCCACTCTTTGGCTTTGACAACCTATTGTGTATCTATTAGTTGGTCTACGAGCCAACTTCCGTTTTAGTCTGTCGTTTACTCTGATTGGTTCTTTAGACTTATGAATTAACTCTAATCCTATTGACACCCCATCAATATCACATCCCTAGTACTTGACCTCATTGTTGCTTCAATTCACATTGCCCTGTTTTGTTATTGCTTTTAGAGTAATATAGTGATCTTATTATCCCCCAAAATTTACTTTACAAGTTGTTATAGAATGATGCTAGTTAGTTCCGATTGAATACAACATTACTAGAAATCATTGCACATTCTATGTGGATTCGACCCAGACTAATAGTTGGGTAAACTAAATTGCATACAACCATGTACGCTCTCTCACTTTAGGGAGTGGATTTGGACGTTATCACACAACTCTAGTTGGTTAGTTCTGGGGCTTGACCCCTATTCTAGAGTAACTAAACAGTCATGGGTATTAGTGATCTTGGGCAGAATTATATGCCCAAGTGATGCTCAAACGCTTCATTTCGTCTTGTTTATCTATCGTTATATGTGCATTCTCATGTGATTTGTAATTAAAATGTGAATTTATACTAACCAACATGATTAGTGTTGTTTTGCAGGTAAAATGTAATTTTAGGAAGCTAAGATACATATTGGTAAAAATCGGGAATGGACTTGGAAGCGAGCAGTGGAAAAGGTCAAGGAAGAACAGCAAATATAGGGGCTCCGCGATGGGGCCGTGTCACGCTGCCATCACGGAGGAATTCTGCCTCGGGTGATCCATTTTGGTAAATTCTAGTGAAGGTCCGCGTTGCCTCCGTGACACGGAGGTAATGCCACGCGATACAATCGTGGCACGTTGCCTATATTTTCCTGGAACATAAATTCCCAGTGAGGGTCCGCGTTTTCACCATGGCACGGAGGGAGTGCTCCGCGATACACTCCGTGCCACATTTCTTGTTATTCCGGGAAAAATTCTCACTAGTATAAATAACACACTTAGGTTTATTTTTAATTATTCTTACTTGGTTGAGCAGAACGTGGGTTACAGACAGTTCAGGGGACGAAAATTCTAGGGTTCTTCTCTATCTCTTTCTCTTTTATCTCAATTGTTTGTATGATTTAAACTCATTTGATGATGTTTAATCCACAAATGAGTGGCTAATTCACTTCTTGCTGAGGTTAAGAACAATTGTAGTGGAATGTAATTGTTGATCAATTTAGTTTTCATCTTTTCTTCAATGGTTGTTCTATCAATTCATTTTCTTACTGCATTAATGTTTGGCCAATGTTAATGTATATCTAAAAAATCCAATTTTGATTTTGAAAAGAAAAGAAATTGGAAAGTTGTGAATTAGTAGGATATGATCTCCTCTTAGTTTGGGAAAATTGATAATTATTTTACATTCAGAATAGAAATATATCTGAAAGTCGTATTAGTCAATTAAGGAATCGGTTTTGTATGGCTAGAACATGAAATTCTTGTATCACAGAAATGTAGGTTGAAGGTTCATGATTTTTAAGTTGGGTAGGATACAGAAGTTTCAATCCATAGGCAATAATTCTTGTCTAGCAGCCGAAGGAAAGATTAACTAAATTGTATCGACAAATTACTTCCCTGCATGTTCGTTTTAGCCTCAGCATGCTCATTACTATAGTTCAGACTCACTTTATCATTTTGTCTTAGATTCGTAGAAATTAGGAAACTAAACTCTCAAAATCCTCCTTAAATTGTTGTCTGCATTTTTAAAGTTAGAGTTCATTAACACTTAAGTTGATTATTACCTTAGTTCAATCCTTGTGGGATCGATACTAGGCTTACTTAAGCCATTTTACTACTTGTTCGACCACGTGCTCTTGTGTGTAGTTACCAAACGCCCGAACAAGTTTTTGGCGATGTTGTCGGGGACTGGCAATTGGTAAAATTGTTTTCTTTGTGTTAGTTTACAATTTCTATATAAGTGCTGACAACTTGATCTTAGCCTGTCTTTTGCAGATATTGAATTCTGTTGAACACTGGCAAGAGACAAGGAGCTGGTGGATTCATACTTAGAGCCGGAAAGACAATTCCTTCATCACAGAAGAGAAGCTCTAGAGAAGAAGCTGAAGTTGCTCAGACAGTCAATCCTGGAGCAACAACCGAATCCACCACTTGTAAGGGTAGTGTTAGTGCCCGAAGAAATGGTAGCTAGGCCGGTTCGCGAAGTGGCAATCCCACATGCTAACAATGTTACATCAAGTATTCGCAAACCTGAGCCAGTAGGGAGGTTTGAGCTTAAACAGAATATGGTGCAATTGTTGCACACCAGCGGGCAATTCACAGGTCTCCCTCATGAAGATCCACAACAACATCTCCAAAACTTTTTGGAGATAAGTGACACTTACATCCCCGCTGGAGTATCATCCGATTACATAAGGCTTACATTATTCCCATTTTCATTATTGGGAGAAGCAAAGAGGTGGTTGAAAGCTGAGCCACCTAACTCTATCACCACTTGGGATGATCTTGCAAGAAAATTTTTGATACGGTTCTTTCCATCCGGGAAAATAGCAAGACTTAGAAGTCAGATTCTAAGTTTTAAACAAAGAGAGGGGGAGAATCTGTATTAAGCTTGGGAAAGGTTCAAATCATTGCTAAGGGATTGTCCTCACCATCACCAGTCTAATGATGTACTGGTGCATACTTTCATAGAGGGTTTGGAACCCCACACAAAAATTTTGTTAGACTCAGCAGCTGGGGGACAAGCATTAGAAAAGACTGAAGAGAAGCTGTATACTTTGTTAAATCGTATTTTGCAGGGAAATCCAGAGTGGAATGAGGACTCTTATAGAGGAGGAACAAGGAAAGCGGCAGGAGTCTTGGAAGTAGATGGTTTTACAGCTATCGCTGTACAGATAGCTGCGTTGCAAAATCAACTCAACACCCACTTCAGCAATATGAGCTTGAATCAACCTCAAGCCCCAGTTAATGTAGTGCAGCAGATTTGGTGTGAAGTATGCGGTAGTAATGAACACTCAGCTGAGTGTTGTGGTGCAAATCTAGATTCAGTGAACTTTGTTGGGAATGTACAGAGAAATAATCACTAACAGTATGGCAACAACTACAACTCAAATTGGAGAAATCATCCGAATTTCTCTTGGGGTAGTAACAGCCATCAAGGGCAGAGTTTGAATCAGGGTGCGCAGAGAAATCAAGGAGGGCAGCAGAACTATCAGACTCAATATAGAGGAAACAATGCACCTCCTCCACCACCACCCAACATAGAGGAAATGTTTAAAACAATGATAGCTAACCAAGCTCAATTGCAGGCTAATTATGTGAAATTGGCAGCAGATGTAAAGAACAATCAGTTAGCTACAAAGGCGTTGGAGTACCAGTTTGGACAACTAGCTGGAGCTCAAAACATCAGGCCAAGAGGAGGACTACCGAGTGACACGGACCCAAATCCCAAGCAAGTAAATGCAGTGACCACAAGGAGTGGTTTACAACTCAAGGAGGTGGAACCAGAAAGACCACCTCAGCAGTCAGGAGCAGTAGAGAAAAAAAGGGAACAGGATGATGAGAGGGGGAAGGATAAGGCAGCTGAAGCAGAAAGACACCACCCCCGTTCCCTCAAATATTAAAGAAACACAAGGAGGAAGCTTGTTTCAAAAATTTCATGGAGGTGCTTAAACAGGTACACATTCATTTACCTCTTGTTGATGTTTTGCAGGGAGTGCCGAAGTATGCAAAGTATATCAAGGACATTGTAGCGAACAAAAGCAGATTGACGGAGTACGCTGCGGTGGCGCTTACTGAGGAGTGCACTTCTCGGATACAGAATAGGTTACCAACAAAGCTCATGGACCCTGGGAGCTTTACAATTCAGATCATAATTGGGCAAAGTATCCGAGCTCGTGGACTATGCGATTTGGGAGTGAGTATTAACTTGATGCCGACATCGGTGTTCAAGAAGTTGGGGCTGGGCAGTCCTAGACCAATACAGTGATCTTGTAGTTAGTAAATCGTTCATTAGCCAGACCAGATGGCATTGTGGAGGACATGTTGGTGCAAGTGGGCTCCCTTATCTTCTCGATAGATTTTATTGTTCGGGATTTTGAGCCGGATGCGGAAGTCCCATTTATTTTGGGACGTCCTTTCTTGGCAACCGGTAGAGCTTTGATTGATGTAGCTGCAGGGCAGCTAACCATGCAGGCACATGACAAAGTGGAGGTATTTGATGTATATAAGGCCACGAAGCTTCCGACCATATATGAGGAGCTTTCAGCAATCAATGTGCTAAATCAAGCAGAAATTCTTCCGATTGTTGGATCTCGAGATCCATTGGGAAGAGCATTGATGAGCTCCAATCATTTCAGAGATAGAGAGACTTATGAGAGGGTGCAGATGTTGTTTCAACTGTTAATGAGGTTCCTCGTACCATTGCTGAAACCGTCGATTAAAGAAGCACCAAAACTGGAGTTGTGGCAAGAAGATCGAAGTGCCACGTTCTTGGTTAATGGGCAACGTTGTAAGCATTACTGGGGTGAGGATGTTATTCAAGAGAAGACGTCCATCACTCTAGAGGATGATTGAGTGTCAGTGACGTCGAGCCGCGACGGTAAACCAGGCGCTGCGCGGGAGGCAACCCGTGAAATTATTGTAATAGATGAATAGAATAGTGAATAAAAAGAAAAAAAAATAAATAGAAAAATAAATAAATAGAAAAAAAATTTATGGTATTTATGTTGAAACCTATGAATTCTAACCAATTTTTTGTTGTGAGATGAGTTTCAGGTGGAACAGAGGGCAAAAATGCAAAGAATCGCTAAGGAGAAAAATCGAGGTGAGAAAAATAAAAAAATGGCATTACAGTGAGCGTATGCATTGGCTCCGTGTCACGGAGGGGGTGCTCCGCATTACCCTCCGTGGCACGTTGAATCCAATTCTGGAATTTCTACAAATTCCAGAACAACTACGCGATGGCTCCGTGTCACGGAGGGGGTGCTCCGTGTTACCCTTCGTGACACGTTGAGGTGTAATTCACGTTGGGTCACACCGGGTCGCTGGGTAACCCGCATGAAAAACACCCTTTTTAACCCCAAATTCCCTCATTTTTTCCCATTTCCCATTCCCTCCGCGACAAACTCCCTAAATTCCCCCCTCCCCTAATGTGACACGGACCTAGGCACGAAGTTTCTTCAACTTTTCTTTGAGTTCATCGGATTAAAGGTATGTTCTTCAACTTAAACTCAATTTTTGCTTAAATTGTCAATCTTTGAGCATGTGAGGTGAGTAAACCTTGCCCTAAGTGTAAATTAAGTTGAATTCATTTAAGTTGTGATTGATTGATGTTCGTAGTATCGTTGTGAGTATATGACCTCGATGAATGCATGTTAATTGAATTTTTTTGCGAAATTGGTAGATAGGGTTGAAAGTTGAATAGGAAGAAACAAAATTTGGGTGAAATGTGAAAACTTCTAGGTTGTGCATGTTGGGTGATGTGAATTATGTTGTGATTAATGTCAAATATGCTAAGTAAACAAGGGAATTTTCGGGAAAATGAAATTAGTGAATTGCATAGGTTGTTGTTGAGAATTTTTTTTTTGCTAAGTGTTATGTGATGTAATGAAATCGATGGTGATATTGTGATTCGTTGTACGAAGTCTGAGTAGTACATAGTAAGTATTCCATCGACTTATCTGAATGCACTAAGCATGTCGATTGTAAAAATTGGAAAATCATGATTTGTTTTAATTGGGGCTAAAGACTAAGTGTGGGGTGCCCTAACTCAACCCAACCTTAGTCGAAGCTAATTTTGACTTGAATAACATTGGGATTGTCTGTTCGATGTTATAGGAATGATGTCAGGCAGGCAAGATAAGGGAAAGGGCGCATCTACATCGGGCGCCGGTAGAAAAAGAATCAGGTTGGGAACAGTAGTTCCAGCAGCACCAGCGGTTCCATACGGTCAACGCTGTCAATACGGAACCCGATGGGTGACTGAGGAAGGGGAAGAAATGGTATGCAAAACACAACGAGTCCAAATACTTCCCTAAGGAACACATTGCAAGGGAGCCGTTGGCACAGGAATTCCCTAGAATCGTACACCAGATTGACACTGTCAGGCTGAACTTCATCTTCGAAGAGCCCAAGGAGTACAATCTCCATCTGATTCGAGAGTTCTACGCCAACTGGAACCCGACCATCTGCAGCCACACCGTTAAAATAAGAAGGCAGGTTGTCAGCTATGAGCCCCATCATCTGAATGCTATATTAGGGGCGCGGGACACAGACGCCCATGTACTCAGGCAGTTTGAACATAACTCCACCTTATGCGGACATCAGACGCACTCTGTGTGGAGCCCGTTCCACAGCACGGTGGAGCAGGCACAAGGAGAGGGGCTACCATCAGACACTACCTTACTCTCAAATGAACAGGGAAGCCAGAATTTGGCTCAAAATTGTATGTTCCTGCCTGATCCCGGGGGTGCACATGACAGATGTCACCTGGGATCGAGTGTGCTTGGTTTATTCCCTGATGAAAGGGCTTGATATAAATGTTGGGGCGGTGATCATCTCCGCCATGAAGAGAGCCCGACTGCATCAAGGGCACAGGTACGAGTTCGGTGGTTTGCTTACCACGTTCCTAAGGGGCCACGACATCGAGGAAGAGGCCCTGGACTACATCTCGCAAATGGATAGGCATGCCTTGGATGTCACAAAAACCAAGGCACCTGACACTACTCACGGGCCAATTCTCACACTAGCCGAGCGACATGCTTGGGATGATCAATATATGGCCCGCATGTATGGGATGCAGATGCTGCAATTGTGCATAGGTGGGAGGCCAGCAACAGAAGATGAGTTACGGAAGCTCGAGCTAGATTACCCCTTTGGCAAAAATGCCCGGGCTCTATATTGAGTGGGGCCAGCTTTTGTGGAGCCTATAGATGATGATGTCCCCACTGATGAGGAGACATGCCGCGATGACTCATATGTTGAGTCAGATGAGGACAGCGGGGGCGATTCGGATATGGGAAACGAGGCAATGGCACCTGATGAAGAAGTGGAATACTTTGATTGATCAGGGAGTTTCACCACCCACCTCTGTGATATGTTAAATTTTGTGAACACTGGGGACAGTGTTCAGTTTATGTGTGGGGTGGGAGTAGTTAGGTGTTGTATGTTTCGTTGTGGTTTTTGTTTTTGTGTATGTTTTGTGTTGTTGTGCCTGTGAAAAAAATATGACCCTGTGACTCTTTATGATGTACTTTGTAATTAAGTGGTGTTGTAATGAATGTAAGCTGTTGTGGTTGTGTGAGCTGTTGTTGATTGGTTGGTTGTGTAAATATTTTTGTTTTCTATCGAAATTATAAATATTTTTAAAATTTTTGTTGAAATATTTTATGATTGGGTTTCTCGGCCTTTGTTTTCGGTGCTTTTACCGAGAGTAGTCCCATTGAACCAAAGTCGTAAATAGTGACCGTTCCCTATGATGGATGGATGACGACCGTCTTAAGGGAAATGTAGTCGATAGGAGTAGTTTTTTTCTTTCTTTTATTTTCTATCTTTTGTGTGTTTCCCAAACGTGTCGCTACTTCATGGTTCGGAATTCTTGTTGTGTGTTGTACATGATATTGAGATGCAAAGATGATTCGTATGAAAGCATGCAAATGTGTAAACATGTTGAGATACCTAGGCCATAGAGTTCGATTCGGTGTGATTGAGGCTTAATATTCAATTCTTGTAATTAGCTGATTGAAGAGTCTGTGAATAAGTCTTGAGTTGAGCATGTGAAATGAGTGTGAGGTGAGGTTTCGATTATTCCATGCTATTGTGAAGTGTCTAGAACTTGCCTGGTGTGTGTGCGAAATGAAATGAGGGATGTGTATTGTAGGAAAGGATGTAGGCATTTCTTTGATTAAACCGAAAGTCTTTTTTTCCTTATCATACCTACCTTGAATGTACATCCTAGTTAGCCCCATTGATCCTTTAGCCTATTTTTTTCTTTCTTTAAAGAGGTAGAAACCGAGCTTAATCCCTTCTTTTCATTAGCCGTGAATTAGATCCAAAATTCTTAAGCGCTCAAGAAAAACAATTTTCCCACAGTGTCAAGGAGTGAGAATTGTGAAAAGGAAGGAAAAGCGGAAGTGGTGAAAGTAAAGAAAAGGTCAAGGGTGCACTTGCTAAAATTAAAGAAAATAAAGATGTATAACTAATCTTTGTTATTAAGTCGAGTGTGCTTAAAGAAATGGAAACAAAAATAAAGAAAAAATTCAAGAATGAGAGAAGGAAGGAAGAAACAATGCCCATAATGATGGTGGGATGTATTGTAAAGCGCTTAAGGAAGCTAGTTGCTATTATTGGTTAGCCCAGTATTTATTAGTTCCTTAGCTTACATTACAACCCGTTAAGTCCTATGTGATCTTACATCATGCGTCCTTATATTAGTGGAGTAATACACTAGAGGGAAGCTTATGGTTCATGACATGATGCATGTGAATTCTTTGGGAGAGAGAGCGAAGTCGTGTTTATATACCCCTACATGTAATGCTTTGGAAATCATATGATTGAAAAAGGGGAAATTCTCTTGTTTTGTGAGGGCACATGCTTGACGAGAGATTGAATTTCATGTCGGATGTCTTGATCAGTTGATTTGCATGAGTTTGCCGAGATCGAGAGTCGATTCTTGAGTTTAGGAGGTCTTAATATGGTGTATGTCATTGTGTTGACGAGACTATGCATGTTTTCTTGATGATTTGCTATATTAAATAATCGGTATAGCCGTAGCTTGAATTGTCGAGCCATAGTAGCTATGCGTGGGGATCAATTGCATGAGATGTGAGAGTATTGTTTGAGGATGAGCAAAGTCTTAAGTATGGGGTAAGTGATCTTGGGCAGAATTATATGCCCAAGTGATGCTCAAACGCTTCATTTCGTCTTGTTTATCTATCGTTATGTGTGCATTCTCATGTGATTTGTGATTAAAATGTGAATTTATACTAACCAACATGATTAGTGTTGTTTTGCAGGTAAAATGTAATTTTAGGAAGCTAAGATACATGTTGGTAAAAATCGGGAATGGACTTGGAAGTGAGCAGTGGAAAAGGTCAAGGAAGAGCAGCAAATATAGGGGCTCCGTGATGGGGCAGTGTCACGCTGCCATCGCGGAGGCATTCTTCCTCGGGTGATCCATTTTGGTAAATTCCAGTGAAGGTCCGCGTTGCCTCCGTCCGCGTTGCCTCCGTGACACGGAGGCAATGCCACGCGATACAAGCCATGGCACGTTGCCTATATTTACCTGGAACATAAATTTCCAGTGAGGGTCCGCCTTTGCACCGTGGCATGGAGGGAGTGCTCCGCTATACACTCCGTGCCACGTTGCTTGTTATTCCGGGAAAAATTCCCACTAGCATAAATAGCACACTTAGGTTTATTTTTAATTATTCTTACTTGGTTGAGCAAGAACGTGGGTTACAGGCAGTTGAGGGGACGAAAATTCTGGGGTTCTTCTCTATCTCTCTCTCTTTTATCTCAATTGTTTGTATGATTTAAACTCATTTGATGATGTTTAATCCACAAATGAGTGGCTAATTCACTTTTTGCTGAGGTTAAGAACAATTGTAGTGGAATGTAATTGTTGATTAATTTAGTTTTCATCTTTTCTTCAATGGTTGTTCTATCAATTCATTTTCTTACTGCATTAATGTTTGGCCAATGTTAATGTATATCTAAAAAATCCAATTTTGATTTTGAAAAGAAAAGAAATTGGAAAGTTGTGAATTAGTAGGATATGATCTCTTCTTAGTTTGGAAAAATTGAGAATTGATTTACATTCAGAATAGAAATATATCTAAAAGTCGTATTAGTCAATTAAGGAATCGGTTTTGTATGGCTAGAACATGAAATTCTTGTATCACGGAAATGTAGGTTGTGTCCGGCTGGTTCGGTATAGGTAAAAACCGACACGCAAGTGCACGTGGTCAAACAAGTAATAAAGTGGCTAAGTAAGCCAAGTATCGATCCAAGGAGACTCTGGATAAGTAAAATTGCCTAAGTACACTATATTCTTATCTTACTTCTAATTATGCTAGCAACAACGTAACCAACAGTTAAATAAGTTTTTGTTTATAAATTATATATAACAAAACTATTAACAATTATTTACTGTGAATTGAAACTATGGATATGAGCATGCCAAGGTTAAGAACAAGCAATGAATTTGACGATAATCACAGTTTGGTTAATCTTTTCTTCATGTTGCTAGCCAAGAATATTAGCCTAGAAATTAAAACTCTCGTATTTAATTTCACTTTAGAATCATAAACCATTCGTCTACATTTCTGTGATCAAATGCAATTTATGACCTAGCACTACAATTCCGATTCCTAAATTGACTAATACGGCTTTCAAGTATATTTCTATCAGGAAAGCACATCAAAACCCAATTTTCCCAAATCAAGTTAAGAACAATACCCTATTAATTCACAACTTTCCAATTTCTTGCTCTCTCGAGTGAAATTGGACTTTTTAGATGTACATTAATGTTGGCCACACACTAATGCAGTAAGAACAAGAATTAATAGAACAACATTAAAGAAGAAGATGAAAAACCATATAATTCACAATCAAAATTCAATACACATGTTTAAAACCTTAGCAAGGAAGAGAATTAGCCACTCATTTGTGGATTGATCATCCTTAAACGAGTGTAAATCATACGCACAATTGATAGAAAGGAGAAAGGAAGAGAAGAAATGTCTTAGCTTTTTCATCCCTCAACTGCTGCTAACCCACGTACTAGCTCCACCAAGTCTGAATTCTGAAAAATAAACCTAAGTGTGATATTTATATTAGTAGAAATCTTTCCCGGATTAACAAGCAACGTGTCACGGAGGCCAACGCGGAGCACGGCCTCCGTGACACGCTACGGACGCGGAGGCTCTCTGGAAAATCACTCGAAATCGGCCCAGGCAGCACCTTGCCGTGTTGGCAACGTGTCACGCTGCCTGGGCAGCGCGTTGCAGCCCCATGGTCGCGGAGTCCACCTGCCGTGGCACCTTGTCGACGCGCCGGTGGGCTGTTTTGTCCCTCTTCCTTGCCGTCGTTCGCGTGTTAATTCCGTTTCCAAGCTTCTACTTCCCCAACTCATGGATTAGTTACTCAAACATCATCAAAACCTACAAAACAAAGGCTAATCATGTTGGTTAGCACATATCTTTATTTTATCTAAAATTACATGAAAACGTATACGATAACTTAGATAAACAAGACTAATTTAAGTAATAAAGAGTATCTCGGGCATATATTTTTGCCCGTGATCACAACCCCACACTTAAAGCCTTGTTCGTCCTCGAACAACCTTTTACATATCATGCAAATGGAGACTCCTACATAACTAATTTAGCAAGAGAATTCAAGTTACGGCTATAATGATTGCGTAGGATACAAGCTAAAAATAGAGCATGCCTGATTTGATCGTTGAAATGAAACACAACCATGTTAAGACTTCTTAACCTCAAGAATCGACTCTCAATTTTTAGCAAACTCATGCAAATCAACTGATCAAGAAATCCCACATGAATTATATCCTTCATTCAACATGTGCCCCTCACGGAAAGAGAGTTACCCAATTTCACACGCAAAAATAATTTTTATATCACAACATGTGTGGGTATATGAATAGAATTACGCTCACTCTCACAAAGAATTCACATGCATCATGTAATGACCCATAAGCTTGCCCTTAGTGTTTTATTCCACTAATATAAGGATGTGTGAATGTAAGATCAAGTAGGACTTTTTAGGTTGTAATGAAACTCAGGTGCGGGTAGGTACTATTATGATCAGTAATAGTGACTATCCTTCCTAAGCGCTTTTAATACATCACGCCTTCATTACAAACTTCCCTTCCCTCACTTCACCTTTTTTCTCCTTTTAGTTTTCTTTTTCCTCTTTTGTTCCCCCATTTCTTTCGACACTTTTAGCTTATTAGTAAGGAGTACTTAAGCAATATGTTTCATTCATTCCTTTTCTTACTCCCTACTAATAACCAACCATTTTCACACAAATGCACCTTTTTCCTTTTCTCAACTATTTACAACTTGCTATCTTTCCTTCTTTTCCATTCTTCTCACTTCTTTACCCTTTCGGATTTTTCCTTTAAGCGCTTCGGAGTTCTGGTTCAATTTCAAGGCTAATGAAAGAAAAAGGATTAAGCTTATGTTGCAGCTGTCAAAGAATAGGCTCAAGGCTCAATGGGGTTAACTAGGATTAATTTTTCAAGGTAGGTATAATGAGGGATAAAAAGTTGGTTCATTCAAAGAAATGCCTATATCATTTCCTCCAATTCACATCCTTCATTTCGTTTTATAAACACACCAGGGAAGTTCTAGACAATCCACAATAGCACGGAATACTCAAAAACCTTACACTCATGGCACATGCTAAACTCAAGACACAATCAGTAGACTCTTACTCAGCTAATCACAAGAATTCGGAATTAAGCTTCAAACATATTGAGTCAAATTCAAGAGCCTAAGTGTCTCAAACAAAGTTATACACTTGCATGCTTCATGCTGAACATACTTGCATCTTACAAACATTTATAGCACATAACAAGAACATCCAGCACCAATTAGTTATGGTTTCAAAACCCAAAACCTATCGACTAATTTTCCTCAAGACGGTCGTCATCCATCCATCATCGGAAACAGTCCCTAACTATGACTAAAAACACTATATATACAGACCAAGGAAAGAAAGAAAAAATAAGACAAAAAAAATATTTATTCTTCGGTTCAAATACTCCCCGTCGGAAAAGAACCGAAAAGAAAAACCAACGGGTGATGAAGTCATGCTTAATTCACAAAAAAATTTTCAAATTTTTCAAATTTTCAAATTTCTCACCAACTTTTGTACAAGCATTACATTGACCAAAAATCATTAAGCACAGAAATTTTGAAATTTCCTAGAAATTTCCCTCACCCCACACTTAAATCATGCTATGTCCGCATAGCATCAAACTAAAGGTTACAAAGGGTGAGAAATACTCCCTGAGGCTTTTAGGCCTAGCTGCCGCATGGTTTTCTTCAACTATGGACAAGTGGGTGTTCGACCCCACACTTTTTCTTTTCCATGCTTGTTAGCTTCCTCCTCCACGGGTACTCAGACTTCCCCTCCATCTGTGCTTAACTTTCCACCAAAACAACACAAGATGAAAAATAAATAAAATAAACATAAATGCAAGAAATTAAAATGGTACCCATGGTACCCTTGGGTTGCCTCCCAAGCAGCGCCTAATTTTACGTCGCGGCAGGACGTACCAAGTTTCACCACTTTTTCCTCCACCTTGAGGATATGAATCTCACCCCTAATTTCTTCTCTAATTTCCTCATATGCTCCAGGGGTAGTGGTGAAAAATTGTAAGGACCAAACAGTAGATGTTGCCTTTTGCATTTATTGGTCCTTAAGTAAGCGAAGTCATTTTGTCTTTCTGAGTTAGCAAATTTCAAAATATATGGTGCTTGGTCCTCCTCTAGACATTTCTCTACAAACTTGGAAGACTCTATTTCTATGTTGTCAACCAAATTTAATGTTGAAAAATGCGTAGAGTGTGGTCCAATACACCTCAACTCTGAAACTGCATTTTGCTTGACCTCCTTACTTGTATATACCTTCTCGACATCGACATCTATCTCACCATTAAAGTCGACCGGGGGATACGCTAACTCTTCTTCCAAGAATGGATTTTCCATAAGTGTGAGCCCATCACGGGGACACTCAAGAGATTCGAATTGTTGGGCTTCATCCAAAAATTCACCCTTGTCGTCCTCTTGTAGTTCCTCTTGAATATCGGCTAAAACTGTTCTCTGTGATTTATCACACGCTTCAGCTTCAGCGATCATCTCCGTGAATTTGATGGTCATCCTTTCTAGAGCCTCTGCATTCTCTTCTTGCTGATTTCTCAATACTGCCATCGCCTCCTTCATTGCTTCTGATTGCTCCAAGAGTTGTTTCAACATGTCTTCTATTCGAGCTTGGCGTCCCAAGTCCTCATTTTCAGCATGCCTATATTCAGAAAAAAACAACAGAAGGATCATAGTAGGGGCTTGGGGGAGGGGAATATGCCTTTGGACAATCACCCCAATGGCCATATTGACACCCACATATATTGCACGTATTACAGTTTTGCCACAAGTGGGGTCCTCCACAGTTCAGACAAGATTCACTAAAATATGAGTATCCACCATTGAAACCATTTATATTCCACGATGTCATGTCAATAAGGGTATACGAACAAGCAGAAAAATAAAATAAAATAAAGAAGAATTAAAACAAACACTAGACCAAGTTGTCAACACTTAAGAAAATAAAACAAAAATACAGTAAATTTATACTTAAAACAATTTCACCAATTGCCAAGTCTCCCCGGCAACGGCGCCAAAAACTTGCTTGGTGCTTTGGTAGGGGTTAAAAACCGACACGCAAGTGCACATGGTCAAACAAGTAATAAAGTGGCTAAGTAAGCCAAGTATCGATCCAAGGAGACTCTGGATAAGTAAAATTGCTTAAGTATACTATATTCTAGTTTACTTCTAATTATGTTGACAACAATGTAACCAAAAGTTAAATAATTTTGTTTATAAACTATATACTAAAACTATTAACAAATATTTACTTGAATTGAAACTATGGATAAGAGCATGCCAAGGTTAAGAACAAGTAATGAATTCGATAGTAATCATAATTTGGTTATTCTTCTCTTCATGTTGCTAGCCAAGAACATTAGCCTAGAGATTAAAACTCTCGTATTTAATCTCACTTTAGAATCATAAACCATTCGTCTACATTTCTGTGATCAAATGCAATTTATGACCTAGCAATACAATTCCAGTTCCTAAATTGACTAATACGGCTTTCAAGTATATTTCTATCAGGAAAGCACATCAAAACCCAATTTTCCCAAATCAAGTTAAGAACAATACCCTATTAATTCACAACTTTCCGATTTCTTGCTCTCTCGAGTGAAATTGGACTTTTTAGATGTACATTAATGTTGGCCACACACTAATGCAGTAAGAACAAGAATTAATAGAACAACATTAAAGAAGAAGATGAAAAACCATATAATTCACAATCAAAATTCAATACACATGTTCAAAACCTTAGCAAGGAAGAGAATTAGCCACTCATTTGTGGATTGATCATCCTTAAATGAGTGTAAATCGTACGCACAATTGATAGAAAGGAGAAAGGAAGAGAAGAAATCTCTTAGCTTTTTCGTCCCTCAACTGCTGCTAACCCACATCCTAGCTCCACCAAGTCTGAATTCTGAAAAATAAACCTAAGTGTGCTATTTATATTAGTAGAAATCTTTCCCGGATTAACAAGCAACGTGTCACGGAGGCCGTGCTCCGCGTTGGCCTCCGTGACACACTACGGATGTGGAGGCTCTCTGGAAAATCACTCGAAATCGGCCCAGGCAGCACCTTGCCGCGTTGGCAACGTGTCACGCTGCCTGGGCAGCGCGTTGCAGCCCCATGGTGCGGAGTCCACCTGCCGTGGCACGTTGCCAACGCGCAGGTGGGCTGTTTTGAGCGGCCTGCCTGCCGTGGCACCTTGTCGATGCGCCGGTGGGCTGTTTTGTCCCTCTTCCTTGCCGACGTTCGCGTGTTAATTCCGTTTCCAAGCTTCTACTTCCCCAACTCATGGATTAGTTACTCAAACATCATCAAAACCTACAAAACAAAGGCTAATCATGTTGGTTAGCACATATCTTTATTTTATCTAAAATTACATGAAAATGTATACGATAACTTAGATAAACAAGACTAATTTAAGTAATAAAGAGTATCTCGGGCATATATTTTTGCCCGTGATCACATACCAAACATCCGAGCCATGTACTGATCATCACGAGCATGTCGCTCACCCAGTGTCAGCACTGGCCCATGTGTGGTGTCGGGGGCCTTAGTTTTTGTCACATCAAGGGCCCTCTGCTCCAACTGCGGGATGTAATCCAAAGCCTCTTCCTCGACATCGAGGCCTCGGAGGAAGGTGGTGATGAGTCCGTCGAACCCATATCTGTGGCCCTGGTGTAGTCGGGCTCTCTTCATGGCGGATATGATAACCGCCCCAACATTAATCTCTAGCCCTTTCATAAGGGCATACACCAAGCAGACACGGTCCTGGGTCACATTCGTCATGTGAACCCCCGGGATCAAGCACGAACAAACCATTTTCAGCCAAATTCTTGCCTCCCTGTTCATCTGCGAATAAGGCAGAGTCTGGTGATAACCCCTCTCCTTATGTCTGCTTCATCGGGCTATGGATCGAGCCCCACACATGGTACGTCTGATGTCGGCATATGGTGGGGTGATGTTCAGCTGGCGGAGAACGTGGGCGTCTGTGTCCCGCGCTCCAACGATGGCATTAAATTGCTGGGGTTCCAGAGTGACAATCTGCCCTCTGATTTTTATTATGTGGCTTCTGATGGCTGGGTTCCAATTTGCGTAGAACTCCCGGACCAAATGTAGGTTGCACTCCTTGGGCTCCTGAAATATAAAGCTGAGCCCAGCTGCCTCAATCCTTTGCACAATACGGGGGAACTCCTGTGCTAGTGGTTCCCGTGCAATATGCTCCTCCGGGAAGTACTTATTTTCCTTATGTTTAGCGTACCACTTCTTCCCTTCATTGCTCACCCACCTCGTTCCATATTGGCGGCGTTGGCCGCGCGGAACAGCTGGTGCAGCTGGGACTGCGGTGCCCAATCTCATACGCTTTCTCCCGGTGCCTGAAGTAGAAGCACCTTTACCCTTATCCTGCCTACTCGCCATTGTACCTGCCAACATCAATAAACAAGCACAATGTCAAGCTAAATGCATATTAGCTTCGGCTAAGGTCGGGTTAAACTAAGTTCACCCCACACTTAGTCCTTAGCTACTTTTACGATACTACGGCAAGGATTACTTTATTTCCAACCCAAACACAAACAACTATACAATTTATTGCTTAGTGCGTTCACCAAAAAATTTTCGACAGTATAACTTTTAGCGTACTACTCAGACTTCATACAGCTAATCCCAATCCTACTATCGCTAGCAATTCAACCATCGCACTTAGCAACGAAAACAACAAACAAAAACAACAACAAAAATTCTATATACATACGAATCCGAATAATCAAACCAATTTGAACAATTTTGGCATTTTCCCCAAAAATTCGAGAATTCGTCGTCTTTTACATTCAAACAATATTTACACGACTTATCTCACTTCACAACCACACCCCGGCATCTAATTCACCAATTTATCAAGTTACCCAATTCAATTTCAACAACCCAAGCCCTAGAATTCAATTTTACACTCAATTTTGAATAATTCATGTAATCGACAAGTTCAAACGCTAATTACAACATTTCGAACACTCATCAATCAACAAATAATTCAATTTCATGCTCAATTGCTACTTAGGAGGATATATCTCACCTCACATACTCAAATTCGAGTGGAATCGACAAAAATTTGAGAAAAACGAGGAAAACATACCTTTAAATTGAATACCCGAAGAAACTTGACGATTTCCTTGCCTAGTACCGTGGCACGGTGGTTGGGGGAGAGAATTAGGGAGTTTGGTCGTGGAGAAGAGAAGAAATGGGGAAATAAAGGGCAAAAATCGGGGTTAAAATTAAGAAAAACACGCGGGTCACCCTGCAACCCGGTGTGACCCAGCACCAAATATAAGGCAACGTGTCACGGAGGGTAACACGTAGCCCCTCCTCCGTGACACGGAGCCAACGCGATGGTCCTCTGGAATTTTTAAAAAATCCAGATTTAACCTCAATGTGTCATGGAGGGTAACGCGGAGCCCCTCCTCCGTGACACGGAGCCATCGCCCCAGTGCTCTGTCTCTTCATTTTATTCATTTTTTCATACCTTACCTTTTCCTTCACGATTCCATGCCCATTTTTCTCCGGTTGACCTGAAAATCACCTTACTAAACAAAATTGGTTAGATTAATAGATTTCCCTTACTAAAATGAAAAATATTAACTAAAACGAAAAATTTGTACTAAATCAAGAAAAAGAAAAATTAAAATAAAAACTATTTACACTTTACTAAACAAAAGAGGAAAAAAATATATTTTTCACGGGTTGCCTCCCGTGCAGCGCCTGGTTTACCGTCGCGGCTCGACGTACCAAGTTTCACAACTTTTTCCTCCACCTTGAGGATATGAATCTCACCCTTAATTTCTTTTCTAATTTCCTCTTATGTTCTAGGGGTGGTGGTGAAAAATTGTAAGGACCAAGTAGTAGATGTTGCCTTTTGCACTTGTTGGCCCTCAAGTAAGCGAAGTCATTTTGGCTCTCTGAGTTAGCGAATTTCAAAATATACAGGGCTTGATCCTCCTCTAGACACTTCTCTATAAGCTTGGAAGACTCTATTTCTATGTTGTCCACCAAACTTAATGTCGAAAAATGCTTCGAGTGTGGTCTAATACACCTCAACTCTGAAACTGCATTTTGCTTGACCTCCTTACTTGTATACTCCTTCTCAGCATCGACATCTATCTCTTCATTAATGTCAAATGGGGGATACTCTATCTCGTCTTCCATGAATGGATTTTCCATAAGTGTGAGCCCGTCACGGGGACAGTCAAGAGATTCTAATTGTTGGGCTTCATCCAAAAATTCACCCTTGTCTTCCTCTTGTAGTTCCTCTTGAATATCGGCTAAAACTGTCACCTGCAAGTTATCACAAGCTTCAGCTTCAGCGATCATCTCCGTGAATTTAACGCTCATCCTTTCTAGAGCCTCTGCATTCTCTTCTTGCTGAATTCTCAATACTGCCATCGCCTCCTTCATTGCTTCTGATTGCTCCAAGAGTTGTTTCATCATGTCTTCTATTTGAGCTTGGCGTCCCAAGTCCTCATTTTCAGCATGCCTATATTCAGGAAAAACAATAGAAGGATCATAGTAGGGGCTTGGGGGAGGGGAGTATGCATTCGGACAGCCATCCCAATGGCCATCTTGACCACCACATCTATTACACGTGTTACAGTGTTGCCACGAGTGGTGTCCTCCGCAATGCAGACAAGATTCACTAAAATATGAGTATCCACCATTGAAACCATTTATATTCCACGATGTCATGTCAATAAGGGTATTCGAAAAAGAAAAAGTAAAATGCAAAAGAATTAAAACAAATACTAAGACTAAGTTGTCAGCACTTGAGAAAAATAAAAATACAGTAAATTACACTTAACACAATTTCACCAATTGCCTAGTCTCCCCGGCAACGGCGCCAAAAACTTGTCCGGCTGGTTCGGTATAGGTAAAAACCGACACTCAAGTGCACGTGGTCAAACAAGTAATAAAGTGGCTAAGTAAGCCAAGTATCGATCCAAGGAGACTCTGGATAAGTAAAATTGCCTAAGTACACTATATTCTTATCTTACTTCTAATTATGCTAACAACAACGTAACCAACATTTAAATAAGTTTTTGTTTATAAATTATATATACTAAAACTATTAACAATTATTTACTGTGAATTGAAACTGATGGATATGAGCATGCCAAGGTTAAGAACAAGCAATGAATTTGACGATAATCACAATTTGGTTAATCTTTTCTTCATGTTGCTAGCCAAGAACATTAGCCTAGAAATTAAAACTCTCGTATTTAATTTCACTTTAGAATCATAAACCATTCGTCTACATTTCTGTGATCAAATGCAATTTATGACCTAGCACTACAATTCCGGTTCCTAAATTGACTAATACGGCTTTCAAGTATATTTCTATCAGGAAAGCACATCAAAACCCAATTTTTCCAAATCAAGTTAAGAAAAATACCCTATTAATTCACAACTTTCCAATTTCGTGCTCTCTCGAGTGAAATCGGACTTTTTAGATGTACATTAGTGTCGGCCACACACTAATGCAGTAGAAACAAGAATTAACATAACAACATGGAAGAAGAAGAAGAAAACCATATAATTAACAATCAAAATTCATCACCATTATTCAAAACCTCAGCAAGAAAGATAATTAGCCACTCATTTGTGGATTAATCATCCTAAAACAAGTGTAAATCATACATACAATTGATTGAAAGAAGAAAGGAAGAGAAGAAATCCCTTAGCTTTTTCGTCCCTCAACTGCTTCTAACCCACGTCCTTACTCCACCAATTCTGCATTAATTAAAATAAACCTAAGTGTGCTATTTATACTAGTGGGAATTTTTCCCGGAATAACAAGCAACGTGTCACGGAGGCCAACGCGGAGCACTGCCTCCGTGAAACGGCGTGGACGCGGACCCTTACTGGAATTCCAGGGTCCGGGAATATAGCCTCAATGTGGCACGGAGGCCAACGCGAAGGCTTATCTCCGTGCCACAGAGCTGTCGCGAGGCCTTACTAGAAATTGCCATTTAAAGTACCCTCCAGGCAGTGTACCTCCGCGATGGTAGCGTGGCACGGCTCCATCGCGGAGCCCCTTTACTTTGCGCATTCCAACGTCTTTTCCATGCTCGCATCCAAGTCCAACTCCGATATATTTCCAACATGCATTTTAGCTCCTAAAAATCATATTTTCCTGCAAAACAATGCTAATCATGTGGGTTAGTATAAATTCACATTTTATTACCAATTACATGAAAATGTATACACATTGCATAACAAACAAGGCGAAAATGATACGTTTGAGTATCACTTGGGCATATAAATCTGCCCAAGATCAGGTTGAAGGTTCATGATTCTTAAGTTGGGTAAGATACGAAAGTTTCAATCCATAGGCAATAATTCTTGACTAGCAACCGAAGGAAAGATTAACTGAATTGTATCGACAAATTACTTCCCTGCATGTTCGTTTTAGCCTCAGCATGCTCATTACTGTAGTTCAAACTCACTTTATCATTTTGTCTTAGATTCATAGAAATTAGGAAACTAAACTCTCAAAATCCTCTTTAAATTGTTGTCTGCATTTTTAAAGTTAGAGCTCATTAATACTTAAGTTGATTATTACCTTAGTTCAGTCCCTGTGGGATCGATACTTGGCTTACCTAAGCCATTTTACTACTTGTTCGACCACGTCCACTTGCATGTAGTTACGAAACGCCTGAACAATTGCAAGCCTCAAGACAATCCAAACCAGCAAACAACCATAAAAAATATGTGTAACATCAACAAATACAACCCAGGTCTAGTCAAGAAAATTTACTCACAAGTATCACAACACGTGTCACATTCAATGTATACTATCTCCCTAATAATGAACAATAACTAAAAAATCTAATGCTCGAGTATAGGATCTTAATAGGTGAGGAAAAGAACAACACAATAACCCAACAACCCAACAACAATATTTTCAACCAAATTTTCCAGCTACTAAGACGTCAATTCGCATGACACAAATAAGAATTTAACCTCAACGGAAACCAAGCCTTAAAGAGAAAAAGAAAACATTAATATACCTTTATGATGAGGACTTGAATAAAGAAAAATCCTGAGTTACCCACACCATGGAATATTTCCTAGAAACAATTCTCAACCCACCTAAATGCAGCTACCAAAGTCTAAGAGGCAACACAACAAAACTCAATCAATGAGATTTCTATGGATTTTGCTATAGAAAATTTGAATTAACAATCTATCGATGTATAAGAACTTATAATCAAGCTATCATACTAATTTTGAAGGAAATAGAATCTTATGAAGATGCATAACATAGGGAAGCAACTAAAACAACCTGAAAGTTGCAAAAACACAATCTAAGATAGGATTTCTAGCTTCAGGACCTAGTATTCCCCCTTGGATTATATTTGTAATCCTCCAATGCACTTAGAACTTATTAGAACACGTTAGGTGAGGGTTTTAACCACTTGGGACTTAAGGGAAATGAAACAAAAATGAACAATCGACCTTGGGCACCCTAGTATATAGGGGCTAGCCGTTGCCACTACTGCATTGCAGCCCGCATTGCCTCACTCAAGTCCAAGTGTCCTTATCCCTCTAATTTTCGCCAATATTTTATTTCTTGTATGCTATCTCAGCTCTAGGCCTTACCTAAACTTGTAACACATACTCATAAAACCCAGGCATATGAACAAAACCTATCGACAAACTCGATCTAAATGCACGAGGTGTTACATCCTTCTCACTTTAGAAATATTTATCGTCAAATGCTGACGAGTCACACAATTCAATCCTAAAAGTTATCACAATACAACCAAGCTCATAAGATCATAGAATTTGTGGGTCTAACACAAAAACCACATCAGACATCTGGACATGATAGACTCAGACTCGACACTAAAACAAATGACTATATATACCTGAGCATTTACCGCTAAAAGTATCATCCTTCCTAGGAAAAAATATGAAGTGTGGCTCGATCAGGAACAATAACTCTATCTTTACCCTGACTAGGCCCAGAGCTGATTATGACATTGGCTCAACTGGTCTCGCTAAAGCAGATGTCCCTACTACTGACCTTGTCGGTCATTCCATACTACTCTACCCTCAAGTAGGGAAATCCCTCATTTATGACCATCAACATGACATGAGTAACAAGAAGTCTTCCTCCCTATATAACTCCCAAGACATCTATAACCACAAACTCACACTGTGTTAGAGTTAGTCTATTGTCCTATCCAAATCCTGAGGCTCGAGATCCTTCTCTGAATTAGTAGGAGTCCCGCAGCTATAATCTCCATATCATGGCCTATGCCACCTCATAACCTGCTCTGGAAATCAACATATCTCATCCTCTTTTGTTATTCCCTCTCAACCCACTATTGATCCAATTGTTGCTGCTTGTGCCCCTCCAAACATTAAGCCAATGTCTGTAACATGATATATATAGACCTTCCAACATTAAGGAGACTCTATGATGTTGCACATACTCTAAAAATAACTTGATCATATTCGATATATTCTAGCTCGCATGGTGCTAATAGAAGGTGTAGCATACTAGGCCAATGAGTAAAACCAAAGCGTATACTATCTTACGCTTATATCACCCTACTATAAGTACAAGAACTGGTCTAACATGGCATCCCGAATCTCCAAAGGGAAATAATGATCTAGGAAAGTAGTAGAAAAGTCAACACATTTAGCTAGAGGTGCACCTCGGCCTTTAGAACCCTCCCAACTCTCGTACCATAATACTGCTATCCCTGTAATACATTTCGTCAACTTTGCAGCCTCAACTAAAGTAGCATGCATAACCCTGAAGATATGATATAATTGATTAAAAAAATCCCAGGGTTCCTCATCCACACTTATCCCAAAGAATTATGGAGGTTAAATGTTATAAACTCTTAAGTCCTGGAACTCCCTAACCTCTCACCATAGCTTATACCCTCTGATGCTCCAACTTATTCCTACCTAGATATGATCCTGTTCAACAATTGTACCACAACCTTCAAAAAATTTCTATATAAAATCCAAAGAGTGTTTGAATTCAAGAATAGAGAGAGAGATCATAATATTACCTACTTACAAAGAAGTCTTAATTTATTATGAGATACTAACTTCTTCTTTGCCAAGTAGTGTTACTTCTGTTTTGAAGGTTTTGCTGACATATTTCCCGAGGATATTCCTAATTGTCTAACACCTTCATGTTGAGCACCAAATTGACTTTGTATCTAGAGCACAGATTCAAAATAGGCCTGCTTATAGAAGTAATCCTGAAGAGACAAAAGAGTTGCAAAGACAAGTTGAAAAGTTACTTGAAAAGGGGTTTGTGCGAGAGACCATGAGTCCTTGCTCTGTTCCTATTCTATTGGTTCCCAAAAAGTATGGATCCTAGAGGATGTCTGTGGATTGTCGAGCTATCAACAAGATCACAGTAAAGTATTGTCATCCTATCCCTTATCTTGATGACATGTTACACCAATTACATGGGTCTAAATTTTTTTCTAAAATTGATCTAAAAAGTGGTTCTCATTAGATTCGAATGAATCCTGGAGATGAATGGAAAATTTCTCTTAAGACCATGTATGGGCTTTATGAGTGGTTAGTTATGCCTTTTGGCTTGACTAATGTACCCATCACTTTCATGAGATTGATGAATCATATTTTAAAGGTTTTTCATGAAAAGTTTGTGGTGGTTTATATTGATAATATCATGACTTTTTTCTATTAATCTAGATGAGCATGTTTAACACCTAAAACAAGTTCATGAAATTCTTAAAAATTAACAATTATGTGCTAATTTCAAAGTGTACTTTTTTGTATGTTTCGTGTGGTATTCATGGGTTTTGTGGTCAGATATAAGGGAGTTGAAGTTTATAAAGAGAAAATCAAGGCAATCAAAGAATAGCCTATACCTAAGAGTGTAACTGAGATTAGAAGTTTTCACGGTCTTGTTATTTTTTATAGGAGATTTGTTTGAGATTTTAGCACCATTGCTTCTGCTTTGACTGAAGTTATGAAGAGGGAAAAGGTTTTCACAAGGGGAAAAGAACAAGATGCTGCTTTTAACTTATTAAAAGAAATTTTGAGTTTTGCTCCTTTTTTGCAATTGCTTGATTTTTCTAAGTCTTTTGAGGTTGAATGTGATGCCTCCAGAAGAGGAATAAATGTTGTAGTAATGCAGGATTCTAAGCCTATTGCCTACTTTTGTGAAAAGCTGAGTGGAGTTACATTGAACTACTCAACCTATGACAAAGAGCTATATGATTTGGTAAAAACTTTAAATACATGGCAACATTATTTGTGGTCTAGAGAGTTTGTGGTTAAGATTGACCATGACTCCTTGAGATACTTGAAGAGCCAAGGTAACCTTAATTGTAGGAACGCAAAATGGGTTGAATTCATTGAAACCTTCCCGTATGTGATTTCTTCCAAACAAGGAAAAAATAGTGTGGTTGCTGATGCACTTTCAAGAAGGTATGTCTTGGTCTCTTCTCTTACTTCTAAATTGATGGATTTTAATCAAAATGAGGGCCTTTATACAAGTGATTCTTATGTTGGCAAAGTTATTGCAAAGTGTATGTTGGGTCCTTATGAGCGGTTAAATCTTCAAGATGGATTCCTTTTTGAGGAAAATAAGTTGTGTATTCCTAACAGCTCTTTGCATGAATTATTTGTTCGGTAAGCACATTGTGGTGGGTTCATGGGATACTTTGGATTTTCCAAAACTTTGGATATACTTGTTGAACGTTTTTTTAGCCTGGCATGTGAAAGAATGTTGAGAAACTATGTTTCCAATGTCTTGAAAGTAAATAGGCCAAATCAAAAGTGTTACTACATGGTCTTTATATTCCGCTACCTGTTCCTACTTCTCCTTGGATTAATATTTCCATGGATTTTGTGTTACGTCTGCCTAGAACTAAACAAGATAAGGTATAACACCCCAAAAGTCCCTAAGATCAGACTTGGCTAAGAAATGAAGAAAACAGGAAAAGTACACCATGTCACCAGATGAACATTCAAGTGACCCTTTATGACACTTGACGGGTTGTTAATTTACCCGTTAGGTGGTGAAAGTGAAAACTTGGGTTTCAGAGTGTCTTAACGGTTGGGGGATAGATCCGTTAAGTGTGATAACTAATAGTTAAGTGGAGGCTTCAAAAAGAAGATTAGTAAATTTGGTTTTTGTTCCAATGGTAACAAGTGGCTTCTAACAACTGATAAATTCCACAAATGGGTCATTATGTGACCCATTATGACTGTGGGGATGAATTTCTCTATCGAGTTATTAAGAGTATTTCCGTAATTTCTATATGCTTAACTCCAAAACTAAGGCATTTTGAGCTACTAAAGGAGTGTATTATAGGGGTTTTATTCATTCCTAACCCTCATCCTATTCCTATAATCTGATGTTGAAGATCCAATCCCCCTCAAGCCCCCAAGCAATTAAGGTTCCCCTTCTTCTCCAATTCTCTTAGGTTTCTGTCACGACCCGAGCTGGGACCTCGGATCGAGACACAGGATCTAGAACCACGAATGGATCCAAGCTAACCCATGGCACATACATAGTATGAACAAGAGCATTATTAAGAGAAAATAAAGCATAAACATAATATAAGTTGAAGTCTACATAACATAAGAGGATGAACGTAAACATGAGCCGACATTGCTAAATCATCCATATATAGTTGTCTGAAAAGCTTCAAATATCTGATGAGTTGATGGGATAACACCCCTAACTAGCTCGCTAAGTATGAAACTAAAAGACAAACAAAAGAGACATAATCAAAATTGACATCCTCGGATCATAAGGACTCACCAAAAATTGGGATAGAGCTAGCCTGAGTGGGAGCAAGCTAACTGATGACGTTCAAATCCACTCTTCACAAGGAGGGAGTGTAAACGATCATCGCAATATAAATACCCAACTAACAGTCGGGGTAGAATCCACAAGGAATTGCCATTGGATGGCATAAAAGTTATCTATTGAGTTGAACTAAGATGCATTATTGCATTAAAAATGGAAAAACAAATGTTGGGGAAAGTGAGATAAAAGTTTGAATTAAAAATCAACTACGAATCAAAATAAGGCAACCAAATTGAATGAATTAATATGAGCAAGGGTCAGGGGTGTGCTATTGATGGGGCATCGATTGGATTGGAATTAATTAGAAAATCAAATTATTACTCACAAGCATAAATAATCATGGATAAGGTGGCACTCGATATTTTTCAACCACTTGGATGCCTTTTTCCTTGGGTTTTCTCAAACCCTAAGGTCTTAATTAATTCATCCACTATGGATTGGGAAAGAATTGAACTATCTATGGCCTCAACTCTTTAATGGGTGTATGAGAATGGGTTTGGGCTATCTCTAGCCCAACCCCACATAATCAAGACCCAAATACCCACCATTGTTTTCTCACACATATTCTATTCCACTTTTTCAAGAAAAAAATAGAATAAGTATACATAACCCACATTTGCAACTTGGATAATTCAATTATAACTTGGAGAAAACAATAGATTTATACTAAATGCGTAATTATAAGATCAATCTAGCAATATCTAATCCAATTTATCCCCAATCATGCACACACCCCTAGCAAAATATTTAGCCACTCATAGATGAATAATACAAATTCATATTGACAAATAATTCATAAAATTCATGATTATGAGTAAATAGCAAGCTCAAATTTGTCTTCAATGGAGGTTTATACCTTGAGGAGGAAGAAGAAGAAGGTGAAAAAAAGCTAACTCTATTTTTTATCTCTCTAGAAAAATAAAAGCTATTCAATACAATACAATATTCTAATTATCTGAAAGAATGGAATGTTTAGTACTTTTTAATCAATGTACTAAAGTAGGTTAAAAATGCTCCTTAAATCCCGTGCTAGATGATTTTTCCCTTCGGATGGCGACCTTACTTGTGAGACACCGGCGTTTCACCAATGCCCATCCGTGAGACGCCGCTCTATCACATCTGGGGGTCAGTGACTCCTGGCATTATTTGGTGTTGGCACCGGCGGTTTGCAGGTGTTGTTCCACTTTCTGTCGATGCACCTTCCACTTCAACAAAGTGGGCTCCTGCGTTTCGCCAGTCCCATCTGGTGGAATGCCAGTCCTTTTCTTTAGCTCCGTGCTTTTGTTTAATTCCTTATTTTCTCTCTTTAAGTTGAATGCTTGCAAAAACTGAAGAGAAAGAGAATAAAATCCTCCTAAATGGCTTGAAAACCAAGAAAAAGCTCATGTTTAAAAGCCTAACGAGTTGGTAAATTACCAACCCATCAAATCCCCAAACTTGAACCATTGCATGTCCTTAAGCAAGGAAAATATTTATTGTTTAACAATTAGAGTAAGAATGTCACTCTACATGAGATTTTGCACAAGGGACCACTAGGACTCAAACAAGCCCAAAATCGCTCACTAACTCAAAGGAAAAGAGGAGACTCAACACTGTATACAAATTCTTTAAGAGATGACCACATTCAATTGGCATAATTCACAGTTGATTCTTTCTTTCAAAACAAGGGGTATGGTTGATCAAATTAAGCTTTTATAGCATCTTAAGTCATTAAAAATTTGCATTCAAATTTTGCCTCAAAGCTCACTGCATTCTTGCCTAAATCACCTCTTTTGGTACATGCAAGCATGTTGCCCAAGGAAGTGATGCCCCTCACATCAAGAGAGAATTCCATTTAATTTCTAAGAAATTCACACTCAAAGGGATTATAGAATGAAACAAATACGCTCACTCTCACAAAGAAATTCTCATGCACACAACTTGACCCATAGGCTTGCCTTTTATGTAACTCACCGGTAATTTAGAATTTCTACACTTAAAATCATTTAGGACTTGGAGGTCATGATGAAGTCTTGGGGTAAAAGTAGGATGACTTTTAATTTCTAGTGACTAGAACCTCCCTAATGCCCTTTTTGTGAACCTTATTGCATACTCCTTTTTCTCTAGAGATCACCCCTACCTTATCTCTCCTTGAACAACATTTTCACTTTTTGAAATAAGAGCCATCCTTATCTCTCCTTAGCCACCACTTTTAATCTCATTTAAGCAAGAGGAAGCACCTTTCCATAATTTGGTTCTTTTCACCCAACAAATTCATTCATTTTTTCATCATTTTTTCATAATGTGGTGCTACCTCACATTGAAGCTCATATTATTTTTTTCACTTTCCTTTTTACAACCCCCAAACATAGGCTTTTGCCTCATCTTTCTCTTTTCTATTCCCACACTTTTGGGACTCAAGCATCATTTTTGCATTTCTTCTCACAACTAGCACTAGGGAAGATGGATGCCAAAGAGGGATTAAAAAAGGGTAATAGTCTTGTAATATGGTTCTCAAGGAAAATGTTTAAAGGCTAACCATTGACTAGCAAGGATTCATGTTCAAGTATGTTATACGGGTGAAATAACTATCAAAAGAAAGCCTAAAATAATGTTCTAAGTGCAGCTACATCTAGGATTTCACCTTGAATCACACTTGGGGCAAGTTATAGATAACCATTTATGTATGAAAATTCAACTAAAACCTCACCTTACGAAGCATCACCTCCAAGGGGTTCATATAATTTTCACAACCATAACAAGAGTATGACTTAAAACACAATAGAATGTGAAACAAAAGTCAAACAAGGAATGTGCAACTTATGACCAAAGAGTACTCAACTTTTAAATTCAAATGCCCTTTTTTCTTAAAAATTCCGTTTTCTTTTCTATGCCATTTTAGAAAATTTTTGATGGTACCTCTCAAAAGCCATCACAATAATCGACTCAAAAAGGACTCTAAACTTGGCATTTTCCCTTAAGAAAGTTGCTCTCAAATCATCATTGGGAAATGCCACCCAGTTCGACAATAAAAGAAAAGAAAAGAAAATTGCTCCTTGGGAAAATCGTGGCATAAAGAAAACCCTTGGAGTTTATTTACTGACTACTATGAACAAAGGCGATAACCAAACATGGGTCAACAATATTTTGCAATTTAAAATAATCCATCATTGGCACTAACAATTCAACAAAATATTTTCATTTATCAAAACCCGACAAGGTATACACAAGACAATCTTGAGAGAAAACACCCCCATCCCCAACTAACAGATCACATTGTCCTCAATGTATAAGTTAAGAACAATCAAGGGAAAGAAGACTCCTAAGGATCTAGCGAGGGGAACGTGGGATCCATGAGTAGGTGACCTCATCAAAATGCCATGAAGTAGTCTCGGATGTACAGGGCATCAACGAGTTAGGTGGAAGTGTGAGTGGCTTGCCTGGTGATAATACTTCCCGACAGTCCGAAATAGTTCTATTCATATGATAGGAAGTCCCATCAACCCCATCGGGCCTCCAAGAAGGATCTACTTCATAGACAGTGCACATCCTAGGGCGGGGTGGTCTGTTTTGGTATATTTCCTAATCCGATATCACTTTAGACAGGCTTTCATAGCCCACACACCAATCATCCGGTGGACTCCTACAACTTGCTGGTTGAGCCTTCTCAGGGGACGACATATTTAGATCAATACCTTTTAGTAATAGTATCTCCTTGCGGTTGTTGTTCCTTTATGGCCACCACTTTTTTTTCCAGCACATCAACTCTCACACATAGGCCTCCTAATTTGTCAATTACCAGTCTCATGGCTCTTTTGATGGCTTATTGAATCATAGAGGGAATAGCCTTTTCCAATTTCAACAACTAAACATCATAGACTCGGGCCTTATGTGCCATCTTTAGAATGCCTTTGCTGGTGGTGAGGGAGCCCTATTAATTGGCGATGAAACCGCTGAGTTTTCATCAGACCTTGAGGATGAGAGAGTTGCTGGTTCCATAGTTAACTTGGGACACTTTGAACTTGGGGCATCCTTGTCCGTCTTGGTGGCCAAAGTAATCACTCCCTCAGCCTTCATTGTTTTGTCCAGTGGCCTGAATAAAGGACAGTTGGCATGAAGGCAAAGCAGACTGATGAGTACAAAATAAGGCATAGAGGTTGCATTTTTCTTGGCCTTCCTTTTGAATTGATCAGCAACAATCTTCTCCACATTTATGTGTCTACGATCCATGATGCAAGCTAGTAGGATTGTAGTCTCAATCGGAACATGTGTTGTGTTTTTAGAGGGAATAATGTGGGAACATACCATATCATGCCACATTCGTGCTTCAAATTTGAGATCACGTTGCTGAATAATGCCCTTCATAATAGCCCAATGCGATTGACCCACAACAATTATTTTGGTTACCCACTCAAACTGATCATCTTTGTCTTCCAATTTTCTTTTGAAGTCTCGCCTTGGACGCACTGGGTCAGCCCAATAAATAGAGTTTATTTCATCTGGAGTATGTCACAATACGAATGTAGACCCAGATTGTAACACGGGACAAGGAGCCCCAAGAGACTCCAAGTCGACCCATGGCATGAGCATTCATCTAACTTCATATCATTTAAAGAGGAATACTTAACACACTATATAGAGGAAGCATAAACATAAGAAAATAATATCATGATAAGCGGTACGGACTAAGTACATAACAATGGAGTACTACAAATAGTATGAAAGCCTCTAATGTAACAGATGGGTTGATGGGACAACATCCCCAACTACCCAGCAAACTGAAACTAAATGATACATCAATTTATGAATCAAATGGTCCTCGGAGAATAAGGACTCACCAATAGGTTGGATGCTAAGCACTATGACAAGCTAATGATGATGCTGGATCTGAAGATCGGAGCTTGTATCATAAAATGATACAGCATAGAGTATGCGATCAGTACGTGGAATGTACTAAGTATGCAAGGTAAGTAAAATTGACATTTACAAATATATAAAAGCTCATAAATGATCATAAGAGAAGGACATCATGCTCGTACCATAAATATCATAAGATAACATAAGGATCAAGGTTTTCAAATCATTCGTAAACCATTAATCATAATAATCATAAGAGAAACTTTATCAAATCATCACTTGACCCAATAACATAAACATAACAATGCATAAAACATGTGGAACAATGGGAGGATTCATCATAATGAACACCATCATGGTAGAGCCTTTCTTAATGCCCAAACTATCTCACTCAAGTGCGCAGAGTCGCCCCTGGATTGTCAGGCGAGGGACGTGCATTATGTGATATCACGAAAGAGGGGATCATTAACATTGTAATTTATCATTATAAACCCACGGTGGCACGTGGTTTTGGACACGAGCGTAGTCCTTTGAACGTTGGGCTGCTCGGTGCTAGACACGGCTCCCAAAAACATGCACATTAGGCTCATGTATAAATCAATAACATCATTCATTAACATTCATGGCTAAATAAACACTTATCATTCATTGATCCCCATTAAAACATGATTAGCCAAGAATCCTAGGCCCTTTTGTCGACAAACATCATCGATCGATAAATCATGAGATCCATTTCATAAATCGTAAATCATTCTTGAACATGTGGGCATTGCCCAATACTTTACCATTCTTGATAATAATCAATTCATTCAAAAACATGTTTATAAACATTGGTAACTTGAAAATATGCTTTTCATCATCAATAATTCACAATACTTGATCATTCATCACAACTTTAACTTTCATGAACTTTTCATAAATGGGTAATTTGATTAATAAAACTTGAAACATGATTTTTAATGAAAAATAACATAAAAATTTCCTATAATTCGTAATTCAACAATAGTAACTCGATTAGATCAAGCCCATGTAGAGAAATTGAATTTTCAGGCATTGGGTAAAACCCCCATAAATATTAGATAGGAATTTTCATAAATTCAAAGAGATTGGGCATAGGTGTAAAAGGATTCACCTATTTATAACACTACATACCTGAGGAAAATCAATTTTCACCACTCCTTGATAGCCCAATGAAAATCAATGAAGAAAACCTTAAAGACAAGCTTGATCACCTCTTCAACCCTTTAACTATGCATGCATGAGAATGAATAGGCTGCAAGGGCCTAACCTAGATTAATACACTCAAAAAATAACTTAAAATGACTTAGTTTAGGAACTTAGAGTGTAGGAATGATGAAAATGCCCTTAATGAAAAGCCCTAAAAAATCTGCACTGGCAAACTAACAGACGGACTAACGGGTTGTTGGAGGATACCACGACTCGTGGTATCCAGTCGTCGTCTGCATTGCCAATATTCCTTATCTCAAATTCAACCCCAACTCGACAGGATGAGTAGTCATATCAAACAACCGGTCATTACATCGTCTGTTGCTTCCAACTTTAGGTCCTGTACTGATCCTTCCAAGGAGCCTCACGACGACTCGTTACATCCCCCGACGAGTCGTGGTTGCCTTCCGTTAGGTCTACTAGAAAAATATAGCTATCCCCATTTGACAACTAGTGACCACGACTCATTACTACTTACGATGAGTCGTGAATGACCCATTACATTCCCTTAAGCTGAGGTCCAATACCCACCACAGCCCCAAATAACTCATTGTTGTTAACACCGGGCTTGATCGGTGACTTATTGGTAAGAACGCTGCTCAATATTTTTCTCCCTAAATCAATTAATAACAATTCTCTCAAACAAAAACCTTACTCAACTCATCCTTACTTTATAATCTACTTATTCAAACATGTTAACATAAGAAAAATGACGATTCTCCCTTAAGAATGACGTCACCCGGTTTATCATCGGGCAAAAAATCGTGCACTTTAAGCACATGGGATTACTCAAACTTCAACCCCAACCATTATATCAAGAACACAATTTTATATAACATTTCAACCAAAATGAATACCCACATCAACATACTGCAATTAACACTACCCCAACATACCCACACTATGAGAATCATTAAATCAATGGAAAAACACAATAAGAGAAATGGGGAACATGGGTACTGAATATTTCTAATCTTAGCAAGATCAATTTTCACTTCACATTATCAAAAAACAAGCAAGATAAGAGCACCAAAATGCATACCAATTAAGCAATGAGATAAAAAAGAAACTAGATTTAAGCTTGGTGTCTTGACTAAAGATGGTGTTTCTAACAATGGGAAATGCTATTACTTAGTGAGAGGTGTGTGAGGTAAGGAAATGAAGAGAATAGGAAGGAGGGTTTTATAAGGGGCAGAGAGTGAGAGTGGTTGGTAGGTTAGAAGGTGGGTATAATAATGGATATAATCGTGGGAAAATGGAAAGGAAAAATTGGTAACGAAATGGGGCACTGGGAAAGTTGAAAGTGTTGTTTGGGTAGATGAAATGGTTGAATGACGGGATTTTGGTCATTTAAGAAGGATTTGCTACATTTTTAAAAAGATATGGGTTGGGTAGATTTTAAAATAAAGTACGTACCTCCTCCTATGCTAAACCTGCGGCCACCGATGGGTACGGGCATTTCGGCGATTCAAGCACTGGTGACCTATACATTTGCCCAGTTAACTATTTTGAGTGTTGCGTTTGACTGGCGATTCGCGGGTTGCCACTTGTGTTCAACCAGTGAGTCACAACTTACACTTCAACTCCAGGCTCACTGGTTGAAGCCGGCGCATAACCGGCGGTTCACGAATTTCCACCAGCATTTCTCCGGTAAAGTGCTAGTTCCCCCTCCTTTTACTCCCAGCTTTCTACTTTTCTCTTGTATTGGTGCCGCGATTCTCACTTGAGCACTTTCATTTCACATGTCTCATGCTACAATTTCTCCGTTTTCTTCCACCTAGTTCTTCATCAAATCCATCCTACAAAACAAAATCAACAGAAATATCAAAGCATCAACATAAGAACACTTGAGTTGCCTCCCAAGAAGTGCATTATTTAATGTCGTGGCACGACAAAGGTGCTTTTTCTGCTATGGCTCATCCAGGTATGCAACTTCCACCATGTTGATTTCTGATGAGACTCCCAAGTACTTTTTTTCTCGTTGGCGATTCACGTTAAATCTTAGCCCATCATCTTCATTCTCAAAAACTTGAGACACCTTGAAGTGACCCGACCACTTAGATTTAAGCATCACGGGGAACAACATTAGCCTAGAGTTAAATATTAGTACCCGATCTCCCAGGGTAAATTCCCTTTGCCCAATTTTTTAATCATTGTAGTACTTCATTCGGGCTTTATATATGGCAGCATTTTCATAGGCCCTCATCCTAAACTCGTCCAGCTCATTGAGATTCTCCACTCACCCCTGAACGGCTTTCCCCCAATCAAGATTCAAAATATTTAAGGCCCACATGAACTTATGCTCCAATTCTACCGATGGTGGCAAGCTTTGCAAAAGACCAGTTGATATGGGGACATTCCAATTGACATTTTATATGTGGTTCGGTAGGCCCAAAGGGCGTCATGAAGTTTCTTTGCCCAATCTGTTCAATTAGCATTGATTGTTTTAGTCAAAATAGACTTAATATCCCAATTGGACACCTTTGCTTGGCCATCAGTCTGAGGATGATAAGGGCTAGAAACTTTGTGCTTCATGCCATACTTTTCTAGAAAGGCACTAGACAATCGATTGCAAAAGTGTGATCCTCCATCGTTGATGATAGCTCTAGGGGTTCCAAACCATGAAAAGATATGCTTTTTGATAATGCTATCACACCCCTCCCCTAATTGTTGGACAACGCCACAACTTCAACCCATTTAGATACATAGTCTACCGCCACCAGAATGTAAGTGTTTCCATAAGAGCTAATGAATGGCCCCATGAATCTGATCCTCCATACATCAACCAATTCCACCTGAAGGAATGGTGTCAAAGGAAGCTCATGTCACCTAAAGATGCTTTTGGTTCGTTGAAATTGATCACATTGCGTAACGAAATCATAGGCATCATGATGGAGAGTGGGTCAATAAAGCCCATATTGTAACACTTTTGCTGTTGTCCTCCCACTCTCATAATGGCCTCCCACTGGCGATGAATGACGCGCCTTGAGGATTTGAATCATTTCAACCTCTGGGATACACCTGTGAATCATGCCATCCGCACAAATACGAAAGAGATATGGATCATCCCAATAGAACTTTTGGACATCATATATAAACTTCTCCTTTTAATGGAAGTTTAATCCTTCGGGAGTGATGTTGCTTTCCAAGTAGTTAGCGAAATCTGCAATCCAAGGTATTTTAAGTCATGGGATGCAGCCAAAATATGCTCATTGAGGAAGTCATCATCAATCTACTTACTTACCTCCGACTAACCATTTGTTTATAGATGAGAATGATGGTCATCTACCTGATTCTCACATCCCTTCCTATTCTTTACCTCAAAATCAAATTCGTTGAGCAAAAGGACCTACCTGATCAATCTTGATTTGGCCTCTTTTTTAGTCATCAGATATCTGAGTGCAGCATGATCTGTGTACACCACTACCATAGTCCCTAGAAAGTTTGCTCAAAATTTTTCAAACACAAACACTACTGTGAGCAGCTCTTGTTATGTCACTGTGTAATTTTCTTTTGCATCATTTAGGGCTTTGCTGGTGTAGTATATGTGGTGAAAAATCTTTTCCTTCCTTTGTCCAAGGACTGCTCCAAATGCTACATCACTAGCGTCACAAATCAATTCGAAGGGCTTTGACCAGTTTGGTAAGGTAATGATTGCAGTGGACATAAGCTTCTCCTTCAACTCAATGAAGGCCCTCATACAATCCTTATCAAAATGGAATTTTGCATCTTTTTCCGACAATTAGAATGGAGGATGAGCTACCTTGAAAAATCTTTAATAAAGTGGTGGTAAAACCCTACATGTACCAAAAAGCTCAGAATACCTTTCGTCGTCTTTTTAGGAGGTAGGTCAACAATGGCGTCAATTTTTGCTTGGTCTACCTCTATCCCTTTCTCAGAAATCTTGTGCCCTAAAACAATACTTTCTTTGACCACAAAGTGGCATTTTTCCAAATTAAGTACAAAGTTTGTTTCCTCGCATCTTTTCAACACCTAATCCAGGTGAAGCAAACATTCCACAAATGAATTCCCCACAACTAAGAAGTCATCCATGAAGACTTCCATAGTATCCTCTACCATATCTAAAAAGATTGACATCATAAACCTCTAAAATGTAGCTAGGGCGCAAAGCTCAAAGGGCATCCTCTTAAATGAAAAAGTTCCATACGTACATGTGAATGTAGTTTTCTCTTGATCTTCCTGGACAATAGAAATCTAATTGTAGCCTGAGTAACCATCCAAGAAACAAATAATATTCTTTCCCAGCCAATGGGTCTAGCATTTGGTCAATTAATGGTACTAGAAAATGCTCCTTCTTGGTCAATTAGTTCAACTTGCTGTAGTCCACACATACTGTCCAGCCAGTGACTGGACGTGTTACAATCAACTCATCCTTCTCATTTGGTACCACAGTGATTCCCCCTTTCTTAGGCACACACTGCACTGGGCTCACCCAACTGCTATCAACCATCGGGTATACAACTCCTGCATCTAACCATTTAATTATTTCTTTCTTGACTACCTCTTACATCAGTGGGTTTAATCGTCTTTGATGCTCAACCGGAAGGTTGCAATCTTCCTAAAGGTTGATCTTATGAGTGCAAATACATGAAGGTATACTAATGATGTCAGCTATAGTCCACCCTATTGCTCTGATGTGATTCTTTAAGACTTCTAGAAGTGTCTCCACTTGTTTATTTAGCTTCGCTGAGATGAACATATGAAGTGTTTTGTTCGACCCAATATACACATACCTCAAATGGGTAGGTAGCGGCTTAAGCTCCAAAATTGGTAGTTTAAGGAATGATGGCTATGATGGTGGATTTGTTGTATTCTTGAGGTTGAGGTTAAGCTTCTTGGGCTTGAAGAGATAGGACCCTATACTTTTTATAGTAAGATATGCCTCTTCTAGCTCGTCACTTCCTCTACCATTTATATTCAAGAGAATTCCTTCCCATGGCTCCTTGTAGAGCGACTTCTCTACCTCCCATTTCACTTCTTCCTCATCTATATTGCTTGAGGTTAAAGTGATCCCTTCTTTAGTCAGCTTATAAGTTATCGTGCTTGCCTTTGATTCCATATGAACTGCTAGTAATTCATTCTCTCCTCTAACTGCCTGATGGACACTTCATGGTCTTTCACTATTTGAATGGGATTAAAGAGATCATCTTTTAGCTCTCGAACCCCTGATTAGTCGAAATGACTCATTCAAGAACAACTTCAAGCATTCATTCCATATGGGAGCCAGAGGATTCTTCATTTCCCTGACTACTTGATTCAACTATACAATCATAGTTCCAACCTTGAATTTTACTACAAGGATACCAATAAACCTGGTGGGCTTGTTGATACCTCGTATGAAAACCCATCATACAATTTGCAAAAGCTCCATTTGCTTCATTACTACTATCGACATAGTGTCTTTTCTCTCCTCCCTTACCCATATTGCATCAATTTATCAGAGAGATTCAACATAAGAAGAACCTTCGGGTTTTGAATAAGCCTTTCAAAGGGGCTCATCTTCACACCAACAACATCAACAATGTGAAAACAAAATACAAGATGCTCAAATTAATTCAAATCAACAATCAAGTAGGGCTATCTAATCCTATTCACCAGCAACGACGCCAAAATTGATGATGTTCAAATCCACTCCTCACAAGGAGGGAGTGTAAACAATCAGCCAATATGAATACCCAACTAAGAGTTGGAGTCGAATCCATAGGGAATAATGATTGGATAGCACAAAAATCGTCTATTGAGTTGAACTAAAGTGCATCATTGCATTAAAATGTAAAAATAACTGATAGGGGGAAGTGAAATCACAATTTGAATTAAAATCAACTACCAATCAAAATAAGGCAACTAAATTGAATAAATAAATACGAGCAAGGGCTAGGGGCGTGCTATTGATGGGGAATCGATTGTATTAGATTGGAATTAATTAGAAAATTAAATTATTACTCACAAGCATAAATAACCATGGATAAGGTGGCACCCGATATTTTTCAACCACTTGGGTGCTTTTTTCCTTGGGTTTTCTCAAATCCCAAGGTCTCAATTAATTCATCCACTATGGCTTGGGCAAGAATTGAACTATACCTAGCCTCAACTCTTTAATAGGTGTATGAGAAAGCCTTTTGGCTATCTCTAGCCCAACCGCACAAAATCAAGACCCAAATTCCCACCATTGTTTCTCTTCCATATTCTATTCTCCTTTTTCAAGCAACAATAGAATAAGTAAACATAATCCACATTTTCAACTATGGATAATTCAAATATAACTTTTAGAAAACAACAGATTTATACTAAATGAGTAATTGTAAGATCAATCTAGTAAGACCCTATCTAATTTATCCCCAATCATGCACACAACCCTAGCAAAATATTTAACCACTCATAGATGAATAATACAAAATCATATTGACAAATAAATTAATAAAATTCATCACTAAGAGTAAATATAAAGCTTAGATTTGTCTTAAATGGAGGTTTGCACCTTTAGGAAGAAAAAGAAGAAGGTGAAGAAAAGATAACTCTACTCTCTCTCTCTCTGTAGAAAATTAAAAGCTATTCAATACAATATAATATATGATAATCTAAAGGAGTGGAATGTTTAGTACTTTTTAAAGAATGTACAAAGTAGGTTAAAATTATCCTCAAATACTGTGCTGGATGATTTTTCCCATCGGACAGTGGCCTCACTTGCGAGACACCAGCATTTTACCGGTGCCCATCCGTGGCACGCTGCTCCAACGCAGCTGGGGTCCAATGAAACCTTCCATAGTTCGTTGTCACCGGTATTTCATAGGTGTTGATCCATGTTTTGCTAGTGCACCTTCCACTTCAACATAGTAGGCTCCTGCGTTTCGTCGGTCCTATCCGGTGGAATGCCGGTCCTCCTTTTTTAGCTCCATGCTTTTCTTCAATTCCTTGCTTTCTCTTTTTAACTTGAATGCCTGAAAAAACAAAAGAGAAAGAGCATAAAGTGATCCTAAATGTTTTGAAAACCAAGCAAAAGTCATGTTTAAAAGCCTAATGAGTTGGTAAATTACCAACTCATCACTAACAACGGGACTAAGATGGATGACCCGAACCTATATCATGAGATGATATAACATAGAGTATGCAGTCAGTAGTTGGAATGTACTAAGTATGCATAGAATGTAAAACATGCTAATAAAAATGATAGTTAGAATTCATGAATATAAATTAAGATAGAACATGAGAGTAAGCACAATATGCTAAAAGCCATATTCCTAAAATAAGCATAATCATGAGCTATTCTTCATAAGATGAACATAATGATCCAAGGTTTAGAAATAGAAATCATATAGCGTGCTATACCTTAAATCATAAGTGAAAACTCATAGACTGATTAATGGGTCAAATCTTCTATAAAACATGAACATAAGTAATTGAAATTATGAGGAGCAATGGGAGGCTTTGTCTTAACCAACACCATCACGATATAGCTTACATGATGCCCCAATTATCTCGCTCAAGTGGGCAGAGCCTTCCTAAGCCTTACTAGGGCAAAGAACGATGGAGGTTTGATATTACTAGTGTGCCCTCAGGCGAGGGAAACACTTTCTTGAGAGGTCCTAAATAAGAATATATACCTACGGTGGCATGTAGTTATGAGCCCTGGGTCCTCAAAAATCCCTGGCCTACTCGATGCTAGACTCTACTCCCAAAACATGCATATTGGTCATAATAACATTTTCAAAACATAGCTTGAATCATTTACTCAAGAGTCTTGACTCCAAATATTTTTATAAAACTGATCATGCAAGCCTTGGCTTAAATCATGATAAAACATACTTGACTTTACATGGGCTTACCCAAAACACGAGATCATGCATACTTGGGATAAACTGCATAATTTGAAATCATGAATTCATAAGTTTAAGAATTTATAATATTCATGCATACTTGATAATTCATAGTACTAGAAATCATGGGCTCATAAGTTTTATATTCATACAATCATGCATAATAGTTAAAAATTATCATAAGCTTGAAATCATCAATTCATAAAGAACTTGATAGTAAAATCTGCCCTAGTGACTATTTTCATGTCACACCCCGCCTTGGGGGGTATGACTGGCACCTGGTGCCCTACTGGGACCTGAACTGCTGGACTGCTAAGCCTGTGCACATCTGGTGCCTGGCTGGCTCTAACTCATATGTCTGGAAACAAAGGGCTATATAACGGCTGTAAACACAGCCCCCGGCCTATTGGCCTATAGCCTCCTGTACCTGTACTAACAGCTGACCAGAAACATATCAATTCAGGGAAACCTATGCGGGCCGACAAGGCCACCATGCTGTCTAGTTATCTATAACTCAATCATGAAGTACTAGAAATCTACGTGACCGG
The DNA here is from genome assembly GCA_035772735.1 of Datura wrightii. Lineage (NCBI taxonomy): Eukaryota > Viridiplantae > Streptophyta > Magnoliopsida > Solanales > Solanaceae > Datura > Datura wrightii. The sequence goes on along the minus strand of JASDFA010000010.1, from coordinate 119,249,879 downwards.
CAAGGTCACCACTACTGGCAAACTATGGCCCCACACGGCCAACATCAAAGAAAGAAAGGGTACTAACAGCTATACAACTGCACGACCTCACACGACCGGCTCATCTGACCACAGGGAGATATATACAGACTGCAAGCCTCTAGGAATAGCAATAGAAATGATCGGGACAGGGCCCCGACCTACCCGTACTATACAACAAAAGAAACTGAAATACACCTCTGGAATTCAGTCTCCGGATGATAGGAGCTGAATACTCGATCGCTGACAGGAATCACGTAGTATCGCCTGCTCGTCTATGAGTACCTGCAGGCAAGTAATGCAGCGCCCCACCGAGCGTCAGTACCAATGGTACTGAGTATGTAAAGCAACAACTGAAAGAAATATCTGAAAGCAATAATATAACTGATGAAACTGAATAGCTTAACTGTTTGGTAATGTAAGTCATACCTGAGGATTTATCGTTCTACTGTCGATCTACTTGTATCTACTGTAACACAGTATAACATATCATAACATATATAGCACACACAAACCTTACCCGGCCCCCATAAGCCGGGAGGTACAACCAGCACAGAATCTATACCCCTACCCCGGTCATCCCATCTCTTATAACCCTGTAAGCATCCTGCCGGTCCCCTGGGTATGCACTTGGGCTCGCTGAGCCCCTGACTATAACTGTACCTGAGTCCGGAGGACTCCTGAATCAACACCCCGGGCGTATCCGCTCGACGGGGGTGTATAAGGGCCGACCAAGGCACAATATGGGGAAAACTGGCATCCCATCTTCGTCCCCTTGCGGGACAGCATGCCACTCCGTAGAGCGACGTATCCTCATCCTCTGGCGGACGAGTCGATACAGCTATTAACCCTGGGCGGTCATGGATGCTAGGTAATCCAACCCCAAAAAATACAACGGTCTCAACTAATAATACTGTCTGCATATCTCACATGCTGAGGCTAATAGGGGTAAAGTATCGTATATATTACATGCTGAGCTAATGATAGTAATCTGTACGTATTTAATACGTGCTGCGACTGAACATAGCATCTGTACATAAATATTATCTTCTGCCATACTGTTTTGGGGCTAATACTGAACAGGGTATAGTATTTATGCTGAAAACTATGTTGTTTACTGAGTTTCTATAGTAACATGATTTACTAGTTCTAATATGCTTTCTAGCTTCACTTTAACTTATCGTTCTACTTCTGAGATGTCTTACAGATATCACATTGCTTTACTGGGTTTCAACTGAATACAATGATATCCTAACATTCTGTGTCACATCACATACTGAGCATACTGCGCAGATTCTAATACTTGTATTAGGATCTATATCGGGCTAGCAAGTTTTGCGCAAATTATAACTCGATACTTCTAATACCGTACCAACATTCATAATAAGAATAACACATGACTTCTAAACATTCTACTGGCCTGTAAATTACTATACTGTGCCGATTTACTTGACTTGCCGAGGGAACTAGCTTTACATACCTTATCCTTGAACTATTCGTCTGTCGAACGAGACTCGGCCAGCACTTCAACTATTTCCTCCCAACTGCATTCATAAATATGTCAATTAATACCAAATACAGCTTTACTTTAAAAAGTAACGTCACTTTCGATATAGTTTATAGCCTAAACTTAGGCTTATCGAAAGACGGTCGAAAACTCGCTATTTTTCAGAGGTCCAGAAGGGAGAAATATTCACTTCACAGTTAGGAACACATAGACACTAATTTAGAGCAATTCCACTTACCTTAGCTCGGTGGCTCGACGATTCGTCGGCCGTATTTTACGAAACTGAATCCGTAGGAATGCTCTTTGCTGCTAAATACCTCAGTATATGGAGTTAATTTAAATTTAGACAACGTTTAGCAGCGTAATCGGATGAAAATTATATAATTTCTTCGTTCCTTTTTCTCCCTCTGCGTTTGCCCTCTATTCTCTGGAAATTATAAATGTTTTTATCATTTAAAACCGAAGTGGGGCTTTATATACTTGGGCCTGGACAAGGCCAACGTGTCACGGAGCCAACGCGGAGGCCCCTCCTACGTGACATGCTGCCATCGCGGAGGGGCTCTGCCTCAGCTCCTTCCGCGATGGTTCGACAGGTTTCTCATTCGATCTTTTCCCGGGCCTTTCTCCAGCACGTATGGCCTTCAAATATGCTTGACCAACGTGCGAGTAGTTCATTTAGGTGCCGGGAATTCTACGAGGTATAACATTTCATCAATTGGAACATGAAAGAGTCAAAACCATATAGATATCATGATTAATTCCACTGAATTGGGTGAAACCGTAAAATTTCAACATGACATACTTAGAGACTTGAAATCATAGGATTGGGATGAAATTGGGCATGAGGGAGGAAGATTTTTCCCAATTCATAACCCTACATACCTGGGTAAATTGATCCTTTAACTTGCCTTACAAACCCAAGAGAACTTTTAAGAGATTTGATGAAGGTCTCTAGCCTTGATCTCAAGAGAGGACCTTTAATCTACGATTGTTTTTAAAGTGTAAGGACCTAGGCTAGGTTAAAAACCTTAATACATTACTTAAGAAACCTAAAATTACATCACTTAGGGGTTACGAAAGTATCCCTCGAAAATCATATTTACAAAGCTGACTACCAGTCACCACGACTCGTACCATGACTCATACCACCTTACCATTACTTATGGTATTTGTTTGTTACTTGCCAGCCTGCTTTCTAGTTCTCTGATTATCAAACAATGGGCACTCACCATGACTCATTATTTCATACAACTAGTCATTATTGTACTTTCACACCAGACTGCATTACACGACTTGTCAAACCACACAATGAGTCATACCATGACTCGTCACAGGGACTCATCAGTCGTACTGTGACTCGTTACTTTAGGGCCCCTTTTATGCAACTATTGACTATGATTCCTGACCACGAGGTGTACCCTCTCACCACGACTCATGGTGTGGACTCGTGGTCTAGGAGATAAGAATCCAAATCATACCATGACTCATCCAACGATCTATGATATGAATCCACGACTCATACAATATGTCATTCTAAGAAAGATTGCAAAAATTTTTTTGCTGATCAAATTCCAAATCACGAGTCTAGTATTAGGAAATTTTGGGATATTACATTATCTCCCCCTTAGGAACATTCTTCCTCAAATGGGGACTAAATAAGCTTAAAAAATAGGAAAAGAGCTACAATCCACGAACTGAAAGCTATAGACTGAAAAATTGATGGAGTGACTGACTCCAGACTGAGATACATGACTGAACTTAATTCATAAAATATACATGCATGCTATAACATGAGCAAAACTAAGAGACATGAACTTAACGTGAAGCTGAATAGGGTACTTAGGAGGAAACTGGTACCTCATGCTGGAACTAAGATGGAAGGGAAAAGATGCGGATATCTAGCATCATATCTGCTTCGAATTCCCATGTAGCTTCCTTAACAAACTGATTCCTCCACAAAACTTTTACTGAATCAATTTCCTTATTTCTCAACTCCAAATCTGATGATCAAGGATCTCCACGTGAACCTCCTCAGAGATAAGGCCATCTCTCACTTCGAGGCTCTCCATCAGAACAACTAAAGCTGAGCCATCAATGCACATTTTCAAGGACACATGGAAAACTGGATGCAACAAAGCTAACTCTGTTGGTAACTACAACTTATACACCACCTTACTAACTCGTCTTAGAATCCTTTAAGGACCAACATATCGGGGACTAAGCTTCCCCTTTTTGCCGAACCTTATGACTCCCTTCATGGGAGACACCTTCAGAAACGCCCAGTCATCGACTTCAAACTCAAACTCTCTCCTCCTAACATCCGCATTAGACTTCTGGCAACTCTAAGTTGTTTTCATCCTTGCTCTAATAAGCTAAACTTTCTCCATAGCCTCATGCACTAAATTTGGCCCTATCAACATAGCTTCACCTACCTTGAACCATCCAATAGGTGATCTACACCTCCGCCGTAAGGAGCTTCAAAAGAAGCCATCTGAATGCTGGAGTGATAGCTATTATTGTAGGAAAACTCAATGAGTGGCAAATGATCATCCCAGCAACCCGTGAAATCAATCACACACGCTCTCACTATGTCTTGAAGAATCTGAATGTTCCTCTTAGCCTGACCATCTTTCTATGGGTGAAAAGTTGTGGTAAGCTTCACCTAAGTACCAAGCCCCATTTGAAATGATCTCCAAAACCGAGAGATGAACTGAGTACCCCTATCTGATATGATGGACAAAGGAACTCTATGCAACCGAACCAACTACTGAATGTAGAGTCTAGCATAATCCTTAGCTGAATTTGTAGTTGTGACTGGTAGGAAATAGGATGAGTTGGTCAATTGGTCCGCAATCACCCATACAGAGTCATATTGTCGTCGTGTATGAGGAAACCTTATAATGAAGTCCATATTGATCTCTCCCACTTCGAAGTAGGTATGCTGATGTTCTGAAGCATACCTCTAGGTCTCTGATGCTTAACCTTCATCTGTTGCAATTCGGGCACTAAACCACAAATTCCGCTATGTCCTTCTTCATGCCATTCCACCGATAGACTTCCCCTAGATCAGTGTACATCTTTGTGGAACCTGGATGAATAGAGTAATGAGATCCATGAGGCTCACTCAATATTCGCTCTCTCAAGTCATCTACTGCTGCAACATGATAACATCCAAATTCACTCCTTAAATGAGAGAGTGTACATGGTCGTATGAAACATAACTACCCAACTAGGAGTCGGGCTCGAATCCATAGGGAATGGGGAGTGATTGCTACTAAAGTTATAAATCAATTTAAACTAACTAGCATCATTGCATCACAATTTATAATGTAAATGTTTGGGGGAAAATAAGATCACTATTGAATTCTAAAGGCAATATCAGAATAGGGTAATGCGAATTAAAGCAACAATGAGAGCAAATAATAGCGATGTGTTATTGACGGGGCATCGATAGGATTGGGATTAATTTCTAAGTTTCCAGAACCAACTACAAGCATGAATAGCCATGGATATAGAATAGTTGTACCCGATGTTTTTCAACCACTTGGATACATTCTACTTGGGTTCTTTCGGACCCCAACGCAATATAACAAATTACCCATATTGGCTTGGAGAAGAATTAAGTTATTTATAGCCTTGACCCTTGAATGAATTATGAAAATGGGTCTTGTGTCACGCCTCGCCTTGGGAGGCATGACTGGAACCTGGTGCCCTACTAGGACCTGGACTGCTGGACTACTGAGCCTAAGCACTTCTGGTGCTAGGTTGGCTCTAATTCTGGATTTGGGCTATATAACAGCTGTAAATATAGCCTCCGAACGACTAGGCCTATAGCCACTTGTAGGAATATAACAACTAACCAGAACAACTGAGCATAAGGGAACCTATGCAGGCTGACAAGGCCACCATGCTGACTAGTTATCACTGAAAAGTATAATCAAGTGCTGAACTGATTTATGACCGACAAAGTCACCAACTGACAACTAAACAAGGCCCCACACGGCCATCACATGCAAACTAAAACATACATACGACCCCACACAATCGGTACAACTAACCACGGGGAATATAAAAACCGCAAGCCTCTAAGAATAATAAGATGGTCGGTATAGGGCCCCAGCCTACCCATACTGTACAAACAAAAAGGGAAGTAAACCTTTAGTTGTCAAGCTCTGGATGATAGGAGCTTAAGACTCTGTACGCTGGCTAGAACTACGAGGGATCTGCTCCTCGTCTATGAGTACCTGCAGGAAAGTAATGCAGCACCCTAAAACGGGCGTCAGTACAACTGGTACTGAGTATGCAAAGCAATAACTGAAAATAACTGAAAGCAAACAATAATACTGATAGATACTGAAGTAATAGGAGATAGGCGGAGACTGACTGAAAAGAGTGTAACTTTACTGAAGAGAGTAAGAGTCATACCTTATAACATGGCGGTCTACCTTCTATCTATTAATAATTAACACAACATAGCATAAAAGAACCTTCCTATCCCCCATAAGCTGTAAGGTACCAACCAGTACACAATCTATATACTCCTACCCAGGTCATACCATCAACCTAGTAACTATGAGCATCCTGTCGGCCCCCCAGGTATGCATCTTGGGCTCGCTGGGCCCCTGACTATAGCTGTATCTGAGTCTGGAGGACTCTTGAAATCTGAAATCTGAAATCTGAAATTTGCACCCCGAGCGCAAGCGCTCGACACGGGGTATGGTATAGTGCTGATCAGCCTGCTATGGGGAATCTGCATCCCATCTTCGTCCGCTGGTGGATGGCATTCCACTCTGTAGAGCGATGTAGCCTCACCCTCTGGCGGGCGAGTCGACAAAGCTATTAACCCTGGGGCAGTCAAGGAAGCTCTAAGGGTGCCCAACACAGAACAATCATGTCTCCATAGATAGCAATAGGCACATGTAATATATATACTGGATTTGATAATAATATTTATGTTCTGGTTTTCTGTTCTGAATCTCATACTAAAATATATTGAATCTGATACTGAGATATACTGAGTATGAAATAATATTTCTGGAATATTCTGCTGGGAATTATACTATTTTACTGAGTTTCATGTTGAACACTGTATAATAATTCTAACATGCTTACTGAACTCATACTGAATTTAATATACGGCTTCTAAAACATTCTATTGGAATATGTACTATTTTTCTATACTGGAACTACTAGCTTGCCGAAAGAAACTATCTTTACATGCCTCAACTGCCGACTTTCTTATTAACTGGCGTAGCTCGGCTAGTATTCAGCTCTTTATCCCAACTGTATTCATATTCACGAAAGAATAGAATTAATTCTACTATTATTTTGGAAATAAACCATATTATGGCTCTACCTACTGCCTATTCTTCCACTTATCAAAGAACAGTAGAAAACTCGCTATTTCTCGGGGGTCTAGAAGGGAGAAATACTCACTTTGATGCTGTAAGTATATTAACACTAGTTTGGAGCAATTCAACTTACCTTAGCTCGGTGTGACGATGATTCGCCGGCCGAATTTCGCGAAACTAACTTCCCAGTAATGCTCCCGGCAACTTTATACTTCGCTACCAGAGGTTAATTTGAGTTTGGACTGCGTTTGGCGGCGTAAACGGAAGAAAATTATATATTCTCTTCGTCCTCCCTATGTTTCTGGTCGTGTGTATAATGGAAATTGATATAAAGTTAAAGGGCGAGGCCTATATATACTTGCAGCAAAATACATGGCAACGTGGCACGCTGGCCAACGCGCCATTTTTGCTCCGTGCCACGTTGGCTAACACGGAGGTCCCAGCTCCATGCCACTTTGCCCCTTTGGGCAGTGCGATTTGGCCTTCTCTCGCGAAATTCCAACTTGACACTCGTTCGGCCTTTCCCTGGGCCCTTTTCTCGCACGTATGGCATTCTAAAACTCTAAACCAACATGAGAATAGGTCGACTAAATGCTAGAAACTTACGGGGTGTAACATCCTCCCCCCCTTAAGAACATTCATCCTTGAATGTTACCTCCTACTTGCAAGAATCTTAACTTGTCACTATTTATTTTGGAGAAATTTCGGTAGAGTCTCCCCTGTAATATGGACTATCTCCAAAATCCTGAAACGCAGAAAAGTCCAATACAGGTACTCCACACAATACTATAGCATTCATTTCACAATAAACTAAAGTCGACTATCTCACGTATACATGAATATAATGCAACACATAAAATAGCAATAATAACATACCTCTGGCTGACTTAAGTCTGAAAAAACTGAGGGTATCTGACTCTCATATCTTCTTCTGCTTCCCAAGTCATCTCCTCTCGGGTCCTGTTACACCATAATACTTTGACAGAAGCAACATCTTTAGTTCTTAATCTACGGATCTGCCGGTCTAATATGGCTACTGGAACTTCTTCATAAACTAACTCTTCTGTGACCTGAACATGTTGGACTGGGACAATTCGGGAGGAAACTCCTATGCACTTCCTCAGCATTGATACATGAAAAACTGGGTGAATAGATTCTAATTCTTGAGGTAAGTCTAACTCATATGCCACTTCGCCTATTCTTTGGCGAATCTGATATGGCCCAACAAACTTCGGGCTGAGCTTGCCTTTCTTGCCAAATCTCATTACACCCTTCATTGGCGAAACTTTCAGAAACACCCAATCATCCATATAAAATTCCAAGTTTCTGTGCCACACGTCAGCATAAGATTTCTAGCGGCTCTGAGCAGTCAGTAAATGTTCTCTGATAAGCTTTACTTTTTCCTCTGACTAATGAATGATATCTGGCCCAATCAATGCTTATTCTCCTACCTCAAACCAACCAATTGGAGATCTACACTTTCACCAATATAATGCCTCATAAGGCGCCATCTGAATGGCTGAATAGTACCTGTTATTATAGGCAAACTCAATGAGTGGTAAATTTCCATCCCAGCTACCTCCGAAATCCAACACACATGCTCACAACATATCCTCGAGTGTTTGAATGGTGCGTTCTGCCTGCCCATCTGTTTGAGGATTGAAATCTGTGTTCAGGTTAACCTACGTCCCCAAGCCTCTCTGAAATGATATCTAGAACTTAGCCATAAACTACGCACCTCTGTCGGAGATAATGGATACTAGAACCTCATGCAGCCTGACTATTTATCTGATATACAACTCAGCATAATCTTCAGCTGAAAAGGTAGTCCTTACTAGCAGGAAGTGAGCTAATTTTGTCAGTCTGTCAACAATCACTCAGATCGAATCATATCTACGCCTGGTGCAGGGTAATCCTTCTACAAAATCCATATTTACTATTTCCCATTTCCATAGAGGCACAGCTATATCCTGAGTCGGTCCACCTAGTTTCTGATTTTCATATTTTACCTGCTGGTAGTTGGGACACTGAGCTACGAATTCTTCTATCCCCTTCTTCATTCCTGGTCACCAATAGATTTCTTTTATATCGTGGTATATTTTCGTCGAACCTGAGTGGATAGAATAACGGGCATAATGTACCTCGCCTATAATCTGCTGGTGAAGCCCTGCAACGTCTAGAACACAAAGGCGATCTTTATATCGCAAGACCCCATCCTCGGTTATCTGAAAATCTGTCACCTCTCCTTGCTGAACTCTATTTCTAAGCTGAACCAAGCTAGGATCTTCACACTACCGTTCCATTACTTCCACGACTAAAGACGATACTGTGGTGTTCTGGATTACTGCTCTGTTGTCCTCTGTTTCTGCTACACGAACGACTAAACTGGCTAACTAATGCAATACCCGGGCTAATTCCCCTGCACAGGCTGTAAGTATGCCAAACTCCCCATAGACTTACGGCTAAGGGCGTCTACCACCACATTGTCCCTTCTTGGGTGATACAGAATATTCACATCATAGTCTTTCAACAGCTCTAACCAGCGACGCTACCGCAAGTTCAGTTCTTTCTAGGTGAAGATATACTGTAGGCTCTTATGATCACTGAAAATATCCACGTGGTCGCCATACAAGTAATGTCTCCATATCTTCAAGGCGTGAATCAGTGCGGCAAATTCTAGGTCATGCGTAGGATTTTTCTTTTCATGTTTCCTTAGCTGTCTGGAAGCATAAGCAATTACTTTACCATGCTGCATCAACACACATCCTAACCCAACACCCGAAGCGTCACAATAAATTGCATAACCTTCTGTACCTTCTGGAAATGCTAACACTGGAGCTGATGTTAACCTGTCTTTCAATTCCTGGAAGCTCTACTTACATGCCTCAGTCCACTGAAATTTGTCTGCCTTCTGCGTCAGTTTAGTCAGAGGTGCTGCTAAGGTGGAAAATCCTTCAACAAACCTTTTGTAGTACCCTGCTAACCCCAGGAAACTGCATACCTCGGTCGGAGTGGTAGATCTAGGCCACACTTTTACTGCTTCTATCTTCTGTGTATCTACATGTATACCAACATCCGACACGATATGACCCAAAAAGGCTACTGAATTTAGCCAAAATTCACATTTAGAGAACTTGGCATACAATTGACGGTCTCTGAGAATCTGGAGCACTGTCCGCAAATGATCCTGGTGGCCTGCCTCTGAGCGAGAATACACCAGAATATCGTCAATAAACACTATCACGAACAAGTCCAGGTATGGTCTAAAAATACTGTTCATCAGGTCCATAAACACGACTGGAGGATTCATCAGCCCAAAGAACATGACTAAGAATTCAAAATGGCCGTATCTGGTCCTGAAGGCAGTCTTTGGAATGTCCCTTACACGAACCCGAACCTGATGATATCCGGACCTTAAGTCAATTTTGGAGAAATATCTGGCTCCCTGTAATTGATCAAATAAATCATCTATTCTGGAAAGCGGATACTTATTCTTGATTGTGACTTTATTCAGTTGACGATAGTCTATACACATCCTTCTTTCTCACAAACAAAACTGGCGCACTCCAAGGTGAAGTACTCAGCCTGATAAAGCCCTTGTCTAAAAAATCCTTCAACTTCTCCTTTAGTTCTCTGAGTTCAGCAGGAGTCATGCGATAAGGGGGAATTGATATGGGCTGAGTGCCCGGCAATAAATCAATTGCAAAGTCTATTTCCCTTTCTAGGGGAATACCAGGTAACTCATCTGGAAGTACATCGGGGAATTCATTCACCACTGGAACAGACTGGAGAGTCGGAGGCTCTACCCGAACATCCTAAACTCTGACAATGTGGTAAATCCACCCCTTGGCTATCAACTTTCTCTCCCGAAGATAGGAAATAAACCTACCTTTTTGCGTAGTTGTACTGCCCTTCCACTCTCGTACTGCCTCCCCTGGAAAGTGGAATCGTACCGTCTTGGTCCAGCATTCTACATTGGCATAGCATGGAGCTAACCAATCCATACACATAATGGCGTCAAAATCAACCATTTCTAACTCTATCAAATCTGCTGTGGTCTGATGGCTAGCTACCTCTACTGTACACCCTCGATAAACTCTTCTGGCTATGATAGAGTCACCAACGGGTGTAGATACTGAAAAGGGTTGCTGAAGAAATTCTGGTACAATACTGAACTTTCGAGCCACTAATGGGGTAACATAGGACAAGGTAGATCCCAGATTGATTAATACATAAGCAGGGTGAGAGAAAATAGTCATCATACCTGTCACAACATCTAGAGACGCCTATGAATCCTGTCTCCCTAGTAATGCATAGGTACGACTTAGGCCCATACCTGAACTAGAGGCCCCTGATCTGCCTCGGCCCCTGCTTGCTGAAACTGAGGGCCTGCGCTCTACCGGGGTTGCTGAAGCTCGCGACCCTGCTGATGCCCTGTCATGTCTATCCTGGTCATCCTGACCCCTGGCTGGACAATCTCTCATCACATGACCCTCTTTTCCGCATATATAACACCCTGTGGAGCCAAATCTACAAGCTCCAGAGTGGCGTTGGCTACAAATAGGGCAAAGTGGTGGTGTATACCTGCTCTATTCTGCCTTCCTCTACTGGGGTGAATCTACTGTTCGAGAACTTCCGTCGGACTCTAACTGTCCTCGATGACTGAATCTACCCCTCTCCTTCTGTGATGGAGGCGGGGGGTCTAGGTGGCCTATCTGACAACCGTGGCTTAGGCCTTCTCCAAATCTCCCCCGGTAACTCATCTGACCTGTCCCTGCGGCGCTGTTCCTGACTTGTTCGTCTGCTATCCTGTTGCCACTATCTGAGGCCCTCAATAGTCTGAGCAAAAGCATGCACTCGAGAAATATCCATATCTTATCGCAAAGTAGCTGTCATACATGCCTCAATATATTCTTGGTTCAGCCCCATAATAATCCGGTGGACTCTGGATTGCATGGTGTCTACAAAGGCCGGAGCATAGCGGGCCAAAGAATCGAACTACAGGGCGTATTCTTGAACACTCATCGTCCCCTGCTCCAAGTGTAAAAACTGGTCCATTCGGGCCTGTCGGATCTCTCGTGGTAGGTAACGGTCCACGAAAGCCTCTGATAAGATGGAACAGGTCGGAGGGGTAACATCTCTCCCTCGAAACCTTTCCCAACTCTTATACCACAACATAACAATATCCCGCAGTCGGAATACCGCCAATTCAACCGACTCTGGAGATGTAACATGCATTACTTGGAAAATCCTCTGCATCTGATCCAGCAAGTCCTGGGGGTCCTCTGTTTGATCTGTCACCATAAACTGCAGGGGAGCTAGTGCCAGGAATTCTTGGACCCTCAAACTACCAAGCCCACCTGATAACTCAGCAGCTGTAGGTGGCATTGACTAGCTCTGAGTAGCCATCATTTGCACTAACATAACTACGGCACTCCGGACCTCCTAGTCAGGTGGTGTAGGTATAGGAACTGTCGGAGATGGTGTCGTCCCGAGTGACTCCTGATGGGGTGGAGACTGTTGAGAAGGTCAGGACGATGCCTCTGTATCGCCCTCAGATCGGGCTGATTCTAAACGAGACTGGGGCATCCTACTGGTGCCCTCTCCTACTGCTGTATCCAATCTTCGGCCTGTGATAGGACGTCGCTGATCTGACATTTTATCTGTAAACAAAGAGTCTAGTAAGCTTTAGAGACTCAACCCTATATTGTACTTCTTTATGGCACGATTGAATGAGAAGAAAGAGTAACCATCCTATCATGCGTTGCAACCTCCTGCCTATAGTATGTGGTGCACAACACATCCATAGACAAGACTCTACTTAGCACGGCTTGCAGACTCCCTGGGATATGACCTGCTCTGATACCAAAATTTTCATGCCCCGCCTTGGGAGGCATGACTGGCACCTGGTGCCCTACTAGGACCTAGACTGCTGGACTACTGAGCCTAAGCACTTCTGGTGCTAGGCTAGCTCTAATTCTGGAATTATGAAAACAACGGGCTATATAACGGCCGTAAATATAGCCTCCAGCCGACTAGGCCTATAGCCACCTGTAGGAATATAACAGTTAACAAGAACAACTAAGCATAATGCGGGCCGACAACGCCACCATGCTGACTAGTAATCACTAAAATGTATAATCAAGTGCTGAACTGATCTGTGACCGACAAGGTCACCAACTGACCACTGAAAAAGGCCCCACACGGCCATCACATGCAAACTGAAACATACATATGGCCCCACACGACTGGTAAAACTAACCACAGGGAATATACAATCTGCAAGCCTCTAAGAATAATAAGATGGTCGGGACAGGGCCCCGGCCTACCCATACTGTACAAACAAAAAGGGAAGTAAACCTTTAGCTGTCAAGCTCCGGATGATAGGAGCTGAAGACTCTGTATGCTGGCAGGAACTACGGGATCTGCTCATTGTCTATGAGTACCTGCAGGTAAGTAATGCAGCGCCCCAAAATGGGCGTCAGTACCACTGGTACTGAATATGCAAAGCAATAACTGAAAATAATTGAAAGCAAACAATAATAATGATAGATACTGAAGTAATAGGAGATAGGCGGAGTCTGACTGAAAAGAGTGTAACTTTACTGAAGAGAGTAAGAGTCATACCTGATAACATGGAGGTCTACCTTCTATCTATTAATAACTAACACAACATAGCATACAAGAACCTTACCAGCCCCCATAAGCCGTAAGGTAGCAACCAACACACAATCTATATACCCCTACCTAGGTCATACCATCCACCCAGTAACTATGAGCATCCTTCCGGCCCCCTGGGTATGCAACTTGGGCTCGCTGGTCCCCTGACTATAGCTGTATCTGAGTCCGGAGGACTCTTGAAATCTGAAATCTGAAATCTGTAATCTAAAATCTAAAATCTGCACCCTGGGCGCAAGCGCTCGACAGGGGGTGTGGTATAGTGCTAATCAGCCTGCTATGGGGAATCTGCATCCCATCTTCGTCCGCTAACGGACGGCATGCCACTCCATAGAGCGACGTATCCTCACCCTCTAGCGGGCGAGTCGACACAACTTTTAACCCCGGGGCAGTAAAAGAAGCTCTAAGGGTGCCCAACACAAAACAATCATGTCTCCACAGATAGCAATAGGCACATGTAATATATATACTGGATTTGATAATAATATTTATGTTCTGGTATTCTGTTCTAAATCTCATACTGAAATATACTAAATCTGATACTGAGATATACTGAGATATACTGAGTATGAAATAATATTTCTGGAATATTCTGTTGGAAATTATACTGTTTTACTGAGTTTCATGCTGAACACTGTATAATAATTCTAACATGCTTACTGAACTCATATTGAATATAATATACGGCTTATGAAACATTCCACTAGAATTTGTACTATTTTTCTATACTGGAACTACTAGCTTGCCGAAAGAAACTGGCTTTACATACCTCAACTGCCGACTTTCTGATTAACTGGCGTAGCTCGGCTAGTATTCAGCTATTTCTCCCAACTGTATTCATATTCACGAAAGAATAGAATTAATTCTACCATTATTTTGGAAAGAAACCATATTATGGCTATACCTACTGCCTATTTTTTGACTTATAAAAGAACGACCAAAAACTCGCTATTTCTCGGGGGTCTAGAAGGGAGAAAATACTCAATTTGATGTTGGAAGTATATTAACACTAGTTTGGAGCAATTCAACTTACCTTAGCTCGGCGTGATGACAATTCGCCGGCCGAATTTCGCGAAACTAACTCCGCAGGAATGCTCCCGACTACTTTATACTTCACTACCCGAAGTTAATTCGAGTTTGGACTACGTTTGGGGGTGTAAACAGAAGAAAATTATATATTCTCTTTGTCCTCCCTCTTTTTCTGGTCGCGTGTATAATGGAAAATGATATAAAGTTAAAGGGTGAGGTCTATATATACTTGAAACAAAATACATGGCAACGTGGCACGCTGGCCAACACACCGTTTTGACTCCGTGCCACATTGGCTAACGTGGAGGTCCCAGCTCTGTGCCACTTTTCCCCTTTGGGCAGCGCGGTTTGGCCTCCTCTTACGAAATTCCAACTTGGCACTCGTTCGGCCTTTCCTTGGGCCCTTTTCTCGCATGTATGGCATTCTAAAACTCTCAACCAACATGCGAATAGGTCGACTAAATTCTAGAAACTTATGGGGTGTAACATCTTGACTATCTCTATCCCAACCCACACTTTCACAACTCAATTTCCCACTAATGCTTTCTCACCCATATCCTACATCTCTTTTTCAAGCAAAAGCAAGATAAATAAATACAATTTGTGTTTGCAACCACAAATATTTCAACTAAAAATTTGAGAAAGCATTAGATTCATGCACAAGTATCATAATCACACTAATGCATTGAGATTCATGCACAAGTATCATAATCACGCTAATGCATGAGTATGCAGGGTAAGAAAAATGGACTAATAAAATACATAAGAGTAAGACATTTCAAACATGAAGTGATATTCATAACATAAGCATGAGGGCTCAAGGTTTTCAAAACTATTCATAAACTAGTCATAATCATAATCACAATCACAAGAGAAACCTTATAAAACATAACATGAGAAAAAGTATCATAATCACGCTACTGCATAAAACATGAGGAACAATGGGAGGACTCGTCTTAACCAACACCCTCATGAAAGAGAGCTTACATGATGCCCCAACTATCTCACTCAAGTAGGTAGAGCCATCCCAGGCTTGCCAGGTAAGGGACATAAATGGTGTGATATCACTAATAGGGACCCACCTAGATTCCATGAATATACCTCTAGGTTGGTGCATACTTTTGAGTTTATCTGAACGCTGGGCCTACTCATTGCTTGTACTGCTCCCAAAAACATGCACATGAGGGCTCATATAATAATCGTGAAGTCATATATTATGCACATGGCTAGTTAAATTATAACATACTTGATCATACTTGAAATACATGACTATCCATGAAATAAGGCCTTGTGAGTCGACCAAAATCATAAACTCATAAACCATGAAGAACATACATGCTTGAGAAGGTCACCATACTTGAGATTTATAACTTCATGAAGAGTACTTGTAGGAAATCATATCATAAATCATAAATCATAAATTTAGTCTTAGGAGAATCAACATCATAATAGAATTATAAACTTGACTTTTCATGAAACTTGCATAATTGGGCATAATTTTTCTAAAATTTGAAATCATAATCAAAAATAAGTATACAATATGCGCATAGATGTTAAAATATGATTTGAAACATGGAGGAAATTGACCCATAAATAAATCATAGAGAATTTCATGAAATTGGGAGAAAATGGGTTGCTTTAGTCAACCTGTCCACAATCATCCAAATAGAGTCATACTGTCAACATGTGTGAGGTAGCCCTATAATGAAGTCCATATCGATCTCTTCCTACTTTCAAGTGGGGATACTGATGTCTTGTATCACACCTCCTGGTCTTCGATTCTCCACTTTCAGTTGTTGACAATTTGGACACTTAGCCACAAACTCCGCTATGTCCTTTTTCATGCTACTCCATGAATAGACTTCCCAAAGGTCAAGGTACATCTTGGTGGCACCTGGATGGGTAGAATACCACAAACCATGAGCCTCATGCAACATCTTCTCTCTCAAGTCATTAGAATCCGGAACATATAAATGACCTAATATCGAAGTACACCATCTCTCCCTTGGGAAAAGACCTCTACCTTCTGATTCTGAACTGCTTCCTTCAACTTTACAAAAATAGGATCCTCGTCTTTCCTAGCCTTATCCTATGTCACCAAGGAAGATTCTAAATCATTTTGAAAAATGACACCACCATTTGCCGAATCAACAAGGCGAACCCCTACGGTGCAAGCCGGTGCACATCCTTCACCAACTCTCTCCTTCCAATTTCTACATGGGAAACCCTCTCCATGGACAGCTTATTATGGGCATCCACGACTATATTGGCCTTGCTCGAATGATAAAGTATACTCATGTCATAGTCCATCAGCAGCTCTAACCATCTCCTTTGTCGAAAATTCAAATCCTTCTAGGTGAACTCATACTGTAGGCTCTTATGGTCCGTAAACATATCCACATGGAATCCATACAAATAGTTCCTCCAAATATTCCATTCAAACACCACCACTGGCAATTCCATGTCATGTGTTGGGTGGTTCTTCTCGTGAGTCTTAAGTTGTCTAGAGGCATGCGCAATAATGTTACCATGCTGCATCACTACACACCCAAGACCAGCCCTAAAGGCATCATAATACACAATGAATCCATATATACCCTCAGGTAGGGTCAACACTGCGGCTGAACTGAGTCGAGTCTTCAACTCTTGAAAGCTCTTCCCACATGCATCCAATCATTGAAATTTGACTTTTGTCTAGGTCAGCTTAGTTAATGGTTCTTCAATGGATTAAAGTCCTTCAACAAATCTCCTGTAATATCCAGCTAAACCCAAGAAACTCTTGTAATATCCAGGTAAACCCAAGAAACTCCTGTTATTTGAGGGATTAACTGGTCTAGGCCAATTCTTCACAGCTTCTATATTTTGAGAGTCCACCTATAGACCCTCACTTGACACCATATGACCCGAAAATGCTACTGAGTCCAACCAAATTTCACACTTGCTGAATTTAGCAAATAGCTGGCAATCCTTGAGAGTCTATAGCACAGTCCTAAAATCAGTGGCATGCTCCTCTTCGCTCTGAGAGTAAATAAAGGATAGCTTCTATGAAGACAATCACGAAAATGTCCAAATATGACTTGAACACCCTGTTCACCAGATCCATAAATCCTGCTGGAGTAGTCGTTAGTCCAAAATACATAAATACAAACTTATAATGATCATCTCCCAAACTCTGAGCTGATGATACTAGGATTTGAGGTCTACTTTTGAGAAGCACTTAATACCCTGAAGTTGGGCGAATAAGTCGTCAATTCTGTAAAGGGTATAATTGTTCTTAATGGAGACCTTGTTCAACTGCCGATGGTCAATGCACATACTAAGAGAACCATCCTTCTTTCAAACAAAGAGAACTGGTCCACCCCATGGAGACTAGCTAGGTCTAATGAAGCCCTTATCCAAGAGATCCTTCAACTGTTCTTTCAACTTCTTTAGCTCAGTTGGAGCCATTTTGTATGGAGGAATAGATATAGGTTGCCTATCCAGAAGAAGGTCAATACCAAACTAGATCTCCCACTCGAGAGGGACTTCTGGTAAATCATCTGGGAAAACCTCTGGATACTCATACACTATAAGAACTATCTAGAGAGTCGGGATTTCTGACGTTGCATCCTTAAACCAAACTACTTGGTAAACACAACCCTTGGAAATTATCTTTCTGGCCTTAAGGTAGATAACAAAGTGACCTACAGGCACAACTGAACTACCCTTCCATTTCAGGACTGCCTCACCCGAAAATCGGAACTCTACCGTATGAGTTCTACAATTTACTAAGGCATAACATGCATACAATCAATCCATACCAAATATGACATCAAAATTAGTCATGTATAACTCTACTAGATCAGTTGAGGTGACTTTTTAAAGGACTGTGGTAGGGAAATTTTTGTATACCCGTCGAGCTATAACTAAGTCATCGACTGGAGCAGAGACTGAGAAGGGCTCTGATAGGATATTGGGACTAACTTCAAAACTAATGGCAATATAAGGAGTCACAAAATATAATGTAGCCCCTGGATCTAACAAATTATATACATCTAGATGAAATACTCGCAATATACCAGTGACTACATCTAGAGAGACCTCATGTTCCAAACATGATGAGAGGGCATAAAACCTGTTCTGACATTGTCCACCACCTGCACTAGTTGATGCACAAGATGTGCTGCTGGAGCTGCTGCTGAACTAGTAGTCTGGGCACAACCTCTGCTACAGCCCTGTCAGCCAAAGGACACTTCCTGCACATGTGGCCAAGTTTCCTACAACTGAAGAAAATATTTGATCTGACTAGACACTCTCCTATGTGGTTCTTACCACATTTTCCGCATAATGGAAAGATGCGCTCACTGGTGCATCCCTCTATCCCCTCGAGCATGATGCCTTGCTCCTCTGATCACCCTGAGGTCTGGATGGGACTTTGGCTGATGACGGCAAAAATTGGACAAAATGCGGATTGCTAGCTTGATAATGAGTCATTGACTCAATGGACGACTCATTCCTGGAGTCGTGGGAAGAGATCAAGTCTGAATTGTAAGAAACCAGTGCATATAACGAATTGAAGGAACAACTCTTTACATTTGGTAACGAGTCGTTATGACAGTCGTGAAGACTGGGAAGAAATTCTTTTGAAAAATTGATCAAGGATGCAACAAAGAACTTAAAGAGTCATCGGGAGAGTTGAAGACTCGTCATGAGATGTTGTGCGCACCTATCAAGTACACTAGAAGTTTTTGTTATCAATAGCCATGAGGGGCGTAATGACTCATGCCCTGACCTAACAAGTCGTTAGGTGACCTGTCACCTTGAAGTAGCAGTTTGCTGAGGAAGACTTGATAAGGCATTCCACGACTCATTAGGAGACCTAATGAGTCATTACCTAGCCTGTTGCCACTGCCATCTTGGATTCCGTTTTTAGTTAGGAAAGGTTATGTTTAAAAAACTATAAATAATTTATTTATGTTTATTTTTAGAGTATAGTTTATTCTATGACTTTGAACGTGATTTTTGGTGTTGTTAACTACCATCAAGGTTTAAGAAACGAAGTTCGTAATTATGTTCTTGAATTTGGAGGATTAAAACAACATTGGGTTTTTGTTCTTTGATTTTACTGATTTATTCATTACGAGTGGTTTTTTCTACGAATCATTGTAAGTTGCAATTATGATTTCTCCTCTATTTCATAATTGTGTTTCTTCAAGTATGAGTATCTAAACCCATAACTAGGGTTGTGGGAACCATGATGAATTAATACACATAGGTAAAAATACTTAGTGAATCTTGAACGGGGTTTATGCATATATTGTTTTTCCCTTCATTTTAATTGTTTCTTAACAGTTGCAAACGTTAGAATTTGCATTCTTCTTAATCCCCGGATCAAGGGAGTAGTGAATGGGAAAAGGGATTAACAACAGAGATTTGAGGCTATCAACCCTTATTTAATAGCTTTACCTTGTTCGAGATTAGCTAATCCGATATTAAGGGTAAGGGTTAGTTAAATATACACCCGCATAGGGACGAAGTTGCGCGGTGATAATCATCTAGATTGGGGACAAACCATAGGTGAAGTTAACTTACCAATATTGCATGCTAAGCACCAGAATAGATCACTAGTATAAAAAGCCTTGTGGTTATGAAATCATGTGGAACACAATCCTAGCCAACTCACTTATTGAGTACAATCGAAATTAAATCAAAAGTCTACTCATTAGTTCTACTACTTTTTATTATTTTGTGTTTCAAACCTTCTCCCTAGGAAATAAGTAAGCCAATAGTATTAGCTAAAAGTATTGACTAAAGTTTTCATCTTATTCCTCGTGGGATTCGACCTCAACCCTGGTTGGGTTCTATATTTGACATCGACTACTTTATATCTCATTTACGAGGTGTAATTTGGGCGACATCAAATTTTACGCCGTTGCTGGGGAATACGGCTTAGGCTTTTATTAATTATGTTTTCTTTACTATTGGTCCTTATTTCCTTTTTATTTTTTTTCTTTGTTGTTTTTGTTCTTAACAAGTCTCAGGTTCATGCATGCCCAGTAGTAGGAGCTGAGAGAAATCCCTTGTTCTAATTGATCATGAACTTGAACAAACACTGCGGAATCTAAGGAAAATGGCCAACATACATTTGCAAGAGACAGTAGAAAAAGCAACATCCAGAATGTTGGATGAGGAACAAGCTTGAGTACTGTTATACCCCGAGAACTCAAAGATCGGACTCCGCAGTTCAAATGGGGAAAAACTGAAAATATGGATTGCAGGTGCAGAACGAGTCGTTGGAAGACTCGTGAGGAGAGCCCACGAGTCGTCAGGTGACTCATGGAGAGGCCTAGAAGAGTCGGAAAAATTTAAGGAAAAGGTGCCCCATGGGCGTGGAAACGACTCGTGGTCATACACCACGAGTCGTTAGGTCAAGTGTGGGGAGAAGGTGCATGAAAAATGGAAGAGGCAAGGCAGTGTAGTTAACGGAGGAGACCATGACTGGTCATGTCAGGCAATGAGTCATTCTATGAGTCGCTAGGTGAAATTCAAGTAAATATGTATAAGGGAGGCAGCGTACTTGACGATTGGTGACCAAGAGTCGTGGTCACCACTAATGAGTCGTTATGTACGTCGTTATGAGCCCCAGGAGTTTGACAAGAATTGTACCTGACGAGCCAAGTAACAAATCGTTTGGGCACGTAACGAGTCGTTAGGTTACCCATTAGGGTCACCTGGTAGTTATTCTCCTGCGACTTAGTAAGAGATTTTTTGTAAATTCCTAAGATCCTAAGGCCTAAACTACCACGTTTTTGGGTTATGAATAGGGAAATTTAAAGGGATTAAGTTTAGTTTTCACTTCATTCATTCATGCATGCAAGGTAGGGGAATTGAGGGAGTGATTCAAGCATAGCATTCATCAATTCATTGATTTTTTTCTTGGGTTATCAAGAGAGGTCTAGTAATCCCAGTTATGTAGGGTTCTCAATGGGTGATTTCATCCACACGCATGCCCCTCCTCTATGATTTTTACAAAAGTTTCATTAAAAACTCATGGGGTTTATAATTGATTTATATAGAATCTAATGATTTGATTATGGGTTTTGTGATTTAAACTGATTATAATATTGTCAATTTTGTGATTTAAACTGATCATAGTCTATGGATTTGTAATCAGCTTTTGTGATTTAAACTGATTATAATATTGTCAATTTTGATTTCTAGGTAATTGAGCCTAATTATGCATGCCCCATGATGAATCGATGTATAATCTACTTTTCCATTGATGAGATTTACCAGCCCAGCATTAATTGTGATTAAAATCAAGAAATTATTATATTACGCATTCTGATTTTATGAATTCAAGCTATATGTATGATTTACGAGTATGTATGAGCCTTATGAATCATGAATTATGTTTTGGCCGACTCACCGGAGTTATGTCATGGCTAGTTCACATATGTACAAGTATGTCTATGATTATCATGATTTAACTATCCCATGAATTCATGCATGTTATACTATGAGCATTATATATGTTTTGGGAGTTGTATCGAACACCAAGTAGGTTCAGGGCCTAGGTTTTTCCCTGGACCTCATAAACTACGTGCCACCGTATGTATGTTGGGACCTCCTATGGGACTGTCCCCGACCCAAATGGCCCTTTTCATGGTGATATCATACTTTCATGGTTCTACCCTTGGCGAGGTATGAACACCCCCCCCCCCCCCCGACTAGGGTTACAAGTCGGGCTTCATATGTGCTCATATGGGGTATGTTGGTTAAAGAGAATCTCCCACTATTCCTCATGATTTATGCATGTTTATGATTATGTATATTGGCCCAAGTCATGTTCAATAAAGCTTTCCTCTTATGATTATGAGTACAATTGCATTACGAATGTTTTGAAAACCTTGTGCCTTACGTTATGTTATGATGTTTATGATATGAGCTTGAAGTCCTACTCTTATGATCATTTATGAGTTTTATATATTTTAAATGTCCATTTACTTACTTTCATACTCAGTACATTCCATGTACTAACTGCATACTTTCTATGCTGTATCGTTTCATGATACAAGACCCGACTCTTAGGCTCAACCTCCTTAGTAGCTCGTCAGTTTCCGCTATCAGCTATTTGGTGAGTCCTCATGTTCCGAGGGCCATATGCCCTGACTCTATGCTTTTCTTTTGGTTTCAGAATTGTTGGGTTAGTTGGGGAGTTGTCCCATCAACCTGTCTTTCATGATTAGAGGTTTTCCAGACTACCAGTTGTATTTAGCCTTCATGTATGGATTTTGATTGTCCTTTCTCCATATTTACGACATGTTTATGCTTTCTTATGTTAAGTCTTCTTCTTATGTGATTGAATTAGATGTATGCTCATGTCATGGGTTGACTTGGGGTCTTTTAGGGCTCCTTGTCCCGTGTCTACAATCTGGGTGTACGTTCCAATCGTGACAAACTTGGTATCAGAGCCAGGTTTTAAAGTGTCCTAGGGTTTCTAAAAGCCGCATTAAGTAGAGTCTTTTTCATGGGTGTAAAGTGCGCCACACTTATGACAAAGAGGCTATGAGACATTTAGGAAGTATTCCCTTCTTTCATTATCTATGTCGTGCGATGAAAGTCTTTTACTCTTCTATTTCATGTTAATCGCGTTTGTAGAATCATGCCTCCACGCAGAGTGAACACTAGAAGAAATGGTAACAGTAATGATCAAGAGGATGTCCATTATGGTGAGCATCAGCCAGTCCCACCCATTCACGGGGAGTGGCACACCAGAGCCAGCTGCCCATTCTGAGTTTAGGGCAGCGATTCAGATGCTGGCACAGGCTATGACTGCCCAGGTTCAGAATTAGATGGTGGCACATTTCCCTTAGAATCGGAATGAGACGACAGCCAGGGTGAGGGATTTCTTGAGGATGAGCCCTCCTGAGTTCACGAGGACGAAGGTGGGCGAGGATCCACATGATTTCATAGAGGAGATTCTGAAGATCACCCAGGTTATGGGGGTGAACAATGGGGAATGTGTTTACTTGACCTTCTATCAGCTAAAGAGGGCGGCCCACATATGGTTCAAGAAGTGGAGAGATGCCAGGGTAGGGGGTACAGGCCCGATAGGTTGGAAAGAGTTCCACGCGGGTTTTTTGGATCGGTTCTTCCCTCGAGAGATGAGAAAGCTCAAAGTAGCCGAGTTTGTTAATTTGAAGCAGGGAAACATGTCCGTTCAGGAGTATGTATTAGAGTTCACTCGATTATCTATGTATGCTCTGGAGTTGGTGGCGGATCAGAGGGCTCGGGTGAGCCATTTTGTGCATGGGGTGGCGGACTACTTGGACAAGGATTACAGGATCTCTATGCTTCATTGGGATATTGACTTCCCCATATTTTATTACATGCACAACAGATGGACTCGGTCTACCGGAGGTAGAGGGAGGCCAAGAGGGCTAGGACCAACAGCTATGGGGTCTCTCAAGTCAGGTCAGGGGGTGGACAGTGTCAGCAGTCCCAACACAGGTCTATCACTCCAGCTCCATCATCATCCAGCACGCCTCCTAGGTTCAGAAGAGATCAGAGGAGCAGGCTTTAGGCTCGAGGGATCAGGGTAGCATGCAGGTGGAGCACACTTTTCCAGCTTGTGTGAAGTGCAATAAGAATCATCCCGGGAGGTGCCTAGTTGGCTCAGATGCGTATTTCAGGTGTGGAAAACCCGGGCATAGACTTAGGGATTGCCCCTCAGCCAGATCAATGGTCGGTGGGACCCGTGTGACAGCAACCAATTCTGCCGCACCAGCAGCACACCACCCTCAGTAGGGTGCCTCTACTAGTTCAGCAGGCAGTCAACGCCAAAACAGGTTTTATGCTTTAGTACCCCACCAGAAGCAGGAGGCTTCACTAGATGTGGTCACTGGTATGTTACAAGTCTTCCATATTGATGCTTATGCCTTATTAGATCCAGGAGCTACATTGTCTTTTGTGACCCCTTATATTGCTAGTAGTTTTGGGGTTAGCCTTGAAATCCTTTCAGAACCATTCTTAGTCTCTACTTCGGTCGGCAAATCAATTGTAGCTAAGCGAGTGTATAAAGGTTGCCCAATTACAATATTGTATAAGGTCACCTCCACAGACTTAGTAGAGTTAGCTATGACTGATTTCGACTTCATTCTGGGCATGGATTGGTTGTTTTCATGTTATGCTTCGATTAATTGTATTACCCGTATGGTGGAATCCCGATTTTTGGGTAAGTCGGTGTTGGAGTGGAAGGGTAATTTAGTTGTACCAGCTAGTCAATTTATTTCTTATCTTAAGGCCAGGGAAATGATTTCTAAGGGCTGCATGTATCACTTAGTTAGGGTTAAGGAAGTTGAGTCTGAGACTTCGACTATTCAATCAGTTTTGATAGTGTGTGAGTATCCGGATGTTTTTCCTGATGATTTTCCAGGTGTTACTCTAGAGAGAGAAATTGATTTTGGCATTGATCTCTTACCCAATACGCAGCCCATCTCTATTCCTCCCTATAGGATGGCTCCAACCGAGCTAAAGGAGTTGAAGGATCAGTTGAAGGACTTGTTAGATAAGGGCTTTATCAGGCCGAGCAAGTCTTCATGGGGTGCACCGCTTTTATTTGTCCAAAAGAAAGA
Source organism: Datura wrightii (assembly GCA_035772735.1). Classification (NCBI taxonomy): domain Eukaryota; kingdom Viridiplantae; phylum Streptophyta; class Magnoliopsida; order Solanales; family Solanaceae; genus Datura; species Datura wrightii. The sequence goes on along the minus strand of JASDFA010000010.1, from coordinate 119,224,680 downwards.
TGGTTCCCTTCGCGTGTATATTGATTACCGACAATTGAACAAGGTCACCATCAAGAATAGGTAGCTTTTACCCAGGATCGATGACTTGTTTGACCAGCTTCAGGGTGCCAGATGCTTCTCAAAGATATATCTCAGGTCCAGGTATCACCAGCTTAGGGTTTGGGAGAGTGAAATCCCGAAAACCGCCTTCAGGACTCGGTATGGTCACTACGAATTTGTTGTTATGTCTTTTGAACTAACCAATACCCCTGTAGCTTTCATAGACTTGATGAATAGGGTATTCAAGCAATATCTAGACATGTTTATGATCGTGTCCGTCGATGATATTCTTATATATTCTTGAAGCGAGGAGGAGCATGCCGCTCACTTGACAATAGTGCTTCAGACCCTCAGGGATCATTAGTTATATGCAAAGTTCAGCAACTGTGAATTTATGTTGGAATCTGTGGCATTCTTAGGCCATATGGTATCGAGTGAGGGCATAAAGGTAGATTCCCAGAAGATTGAAATGGTAAAGAATTGGACCAAACCGGTGAATCCTTCAGAAATTCGGAGTTTCTTGGGCCTAGCAGGCTACTACCGGAGATTCTTAGGGGGTTTTTCATCTGTTGAAGCACCATTAACCAGGTTGACCCAGAAAAAGGTAAAGTTCCAATGGTCGGAGGCTTGTGAGAAAAGCTTCCAAGAGTTGAAGACTCGACACACTTCAGCACTAGTGTTGACCCTAGCCGAGGGTACCAATGGTTTTGTAGTATATTGTGATGCTTCGAGAATCTGACTTGGGTGTGTGTTGATGCACCATGGGAAAGTCATAGTGTATGCCTCAAGACAGTTGAAAATCCATGAGAAGAATTACCCGACCCATGATCTTGAGTTGGCCGCGGTGGTGTTTGCATTAAAGATATGGAGGCACTACTTGTATGAGGTCCATGTGAATTTATTTACGGATCACAAGAGTTCTCAATATGTGTTTACGCAGAAAGATCTCAATCTTCGACAAAGGAGGTGGTTGGAGTTGCTCAAGGACTATGATATGAGTGTTCTTTACCACCCGAGGAAGGCTAATGTGGTAGCGGACGCACTTAGTAGGCTCTCTATGGAGAGTGTGTCCCACGTGGATGGGGGAAAAAAGAGTTGGTGAAAGATGTCCATCGACTTGCAAGGTTGGGAGTTAGGTTGGTCGACTTGATCGATGGCGGTGTTGTTATGCAAAACGGATCTGAATCGTCCTTGGTGACTAATATGAAGGCTAGACAAGATGAGGATTTGATGTTAGTAAAGCTAAAAGAAGCAGTCCAGAGCCAGAAGGTGGAGGTTTTCTCCTAAGGGGGAGATGGTGTGATGGGTGCTAGGGTCATTTATGTGTTCCAAATGCAGGTGATTTGAGGGACCGAATATTGCATGAGGCACATGGATCCAGGTACTCTATCCATCCGGGTGCCACCAAGATGTACTATGATTTGAGGGAAATATATTGGTGGAACGGCATGAAGAAGGATATAGCAGAATTTGCAGTCAAGTGCCCGAACTGTCAGCAAGTGAAAGTCGAGCATCAAAGGCCGGGAGGTGTACTTCAGGATATTAGCATTCCCACTTGGAAGTGGGAAGAGATTAATATGGATTTCATTACAGGCCTACCTCGTACTCTCCAACACTATGATTTTATTTGGGTGGTGGTAGACAGGTTGACCAAGGTTGCATACTTTCTACCGGTCAAAACAGTAGATTCAATGGATGATTATGCCAAACTGTATATTTGGGAGTTGGTTTGACTTCATGGAGTACCATTGTTTATTATTTTAGACCGAGGTACTCAGTTTACCTCTCAGTTCTGGCAGTCTTTTCAGAAGGGGCTTGGGACTCAAGTTAAGCTCAACATAGCCTTTCATCCGCAAACGGATGGCCGAGCCGAACAAACAATTCCAACTCTCGAGGACATGTTGATAGCATGTGTGATGGATTTCAAAGGTAGCTGGGATGATCATTTTACCTTGATCGAGTTTTCTTATAATAACAGCTATCACTCGAGTATCCAGATGGCACCGTTCGAAGCTCTTTATGGGTGAAGGTGTAGATCGCCCATTGGATGGTATGAGGTTGGTGAGGCAGCTATGATAGGGCCTGAATCGGTTCATAAGGCTATGGTAAAGGTTCAGTTGATAAGGGACCAGTTGAAAATCGATCAGAGTCATCAAAAGTCATATTGGGATGTGAGAAGAAGAGATTTGGAGTTTGAGGTAGACGATTGGGTATTTCTAAAGGTATCTCTCATGTAGGGAGTCATGTGGTTCGGGAAGAAAGGAAAACTCAGTCCCCGCTATGTTGTCCCTACTGGGTCATGAGAAGAGTTGGTAAGGTAGCATATGAGTTGGAGTTATCTTCTGTACATCCCGTGTTTCATGTGTCGCTTTTGAAGAAGTGTTTGGGAGATCCAGCTCTAGTAGTCCCGGTGGACAGCATCGGTGTAAAAGAAACCTCAGCTATGAAGAAGTATTAGTGGAAATATTGAATCGTCAAGTTCGGAAGCTAAGGAACAAGGAAGTAGCTTCAGTTAAAGTTCTGTGGAGAAATCAACATGTTGAAGGAGCTACATGGGAAGCCGAAGTGGATATGATGGCTCGATACCCACATTTATTCTCTACCGGCTCAGTTCCAGTTTGAGGTATACGTTTTTTCCCTAATTCTCTAATCAGTTTCCATGTTCAGTTCATGTGCACAAGTTTGTTTTATGTTATGATAGATGTATGTGATGTCTGAATTCGGTTCAGCTATGTAGTTCTTTTCGGAGGTAGTAATTCCGCTAGTTTTTGCTATAAATCATCAGTAATTAAAGATGATAATTGCATGTTTCTGTTTTCTGCTTGTTTCCTACATTCGAGGATGAATGTTCCCAAGGGGGAGATATTGTTATACCCCAAGAACTCAAAGATCAGACGCGAGAGTTGAAATGGGGAAAAACTAAAAATCTAGATTGCAGGTGCAGAACAAGTCATTGGATGACTCGTGAGGAGAGCCCACGAGTCGTCAAGTGACTCGTGGGGAGTCCTGGAAGAGTTGGAAAAATTTAAGGAAAAGGAGTCCCTATGGGCGTGGGAACGACTTGTGGTCAGACATCATGAGTCGTTAGGTCAACCATTGGGAGAAGGTGTATGAAAAATGGAAAAGGCAAGGCAGTGTACTTAACGGAGGAGACACGACTCATCGTGTTAGGCAACGAGTCGTGGTATGAGTCATTTGGTTAAATTCAAGTAAATTGGTATAAGGGAGGCAGCGTACTTGACGATTGGTGACCACGAGTCGTGATCACCACTAACGAGTCATTATGTCCGTTGTTATGAGCCCCAGGAGTTTGAAAAGCAGTGTACCCAGCGATCCAAGTAACGAATCGTTTGGGCACGTAATGAGTCACCAGGTCACCCATTAGGGTCACCTGGCAGTTATTCTCCTGCGATTTAGTAATAGTTTTTTCATAAATTCCTAAGATCCTAAGGCCTAAACTATGACGTTTTGGTTATGAGTTGGGAAATTTAAAGGGGTTAAGTTCAGTTTTCACTTCATTCATTCATGCATGCAAGGTAGGGGAATTGAGGGAGTGATTCAATCTTTGCATTCATCAATTCATTGCAATTTCTTCTTGGGTTATCAAGAGAGGTTAAGAACTAGTAATCCCAGGTATGTAGGGTTCTCAATGGGTGATTTCATCCACACCCATGCCCCTCCTGTATGATTTTTACAAAAGTTTCATTAAAAACTCATGGGGTTTTGTAATTAATTTATATAAATCTAATGATTTGATTATGAGTTTTGTGATTTTAAAATCTTATCATAATCTATGGACTTATGATCAGCTTTTGTGATTTAAATTGATTATAATATTTTTGATTTTGATTCTATGTAATTAATCCTAATTATGCATGCCCCATGATGAATCAATTTATAATAATACTTTTCCATTGATGAGATTTACAAGCCCAGCATGAATTATGATTCAAATCATGAAATTATTATATTACCCATTATGATTTTATGAATTTCAAGCTATATGTATGATTTACGAGTATGTATGAGCCTTACGAATCGTGAATTATGTTTCGGCCAATTCACGGGCCTTATGTCATGGCTAGTTCACCTATGTACAAGTATGTCTATGATTATCATGATTTAACTAGCCCATGAATTCATGCATGTTATACTATGAGCAGTATATATGTTTTGGGAGTAGTATCAAACACCGAGTAGGTTCGGGGCCTAGGTTCTGCCCCGGACCTCAAAAACTACGTGTCACTGTAGGTATGTTGCGACCTCCTATGGGACTGTCCCTGGCCCAAATGGCCCTTTTCATGGTGATATCACACTTTCATGGTTCTACCCTTGGCAAGGTACGAACACCCTCCCGACTAGGGTTACAAGTCGGGCTTCATGTGTGCTCATTTGGGGTATGTTGATTAAAGAGAATCTCCCACCGTTCCTCATGATTTATGCATGTTTATGATTATGTATATTGGTTCAATTCATGTTCAATAAAGCTTTCCTCTTATGATTATGAATACGATGGCATTACGAATGTTTTGAAAACCTTGAGCCTTACGTTATGTTATGATGTTTATGATATGAGCATGAAGTCCTACTCTTATGATCATTTATGAGTTTTATATGTTTTAAATGTCTGTTTTACTTATCTTTCATACTTACTATATTCTATGTACTGACCGGATACTTTCTATGTTGTATCATTGCATGATACAGAACCCGGCTCTTAGACACACCCTCCTCAGTACTCCTCAAAGTCCGCTATCAGCTATTTGGTGAGTCCTAATGTTCCGAGGGCCATATGTCCAAACTCTATGCTTTTCTTTTGGTTTCAAAATTGTTGGGTTAGTTGGGGAGTTGTCCCATCAACCTGTTTTTCATGATTAGAGGCTTTTCAGACTACCAGTTGTATTTATCAATCATGTATCGATTTTGATTGTCCTTTCTCCGCATTTATGACATATTTATACTTTCTTATGTTATGTCTTCCGCTTATGTGATTGAATTAGATATATGCTGATGCCATGGGTTGACTTGGGGTGTCTCAAGGCTCCTTGTCCCGTGTCTATGATCCGGGTGTACGTTTTGGTCGTTACAAGTACAAGATAGAGTGGTAGTGAGGCTTGCGGAAGAGCAAAGCCAAGCTGCCGAAGCTGCGCGAGCTAGAAGGAATAGACATCCCGACCAGCAGAGGTACCGGTACTTTAAAGATGATGATGATGTTGATATTGATGAGGCCAGTGGCACTAGAGCTATTGCCCCTCCCCCTTTGCCTGTTGGGGCAAAGTTTGATAGTACCAGCGCAATGATCCAACTGCTCAACATGAAAGGGATATTTGTGGGTCATGCGACTGATGATGCACATACTCACTTGACAAATTTCGTGGGTATCTGCAACGCATACAAACAACCAGGAGTGAGTCAAGATGTAATTAGGGTGAGGTTATTTCCCTTTTCACTAGGGAGTGAGGCAATGTTGTGGTTGGTTGAACTGCCAAACGATTCTATCACTACTTGGGGGGAGCTTAAAAGAGCCTTTCTTGAAAGATTATTCCCACCTTCCAGAGCATTGCAGCTGAAATATGAAATCTACAACTTTAGGTAGTTGAATTCTGAAGCACTTCACGAGACATGATTGCGGTTCAAAAAGAAGCTCAAAAAGGTGCCCAACCATAGGATCCTAGATGATACATTATTGGAGATATTCTATAGGTCTCTGAATGCTAACACCAAGGCGGTGGCTAATACTTTCTATGGAGGAACATTCATGAGTCATAATTATGCTGAAGCTGCTGAGGTCCTTGATAGGATCACTAAAACCAACAACGCATGGCACACAAGATAGTCGGAAGCTCCAACTGGTACTTATACGATAGGTATGTCTGTGGAGAAGAGAAAAAAGGATGAATAGCGAGACCAGGATATTCCTGAGATTAAAACCACAATGGGGCTGCTTGCTAAGCATTTTATGGAAATCGGGGCTGAAAAGGTGAATGTAGTGGGTTCTCAAGGCAAGGCCCCTGGAAATGATGGATGCGAATCAGAATTCGAGGAAAAATTTACTTGAATGATCAAGGAGCGGGTTTCTGACCAACACACAAGGGTCTAAAAAAGGCTCTTGGAATTAAGGTTAGGGGAACCAAGATCAAAACTATTAAAGAGATAACAATTACAACCGGGGCCAATACAGAGATAGAAGTAGAGAAAGAGACAATGGTGATTAGAAAAAGCGTAAGGAGTACAAAAATGACAGAAGCGGTCTATATGTTCCTCCAAGGAACCGTGAGCCAGAGTGTAGTAGTTCAAGGGTGGAAGAAATGTTTTCTAAGGTACTCAAGCAGATGGAGGCGACAGATGGCCATTTTAAGGAACTCCGCGCTGATATTTCTTGTATGAACCAAAAGGTGGAATCACATGTAGTTGCCATTAAGCAGATTGAGCAACAGCTTCGTCAGATGTCTGTTGCTATGAACTAGAGGCAGAAGGGCACGCTTCCTAGCAATGCAGTTCAAAATATGAAAAATGACAGTCATTGCATGGTGGTCACTACTAGGAGGGGGAAAGCGACAGTTGATCCTCCAAGATCAGTTGTGACTAATGAGGTAGTTGAGCCCTTAGTGATTGATGACGATAGGGTGGTGGAATCCGAGGAGTAGATTTTGGTTGATGATTCAACGGAAAAGACCGCTCCTAATAATGCAAAGGAGCATGGGTCTAGCAAAGAGAAGGAGAAGGAGGTACTCCAAAAGATCACGCCTATTCCTAGACCTCCTCCCCCTTTCCCACAGAGGTTGAAGAAGAAGGTCGAAGATGGGAAGTATCACAAATTCATTTCAATGCTGAAACAATTATCTGTGAACATCCCATTAGTCGAGGCACTTGAGTAGATGCCCGGCTATGCTAAATTCATGAAGGACCTTGTCACTAGAAAGAGGATCGTGATCTTTGAACCTGCTGATAATTTACACCATTGTAGTGTAATAGCATCTTAGTCTCTTGTTCAGAAAAAGGAAGACCTTGGAGCTTTCACCATATCATGCACTATTGGAGCCTTTAATTTTTCTAAGGCGTTATGTGATATGGGTGCTAATATAAACTTGATGTTGTTAGCAGTGTTCAGTTAGTTGCACTTGGGAGCCTCCAAACTGACTTCAATGTGGCTATTGATGGCAGATTGCACGGTGAAAAATCCGGTGGGGATTCTCTATGATGTTCTAGTGAAGGTAGAGTCCTTTATATTTCCGGCCGACTTCATCATTCTAGACTGTGAGGTTGATTTTGAGGTCCCCATTATCTTGGGATGACCATTCCTCACCATTGGACGTGCTTTTATAGACATGGAGATCGGATAACTGAAGTTCCGGTTGAACAATGAGGAAGTAACGTTCAATGTGTGTTGATCCATGAAGCAGTCGAATGATATGTGGGTGGTCTCACTGGTTGATGTTATGGAAGCTAAGCATCCAATCATGCCCATTGATGAGTTAGTGACTATTGAGGATTTAGCAGCAGTTTTGATGAATGTCTATACTAATGAGATCTATGGGGGTGGGGAGATTGTTAATGCACTTGCTGGTATGGAGTCATACACCTATGCTCCAAAGAAGATTGATCTTGATCTGAAGAATCAGGTAACCCCACCGGCCAAGACATCTATTGAGGAGCCTCTAGTATTGGAGCTCAAAGCACTCCCATCTCACTTGATATGTATTTTTGGGGACCGAAAACACTTTACCGGTCATAGTTCCAGCTGACTTGGAGGAATGGAAAGTGGAGGCTTTAGTCTCCATTCTAAACAGATATAGGATAGCCATTGGGTGGACCATTTCAGACATTAATGGGATCCCATCCAGGATATGCACACATAAGATCTAGCTTGAGCTAGATTGTATTCTGAGTATTGAGCATCAGCGTAGGTTGAATCCGCCTATGCAAGAGGTGGTCAAGAAGGAAATCATAATGTGGTTAGATGCAGGTGTGGTTTATCCTATTGCTGACAGCAAATAGGTGAGCCCAGTTCAGTGCGTGCCAAAGAAGGGAGGAATCACGGTGGTCCCAAATGCTAACAATGAGCTCAGTCCACTCAGACCAGTCATCGATTAGAGATTATGCACGAACTATAGGAAGTTGAACCACTAGATTCAGAAAGATCACTTCGTCTGCTATTCATGGATCAGATGCTAGACTGACTTGCAGGCAGAGGATTGTATTATTTTCTTGATGGTTATTCGGGGTGCAATCAGATATCTATAGGCCCCGAAGATCAAGAGAAAACCACTTTCACCTTCCCTTATGGTACATTTGCATTCAAGAGGATGTCATTCGGGTTAAGTAATGCAGCCGCCACTTTTCAGCCGCTGCATGATGTCTATATTTTCTAACATAGTGGAAGACACCATTGAAGTATTTATGGATGACCTTTCCGTGGTAGGTGATTTATTTTATGGTTTTTTCGCTCATTTGAGCAAGGTGCTGAACGATGTAAAGAGACCAACTTGATGCTTAATTGGGAAAAGTGGCTGGACAAAGAAGGTATAGCGCTCGGCCACAAAATTTTTGGTAAGGGCATTGAGATGGACAAAGCCAAGATCGATGTAATTTCTAGTCTACCACCTCTAATTTTTATGAAAGGTGTTCGAAATTTTTTAGGTCATGCAGTATTTTATCAGAGATTCATCAAGGATTTCTCAAAGATTGCACATCCCTTGTGTATGCTTCTTGAGAAAAAGGTGAAGTTTGTGTTTGATGATGCGTTTCTAAAGGCTTTTAATGCCTAAAACAGAGATTGACCACTGCCACGATCATAGTGGAACCTGACTGGTCCTTACCATTTGAGATTATGTGTGATGCTAGTGGAGTTGCCCTGGGAGCTATTTGCTCGGTGGTGGATACTACACGCAAGTGCACGTGGTCGAACAAGTAGTAAAGTGGCTTATTTCAAGCCAAGTATCTATCCCACAGGGACTGAACTACGGTATTAATTAACTTAAGCATCAGTGAACTATATCTCTATGAATGCAGACAACCAAATAAATAATATTTTAAGAGTTAAAGTTTACTAAGTAATAAGAATCTGAGTCAAGATTATAATTTGAGTCTGAACAATAGCAATGAACAAGCTAAGGTTAAGACAAACATGCAGGGATGTAATTTATTAATTCAATTCATCGAATCTTCTCTTCGGTTGCTAGTAAAGAATTTATTGCCTATGGATTGGATCTTTCGACTCCTATCCAGTTTAAGAATCATGAGACATTAATCTACATTTTTGTGATAAAAGAATTCATGCTCTAGCCATACATAACCGATTCCGTAATTGACTAATAAGACTTTCAGATATATTTCTATTCTAAATGTAAATCAATTCTCAATTTTCTAAACTAAGAAAAGATCATATCCTACCAATTCACATCTGTCCAATTTCTTTCCTTTTCAAAATCAAAATTGGATTTCTAGATATACATTAAGATTGGCCAAACATTAATGCAGTAAAAACAAGAATTGATAGAACAACCATTGAAGAAAAGATGAAAACTGAAATGATCAATGATTACATTCCTCTACAATTATTCTTAACCTCAGCAAGAAGTGAATTAGCCACTCATTTGTGGATTAAACATCATCAAATAAGTAGAATTCATACAAACAATTGAGATTATAGAGAAAGAGAAAGAGAAGAACCCTAGAATTTTTTTCCTCTCAACTGCCTGTAACCCACGTTCTTGCTCAACTAAGTCAGAATGTTTAAAATAAAACCTGAGTGTGCTATTTATACTATTGAGAATTTTTTCCCGGAATAACAAGCAACGTGGCACGGAGTGTATCGTGGAGCACTCCCTCCGTGCCACGGGGGTATCGCGGACCCTTACTGGAAGTCGGCTCCCAGGCAAATGCATCTCAACGTAGCACGACTTGCATCGTGGAGCCTTGCCTCCGTGCCACGGTGCTATCACGCACCTTCACTGGAACTTGAGGTTCCAGGTATTTATACTCAACGTGACACGGAGTGCATCGCGGAGCACTGCCTCCGTGTCATGGAGGTAACGCGAACCTCTCCTGGAATTTGACAAAATTAATTTATCCGTGGCAGAATGCCTCCGCGATGGCAGCGTGACACGGCTACATCACGGAGCCCTTATTTTTGCTGCTCTCCCTTGTCAACTTCCGCTCCTTTCTTCCAAGTCCATTCCCGCTCTTCACCAACATATATATTGGCTTCCAAAATTTCCTTTTACCTGCAAAACAACGCTAATCGTGTTGGTTAGTATAACTTCACATTTAACTAAGAATCACATGAGAATGTACACATAACGATAGATAAACAAGTCGAAATGAAGCATTTGAGTATCACTTGGGCATGCAATTCTTCCCAAGATCACTTACCCTACACTTAAAACCTTGTTCATCCTCAAAGAATACTCTCACATCTCATGCAATTAACACTCACGCATAGCTACTTTGGCTCGACTATTCAAGCTACGGCTATACCGATTATTTAATATAGCAAATCATCAAGAAAACATGCATGGTCTCATCAATCCAATGAAGGACATCACATTAAGACCTCCAAAACTCAAGAGTCAATTCTCGATCTTGATAAACTCGTGCAAATCAACTGATCAAGACATGTGACACGAAATTTAATCTCTCGTCAAACATGTACCCTCACAACACAAGAGAATTACCCCATTTGCCATTATAAGATTTCCAAAGCACTACATGTAGGGGTATATGAATACGATTTCGCTCTCTCTCCCAAAGAATTCACATGCATCATGTGATGAACCATAGGCTTGCCTCTAGTGTATTTCTCCACTAATATAAGGATGTGTGATGTAAGATCACATAGGACTTAATGGGTTGTAATGTAAGCTACGGAACTAGTAAATACTGGTCTAACCAATAATAGCAACTAGCTTCCTTAAGCGCTTTTCAATACATCCCACCTTCATTACGTGCATTGTTTCTTCCTCCATCCTCTCATTCTTGAAATTTTTTTTTCTTTGTTTTTGTTCCCATTTCTTTAAGCACACTCGACTTACTAGTACAGAGTAGTTATACATCTTTATCTTTTTAATTTCAACAAGTGCACCTTTGACCTTTTCTTTAACTTTCACAACTTCCGCTTCCCTTCCGTTTCACAATTCTCACTCCTTTACACTGTGGGAAAATTGTTTTTCTTAAGCGCTTAAGAGTTTTGGTTTAAATTCACGGCTAATGAAAAGAAGGGATTAAGCTCGGTTTGTACCTCTTCAACGAAATAAGAAAATAGGCTAAAGGCTCAATGGGGCTAATTAGGATGTACAATCAAGGTAGGTATGATAGGGGAGAACTTTCGGTTTATTCAAAGAAATGCCTACATCCTTTCCTACAATCCACATCCTTCATTTCGTTTAGCACACACACCAGTCAAGTTCTAGACACTTCACAATAGCATGGAATAGTCGAAACCTCACCTCACATTCATTTCACATGCTCAACTCAAGACATATTCACAGACTCTTCAATCAGCTAATTACAAGAATTCACTATTAAACCTCGATCACATCGAATCGAACTCTATGGCTTAGGTATCTCAACACGTTTAACACATTTGCATGCCTTCATACGAATCACCTTTGCATCTTAATATCATGTACAACACGTAACAAGAATTCCGAACCATGAAGTAGCGACACGTTTGGGAAACAAACAAAAGAAAGAAAAGAAAGAAAAGAAACTACTCCTATCGACTACATTTCCCTTAAGACGGTCGTCATCCATCCATCATAGGAAACGGTCGCTATCTACGACTTCGGTTCAATGGGACTATTCTCGGTAAAAGTACCGGAAACAAAGGCCGAGAAACCCAACATAAAAGAAATTTAACAAAAAATTTCGATAGAAAAAGATAAAAATATTAATTTGAAAAATATTTACACCACACAACCAACAACATCTCAACACAACACAACAGCAGCTCAACATTCATTACAACACCACATTAATTGCAGAACACAAAACACAGAGTCACAAGGTCACATTTATCACAAGCCCAACAAACATAAACAAAATATATACAAAGCAGCTGGCACCTAAATACTCCCAGCCCACACTTAAACCGAACACTGTCCCCAGTGTTCCCAACATTTCAAAATATCACACAAATTGGGTGGTGAAACTCCCTGATCAATTAAAGTATTCAACTTCTTCATCAGGTGCCATTGCTTCGTCTCCCATATCAGAATCGCCCCCGCCGTCCTCGTCCGACTCAACATCTGAGTCCTCCCGCCGTGTCTCCTCATCGGTAGGGACATCATCATCCATGGGTAAGCCAACTCGAGCTGCCACAGCTCATCCACCGTTGCGGGCCTCCCGCCAATGCGCAGCTACAACATCTGCATCCCGTACATGCGGGCCATGTACTGATCATCCCGAGCATGTCGCTCGGCTAGTGTGAGCACCAGCCCAAAAGTAGTATCAGGTGCCTTGGTTTTGGTGACGTCCAAGGCATGCCTGTCGATCTGTGGGATGTAATCGAGGGTCTCCTCCTCAATATCGTGGCCCCTCAGGAATGTGGTAAGCAGACCACTGAACCCGTATCTATGTCCCTGATGCAATCGGGCTCTCTTCATGGCAGAGATGATCACCGCCCCAACATTTATTTCCAGCTCCTTCATCAGGGCATACACCAAGCAAACTCTATCCCGAGTGACATTGTCATGTGCACCCCCTGGATCAGGCAGGAACACATAATCTTCAACCAAATCCGGGCTTCCCAGTTCATTTGAGAGTGGGGCAATGTCTGATGGTAGCCCCTCTCCTTATGCCTAGCCCACCTTGCTGTCGATCGGGCTCCACATAAGGTGCGTCTGATGTCCGCATAGGGTGGAGTGATGTTCAGCTGACGGAGGACATGAGCATCTGTGTCCCACGCCCCTAAGATTGCATTTAAGTGATGGGGCTCAAAAATGACAACCTGCCCTCTGATTTTGACGGTGTGACTGCGTAAGGTCGGGTTCCATTTGGCATAGAACTCCCGAATAAGATGGAGATTGCACTCCCTGGGCTCTTCGAAGATGAAGTTTAGCCTAGCGATGTAAATCCGGTGTACAATCTGTGGGAATTCCTGTGCCAACAGTTCCCGTGCTATCTGCTCTTCTGGGAAGTATTTGGTTTCTTTATGTTTAGCATACCACTTCTTCCCCTCATCAGTCACCATCAGGTTCTGTATTGTCTGCATTGACCTCTAGGAACCGTTGGTGCTGCTGGAATTGCTGTTCCCAATCTGACCATTTTTCTGCTAGCGCCCGATGTGGATGCGCCCTTGCCCTTGTCTTGTCGGCCTGACATTGTTCCTGTACATTCAAACATATAGTCCCAATGTTATGCAAGTCATAATTAGCTACAACTAAGGTTGGGTTTAATTGGATCACCCCACACTTAGTCTTTAGCCGCAATCAACACAATTCGACAAGACATTCATGATTTTGCCATTCTTAGCATTCAACAAGGTTAGTGCATTCATATAATTCGATGGGATAATTACTTTGTACTACTCAGACTTCGTACAGTGAATACAAATTTCTCCATCGATTCAATTACATAATCATAGCACTTAGCAATTTTTCAACAACCTATGTAATTCTCCAATTGCATTCTCCCGAAAATCCCTCTTCTAACTTAACATATTCAACATCAATCATAATATCACATCACCCAACATGCAAAAACCAATTTTTTCAACATTTCAAAGAATTTAGTCTTGTTCCTATTCAATTTTCAACCCTAGCTATCAATTTCGCAAGATTTCAGTAAAACATGCAATCATTGAGTTCATATACTCACAACGATACTATAAACATCATTCAATCATAACTCAAGCGAATTCAAGCTTATTTTTCACTTAGGGCAAAGTTTAATCACCAAACATGTTCAAGAATAGAAAATTTGAGCATAAATAAGGAAAAATTCAAGAACATACCTTTACTTTGATGAAATCGAAGAAAACTCAAAAAAAATGATCCCTAGGTCCATGTCACGTTGGGGGAGAAGGGGATTTTGGTTGTGGGTCGTGGAGGGGATGGGAAAGTAGGAAGAAAATGAAGGAAACTGGGGTTTAAAAGGGGTTTTTTGCACGGGTTACCCGGTGACCCGAGGTGAACCGACGCGAAATAACACTCAACGTGCCACGAAGTGCAACGTGGAGCACTGCCTCCGTGACACAGAGCCATCGTGCAGGCTCACTGTAAGGTGCCAATTTTTCTTCTCACCTCGATTTGTTTCCTTTGCGTTTTTTTGTATTTTTCCCTCCGTTCACCTGAAAATCATTTCACCACAAGAAATTGGTTAGAAATCATAGGTTTTAACGCAACAAAAATTTTTATTTTTCTTTTCTTTGTTGTTTTTTTCTTTTTTTTTCACAAAAAATTCTACTCTTCTATTACAACATATTCACGGGTTGCCTCCCGCGCAGCGCCTAATTTACCATCGCGGCTCGACACCGTTCATGCTCAATCATCCACTAGAGTGATGGACGTCTTCTCTCGAATAACGTCCTCACCCCAATAATGCTTACATCATTGCCCATTCACCAAAAATGTGGCACTTCTATCTTCTTGCCACAACTCCACTGCCCCGTGAGGGGTCATTCTCACCACTTCAAATGGCCCTGACCATTTGGACCGCAATTTACCTGGAAAAAGCTGCAGCCTTGAGTTATATAACAATACTTTCTGCCCCGGCTCAAAGATTCGATGCACCATATACCTATCATGCCACCTCTTCGTTTTCTCCTTGTAGCATTTGGCACTTTCATAAGCATGCCATCGAAACTCATCAAGTTCACTGAGTTACATCAGCCTCTTCTTCCCTGCTAGTTCCGGATCCATGTTCAACTTTCTCACGGCCCAAAAAGCTCGATGTTCAAGCTCCACAGGCAGATGACATGCCTTTCCATAGACATATCTATAAGGAGAAGTCCCAATGGGTGTCTTGTACGCAGTTCTATAAGCCCACAACGCATCGTCGAGTTTGCTTGACCAATCAATTCGTTGTGCATTCACTGTCTTCTGTAGAATCTGCTTTATCTCTCTATTCGACACCTCTACTTGCCCACTAGTTTGGGGGTGATACGCTGTTGCTACCTTGTGCCGCACCCCATACTTAGCTAGCAAATTCTTGAAACTTGCATTCATAAAATGAGCCCCTCCATCACTGATAATAGCTCGGGGTGTCCCGAACCTGGTGAAAATATGCTTTTTCACAAATTTTGTCACCACCTTGTTGTCATTTCTGGGGCAAGCTTTTGCCTCGACCCACTTTGATACATAATCAACGGCTACCAAGATGTAATGATTACCAAATGATGGTGGGAACGGGCCCATGAAATCTATTCCCCATACATCAAAGATCTCCACTTCTAATATCTGCTGCAATGGCATCTCCTGTCTTCTACCAATTGTGCCCGTTCTTTCACATCTATCGCATATTTCTACATATGCCATAGAGTCTCTAAACAGTGTAGGCCAAAAAAACCTGACTGTAGCACCTTGTGAGCTTTCTTCTCGCCTCCGTGGTTCCCTCCATACAATGATGAGTGACAACTCCTCAATACTTCTGCAATTTGGTTCTCTTGAATGCATCTTCTCATCACCTGATATGGTCCCTGCTTAAACAGATACGGCTCATCCTACATGTAATACCTGCAATGATGTCTCAACTTCTTTCTTTGCTAAGCCGTAGCCTTCGGTGGGTATACTCCACTTACTAGCAAATTCACAATGTCTGCATACCAAGGGATTTCAGCTTCCCTTATTGCTAAGAGCTGCTCATCTGGGAACTCTTCTTTGATGTTGTCACCTTCCTTCACATGCAACCGGCTTTCCAATCGCGATAGGTGATCTTCCACTTGATTCTCGCTCCTTTTTTTGTCCCGAATTTCTAGGTCAAACTCTTGTAACAATAATATCCATCTGATTAGTCTGGGCTTTGCATCATTCTTGTTAAACAGATACCAAATTGCTGCATGATTGATATACACCACTACTTTAGGACCCACCAGATAGGACCTGAATTTATCAAACGCGAGCACCAATGCTAGCATCTCCTTTTCCATGACTGTATAATTGACTTGGGTTGCATCAAGTGCTTTGCTTGCATAATGAAGGGAATGAAAAATTCTATTCCTCCGCTGCCCCAATACAGCTCCTATAGCGACGTCACTTGCATCACATATTAATTCAAACGGTTGCTCCCAATCCAGAGAAATGAGAATAGGTGCTTCTACTAGCTTCTGTTTCAACTCCTCGAATGCTTTAATACAATCTTCGTCAAACTCGAACTTCACCTCTTATTCTAGCAACTGACATATCGGTTTAGAAATTTTAGAGAAGTTCTTGATGAACCTTCTGTAGAACCCTGCATGTCCGAGAAAACTGCGAACACCCTTCACTAATACAGGTGGTGGTAGCTTTTCGATCACTTAGATCTTTGCATGATCGACTTCCAACCCCTTGAATGACACCTTATGGCCAAGGATGATACCCTCCTTGACTAAAAAATGACATTTCTCCCAGTTAAGTACAAGGTTGGAGTCTTCACATCGAGCTAGCACCCTGTCAAGATTTTGCAAACATGTAGCAAACGAATTACCGAAAATAGAAAAATCATCCATAAATACCTTGATGAAATCTTCCACCATATCGTGAAAGATCGCTATCATGCATCTCTGGAATGTGGCGGGTGCATTGCATAAACCAAATGGCATCCGCCTGAAAGCATATTCCCAGAAGGACATGTAAAAGTGGTTTTCTCCTGGTCCTCCGGTGTTATGGCTATTTGGTTATAGCCAGAATATCCATCAAGGAAACAATAATATTCTTGCCCTGCCAACCTGTCCAGTATTTGATCAATAAATGGGATAGGATAATGATCTTTCCTCGTGGCCTCATTGAGCTTTCTATAGTCTATGCAAATTCGCCAGCCTGTGACTGTGCGTGTAGGAATCAGCTCATTCTTCTCGTTGGTGACCACGGTTATCCCTCCTTTCTTAGGGACACATTGAACGGGACTGACCCATTCACTGTCTGAAATGGGATAGACCACACCTGCATCAAGCCACTTGATCACTTCCTTCCTAACTACATCCTTCATCACTGGATTCAACCTCCGCTGATGTTGTACAGTTGGCTTTGCTCCTTCTTCCATAAAAATCCTGTGCGTGCAAAAAGATGGATTGATTCCCCTAATATCTGACATTTTCCAACCCATTGCTTTCTTCCGCCTCTTGAGAACCACCAATGCATCCTTTACCTGTGCCTCTGTCAGTTCTGCGGAGATGATGACTGGCAAGGTGTCATCTTTCCCTAAAAATACATACTTCAGATGTGGAGGCAATGTCTTCAACTCCAGCTTTGGTGCTTCCTCAATTGATGGCTTTGGCAATGGTTCCAAGGACCGCATCAAGGGCTGAAAGTCTTGCTTCCTGGGAAACCATTTTGGTTTGTTCAACATTTGCCCCATCTCATACGTATCCCTGTCCCTGAAATGATCGGAGCCCATCAAAGCTATCTCCAATGGATCTTGAGAATGAACAATCTGAAGGATAGCTTCCTGATTTAGCACATTGATTACTGATAACTCTTCATAAATGGATGGAAGCTTCATGGCCTTATACACATCAAACACCTCCACTTTATCATGCGCTCGCATGGTTAGCTGCCCCGCAACCACATCAATCAACGCTCACCCGGTTGCCAAGAAAGGACGTCCCAAAATAAATGGGACTTCTGCATCTGGCTCAAAATTCAAGATAATAAAATCCACAGGGAAAATGAGGGAGCCCACTTGCACTAGCACATCCTCCACAATACCATCTGGTCTAGCTAAAGAACAATCAGCTAGCTACAAGATCACAGTAGTTGGTCTAGGGCTTCCCAGCCCCAACATCTTGAACACCGATGTCGGCATCAAGTTTATGCTTGCTCCCAAATCACATAATCCGCGAGCTCGAGTACTTTGCCCGATTGTGATCTGAATGGTAAAGCTCCCAGGTTCCTTGAGCTTTGTTGGAAACCTGATCTTTATCCGGGAAGTGCACTTCTCCGTAAGCGCCATCGTAGCATACTCCGTTAGTCTGCTTTTGATTGCTATGATGTCCTTGATATACTTTGCATATTTCGGCACTCCCTGCAAAACATCAACCAAAGGTAAATTAATGTGTACCTGTTTCAGCACCTCCATGAACTTCTTAAAGCAAGCTTCTTCCTTGTGCTTCTTTAATCTTTGAGGGAAATGGGGGTGGTGGTCTTTCTGCCTCAGTTGCCTTTTCCTTCCCCCTCTCATCATCATGTTCACCATCTTTCTCCACTACTCCAAATTGCTGAGGTGGTCTTTCTGGTTCCACCTCCTTATGTTGTAGTCCACTCCTTGTGGTCACTGCATTGACTTGCTTGGGATTTGGGTCAGTATCACTCGGTAGTCCTCCTCTGGGCCTGGTCTTTTGAGCTCCAACTAATTGTCCAAACTGGTACTCCAATGCCTTTGTAGCTAACTGCTGATGTTTCATGTCAGCCGCTAATTGCGCTTGGTTAGCTATAATTGTTTTGAGCATGTCCTCAATGCTGTTGGGTGGTGGAGGAGGTGCATTGTTTCCTCTGTATTGAGATTGAAAATTATGATGCCCCCCTTGATTTCTCTGCACTCCCTGATTCGAACTCTGCCCTTGATGGCTATTACTACCCCAAGAGAAATTTTGATGATTCCTCCAATTTGAGTTGTAATTGTTGCCATACTGTTGATTATTATTCCACTGGACGTTCCCAACAAAGTTTACTGAATCTGGATTTGCACCACAACACTCAGCTGAGTGTTCATTACTCCCACATACTTCTCACTATACCTGTTGAACTGCATTTACTGGGGCTAGTGCTTGATTCAAGCTCATACTGCTAAAGTGGGTGTTGAGTTGATTTTGCAATGCAGCTATATGTGCAGCGATAACTGTAAAACCATCTACCTCGAAGACTCCTGTCGCTTTCCTTGTTCCTCCTCGTGATGAGTCCGCATTCCATTCTGGATTTCCCTGTGAAATACGATTCAACAAAGTATAAAGCTCCTCATAAGTCTTTTCCAATGCCTGCCCCCAAGCTGCTGAGTCTAGCAGAATTTTTGTATGTGGTTCCAAACCCTCAATGAATGTATGCACCAACACATCATTAGACTGGTGATGGTGAGGACAATCCCTTAATGTTGATTTGAACCTTTCCTAAGATTGATACAAATTCTCACCCTCTCTTTGTTTAAAACTTAGAATCTGACTTCTAAGTCTGGTTGTCTTCCCGAATGGAAAGAATCGTATCAAAAACTTTCTTGCAAGATCATCCCAACTGGTGATAGAGTTTGGTGGTTAAGCTTTCAACCACCTCTTTGCTTCCCCCAATAATGAAAATGGGAATAATGTAAGCCTCATGCAGTCGGTTGATACTCCAGCGGGAATGTAAGTGTCACTTATCTCTAAAATGTTTTGGAGATATTGTTGTGGATCTTCATGAGGGAGACCTGTGAATCGCCCACTGGTGTGCAACAACTGCACCATGTTCTATTTAAGCTCAAACCTCCCTCCTGGCTCTGGTCTGCGAATACTAGATGTAACATTGTTTACATATGGGATTGCGACTTCGCGAACCGGTCTTACTGCCATCTCCTCGGGCACTAAAACTGCCCTCACAAGTGGTGGATTCTGTTGTTGCTCCAGAATTGCCTATCTTAGCAACTGCAGCTTTTTCTATAGAGCTTCCCTTCTTTGACGATGAAATTGTCTCTCCGGCTCTATATATGAATCCACCAACTCCTTATCTCTTGCTAGCATTCAGAAGAACTCAATATCTGCAAGAGAAAGGCTAAGATCATGTTGTCAGCACTTATATAGAATTTGTAAACTAACACTAAGAAAATAAATTTACGAATTGCCAGTCCCCGGCAACGACGCCAAAAACTTGCTCGGTGGTGGATACTACACGTAAGTGCAGGTGGTCGAACAAGTAGTAAAGTGGCTTATTTCAAGCCAAGTATCGATCCCATAGGGACTGAACTACGGTATTAATTAACTTAAGCGTCAGTGAACTATATCTCTATGAATGCAGACCAAATAAATAATATTTTTAAGAGTTAAAGTTTACTAAGTAATAAGAATCTAAGTCAAGATTATAATTTGAGTCTGAACAATAGCAATGAACAAGCTGAGGTTAAGAAAAACATGCAGGGATGTAATTTATTAATTCAATTCAGCGAATCTTCTCTTTGGTTGCAAGTCAAGAGTTTATTGCCTATGGATTGGATCTTTCGACTCCTATCCAATTTAAGAATCATGAGACCTTAATCTACATTTCTGTGATAAAAGAATTTCATGCTCTAGCCATACATAACCGATTCCGTAATTGACTAATAAGACTTTCAGATATATTTCTATTTTAAATGTAAATCAATTCTCAATTTTCTAAACTAAGAAAAGATCATATCCTACCAATTCACATCTGTCCAATTTCTTTCCTTTTCAAAATCAAAATTGGATTTCTGGATATACATTAACATTGGCCAAACATTAATGCAGTAAAAACAAGAATTGATAGAACAACCATTGAAGAAAAGACGAAAACTGAAATGACAAACAATTACATTCCTCTACAATTATTCTTAACCTCGGCAAGAAGTGAATTAGCCACTCATTTGTGGATTAAACCTCATCAAATAAGTATAATTCATACAAACAATTGAGATTAAAGAGAAAGAGAAAGAGAAGAACCCTAGAATTTTCGTCCTCTCAACTGCCTGTAACCCACGTTCTTGCTCAACCAAGTCAGAATGTTTAAAATAAAACCTAAGTGTGCTATTTATACTATTGAGAATTTTTCCCGGAATAACAAGCAACATGGCACGGAGTGTATCGCGGAGCACTCCCTCCGTGCCCCGGGGGTATCGCGGACCCTCACTGGAAGTCGGCTCCCAAGCAAATGCACCTCAATGTAGCACGGCTTGCATCGCGGAACCTTGCCTCTGTGCCACGGTGCTATTGCGCACCTTCAGTTGAACTTGAGGTTCCAGGTAATTATACTCAACGTGAGACGGAGTGCATCATGGAGCATTGCCTCCATGTCACGGAGGTAACACGAACCTCCACTAGAATTTGACAAAATTAATTCATCCGAGGCAGAATGCCTCTGCGATGGCAGTGTGACACGGCTCCATCGCGGAGCCCTTATTTTTGTTGCTCTCCCTTGTCAACTTCCACTCCTTGCTTCCAAGTCCATTCCCGCTCTTCACCAACATATATATTAGCTTCCAAAATTTCCTTTTACCTGCAAAACAACGCTAATCGTTTTGGTTAGCATAAATTCACATTTAACTAAGAATCACATGAGAATGTACACATAACGATAGATAAACAAGTCAAAATGAAGCATTTGAGTATCACTTGGACTTGCGATTCTGCCCAAGATCACTATTTTGGTCCAAAGGCGTGAAAAGATTTTTTCCCCTATTTATTATGCTAGCAAGGCTCTTAATGCAGCCTAAAAATATTACACCGTGACAGGTTGTTGGTTGTAATATTTGCATTTGAAAAGTTTCGGGCCTACTTGTTTGAAACTAAGGTGATAGTCCATCCAAACCGTGCAGCTCTGAGATATCTGATGCCTAAGAAGGATGCCAAGCCACGGTTGATTCGATGGGTTCTATTGCTGCAAGAGTTTGAGTTTGAGATTAAGGACTAGAAGGGGATTGAAAATCAGGTGGCAGATCACTTATCAAGATTGGAGGCGGATACCTCACTTCGAGATGAGCTTGACATAGATGATTCATTCCTCGACGAGCAGGTTTTGGCTACCTCACAGGATCTCATCCCATGGTTTGTAGACTTCGCTAATTATCTAGTGAGTGATGTGGTACCGAAAGATGTACCTTTTCACCAGCTGAAGAAATTTATGTCTGATGTGCGGAAGTTTTTTTTGGATGAGCCTTACTTATTCTACATATGTGCTGATGGAGTGATTTGGAGATGTGTGCCTGAGGCTGAGATGTTGAGCATATTGGAGGCTTGTCACTCATCCCCTGTTGGGGGTCACCACAGTGGAATTTGCACAACCTACAAAATTCTGCAATGTGGGTACTACTGGCCAACCATTCACCAGGTTGCACATGATTTTGCAAAGGCATGTGATTCATGTCAAAGGCAAGGAGGAAAATCAAGGAGGCATGAGCTCCCTCTTACTCCTATCCTTATTATTGAGCTATTTGATGTTTGTGGCATTGATTTCATGGGCCCATTTGTTAGATCAAAGGGGATGAAGTATATACTTGTAGTTGTGGACTATGTTTCGAAATGGGTGGAGGCAATCGCGCTTCCAAACCATGAAGCTAAGAGTGTCATAGCATTCTTGAAGCAGAATAATTTTTGCCAGATTTGGGACTCCCACAGCCATCATTAGTAATGAGGGTTCACACTTCTACAGCCGATTGTTTTGGACTCTGCTAGAAAAATATGGGGTGAAAAACATGGTGGCAACACCTTATCATCCACAATCTAGTGGGCAAGTTGAAGTCTCCAACCGGGAAATAAAGGTCATCCTAGCTAAGACTGTGAGTGCCAACCAGACAGATTGGACGAGGAAGCTAGATGATGCATTATGGGCTTATTGGACCACATTCCAGACCCCTATAGGTATTTCTCCGTATCAGCTTGTGTATGGGAAAGCATGTCACCTTCCGGTCGAACTTGAGCACAAAGCTATGTGGGTGCTTAAGAAGATAAATTTGAATTGGAGTGATGCTGCGAACTTAAGGCTTGATCAGTTGAATAAGCTAGATGAATTTCATTTGAAAGCCTATGAAAGTTCAGAAATTTTATAAACTCAGGATGAAAATTCAACATGACCGGAAGTTTGAGCAGAGAGAATTCAGCCCGGGTGATATGGTGTTACTATTAATTCCAGGCTTCACTAGTTTCCTAAAAAGTTGAAGTCCAAATGGTTGGGACCATTTTGAGTGGTCCAAATATTCTCCTATGGGGCAATTGAATTGGAAAACCATGAAGGCAAGCAATTCAAGTTGAATGGTCAACGGGTGAAACCATTTTTGGGAAAGAGCGAAGAAATTAAGCTGGTGGACCTTTGGGCTCTGGGTGAAGTATGAGTAACCCAGAGACTTGCGTTGTGACACGACGTTAAATTAGGCGCTGTATGGGAGGCAAACCATGGAGTTATTTTGGTGAAGTCTGAGTAATCAAGATACCTCTGTCGTGCGGTGACGTTAAATCAGGCGCTTATTGGGAGGCAACCCAAGTTGTAATTGTAATATATGTATAGTGTTTGTGTGTGTTGATATGTGCAGGTGATTAAGATGAGAAATTTGAAGCTGGAACCAAAATTTTGAACTTGAGTTGTTGGTGCCAAAAAGCACAAGATTAGTCGTTACCTTACTAAACGACTCGTCAAGACTACTCGTGGTCCCTAATGCAGAAATAGTGTAGAAAATGGTTGACCAACTGAGTCTTTGCCAGTGATAACGAATCATTAGGTCTTCAGTTATGTCTACAGGTTGAAAGAGACAGTCGAACCATAAAGCTATAACGAGTGACTTAACAAATATTGGGTTAATCCAACGAGTTGTCAAGTCACTCGTCGTGACAACACTGAGGGTCCATCAAAGTACAGGGCCAACGACTCAGGACATGACTCGTTGGGTAACACCATGAGTCGTTACATGAGCCGTTAGGTCCCAAGTAAGTTTTCTATACTTGAACACTAAAAGGAGATATTGAAACGAGTAATTCTTCACTTAAAGACTCTTCACGTGGGTCGTGGTGTTAAATAACTGTTCATCACCCAACCCGACCAACGGTAAAAAAATTTCAAAACATATAAAACACTCGAAATTGCCCTCTGATTTTCTCACTAGTTCAAAACTCAAACTCTCAGGCTCAAGTTTCCCACTTCCCATTCTCCCAAATCACTTCGCACTCTCAAATCATACACACACACTCATCCATTCTCAAATCACACCCACATGCACATCCACTCTCAAAGCACTCAGCTCGCAAATCTGCTCAAGTGACAAACTCAATCGCGACGTCAAGTTGCAATTACCCACTGCTAAAAACTCCATCTTCACTATCGACATTGTGAGTATTAATATGTTTTCTATACGAATTTTGACCTAGTCATGTTTATAAAACCGTGATTCCCTTAATGATTTAGTACTTAAGATGAAACCCTAGTTTCCATGAATCTTTAACCGAACTTGAACACTGTAAGTTTAGAAATATGATGATCTGTGCCTGTGGGATTGAAAATTAGCCGAGATAGAGTAGGGGTGTATGTGTTTTTTTTTTTTTGATATCTAGTGATGACACCTCATGTAACCACTCGTGGACATGCCTAACGAATCGTTACATTACCCATCACCACACCTGTAAAGGGACTCTTAAGCACGAGCCACATAACGAGTCGTGGTATCACTTCACGACTCGTGATTTAGCTCATCCTGAATGGGGATAATATTAAGTCTATGCATAGGCCTATTCGGAATGTTTCGCAACTACACGCAAGTGCACGTCGTCGAACAAGTAGTAAAATGGCTAAAGTAAGCCAAGTATCGATCCCACAGAGACTGAACCAAGGTAATAATCGAATTAAGTATTAATAAACTCTAACTCTAAAAATGCAGACAACGATTTAAAGAAGATTTTGAGAGTTTGTTTCCTAATGTATAATAATCTAAGACAAAATGATAAAGTGAGTCTGAACTATAGTAATGAGCAAGATGAGGCCAAAACGAACATGCAGGGAAGTAATTTATCGACACCATTCGGTTAATCTTTCCTTCGGTTGCTAGTCAAGAATTATTCCCTATGGAGAGAAACTTTCGTATTCTACCCAACTTAAGAATCATGAACCTTCAACCTACATTTCCGTGATAAAAGAATTTCATGTTCTAGCCATACGAAACCGATTCCTTAATTGACTAATACGACTTTCAGATAAATTTCTATTCTGAAGGTAAATCAATTCTCAATTTTCCCAAACTAAGAAGAGATCATATCCTACCAATTCACAACTTTCCAATTTCTTTCCTTTTCAAGATAAAACTGGATTTTTTAGACATACATTAACATTGGCCAGACATTAATGCAGTAAGAACAAGAATTGATAGAACAACCATGGAAGAAAAGATGAAAAACCAAAATGATCAACAATTACATTCCATTACAAATGTTCTTAACCTCAGCAAGAAGTGAATTTAGCCACTCATTTGTGGATTAAACATCATCAAATGAGTATAAATCATACAAACAATTGAGATAAAAGAGAAAGAGATAGAGAAGAACCCTACAATTTTCGTCCCCTCAACTGCCTGTAACCCACGTTCTTGCTCAACCAAGTCATTATAATTAAAAATAAACCTAAGTGTGCTATTTATACTAGTGGGAACTTTTCCCGGAATAACAAGCAACGTGTCATGGAGTGCATCGCGGAGCACTGCCTCCGTGACACGGAGCTAACGTAGACCCTCTCTGGAATCAGGTCCCTCAGCATTTTACTCCTCAGCGTGCCATGGCATGCAACGCGGGGCTTGGCCAACGTGCCACGGCGCCGTTGTGAACCCTTACTTGAATTTGATGTTCCAGGTAAATATCCCCAACGTGCCACGGCTTGTATCGCGTGGCATTGCCTCCGTGTCACGGAGGCAACGTGGACCTTCATTGGAAATTTGCCAAAATAAATCATCCGAGGCAGACTGCCTCCGCGATGGCAGCGTGACATGGCTCCATCGCGGAGCCCCTATATTTGCTGCTTTTCCTTGACCTTTTCCACTGCTCGCTTTCGAGTCCATTCCCGATTTTCACCAACATGCAACTTAGCTTCCTAAAATTAAATTTTTCCTGGAAAACAACACTAATCATGTTAGTTAGTATAAATTCACATTTTAACTACAAATCACATGAGAATGTACAAATAACGATAGATAAACAAGACGAAATGAAGCAATTGAGTATCACTTGGGCATATAATTCTGCCCAAGATCACTTACCCCAAACTTAAAACCTTGTTCGTCCTCGATCAATACTCTCACATCTCATGCAATTGACACCCACGCATAGCTACTTTGGCTCGACAATTCAAGCTATGGTTATAACGATTATTTACTATAGCAAATCATTCAAAAAACATGCATAGTATCATCGCTACAATTACATTCACCACATTAAGACCTCCTAGACTCAAGAATCGAGTCTCGATCTCGGCAAACTCATGCAAATCAGCTGATCAAGACATCCGATACGAAATTCAATCTCTCATCAAGCATGTTCCCTCACAACATAAGAGAGTTTTCCCCCTTTTTAATCATATGATTTCCAAGGCATTACATGTAGGGGTATATGAACACGATTTCGCTCTCTCTCCCAAAGAATTCACATGCATCATGTCATGAACCATAAGCTTGCCTCTAGTGTATCACTCCACTAATATCAGGAAGCGTGATGTAAGATCACGTAGGACTTAATGGGTTGTAATGTAAGCTAAGGAACTAGTAAATACTGGGCTAACCAATAATAGCAACTAGCCTCCTTTAGCTCTTTTCAAGACATCCCACCATCATTATGGGCATTGTTTCTTCCTTCATCCTCTCATTCTTGAATTTTTTTTTCTTTAATTTTTTTCCCAATTCTTTAAGCACACTTGACTTAATAAGAAAGATTAGTTATACATCTTTATTTTCTTTAATTTCCACAAGTGCACCCTTGACCTTTTCTTTACTTTCACCACTTCCGCTTTTCCTTCCTTTTCACAATTCTCACTTCTTGACACTGTGGGAAAATTATTTTTTTCTTGAGCGCTTAAGAGTTTTGGATCAAATTCACAGATAATGAAAAAAAGGGATTAAGCTCAGTTTCTACCTCTTCAACAAAAGAAAAAATAGGCTAAAGACTCAATGGGGCTAACTAGGATGTACATTCAAGGTAGGTATAATAAGAAAAAAACTTTCGGTTTAATCAAAGAAATGCATACATACTTTCCTACAATACACATCCTTCATTTCGTTTCGCACACACACCAGGCAAGTTCTAGACACTTCACAATAGCATGGAATAATCGAAACCTCACCTCACACTCATTGCACATGCTAAACTCAAGACTTATTCACAGACTCTTCAATCAGCTAATTACAAGAATTCAATTTAAGCCTCAATCACACCGAATCGAACTCTATGGCCAAGGTATCTCAACATGTTTACCCATTTGCATGCTTTCATACGAATCATCTTTGCATCTCAATATCATGTACAACACGCAACAAGAATTTCAAACCATGAAGTAACGACACGTTTGGGAAACAAACAAAAGAAAAAAAATAAAAGAAAAGAACAAAACTACTCCTATCGACTACATTTCCCTTAAGACGGTAGTCATCCATCCATCATAGGGAACGGTCACTATTTACGACTTCAGTTCAATGGGACTATTCTCGGTAAAACCACCGAAAACAAAACCCCGAGAAACCCAATCATGACATAATTCAACAAAAATTTTAAAAATATCGATAATTTTCATAGAAAAAAATATTTACACAACCAACCAACAACAACAACTCACCACAGCACACAACAGCTTAACATTCATTACAACACTGAATTACAGTACAGAACATACGCACAAAATCACAGGGTCACATTTTTCAGAGGCACAACAACACAAAACATAAAAAAAAAACAAAAACAACACTGAAACATCTAGCACCTAACTACTCCCACCCCACAATTAAACCAAACAATGTCCCCAGTGTTCACAAAATTCAGTATATCACAAAGGTGGGTGGTAAAACTCCCTGATCTATCGAAGTATTTAAATTCTTCATCAGGTGTCGTTGCCTCGTCTCCCATATCCGAATCGCCCCCGCTGTCCTAATCTGACTCAACATCTGAGCCCTCACGGCGGGTCTCCTCATCAGTGGCAACATCGTTATCTACCGGCTCCACAAAAGCTGGCCCCACTCGACATAGAGCCCAAGCATTCTCGCCAAAGGGGTAATCTAGCTCGAGCTACCATAGCTCATCTTCTGTTGCTGGCCTCCCACCTATGCACAATTGCAGCATTTACATCCCAAACATGCGGGCCATATACTGATCATCTCGAGCATGTCTCTCGCCTAGTGTGAGAACTGGATCATGAGTGGTGTCGGGTGCCTTGGTTTTTGTGATGTCCAAGGCATGCCTATCCATTTGCAGGATGTAGTCCAGGGCCTCTTCCTCGATATCAAGGCCCCTCAGAAATGTGGTGAGCAAACCACCAAACCCGTACTTGTGCCCTTGATGCAAACGGGCCCTCTTCATGGCGGAGATGATCACCGCCCCAATATTTATCTCAAGCCCTTTCATTAGGGAATAAACCAAGCACACTCGATCCTGGGTGACATCTGTCATGTGCACCCCCTGGATCAGGACGGAACACACAATTTTAATCTAATTCCTGGCTTCCCTGTTCATTTGAGAGAAGGCAGTGTCTGATGGTAGCCCCTATCCTTGTGTCTGCTCCACCGTGTTGTCGAACGGGCTCCACACAGAGTGCGTCTGATGTCCGCATAAGGTGGAGTTATGTTCAGCTGTCGGAGTACATGGGCTTCTGTATCCCGCGCCCCCAATATGGCATTCAGGTGATGGGGCTCAAAGGTGACAACCTGCCCCCTTATCTTGACGGTGTGACTGCAGAGTGTCGGGTTCCAATTTGCATAGAACTCCCGAATTAGATGGAGATTGCACTCCTTGGGCTCTTCGAAGATGAAGTTCATCCCGGCAGTGTCAATCCGGTGTACGATTCTGGGGAATTCCTGTGCAAGTGGCTCCCTTGCAATGTGCTCCTCAGGGAAGTATTTGGTCTCCTTGTGTTTTGCATACCATTTCTTCCCTTCGTTAGTCACCCATCGGGTTCCATATTGACGGCGTTGGCCGTGCGGAACAGTTGGTGCTGCTGGAAATGCTGTTCCCAGTCTAATCCTCTTTCTACCGGCGCCTGATGTAGATACGCCCTTTCCTTTGTCTTGCCTGCTTGACATCATTCCTGTCAAATCAAACAGATAGTCCCAATATTATTCAAGTCAAAAATTAACTTCGACTAAGGTTGGGTTGAGTTAGGCCACCCCACACTTAGTCTTTAGCCCCAATTAAAAGTATTTGGCGAGACACTCATGCTTTCCCAATTTTTACAATCAACATGCCTCGTGCATTCAGATAAGTCGATGGAATAATTACTAAGTACTACTCAGACTTCGTACAACGCATAACAATATCACCATCGATTCCATTTCATCACATAGCACTTAGCCAAGAATTGTTTCAACACAACAACCTATGCAATTCACCAATTTCATTTTACCGAAAATTTCCTTGTTTATTTAGCATATTCATCTATATTCACAACATACTTCACCTCACCCAACATGCACAACCCAAAATTTTCACATTTAGACCACATTTAGTTTCTTCCTATTCAAATTCCAACCCTAGCTACCAATTTCGCAAAAATTCAATCAAACATGTATTCATTGAGTTCATATACTCACAACGATACTACGAACATCAACCAATCATACTTTAAACGAATTCAAGCTTAATTTACACTTAGGGCAAGCTTTACTCACCTGACATGCTTAAAAATGGAAAATTTAGGCAAAAATTGAGGTTAAGTTCAAGAACATACCTTTAATTCGATGAACTCAAAGAAACGTTGAAGAAACTTCGATCCTAGGTCCGTGTCACATTGGGGGAGGGGGGATTTTAGGGGGTTTGTCGCGGAGGGGAGTGGGAAATGGGAAAAATGAGGGGATTTTGGGGTTAAAAAGAGGTTTTTTCGCGTGGGTCACCCGGTGACCCGGTGTGACCCGACGCGAATAACACCTCAACGTGTCACAGAGGGTAACGCGTAGCACCCCCTTCATGACACGGAGCCATCGCGTAGGTGTTCTGGAATTTGTAAAAATTCCAGAATACCTTCAACGTGTCACAGAGGGTAACGCGGAGGCCCTCCTCCGTGACACGGAGCCATCGTGTAGGCTCACTGTCTTGCCACTTTTTTTATTTTTTTTTCACCTCGATTTTTTCCTTTGCGATCCTTTGCATTTTTGCCCTCCGTTCCACCTGAAATTTATCTCACAACAAGAAATTGGTTAGAATTCATAGGTTTCAAAGATGAACACAATTTTTGTTTTTATTTTTATTTTTTTTCTCTTTTTTTCTTTTTCTTTTTAACTAATTCTACTCATCTATTACAACAATTTCACGGGTTGCCTCCCGTGCAGTGCCTGATTTACCGTAGCGGCTCGACGTCATTGACACTCAATCATCCTGTAGAGTGACAGACGTTTTCTCTCGACTAACGTCCTCACCCCAGTAATGCTTACACCGCTGCCCATTGACCAAGAATGTGGCACTTCAATCTTCTTGCCACAACTCCTCTGCCCCGTGCGGGGTCATTCTCACTACCTAAAATGGCCCTGACCATTTGGATCACAATTTCCCTGGAAACAGCTTCAATCTTGAATTAAAAAGCAACACTTTCTGCCCCGGCTCAAAAATATGATGCACCATATGCTTATCATGCCACCTCTTTGTTTTCTCTTTGTAGCCCTTGGCACTTTCATAAGCATGCCAACGAAACTCATCAAGTTCGCTGTGTTGCATCAGCCTCTTCTTGCCCGCTAGCTCTAGGTCCATGAAAATTCTGTGTGTGTAAAAAGCTGGGTTGATACCCTGAATATCTGACATTTGCCAGCCCATTGCTTTCTTCCTTCTTCTGAGGACCACCAATGCTTCCTTTTCCTGTTCCTCCATCAATTCTGCGGAGAGGATGACTGGCAAAGTATCCTCTTCCCCTAAAAAGACATATTTTAAATGGGGAGGCAATGTTTTCAATTCCAGCTTTGGTGCTTCCTCAATAGATGGTTTCGATAATGGTTCCAGGGACTTCATTAAAGGCTGAATGTCCTTCTTCCTGGGATACCATTGTGTTTCATTCAGCATTTGCACCATCTCATAGGTATCTCTATCTCCGAAATGATTGGAGCTCAGCAATGCTCTTTCCAATGAATCTCGAGATTCAACAATCTGAAGAATTTCTACTTGATCAAGCATACTGATTGCTGAAAGCTCCTCATGTATGGTTGGAAGCTTCATGGCCTTAAATACATCGAATACCTCCACTTTGTCATGCGCCCGCGTAGTTAGCTGCCCTGTAGCTACATCAATCAAAGCTCTCCCGGTTGCCAAGAAAGGGCGTCCCAAAATAAATGGGACTTCCGCATCCGGCTCAAAATCCAGCACAACAAAATCTACCTAGAAGATAAGCGAGCCCATTTGCACCAGCACGTCATCCACAATGCCATCTGGTCTGGCCAAAGAACGATCCGCTAACTGCAAGATCACTGTAGTTGGTCTAGGACTACCCAGGCCCAACTTCTTGAATACCGATGTCAGCATCAAGTTAATGCTCGCTCCCAAATAGCATAATCCGCGAGCTCGGATACTTTGCCCAATTGTAATTTGAATTGTAAAGCTCTCAGGGTCCTTGAGCTTTTTGGGCAACCTGTTCTGTATTCGGGAAGTGCACTCCTCCGTAAGCGCCACCGTAGCATACTCCGTCAGCGTGCTTTTGTTCGCCACGATGTCCTTGATATACTTTGCATACTTTGGCACTCCTTGCAAAACATCAACAAGAGGTAAATTAATGTGTACCTGTTTAAGAACCTCCATGAACCTTTTGAAACACGCTTCCTCCTCGTGTTTCTTTAATCTTTAAGGGAACGGGGGTGGTGGTCTTTCTGCTTCAGTTGCCTTCTCCTTCCCCCTCTCATCATTCTGTTCCCTTTCTTTCTCCACTACTCCTGACTACTAAGGTGGTCTTTCTGGTTCCACCTCCTTGAGTTGTAAACCACTCCTTGTGGTCACAACATTTACTTGCTTGGGATTTGGGTCAGTGTCACTCGGTAGTCCTCCTCTTGGCCTGGTGTTTTGAGCTCCAGCTAGTTGCCCAAACTGGTACTCCAACGCCTTTGTAGCTAACTGATTGTTCTTTACATCTGCCACCAATTTCACATAGTCAGCCTACAATTGAGCTTGGTTAGCTATCATTGTTTTAAACATTTCCTCAATGCTGGGTGGTGGTGGTGGAGGAGGTGCATTGTTGCTTCTGTATTGAGTCTGATAGTTCTGCTGCCCTCCTTGATTTCTCTATGCACTCTGATTCGAACTCTGCCCTTGATGGCTGTTACTACCCCAGGAGAAATTCGGATGATTCCTCCAATTAGAGTTATAGTTGTTGCCATACTGTTGGTGATTATTTCTCTGTACATTACCAACAAAGTTCACTGAATTAGGATTTGCACCACAACACTCAGCTGAGTGTTCATTACTACAGCATACTTCACACCAAATATGTTGCACTACATTAATTGGGGCTTGAGATTGATTCAAGCTCATATTGCTGAAGTCGGTGTTAAGTTGATTTTGCAGCGCAACTATCTGTAAGCTATAGCTGTAAAACCATCCACTTCAAAGACTCCTGCCGCTTTCCTTGTTCCTCCTCTAGAAGAGTCTGCATTCCACTCTGGATTTCCCTGCGAAATATGGTTTAATAAAGTATATAGCTCCTCATAAGTCTTTTCTAATGCTTGTCTCCCAGCTGCTGAGTCTAGCAAAATATTTGTGTGGGGTTCCAAACCCTTTATGAGAGTATGCACCAGCACATCATTGGACTGGTGATGGTGAGGACAATCCCGTAACATGGATTTAAATCTTTCCCAAGCTTGATACAGATTCTCCCCCTCTCTTTGTTTAAACCTTAGAATCTGACTTCTAAGTCTTGTTGTTTTCCCGGATGGAAAGAACCGTATCAAAAATTTTCTTGCAAGATCATCCCAAGTGGTGATGGAATTAGGTGGCTCAGCTTTCAACCACCTCTTTGCTTCTCCCAATAGTGAAAATGGGAACAATGTAAGCCTTACGTAATCAGATGATACTCCAGTAGGGATGTAAGTGTCACTTATTTCCAAAAAATTTTGGAGATGTTGTTGTGGATCCTCGTGAGGGAGACCTGTGAATTGCCTGCTGGTGTGCAGCAATTGCACCATGTTCTGTTTTAGCTCAAACCTCCCTCCTGGCTCGGGTTTGCGAATACTTGATGTAACATTGTTAGCATGTGGGATTGCCACTTCGCGAATCGGCCTAGCTGCCATTTCCTCAGGCACTAACACTGCCCTTACAAGTGGTGGATTCTGTTGTTGCTCCAGGATTGTTTGTCTGAGCAACTACAACTTTTTCTCTAGAGCTTCTCTCCTTTGACGATGAAATTGTCTTTCCGGCTCTATGTATGAATCCACCAGCTCCTTGTCTCTTGCCAGTGTTGAACAAAATTCAATATCTACAAAAGCCAGGCTAAGATCAAGTTGTCAACACTAATATAGAAATTGTAAACAAACACTTAAGAAAACAATTTTACCAATTGCCAGTCCCTGGCAACGGCGCCAAAAACTTGTTCGGAATGTTTCTCAACTACGCGCAAGTGCACGTGGTCGAACAAGTAGTAAAATGGCTAAAGTAAGCCAAGTATCGATCCCACAGGGACTGAACCAAGGTAATAATCGAATTAAGTATTAATGAACTCTAACTCTAAAAATGCAGACAACAATTTAAAGAAGATTTTGAGAGTTTGTTTTCTAATTTATACTAATCTAAGACAAAATGATAAACTGAGTCTGAACTATAGTAATGAGCAAGCTGAGGCCAAAACAAAAATGCAGGGAAGTAATTTATCGACACAATTCAGTCAATCTTTCCTTCGGTTGCTAGTCAAGAATTATTGCCTATGGAGAGAAACTTTTGTATTCTACCAAACTTAAGAATCATGAACCTTCAACCTACATTTCTGTGATAAAAGAATTTCATGTTCTAGCCATACGAAACCGATTCCTTAATTGACTAATATGACTTTCAGATATATTTCTATTCTGAAGGTAAATCAATTCTCAATTTTCCCAAACTAAGAAGAGATCATATCCTACCAATTCACAACTTTCCTATTTCTTTCCTTTTCAAGATAAAACTGGATTTTTTAGATATACATTAACATTGGCCAGACGTTAATGCAGTAAGAACAAGAATTGATAGAACAACCATGGAAGAAAAGATGAAAAACCAAAATGATCAACAATTACATTCCACTACAAATGTTCTTAACCTCAACAAGAAGTGAATTTAGCCACTCATTTGTGGATTAAACATCATCAAATGAGTATAAATCATACAAACAATTGAGATAAAAGAGAAAGAGATAGAGAAGAACCCTAGAATTTTCGTCCCCTCAACTGCCTGTAACCCACGTTCTTGCTCAACCAAGTCAGCATAATTAAAAATAAACATAAGTGTGCTATTTATACTAGTGGAAATTTTTCCCGGAATAACAAGCAACGTGTCACGGAGCACTGCCTCCGTGACACGGAGATAACGCAGACCCTCTCTGGAATCATGTCCCTCAGCATTTTACTCCTCAGCGTGCCACGGCATGCAACGCGGGTCTTGGCCAACGTGCCACGGCGCCGTCGCGAACCCTCACTGGAATTTGATGTTCCAGGTAAATATCCCCAACATGCCACGGCTTTTATCGCGTGGCATTGCCTCCGTGTCACGTAGGCAACGTGGACCTTCATTGGAAATTTCCAAAAAAAATCATCCGAGGCAGACTGCCTCCGCGATGGCAGCGTGACATGGCTCCATCACGGAGCCCCTATATTTGCTGCTTTTCCTTGACCTTTTCCACTGCTCACTTCCGAGTCCATTCCCGATTTTCACCAACATGCAACTTAGCTTCCTAAAATTACATTTTTCCTGCAAAACAACACTAATCATGTTGGTTAGTATAAAATCACATTTTAACTACAAATCACATGAGAATGTACAAATAACGATAGATAAACAAGACGAAATGAAGCAATTGAGTATCACTTGGGCATATAATTCTGCCCAAGATCAAGGCCACGACTGAACTAATGAGTCATTGCATCAAGAAACGACTCATCTTGACCACTCATTGAGTACACTGGACCAACAAACCACATTTGACCTACAGACGACGAGTGACCTCACGAGTCGTTGCCAGTGGCAACGACTCGTTGAGTCTCTCGTCTCGTCTGCAGGTAAGCACTAAATTTTTGATTTCATATAATCTCATCTCACATACTAATCATTATTCCACAGGTACAATGGCACCGAAGGGAACATCAAAGAAGGGCAGGTCCAAGAAATAGGGGCCAGAGAAGAGTTAGCCCTCAACTCATTAACTGAGGGACGAGCCTACATCTTTAGAAGAGTTGAGTGGCTATGTGGAGGAATACCACATATCAGAAGAGCAACTCGAGTGGCGATCGACCAGGGCTAGGATTAAGCGCCTTACAAATCTGACAACCTTGGTCGCATCTCCGACTCCACTTGCTAGGGATCCAACTAGACGAGAGGAAGGTAATGCTGGGGTCTCAGCTCTAATTTCCCCTGAGGGTGCTGTAGCTGTGACCAATATGGAGAGTGATGATGAATCACGTGCCCAAAAGGGGAGTAGAAATGTTGAGATAACTGAGACTTCACACACATCCACTGAGCAACAAAAAATGGTGAGGAGATGGTGCGTGCCAGACATGCAAGCCATTTACAATAGAGACATAGCTCCTACTGACAAGGGCCACCTGGAGAGGAGTATTTATGAGGAGCCCCGACTAGTCACCATAGGGATCAAGGACCTCCCCGAGATTCAGATACTATTTGATAGATACCGATTTGGGTGGTTGAGTGAGCCGTCTAGAAGTTATAGTACTTCCTTAGCCATAGAGTTCTATGCCTCATATGCAGCCACATTACAACATCAGGCCATGGGAGGCCCGAAATGGAGGAAAAGGCCTGCACTGACCCGGGTGATAGTAAGGGAGACACCTATAGAAATCTTTGAGCAGACCATCTCTCATATACTATATGGTCCAAATTACATGCCCCCAATGAACATAAATGAGTTTGACCATAGGCTGAGTGAGCTCTAGAAAGAAAGACCAAAAGGCTTAGCACCGAGGAAAGAATCAGACAATACACTTGGATGGTGCGCATCATTGCCATGCGAGGTCGATTAGTGGAATGGCTACATGGCTCGGAAGCACATATCAAAAATGCCACACTAAACTTTCAAGCAAAAATTTGGTGGTCATTGGTTTCACATAGGCTGGTTCCTACCAACAATGATAACGTGGTTTCCCCAGACAGTGCTACATTGGTAGCAAGTATTATGGAGGGGTATGCTATAAACTTCCCGAGATACATCACTGAGGATATCTAGGAGCGAGCTATTGTAGACAACACCACCATTCCTTTCCCATGTCTTATTGATCGGCTTTGTCAGGATTCCCGGGTGCTAGAATTGCCATCTGTAGATCAAAGGGTGGTGTCCACAAAATCACTAATATTGGGTTGATAAAAGATGAGACGAACCCAATGTTGAGAGCAAGGAGCCAGTCAACCGTATCCGCTGGAGCTACATTAATAGTAGAGGCATTGAGCGAAGGTATTCAAACTGAGGCTGCGAGGTTTACTATGTTTGGGGCAGAGCTGTCAAAGGCTAGAGAGACTGGTAACCAGCTTGAGGCTACAATGCAGTTGATACTTCATTACATGTTAAGGTCCCAGAGTCTTCATCCACTGCAGCAGCCGCTCGCCCACCCATTGTGAACTCTCGTGCTTCATCAACCGGCCTAGTCACAATATCTTAAGAGTTTCTTACTGACATGGCTAGGCGGCTAGAGAAAGCTGAAAAATAGTAGGCGCACACTGCATTTTAGGTCAAGGTAATGATGGAGCAAGTTAAGTCGTGGGTCACAAAAGAGTTGTAGGGGCTCTCCAGGTCATTGCACGATAGATTGGATGCCTTTGAAAGGCAGATGGATGAGCGTCTTGCT
The DNA here is from genome assembly GCA_035772735.1 of Datura wrightii. NCBI lineage: Eukaryota > Viridiplantae > Streptophyta > Magnoliopsida > Solanales > Solanaceae > Datura > Datura wrightii. The sequence continues at coordinate 119,187,639 of JASDFA010000010.1, read as the reverse complement.
CAGTTACAGGCGCTAGAGTTGGAAAGATGGTATGTAAAGGTGGCAACACACTGAGATAAGGTGCGGGAGTTGTCCGCATGATAAATTTCCGCTATCACACCACCTGTGATTCCAATGGTCGATGATGAGAGTGAGGAGGAGGTACCTCCGATAGTTTATTTCATCACTAAGGAGCCGGTCATGCATGACAAAGGGAAGAGACCTCAGGAGGAGGTAAGCGAAGATGAGGGTGGTGATCTGCTACTTGAACAGAAGAGGGAGAGAAGAGATATGGAGGCAGCACTGCAGCTTCCCAGAGATGAGGCTCGAGGGAGTGCCAAAATTGATGCAGCGAGAGCTCGTGGAGAGGCTACGAGCTCTGTGGGGTCTGTGAATGCACCGGTTCAGCTCGGTGGCACAAGAGAGGAGATTAGAGGTGTATCTGCGCCCTCCACCGACCAGGCCACAGATGTCTAGGTCGCACAGGTATGTTCCCTATTCCCATGTTTTATTTTTCTTATATGTGTCACGGACGCCGCATGCTTTTATTGATGGGGGTAGGGTGGGATACCTGCATTTTTGCTGAACATAACTTGAGGGTTTTTCTTCACAGATATCTTTTCCCTCAGGTGTTCGTTATCTAGTAGAACCGGCATGTTTAGGTTTTTGTGTTTCTGTTATTTATGTTGTGTCAGTCGAAAGAAAGTTAGGTAAACTTAGGGCAGTCAATAGCATGAATTTATTTTTGTTGATTATGTGATACCCCTCCTAAAATTTTATTTACGTGTGTGTGTTAAGTAGACAGGCATGACCTTTATGAATCTTTGCATGGCATTAATACAGAACGTGTTTACCATTGTGTGACTATAACTGAACTAGCAGTTGGTAGAAGTGATGATGTTGGGATACGCATTGTGTGAGTAAGGTTGAATAGCTAGTTCTATTGTGTGTGTCAATCTAGAACTTGCCTGGTCAGTCATACCAAGGCATAGGATGGGAAATTAGGAAAGGATCATAGGCCATTTTTGATGAATAGTCTACTTTAGCCTTAAAAGATCTACCAAATGGAAATAAATATCCCTTGATCCCAATTTTGATCCTTAATCGACCCTTCTTTTTGTCAAAACCAATTCACCTTCCTGCTTTGATTATAATGAACCTGTCTTGGCCTTGGTCCCTCCTTGGACACTGTTAACCTCAACTCAGGAAAATCGTGTAAGTTAAGGGTGGCTATCATGGGGTTGAATAAAAAGAGTAGGGTGGTAATGGAGTAATGAGAATAAAAGGACGGGTGCGGTGTGCATAATGAAGAAGAAGAAAAAAATAGTGATAATGAAAAAAGCGAAAAAAGAAAAATGATAGTGAGAAAGATGAAAAGAAATTTCTGGACAGAAGGAAAACTGCACCCGTAAAAGAAAGTAAAAGAAGGAGAAATCAAGGTAAAAAAGGAAAGATGTGGAAAGAAGGTTAAAAGAAGACAAAGTGTGTGTAGTGCCAAAGAGGGTTAAGTTACTATTCCCATATTTACAACACCAAACCCCGACCTTATGTTACAAGCTGAAAAAGCCCAATAGTGATCCTAGTTAACCAGTCTAAAAATCAAGGTATTGAAAGTAAAGGCAAGCTTATAGTATTGAATGTGCACAGTTAGAATTTCTTTGTGAGAGAGAGTGTACTTTTACCCAGTCCCAAGAGAAATATATCATCATGATCATATACATATGTGTGAGTGTGGGACTTCTTTTTGGTGAGAGTATTTGGACCAAAAAATCATCCGCAAACTGTCTGGGTCGGTGTCATAGGACTATATGCATGGTTTCAAGTAACAATATATTGCCATGTTTCGATTCCTTTGCGTCATGGTTGAAAATTTTACATATGCACTGTGACTTGGATTTTTATGATAGAAGAGGGGTTACAAAATTTGATTTGATTAAGAGTTATGACTGTCGTAGGTTTCCTAGAGTTCTTTTGATTTAAGCATCAAGTTAGTTTTATTTTATTTAATTTTGCCTGTGGACATGCAAAAGTTCTAAGTTGAGAGTGTTTATGTGCCATGATCTTACGTAATAATCATAAGATGAATCAACACTGACAAGCTGAAATTCTATATACTTTCTAAAAAGCCTCTAACATAACTGATGAGCTGATGGGGCAGTATCCCCAACTAGCTCGACAAATTTTGTAACTAAAATAACAAAATAGCGAACTAAGCTGAATGTCCTTGGAAGATGAGGACTCACCAACACTGGATAAATTGGACTGATATGGAAACAGGACTAGTGGCATGATAGAATATAATCTCTCAGACCTGTATCATGAAATGATACAACATAGAGCATGCGGTCGGTACTTTGAATGTACTGAGTATGCAAGGTAAGTAAAAACGGACTAATAAAATACATAAGAGTTCATAAGAGTAGGACATTTCAAACATATGGTGATAATCATAACATAAATATGAGGGCTCAAGGTTTTCAAAACTATTCACAATCTAGTCATAATCATAATCATAAGAGAAACCTTGTAAAACATAACTTGAGCCAAAGTATCGTAATCACGACAATGAATAAATCATGACAAACAATGGGAGGACAGACACCATCATGATAGAGTGTCATAACTCGAACGGAGGCCCGGTTTGCAACACGGGACAAGGAACCCCGAGAGACCCCAAGTCGACCCATGGCATAAGCATACATCTAACTCAATCAAAGAAACTAAATAATCAACAATATAATCATAGAGGAAGTCTAATTTAAACATAACATAAGAATACGAAATCTGAAGCTGAATTCATACATATGTCTGAAAAACCTCTAAACGTGATGAGTTGATGGGACAAGACCCTAACTAACTCAACAAAGCTGACACTGAAGTACATATAAGAAATCTAAATAGTCTAGTCCTCGGGAGATGAGGACTCACCCATAATAGGAATGCTAACTCTGATAAGCTGACTACGAGCGGGGTTAAACCTGAGAGTCGGGTCCTGTATCATGAAATGATACAACATAAAGTATGCGGACAGTACGTGGAATGTAGAGTATGAAAGGTAAGTAAAACCGCTAAAGTAAGTAAAATCATTTAAAGACAATGCATTAAGTAAAACATAAACATTAAGAATCTGAGAGTAGGACTTACATGCATTCTTTTTGAAATCATGATCTCTTTATAACATGACATAACATAACTTCATAGCATCATAACTGAATCGATTGACTCAAAGCTAAATTCTAACATTTATAAGTAAAGTTGAACATTGAGTCAAACCTGCTTCAGAACATGCATTTATATATAAATCTCATGAGTAATTAATATGCATATCTGAAATCATGAGGAATAATGGAAGACACGTCTTTTAACTGACATACCACAATAGAGCTTACGTGGTTCCAACTATCACACTCAAGTGGGTAGAGCCATCCAAAGCCTTGCCAGGGCTAGGGACTATACCATGATATCGATATCAAGCTCCTGGGCCATTAGGACTAGGGCTAGCTCACAAGGGAGGTCCCAAAGTAATATATATAATAGTATCAACCTAAGTGGCGCGTAGTTCTGAGGCACAGGGTGACTGACCCTTAGCCTGTTCGGTGCTAGACATTACTCCCAAAAACATTCATATGCTCTACATCGTTTTATAACGAAGCTCAACATCGTCTATTGACGAAGCTCAATACCCATGCATATGAGAAGTTTTAGCTCAAAACATACCACAAGCTGAAAATATAATTGGGAGCCTTCACTCCAAAACCATGTGGTAAGCTATGCATAGGAAAACTTTAACTCAAAACATACCACAAGCTGAAAATATAATTGGGAGTCTTCGCTCCAAAACAATGTGGTAAGCTTAATTCGGGAAAATCATCATTCATACTTAACATGTAAGCATTTCCCAAAGCTTTATCATACTTGGAAATACTCAATTCACATTGAAAACATGATTACAAACATAGGTAGCTTTAAAACATGCTTTTCATCGTAATATCTCATAATCATCATGCATTCATCACAAATCTCATCCTTCATAAGCATCTCATCAATGGGCTTTTAATTGATAAGACTAAAAACATGTTTTTTTTATTTGAAAACATTATACAAATTGCCCATGCTTCATAATTGAATAGTAGAATCATAATCAAATCATACCCATGTATAGAAATAGGAGATTCATGCATTTGGGTTAAAACCCCATAGATTAGACATAGAATTTCATACTTTAGAGAGGGATTGAGAATGGGTGTGAAAGAAATCACCCATTCATAACCCTACATACCTGGGGAAAGTCAAATCTCAACCCTCCTTGAAAGCCCAATGGAAATTAATGAAGAAAAACCTTGAAGACAAGCTTGATCACCTCTTCAATCCTTTAACTTTGCATGCATGAGAATGAATAGTGTAGAAGGGCTTAACCTATCTTAACACACTCAGAAAATAACTTAAAACGACGTAGTTTAGGACCTTAGATCATAGGAATGACGAAAATACCCTTAATGAAAAACCCTGAAAAATCAGCATTGATGGACCAACGGACGGATTAACGGGTCATTGGAGGATACAATGCCCAAAAATCTTGATCTCAGATTCATCCCACGACTAGACAGGATGAGTCGTCCTTCCATTCAACGGGTCGTTACATTGTCCGTTGCTTCCTCCTTCAGGCCCTGCACTGGTCCTTCCAACGAGCCTCACCATGACTCGCTACATCCTCCAACGAGTAATGGTTGCCTTCATTAGGTCTACTGGTAAAACATTTATACCCACACAACGACTGGAGACCACGACCCGTTACTTCTCACGATGGGTCGTGGGATGACCCGTTATATCTTCTGATGTTGAGACCCATTCCTCACCATGAATCATAGCAATGACTCGTTGTATTGGGCAATGAGTCGTTACTTCACCCATTGTTACCCACTGACACAAAATCAAAACATCCCATAACTGCTTCCAACGGGTCGTTCGTTGGACCAGCAATCCATTGGGTCGCCCATTCTGTGACATTTTTCCCAGTTTCAACCAACTTGCAATTTTTAAATCTCAGGTCTAATCTTAGGCACTTCCGTGGTATTATAATATCTCTCCCTTGGGAACATTCATCCTCGAATATTGGAAACTTACAGAAAATAGAGACATGAAATCATTACACTCAAATACTGATCATTTAAATCAAAAACTGACAGAATGACTATCGTCGATTCAAACCACATAGCTGGACTGATTTCATGATTCACATAAACATCCATATACCTAAAAGAAACTTGATCACATGAACTGAACATGAAAACTAAATAGAGTTTTAGCGAAAAACTAATACCTCAAGTTGGAATTGAGCCGGTATAAAATAAATGTGGGTATCTAGCCATCATATCTGCTTCGGACTCCCACGTAGCTCCTTCAATATACTGGTTCCTCCATAACACTTTTTGAAGCTACTTCCTTATTCCTTAGCCTTCGAACCTGCAGATCCAATATTTCCACTGGAACCTCCTCATAGCTAAGGCTATCTTTTACACCAACACTGTCCACCGGGACAACTAGGGTTGGATCATCCAAACACTTCTTCAAAAGCAAAACATGAAACACAGGATGCACGGAAGATAACTCTGAGGGAAACTCCAATTCATACGTCACCTTGCCAACTCTTCTCACAATTCGGTAGGGGCCAACATAGCGGGGACTAAGTTTCCCTTTCTTTTCGAATCGCATCACTCCTTTCATGGGAGATACCTTCAGAAACACCCAATTATCCACCTCGACCTCTAATTCTCTCCTTCTTACATCGGCATAGGACTGGCGACTATGAGCGATTTTCAGCCTGTCCCTTATCAATTGAACCTTCTTCATAGTCTCATGAACCAAATCTAGCCCTACTAATCTTGGGCATAATTTCATGCCCAAGCCTACTTTAAAACTCAACTTACTCTTGTTTACCTATTTATTTAGATACATTCTCATGTGATTTTATGTAAATGCGAATATATACTAACCAACATGATTAGTTCTTATTTTTGAAGGTAAATAACGCATTTGAGGACTTAATATCTGATTTGGGGAAGTGGAGGAATGATATCGGGAGCGAATACACCAAAGTTGGAACAAAATGAGGGATCACTAAAGGGTGCCGCGATGGGCACCGTGTCACGGAGCCATCGCGGCAGTGTTCTGCCTCTAGGTTTTAAATTGGGCGATTTCCAGAGGGCTTCCGCGTTACCTCCGCGTCACGGAGGCAGTGCTCCGCGATACACTCCATGTCACGGAGGTAGTGCTCCGCGATACACTCCGTGCCACGGATCTATTCCACGACAGACATAATTTTGTACAATTCTCATTTACTATAAATAGGTCTCTTAGCTCCTAAAAACATTTTGTTATGATTTTATTCTGAAAAACCACCTAGGAGTGAAGGGAGAAGTGGGATAACTCACCTAGGGTTCATCAATTTCATCTTCTCTTCTACCAATTCTTGTAAGTATGTTACTTTAACAATGTTTATCTTGTAATTTTATGAACTTGAGTGGCTAGAACCCTTCCTCTAGGGTTGAAGCCATGAGTTATGATTGTGTTTTTACAAATTTGTTTTGGAATTAAGTTATTGATTGTTGTTTTGTCTTGCATTCCTAATTATGGTTGTTTTTATGATTGATCACCATGAAAACATACACGTTAAGCGTAGGTAAATGCTTGAGAAAGCAAACCTAGGCAAGAACATAAGAATGTAGGAAGTAAGTTCTTGTCTTTTGATTAGATTTGTGGTTAGGATAGGAATATACCTAATTACCTTTCTTGGTTGATAAAATGGGAAGATAGAAAGACACCAACTTAGAATCATGCTCCACCACTTGTAGGAGTAGTTGTGAAGGTAAGATTGGTTAAATGGTTGGAGATACGGAAGTACCCAAATCAATGGCATAAACCCCATAAACCACATCCACGTAGTGAATTGCCCACGAACTAGAAATGACATCCTCGCTCAACGATGTAGTAGTGAGGCTAGTTTGTCGTGTTTAGAGGTTCGGAAGACCATGAACATGCAATTTTAATTATGTAAGACGGCAATTGATAGTTTTATACTTAAACCATTGCAAATCGTAATATCGCACGATTATCCGGCTTTAACTTCTAGTTGCTCCTTGAATGAATTCAGAGTATTTCGTTGACCACATCTAGACTTAACTAAATTTCTCGAAAAAGTCTATAATCAACACTTGCGGCATTTAATATCACACTTGAACTTGATAATTAGCTAAATTGGTCCAGTCCCTGTGGGATCGACATCCGGCTCTTAAAAAGAGCCACTATATTACTTGTACGACCCGTACACTTGCGGGAACAACATGTTTTTGGTACCGTTGCCGGGGACTGGCGTATTAGTGAGTTGAAAACAAATTCTTGTGATAGTCTTATTTTCGGAAAAAAAATTGTAGATATTTGTTTTAATTCTTTTTGATCTTTTTTGGATACCCTTCTTGACATGACATCATGGAATACAAATGGTTTAAATGGTGGATACTCATATTTTGGCGAACCTTGTCTGAATTACGGAGGACCCCACTTATGGCAACACTATAATACTTTTAATATATGTGGTGGTCAAAATGGCCATTGGAATGGTTGCCCAAATGTTACACCCCATAAAATTCCCAACACATAGATGGCCTATTCGCGTTAAGAGTATTTGAAAGCCATACATGCTAGAAAAAGGCCCGGGAAAAGACCGAATGAGAAACCTGTCGAACCATCGTGGAAAGAGTCGGGGCAGAGCCCCTCCGCGATGGCAATGTGTCACGGAGGTGGAGCCTCTGCGTTGGCTCCGTGACACGTTGGCCCTGTCCAGGCCCAAGTATATAAAGCCTCCACTTCAGTTCATTTCATTATTATATCAAATAATTTCCAGACGCTCGTGAGAAAATAGAGAGGGTGCGAAAGTATTGTTAAATTATCGCTCGATTACGCCGTCAAACATAGTCCAAATCCAAATTAACTCCAGATACCGAGGTATTAAGCAATAAGGAGCATTCCTACGGATTTAGCTTCACGAAATTCGGCCGATAAATCATCGTGCTACCGGGATAAGGTAAGTGGAATTGCTCCAAACTAGTGGCAATATACTCCTACCCTTAAAGTGAATATTTCTCCCTTCTGGACTTTCGAGAAATAGCAAGTTTTTGACCGTCTTTGGATAAGCCAAAGTTTAGGCTATAAATATATCGAAAGTGACATTTTCTTTCAGAATATTGGTGTATTTAGTTCTAATTGACATATATGTAAATGCAGTTGGGAGAAATAGCTGGAGTACTGACCGAGCTTCGTCCGTTAGTCAGATAAACCAGGGTTAAGGTATGTAAAGCCAGTTTCCTTCGGCAAGTTAGTAGTTTTAGCCTTGTATAGCACAGTAAACTCCGTAGTAGAATTCCCGGAGTTGAATATTGAGTATTGTGCAAGTTCAGTAAATCTGGTTTGCGTTGTTATATCGTACTATGTCCGAAAGTTAGTAAAGCATGCGTCAAAATGGCAAGTTAGCATTCCAGACTCGGTATAGCCCAGTATGTGATTAGCAAGCATGTTTCTAGAATAATATGACAGGTATTCAGAATAAGAGTTAGTAAAGTAAAATCAGACAGTCAGATAGTATCTTGGCTACAGATTAGCCATACAGTCAGATGATATCTTGGCTACAGTATAGCCATACAGTTAGATAGTATTTTGGCCACAGATTAGCCATGCAGTTAGATAAAGATCACAAATTCAGTATAAAGCAATATGAGAATCAGTATAATACAGAAAGAGATCAGAATAAGAAATCAGAATTCAGATAGTATTTTTCAGTTTAAACATGCTTGCTATATGTATGTGCTTATTGTTTGTTGAGACTTGGTTGTGTCGTGAGGGCACACTTTTGAGTGTCCTCGCCACCCCTGGGTTGGTAACTGTGTCGCCCACTGAGCCGGTGGGTTTACGTCATTCCAAGGAGTGGCATGCCGTCCCAAGTTTGGACGAAGATGGGATGAATCTTTCCCCATATCAGGCTAATCAGCATTACAGTACAGATAGCCCTGTTGTGCGCAAGCGCCCAGGGAACAGATTCAGATACAGTTACAGTTATAGATACAGTATAGGAGTCCTCTGGACTCAGACACGGTTATTTATATCGGAGTCTATGGCCCGAGCCGAAGACCCAAGGGGCCGGCGTAGGTGCTCGTAGTTAACAGATGAGTGGAGTGAATTATTTTTGGCTGGTTTTGAACCAGGTAGGGGTATATAGATTGTTTGCTTGCTTGGCGCCATCTGGCTTATGGGGGTTGGTATTGGCTCTTGTTTTCTATATATATATATATATGTATTTATGTGCTATATATTAGTTATTAGACAGCAAGCCACCGCATCCACAGGTATGCTTCTGCCCTATCACAGCACAGAAAGTCTGATTCAGTTCATATCAGTTCTTACAGATTCAGTTATCTCCTGCTATTCAGAATTGCTAGTTATGTTATTTGTATTCAGTTATGTTCAGTTTGCTTTGCATACTCGGTACCAGTGGTACTGACGCCAGTTTGGGCCGCTGCATTACTTGCCTGCAGGTACTCATAGACGAGGAGGCGATCCCTCGTGATTCCAACCAGCTTATAGAGTCATCAGCTCCTGTCATCCGGAGCTTGATATTCAGAGGTGTAGTTCATTTTCATTTATTGTACAGCATGGGTAGGCCGGGGTCCTATCCCGACCATTTCATCAGTACTCATAGAGTCTTGCAGATTGTATATATTCATCTCCCTGTGGTTAGTTGTGTCGGTCGTGTGAGGCCATGCGTTTTGTTAGCTGTGTAGCATTATTGATTATGTTGGTCGTGTGGGGCCATAGTCTGATAGTAGTGGTGACCTTGCCGATCACATAGTTATTCAGTATTCTATTGTTGAGTTATAGATAACTAGACAGCATGGTGGCCTTGTCGGCCCGCATAGGTTTCCCCCTTTGTAAGTATGTTTCTGGTTAGCTGAAGTTTTATACAGGTGGCTATAGGCCCAGTTTGCCGGAGGCTGAGTTTACAACCGTTATATAGCCCGTTGTTTCCAGAAATCTGAGTTAGAGCTAGCCAGGCACCAGATGTGCTTAGGCTCACCAGTTAGCAGTCTAGGTCCTACTAGGGCACCAGATGCCAGTCATACCCCCCAAGGCGGGGCGTGACAAACTTGGTATCAGAGCAGGTCGTGTCCCAGGGAGTCTACAAGCCGTGCTAAGTAGATTCTTGTCTATGGATATGTTGTGCACCACATACTATAGGCATGAGGCTGTGAGACATGATAGGATGGTTACTTTTCTTTCTCATTCAGTCGTGCTGTAGAGCGGTACAGTATAGGGTTGGGTCCCTAAAACTTATCATGTTCTTTGTCTACAGATAAGAATGCCAGACCAGCGTTACCCTGCCATCGGCAGAAGATTAAACACAGCAGCAGGAGAAGGCACCAGCAAGATGCCTCAGTTCCATTCAGCGTTATCCCGATCTGAGGGGGATATAGAGGCTTCATCACAGCCCTCACAGCAGTCCCCCTCACATTAGGAGCCGTTGGGCACAACACCGCCTCCGATAGCTCATGTACCTTTGCCATCAGACCAGGAAGTTCAGAGCGCAGTGGTTATGTTGGCACAAATGATGGCCACACAGCGCCAGTCAGTGCCACTTGTAGCACCAGAGTCTTCAGGTGGGTCAGGGAGTTTTTGGCACTAGGTCCCCCACAGTTCACTGGGTCAGATCAAGTAGAGGACCCCTAGGATTTCCTAGATCAGATGTAGAGAATTTTTCAGGTTATGCATGTGACCCCTACAGAATCAGTTGAGCTGGTAGTGTTTTGATTGCAGGACATAGCTCTATTATGGTACGAGAGTTAGGAAAGGTCTCGAGGGAGAGATGTTGCCCCTCCAATCTGGTCCAGCTTCTCGGAGGCCTTCCTGGACCGTTATTTACCACAGGAGATCCGGCAGACCCGGATGGATCAGTTTTTACATTTGGAGCAGGGGGCGAGAAGTGTACGAGAATATGCCCTACAGTTTGACTCCCTAGCCCGCTATGCTCCAGCTTTTGTGGACACTATGCCATCAAGAGTCCACCGGTTCATTATGGATCTGAACCCAGAATATATTGAAGCTTGCATGACGGTTACGTTACGAGAAGATATGGATATTGCCCGAATACAGGCCTTTGCCCAACCATTGAGGACCTTAGACAGCGGCAACAGGGCAGTAGACAGACAAATCAGGAACAACGCCGCAGAGACAGATCAGATGATATACAGAGGGAGATTCAGAGAGGACCCAGGCCCCGATTGTCAGACAGACCCCCTAGACCTCCGCCTCCACCACAGCAGCAACAACGAGGTAGATTTGCTCGTCGAGGGCAGTCAGAGTCTGGTGGCTGTTCTCAAACAGTAGATTCCCTGCAGCAGAGAAGGGGAGAGTAGAGCAGATTTACACCCCCACCCTACCCTAATTGCGACCGACCTCACATCGGAGCTTGTATATATGGCTCCTCGGGGTGTTATATTTGCGGGTAGGAGGGGCACCGCATGAGAGATTGTTCGGCCAGGGGACAGGACAACAGAGATAGTCAGGACAGGGGATCCGCAGGGCCACGAACTCCAGCAGCCTCGGCAGGGCGTAGGCCGTCAGGTACAACAGGTAGAGGACAAGGTAGATCAGGAGCCTCTAGCTCAGGTACGGGCTGCTCAAGCCGTACCTATGTATTACCAGGGAGACAGGACTCAGAGGCGTCTCTAGATGTAGTGACAGGTGTGATGGCTATCTGTTCGTGCCCTGCTTATGTATTGATTGATCCAGGGTCCACTCTGTCATATATTACCCCATTTGTGGCTCGAAAGTTTAATGTCAAACCAGAGTTATTAAAGCAGCCCTTTTCAGTATCCACACCCGTCGGTGACTCCATTATAGCTAGTAGAATTTATCGAGGGTGTACAATAGAGGTTGCTGATCGCCAGACTACAGTAGATCTGGTAGAGTTAGAAATGATTGATTTCGATGCCATTATGGGTATGGATTGGTTGGTTCCATGCTAACGTTAACGTAGAATGTTGGACCAAGACGGTCCGATTCCACTTTCCAGGAGAGGCAGTGCGAGAGTGGAAAGGCAGCACAGCTACTCCAAAAGGTAGGTTTATTTCCTATCTTCAGGAGAGGAAATTGATAAATAAGGGATGTATCTACCACCTAGTCATGGTTTGGGATGTTCGGGTAGAATCTCCGACACTTCAGTCTGTTCCGGTGGTGAATGAATTCCCTGATGTATTTCCAGATGAGTTACCTGGTATTCCCCCAGAAAGGGAGATAGATTTTGCAATTGACTTGCTACCAGGCACTCAGCCTATATCAATTCCTCCGTATCGCATGGCTCCTGCTGAACTCAGAGAATTAAAGGAGCAGCTGAAGGACCTGCTAGATAAGGGTTTTATTAGGCCGAGTACTTCACCGTGGGGTGCGCCAGTTCTATTTGTGAGGAAGAAGGATGGCTCGCTCCGCATGTGTATAGATTACCGACAGCTGAATAAAGTTACAACAAAGAATAAGTATCCGCTTCCCAGAATAGATGATTTGTTTGATCAGTTACAGGGGCCGGATATTTCTCCAAGATTGACTTACGATCCGGATATCATCATGTTCGAGTTCATGAAAGAGACATTCCTAAAACAGCTTTCAGGACCCGATATGGACACTTTGAATTCCTAGTTATGTCCTTTGGGTTGACGAATGCCCCAGCAATATTCATGGACCTGATGAATAGCATTTTCAGACCATACCTGGACCTGTTCGTGATAGTGTTTATTGATGATATTCTGGTGTATTCTCGCTCTGAAGAAGATCACTGCGCTCATTTACAGACAGTGCTCCAGATTCTCAAGGACCGTTAATTATATGCTAAGTTCTCCAAGTGTGAATTTTGGCTGAACTCAGTAGCCTTCTTGGGGCATATTGTGTCAGATGCTTATATACAGGTTGACATGCAGAAGATAGCAACAGTTAAAACCTGGCCTAGGCCTACCACTTCAACCAAAGTCCACAGTTTTCTGGGGTTAGCAGGATACTACAGGAGATTTGTTGAGGGATTCTCTACTATAGAGGCACCTCTGACCAAACTGACGCAGAAAGCAGTGAAGTTTCAATGGACAGAGACATGTGAGCAGAGCTTCCATGAGTTAAAAGACAGATTAACCTCCGCCCCAGTGTTAGTATTGCCGGAAGGTACAGAAGGTTATTCAGTGTATTGCGACGCATCAGGTGTTGGGTTGGGTTGTGTGTTGATGCATCATGGTAAGGTGATTGCGTATGCTTCCAGACAGCTGAGGAAACACGAAAAGAATTACCCTACCCACGACCTGGAGTTAGCCGCAGTAATCCACGCCTTAAAGATATAGAGACATTACTTGTATGGCATCCATGTGGATATTTTCACAGATCATAAGAGCCTACAGTATATCCTCACCCAGAGAGAGTTGAATCTGTGACAGCGTCGCTGGTTGGAGCTATTAAAAGATTATGATATGGATATTCTGTATCATCCGAGAAAAGCCAACGTAGTAGCAGATGCTCTCAGCCGTAAATCCATGGGAAGTTTGGCATATTTGCAGCCCGAGCAGCGGGAGTTGGTCAGGGAGATACATCAATTAGCCAGCCTAGACGTTCGTATAGCAGACATAGAGGACAACAGAGCGGTAATTCAGAACACCGCCATGTCATCATTAGTTGTGGAAGTAAAAGAACGGCAGCATGAGGATCCTGACCTGATCCAGCTCAAAGACAGAATCCAGCAGGGTAAAGCGCTAGATTTTCAGATAATTGTGGAAGAAGTGCTATTATGTAAAGGCCGCCTCCGTGTTCCAGATGTTTCAGGGCTCCGCCAGCAGATTATGAACGAGGTACATTACACCCGTTATTCTCTTCACCCCAGTGCGACAAAAATGTACCATGATATCAAGGAGAATTATTGGTGGCCAGGAATGAAAAGAGAAATTGCCAAATTTGTAGCCCAGTGTCCTAACTACCAACAGGTAAAAGCGGAACACCAGAAACCAGGCGGGTTAACTCAGGACATAGTTGTGCCTCTCTGGAAATGGGAAGCAGTGAATATGGATTTTGAAGTAGGATTACCCCGTACCAGACATAGACATGATTCTATTTGGGTAATAGTTGACAGGCTAACAAAATCAGCTCATTTCCTACCAGTGAAAGCTACCTTCTCGGCCGAGGATTATGTCGAATTATATATCCGAGAAATAGTTAGATTACATGGAGTGCCAATATCTATTATTTCAGATAGAGGAGCACAGTTTACAGCTAGATTTTGGCAGTCATTCCAGAGGGGTCTGGGAACGCAAATTTGTTTGAGCACAGCATTCCACCCTCACACAGATGGACAGGATGAGCGCACTATTCAGACGCTCAAGGACATGCTACGAGCGTGTGTGCTAGATTTTGGAGGTAGCTGGGACGAGCATTTGCCGTTAATTGAATTTGCTTATAATAATAGCTATCACTCAGCCATCCAGATGGCGCCCTTTAAAGCATTATATGGGCAAAAATGCAGATCTCCAGTTGGCTGGTTTCAAGTGGGAGAATCAGCGTTGATTGGGCCAGACATTATCCAACAGTCAGAGGAGAAGGTAAAGCTTATCAGAGAACGCCTACTGACTGCACAGAGCCGCCAGAAATCATATGCCGATGTGTGGCGCAGAGACCTGGAATTTGATGTGAATGACTGGGTATTTCTGAAAGTATCTCCGATGAAAGGGGTGATGAGATTCGGCAAGAAAGGTAAGCTCTGTCCGAGATTTGTTGGGCCTTATTAGATTCGTCGAAGGATAGGCCGAGTAGCATATAAGTTGAACTTGCCTCCATAATTGCAATTCGTTCATCCGATCTTTCATATATCTAGGCTGAGGAAATGCATAGGAGACCCATCCAGAGCAGTCCCAGTCCAGGATATCCAGGTTACGGAAGAGCTGGCCTATGAAGAGGTTCCAGTAGCCATCTTAGACAAACAGATTCGTAGATTGAGAACTAAAGATATTGCGTCTGTATAGTTATTGTGGCGTAACAGGAACCGAGAGGAGATGACTTGGGAGGCGGAGGAGGATATGAAGAGCAAATACCCTCATTTATTTCAAGCCTAGTCAGGCGACAAGTATGTTAGTATTATTATCTTATGCAGTGCCTTATAGTATACATATAAATGAGAAGGTCTATTTTAATATGTCATTTAAATACTATAGTATTGTGTGGAGTACCTGTATAGGACTTTCCTGCATTTCAGGTTTTTGGGATAGTCCATATTACAGGGGAAACTCTGCCGAAATCTTTCTAGAAACAAGTTGAGTAAGTTGAGAAGTCCTCTAGATAGAAGTTTACATTCGAGGACGAATGTTCTTAAGAGGGGGAGAAAGTTACACCCCGTAAAATTCCCAACACATAGATGGCTTATTCGCGTGTTGGTTAAGAGTATTTGAATGCCATACATGCTAGAAAAAGGCCCGGGAAAAGACCGGACAAGAAACCTATCGAACCATCGCGGAAGGAGCCGGGGCAGAGCCCCTCCGCGATGGCAACGTGTCACGGAGGTGGAGCCTCCGCATTGGCTCCGTGACACATTGGCCCTGTCCAGGCCCAAGTATATAAAGCCTCCACTTCAGCTCATTTCATTATTATATCAAATAATTTCCAGAAGCTCGTGAGAAAATAGAGAGGGTGCGAAAGTATTGTTAAATTATCGCTCGATTACGCCGTCAAACGTAGTCCAAATCCAAATTAACTTTAGATACCAAGGTATTAAGCAATAAGGAGCATTCCTACGGATTTAGCTTCACGAAATTCGGCCGATAAATCATCGTGCTACCGGGATAAGGTAAGTGGAATTGCTCCAAACTAGTGGCAATATACTCCTACCCTTAAAGTGAATATTTCTCCCTTCTGGACTTTCGAGAAATAGCAAGTTTTTGACCGTCTTTGGATAAGCCAAAGTTTAGGCTATAAATATATCGAAAGTGACGTTTTCTTTCAGAATATTGGTGTATTTAGTTCTAATTGACATATATGTAAATGCAGTTGGGAGAAATAGCTGGAGTACTGACCGAGCTTCGTCCGTTAGTCGGATAAACCAGGGTTAAGGTATGTAAAGCCAGTTTCCTTCGACAAGTTAGTAGTTTTAGCCTTGTATAGCACAGTAAACTCCGTAGTAGAATTCCCGGAGTTGAATATTGAGTATTGTGCAAGTTCAGTAAATCTGGTTTGCGTTGTTATATCGTACTCAGTCCAAAAGTTAGTAAAGCATGCGCCAAAATGGCAAGTTAGCATTCCAGACTCGGTATAGCCCAGTATGTGATTAGCAAGCATGTTTCTAGAATAATATGACAGGTATTCAGAATAAGAGTTAGTAAAGTAAAATCAGACAGTCAGATAGTATCTTGGCTACAGATTAGCCATACAGTCAGATGATATCTTGGCTACAGTATAGCCATACAGTTAGATAGTATTTTGGCCACAGATTAGCCATGCAGTTAGATAAAGATCACAAATTCAGTATAAAGCAATATGAGAATCAGTATAATACAGAAAGAGATCAGAATAAGAAATCAGAATTCAGATAGTATTTTTCAGTTTAAACGTGCTTGCTATATGTATGTGCTTATTGTTTGTTGAGACTTGGTTGTGTCGTGAGGGCACACTTTTGAGTGTCCTCGCCACCCCTGGGTTGGTAACTGTGTCGCCCACTGAGCCGGTGGGTTTACGTCATTCCAAGGAGTGGCATGCCGTCCCAAGTTTGGACGAAGATGGGATGAATCTTTCCCCATATCAGGCTGATCAACATTACAGTACAGATAGCCCTGTTGTGCGCAAGCGCCCAGGGAACAGATTCAGATACAGTTACAGTTATAGATACAGTATAGGAGTCCTCCGGACTCAGACACGGTTATTTATATCGGAGGCTATGGCCCGAGACGAAGACCCAGGGGGCCGACAGAGGTGCTCGTAGTTAACAAATGAGTGGAGTGACTTATTTTTGGCTGGTTTTGACCCAGGTAGGGGTATATAGATTGTTTGCTTGCTTGGCGCCATCTGGCTTATGGGGGTTGGTATTGGCTCTTGTTTGCTATATATATGTATATGTATTTATGTGATATATATTAGTTATTAAACAGCAGGCCGCCGCGTCTACAGGTATGCTCCTGCCCTATCACAGTACAAAAATTCTGATTCAGTTCATATCAGTTCTTACAGATTCAGTTATCTCCTGCTATTCAGGATTGCTAGTTATGTTATTTGTATTCAGTTATGTTCAGTTTGCTTCGCATACTCGGTACCAGTGGTACAGACGCCCATTTGGGGCGCTGCATTACTTGCCTGCAGGTACTCATAGACGAGGAGGCGATCCCTCGTGATTCGAGCCAGCTTATAGAGTCATCAGCTCCTGTCATCCAGAGCTTGATATTCAGAGGTGTAGTTCATTTTCTTTTATTGTACAGCATGGGTAGGCCGAGGCCCTGTCCCGACCATTTCATCAGTACTCATACAGGCTTGCAAATTGTATATATTAATCTCCCTATGGTTAGTTGTGCCAGTCGTGTGAGGCCGTGCATTTTGTTAGTTGTTTAGCATTGTTGATTAAGTTGGTCGTGTGGGGCCATAGTCTGATAGTAGTGGTGACCTTGTCGGTCACGTAGTTATTCAGTATTCTATTATTGAGTTACAGATAAGACAGCATGGTGGCCTTGTCGGCCCGTATAGGTTTCCCCCTTTGTAAGTATGTTTCTGGTTAGCTGAAGTTTTATATAGGTGGCTATAGGCCCAGTTTGCCGGAGGCTGTGTTTACAGCCGTTATATAGCCCATTTTTTCTAGAAATCTGAGTTAGAGCTAGCCAGGCACCAGATGTGCTTAGGCTCACCATTTAGCAGTCTAGGTCCTACTAGGGCACCAGGTGCTAGTCATACCCCCCAAGGCAGGGCGTGACACCAAATGCATACACTTGCAAAATATGTGGAGGTCGAGATGGCCATTGGGATGGTTGTCCAAATGCATATTCCCATCCCCCAAGCCCCTACTATGATCCTTCTGTTGTTTTTGCTGAATATATGAATGATGAAAATGAGGACTTGGAATGCCAAGCTCGGATACAAAACATGATAAAACAAGTCCTTGAGCAAATAGAAGCAATAAGGAGGAGATGGAAGCATGGAGAATTCAGCAAGAGGAAAATGGAGAGGCCCTAGAAATGATAAGCAAAAAGTTCATGGAGATGAGGGCTGAAGCTGAAGCTTGCTCTGATTTGCAAGTGACAGTTTTATGCAATACTCAGGAGGGACTACAAGGAGAAGAAAAGAGTGAGTTCTTGAAACAAGCTCAACTGTTTGATGCTCCCAAGAGTCTCCATGATTGTCTCGCATGTATAGTCGATCCATTCTTGAAAGAAGAGAGAGAGTACCAACCATTTGACATTTATGGAGATATAGATGTTGATGTGGAGAAGGTATACACAAGTAAGGATGTCAAGAAAAATGCAGTTTCAGATTTGAGGTGTATTGTACCCCACTCGAAGCATTTTTCGACATTGAGTTTGGTTGACAACCTAGAAAGAGAGTCTTCCAAGCTTGTAGAGAAAGGTCTAGAGGAGGAACAAGGCCCATATATTCTGAAATTTGCTGAATATAAGAGACAAAACGACTTCACTTACTTAAGGGCCAACAAGTGTAAGAGGAGACATCTACTGCTTGGTCCTTTAAGGTTTTCACTACCACCCCTAGAGCATAAGAGGAAATTAGAGAAGAAATTAGGGGTGAGATTCATATCCTCAAAGTGGAGGGAAAAGAGGTGAAATTTGATACGTCGTGCCGTGACGTAAAATTAGGCGCTGCTTGGGAGGCAACCCAAGGGTACCACAGGTACCATTTTAATTTCTTGCATTTGTGTGATTTTGTTTGTTTTCATATTGTTGTTGTTTTTGGTGGAGAATTAAGCACAAATGTAGGGGAAGTCTGAGTACCCAGCAAGGAGGAAGCTAAGAAGCAGTAAAGAGGAAAAGTGTGGGGTTGAATACCCACGTGTTCAAAGAAAGAAAAACATGCTATTAGCTAGGCCTAGAGACCTCAGGGAGTATTTCTCACCCTTTTGAATTTTGATTAGATACTTTGAGGACAAAGCATGATTTAAGTGTGGGGTGAGGGAAATATAAAAATTTTGTTCTTAATGATTTTTGGTGAATGTAGTGCTTGATACATATTGGAAAGAATTTTGAGTTGAGCATGACTTCACCACTTGTTGGTTTTCTTTTCGGTTCTTTTCCGATAGGGGGGGTCTTTGAACCGAAGAATAAAAATTTTCTTTGTCTGTATATAGTGTTTTTAGTCATAGTTAGGGACTGTTTCCGACGATGGATGGATGACGGCCGTCTTGAGGAAAATTAGTCAATAGGTTTTGGTTTTTGAACCCGTAGACAATTGATGGTTTGATGTTCTTGTTATGTGCTATACATGATTCTAAGATGCAAGTGTGGTTAGTGTTGAAGCATGCAAGAAGTGTATAACTTTGTTTGAGACACCTAGGCTCTTGAATTTGACTCTATGTGCTGAAAGCTTAATTTTGCATCTTTGTGATTAGCTGAGTTAAGAGTCTGCTGAATGTGTCTTGAATTGAGCATGTGCTATGTGTGTAAGATGTTTGAATATTCCATGCTATTGTGGAGTGTCTAGAACTTGCCCGGTGTATATACAAAGCGAAATGAAGGATGCAGATTGCAGGAGATGATTTAGGCATTTCTTTGAATGAACCTAATTTTTATCCCTCACTCTACCTACTTTGAATGTTGAATCCTAGTTAGCCCCATTGAGCCTTAAGCCTATTCTTTGATAGCTACAATATAAGCTTAATCCTTTTCTTTCATTAGCTTTGAATTTGATCCAAAACTCCGAAGCGCTTAAGTGAAAATTTCCAAAGAGTGAAGGAGTGAGAAGCATAAAAAAGAAGGAAAAGTAGAAGTTGTGAAAGTTGAGAAAAGGACAAAGGTGCACTTGTGTGAAAATGGTTGATTATTATTAGGGAGTAAGAAAATAAATGAATGAAAAAAAAATTACTTAAGTACTCCTTACTACTAAGCTGAGTGTGCTTAAAGAAATGGGAACAAGAAGAGAAAATTCAAGATTGAAAAGAATGAGGAGGAAGTGAGAAAAGAGATGTCCTTAATGAATGTTGGATGTATTTAAAGCGCTTGGGGGAGATAGTCACCATTACTGGCCAAAATAGTACCTACCCGTCCCTTAGCTTACATTACAACCCATTAAGTCCTACTTGATCTTACATTCATACATCTTTAAATTAGTGGAGTAAAACACTAAGGACAAGCTTATGGGTCACTGCATGATGCATGTGAATTCTTTGTGAGAGCGAGCATAATTTTTATTCATATACCCATACATGGTGTGATTTGAAAATTCGTTAGTTAAAATGGGTAACTCTCTTGTTGTGAGGGCACATGTTTAATGAAGGATAACATTCATGTTGGATTTCTTGATCAGTTTATTTGCATGAGTTTGCTTAGATTGAGAGTCAATTCTCGAGGTTAGGAAGTATTAACATAGTTTTACTTAATTTTAAGGAATAAAACTTGCATGCTCTATTTGTAACTTGCTATCTTACATAGTCATTATAGTCGTAGCATGAATTGTCTTGCTAAATTAGCTGTGTGTGAGTCTTCATGTGCATGATATGTAAAAGGTTTTTTCGAGGACCAACAAGGATTTAAGTGTGGGGTTGTGATCTTGGGCATAATTGCATGCCCAAGTGCTACTTTATAACTCAATTTTGTCTTGTTTATCTACTTATTTGTAAATGTGATTTAGTATACATTCTCATGTGATTTTATGTAAATGTGAATATATACTAACCAACATGATTATTTCTTGTTTTTAAAGGCAAATAACGCATTTGAGGACTTAATCTATGATTTGGGGAAGTGGAGGAATGATATCGGGAGCGATACACCAAAGTTGGAACAAAATGAGGGATCACTGAAGGGTTCCGCGATGGGCACCGTGTCACGGAGCCATCGCGGCAGTGTTCTGCCTCCAGGATTTAAATTGGGCTATTTCCAGAGGGCTTCCGCGATACTTCCGTGTCACGGAGGCAGTGCTCCGCGATACACTCCATGTCACGTAGGCAGTGCTCTACGATACACTCCGTACCACGGAGCCATTCCACGAAAGGCATAATTTTGTTCAATTCTCATTTAATATAAATAGGTCCCTTAGCTCCTAAAAACATTTTGTCATGATTTTATTCTGAAAAACCACCTAGGAGTGAAGGGAGAAGTGGGAGAACTCACCTAGGGTTCATCAATTTCATCTTCTCTTCTACCAATTCTTGTAAGTATGTTACTTTAACAATGTTTTCTTGTAATTTTACGAACTTGAGTGGCTAGAACCCTTCCTCTAGGGTTGAAGCCATGAGTTACGACTGTGTTTTTACGAATTTGTTTTGGAATTAAGTTATTGATTGTTGTTTTGTCTTCCATTCTTAATTATGGTTGTTTTTATGATTGATCACCATGAAAATACACACGTTAAGCATAGGTAAAACTTGAGGAAGCAAACCTAGGAAAGAACATAAGAATGTAGGAAGCAAGTTCTTGTCTTTTGATAAGATTTGTGGTTAGGATAGAAATATACCTAATTACCTTGCTTGGTTGATAAAATGGGAAGATAGAAAAACACCAACTTAGAATCGTACTCCACCACGTGTAGGAGTAGTTGTGAAGCTAAGATTGGTTAAATGGTTGGAGGTACGGAAGTACCCAAATCAATGGCATAAACCCCATAAACCACATCCACGTAGTGAATTACCCACGAACTAGAAATGACATCCTCGCTCAACGATGTAGTAGTGAGGCTAGTTTGTCATGTTTAGAGGTTTGGAAGACCATGAACATGCAATTTTAATTATGTGAGACGACAATTGATAGTTTCATACTTAAACCAATGCAAATTGTAATATCGCACGATTATCCGGCTTTAACTTCTCGTTGCTCCTTGAATGAATTCAGAGTATTTCATCGACCACATCTAGACTTAATTAAATTTCTCCAAAAAGTCTATAATCAACACTTGTGGTATTTAATATCACACTTGAACTTGATAATTAGCTGAATTGGTCCAGTCCCTCTGGGTTCGACATCCGGCTCTTAAAAAGGGCCACTATATTACTTGTACGACTCGTACACTTGCGAGAACAACACCTATCATTGCTGCCTCACCAATCTCGAACCATCCAATGGGTGATCTACATCTCCACCCATAGAGAGCCTCGAACGACGCCATCTAAATACTAGAATAATAGTTGTTATTGTAGGCAAACTTGATCAGGGGCAAGTGATCATCCCAACCACCTTTGAAGTCAATCACGCATGCCCTCAACATGTCCTTGAGGGTCTAAATTGGCCACTCCACTTGACCATCCGTTTTTGGGTGAAATGTCATATTGAGTTTAACCTGTCTGTCCAGTCCTTTTTGAAATCACCTCCAAAACTGAGAGGTAAATTGAGTACCTTTGTCTAAAATGATGGATAAGGGCACTCCATGTAATCGAACCAACTCCCGGATATATAGGTTGGTATAATCCTCTGCCAAATCCATAGTTTTAACCGGTAGAAAATGTGCAGCCTTGGTCAACCTGTCTACCACAACCCTAATGGAGTCATGTTGACAGCGAGTACGGGGTAAACCTATGATGAAGTTAATATTAATTTCTTCCCATTTCCAATTGGGAATGCTCATATCCTGAAGTACACCTCCTGGCCTCTAATGCTCAACCTATACTTGCTGACAGTTCGGATACTTGGTTACAAATTCTGAAATATCCTTCTTCATGTCATTCCACCAATAGATTTCCCGTAAGTCACAGTACATCTTGGTGGCACCTAGGTGGATAGAATACCAAGATCGATGAGCCTCGTGCAACATTTGACTCCTCAAATCATTGACATCCGAAACACATAGGCAACCCTGGTACCGAAGCACACTATCTCCCCCTTGGGAGAAGACCTCCACCTTCTGACTTTGAACGGCTTTCTTCAACTTTACCAAAATCGGGTCCTCATCTTGCCTAGCTTTCACACCAGTCACCAAGGATGATTCTGATCCATTTTTCACAACAACACCGCCATTGGTCGAGCCGACCCACCTAACTCCCAACCTTGCGAGTCGATGTTGGGAGCCTTCGCTCCAAAACCATGTGGTAAGATATGTATAGGAAAACTTTAACTCAAAACATACCACAAGCAGAAAATATAATTGGGAGGCTTCGCTCCAAAATAATGTGGTAAGATTAATTTGGAAAAATCATCATTCATACTTAACATGTGAGCATTGCCCAAAGCTTGATCATACTTGAAAATACTCAATTCACATCAAAAACATGATTATAAACATGGGTAGCTTCAAAAAATGATTATAAACATGGGTAGCTTCAAAACATGCTTTTAATTATAATATCTCATCATCATCATACATTCATCACAAATCTCATCCTTCATGAACATCTCATCAATGGGATTTTAATTCATAAGACTAGAAACATGATTTTTTATTTGAAAACATTATAAAAATTTCCCATGCGTCATAATTGAATAGTATAATCATAATCAAATCATACCCATATATAGAAATAGGAGATTCGTGCATTTGGGTTAAAAACCCATGGATTAGACATAGAATTTCATACTTTAGAGAGGGATTGCGCATGGGTGTGAAAGAAATCACCCATCATAACCCTACATACCTAGGGAAAGTCAAATCTCACCCCTCTTTGAAAGCCCAATGGAAATTGATGAAGAAAAACCTTGAAGACAAGCTTGATCTCCTTTTCAAACCTTTAACTTTGCATGCATAAGAATGAATAGGCGAGAAGGGCTTAACCTATCTTACTAAACTCAGAAAATAACTTAAGACGATGTAGTTTAGGACCTTAGAGCATAGGAATGATGAAAATACCCTTAATGGAAAACCCTATAAAATCTGCACTGACGGACCAACGGATGGACTAACGGGTCATTGGAGGATACCATGACTCGTGGTATCCATCCGTCATCTACACTTCCCAAAATTCTTGATCATAGATTCGTCTCATGACTAGACAGGATGAGTCATCCTTCCATTCAATAGGTCGTTACATCATCCATTGCTTCCTCCTTCAGGTCCTGGACTAGTCCTTCCAACGAGCCTCACCACAACTCATTACATCCTCCAATGAGTCGTGGTTGCCTTCTGTTAGGTCTACTGAAAAACATTGATACCGTCACAACAAATGGAGACCACGACCCATTACTTCTCACAACGGGTCATGGGATGACCCGTTATATCCCTTGATTCTGAGACCTAGTCCTCACCACGACTCATTACAATGACTCATTGTATTAGGCAACGGATCGTCACTTCACCCATTTTTACCCACTGACACCAGATCAAAACTTCTCTCGACTTCTTCCAATGGGTTATTGGTTGGACCAACGATCCGTTGTGTCATCCGTTCTGTGATATTTTTTCCAGTTTAAGCTAACTTCCAATTTTTAAATCCCGAGTCTAATCTTAGGCACTTCTTGGGTATTACATAGAGCGTACATGATTCCTTAACTGTCTCACTCAAGTGGGTAGAGTTGTCCCAGGCTTTCCAGGCAAGGGAGGTAAATGGCGTGATATCAATAATAGGGAGCCACCTAGAGTCCATAAATATAAACCTACGTTGGTGCGTAGTTTTGAGACCACAGAGTTTACCTGAATATCGGGCCTACTCAGTGCTAAACATTTCTCCCAAAAACATGCACATGAAGGCTCATGTAATAATCGTGAAGTCATACATGAAGTTCATGTCTAGTTAAATCATAACATACTTGATCATACTTGAAATACATGATTAGCCATGAAATAAGGGCCCGTTAGTCGGCCAAAATCATAAACTCATAAATTATGAAGAACATAAATACTTGAGAAGATCACCATACTTGAGATTCATAACTTCATGAAGAGCACTCATATCATAAATCATAAATCATAAATTTAAGCTTAGGAGACTCAACATCATAATAGAATCATAAACTTGATTTTTCATGAAATTCGCATAATTGGGCATAATTTTTCTGAAATTTGAAAACCTAAATTAATAATTCAAAATAAGTATACAATCTGCCCATAGATGTTAATATGTAATTTGAAACATGAAGAGAGTTTACCCATAATTAAATCATTGAGAATTTCATGAAATTAGGATAAAACCCCATAGGATCATACACTTGAATTCATGAACATGAGAAGAAATTTGGGCATGAGAGTGAAAGAAAACTCTAATTCATGGCCCTACATACCTTGGTAATCTTGTTCTTAACTTGTCTATAAAAACCCAAGGGATTTGGAGGAGAATTGGAGGATTTCTAAGCTTGATCTTCAATGGAACCCTCTAAACTTGCATGCATGGGAGTGGAATGAATTATGATAGGTTAAACTCCCCTAATACACTTCTTTCATGGCTTAAAATGACATAGTTTAGGACCTAGGATCTTAGGATTTATGAAAATATCCTTAATGAAAATTTCGGAAAATAGACACTACCAGTTATCACGACTCTCACCATGAGTTGTACCATGAAGTAGCGACTTGTGGTCACCTTTCACGGTCAACACTGGTCGTAAGACTGATTCCTGAAGATCACAACACAAACGCCTACTATGAGTCATTACATGTCATCACGAGTCATAACACCTATCGTTGTCCCTGAGCCTCAATTCTTACCTTCTTTGGATTTCTCCACGGGTTACAAACCATGACTCATGGTTTCCTACCACGAGACGTAATACAACTTGTGACAACCTATCCGAACACAGAACCTTCAAACCATGGCCCTCATCAAGACTCGTTGTTTCCCACAATGAGCCGTACCATGATCCATCCTTTCCTACCTCGACATTCCATGTGCCTCACCACTACTCATGACCACGAGTTGTACCCACATACCATGACTCCTGGTGTGACTCGTGGTCTGAGCTTCCAACTTCAGCGTCTCACTACGACTCCTCCTCCCATGATCCATTACTTCTCACCAAAACTCATACCACAAGTCGTTCTAAGGCAAAATAATGATTTTTTTGCTAAACTTATGTCACGAACCGAGCTAGGACCCAGATTGAGACACGGGACAAGAAACCCCAAAAGGCTCCAAGTTGACCCATGGCATGAACATAACGTCTAAGCTCAACATAATAAAGTGGAAGTTCAACATACATAATAATGAAAGTATGCACATAAATCCAACTAGAGTAGATTCAAATATCACAAGCTGATTCTTCATAAGGTCTAAAAGCCTCTAACATATCTAATGAGTTGATGGGACAACATCCCAACTAACTTGACAAGTTAATAACTAAAAGAAATATAAAAACTACAGATACTGAATGTCCTTGAAGGATGAGGACTCACCAATGCTAGCTGGACAGGTCTGAAAGGGAAGAAGGACTAAAGATGCGGCTGAGACTGATCCCTAAAACCTGTATCATGAAACAATACAGCATAGAGTATGCGGTTAGTACTTAGAATGTATCGAGTCCGCAAGGTAATTAAAAATGGACAACTAATATACATAAGAGTTCATAAGAGTAGGGCAACATGAATATAACGTAAATATCATAAAGTAAACATAAGGGCTCAAGGTTTTCAAAACATAAATCAGTCATAATCATAATCAAAAGAGAAAAGCTTTATTAAACATGACTTGAGCCAAAGTTTCATAAACATAACCATGCATAAATCATGAGGAACAATGGGAGATTCTTATAACCGACATACCCTATATGAGCACACATGGAGCCTGACCTGTAAACCCCTAATCGGGAGGATGTTCGTACCTTGCCAAGGGTAGAACCATGAAAAGAGGCGTGATATAACTCATGAAAGGCCCATTCAGAGGAAAGGGATAGTCTCAAGGGAGGTCCCATCATGACTACATTGGCTCGTAATTTTGAGACTTGGGGTATGCTTGGATCCTGGGTCTATTCATTGTTAAATACTACTCCCAAAACATATATAGTGCTTATATGATAATAGGGAAACATTCGTGAGATTCATGGGCTAGTTAAATTATAATAATCATAACCATGCTTGAAATAAGTGAACTAGCCATAAAATAAGGCCCGTGAATTGTCCATAAGCATAAATCCATAAATCATGAAATTCATGCATACTTGTAAATCATTTATACTAGATATTCCTAAATCCATGAATAATACTTAAAGAGAAATCATAACATGAATCATAAATCATAATTTAGGCTTGATAAGATCAAAATCATTCATAGGAGCATAACTTGACTTTTCATGAGATTGCATGTTTGGGAATGATTCAATTTACAGATTTAAAACCATAGATTTTTAATCGAAATAACTATAGAATCTGCCCATAATCCATAAAACATAATTTGATACATGAAAGAACTACGTATAGGTAGATCATAATTTCACTAGAATTGGAATAAATGTCATAAGATTTATAGAAATTCAAATATAGAATTTGAATTCATACAATTGAGAAGAATCTAGGGCATGGGAGTGAAAGGAACCCCCATTAATAGCTTCACATACCTGGATAAGTTGATCTTACACTCTTCCTTGAATACCCAAAGGAATTTGAAGGAGAATTGATGGATTTTAGCCTTGATCACCCCTAAGAACCTTCGAGTCTTGCATGCATGGAGAGGAGTGATTTAGAATGAGCTAGACACCTTAAAAAATCCTAACTATGATTAAAACGATGTAGTTTAGGGCTTAGGAACTTAGAAATTATGGAAAATCCCTTAATAAATTCAGAGGAAATTGCCCACTACCAGTCCCAACGAGGGACTGGACGAGTCGTGGTCCTGGGGACGACTCATCGCTTGCCTGTCGTGATCAACACTGCCATTTTGCATGTGACGGTCACCATGAGGGACACCATTACTCTTGGTGAATCCAAACGACTCGTGGTGACCAACCCGTTGCCAACACTATCGAACTTCTTCATCCTTTACACCACCCTTGACCACGGGTGACCAAATAGATCGTGGTGCTGACCATGAATCGTGGTCACCCCAAGACATAAATTTTCCAATCATTGTCAAACTCCTCCCACGAGTAACTTAATGACTCGTGGTGCTCCTGATGGGTCACTGGACGACTCGTCCTATGACTTGGTGCAGAAAAATCCTATTTTCTTTGTTTCAACTCCGGGGCTTGATCTTAGGGTTTTTGGGGTATTAAAACTTATTTCCATTTCTATCATCTAGTCTTAGGAACTTTTGGGTTATTACAATAGTTCACATTCAAAGTTTGCCTTAAAGTTCACCGCACACTTGTCCCAATCGCACCTTTCAATTTAAAACGCATATAAGTATGTACCCCAGTGAAGTGATGCCACTCACACAAAGAGAGAATTCCCTTCATTTTTCGTACATTTCACACATAGGGACTATAGGATAAATCAGATATGCTCACTCTCACAAGTAAATTCATATGCATACAAATTGACCCATAGGCTAGCCCTTCTGTATGTCGTCACTAATGTAGAGTTGCTAAACTCAAAACCACTAAGGACTTGTGAGTTATAATGATGGTTAGGTTACAGCCCATAAATGTTTAGTGATTATGTGATATTTGTATGCTATGTTAAGGGAAGTACGTGTCACGCCCCAAAACTGGGGTAGGGCACAACTGGCACTCGATTCATGATTTATCGAGAAGCCACTATATAGAGTCCAAAAATGTAACACTAAGGCCAACCAAGCCACCTTTCACAACCAACCAAGATAAATATTGTACCCATAAGGTCTCAATAATAACTAATAAGCAATCCGGAAAGCCGAAAAGGCTGCAATAAAGCTAAACATAGCAATGGAAACCAACATGACTACACAACCAAAACTACTATACAAACTAGTCCACATCTGCCTCTATAGAGTGAAAAAACTGAAATGCACGGGACAGGGCCCTAGCCTATGCTTGTTATACACAAAACTCAAAATAGACAAAACTAGGACATGGCTCCTGGAAGAGAGGAGCATATCACTATTCCGCTAAAATCTGGCTTCTATTGCATTTGATGATCTGAGCGTCAGCCTATACCGGCAACACGATTGCTGGAGGGGTCCCTAGATGAAGGGACATCAGTACGAATAAAATGTACTAGTATGTAAGGCTAAAAACTATAAAATATAATATAACAATGATAACTAAGCTAGAAATGAGGAATAGTAAAAACCCAAAATCCTGAAAATTGAAACCTTATAATAACTCAATATTGAAGTGTAAATACAACCATTTAATGCACAATAAAAATTATAACTAAAATGCCAGTGGCCAGCGACCATAAAATCCATATAAAATCGCCCAGCAAGTGTGCCAGACCGAGGTAAAAATAAAAATGCCTCCATCCGGTATACAACACCGAATTAAAATTTGTCCAGTCGGTGTACCATATCGAGGCAAAATAAAAATACCTCCAACCGGTGTACCACACCGGGATAAAGTCAATAAATCTTAATCATAATCATAAACGGAGTCGATATGGCTTATACTGGGTTAATTTAATATGCATATCATAGAAATGACGAATACTAAATTTGTTACCTGCATAGGCCTCCTTCATAATGCATAACTGCAAGTGAGCACATATAACAGGTAAAGCTAGAAAATAGAAATTAAATGCATGTATTCAAAACTTGTATAAATCATAAGGGACTGCAGATGACCTAAGAGTTTCGACAAGATTTATAGATCGTTTTCAAAAGGATATTAGAGTTAGGAGACTCGCTAGCTTGTCGTTCAGCTTAAGGGAAAGGGATTATGAAATTTCCCCTTGTTCAGGTATATTTCATAACATACACCTAAGATAAAGGACAACCATAACAAGGCAATCCTAAATAAATAAGCTCATTTACCCTTAATAGCTTGTGATGTCTTTATTTGGCTTAAAATTATTTACCTGTCATCATCTTGGCTGTTTCACCAATTTCAATTAGCAACCAGACCTTTAAACATATTTAACATAACACACACACATATACAAAAAAAATATATATATATATATGTATGTATCTATATATACAGTAAGGACCAGCTAATAATGGCCGCGCTGAGGGGTCTCTAACTCGATGTACAACACGATAACAATCAACATGATATCCCACTTTAAATGCCTCACTTAGGCTAGACATAATCTCAATATTTAACCTCAATCAAACATGAAAGTTTAAATGCATAAATGAAGCTTAACGTACTGCCTCAAGACTTGTAACGAGGTTTCTGGCTCATCCAATTCACAATGCACGAATCGTGCTTAAAAGAACGATGGGCATGGTGTTTTACATGCCTTTCTCCTATGAACTTTTCTTTAGCCGATTTTCTATTTTAATGATCAGCCTTCAACCTCCTTAATCAAGTGGATTTATTGGTCAACAAAAATCTTAATCTATTGAACAAAATGAAGCTTTACCAAAGGTAGTCACAACAGCAACAACAACATACAACAACTTCAACAACATTTAGCCATTTTCTCTACTAGTTTTCACTAATTTTTTAGGGAGAAACCAGAGGAAATTTTACCTTAATTCAGCTGTAATTCTTCCCCTAAATATGAATTATAATTCCAGCAAAAGAAACAGCCAAAAAGCCTAAGGAAAGTGAGAAAAACTCAGCTTAAAAATAGTCCATTGGCAGCTCACTTAGCTGCTAATTTCCGTCTTTCTGCTTTGCAATTTGAGATATTTAAAGGGGGGAAAATCCTTATCTTTCCTCTTGGTTTCAATATCTATTCAAAGATGGATATACATAAGAAGTCCAAACAGATTTTGGAACTCATAAAACCACCCTCAAAACCTTCAAAAAGCGAGCTCCAAAATAGCCCCTAGCACACTTGGCAAAGTATTCTCAACTTGTCTTGTGATTTGCTTGAACATTAGTTGATGTTTCATCCTTGATTTTCTTTGTTCTGGCTGTTGAAATTGAGAGAGAAATAGAATCCTTAGCAAGCTGGTCAATTTAGATTAAGATGGAAATGCTCTCTACAAGTGAAAAAAATCTGACTTTAAGTAAATTAGGCAGTGGAGGCGCTAGGGCGTCATGCCCGTGTCACCACTCGGGGTACTTTGGTAAAATACCCATAACTTCTTACTCCAAACTAAGATTGATGAGTGGTTTGATTTTCTGAAAAATAGACTCAATGACTTTAATCTGATGTGCTGTGGAGCTTCTAATTCATTATATATTGGGAGATATGATCGTTTAAAGTTGAAACCTTACTTATGAACTTCACATACTATCTGCTTTTCAATTCACACTCATTTCCCTTGCCATCTACGACCAATATACAACCCGCACTTTTCTTAACATAACATAAAAACATCAAATAATCACCAAAACTTTTTCGAGGTGTAACATTCTCCCCCCTTAGGAACATTCATCCTTGAATGGAAATTAATTTTGTTTAATATGCTTCAAAATATATACTCAGTAGCTTAGGTATCAAACACATACCTCAATATCTCATCGACATCATGAATAGGTGAGGATATTTCTTCTTCATTTCCTCCTCAGCCTCCCAAGTTACTTGCTCAATGTTATTACTTTACCATAATACTTTAACCGAGGCGACTTATTTGGTTTAAAGTTTCCTGACTTGCCGGTCAAGAATCGCAACTGGGACCTCGGTGTAAGTCATATCCTCATAAATCTGAAAATCATCAATAGGCATAACATGGGTTGGGTCTCCTATACGCTTCCACAACATCGATACATGAAATACTGTGTAGACTGTTTCTAGCTCTGGAGGCAACTCCAACTCATAGGCTACTTTGCTTATCCTACGGATAACTCTTTAAGGCCCAACATATCTAGGGCTCAGCTTGCCCTTTCGGCCAAATTGCATGACGCCTTTCATAGGTGACACTCTCAAGAAGACCCAATCATCAACGGAAAACTCTAATCCTCCACGACGTTCATCCACATAACTCTTCTGCCTGCTCTGGACCATCTGAAGTCTATATCTAATAAGTTTCACCTTGTTAATATCCTACTGCACTAACTGCGGCCCTAATAACTCTGTCTCACTGAGTTAAAAACATCCCACTAGCGACCTACACTTTCACCCATATAAAGCTTCATATGGAGCCATCTGAATACTCGCCTGGTAACTATTATTATAGGATAACTTAATCAAGGAAACATGATCATCACAGCTTCCACCAAAATCTAAAACATTGGAACGCAGCCTATCTTCAAGTGTCTGAATGACGTGTTCAACTTGTCCGTCTGTCTGAGGATGATATGTAGTACCGAGGCTTACCTAAGTGCCCAGGCCTTTCTGGAAAGACTTCCAGAAGTTTGCTATGAACTGAGTACCTCTGTTAGAAATAATAGATAAAGGGATGCCATGTAGGTGAACTATCTCCCGTATATACAGCCTGGCATAATCCTTTGCGACATAAGTCATCCTTACTGGCAAACAGTGAGCTGATTTATTCAATCTGCCTACAATTACCCAAATAGAATCATGGTTCCTGCTTGTTCAAGGAAATCCTGTAGTAAAAATCCATATTAATGACCTCCCATTTCCAGGCTGGAATTTCTATATCCTGCACTAGACCTCTAGGCCTTTGCTGCTCGACCTCCACCTACTGGCAATAGGGACACATTCACAAGACCTGTGATGTCCTTTTTCATGCCATTCCACTAATATAGCTGCCTCAGGTCACGATACATCTTCGTGGCACCTGGGCGTAATAAATATCGAGAGTAATGAGCTTCATTCACAATATGTTCCCATAGGTCACCCATATTAGGTACACATAGATAGCCCTAGTATCTAAGAACTCCATCGGGTCCACAATAAAATAGGCTATGCTTCTTCTGGGGTATACTGTCTCTCAGTAAGACTAAATCTGGATCATCGTCAAAACACCCCCATTTTCGGCATCCAGTAACCGAATCTCTAAGTCAACCAACTTCTATAGAGTTTTTTCTATTTCAATCCTGTCAACATGAATATGGATCAAGCAGCCCATAGACTTGCAACTTAGCACATCAACTACAATATTCCTTGTCTGGATGATACAGGATACTAACATCATAATTTTTCAGCAATTTTAACCACCTTCTCTGGTGTAAATTCAACTCCTTCTACTGGAATAGGTACTGAAGGCTCTTATGATCCATAAAAATATCAACATGCACCCCATATAGGTAGTGACGCTAGATCTTTAATGCGAACACCACCACTGCCATTTCTAGATCATGGATAGGGTAATTCTGCTCGTGCTTCCTCAGCTGCCTCGAACCATAGGAAATGACTTTGTTGTGTTACATCAAAACACAGCCTAAGTCGATCCTGGGGCATCACAATAAACCACATAACCCTTTGTACTTTCTGAAAGTGTCAAGACAGGTGCTGAGGTCAACCTATCTTTCAACTCTTGAAAACTATGCTCACACGCCTCTGACCACTGAAACTTAGCTGCTTTATGAGTCAACTTTATCAATGGCGTGGATAGTAGTAAAACCTTCTACAAATTTGTGATAGTAACCTACCAAACCCAGAAAACTATGAACCTCTATAGGATTAAAGGGTCTGGGCCAACTCTTGACTTCCTCTATTTACATACTATCCACTCTTATACCTTTAGTTGTAATTACATGACCAATGAAAGCCACAGATGGTAGACAAAATTCACACTTAGAAAATTTAGCATACAACTTGTGCTCCTAGAGAGTCTGTAACATAGTCCTCAGGTGATCTTCATGCCTAACCTCTGATCGTGAATAAATCTGGATGTCATCAATAAAGATAATAAGGAATACATCAAGGAAGAGCCTAAACACCGTATTCATCAAATCCATAAAATATTTTGTGGCATTAGTAAGCCCAAATGACATCACTAAGAACTCATAATGGCCATATCTGGTTTTGAAAGCAGTCTTAGGGATACCAACTTCCCTAACCTATAACTGATGGTACCCGAATCTCAAATCAAAATTTTAGAAGCATTTCCCTGTAACTAATAAAATAGGTCATCAATCATGGGAAGTGGGTACTTGTTCTTAATCATAACCTTATTCAACAGGTCTTTCGCACAAAGAGCACTGGTGCACCCCCAGGGCGATACACTAGGTTGAATAAATCCCTTCTCGAGTAGATCTCTCAACTGCTTTTTCAATTCCCTTAGCTCTGCTGGAGCCATTCTGTAAGGAGGGATCAATATAGGATGAGTACCAAGAAGTAGATCAATAGAAAATTCTATCTCCCTTTCAGGAGGAATTCTAGGCAAATCCTCTGGAAAGACCTTAGGCAAATCATTTACAATATGAATTGACTGGAGAGTCGCAGGCTCACATTCCAAGTTTCATACCTGAACCAAGCAAGAAATACAGCCTTTGGGTATCAACTTATGAGCCTTAAAGTATGAAATAAACTTACTTTTAGGCATAGCAGCATTACCTTGCCATTCTTGGACTGGATTGCCAGGAAAATGGAATCTAACAACCTTGGATCTGCAATCAACATTAGTATAACATGCCGCCAACCAATCCATATCCATAATTACATCAAAATCAACCATTTCAAGCTCAACTAGATCAGCTAAGGCTGGTCTATCACATACTAATACTACACAGTTCCACTCGTCTAGCAACACAGATTCACCCAGCAAATTATATAGATAATAACTCAGGGACTGTCTCAAACTGATTCGCAACCAATGATGCAACATAAGAGAGTGTAGAACCA
The DNA here is from genome assembly GCA_035772735.1 of Datura wrightii. Classification (NCBI taxonomy): domain Eukaryota; kingdom Viridiplantae; phylum Streptophyta; class Magnoliopsida; order Solanales; family Solanaceae; genus Datura; species Datura wrightii. Next base: position 119,152,824 of record JASDFA010000010.1, on the reverse strand, counting down.
AGATCAAGAAATACATATACTGCATGAGAATAAATAATCAAGTACCTGTAACAATATCAAGTGAGGCCTCCTGGTCCTTCCAACCTCCCAAAGCATAAAACTGATTCTAGGTTTCCCCAAAACCAGAAAACTCTCTCCCTCTGCCTCTTCCACGGCCTTCTTCCAACTGAGGATCAGGTCTCGGAGGTCAAACGGAGGATGACAAAGCAGCTGTTGATCGTGCCTGATCTGGCTGGACCCTATCTGAATAATCCTTGATAAAGTGCCCTAGATACCCTCAACGATAGCATACATTCTACCCCAGACGGCACTGACCTGAATAAAAATCTCCCGCACTAAGGAAAAGGCAGCAATGGTGGTCTCCTTGGCCCCACCCGCTCCTTCCATTGAGAGCGAGACGGAGTTTGGTCCTAGTCTCTTCTATGTCCCTTAAACTAAGGTGGGCCACTCCCTACAGGCCTAACTAACTACCTGGATGACTAAACCCCCAGGTCACCCTGCAGCTCTCTATAAGGACCCACTGTTATACCCCAAAAACTCAAAGATCAAACCTAGGAGTTGAAACAGAGAAAAATTAAAAATTTGGCATCAGGTATCAGAATGGGTCGTGAGGTGACCCATGACAGCAACCCACGAGTCATGATGTGACTCATGGTGAGGATCAAGTGATGAGTTGAGAATTGGAAAATATGATCCCCACGGACGTGACCACAACTCGTGGTCAAGCCCCATGAGTCCTTAGATCTGTCATGGGGAGTGGTGATTGAGAAAAGAGGAAGAGCAAGACAGGGTACCTAATGGAAGGCACCCACGGTCATGGTCAGTCACCATAATTCGTGGAGTAAGCCATGGCCAGCTGGATAAAAATTATTTGAAGTCATAGATAGTGTACCTGACGAGTGGAGACCACGAGTCGTGGTCACTAGGCAATGAATTGTTATTTCACTTGTGTGGGGACCTGAAGACCTGATAAGCAGTGTACTCGACGGATCATTCCACGAGTCATGGCCAGAGAGGACGAGTCATCATGTCCATCGTGGGAACTACTTGGTAGTTAAATTTTGTGAATTTAGTAAGGCCTTTTCCATAATTCCTAAGATCCTAAGGCCTAAACTACGTCTTTTTAAGTTATGAATGATGTCTTTTAAGAGGGTTAAGTTCATTATAGGATATATTCATTTATTCATGCAAAGATAGAAGGTTAGAGGGGGTGATCAAGCTTGTTCTTCTCCAAATTCCTTTCAATTCCTCTCGGACAATCAGAGAAGTGTAAGAATCACCTACCAATAGCTATGTAGGGTTATGAACGGGTGACTCCTTTCACACCCATGTCCAATCGCTCCCTAAATCATGAGTTCTCTATGTCTAATCTATGGGGTTTTAACGCAATGCATGAATTTCATAATTCTCTACATGGGTATGATTTAAATATGTTTCTACTATCGAATTATGAAGTATGGGCAAGTTCTATATTGTTTTCAATGAAAAATCATATTTCTAGTTATATGAATTAAAAAGCCCATTGATGAGAAGTTCATGAAAGATGAGATTTGTGATTATGTATGATTATGATGAGATATTATGATGAAAAGCATGTTTTCAAGCTACCCATATTTATAATCATGTTTTCGATGAGAATTAAATATTTTTAAGCATGAGAAAGTATTGGGCAATGCCCACATGTTCAAGTATGATTTATGACATCTTGAATTAAGCTTACCACATGGTTTTGGAGCTAAGACTCCCAATTATCTTTCAATTTGTGGTATGGTTGAGTTAAAGCTTCTCATATGCATGATTTCATATTTGAGATGTATTTGATTATGGAACTTCATCAATAGATGATGTTGAGCTTCGTTGAAAAACGATGGAGAGCAGATGCATGTTTTTAGGAGTAGTGTCTAGCATCGAGTAGGCTAAGGGTCGATCATCCTATGCCTCAGAACTACGCGCCAATATAGGTTTATTCTTATATATATGACTTCGGGACCTCCCTTCTGAGCTATCTCCTTCCCTATTGGGCCATGAGCTTGATATCGATATCATGATATTGTCCCTAGCCCTAGCAAGGCTTTGTATGGCTCTACCCACTTGAGTGTGATAGTTGAACCACGTAATATTTATCGTGGTATGTCGGTTAAACAACGAGTCTCCCATTGTTCCTCATGATTTCAGTTGTGCATGTTTATCATTCATGAGATTTTTATATCTATACATGTTCCAAAGAAGGTTTGACTCAATGTTCAGTTTTACTCATGACTATCAGATTTTAGCTTTTAGTCAATCGATTTAGATATGATGTTGTTATGTTATGATGAGATCATGATTTCAGAAAGAATGCATGCAAGCCCTACTCTCAGATTCTTATTATTTACGTTTTACATTATGCATGTCTTTAAATGATTTTACTTATTTAAGCGGTTTACTTACCTTGCGTACTCGGTACATTCCACGTACTGACTGCATACTCTATGTTGTATCATTTCATGATACAGGATCTGGCTTTCAAGCTCATCCCCATTCACAGTCAATCTTGAGAGTTAGCATCTTATGTTGTTGGAGAGTACTCATCTTCCCAGGTCTAGACTTATTTGAATTTCCTTTATGTATTTCAGTTTCAGCTTTATTGAGTTAGTTGGGGTCTTGTCCCATCAACTCGTCATGTTTAGGGGCTTTTCAGACAAAAGATGTATTCAGCTTCAAATTGTGTATTCTGATGTTATGAGTAATTTATGCTTCCCCTATGATTATCTTATTGATTCATCAGTTTTATCGGTTTAGTTAGATGTATCTTCCTGACATGGGTCGGCTTGGAGCCCCTTAGGGCTCCTTTTCCCGTGTTGCGATCCGGGCCTCCGTCCAGGTCGTGAAAAACTTGGTATCAGAGCAATAGGTTTGAAGTGTCGTAAGGTGTCTGAAAGCCACATTAAGTAGAGTCTTTCATGGGTGTGAAGTGCGCCACACTTATGATGAAGAGGCTACGAAACATTTAGGAAATATTCTCTTCTTTCATGATCTATGTCATTTGATGAAAAGTCTTTCTATCCCTATAATTCATGCTATTCGTGATTGCAGAATCATGGCTCCTTGAAGAGTAAATGGTAGAAGGAATTGGAATAGAGAAGGCCACAAGGATGGCAATGGAAACGGGCACCAGTATTCCTGTTGAGACTGCTCAGCAACGGCGCCAACCGCTTGTTGACAACTGCCCGAGCGCACACGCAAGTGTAGGTGGTCTTACAAGTAATACAGTGGCCCTTTTTAAGAGCCGGATGTCGAACCCATAGGGACTGGACCAATTCAGCTAATTATCAAGTTCAAGTGTGATATTAACTTTCACAAGTGTTGATTTAGACTTTTTCGATAAAGTTTAATTAAGTCTAGGGGTGGTCACAAAAATACTCTGAAAACATTCAAGAAGCAACTAGGGCTAACGCCAGATAATCATGCGATACTACGCTTTGTAATGGTTTAAGTATGGAATTATCAATTGTCATCTCACATAATTACAATTGCATGTTCATGGTCTTTCGATCCTCTAAACACGACAAACTAGCCTCACAACTACATCATTGAGCGGGGATGTGACATTCTAGTTCATGGGAAATTCAATTACGTGGATGTGGTTTGCGGGGTTTATGCTCTTGATTAGGGACTTTCGTACCTCTAAGCATTTAACTCAACTTAGCTTCAAAACTACTTCTTCGAGTGGTGATGTGTTAATTCTAAGTTGGTGTCTAACTCATCCCGTTTTAGTAACCAAGCAAGGAAAATTAGGTATAATCTCTTATCCTAACCGCAAATTATATCGTAAGATATAAACTTGCTCCCTACATTCTTTGTTCTTGCCTAGGTTTACTTTCTCAAGCTTTTACCTAGGTGTAACATGTGTGTTTTCATGGTGATCAATCATAAAAACAACCATAATTAAGAATGTAAGACAAAACAACAATCAATAACTTAAAACCAAAATAAAATCATGTATTCACAATCATACCATATGGTTTCAACCCTAGAGGAAGGGTTCTAGCCACTCAAGTTCGTATAATTACAAGAAAACATAATTAAAGTAACGTACTTACAAAAATTGGTAGAAGAGAAGATGAAATTGATGAACCCTAGGTGAGTTCTCCCACTTCTCCCTTCACTCCTTAGCAGTTTTTAAGAAATAAATCGTGATAAAATGTTTTTAGGAGCTAAGGGACCTATTTATAGTAAATGAGAAATATACAAAATTATGCCCGACATGAAATAGCTCCATGGCACGGAGGTGAACGCGCTAATTTTTACCTCCGTGACATGGAGGAATCGCGGAAGCACACTGGAAAGCGCCTAAAAATGACATTTGGCTGAAGCTTGCCGCGATGGCTGGCGTGGCATGCTGCCTGTCTAGCGCGATGGCCCGCGTGACACGGCCACTGTCGCGCAGATTGACTGGCATGGCACAGCGCTGGCGCGCAGGTGGCCTGCTTGCTACCTTCTTCTCGCGCCTGGCAATGGTGTGGCACAGCGCTGGGCGCGGCACACACACAGCTTGGCACGCTACCTGGCGCGGCGAGCCTTGCCAAGGCATGGTTCCTTGCCGACTTTTGTAATTTTCTTCCCGTTCCATTTCTCCACTTCACCCATCATAGATTAGTTCCTCAAATTCATTTTAAACCTACAAAAACAAGAACTAATCATGTTGGTTAGTATATATCTTCACATTTACATAATATTACATGAGAATGTATATAAATAAGTAAATAAACAAGACGAAACTAAGTTACAAAGTATCACTTGGGCATGCCATTTTGCCCAAGATCACCTACCCCACACTTATAGCCTTGTTCGTCCTCGAACAACCCTTTTACATCTCATGTAAATGAAGACTCACACATAACTAATTTAACAAGATAATTCAAGCTACGACTATAATGATTATTTAAGATAACAAGTTAAAAGTAAAGCATGCACAATTTAATCATTAAAATGATATATAACTACATTAAGACTTCCTAACCTCAAGAATCGACTCTCAATCTTAGCAACTTCATGCAAATCAACCAATCAAGAAATCCGACATGAATGTTATCTTTCATTAAACATGTGCCCTCACAACAATAGAGTTACCCATTTTTACTCACAAATTTTCAAAACACATGTATAGATAAATGAATCGAATTATGCTTACTCTCTCAAAGAATTCGCATGCATCATGTAGTGAACCATAAGCTTGCCCTTAGTGTTTTACTCCACTAATTTAAGGATGTATGAACGTAAGATCAAGTAGGACTTAATGGGTTGTAATGTAAGCCAAGGGACGGGTAGGTAATATTGTGGATAATAACAGTGGCTATCTTCCCCAAGCGTTTCTAATAACTTCAACCTTCATTAAGGACATCTTTTTTCTTACTTCCTCCTCATTCTTTTCACTCTTGAATTTTCTCTTCTTGTTCCCATTTCTTTAAGAACACTTAGCTTATTCGTAAGGGGTACTTAAGCAACTTTTTCATTTATTTATTTCTTACTCCCTACCAATAATCAAGCATTTTCAAACAAGTGCACCCTTGACCTTTCTCACTTTTACAACTGCTACTTTTCCTTCTTTTTCATGCTTCTCACTCCTTCACTCTTTCGGATTTTTCACTTGAGCGCTTAGGAGTTTTGGATCAAATTCAAGGCTTATGAAAGAAAAAGGATTAAGCTTATGTTGTAGCCATCAAAAAATAGGCTTAAGGCTCAATGGGGCTCACTAGGATTCAACATTCAAGGTAGGTAAAGTGAGGGATAAAAATTAGGTTCATTCAAGTAAATGCCTAAATCATCTCCTACAGTCCACATCCTTCATTTCGTTTTATATACACACCAGGAAAGTTCTAGACATTCCACAATAGCATGAAATATTCAAAAAACTTACACTCATAGCACATGCTCAATTCAAGACACATTCAGCAGACTCTTAACTCAGCTAATCACAAGAATTCAAAATTAAGCTTCAATCACATCGAGTCAAATTCAAGAGCCTAAGTGTCTCAAACAAAGTTATACACTTCTTACATGATTCAACACTAACCACCACTTGTATCTTACAATCATGTATAGCACATAACAAGATCATCAAGCCATCAATTAGCTACGGGTTCAAAAATAAAAACCTATTGACTAATTTTCCTCAAGACGGTCGTCATCCATCCATCGTCGGAAATAGTCTCTAACTATGACTAAAGACATTATACATAGACAAAGAAAAGTTTTTTATTATTCTTTGGTTCAAAGACCCCCCGTCGGAAAAGAACCGAAAAGAAAAACCAATGGGTGATGAAGTCATGCTTAATTAAAAAAATTTGTTCCGATATTTCTCCCAAGCACTAATTCACCAAAAATCATTAAGCACAAATTTAGATTTTTCTCACCCCACACTTGAATCATGCTATGTCCCCAAAGCATCTAATTAAAATGAAACAGGATGAGAAATACTCCTTGGCTTCTATGTCTAGCTAACAACATGTTTTTCTTCATTTTTGCAAAAGTGGGTATTCGACCCCACACTTTTTATCTTCCATGCTTCTTAGATTTCTCCTCCACGGGTACTTAGACTTCCCCTCTTTCTGTGTCTAACTTTCCACCAAAAACAACACAATTTGAAAATAAACAAAAACACACAAACAAAAATCACAAATTGTACCTGTTGTGCCCTTGGGTTGCCTCCCAAGCAGCGCCTTATTTTACATAGCGGCACGAGGTGAACTATCCTTTTCAGGACATCCTCATACCTGGGTTCCCTTTTAAGAACCATCTACTTTTCTTTTGATGTTTAGAGGAAACAGTCTCCACTATGTTCCTCTCTTCCTCCAACTTCTTATCAAACTGAAGCCCCTTATCAGACTTGGGCTGAACACTTATCATTACCTTTGGCAATAAACCTGTGGAATCTACCACCCCACACTTATCCTCTGACAACACACTCACCTTACAAAGGTTTCTGTAGTGTGTGGGTGGGTTCATTTCTTGGTATACTCGGAAGAGTTCTTCTTCATCCTCGACCCTCATTTTCAGGGTCCCTGCTCTTAAGTCAATTACCGCTCCTCTGGTGGCCAAGAATGGTCGTCCTAAGATTAAGGGTACCTGGTCATCAACATGAAAATGTAAGATAATAAAATTAGCGGGTATAATAAACTTACCCAGTTTGATGAGAAGGTCCTCTATGATTCCATCTAGTGCCACTCACGACCTATCCGCCAGCTGCAACATCAACCTTGTTGGCCTCGGTTTCCCCAACCGCATGGTGTTAAATAAAGATAGGGGCATTAGATTAACTGCTGCCCCTAAATCACATAAAGCTCGTAGCACTTCATCTTTACCAATTTGTATGGGGAGGGTAAAACTCCCTGGGTCTTTGAGCTTCTTAGGAATCTTGCTCAATACCCTGTGACTGCACTCCTTTGTCAGTGCTACTGTCTGGACATCCACTAATCTCACTTTTTTAGCCATCACATCCTTCAAGTATTTAGCATACTTGGGCATTCCCTGCACAACATCAATAAGAGGCAAATTTATGTGAAGTTCTTTGAAAATCTCAAAGAACTTTTTGAAGCATTCCTCCTCCCTGCTCTTTCTGAATCTCTGAGGAAATGGTGGTGGTGGTCTTTGTGCTGGATGCAATGAATATTGTGAATTTTTTTGCACAGCACTCTGATTCTCTCCTTGGTCAGTGGATGATCCTTGTCTAACCAACTCCGGCTGCACCTCATTTCTCTTCTCTTAAGTACCGCATCATCTACTTGTTTGCCGCTCCTTAGACTGATGGCGTTGACCTGACGGGGGTTAGGATCTGTGTCAGTTGGTAGTCCTCCCTGCGGTCTCATATTTTGAGCAGCTGCTATCTGACCCATCTGTTTCTCTAGATAGCGGGTGGCCAACTGCTGATTTTTTAAGTCTGATGCCATCCTCGCCTGATTTTCTGCTAACTGAGTCTGGGTCTCCATGATTTTCTGCAACGTTTCCTCAAAGTTTCTGCTTAACTGGCCATCATTCTGCCTATTTTGCTGATACTGTTGTTGTGGAGGTTGCTGATAACTTTGCTTTTGATGTCAACCCCAAGAAAAATTCGGGTGGCTCTACCAATTTTTATTGTAGTTGTTTCCAAAATTCTGAGTGTTCCTCTGCACATTCCCAACAAAATTTACTGATTTCGGATTGTCTCCACAAGATTCTGCATCCACAAATTTCACACCAACTCGGAGCTTGCTGGACTGCATTAACCTGACCCTGCTGTTGGTTCATACTCAGTTTATTGAGCTGAGTCATAATCTGATGCTGGAATGAAGCTAATTGTGCCGCCAAGGCATTCATACCATCTACCTCTATCAACCCTGCTTTCTTTCCTGCTCCTCTCGATGACTCACTGTGCCATTCTAGATTTCCTTGAGCAATTCTATCCAACAGCATGTACAGCTTATCATACGTCTTCTCTAAGGCTTGCCCACCTGATGCAAAGTCTAGCAAGATTTTCGTGTGTGGGTCTAGACCTTCTACAAAGGTATGGGCCAGCACGTCATTGGATTGCTGGTGATGGGGACAGTCTCTCAGTAATGACTTGAATCTCTTCCAAGCCAAATATAAGTTCTCATCAGGCCTCTGCTTGAAACTTAGTATTTCACTTCTCAATTTTGCAGTCTTGCCTAAAGGAAAGAATCTGATTAAGAACTTCTTCGCCAAATCATCCCAAGAAGTTATGGAGTTTGGTGGCTCAACTTTCAACCACCTTTTGGCCTCTCCCAATAATGAAAATGGGAAGGGGGTAAGTCAGACATAATCTATGGACACTCCAATGGGGACAAAAGTGTCACTAATCTCTAAAAAGTTCTATAAGTGTTGTTGTGGGTCCTCATGTGCCATCCCAGTGAATTGACCACTCGAATGTAACAGCTGCACCATGTTCTGTTTCAATTCAAAGTTCCCTCCAGGTTTCGGTTTACGGATACTAGAGTTTTTTTTTTTTTTTTTTTTTTTTTTTTTTTTTTTTTTTTTTTTTTTTTTTTTTTTTTTTTTTAAGTAAACGCCCTTGTCGCGGGCAGGGGCTGAGCAACACCCCCAGGCCTTATCATAAATAAAAACAACAAAACAACAAAAATAAATACATGGAGGGGGACATAAACCTTACCTCCGATTTAATGGTGGTTCATAGGTCGGCCATCCTACTAAGAACAGCCAACCCATCCCCGTTACCGAAATGAAATCCTGGAAACTATGCACCTAACGGAGAGGACTCCTCTCCAATACATAAGTTCTAGGAAAGCAATAAATGAGGGAGACTCTCCCCTTACATAGTAAGAAAAGAAAGTCATAAAAAAGCTAAGAACTCATGGTGGTTTCTTGATTCTCTTCAACTTTCTTCTTCTGAAGTTTGCCATGCCAATTTTGTCTAATTTGTAGTGGCCTCTCGCTTCTCTCGGCATGTCCTGCACGCTGTGAAAATGGTGGGGAGTGTCCAGGTCGTGACTATACTTCGAAAGAGCATCTGCCGTGAAGTTTCCTTCTCTATATGTATGCTTACTTTGAAAGTACTCCAACCCGGATGTGAGGTTCTGCAGTTCCTCTATGTATTTTTTGATATTCCACTGAGGTTCGATGGAGTTGGTGAGCCATTGTAAGAGCAGGTATGAATCTACCTCCAATATGACTTTAGTATAACCCTGTAAAATGCACCAACGAAGCCCATAAACCGCTGCTTGGATTTCCGCCTGGTTGTTAGTACCTGTACCTAAAGGGGAAGCAAAAGCAAATATCAAATTCCCTTTGTGGTCCCTAAGAATACCACCTGCTCCTATTCTTCCCGGGTTATCGAGAGCGCTGCCGTCTGTGTTAAGCTTGACTAGAGGATGAATCGGTTTGATCCATTGAACTCTAATCACCTTAACTTCATGCTGACATTTCTCCACCAAATTACTCAAATCTGACCATTTAGACGGCCACGTGATATAAGGAAAGGTGGTGACTAGCATGCTCCAAATGTCCCTGCAGATAGAGTATTTGACCCTACTTGAATTTGACTTCTTGCTGCCATATTTGCTAGCGCATCTGTTCTTCCAAAGGTTCCAGCAGACAAATATGGGCGTAGCCTGAAGGATGAGTTTGTGAACCTCACTGTTATGTTTGGACGTCCACCAGGTCATAAGCAGGCTTCTCAACGACGTAGCTCCCTGATTAATTCCCAGCGGGTCAGAAAAATACTTCCAGATATATTTAGCAAAGTGGCCTGTTACGAAAATGTGCTCTATGTTGTCCAGACCAGGTCTGTAGCAACAAGTACATTCCGCTGGTACACCCCCAAAGGTAACAATTTTCTCATTCGTAGGTAATTTTGCTCTTAAAGCTCTCCAGAGAAGAAAAGACACCTTAAATGGTATACTTTTTTGCCAAGTGGAAGTATTAGTCAGCGTTCTGTTCCTTTTCCTTCTGACTAAGTCCCAAGCCGAGGTACAAGTAAAGTTCCCATGGGTATTTAGTTTCCACACAGGTTGGTCGGGAACACCCTGTTGAAACTGAACTTGTGTGTTGAGAATTTGGTGAACTAAGTGAGGCGGAGCATGACGAGTCACCATATCCTCATTCCATCGTCCATTGTCCATGAACTGGGAGACCGTCATGTTGTTGAGCCTCGGTATCGGGTTTTTATGGTAGGCAAGAGGTTCAATTCCCAACCAGTCATCCCACCAGAAATAACATGATCCCGAACGGAGGACCCATTGAATATGTTTTTCTGCCTCAAGCTTATTTCCCATCATATGCTTCCAGACTAAAGTTTGGCCAGTATCCCACTTTTTACTCACTGGATTAGCCCTTTGGCAGTACTTAGCTTTGAGGAATTTTGCCCATAGAGAGTTCTTGGTTCTAAAGCTCCACCACTGTTTATACTGCAAAGCAAGACAAACATCTGGCAGCTGCCTGAAGCCTATGCCCCCTTCCTCGTAAGGGTAGCAAAGATTTTCCCAAGAGGCCCAATGGTATTTCGTCCTCTCAGCTTCCCATCCCCAGAAGAAGTTTGCTGTGAGTGATTTGATCTGTCTGAGGGTGGTTTTCGGAGGTGAGATAGCCGACAGAGTGTGAATAGACAGAGATTGCAAGACAAATTTCACAAGCGTCGCCCTTCCTCCGAAACTAAGCATCCTAGCTTGCCACCCTCTGATTCTAGCTACAGCCTTAGCCACCATGCCTGAAAAATAAATGATTCTTTGCCTTCCTACGTATAGGGGGCAACCAAGGTATGTGATGGGGCTGTCTTTTTGAGTGAAACCTGTGATGGTCTTGATTCTGCTAATAATATCCTGAGGTGTGTGGGCGGGGACCATGAAGTGACTCTTTTCCTTGTTGATGAGCTGATCGGAGACACTTTCATATGTAGAAAGAACATTCATAATCAGCTGCAAGGTAGAAATAGTCACTGAGGAAAAGATGATAACATCATCGGCAAAGCTGAGATGGTTTATCTGCGGTCCCTTTTTCTCCATGTGAAACCCCTGGTATAAATGATGCTGGAGAAGATGATTCATCATCCGAGAAAACACCTCCGCTCCAATGATGAAAAGGGCCGGGGATAGAGGGTCACCTTGTTTCAAGCCCCTAGTGGAGTGAAAGAATCCATGTCTCACACCATTGACTATGACAGAGTACCAATTGTTAGCCATGATTCTCCAAACCATGTCAATGATGCTCTCACCGAAGCCCATCCTTCGCATCACCAAACAGATATATGACCAGGAGACCCTATCATAAGCCTTGGTCATATCCAATTTGATGACTACATTGTCCCCCTCTTTAGGCCTTTTGATGTTGTGAATAATCTCCTGAGCAAGCATAATGTTCTCCGAGATGCTTCTGCCTTTAACGAACCCAGACTGGTTATCCAAAATGAGATTTGGTAGAATGGGAGCTAACCTTAGGCAAATGAGTTTGGAGATAATCTTGTTGGTGAAGTTGCTCAGACTAATAGGTCTGAATTCCGACAACTTATTAGGATGGTCTACTTTTGGAAGCAGAATCAAACAAGCGTGGGAAAAGTATTTGGGCATAGTTTGACCACAAAAGAATGCCTGAACAACTGCCAGGAGGTCCACTTTAATGATGTCCCAACAAGCTTGGAAGAATCTTCCATTCATTCCATCTGGTCCGGCAGCCGAGTGAGGACTCATGGAGAAAATCACATGTCTCAACTCATCAATGGTTGGCATAGCTTGTAGACTGTTGTTTTGTTCCTCGGTAATCATCCTAGGAATACAATCAAGGACTTCCTCATTAATAGCCCTGTCATTGCCTGTGAATATGTTCTGGAAATATTCACATGCTGCTTTGGCTATAGCTTGGTCACCTTGAAATTCAACTCCACTGTCATCTTGAATCTTATGGATGAATAACCGTCTCCGTCTACCCCTCATCAGAGCATGGAAGTAACTCGTGTTCGCATCACCCTCTTTGAACCAATGCAGTTGTGAATTTTGTTTGAGAATAGATTCTTCTAATTTCATGTACCTGATGTATTCAGCGTTCAGTCCATGTAAATTAGCTCTATTCTCCTCTGTGTTTTCAGTCAATATCTGTTCCTCCGCCATCCTGACTTTCTCTTCACACTCCTTCACAATAGCATAAATGTCACCAAATTCGGATTTTGACCAACTGCTAAGAGTGGAAGCGAGTCTCTTCATTTTCATGTGAAAGACCCACATAGGGCTACCCTTTATTTCTCCACCCCAACAGTTTTCGACAGTAGGTAGGAATGATTGACTATCCACCCAACAGTTCAAAAATTTGAAGTACTTGGTGATGTTCTCCTGTCTTACGGTAAGCTTCATCAACAAAGGACAATGATCAGAACCCACCGAAGGAAGGTGTGTAACCGCGGTGTGAGGCATGGACTCTAACCAGTTATCATTTACCATAGCTCTATCCAGCCTCTTCCAGATTCTAGCTTCCGCTTCTCTTTGGTTGCACCAAGTAAAATTAGGTCCATGAAAGCCCAAGTCCGTAAGGCCACAGGCTTCAATGACACTAATGAAGTCGAAACTTTTATTCATGTTGTATGGTAAACCTCCCATTTTCTCTTCAGGATCAGTGATGACATTAAAATCACCCACCGTGCACCAAGGCAACTTAGTGTCCGCATAACTCATCAGTTTGTCCCAAAGAGGTCTTCTGAGATGGTTTCTACACTTGGCATAAATAAAGGTAGTCAAGAATGTGGTAGGATGTTCCTCATGCTTGATTTCACAAGTAACCTGCTGGTCATCGGATTCTAAGACTGTGCAAGTAACATCTTGAGTCCAAAAGATCCAAATTTTTCCATTAGGGTTACAGGCTGCCTCCTTCATGTTGAGGTACATTCTACAATTGTTGATATGAGAGTTATCCGTGAACGGTTCCAAAATTGTGATCATGGATAACTTGTGCAGCTTGGAGAGATTTTTAATTCTCTCCATAGCACCTTTGGTATGGATACCTCTAGCATTCCATATGATTGTACTAATCATTGGGAACTTTGACTTTGGGATCTGGTTATGGGTCTGTTTGTTATGACAGATGTTCCAGCGGCAGCGCCTTTAGTATAATGAGCTTTATCCTGGTGTTTCCTTGGGGATAAATCTCGTTTGACCGACGCCTGCTGGATTTCATTTGGTTGTTCCGATTCAGTACCGGGACCGACTGTTCTAGTCAAGAGTTGACTGATTTCTTCTTCCTCCTCATTCTCAGCATCTTGGTCCCCTATGGATTGGGAATCTTGGTCAAACTCATCTTCAGAATGTATGACCCTATATTCGTCATCTAAGTCCTCAAGCATTGGTGGAATGGAGTTGAGGACGCATTCCCTAGGAGGGCTTACGTAAGCTTGAAGTGGGGAGACATTTGTGACATCTTGTTCATTGGCTAAACTAAAGTTTGTACCAACTTCCTCCTTATTTCCTTCTTCCTGCCGTAAACATTTGGATTGTTGGGACTGATTTTTGGATTTTTGGGATTCTGGGGATTTGTGCTGATTTTCATGACTTCGAGAATTAGGGGCATTACTGCTCTGTTCAATCATAAAAGGACTTCCTTCATAAGTTCCTTTCAGAATTTCCAACTTCTTTTTAATAGCATCCCTTCTCTTTTTACTTGCCTTGTTTTTGGATTTTGAATTAGAGGACTGCTCCTGGTTAGAACTCTCCTCTAAATTTCCTTCCTCAGTCATATTCTTTTGGAGATTAGTCTGTTGCAGCCCCATATTCTGATCTGAATCCATACCGCGAGCAAGAACAGAGGTAGCAGGAGCTCTAGAGTCGTTCCTAAGGTCTGTGTATTGGTTCTCATGCAAAACATGAGACAAACACCCCCCTTTGGATATCCCTTCCTGCATGTTAGTGGGTTTCTCCTCCAAACCTTCCATACCTCCATCAACTACAGAATCATGGATAACAATAACATCATTATCTTTGGGGGGAGCCATGGGGGAGGGGAGCATTGAGTCAATACCTGTGGTCTTCATTCCACTTCCTTGTTCTGTGTTGATGCCTGCTTTAAGACTATTGGGAATTTTGGGTTTTGGGAGCATTGAGTCAATACCTGAATTTTTGGCCTTATTTCCATTTTGCTGGAGAGTTTGCTTATTGGCTTCTTCAGCCTTGTTATCATTTGGAGTCCCCTTGCTGTTGATCTGCTCCTGTTCATTATGGTTATGGGGAGGGGGTTGTTGAACATGGACTCCATGCTCAACATTACAATTTGGGAGAGAGTTAAGAGACATACCAGATGAGTTTGTCTGAATAGGTCTGTAAACTTGTTTGCTACTTTCCTGAAGTTTTTGATTGTGAGAATTTCCTTTGAAATTCTTTCTCTTCTGTGTTTGCCATTGATCTTCTGGATTTTTACTTTTAATCTCCTCCACTGTTTGCTCTCCCTGCTTGGTACCAGGTGTTTTCCTTTGAGCTTGCGGTTGATCTTCCTTGTAGCCAGCGTTATATAGATTGGATTCTTTTTTCTCTAAATTTGCCTGCTTGATGTTCTTATGAATCTCCACATCTGCGTCCCTTCTTTTCTTAACTTCTTCATCATCTTTCTTTATAGAACAGTCGTTAACCAGGTGACCCTGATGCTTACAGAAAGAACAATAATCTGGTACATCTTCATATTCGATAGCTTGCCATTTTCCTTTTGTGATATCATCTTCATCATACCCCAACCATAAATGGTGAGGTCTATCCTTGGTTAGGTCAATTTGAATTCTCACTTTAGCTACACTTCCTCTAGTCTTCTGGACAGAGGCAGTATCCAAGTACAATGCTTTACCAATTGGAGATAGGAGAGCAGTGAGAAACTCTAAGTAATAACAGTGCCAAGGGAGTTCAGGGAGGGTGACCCATACAGGAACAATCGAAGTATCTTCCTCTGGTGTAAAGGTAGGGGTCCATGTTTGCAATCTCATAAGTTTGCCCTCAATATACATCTTCTGTTTGGTCCACACAGTTATATAGTCATTTTCATTATCTAAATCAATATAAATGTGCCTTGAGTTGAAATGAGCTATTTTGACCCCTCCTGTTAGGTGTGTTTGGAGGATAAAACTTTTTCGAATAAGATCCATCTTTGGCATGGTGCTAGCAAATTTACCAATCAAGGTGAATTTACACCTATCAGCCAGCTTGATCATAAAGTCCTCTTTTTTAAAAATAACAGCCGGAAATCCTTGTTTGGTAGTAATATGTGGTGGAGTAAATTTGATAGGGACATAACTCTTGGCCTGATTAGTTCTAAGAATGGTAGCAAGCGATTGGACAACAGTAGGTGGTGGTGGTTCTTGCTCGGTATTGGATTTATTGTTATTACTAGGTGGTTGAGTGGGGTTGTTGGTGTTCTTATCCTTGGGAAAAAACTGGTTTTCTTTTGTTGGTGGAGGTTGATGATTATCAAAGTTGGACGAAATCTTTGGATAATGATTTTTAAACGTATTTGGATTGGGATTATGATTTTTCCGACCTTCAACAGATGGGGGAATTTTTTTGGGTTCCTCAGGTGCACGTTCACTGTTTGCAGCAGTGTTAGTGGACAGATTTCCATTTTTTTTAACATTGTTGAATTTGTTGTTTTGGGGAGTTGATTTTGTGGTGTTTGAAAAATTAATTTTCTGGTTGGGGGCATTGATATGACTGTTAGAATTGAAATTAGCTTGAGATGGGTTATGAGTGTCTGCCAGAATTCTCCCAGCCATAATATTTTTTGTGCCAGCCGAATCTTCACCCATAATAATATCATTTTGCTCATTCGACCAAACCTGGGGATTTTCTGATAGAATAGTTTGTTCTAAGGTATTATTGATTGGGATATAGGTATTTTGATATTGTTTTTCGATTTTTTCATTCACCCGAACGACAGCAACTTCCGGCAGCCCTATTTTCTCACCCAATGAATTAAAATTCAATAAGGAAGAGAACTTACCTGAAATGGGTATATTTGTTGAAGCATTCTTCACCCCATTTTGCATCGATTTGGACTGGCTGTTTTGGAATTCTAGTTCCATGACATCTCCAAAATTTTCCGGCCAGTTTGGAATAGCCCGTGAGCTTCGATTCAGCAGTACCTGCCCCCTGTAAATTGGAAGATGCTGTGAATTGTTGTTTTTGGGTTGAACACCCAGATTTTCGCAAGCAAACAATTCTGTTTGCTGTTCGTTCACTGTTGCGCCGCCGTCGCCTGAAATAGAACAGGGATGCCGTGGGTTCGAATTATAATTCAATGTGTTTGGCTGGCTGTGGAGGGATGTTAATTGGTTGTGCAGGTGTGTCTCTAGACGGCGCTGCACCTGCTGATGTTCTGCCGCTGCCAGTTTTGCCGGAACTGCACTGCCGGACTGGCAGTCCTTTTCCCCGGAGTTCTGCTCGTCCAAATCCCCTGAAAATTTGTCAAGATGGGCGCTAGGTGATTGGGAACAAACCCCAGTCGTCAGCTGCTCTTGAATCTGGCCGGAAACTGGTGGAAATCCGTCATGAACAGTTCGAAGTTCCGGCGAAATTTTTTTGTTCTTCGGCTGATTTCTCTGAATTTGCGCAGTAGAATGTTGTAAAAATTGTTGTGTTGATAGATCCTCAATAGATGAAGCTTCTCTAGTATGATTTCCATCAAGATTTGATTGGAAAATCAATTGGGTGTTCTTAGAAATTTGGGCAGATTTTTCTTGGGAATTTGCTTGGTTGATCGCTAACTTGTTTTGCGAATTCCCGGAGTTTGGTTTGGAATTTTTTGCTGATTCTTTTTTTGTTGTACTCGTATCGATACGATCTACAAATTCATCTTGTGAATGAAATTTTTTGAGGTCCGGAGGGGGATTTAGCCCCATGGCCTCAAAGAGCTTAATTAAGATCTTCCTAGAGAGAAAATCTTAGGAGGTTCTCATTGAGATCCTTGATTGTAAGGTTTGAAAGTGGATACTAGAGTTCACATTCGTCGCTTGTGGGATTGCCACTTCGCGAACTAGTCTGGCTGCCATTGCTTCCGGTGATAACTTTGCTTGTCCTGCGGGTGGTTGTTGTTGTTGTACCTTTTCTTGAAGTCCTTTCAGCCTTTGCTCAAGAGCTACTCTCCTTCACAAATGAATTTGACGTTCTGGTTCAAGCAATGGTTCAACAAGCTCTCTATTCCTACCCAGCTCGGCAAGACAACTTGTCACCTGCAATAAGTCAGACTAAGGCCAAGTTTCTCAACACTTAAGGAAATTAAAAATCACACAAAAACAAAAAAATTTACTAAATTCGCTGAGTCCCCGGCAATGGAGTCAAAAACTTGTTGAGACTGCGTAGCAGCAGCGCAACCAACTTGTTGACCACTGCCCGAGCGCACACGCAAGTGTACGTGGTCTTACAAGTAATACAGTGGCCCTTTTTAAGAGCCGGATGTCGAATCCATAGGGACTGGACCAATTCAGGTAATTATCAAGTTCAAGTGTGATATTAACTTTCACAAGTGTTGATTTATACTTTTTCGATAAAGTTTAATTAAGTCTAGGGTTGGTCACAGAAATACTCTGAAAACATTCAAGAAGCAACTAGGGCTAACACCGGATAATCATGCGATACTACGCTTTGTAATGGTTTAAGTATGGAATTATCAATTGTCGTCTCACATAATTACAATTGCATGTTTATGGTCTTTCGAGCCTGTAAACATGACAAACTAGCCTCGCAACTACATCATTGAGCGGGGATGTGACATTCTAGTTCATGGGAAATTCAATTACGTGGATGTGGTTTGTGGGGTTTATGCTCTTGATTAGGGACTTTCATACCTCTAAGCACTTAACTCAACTTAGCTTCAAAACTACTTCTTCGAGTGGTGATGTGAAAATTCTAAGTTGGTGTCTAACTCATCGCGTTTTAGTAATCAAGCAAGGAAAATTAGGTATAATCTTTTATCCTAACTGCAAATTATATCGAAAGATACAAACTTGCTCCCTACATTCTTTGTTCTTGCCTAGGTTTACTTTCTCCAAGCTTTTACCTAGGTGTAACGTGTGTGTTTTCATGGTGATCAATCATAAAAACAACAATAATTAAGAATGTAAGACAAAACAACAATCAATAACTTAAAACCAAAACAAAATCATGTATTCACAATCATACCATGTGGTTTCAACCCTAGAAGAAGGGTTCTAGCCGCTCAAGTTTGTATAATTACAAGAAAGCATAATTAAAGTAACATACTTACAAGAAGTGGTAGAAGAGAAGATGAAATTGATGAACCCTAGGTGAGTTCTCCCACTTCTCCCTTCACTCCTTGGCAGTTTTTTAGAAATAAATCGTGACAAAATGTTTTTAGGAGCTAAGGGATATATTTATAGTAAATGAGAAATATACAAAATTATGCCCGGCGTGAAATAGCTCGGTGGCATGGAGGTGAATGCGCTAATTTACCTCTGTGACATGGAGGAATCACGTAAGCACACTGGAAAGCACCTAAAAATGACATTCGGTTGAAGCTTGCCGCGATGGCCGGTGTGGCACGCTGCCTATGCAGCGCGATGGCCCGTGTGACACGGCCACTGTCGTGCAGATTGCCTGGCATGGCACGACACTGGCGCACAAGTGGCCTGCTTGCTGCCTTCTTCTCGCGCCTGGCATTTTTGTGGCACGGAGCTGGGCGTGGCACACGCACAGCGTGGCACGCTGCCTGGCGCGGCCAGCCTTGCCAAGGCATGGTTCCTTGCCGACTTTTGTAATTTGCTTCCCATTCTATTTCTCCACTTCACCCATCACAGATTAGTTCCTCAAGTTCATTTTAAATATACAAAAACAAGAACTAATCATGTTTGTTAGTATATATCTTCACATTTTCATAAAATTACATGAGAATGTATATAAATAAGTAAGTAAACAAGACGAAACTAAGTTATAAAGTTTCACTTGGGCATGCCATTTTTCCCAAGATCAATGCCCCACCAATCCAGGAGCGTGCACCGGAGCCGGTTTCCCATGCTGAGTTTCGGGAGCTATTCATATGCTCGTGCAGGCCTTGACCACAAAGATCAATCAGCAGGAAGTTGTGCATATCCCACAAAATGGAAATGCGGGGGTGGCTTGAGTCAGGGATTTCTTAAGGATGAACCCGCCAGAGTTCCTTGGGTCAAAAGTAGATTAGGACCTGCTTGAGTTCATAGATGAGATTGTGAAGATCACCTACGTCATGGGGGTGAATGGAGTTGAGTGTGCGGAGTTGGCCTCGTATCAGCTGAAAGGGGTTGCACACATATGGTTTCGTCAATGGAAAGATAGTAGGGTTGCCGGAGCAGGTCATGTCACTTGGGAGGAATTCCATGTTGCATTCTTAGATCGGTTCTTCCCTCATGAGATGAGGGTGCTAAAGGCAGTTGAGTTTGTAAATCTGAAGCAAGGGAGGATGACGGTGCAGGAGTATGCACTTGAGTTCACCCGCCTGTCAAAGTATGCCCCAGAGTTAGTGGCTGATCAGAGGGCGCGAGAGAATAGGTTCGTTCATGGAGTGGCGGGCTATTTGGACAAGGATTGTAGGACCTCCATGCTCCACCAGGATATGGATTTCCCTCGGATAGTCATGTACGCCCAGCAGATGGAGGCGGTGCATATAAGGGAGAGAGAGGCCAAGAGGGCCAGGACCGATGATCACAGATTCTCACAGTCGAGGTCAGGTGGTGGGCACCAACAACAGACCTACCAGAGTTCTTCAGCCCCAACATCTTCAGTGTGGAGTGTGAATCCAGGCCTAGGCATGATCAGATGGGGCGAGTATCAGGCTCTAGGGGTCAGAGCAGCAGACCTGCAGATTCTAACATCCCAGCTTGCCGCAGGTGTTGTTGGGGGCACATGGGCCCGTGCTTAGTAGGTACAGGTGCTTGTTTCATGTGTAGGAAGCCCGGAAACATGCTTAGAGATTGCCCAGCAGCGAAATAGGATCTGATGGGGGTCGAGGCCCAGCTTCCAGCTTAGCAGCCCCTCCCGCATGCTCAGCACATTAGGGTGCATCGATTAGCACAGGTTGTGGTCAGTGCCAAAATAGATTCTATGCCTTAGCATCCCGCTAGAAGCAGGAGGTCTCCCCGAATATGGTCACTAGTACGTTACGAGTTTTCCATCTTGATTTTATGCTTTGTTGTATCCAGGGGCTACCTTGTCTTTTGTGACACCTTATGTGGCCAGTAGCTTTAGAGTCAGTCCCGAAGTCTTGTCAGAACCCTTCTCAGTTTCTACTTTGGTAGGTGAGTTAGTTGTAGCTAGACGGGTGTACAGAAGTTGCCTAATCTCAGTCCTTCAGAAAGTCACCTCAACAGATTTGATAGAGTTAGCCATGACCGATATTGATGTTATTCCGCACATGGATTGGCTATTTTCATGTCATGCCTCAGTTAATTGTAGAACCTGGGCAATAGAGTTCAGATTTTTGGGTGAGCCGGTCTTAGAGTTGAAGGGTAGTTTAGTTGTGCCTGTAGGCCGTTTCATTTCCTACCTTAAGGCCAGAAAGATGATTTCTAAAGGTTGTGTGTACCATCTAGTTAGGTTAAGGATGCGGCTTCTGATACCCCAACTATCCAATCAATTTCAGTAGTATGTGAGTATCCAGAGGTCTTTCCTGAGGATTTACCGGGAGTCCCTCCCAATCAGGAGATTGATTTTGGTATTGACCTTCTTCCCGACATGCAGCCTATATCTATTCCTCTATATAGAATGGCTCTAGCCGAGCTAAAGGAGGTTAAATAACAATTGAAGGACCTGTTAGATAAGGGTTTCATTAGATCGAGCAAGTCCCCATGGGGTGTACCAGTTCTCTTTATCGAAAAGAAAGATGGTTCTCTTCGTATGTGTATCGATTATCGATAGTTGAACATGGTCATCATTAAGAACAGAATCCTCTACCCAGGATTGATGATTTATTCGACCATCTTCAAGGTGCCAAGTGCTTTTCGAAGATAGATCTCAGATCCGGGTACCATCAGCTTAGGGTTCGGGAGAGCGATATCCCGAAGACAGCCTTCAGGATGCGGTATGGTCATTATGAGTTTGTAGTTATGTCTTTTCGACTAACAAATGCTCTTGCAGATTTTATGGACTTGATGAATAGGGTGTTCAAGCCATACTTGGATATGTTAGTGATTGTGTTTATTGATGACCTCCTGATATACTCTCGGAGCGAGGAGGTGCATTTCGCTCATTTGAGAATAGTGTTGCAGACTCTCAAAGATCACCAATTATATGCCAAATTCAGCAAGTGCAACTTTTGGTTGAACTCAATGGCATTTTTGGGCCATGTAGTATCAAGTGAGGGCATAAAGGTGGATTCTCAGAAAATAGAAACAGTGAATAATTGGCCTAGATCAGTGAATCATTCGGATATTCGGAGCTTCTTAGGTTTAGCTGGCTACTATGAAGGTTCATGGAAGGTTTCTCATCGATTGTAGCACCTTTGACCAAATTGACCCAAAAGAAGGTGAAATTCCAATGGTCGGAGACTTGTGAGAAGAGCTTCCAAGAGTTGAAGACTTGACTTGCACTGGTGTTAACCCTACCTGAGGGTACCAATGGGTTCGTGGTGTATTGTGATGCTTCGAGGATCATACTTGGGTGTGTGTTGATGCAACACGAGAAGGTTATAGCATACTCCTCTAGACAGCTAAAGGTACATGAGAAGAATTACCTGACCCATGATCTTGAATTGGTCGCGGTGGTATTCGCATTGATGATATGGTGGCATTATTTGTACGGGGTTCATGTGGATGTGTTTACGGACCATAAGAGCTTACAATATGTGTTCACGCAGAAGGATCTAAATCTTCAGCGAAGGATGTGGTTGGAGCTACTCAAGGACTATGATATGAGTGTCCTTTACCATCCGAGTAAGGCCAATGTAGTAGTAGATACACTTAGTAGACTCTCTATGGAGAGTGTATCTCATGTGGATGAAGGGAAGAAGGAGCTGGTGAAAGATGTGCATCGACTTGCAAGGTTAGGAGTTCGGTTGGTCGACTTGATCGATGGTGTTGTTGTTGATCAAAATGGATCAGAATCGTCCTTGGTGACTGAAGTGAAGGCTAGAAAAGATGAGGACTCGATTTTAGTAAAGTTAAAGGAAGCCGTTCAAAATTAGAATGTAGAGGTCTTTCCTAAAGGGGGAGATGGTGCACTTCGGTACCAAAATCACTTATGTGTTTCGGATGTTCATGATTTAAGGAACCGGATGTTCACAAGGCTCATGGATCCAAGTATTCTATTCATCCAGGTGCCACCAAAATGTACCATGACTTACGGGAAGTTTATGGGTGGAATGGCATGAATAAGGACATCACGGAGTTTGTAGCTAAGTGTCCAAATTTTCAGTAAGTAAAGGTCGAGCATTAGAGACCGAGAGGTGTGTTTCAAGATATTAATATTCCTACTTAGAAGTGGAAAGAAATCAACATGGACTTCATCACAGGGTTGCCTCATACTCATCGATAATATGACCCCATTTGGGTTGTGGTAGACAGGTTGACCAAGGCCGCTCATTTCCTACGTGTCAAAACCACGGATTCAGTGGAGGATTATGACAAACTATATATCCAGGAGCTAGTTCGATTGCATGGAGTGTCCTTGTCCGTCATATCGAACAGACGTACCTAATTTACCTCTCAGTTTTGGAAGTCATTTCAAAAAGGACTTGGTACTCAGGTTAAGCTCAACACTACATTTCACCCGCAGATGGATGGTCAAGCAGATAGGACAATTCAAACTCTCGAGGACATGTTGAGAGAATGTGTGATGGACTTCAAAGGTAGTTGGGATGATCATTTGCCTCTTATCAAGTTTGCATACAATAACAGTTATCATTCCAGTATCTAGATGGCATCGTTCGAGGCTCTCTATGGGCGGAGATGTAGATCGCCCATTGGTTGGCTTGAGGTTGGTGAGGCGGCGATGATAGGACCAGATTCAGTTCATGAGGCTATGGAGAAGGTTCAGTTGATAAGGGACAGGTTGAAAACTGCTCAGAGTTGCCAAAAGTCCTATGCCTATGTGAGAAGGAGAGAATTAGAATTTGATGTTGATGGTTGGGTATTTCTGAAGGTATCTCCCATGAAGGGAGTGATGATGTTCAGAAAGAAGGGGAAACTTAGTCCCCATTATGTTGTCCCGTATAGGATAGTGAGACGTGTTGGCAAAGTGGCTTATGAATTGGAGTTGCCCTCAAAATTAGCTTCCGTGCATCCTGTATTCCATGTATCTCTCTTAAAGAAGTGTTTGGGTGATCCAGCTCTAGTTCTCCCGATGGAGAGTGTAGGTGTGAAAGACAACTTCAGTTATGAGGAGGTTCCGGTAAAAATACTGGATCATCAGGTTCGAAGGCTAAGGAACAAGGAAGTAGCTTCAGTTAAAGTGTTATGGAAGAATCAGCATGTTAAGGGAGCTACGTGGGAAGTCGAAGCAGATATGATGGCTAGATACCACATTTATTCTCTATCGGCCTAGTTCCAGTTTGAGGTATCAGTTTTTCCCTAAAACTCTACTTAGTTTTCATGTTTAGTTCATGTGCCCAAGTTTCTTTTATGTATATGGATGTAAGTATGGTTCGATAATTCAGTTCAACAATGTAGTTTGAATTAGAGGTAGTCATTCTGTCAGTTTTCGGCTTAAATGATCAGTATTTGAATATGATGATAGCATTTCTCTGCTTTTCGTTATGTTTTTCCAACATTCGAGGAAGAATTTTCCCAAGGGGGAGATATTGTTATAACCCAAAAACCCAAAAATTAGACCCGGGATTTGATACGGAGAAAAATTAAAAATTTTGTATCAGGTCTCAGAACAGATCGTAAGGTGACCCATGAGAGAAACCCACGAGTCATGATATGACTCATGCTGAGGCTTAGGTGATGAGTTGAGAATTGGGAAATAGGACACCCACGGACATGACCACGACTCGTGGTCAGGCCCCATGAGTCGTTAGATCAGTTGTGGGGAGTGGTGATTGAGAAAAGAGGAAGAGCAAGACAGGGTACCTAACGGAAGGCACCCAGGAGTCGTGGTCAGTCACCATGATTCGTGGAGTGAGTCGTGGCCAGCTGGGTGAAAATTATTTGAAGTTATAGGCAGTATACCTGATGAGTGGTGACCACGAGTCGTGGTCACTAAGCAACGAATCGTTAAGTCAACCGTGAGGAGCCCTAAAGACCTGAAGAACAGTGTACTCGATGGATCATGCCACGAGTCGTGGCTAGAGAGGACGAGTCGTCATGTCATTTGTGGGGACTACCTGGAAGTTATTTTCTGCGAATTCAATAAGGGCTTTTCCGTAATTCCTAATATCCTAAGGCCTAAACTATGTCGTTTTAAGTTATGAATGATGTCTTTTAAGAGGGTTAAGTTCATTTTAGGCCATATACATGCATGCATGCAAAGATAGAAGGTTAGAGGGGGGGTGATCAAGCTTGTTCTTCTCCAAATTCTTTTCAGTTCCTTTTGGGCAATCAGAGAAGTGTAAGAATCAGCTACCAATAGGTATATAGGGTTATAAATGGGTGACTCCTTTCACACTCATGTCCAATCCCTCTCTAAATCATGAGTTCCCTATGTATAATATATGGGGTTATAACCCAATGCATGAATTTCATAATTCTTTACATGGGTATGATTTAAAAATTTTTCTACTATCGAATTATGAACTATGGGCAAGTTTTACATTGTTTTCAATCAAAATTCATGTTTCTAGTTTTATGAATTGAAAAGCCCGTTGATGAGAAGTTCATGAAAGATGAGATTTGTGATGAATGTATGATTATGATGGAATATTATGATGAAAAACATGTTATCAAGCTACCCATGTTTATAATCATGTTTTCGATGAGAATTGAGTATTTTTAAGCATGAGAAAGTATTGGTCAATGCCCACATGTTCAAATATGATTTATGATTTCTCCAATTAAGCTTACCACAAGGTTTTGGAGCGAAGACCCCCAATTATCATTTAGCTTGTGGTATAATTGAGTTAAAGCTTCTCATATGGATGATTTCATATTTGAGATGTATTTGATTATTGAGCTTCGTCAATAGATGATGTTGAGCTTCATTGAAAAACGATGGAGAGCATATGCATGTTTTTGGGAGTAGTGTCTATCATCGAGTAGGCTAAGGGTCAATCACCCTATGCCTCAGAACTATGCGCCAATGTAGGTTTATTCTTATTTATATGATTTCGGGACCTCCCTTGTGATCTATCCCCTGTCCTATTGGGCCATGATCTTGATATCAACATCATGGTATCGTCCCTAGCCTTGGCAAGGATTTGGACGGCTCTATCCACTTGAGTGTGATAATTGGGACCATGTAAGCTCTATCGTGGTATGTCGGTTAAAAGACTAGTCTCCCATTGTTCCTCATGATTTCAGTTGTGCATGTTTATCATTCATGAGATTTTTATATCTATACATGTTCTAAAGCAGGTTTGAGTCAATGTTCAGTTTTACTCATGACTATCAGATTTCAGCTTTAAGTCAATTGATTTAGATATGATGTTATGTTATTTTATGATGAGATCATGATTTCAGAAAGAATGCATGCAATCCCTACTCTCATATTCTTATTGTTTACGGTTTACATTATGCATGTCTTTAAATGATTTTACTTATTTAAGCGGTTTTACTTACCTTGCATACTCGGTATATTCCATGTACTGACTGCATATTCTATGTTGTATCATTTCATGATACAAGAATCGGCTCTCATGCTCAGCCCGTGCATAGTCAGTCTTCATCTCATGTTGTTGGTGAGTCCTTATCTCCCGAGTAGTTGACTTATTCGGATTTCCTTTATCTATTTTCAGTTTCAGCTTTATTGAGTCAGTTGGCGTCTTGTCCCATCAACTCGTCATGTTTAAAAGCTTTTCAGACAAAGGATGTATTCAACTTCAGATTGTGTATTCTGATGTTATGTTTAATTTAGACTTCTGCTATGATTATCTTATTGATTCTTCAGTTTTATCGGTTGAGTTAGATGTATGTTTATTCCATGGGTCAACTTGGTTCCTCTCAGGGTGTCACAACCCGAGTTCACATCTTAGCTGTAACATGGGACAAGGAACCCCGAAAGGCTCCAAGTCAACCCATGGCATAATCATCGCATATCACTTAACAATAGAAACAACCAACAACATAAATAGCCGGAAGCTAACTGCAAGAATCTAATAAAGAATCAAAAGAACAAGTGTAACTACACTTTGATACAACGCTGAATCTATCTAGATAAGTCTGAAAGCCTTCTACTAAACTGAGGAGTTGTTGGGAAAAGCCCCAAACTAACTCCTTAAATCTGAAAACTTGAACATAAAGAAAATATAAACATAAATCACGTCCTCGAGAAATGAGTACTCACCACTAGCACCTGAGAGGGAATGAAGCGTATCTAACCACGAGGCTGAGTCTGGAGACCTGAATCTATATCATGAAACGATATAGCACTAAAAGGCATGCGGTCAGTACTCGGAATGTAATGAGCATGCGGGATAACATAATTAATTAAATATACAAATATACGATAAGGAAATAACAAAGTACATCGATATAACTGATTTAACATGCAACAATCCTCTTATGATTCACATACACATATATATACATGAAACTTTCCTTTAGATCTCATATTATGATACATCATCGAACTTATGTATAAGGGTCAAGTTTTGAACGTTTAATAAAAGCTGAATCTGAAACTAGCATCACAAACTGTACTGGATCTCTACTGGTAACTGAGTCTAATTCTCATTATATTAAATTTGTTATAATCTAAAATCTGAATCATACGAAACTGAATCATACTAATAACATAACTGAGGGAGTCATTCTCTACTATGGACAGTCCTAGCTAAAATAAGGGACTCATTCTCTACTAGGGAGAAACCCAACTGAGCTAAGGAGTCACTCTTTGCTATGGAGGATCCCGACTGAACTAGGGAGTCACTCTCTGTTATGGAGGATCCCGACTGAACTAGGAAGTCACTCTCTGCTATGAAGGATCCCGAGCGGACCAAGGGAAACATTATCGGCTATGAAGAGTCTCTAGCTGACTAGAACATGAGGAGTACTAATCTGTAATTGTATATCTAGTCTATGCTACTACAGCTAGTCAGAAGCATGAACATACACTGCTTTCATCATACAACATTCATTTTGAAAGGATTAGGGCTACTTTCTATTAACAACAAGCCCAACATTCTGAAATATCATTCTCATTCTTTATCATCATAATTCAAATCGTCATGGAGCCACATCAGTATTTCTTCAAACGTCTTACATTAGTGAGCATCTATAGATTCACATCATGCATTATACTTCCACAATATTTATGTTTCGGATTCATATCATTCAATATGTATCATAGAGTCATTCATGGTCCATAGGTCCAATTCGTACCTTAACATGCATACATTAATTCATATATTCCAGATTTATGGAAAGTCATATACTTAACTCATAAAATAAACATTTACAACGAGATCATGGGAAAAGCATACATTTTCATTTCATAAGACCCATTTCGAGATTTACTCCAATTCATGAGAAAGATGCATTAATTAGGCAATTATCATAGATTTACCTCATACCCAATAAGTCCATCAAAAGCATAAGGAAGATACATATTTAACTTTCAATTGGTCAGCCCATGCACTTTAATCTCATCTCAACATATTTAGCAAATAGTATATTCTAATCGTTAGGGGATTCTCACAATCTTCACATATTTCATACATAGATACGAGTCATTGTTTCAATTGAGTGGAAAATAATAAAACCCCAATCATCGATCAATCCATCTCATAAAAAACATCCAATAACCATGCATATTCATCATCTAAGACATAATTCAAGATATTCAAATATTTTCATAATTACAATTAGCTCATAATCCTGGAGGGCTTTAGAAATTCAAGAAAACATAAAAGAAATCACCCATCAATCAAAACCCTAGGTCATTATTTTCTAGAATAATTGAAATTGGGCTTTTGATAAAATATTTTGGGGCACAAGGATGGGAGAATGTCCTTTTTGAAAAACCCACATACCTGCTTCGAAGAATCTCCCACTTGAACTTGACCTTGAAGTCTTTGAATAATCCCTTGAAGAATCCTTGAACCTTGAGAGAGAGGATGAAGAAGGGTTTGAAAGTTATTTGACGAGAAATGAGAGTTTAGGCTAGTTATCCCTTTAAAAACGTCCCATACCATGCTCAAAATGACGTAGTTTAAGAGTTAGAAGCATAGAATTTTACAAAAATGCCCCTGGAAAAATGCAGGAAAAGTCACCCAGCCAGCCCCACGAGGCACTCCACGAGTCGTGGGGTCAGGAAACAACTCGTGGGGACCGAGTCGTGGAGTGCACTGGTTCAAATTCCTTGTTATGCTCTTCCCTCCCGACGGGTAACTTGATGAGTCGTCAGGTTAACGACGACTATGAGTGGAAATAGTATTTAGCGAATAGTATATTCGAATCGTTAGGGGATTCTTACAATCTTCACATATTTCATACATAGATACGAGTCATTGTTTCAATTGAGTGGAAAATAATAAAACACCAATCATCGTTCTATCCATCTCATGAAGAACATCCATAACCATGCATATTCATCATCTAAGACATAATTCAAGATATTCAAATATTTTCATAATAACAATTAGCTTATAATCCTTGAGGGCTTTAGAAATTCAAGAAAACATAAAAGAAATCACCCATCAATCAAAACCCTAGGTCATGCTTTTCTAGAATAATTGAAATTAGGCTTTTGATAAAACATTTCGGGGAACAAGGATGGAAGAATGTCCTTTTTGAAAAACCCACATACCTGCTTCGAAGAATCTCCCACTTGAACTTGACCTTGAAGTCTTTGAATAATCCCTTGAAGAATCGTTGAACCTTGAGAGAGAGGATGAAGAAGGATTTGAAAGTTATTTGATGAGAAATGAGAGTTTAGGCTAGTTATCCCTTTAAAAACGTCCCATACCATGCTCAAAATGACATAGTTTAAGAGTTAGAAGCATAGAATTTTACGAAAATGCCCCTGGAAAAACACAGGAAAAGTCACCCAGCCAACCCCACGAGGCACTCCACGAGTCGTGGGGTCAGGAAACGACTCATGGGGACCGAGTCGTGGAGTGCACTGGTTCCAATTCCTTGTTATGCTCTTCCTTCCCCACGGGTAACTTGACGAGTCGTCAAGTTAACGATGACTACGAGTGGAAATAGTATTTAGCAAATAGTATATTCTAATCGTTATGGGATTCTTACAATCTTCACATATTTCATACATAGATACGAGTCATTGTTTCAATTGAGTGGAAAATAATAAAACCCCAATCATCATTCTATCCATCTCATGAAGAACATCCAATAACCATGCATATTCATCATCTAAGACATAATTCAAGATATTCAAATATTTTCATAACAACAATTAGCTCATAATCCTTGAGGGCTTTAGAAATTCAAGAAAACAAAAAAGAAATCACCCATCAATCAAAACCCTAGGTCATGCTTTTCTAGAATAATTGAAATTGAGCTTTTGATAAAACATTTCAGGGCACAAGGATGGAAGAATGTCCTTTTTGAAAAACCCACATACCTGCTTCGAAGAATCTCCCACTTGAACTTGACCTTGAAGTCTTTGAATAATCCCTTGAAGAATCGTTGAACCTTGAGAGAGAGGATGAAGAAGGGTTTGAAAGTTATTTGATGAGAAATGAGAGTTTAGGCTAGTTATCCCTTTAAAAACGTCCCATACCATGCTCAAAACGACATAGTTTAAGAGTTAGAAGCATAGAAATTTATGAAAATGCCCCTGGAAAAACGCAGGAAAAGTCACCCAGCCAGCCCCACGAGGCACTCCACAAGTCGTGGGGTCAGGAAACAACTCGTGGGGACCGAGTCGTGAAGTGCACTGGTTCAAATTCCTTGTTATGCTCTTCCCTCCCCACGGGTAACTTGACGAGTCGTCAGGTTAACAGGGACTCGTCCCTCCTTCCGTGGTGTCCACTATCTCAAACCCACACCAGAAATTCCAATCTTTACCTAACGGCTGACATAACGAGTCGTGGAATCACCTAACGACTCGTTGGGTCGTCCGTGGCCACTGCTCTAGATTACCCTCTTGACTGCTCCCCAACAGGTCACACCACGACTCGTGGGGTCACCTTATGAGTCGTCTCCCAGCTCGTTCTGTGCAAAAATTTTCACCTTCTGTCTTAATTCCTTCTTTAAGCCTGAAATCTAATCTTAGAAACATTCAGGGTGTTACACAGGGCTCCTTGTCCCGTGTTGCGATCCGGGCCTCCGTATGGGTCGTGACACCCACGGTCCTAGCTCTCTTCCTTTGCTTCTGTTGTCTCCGAGTATCTTGTAATTTATGAACCAAATCCTCTGCCCTATGGGCGAAATCTTGAAGTCGTGCAATGTCCATGTGCTCTAGAGTAGATACCCCCAAACAATCTCAAGCTATATGAAGCTCCAACCCCGACACGAACCAATGAACTCTATCCTCCATCTTCTGAATCATGTGCGGATCGTACCAGGCAAGAGAATTAAACCAAAGGCAGCACTCACACACACACACACTACCTTTCTCTAGATTCAAAACTGCTCAGCTCAAGCCTATCGAAGCTCCCATGGTAGATAGTGGTGCTTAAAGGCATCGAAGAACTCTTCCCACTTAGTTGGCGGTGCATCGACTCCTTTGGATCGAGCCCAAGCCTCATACAACAATATAGCCACATCACATAGTCTGAAGCCGCCAACTATATTCCTCAGTCACTCTAGCTTGCATCACCTTAAACACTCTATATGTCTAATCAATAAAGTTCTGAGGATCCTCGCTCGAGTCTGATCTAGTGAATATGGGAGGGCTCAAACTAAAGAACTCGCAGACCCTAGAACTCTCTGTTTTGTGGCCTCTATGTCTCTCAATGGCCTCCAATCGCTGCACCTGACCTGTGGCTATACAAGCCATCAACTGAATAGCTCCCTCATGACCTTGTCCTTCCAGAACTATCGGAGGTACCACAGGCGCGAGAGGGTCTGCCACTCTAGTACTCTCAGTTACTGCTGGTGCAGGAGGAGCTGGACGTCTATCTGCCATTACTCTAATTGGTGTTGGAGGAACTATAATACCTGGGGCAGGAGACTCACTCTGAGCCTCTAACCTGTCTACCTAATCCATTGGAGGGTGACTAGTACCCTTTCCAACGGCTATAAATCAACCTCATAGTCATCTTCCTTGTCATAGGCATACTCTAAAACAATAACACGACTTAGATATCGCAGTACTAATGACCTTGCTCTATAGAACGAACTATTAGTAAAAGAGGTGAAATAATTCCTAGATGTCCTGTAGCATCATGATTATATGTATGGTACACAACATACCCCTAAACAAGACTCTACTAGACACGCTTTGTGGACTCTATAGGACATGACTTCGCTCTAATACCAAGTCTATCACGCCCCAAAAACTGGGGTAGGGCGCAACTAGCACTCAATTCATGATTGATTGAGGAGCCGGCTATAGTATATGAAAATGTAACACTAAGCCCGACCAAACCACCTATCACAATCTACCAACATAAATACTGGACCATAAGGTCTCTGTCACGACCCAAACATAGTCCCGGATCGAGACACTGGACAAGAAGCCCCGAGATACTCCAAGTCAATCCATGGAGTGAACATACATATATCTCAATCCAATAAAGCACAAGACTTAACATAATAAACATAACGGAAGCCTATTCATAACATGACATCGAAACCGGGATTCACTTCGTACATGACAAGATGATTACTACATATAGTTTGAAACCCTCTAACATATCTGATGGGTTGATGGGACAACGCCCCTAACTAACCCGGCATGTTTGAAAACCGAAAATACAAGATAACTGATAATGAGTAGTCCTTGAGAGATGAGGACTCACCACTAAAGCTGAATGTTAACTCCAGAGGACTGGCTAGTGACGGGGCTGAGTATGAAGATTACAGCCTGTATCATGAAATGATATAACATAGAGTATGCAGTCAGTACGTCGAATGTACCGAGTTTGCAAGGTAAGTAAAACGGACATTTTAAATGCATAAAAGTTTATAAGAGTAGGACAA
This sequence comes from Datura wrightii, assembly GCA_035772735.1. Classification (NCBI taxonomy): domain Eukaryota; kingdom Viridiplantae; phylum Streptophyta; class Magnoliopsida; order Solanales; family Solanaceae; genus Datura; species Datura wrightii. The sequence continues at coordinate 119,120,192 of JASDFA010000010.1, read as the reverse complement.
CATGATCATAACATAAATATCATAATGCAACATAAGGCTCAAGGTTTTCAAAACATTTGTAAATCATTTATAATCATGCTCATGAGAGAAAAACTTTATTAAACATGACTTGAGCCAAAGTATATAATCATAATCATATATAAATCATGAGGAACAGTGGGAGATTCTTATAACCGACATGCCCCATATGAGCACACATGGAGCCCGGCCTGTAAACCCCTAGTCGGGAGGGTGTTCATACCTTGCCAATGGTAGAACCATGAAAAGGGCGTGATATCACTCATGAATGGCCCATTTGGAAAAAGGGATAGTCACAAAAGAGGTCCCATCATGGCTACGTTTGCGCGTAGTTCAGAGATTCGAAGTATGCTTGGACCCCGGGTCTACTTGGTGTTAAACACTACTGCCAAAATATATATAGTGCTCATAGGATAATATACATGAGATTCATAGGGTAGTTTAAATCATGATAATAATAAGCATGCTTGAAATACGTGAACTAGCCATGAAAGTAAGGCCCATGAATTGGCCATAATCATAAATCATAAATCATGAGATTCATGCATACTTGTAAAACATGTATATACTTGATATTCATAAATTCATGATGAGAATCTAAGAGAAATCATATCATAAATTATAAATCACAATGGGTTAATGAACATCAACATCAAGTAGAATCATAACTTGAACTTCCATAAAACATGCATAATTGGACATAGTTTTGTAGAAATTTAAATCCGTAAGTTTATAATTGAAATAGTTGAAAATCTGCCCAAGATTTACAGAATATAAATTGATACATGAAGGAGATTAACCCATAGATAGATCATAAGGATTTCATAAGAATTGGGATAAAACCCCATAAAATTATCAATAAATTTCACAGATTAGAGAGAGATTGGGCATGGGTGTGAAAAAATTCACCCATGCATAATGCTACATACTTGAGATGGACTGATTTCACCACACCCTTAATTGCCCAATGAAGAATTGAGGAAAAACATGAGGGAATTAAGCTTGATCACCTCCTTAGCTCTCTAAGTTTGCATGCATGAGTAGGAATAGTCTAGAATGAATTTGGCCCTTTTAATACTCACAATTCATAGCTTAAAATTACATAGTTTAGGCCTTAGGATCACAGGAATTACGGATTATCCCTTAATAAATTTGCAGAAAATAATTGACTGTCAGTCCCCACGAGGGACTAGACGAGTCGTTGCCAGAGAAAATGAGTCGTCGTTTTTTGTCGTGAAGTCCACCGCCAAAATCCCAAGTCATTCACCAAATTCTGACAACGACTCACCTAACGAATCATGGTGTCTGACCACGACTCGCGGTGTCCAGCCATAGGGAACACTGCCAACTCAACCTTTACCTTTCATTAGCTCTTGACAATCGCTGACTCAACGAGTCATGGGTGTTGACCATGACTCGTGGTCATGCCCTTGGGGACTCCAAATTAAAAAATTCCAAGTTAAGTTGTGCACCTCACCACGAGTCACTTCACGGCTCTTGGTCTGCCCCATGGGCCATAGGACGACTCATTCTGTGACCTAGTGTAGAAAATCATATTTCCTCCATTCCAACTCTCGGGTCTGATCTTTAGGCTCTTGGGGTATAACAATATCTCCCCCTCGAGGACATTCATCCTTGAATGTGGAAAATCATACCGAAAAGCAGATAAATGCAATCATCGTATTCAAATATTGATCATATAAGCTGAAAACTGACGGAATGACCAACTCCGATTCAAACTACATGGCTAAACTGAATTCATGAATCATACATACATAGACATGAAAGAAACTACGGCACATGAACTAAACATGAAACTGAGTAGAGTTTTAGGACAAAAACTTATACCTTAAGCTGGAACTGGAAGGGAATAAATGTGGGTATCTATCCTTCATATCTGCTTCGGCTTCCCACATAGCTCCCTCAACATGTTGATTCATCCATAAAACTTTAACTGAAGCTACTTCCTTGTTTCTCATCCTTCGAACCTGATGATCCAGTATTTCCACCAAAACCTCCTCATAACTAAGGCTGTCTTTCACACCTACACTCTCCACCGCAACAACTAGAGCTGGATTCCCCAAACACTTCTTTAAGAACGATACATGAAAAACAGGATGAATGGAAGCTAATTCTGAGGGCAACACCAATTCATATGCCACCTTGCCAACCCGCTTCACAATTCAGTACGGGCCAACATAACGGGGACTGAGTTTTTCTTTCTTTCTGAACCTCATCACTCCCTTCATGGGAGCTACCTTTAGAAACACCCGATCATCAACTTCAAACACAAGTGCCCTCATTCCCGCATCAGCATAGGACTTTTGGCGACTTTGAGTTATTTTCAACCTATCCCCCATGAGTTGAACCTTCTCCATGGCCTCATGGACTGAATTTGGTCCTATCATCATAGCTTCACTGACTTCAAACCAACCAATAGAAAATCTACATCTTCACCCGTAGAGAGCCTCAAACGGAGCTACTTGAATGCTGGAAAGATAGTTGTTATTTTATGCAAACTCAATAAGAGGCAAACGGTCATCCCAACTACCCTTGAAGTCAATCACACATGCTCTCAATATATCCTCGAGAGTCTGAATTGTCCGCTCTTCCTGACCGTCTATTTGTGGGTGAAATATTGTACTGAGCTTCACCTGAGTACCAAGACTTTTTTGAAACGATCACCAAAACTAAGAGGTAAACTGAGTACCTCTGTCTAATATGATGGAAAAGGTCACTCCAAGAAACCGAACTAGCTCTCGGATGTATAGTTTGGCATAATCCTCCACTGAATCAGTAGTTTTGACTGGTAGAAAATGAGCGGCTTTGGTCAACCTGTCCATGACCACCCAAATGGAGTCACGACGAGTGCGAGGTAACCCTATATTGAAGTCCATATTAATTTCTTCCCACTTCCAAGTAGGGATACTAATATCCAGAAGCACACCTCCCGTTCTCTGGTGCTTAACCTTCACTTGCTGACAATTTGGACACTTAGCTACAAATTCTGTGATGTCCTTCTTCATGTCATTCCACTAATAGACTTCCCATAGGTCACGGTATATTTTTTAGGCACCTGGATGTATCGAATATCTAGAACATGAGCCTTATGCAACATCCGACTTCTCAAATCATCAATGTCTTGGACACACAAGTGACCCTGATATCGAAGCACACCATCTCCCACTTGGGAGAAGACCTCTACCTTCTAATTCTGAATGGCTTCCTTTAAATTTACCAAAATAGGGTCCTCGTCTTGTCTAGCTTTTACATCAATCACCAAGGATGATTCTGATCCATTCTAAACAATAACATCGCCATCGATCGACTCAACCAAACAAACTCCCAACCTTGCAAGTCGATGCACATCCTTCACCAGCTCCTTTCACCCCTCATCCACATGGGACACACTCTCCATAGAGAGTCTACTAAGTGCATCTGCTACTACATTAGCCTTACCCAGATGGTAAAGGACACTCATGTTATAATCCTTGAGTAGCTCCAACCACCTTCTTTGCTGCATATTTAGATCCTTCTGGGTAATCACATATTGTAGGCTCTTGTGGTCCGTAAACACATCTACATGGACCCCATACAAATAGTGTCTCCAAATCTTCAAGGCGAATACCACCGCCGCCAATTCAAGGTCATGGGTCGAGTAATTCTTCTCATGAACTTTCAGCTGTCTAGAAGCGTATGTATCACTTTACCATGATGCATCAATGCACAACCAAGGCTGATTCTAGAATCATCGCAATACACCACAAATCCATCGGTACCCTTCGGTAGGGTTAACACTGGTGCTGAGGTAAGTCCAAGTCTTTAACTCCTGGAATTTCCTCTCACAAGTCTCCGACCATTGAAACTTCACTTTCTTTTGAGTCAATTTGGTCAATGGAGCTGCAATGGATGAAAAACCCTTAACAAATCTCTGATAGTACCCTACTAAACCCAAGACACTCCTGATGTCTAAAGGATTCACCGGTCTAGGCCAATTCTTCACCAGTTCTATTTTCTGAGAGTTCACCTTTACACCCTCACTTGACACCACATAACCCAAGAATGCCACTGAGTTCAACCAAAACTCACACTTGCTAAATTTTTCATATAATTGGCAATCCTTGAGAGTTTGTAGTACCACCCTCAAATGAGCGGCATGCTCCTCCTCGCTCCGAGAGTATATCAGGATGTCATCAATAAACACGATCACGAAAATATCCAAGTATGGCTTGAACACCCTGTTCATCAAGTCCATAAAAGCTGCAGGAGCATTCGTTAGTACAAAAGACATAACTACAAACTCATAATGACTATATCGCGTCCTGAAGGCTGTTTTCGGGATGTCACTCTCCCAAACTCTAAGCTAATGGTACCCGGATATGAGATCTATATTCGAAAAGCACGTAGCACCCTGAAGCTAGTCGAATAAATCATCAATCCTGGGAAGAGGATACCTTTTCTTGATGGTGACCTTGTTCAATTTCCGATTATCAATACACATATGAAGAGAACCATCTTTTCTTCAGACAAAGAGAACTGGTGAACCCCATAGTGATTTTCTCGGTCTGATGAACCCCTTATCTAAAAGGTCTTTCAACTGCTCCTTCAACTCCTTTAGCTCGGCTGGAACCATTCTGTAAGGAGGAATAGATATAGGTTGCATATCGGGAAGAAGGTCAATACCAAAATCAATCTCCCGCTAGGGAGGGATTCCCGGGAGATCATTTGGGAAGACTTCTGTATACTAACATACTATTGGGACTGACTAGATAGTCGAGGTCTCGGACGTAGCATCCTTAACCCTAACTAGATGGTAGACGCAACCCTTAGAAATCATCTTTCTATCCTTAAGATAAGAGATTAAATGACCTATAGGCACATCTGAAACTGCCTTTCCATTCTATGACTGGCTCACCCGAAAATCTAAACTCTACTGCCTGGGTTCTACAATTAACTGAGGCATAACATGCAAATAGCTAATCCATGCCGAGAATAACATCAAAATCGGTCATGGCTAACTCTATCAAATTTATGGAGGTGACTTTCTGAAGGATTGAGACCAGGCAACTTCTACACACCCGCCTAGCTACAATTGAATCACCCACTGGAGTAAAGACTGAGAAGGGTTCTGACAAGATTTCACGACTGACTCCGAAACTACTAGCCATATAAGGTGTCAGAAAAGACAAGGTAACCCCTAGTTCTAACAAAGCATATACATCAAGATGGAAAACTCGGAATATACCAGTTACTACGTCCAGGGAGACCTCCTGCTCCTAGCGGGATGATAGGGCATAAAATCTATTTTGGGTGCCATCCGCCACCTCTACTAGTAGAAGCCCCCTACTGAGCAGAGCGTGCTGGTGGAGTTGCTGAACTAGAAGCTAGAGTATGGGCTCCACCGTCGCTTGATATGGTGGAACGACGATCTCTGAGCCTGTTTCCGGGTTTGCCACGCCCGAAACAAGTGTCTGAACAAACTAGACACCTCCCTGGGTGGTTCTTACCGCACTTCCCATAGGCTGGAAAAGTGCGATCTCCTGAAATTCACCCCTAGCCCCTCGAGAATGTCGCTCTACCTCTTTGATAATGCCTGGGTCGAGACGGGACACTAGCTGATGATGGTGTTGGGCTAAAGATCTCTGTTGGGACAGCTGACGGTGCCCACTAGTCCATGACTGGTAGAATTCGATGCTATCAATCCTGGCCCTCTTGGCCTCCCTCTCCTGCTCACTCATCTGTACCGCCTCCATCTGCTAGGACTATAGGACTATCTTAGAAAAGTCAATATCCTGGAGGAGCATCGCGGTATGGCAATCCCTAACCAAGGAGTATGCTATCTCATGCACGAACCTGCTCACACGGGATGTCTGATCTGCCACCAACTCGGGTGCATACCTGGATAGACGTGTGAATTCCAAGGTATACTCTTGAACCATCATCTATTCCTACTTAAGATTCATAAACTCTGCTGCTTTCATCTCCCTCCTCTCCCGAGGGAAGAACTAATCAAGAAAAGGCGGCATGAAACTCATCCCAACTGATAGGGCCTGCTCTCATCGCCCTACTATCCTTCCACTATCTATACATATGTGTGCGACCCTCTTTAACTGATATGATGACAAATTGGCACACTCCTTGTCACACCCCACCTTGAAGGGTATGACGGGCACCTGGTGCCTGCTAGACTCTGGACTGCTAGATGGTCCAGCCTAAGCACGTCTGGTGCTTTTGGCTGGCCCTGGCTCTATTCCAAGAAACCAACCAGCTATATAACGGCTGTAAACATAGCCTCCGGCCAACTGGCCTATAGCCACCTGTACCTGTACTATCAGCTAACCAGAACACATTCAATATAGTGGAGCCTATGCGGGCCGACAAGGCCACCATGCTATCTAGTTATCTGTAATTCAACAATGAAGTATTGGAAAGCTACGTGACCGGCAAGGTCACCACTACGGTCAAGCTATGGCCCTACGCGGCTAGCATAAAAGAAATAAGGTACTAACAGTTATACAACTGCACGACCTCACACGACCGGCTCAACTGACCACAGGGAAATATATACAGACTGCAAGCCTCTAGGAATAACAATAGAAATTATCGGGACAGGGCCCCAACCTACCCGTACTGTACAACAAAAGAAAACGAAATACACCTCTGGAATTCAGTCTCCGGATGATAGGAGCTGAATACTCGATCGCTGACAGGAATCACGAGGGATCGTCTCCTCGTCTATGAGTATCTGCAGGCAAGTAATGCAGCGCCCCACCGGGCGTCAGTACCACTGGTACTGAGTATGTAAAGCAATAGCTGAAAGAAATATCTGAAAACAACAATACAACTGATGAAACTGAAATAGGAAGGAATAGATTAACTGTCAGATAATTTAAAATTATGCCTACTCTTAACTGTATTGGAAGGAGTAGGAGTCATACCTGGAGATGTATCGTTCTACTGTCGATCTACTCGTATCTAATGTAATATGGCATAACATAACATAACATAACATAGCACACACAAACCTTACCCGGCCCCCATAAGCCGGGAGGTACAACCATCATGCAATCTATACCCCTACCCCGGTCATCCCATCTCCTGTAATAACTATAAGCATCCTGCCGGTCCCCTAGGTATGCACTTGGGCTTGCTGAGCCCCTGACTATAACTGTACCTGAGTCTGGAGGACTCCTGAATCAACACCCGGGCGTATCCGCTCGACAGGGGTGTGTAAGGGCCGACCAATGCACAATATGGGGAAAACTGGCATCCCATCTTCGTTCCCTGTGGGATGGCATGCCACTCCGTAGAGCGACGTATCGTCGTCCTCTGGCGGGCGAGTCGATACAACTATTAACCCTGGGGCGGTCATGGATGCTAGGTAATCCAACCCCAAAACAATACAACGGTCTCAACTAGTAATACTATCTGCATATCCCACATACTGAAGCAAATTGTAGTAAAGTATCCGTACATACTGTGTGCTGAACTAGTAATGGTAATGTGTACGTACTTAATACATGCTGAGACTGATAATAGTATATATGTATAAATATAATCTTCTGCCATACAGTGCTGAGTCTAACGCTGAACAAGATATAGTTTTTCTGCTGAAAACCATGTTGTATACTGAGTTTCTATAGTAACATGATTTACTATTTCTAACATGCTTCCTAAACTTCATTTTAACCTATCATTCTACTTCTGAGATGCCTTACAGATATTACATTATTTTACTGGGTTTCAACTGAATACAATAATATCCTAACGTTCTGTACTACATCACATACTGAGCATGCTGTGCAGTTCCTAGCACTTGTATTAGAATCTATATCGTGCTAGCAAGTTTCGCGCTAGTTATAACATGATGCTTCTAATATCGTACCAACATTCATAATAAACATAACACATGACTTCTAAACATTCTACTGACCTTTAAATTACTTTACTATACTGAGATTTACTAACTTTCCGAGGAAACTAGCTTTACATACCTTATCCTCGAACTATCCGTCTGTTGGACAAGGCTCGGCCAACACTTCAACTATTTCTCCCAACTGCATTTACAAATATGTCAATTAATACTAAATATAGCTTTATTTTAAAGAACAATGTCACTTTCAATATAATTTATAACCTAAACTTAGGCTTATCGAAAGACGGTCGAAAACTCGCTATTTTTCAGAGGTCTAGAAGGGAGAAATATTCACTTCACAGCTAGGAACACATAGACACTAGTTTAGAGCAATTCTACTTACCTTAGCTTGGTAGCTCGACGATTCGTCAGCCGTATTTCACGAAACTAAATCCGTAGGAATGCTCTCTGCTGCTAAATACCTTAGTATCTGAGGTTAATTTGAGTTTGGACAATGTTTGGCAGCATAATCGGACGAAAATTATATTACCCTCTTTGTTCCTTTTCTTCCTCTGATTTTTCCTCTCTGTTTTTGTTGGAAGTTATGAGAATAATTAACTTAAAACCGAAGTGGAGCTTTATATACTTGGGCCTGGACAAGGCCAACGTGTCACGGAGCCAACGCGGAGGCTTCACCTCCGTGACACGCTGCCATCGCGGAGGGGCTCTGCCTCAGCTCCTTCCGCGATGGTTCGACAGGTTTCTCATCCGATCTTTTCCCGGGCCTTCCTTTAGCACGTATAGCCTTCAAATACGCTTAACCAACGTGCGGATAGGTCATCTAGGTGCTGGAAATCCTACGGGGTATAACACTCCTCTCTAGTCACCCCATAATCTGGGTGATCTTCAAAATCTCCTCTATGAACTCGTGTGGATCCTCATCCACCTTCGATCCAAGGAACTAGGGAGCATTCATCCTCAAAAAGTCTCTAACCCTTGTTGCCACCGGCTTCCCATTTTGTCGGACATGTGCCACTGCCTACTGGTTGACCTAGGCGGTCAAAGCCTGTGCTAGCATTTGAATGGATGCCCTGAATTCAGCATGGGCAACTGGCTCCGGTGCATGGTGCTCATGGGCTGGTGAGGCTTGTTGGTGCCCGCCTCTATTGCCATCCTCGTGGCCATTTTCATTTCCATTCCTTCTGCCAATAACTCTGCGTGGAGGCATGATTCTGCAATCGTGAATAGTACAAGTTAGAAGGATAGAGAGACATTTCACCACATGACATAAATCATGAAAGAAGGAAAAATTTCCTAAACGTCTCGTAGCCTCTTCTTCATAAGTGTGGCGCGCTTCATACACATAACAAAGACTCTACTTAACATGGCTTTCAGACACCCTAGGACACTTCAAAATCTATTTCTCTGATAACATTTTTTTCACAACCCGAACATAGGCTCGGATCGAGATACTAGACAAGAAGCCCTGAGAGACTCCAAGTCGACCCATGGCATGAACATACATCTATCTCAATCCAATAAATCATAAAACTTAACATAATAAACATAATGGAAGCCTATTCATAACATGACATCGGAGCCGGGATTCACTTCATACATGACAAGCTAATTACTACATATAGTTTGAAACCCTCTATCATATCTGATGTGTTGATGGGATAACGCCCCCAACTAACCCACAAGTCTGAAAACTAAAAATACAAGATAACTAATAATGAGTACTCCTTGAGAGATGAGGACTCACCACTAAAGTTGAATGCTAACTCCGGAGGACTGGCTAGTGACAGGGCTGAGTCTGAAGATCAGAGCCTGTATCATGAAATGATACAGGATAGAGTATGCAGTCAGTACGTGGAATGTACCGAGTGTGCAACATAAGTAAAACGGACATTTTAAATACATAAAAGTTCATACGAGTAGGACAATATGATCATAACATAAATATCATAATGCAACATAAGGCTCAAGGTTTTCAAAATATTCGTAAATCATTTATAATCATGATCATGAGAGAAAAGCTTTATTAAACATGACTTGAGCCAAAGTATATAATCATAATCATACATAAATCATGAGGAACAGTGGGAGACTCTTATAACTAGCATACCCCATATGAGCACACAAGGATCCTGACCTGTAAACCCCTAGTCGGGAGAATGTTCGTACCTTGCCAATGGTAGAACCATGAAAAGGGTGTGATATCACTCATGAAGGGCCCATTTGGGAAAATGGACAGTCACAAAGGAGGTCCCATCATGGTTACATTGGCGCGTAGTTCTGAGACACGGAGTATGCTTGGACCCTAGGTCTACTCTATGTTAAGTACTACTCCCAAAACATATATAGTGCTCATAGGATAATATACATAAGATTCATAAGCTGGTTAAAATCATGATAATCATAAGCACTCTTGAAATATGTGAACTAGCCATGAAAGTAAGGCACGTGAGTCAGCCATAATCATAAATTATAAATCATGAGGTTCATGCATACTTGTAAAACATGTATATAATTGATATTCATAAATTCGTGATGAGCATTTGAGAGAAATCATATCACATGTCATAAATCATAATGGGTTAATGAACATCAACATCAAGTAGAATCATAACTTGAACTTCCATAAAACATGCATAATTGGGCATAGTTTTGTAGAAATAAGTTTATAATTGAAATAGTTGTAAAATATGCCTAAGATTCATAGAATATAAATTGATACATGAAGGAGATTAACTCATAGATAGATCATAAGGATTTCATAAGAATTGGGTGTCACACCCCAAAACTGGGGTAGGGCACAACTGGCACTCAATTCATGATTGATCGAGAAGCCAGCTATATAGCATCTGTAAATGTAACACTAAGGCTGACCAAGCCACCTGTCATAACCAACCAAGAAAAATACTGGATCTATAATTCCTTGACAATAATAAATATGCAACTTGGAAACCCGACAAGGATACAATACAATGGAAAGCCAGCACAACTACACGACCAACACTATTATACAAACTATTCCACATCAGCCTCTACAAAGTAAACAAACTGAAATGCACGAGATAGGGCCCCGGCCTACCCATGCTGCACACAAAACTCAAAATAGTTAAAACTAGGACATGGCTCCTGGAAGAGAGGAGCATACCACTATTCCGCTGAAATCTGGCACCTACTATGTCTGATGATCTGAGCCTCAGCCCATACCTGTAGCACGATTGCAGGAAGTGTCCCAAGATGAAGGAACGTTAGTACGAATAAAGTGTACTAGTATTTAAGGCTGAAAACTATAAACATTTAAGATAAAAATGATAACTGGGCCATAAATAAGGAATAGTAACAACCCAGAATCCTGAAAATAACTCATTATTGAAGTGTAAATGCAACCATTCTCCTCGTTCAATTCTTTCAAATTCATTGGATCCTTTTTCGCGTTCGAGAATCCCCCCTTCTTCCACTCCGCCCTGAAAACTAACTAGGACCAATTTAGTCACGTTTTCATGTTCCAATTGAACAATCTAATGCACAACAAAGACTATACCTGAAATGCCAGCGGCCAACTGATCACAAAATCTATATGCAATTCATCCAGCCAGTGTATCACAGCGGGGTAAAAATACAAATGCCTCCAGTCGGTATACCACATCGGGGTAAAATCCGTCCAGCCAATGTACCACACCGATGTAAAATAACAATACCTCCAGCCGGTGTACCGCATCGAGGTAAAATTAATAAATCTTAAATAAAATCATAAATGGAGCCAATATGGCTTATACTGGACCAACTTAATACGTATAGCATAGAAATGACGAATACTAAACATGTTGCCTGCATAGGCCTCCTTCGTTATACATAGCTGAAAGTGAGCACATATAACATGGAAAGCTAGAAAATAGCACTTAAATGCATGTATTCAAAACTTGTATAAATCATTAGGAACTTCGGATGACCTAAGAGTTTCAATAAAATTTATAGATCGTGTTCAAGGGACTTTAGAGCTCAGAGACTCGCTAGCTTGTCGTTCAGCTTAAGGGAAAGGGATTATGAATTCTCCCCTCGATCTGGCATATTTCATAATGTACACATAAGATAAAGGACAGCCATAACCAGGAAATCCTAATTCAATAAGCTCATTTACCCTAATAGCTTGCGACGTCTTTACTTAGTTTAAAATCGTTTACACGTCGTCATCTTGGATCTTTCACCAATTTCAGTTAGCAACCAAACCTTTAAACGCATTTAACATCATATATATATATATATATATATATATATATATATATATATATAACAAACAGTAAGGACCAGCTAACAAAGCCCACACAAAGGGGTCTACAACTCGATGTACAACTACGACAACAATCAATACAATATCACACTTTAAATGCCCCACTTCGGCAAGGCATAATGTTTAACATTTAATCTTAATAAAACATGAAACTTTAAAGATTAAATGAAGATTAACATACTGCCTCAAAACATGTAAAGAGGTTGTTGGCTCATTCAATTCACAACGCATGAGTCATGCTTAAAAGAACAATAGACGAGGCGCCTTACATACCTTTTTCCGATGAACTTTTCTTTAGCCAATTTCCTATTTCAATGATTTGACCTCAGCCTCCTTAATCCAGTAGTTTTATAGGCCAACAACAATCTTAATCTATAGCATAAAATGCAGCCAAAAATAACTAACAAAAGGCAGTCACAATAGAAACAACAACACACGACAACATCAATAACATTTAGCCATTTTCTCAACTACTTTTCGCTAACTTGAAATTTTTCCTTTGTTTTACTGTAATTCTTACCCTCAATATGAAGTAAAATTCCAAAAAAACAAACAGCCAAAAATCCTAACGAGAACGAGCAAAATTCAGCTCACAAACAGTTCATCGACAGCTCACTTAGCTGCTAATTTCCAGATTTTCTCTTTGCAATTTGAGAGGTTTCAAAGGGGTGAAATCATTACCTTTACTCCTGACTTCAACACCTACTCAAAGATGGATATGCAGGAAGTCCAAATATATTTTGAAACGCAGAAAAACTCCTTCAAAACCTTGCCAAAACGAGATCCAAAACAGCCCCTAGCACGCTTGGCAAAGTAACCTCAACTTATCTTGTGATTTGCTTGGACTTTGCTTGACATTCCTCCTTGATTTTCTTTGTCATAGCTGCTGGAATTGAGAGAGAAATGAAATCCTTCGCACGCTGGTCGATTTAGATTTAGATTAAAATATTTTCTACAAGTGAAAAAATCATATTTTAAGTAAATAAGGCGGTGGAGGCGCTAGGGCATCATGCCCACGTCACCGCTTGGGGGGCTGCGGTAAAATGCCCATAACTTCTTACTCCGAACTCCGATTGATAAGAGGTTTGATGTTATAAAAACTAGACTCAAAGAACTTTAATTTGATAGGTCGTGGGGCTTCTAATTCAATATATATTGGGACCTATGTTCATTTAAAATTGATCCTTACTTATGAACTTTACATACTCTTTGGTTTTTCATTCTTACACATTTCCCCTATCATCTACGACAAATATAAAATCCATACTTCCTTTAACCTAGCATATAAACATCAAATAATAACCCAAAAATTTTTTTGGGGTGAAATATTGGGATAAAACCCTATAAAATTGTCAATAAAATTTCATGGATTAGAGAGATATTGGGCATGGGTGTGAACAAATTCACCCATTCATAACCCTACATACCTGAGATGGATTGATTTCACCACTCAACTTATTAACTTAGGCTCAATAACTATCACGAGCTTCTAATGTCTAGGCCTGACAATGAAACATCCAATTCTACTAACACATTGAACTGGTAGAGGAGTTCCCACGATGCTTCTAGCATGTGTCACACTTAACATGTCCTTTCCCGACAAGGGATACTACGATGTAATCTTTATACGTTTTCTAGTAGCTAACCACAACATACATAACTGTAATCTACTGGTAGTAGCTAATCACAATATATAGGATTATTATCTACGTTCAGGACATAGGTCGTATCACTGTACGACGAAAATAACTTGCCGAAGGAATAAGCCTTAACATACCTGGAATGTTGATACTCGTTTAACTGGCGAGATTCAACTTGCAAATGGCAGTTTCTCCCAACTGCAACCTCTATGCTGAGAGAATAGAACTAATTTCAATACTAAACTCGGAAAATATCGGTAACATTTGATAATAGAATTAACTATAATTCAACATTGAAAAACTCGGCCAAAAATCTATAATTTCCTGAAAGTTCAAAAGGGAGAAGTGCTTACCTAATGCCTGTGGCCGGGTAGGAATCAATTTGGAGCAATTCTGACAACTTTTACTCGGTGGAGTTCCAGTTTGTCGAGTGAATTTTTGAGAAATAACTCCGTAGTAATGCTTACCGTAGGCCTATAACTCATTACCCAAAGTTAATTTATGATTGGATGGCATTTCGTGGCGTAATTTGATGAAAATTAGGTGAAAACCCATGTTACACTCTCTTTTGGTCGAGAAAAACTTGGAACAAATGATTTAAATCAATAAGAGGGGCTAGGTTGACCTGTGTGGCTAAGTCCATGTAAATTATCTACAAGGTTAGGAATAGTACAGAAGAGTCATATAAGATCCATACAGACCAAGTTAAGGGCTAAAGGACTAGAACCATGTTAGCATAGTATTACCCGCAGGCTAAGAATTTCAGTAGGCTACCTTTGGAGGATTAGGGGCTGACCGCTCAAAAGCATATTCAGTCAGTAGCAGCCCTACGGTCGTTCTAAGAAAAGAAACTAAGTAATTGATAGTCTACGACCCTACAGTTGCTTATAAGTTATAGTTGTCTGAGCAGGACATTCAGAGTATTGTTAGGCCACTCTAGACCTCACCCTATCAAGTCTAGACCATTAGAGATTATGATCACTATTAGCATCCTCTGGTCAGATATAGGTACACTAGGTGTGCCTGCTAGCATCTATACAGACTATTCAAGGGGCGAGCAGCAGTCATGTTAGGCCCAGAAGGAGACATACGCCTTTTGAGTGGCTAGATTGAACTTCAGTATAGCACATCGATTGAGATTGCCCTTACCTAGGAGCTTTACGTGACCACCCCAGGGTTACTAGTTGTGTCATCGCCTGCAAAGGCTATATGACGTTGCTTCAAGGAGTGATATGCCATCCCAAGGGATGATGCAGAGGTCGAAGGGACATATGATAGTCCATTCAAGGGCTAGACTATTATTCTTATGTCGTATCGGCATCACTGACCCTTGTCGAGCCTGGTGCCCAAGGTGCAGTTATCAAGAGTCCACAAGACTCAAACACAGCTACAGATCAGGAGCAAAGCGAGTTCAATTGCAGACCCAGGGAATAGGTAGGTTGGCTATAGCACCAGTGGAGTCATAAAAACCTTGTTAAGGGTAATATAGATTGAATTGTGCTTGCCAGGGCTTATGGGTGCCCCGAGCGAGTTATTTTGTGTTGATTGTACCTTCAGGCTTATGGGGACCAGGTTAGGTTCTTGTTTGTATTCTTTTCTGCTAGTTATAGCTTATGAATATATGATTGTACAGTCGTAGCTCATATACGTGTAGTGTTTTACTAGATGCAGGTTTTGAATAAGTAGACTTCTAGGTTAACTTCTGCCCTTTCTTTCTACTTACTTTCAATATTTAACAGCTGCTACTCAGCTTTTATTATTGCCTTACATATTCAGTACATATTGTACTAACGCCTAATTATGGGGCGCTGCATACTTGCCTGCAGGTTTAGACAGACAAAGTTCAGGATCTTCAGTAGCAGTTGTTCAGAGTAAGCAGTTTCTCCAGCTCCTTTCATTCGGAGTTTCCAGGTTGTAGAGACTAAAGTTTTTTATTTATATAGCATTTGGGTAGATCGGGGTCTTGTCCCGACCATTATTTGTATTTTTAGAGGCTTGTAGACTACAATATCCAATTAGTTAGTTATTGTTGGCTATATGGGGCCCATGTATGTCTTATTTTAGGTGTTGGCCATGTGGGGCCTAGTATAGCTTGCTTATTTTCCTTTCTATTATAACTAGACAGCATGGTGGTCTGGTCGGCCCGCATAAGATTCCAATTGATGTATGTTGGCTGGGTTAGCTGTTTTCCTTTACAGGTGCTGTGTGGCCTTGTAAGCCCGAGGCTATGTTTACAGCCGAGATATAGCAGTTTGTTTTCTTGAGTTTAAGTCATTGGTAGGCACCAGAGGTGTATGTGCCCAGCCAGGTCAGCCCAGATTCTAGTATGGCATTAGGTTCCAGTCGTGCCTCCCAAGGTGGGGCATGACACACTGCATTCATGCCTGCAGGTGCTCATCAATGGGTAGAGTGAGTTCTTGGTTGCTGGGTCGGTAAAGATCCAAGTCTTCTGTAGTTACCACATGCTTATATTATAGGTAGTTCGGGGCCATGTCCCAAAGAGTTAATTCTTATTGTATTCATAGAGGTTCGTGGATGGCTGTTGTGCATGAAGCATTGTTGTTGTTGTCCAAGTGGTTTTGATTGTATAGATTACTCCTATTATGTGGCCTTGATGGCCTATTTTTATCTTTTGATTGGTCTATAAATCAGTTTCTGTCTTCTGTTGTTTTTCTCTATTTTTGTTATAGTTTTTTTACTGAACCTCGATGGTTCTGGCTTGTTGTAGTAAGTTTTATGGTGGGGTATGCTCAATCAAGTGCAGCATAGGGTGCCAGTCATGCCCCTCCAGGTTTAGGGTGCGACATGTGGCAACTTACGATCTTGTGTTTTGTATGATAAATCTATAATAGACTTTTGAACTATTCTGTTTTTGATAGTTTTGACTATAGTCAATTCAATATTTGTGATTAAGGGAAATCTTGTAGTTTATTCTCACTAGTTTCTATTAATGTGATTGGGACAGCTTTGGCAATCAAATATTTTGATAAGCTTTGATATGATTTTCCCTAAATTGATTTTACTTCTATTTAAGGGAACCTTGTATTCATGTTTTCTTTCAAGCATCTCTCTGACTAAGTATGGGACAGATTTATCATTTAACTGTTTTATGTAATATGAGATCTTGCATTTATATGTTTGGTCCTAAAATGTATAACAATCGTCAGTATTAGATTATTCATGGAAGTTTTGACTTGTGTTTGCTGAATGATTTTACTATCAAGGAAAGAACTTTTTTTATTTTTCTTAAGTTGTTATTCCTTCTCCTTTTGGGCAATTGATACTTTTGCTACATGTTTATTTATGATAAATTTTAATAAGTCCTACACCTAATTAATTTATTTATGTTAATTAAGGAAGAGAATTTCCTTGATTGTATTTTTCGAATATACCCTCCTCTTCTGAGACTGCATAAACTTAATAATTATTTACTTTTAGTAAAACTCTTATTTGTTTGATACTGAATTAATTTCATATATGGAAGGAATCTCTTTGACATATTATGCTGAATATCTCCCCTTTCCTTTATCTCACTTACTATTTAACTATATATATCTACTCTTCTCCCATTTTCAAATTCATTCGAATACTACTTTTTATCTATCAGTATAGCATTAAAGATTGTTCTCCCTTCTATATACTCCAGAGGACTTACAGAATAAGTCTTTCTTGCTACCTCCCTTCTCTGCTTCTCTTTTTTTTCTGCCGGCTACAAGCCAAGGAAGGACTAGCAATTATCTTATTTTTACTTGCTCAATACGTCACTATATGGAGCCTATGAGTTTCTTGTGATCTAGTTGTATTGATTCAATGTTACAAGGCTGCTTATGGATCAAGAAAGCTAATTTTAGATTCTCTATTAAGTATTACTTCTTAAGCTAGTTAGGCCCTAACAATGCAATTTCTAACTTTTTTATGTGTTGGTCTCCGCTAAATGTTGTACTAAATTAATTGCCAGCAGATTGGTCTTGATTCATATGTCCTTTAATATGCTATTTGAAGGGAATGCTAAGTTTTGGTTGGTTTCTTTATAAGTATTCTTTAGGTTCAAATAATAAAGGATCAATTTTATGTCTTAATTAGAACATATAGTTTGGTGTTACTGTTTGTGTTGGTATGTACATGTTATAGGAGTTTAGTCTTTATATAGGTATCCCTTCCCCTGCGTTCAAGGCTTCAAAAAGTTTGTCGGGGTTTGGAATAATCCTGGAACCGAAATAGGAGTAGTCATTAGTTGTATTTATTTTTCTATTTCCATATCTATGGACTATGTGATAATTTTTGTATAAATAGACAGTTATATATATATATATATATATATATAGAGAGAGAGAGAGAGAGAGAGAGATAGAGAGAGAGAGAGAGAGAGAGAGAATGTGTGTGTGTGAAAGATTATTGTAAGGGAGTTGAGAATATGTATTTTTATTTTTTTCCACCCTTGTCTCTTTTCCCTTCTAACTAGCATGTTTAGTTCGTTATTATATCTAAATGCTAATAGAAATTATGTCCATAGGAAATTGATCCATATATGTTTGCAAGCATGTTTTTAACTTTAGATATCCTGCCTATAGGTTCTTATAAGTGGTTGTATAATTTGAAGCATGGCTAGGTTATTGGATATTATACCCCCAAGGTTGTGTAGGATTCTTCCAAATTGATTAATACAATTTTTTTCTGTAGATATCCTACCTATAGTTTTTTCTAATAATAATGCTCGAATATGTATGTTAAACATCTTGAGCATAAGATCAACAATACCGGATCAACTCGTTAGAAGCCATACCTATAAGACTATCAATGTTGTATCGCTAAAATAATAGAGTCTATCTATTTTCATTAGATTTCATGCTTATAGGAACTCAATTGGTTTATACATGAAGCATATTCAATAAATAGAATATTAATCCTTTAGATATCCTACATAGAGATTTTTTTAAAATTCTGCGTTTAATGATAGAATAATCTTCTGTGTAATGTTGTTTGACAAGAAATTGTACCTATAGGAGTTGACTAGTTTTGTTAATATCAATACATGTTTAATTAGTAGGACGCTTAATCATTAGAAACCTTGCCTATAAGAGTTAATCATGTATTATTAACAACATATTTGATTACTATGACTGACTTATTATATACCATGTCTATAAAGATAAACTAATTAACTAGGAATCATGTCCATAGGAATTTTATGTTTTTATTCGTTATACAACATGTATATGGGATCTTTTTCATTAATATTTACATATGAACATGTCTAAATGACATTCGTAGTCAATAGAAATTCTTCCTATATGAACCAAAATATTGCAATCAAATATGATAGTTAGAATCATGCCTTCAGGATTTATTTTGCATTAGAAATCATGTTATAAGATCAGTCGTAATAGATATCATGTCTGTAAGAGTTAACTAATCTTAATCAACATAAAGGATTATATGAACCCTTTGTATGAAAACTTTGTAAAAACAATTCTTTATGAGAAAAGATAAAATCTGATAAATACTAGATTATTACAACAATACCAATAATAATAAGCCGAAACTAATATTATGTTGTTTGAAAACCTCTACTCACCGATGAGTTACTGGAACAAGCCCCCAGTTAACTCTAAACTCTGTAAACTGGAAATGAAAATAACTAAAAATAAAGACTCTGATCATCAAAAGATGAGGACTCGCCACTATCAACCAGTGGATATCATCGGTGAAGCTAATTGTGATGTTGTGTCTGGGTACCTGAGCCTATATCATATCGATATAGCATAGAAAGTATGCGTCAGTACTTACAATGTACTGAATATTTGAGATATCAAAAAACATAAGAATACTGATAATTCATAAACTGGACTGCTATGACATACAATAACCATGCCTAAATCATAAGTATTGAAAGAGTCTAGAAATCTAAGAAAATACCATAAGACCAATAATCTAAAATTTAAAGTCTTAAGAATATTATGAAATCTGTAAGACGGGACTAAATGGTGAACCATGATTGTACTGTACTGTGTGACTGCTTGTTAACCGACATATAACTACGTGAGCTAAAAATCGAGTTTGATGTTTACTCCCTATTGATAGGACCCACCGTACCTTGCCAGGATACTGTGATTGGATTGTGTGATCACCAACTGAAAAAATTATTTAGGTTAAATCCTACGGTGGCACGTTGTTTTGGAAATCGGGTGCACTGAACTCCAACCGCTCAATTTTAAGTACAACTCTCAACTGAAATCCTAATTATATCTAAGTGAATTAATTAGCTTGAAATCGGTGTCCTGAGGCTTAGTCAGATCTACTTATCTGGAAGTGTTCTGAGAGCCTAAAGGACTTGGAAACAAGGAGTACTAAATATACTGATAAACTGATAATATTGATTTCTAATACTATTACTATTACTGAGTATACTAAAAAATGGTAGAAATACTGTAAAGCATTAAAGCACAATCCCATGAAACAAATCAAGCCAAATTCAATATTCACATGGGACATACTTGTATAACTGAAAATACTAACAATATATATATATATATATATATAATAATATTTCAAATCATGAAAATCTAACATCTTAGAAGAAGGTAGAGAATTTCAACAACTAGGGGAATAAACCCTAGTCATGGTTTTTAGAGTTTCAAGGCTAGGATTACTGAAATCTTAGGACACAAGGGGGAAGGAAACTCTTATTAAAGTCCCACATACCTGAAGAAGAAAACCCCTAAGAAGAAGAAGCTTGAATTCTGAACTTGAGGAAGAACCCAAGTCTGGCTTAGGGAGATATCCGGAGCTCTTACGTACTATTCTTGAGAGGCTAAGTGAGATATGAGGGAGGAGGATCGACTAACTCCCTTAATCCCCTAATAATATACCCCAAAATGACGTAGTTTAGGAATTAAGATAGTGGAAAGTTATGAAAATGCCACTGGAGAAATGGCCGGATAACTACCAATTCGAATCCAACGAGCCACATACTGAGTCATTGGTGGTGACCATGACTCATTGGGACCGTTCATAGGTCCTGGGTCTGATCTTCCAGTTCCTGGTTCTCTCCCAACGGGCAGACAAGACGACCCGTTAGAAGATACAATGGGTCATGCTTTCCACCCGTTCTCACTAGATGATTTTGCATTATTTATGAATCTCATCTAACGGCTCAATAGGACGAGTCATTATATCAACCTACAACTCATCGCAGGGCTCATTTGTTTTGGCAAAAGTTCCAATAGATTTCTGATCCTCAACCAACGACTACTTATGAGGACTCATTCCTAGAACCCACGGCTCATCACTTCACTCGTGGTTACAACAGACACACATGTACAGTTTCTAAAACTCCTGCAATAAATCCTCCTAACGGCTCATTACAAGGACTAACGAGTCGTTCCATCACTCATTTGTTCTAGAGGAAAATTGCAAAAGCTAACAACGACTCTTCTAACAGGTTGTTAGTTCTGACAAGCCTCGTTTGCCGAGTCACTTTGAGGTAAAAATTTTTGGTTCTCTGCTGGTTTTCATTCCAAGTCTGGGGTTTGGTCTTAGGAACTTTATGGGTGTTAAAATATCTCCCCCTTGGGAATATTCATCCTTGAATGGTGACTAAGTAAGCTGGAAAGATAGGGAAATAATTGCAATCCCGTAATTGAAAACTATAAACTGAATATTGATGGAGTGACTGACTCCTAAGATACATGACTGAACTAATATCATGCACCAAGGATCCATTCTAAGACATGATTAGAATTGGAAAGCATGATGCTAACATAAAACTAAATAACGTAATGAGAAGAAATTTAGTACCTGATGCTGAAGCTGAGCTGGAAGGAGAAAGGTGAGGGTATCTAGCCATCATATCTACTTCTTCTTCCCTTGTAGCTCCCTCCACTAGTTGATTTCTCTGTAGAACTTTTACTGAAGCAACTTCCTTATTCTGCAACTTATGAACCTGACGATCCAGAATCTGAACTGGAACCTCTTCGTAAGAGAGACTATCCCTTACGCCAATGCTCATTAAAGGCACAACTAAAGTCGGATCATCGATGAATTTCTTCAACAGATACATATGGAAGTCTGGATGCACCGATGCTAACTCTACAGGCAAATCTGACTCATAGGCCAATTTCCAATGCGTCTCAGGATTCTGTAAGGACCAACATAGCGGGGACTGAGTTTTTCTTTCTTCCCAAACCACATCACCCCTTTCATAAGTGAAATTTTTAGATATACCCAATCATCCATGTAAAACTCCAGCTCTCACATCCTTACATCTGCATATGATTTTTGGCGACTTTGAGCTGTTCTCAGCCTTTCTCTAATAATCTAAACCTTCTGCATGGCCTTATGTACTGTATCATATTTCAAGTACGTATGATTTTATTACTTTGGCAAGCCCATGAAAAGTTAAGTATGCTTATCATTAATTTAGTCAAGCCTTACAAGATCAGTTTTAAACAGATATTTGGAGTCAAGACTCCTCAATTATTCAGATTTAAGCTATGATTTGAGAATATGATTATATGAGTAATGTGCATGGTTCGGGAGTAGTGTCTAGCACTGAGTAGGCTAGGGATTTCGAGGACCCCAGTCTTTGAACTATGCGCCAACGTAGAATATATTCTTATTGGGACCTCTCAAGATAGTGTTTCCCCCCATTCGAAGGCACACTCATGATATCACACCTTACTCATCCTTTGCCCTGGAAATGCTTAGGATGGCTCTCCTCCACATGAGCAAGACGTGGGATCATCATGCACTCATACATGATGGTTGTTTCTTATGAAGAGTCAACCATTGTTCGTTATGATTTCAGTTACTTATGTTTAGGACTCATGATATTTGTTTTATAGCATATTTGATTCATTGATCAGATTATGAGCTTTCACTTACAATTTCAAGCATGACAAGTTATATGATTTCTATTTCTAAAATTTGGGTGATTATTTTCATATTACGATGAATATCTTATGAATATGTATACTTTAGATTTATGCCTTTTAGCATGCAGTCGTTACTCTCATGAACTTTCTTCAATTATGCTCATGATTTTAGAATATTATTTTTTCAGCATGTTTTACTTACCTTGCATACTCAGTACATTCAAACTACTGACCGTATATTCTATGCTATATCATCTCATGATATAGGTTTGGGTGATCTAGCTCAGTCTCGCCGAAAACTTATTCCCGACCAGTCTAATCCTATTTCCCTCTTAGGTGAGTCCTCATTCTCCAAGAACCTAATTAGTTTTATATTTTTATGATGTTTTTTAGTTTAAGACCTAGTGATCTAGTTAGGGGTGTTGTCCCATCAACTAATCGGAGTAATAGAGGCTTTTCATACTACCATGTATAGATAGTTCAGTGTTGTTGAGTAGTGTTTACGTTTTTGTCCTCATGTTATATAGACTTCTATTTATATAATGTTCACGCTTTATTTCTACTTAGTGAGGTTATTTTCATGCTATGTATGTACCATCGATTAGCATGGAACCGTTCATGGTTCTAGGTTTCGTGTATCTGTAACACCCCGAAAGTTTCTAAGATCAGACCCCAGAATTAAAGAAAGAATTCAGTTGTAAGTGGAAAATTTGCCTAAGAACGAGTCGTGGTACGACCCGTTAGGTGACCATATGAGTCATGATAAGACTCGTGACAAGCAGACAGTGAATGTTCCTTCCCTGAGCACAGGGGTAACGACTCACATCACGACTTGTGAAGTGAGGTAATAGTTGTGGAGTCCATCGTTACGATAGTAGTTCATTGGTTTGGGGTTAATTTTTTGGTGGACGACGAGGGAAGTGACGACTCATTGGGTCAGGTAACAAGTCTTCCTGAGGAGTCGTCAAATCAATGTTCAGAAAGAAGTGCACGTATGGCTCAATGGCAACGGACGATACAACGAGCCATTTGGACAAGCAATGACTCGTTATGCTGATCTTTGGAAGAATTTTTGGAAAGTATCACTTGAGGCAGTGGTGACAATAGTGGAAAGGACGAGTCATTGGGTCAGGTAACGACTCGTCATGTCCGATCGTGGGGCGAGGGAGCAGAAATTGGTTTAAGTGGTAACAAAGGGAGTCATGAGTCATGGGATACCCCACAACTCATTAAGTGAGTCGTTGGCAAGTTGTTGAATTTGATGAAAATATCCAGTACACTTCACGACTTGGCACCACGAGTCATCCCTGACCTGACGACTCGTGGAGTGCCTCGTGAGGACTGGCAGGGTCCTTTTTCCTGCGAATTTCCTAGGGTGTTTTTGTAATTTTCTAAGCTCCTCACTCCTAAACTACGTCATTTTGGGCATCAGGTGGGATGGTTTTAAGGGGAATATCTATCCTAAGCGCTCATTCCATCCTAAAGCACTCACAAATCCTTCTTCTCCCATTTTCTCTCAAGGCTCAAGAACTAGGGCTCCTTTCCAAGGTGCAGCAGATTCAAGATCTTTAGGGAGATCCTTCAACCAAGTATGTGAGACTTCAACAAGGATCTCCTTTCGTCCCTGTGTCCCGAGTTTCATGTTTAAACCCTAGTTACTTATTTTAGAAAAGTATGCCGTAAGATCTCAATCTAAGGATGATCCTTTACGTGTCTTCAATTGATTTCAAGACCCTCATGATAAGCAGCAATGTATGTTATGAAATTTCTCCCAAATTCATGATTTAGGTATGTGAAATGATAGTAGCATATTATCTAGAATGTTGCAATGCATTAGCACTATTTTCAAGTTTTGGCTCTTATGAAGTATGTACATGATTTTTACCATGATTTCACTACATATGTTTAAAGTAAGATTTGAATCTATGAGTTTGCATGAATATGGAGCCGATAATTCATATTATGCCCTTGGTTTATGATTCTATGAATTGAGTAAGAAAAAGCATGCCTATGAATTTCCTAGACTCTCAGGCTTCGGGTTAGCTGAAAGTTCCTTAGTCTTGGTACTTATCATAAATTAGGGTAGAACTTGCATGATTTGGACTCAAGAAGAAATGTTATGTTTATATGTTAATTTTGTTCGAGTTATGACTGATTAATATAGATTATTGAGTAGAAGTTAGTATCTTGGTATATTCATCCTCAGAGCCTCAGTCAACACTCAAAACACTTAGAGTTTTACAGAAAGGTCAGTTATCATGTGGCTATAATTAGTTTATTTGGAGTGTCAATAACACCTCCTAGTCTTAGTTTAAGTTATCAGTTAGACTACAGTCTTTTCATGAGGTGTCAGTGGTGCTTCCAAGATATCAGTTATCAGTTATCAGTTCCAGTTAGTTCTTTAGACGGTTACGACGTTTATGAATAAGCAGCTCTGACCAGTCTTAGAACCACCAGCTTCAGCTTCTGTCTGTTCTTTATACTGTTACGATGCTTTCAGATAAGTAGCTCTAACCAGTCTAAGAACACCAGTTATAGAATCTGGTCTAATAAGACTCTTAGGGTACTTCCAGATAAGTGTCCCTGACTTAGTCTTAGGCTCCAGTTTCGAGCTATCAACTTGGTAGTAGTAGTCATGTTATGACTATCCAGTGGGAGTAGAACTTAGCACCAAGAGTGCCGAGGTTCCTGCTCACCCAGGTTCCTAGAACTACGTCGCCACCGTAGCTTACTTTTTCCCAAATGGGCCATACAGTGATTTTCACAGTTCATGTCTTTATACCCTGGCAAGGTATATTGGGTCCTATCGATAGGGTATATACATCGAACTCCACATCTAGATCACATGGTTATATGTCAGTTATAGCCTCTCCCACTAGTCAGTACATTCCCAGTTTAGCTCATCTTAGAACAGTTTTAGTTTACTAAGTTCAGATCAGTTCAGTACAATTAATTCAGATTAGTATCTCAAATTTAGGGCATGTCTATGACCATCAGACAGGGTCATTTTGACCATTTCAGTTATATTTCAATTCATATAGTTTTAGTATTTCAGTTGGTCATTGCATGTCATTACAGTTCAGTTATTTATTTTTTTGTTTTTTGTTATGTTTTTTCCACTTACTCAGTACATTCAAAGTACTGACGCATACCTTCCATGTTGTATCGTATTATGATATAGGCGGA
Source organism: Datura wrightii (assembly GCA_035772735.1). Classification (NCBI taxonomy): domain Eukaryota; kingdom Viridiplantae; phylum Streptophyta; class Magnoliopsida; order Solanales; family Solanaceae; genus Datura; species Datura wrightii. The sequence goes on along the minus strand of JASDFA010000010.1, from coordinate 119,094,317 downwards.
GGTTTTCAGTCTCAGCACCGCTAGTAGATCTTCTTCAGGTGAGATCAATTGTACTAGTGGTGAGTCCTCATCATTCGAGGATGATGTTTATTTTCTCCAGTTATTTTTATACAGTTAGACTTTAGAGTTAGCTGGGGGCTTGTCCCAGCAACTCATCAGATATAGGTGGCTTTCAGACATAGATTCAGACTTTCAGTTATGTTTTCAGATGTTCAAACTTTTATTAATCAGTTTTCCTTAAATGGTTTTATTATTTAAGCTTCCGCTACAATATACTCAGGTTATCAATGTTATGATAGACCATGGGTTGGCTTGGGGTTACTTGTGACTCCAAGTACCGTGTCTCGTCTAGGGTATAGACTTGGGACGTGAAAAACTATGTATCAGAGCCAAGTTTAGAGTGTCTTAGGATATCTAAAAGCCGAATCAAGTAGAGTCCTTTTCATGGGTATGAAACACGTCACACTTATGAGGGGGAGGCTACAAGGTGTTTTTAGGAAAATCCCCTTCTTTCATTATTCTTATCATGCGATAGAGTGTAAACTCTAAAGTTTCTCTTCTAACTCATGCTTTACACGTTCGCAAACAATGCCTCCCAGAAGAGATAGTGGAAGAGGAAAAAAATAATGGGAATCCACCAGCCCCACCAACTCCAGTAGACCCCTTTAGTGGGCAAGTGACGGATGCGGAGATCGAGGCTGCCCTCAGAGTGTTAATACGGGCCACGACTACTCAACTTAACCCGCAGGCAAACGCACCTAAGGACCCTACCAAAGAGACGATAGCTACTAGGGTTCAAAATGTCACAAAAAGGAGTCCACCTAAGTTTCACGATCTGAAATCGAACAGAAAGTTCAAGGGAAAAGAAAAGGGGAGCAAGAGAGCAAGGACAGGGGACTCGGGGTTTTCCCAAATAGAGGATGAATGGTGGACATCGTCTCCAATCCTGTTGAAGATCATCATCCCTGGCTCCACCGATTGTCAGTGCTCCAACCAAACCCAGAGTAAGGGAGATAACATGCCCATCTTGAAAAAATTGTAGGAAGAACCATTTGCTGGGGAGAGAGCTGTTTTGTGAATCTGGGCATTCAGTGTTCTTATGGAGGAAGCATATGTGTTTGTTTCTCTTCAAAACCCCAATCCGCTCAAGCTCGCCGCTACTAACGGGGTCTTTCTTGATTTCCCTTCCTTTAGCTACTAACGTCTTGGAGCGTGTCACGAGATATATCGCTCTCGGACTTCTTACGGTAAGGCCAATACAACCCATGACTATCATTCATTATTTTTTCCCTTTCATAGCAGCCAATTCTTTTTTGCATTTTCTAGGAAAAGAAGGAACCGCTATAATGACCGTGGGTAGAAATATCGTACTTTTTGGAATCCTTCTTTTGAGCCTAACCTTTATCGTTCATAGAAATTTTTTTTGTTTGAATCAAAAATATGGAATTCAGCCTTTATCGACTACAGTCGATTGACGGAAGGCATCTCTGATCCATCGATTCACCACTGAACGGCTTTGGATCCTCGTTGGTCCTTCTTTCACGAATGGTCTCACCATTTTCTAGTAGTAGAAGTTCGCGCGAAGAACTATCCTTTCTATCACTTGCCCTTGCCTTTCACTCTCATTTGGTCTCTTTCTTATATAAAATAAAGCGAAGCAAAGCGCATGGAAAAGAAGCAGCCAGCTGACTACCCCCTTCCACTCGGCCTTTCTTCGCTGTGTGAATAAGGTCTTAGTCTGTATGGGCATTATGGGCAGGCCGCAATAAGTCGCTAGTCGAAGATTTAGACCAATCCCAATTCATCACCATCTTCCCGCCTCCAATTGATGACTGGCTATTATATAAGTGTTTACCTAAGCCCCTGCGCAGGGGCTCGGCTCCCCAACCGTACGTGAGTTGTCTCGTAAGGCTCTTCCTAAGAACTTGATGCCTCTTTTGAGGATAATTTAAAGGGAATGTGATCCCCTCTATTGTAATGAAATAATTGAAGTTCATTTATTCTTTGAAAGAGAGCTTTTGCAAAACCCACTTTTGCCTCGTCTAAGGCCAAGGGGGAAATAAAGTTATCAAACATAGTATCAGAAAGGGTCGTCTTTCGCCCGATATTAAAGAGGCATCTTAACTCTTCTTTAATATGGGAGGTAGACATTCTGGTGCAACTTGATTATCTAGTAAATCTAGCGCCATTTGCCATTCATCGGGCTTGGGAGAGGAGGTAGACGCTCCCCTACCCGAATCCTTTCCTTCCCAGTCTACCGTTTCTAACAACAATTCATAAAAGATAAAAGAGAACGAAAGAAAAAGAGACAGAGTCCAAACGCTTTCCATAATAGGTACACGAGAAATGTCTGGATTCTTTTTATAGTGGAAATGCAATAAGGGCAAACCAAGATCTATGATACGAAAACCAAAAGCAATATAAGTAAGCACACAAAATCCTAATGTATTTCTAACTCCAACTCGGAGAATAAAAAATTATACAATAGAAAACACCATCTAAAGATCTTTATCTCTATCATAATCGCGAAAATAGTTGAAAAAATAATCGCAAAAAATTCCAGTAAAAAGGCAACAGGTTTTGAGAACATAGTATCGGAATTCAAATTAGGAGAAATTCAAATGTGAAACATAAAGATCTGAGATAAGTCCTTCTTTTTCTCTTAATATTTTGATAGAGGAGACTGCCCATACTGAACACCAACCCAATCTCGATAAGAATCAGTATGCTACACTTGAGCAATCCACGAAGGTTTGGCACTTCTCCACCCTCTCCTAGAAGCTTTCTTCTCTTATGATTTTTTCTTAAGTAGAGGTTCTTTACCGGTGACCCAGTTGATTCAGCCCCCGCTATCCTTAAGGAACTAACCCAGGCAACTCAACTCATTTAGGTTAGAGGCTGCTTAGTAAGAGTTAAGTAGAGATCTGCTACCAGCTCCGTGGGTAGTCATCCGTCTAATGAGCTAACTTCTTGACCTTGCTTTAGGCCCTCTGGGTCTTTATTTCCTTCTTATTGCTCCTCGTCATTTGATTTGCGTGAGATTCTTCTTGTGGTTTTTCTGATGAAGCCACATCCAGAAAGTTTTAATCGGCAGAGGCATGGGCGTATAACTAGTATTAATACCTTGTAATAGAATATGCTTGTTCACCCCAAGCTCATCTGAGAGAACAAGAAATAACATCTCTGTATGATAAGTTTGAAGGAGCGTACTGGCAGTGGGTATCTCTGGAACTTAAACATGAGCTGAAGCGGTTCCGATTGTCACATCTCGAAATATGAATAATTTATGGTAGGGACAAGCCATTTTTTGGCGTTGAATCAGGTCAGGAAGAACAAGTTGTTCCAGCTCCGGGGAAAAGATTCATCTTCCAATTTTCCCTTCCTTCCAATACTTTGGATTTGAGCTTCCCTCATTCCTTTTATTGAGCATATGCTCAAGTCGAATTTGGAGCATTCCAAAAACTTGGAGATCCAACTACAAAAAGACAGGCAGCCTGATACAACATTGCTTTGGTATCTTTCTTTCGCCCTTATTTTCTTTCTTTTACTTTTATTGACATAGGGTACCATATAAATCTTTATTTAAATCAACTTCATTTTTACTCTTGTTCGTTCATTATCTGGAAGATGATAAACAGAAAGGTTTCCCTATTCAGGAATCTCCAGATCTATGCTTATTTTCAACTCCCCAAAGCATTTCGTTGATTACTACGCCCTTCCTCATCTCTGGATGCCCAGGTATCCACTGTAAGCCTTTCCTCATTTAAACCTCACCCTTCACTTTTAAGGTTATTCCATCCTAAGGTGTTGCTAAATGGATGGATCTTATCAACATCCATGAATGATAAATCATAGATCGAACCGCCGAATTGAAAAAATTGGGTGCTATCATAAAGCTTTGTATCGGCTAAGTTCATGAGTTGGAGATAAGAGGACTCGAACCACTGACATCCGCCGCAGGGTAAACCACCGCCTAGGTCTGAAACTCGGTTTGCTTGCTCCTGCAAAAGCTCATACGGTCTGTCTCCTACTGTTCTCTCGATATGAGTTATCTCCTGAACATTCCCTCGTGCTTATTTCAGGAAGCCCTTTGTTCGGACAGGGTTCAAGAAGAGTCCATTCTAGAGAAAAGGCACCAGATTAGGGGGGAACTCTCCAAAGTGTGTATCTCTTCTTTACTTTTGAGTGATAAGGAGGGTGACAAAGGGTATACTTTCTTCTCTATGTCGCCGTCTCATCAATGAGTATAGATTAATAGCCTAGCCTACCCTTTTGTTCTTGTCAATCTGTATCCCATTCTTCAGGTATAGTTTTCTTTGATCACAGATCAACAGGTGATCCATCCTTTCTCCCCCTTTCGTCATAAGGCATGGTCTGACTCTGAGAAAAAAAATTCCTGTGTTTAGGTCCCTACTAAGCAGAATTCGTAAACTATACAAAGGCTCTTTGAATACTTTTTTGAATGTTTTTAGCAAAAAAAGCAAAAACAATTCTCAACGCCCTTACGAGGTAGTGATGAGTTAAACTACTCGTGTTGGCATGGAAGTCAGCCGGGTAAACTGATTCCATTCTGCTACTAGGGTTCCAAAAATTCCCCTGAGCTCTAAAATCTATAAATACCCTTTCCACTCAAGAAATGCTAAATCTATTTAGAGTTGGTATTTCTAACTAAGTCGGAAGGAGGGCTTTGGGCAAAGAGCAAGTCGAAAGCCATATTTTTTATTAAGTCCTAGTAGTGAAAGACGTGACTTCAGGAGTGGATTTCGGAAGGAAAGACTTTGTTTACTTCCTGCAAATTGCTTATGTAAGAACTATTATAAAGAAAGGAGCTAAAAGCCACTTGACTGTAAGGAGAGGAGAGACCATTATCATGAGAGAGGGACGAGCAAGTGACAGATTGGGAAAACAATAGGTAGGCCTTCTGAGTGGTCATTTAGGGGCCTTGTTAGCGACTCATCATTCTTCCCTAAGCTGTCAGATTCCAATCGAAGAAAGCAAGAGATAGAGGAATCCTCGCTCATAGATGTGAATTGAAAAAGCAAGCCCGAATTCTTTTTAATTAGGCTCTATAGTCTGGTCCCTATCCCTGGTAAGGTCTGATTGTTATTCGTAAGTCTTGTTTTGACTGCGGGAAGGTGAACTTTGCAAAAGTGCTTATTTGGTTGGGAAGAATAGTATTAGAGTTTTTCTTTCTTAGTACATTGCCTTTCATTACCAATATGTCATTTTACAGCACGAAGGTACCTGATGTTCGCTACTACTAATAAGGGTGGAGAGATGTTAACCTTTCTCTATTAGTAAGCACTCCCTAGTTTTAACCTAATGAGCTTTCTTTATGTTGAGTTAATTAACCCGGGGGGTTCGCCTAGATACCTAGTAAAGAACGAGCTGGTGGAAAAGAGTTGGAGATCATGAAAAGCATTTCCATACAAGGAGGCAGGCGACCGGGAAGCTTTGCTTCTAGAATGCCAACTACATGGGAACAGATGTTATATAGGTTGATTCTAATTCTTTCTACCCGCTCGATTCTGAGGAATAAAGGGAGGGCTTGACTACAATTTCCCAAGTAAGAGATAGAATCTCACTAATTGGAAGGAAAAGGAGGGCTTCGATCCATTGTGATTCACTTTCTTGGTATGGAGAGATCTCTGCCATAAAAGAGAGAGCTCCTAAGCCTTATTCTGCAGATCATAGAGCGACGTAATTCCCCATTCATCCAAAATGGTATTTTAGTAAAGAAGAGAGGCATTCTGGGGCGACTACTACGACTACATTCCCATCTAGTGCAGTGGCTTAGAAGCAAGCTACCTTTACCATCTTCCGAAGTTCTAAATAATTTACTAATCAAAGGCTGTAAGGGAGGACTGCTCTACATTCAGTCACACCACAGTGACCCCGAAGCGATCTTCTTCTAGTTGCGAGACGAAATCCGACAGCCAATTGTTGGCTCTGAATAACCAGCCCAGCAATAAACTCAATTGTTCCATAACTTGCTCCTCCGGATGGGAAGTATAGATAGAAAGGAAGAAAAGGAGGCGTCGGCTCTGAAATGATGGAAGATTGAATCACTCCTTCATTCTATTCCGTCTATTCCTTTCCGGAGGGTGATTTATTCATCAGCTAGAGAGATAAGAGCTTCGATTCGCAGGCAGGATATAGAAATCGGGCACTATCTATATATAGTAGCTTCTAACTCCGCAACTAAACTAAAGGCTCTGGAACATAGTATACACCTAGAACTAGTGATTTAGATAATGCGGTATCTGTTGGAATAGGAGTGAATCCAGATGCAATTTACCAAGTCAAAGCAAGGGGTTTAAAAAGCACCACAAGGGACCGGAATGACGTCCTGACTAAACAAGAGTTTCTTCAATTTGGTCGAAAGTCGTAAAGAAGGCACCGGATAAGTAGCTAACATAAACTACTACCGTACAGCGCATCCTATGGGTGGCCTTCAAAGTCTATCATTCGTAGGAAGAGACGCTTACCTACGCCAGTACATTCCAACCTGCCTCTCTGGAATTCAATAGTGATAGAAATGGTCATCTGTGCTCCACATCTACTGGTGTCATCACCCTGCAAAGAGGTGGAACCAACCAAGATTGAACACTAGCCCCATTTTGTAGATGGGTTGGGACCTGCCTCCTTTCCCGGTGAACAATGTTCCACTGATTAGGCGGGGACAGGATTCGAACCTGCAATCTTCAGGTCATGAGCCTGATGAGTTGACCAATTCCTCTACCCCGCTTCTTCCCCTTCTCTTCTGAACCACACAAGGATTTTCAGTCCAGCTGAGCTACCTGAACCACTTTGAAATAAGTCTCCTTTCTTTATGTAATTTTCCCCGCCCTCGTTATACTATGGCGAGACCCTTTCAACAGAGGCAAAGGTCATTTCTATTAGAATCTTACTTTCCTTGGCAACACAGAGATCATGGCCATTGTATCAGTTAGATGTGAAAAATGCCTTCTTGCATGGGGAACTTTTTTTCAAAGAACTGGAGATATTCCCTTAACTGCAGATTCAATAGCACCGATTATGAACCCGAAAAAAGAAGAGCACCGTCTACTAATACTGTCACACCGGTGAGGACATTCACTTTCTAAATAGAAAGGAAGAGGTCAGTCACCAACAGGAGGAGGATATGAAAGAGAGTACCAACAACCATTCCACTCGAGCAGAACTTCTAACTGAAGTTGCTCATGTTTTTTAGCATGGTCTGGGCTATCGGGTCCTTTTTCTATCTTATGCGTTCGGGGACGGCCCCTCATGGATGCTATCTATTCTAATTCTAACTTGTTGGATGCCAACTCAGCCCTTCGACTTAGTACATCGACAAATTGGTCCTCCCGGGCTTGTACTCAAAGACTATGTCGAACCCTGCATCAAAGTCTTCTCCCCTGCACGCTTGGGGTCTAATTAAGGAAAGAGCTCGTAGCCACGTTATTGCGCTTGTCTTGTTGATAACCTTGAGACCGGCAAAGACTGTGCTCCAGCTGGTGGTGAAGGAAAGGGGGAAGCGACTCATTCCTTCCTTGCGAAGGAGTTAACACAGACTATGACGGCTCCGTTGCTTTATATCTTTCTTTTCATTTTCTTTTATTTATATAAATAATTAGAACTTATTGTTGAAGGTAAAGTCAAGTTGAAGATCACTTTTGACCTATATTCCTGATATAGAAGAAAGAAGCCTTTAGCAACTACTAAGAAAGTAATCTCTTAAGTAAAGGGTACTAATAGTTCTTTAAAAGGTTCTCTTGGGGTGCTATGTCAAAAGTGATGTGATTCTCGGGCGGGGAGAACGAACGATGTTGATTGGTATAAGGCCCCTAGTCTAATTCTGAAGCATCCTTTTCTTGGAAAACTAACTTCAATCAATAGAATGAAAGGAAATAATGGTAAGCCTAGGGCGACGAACATGGTTCAAGAGTGTCCATACAAAGCCCCTCTCTTCTTCACTCAAAGAGGCAATGCACCCTTTGTTTGAATGGTACTTGATTAATAAAGAATGATTCTTTCGAAGTTATACAGACTTTCTAAAATAAATGCCACGTGGAGCGTGTCACGAGATATATCGCTCTCGGACTTCTTACGGTAAGGCCAATACAACCCATGACTATCATTCTTTATTTTTGCCCTTTCATAGAAGGCAGTTCTTTTTTGCATTTTCTAGGAAAAGAAGGAACCGTTATAATGACCGTGGGTAGAAATATCGTACTTTTTGGAATCCTTCTTTTGAGCCTGACCTTTATCGTTCATAGAAATTTTTTTTGTTTGAATCAAAAATATGGATTTCGGCCTTTATCGACTACAGCCGATCGACGGAAGGCATCTCTGATCAACCGATTCACCACTGAACGGCTTTGGATCCTCCTTGGTCCTTCTTTCACTAATGGTCTCACCATTTTCTAGTAGTAGAAGTTCGCGCGAGGAACTATCCTTGCTATCACTTGCCCTTGTCTTTCACTCTCATTTGGTCTCTTTCTTATATAAAATAAAGCGAAAGCAAAGCGCATGGAAAAGAAGCAGCTAGCTGACTACCCCCTTCCACTCGGCCTTTCTTCACTATGTGAATAAGGTCTTAGTCTGTATGGGCATTATGGGCAGGCCGCAATAAGTCGCTACTCGAAGGTTTAGACCAATCACAATTCATCACCATCTTCCCGCCTCCAATTGATGACTGGCTATTATATAAGTGTTTACCTAAGCCCCTGCGCAGGGGCTCGGCTCCCCAACCGTACGTGAGCTGTCTCGTACGGCTCTTCCTAAGAACTTGATGCCTCTTTTGAGGATAATTTAAAGGGAATGTTATCCCCTCTATTGTAATGAAATAATTGGAGTTCATTTATTCTTTGAAAGAGAGCTTTTGCAAAACCCACTTTTGCCTCGTCTAAGGCCAAGGGGGAAATAAAGTTATCAAACATAGTATCGGAAAGGGTCGTCTTTTGCCCGATATTAAAGAGGTATCTTAACTCCTCTTTAATATGGGAGGTAGACATTCTGGTGCAACTTGATTATCCAGTAAATCTAGCGCCATTTGCCATTCATCAGGCTTGGGAGAGGAGGTAGACGCTCCCCTACCCGAATCCTTTCCTTCGCAGTCTACCGTTCCTAACAACAATTCATAAAAGAAAAAAGAGAACGAAAGAAAAAGAGACAGAGTCTAAACGCTTTCCATAAGAGGTACACGAGAAATGTCTGGATTCTTTTTATAGTGGAAATGCAATAAGGGCAAACCAAGATCCATGATACAAAAACCAAAAGCAATATAAGTAAGCACACAAAATCCTGATGTATTTCTAACTCCAACTCGGACAATAAAAAATTATACAATAGAAAACACCATCTAAAGAGATTTATCTCTATCATAATCGCGAAAATAGTTAAAAAAACAATCGCAGAAAATTCCAGTAAAAAGGCAACGGGTTTTGAGAACATAGTATCGGAATTCAAATTAGGAGAAATTCAAATGTGAAACATAAAGATCTGAGATAAGTCCTTCTTTTTCTCTTAATATTTTGATAGAGAAGACTGCCCACACTGAACACCAACCCAATCTTAATAAGAATCAGTACGCTACACTCAAGCAATCCACGAAGGTGTGGCACTTCTCCACCCTCTATTAGCAGCTTTCTTCTCTTATGATTTTTTCTTAAGTAGAGGTTCTTTGCCGGTGACCCAGTTGATTCGGCCCCCATTATCCTTAAGGAACTAACCCAGGCAACTCAACTCATTTAGGTTAGAGGCTGCTGTTCGGGGTGTTGTATGGGTATAAAACTCACACACAAGCGCATGTGGTCGAACAAGTAGTAAAGTGGCTTAAGTAAGCCAAGTATCGATCCCACAGGGACTGGGATGAAGTGCAATCTGCTCAAGTGTACTATATTTCGATTCTAAAAATGCAGAAAACAGTGTAACCAAGAGTTTGATATTTTGTTTTATAATTTTTATGCTAAAGCTAAAACAACTATCTAATGTGAGTCTGAACTATGAATGAGAGCATGCTGAGGTTAACGAACATGTAATGAAATTAATTATCGATGTAATTTGGTTAGTCTTTTCCTCCGGTTGCTAGCCAAGAACATTTGCCAAGAGATTAAAACTCTCGTATTTAACCTCACTTAAGAATCATGAACCATCCACCTACATTTCTGTGATTAAATGCAATTCATGTTCTAGCCATACAAACCCTGTTCCTAAATTGACTAATACGACTTTCAGGTATATTTCTATCCTGAAAGTAAATCAATTTCCAATTTTCCCAAATCAAGTAAAGATCATATCCTAGTAATTCACAACTTTCCAATTTCTTGCTCTCTCGAGTGAAACCAGACTTTTTAGATGTACATTAACGTAGGCCACACATTAATGCAATAAGAACAAGAATTAATAGAGCAACCATGGAAGTAAAGATGAAAAACCAAAGAATCAATGATCACATTTCATTACAAGTGTTCATAACCTCAGCAAGAAGATGATTTAGCCACTCATTTGTGGATTAAACATCATTAAATGAGTGTTAAACATACAAGCAATTGAATTCAAGGAGAAGGAAAGAGAGAAAAACCTTGATAATTTCATCCCCTCAACTGCCTGTAACCCACGTTCTTGCTCCACCAAGTCAGAATATTGAAAAATGAACCTAAGTGTTCTATTTATACTGCTGGGAATTTTTCCCCGAATAACGAGCAACGTGTCACGGAGTGCATCATGGAGCACTGCCTCCGTGACACGCTACGGACGTGGACCTTCACTGGAACTGGGGGTCCAGGAAATAGAGCCCAACATGGCACGGCGTGCAACGCGGAGCCAAGCCACCGTGCCACGGACCCATCGCGAACCCACACTGGAATTGGGCTAAAAATTCCCATCCAGGCAGAAGGCCTCCGCGATGGCAGCGTGACACGGCTCCATCGCGGAGCCCCTTTATTTTATGCTGTCCAATGTTTTGTCCCTCGCTCGCATCCAAGTCCAACCCCGATATCCTCCAACATGCATTTTAGCTTTCCGAAATTATATTTTACCTGCAAAACAATGCTAATCATGTTGGTTAGTATAAATTCACATTTTATTGCCAATTACATGAGAATGTATACACATTGATAGATAAACAAGGCTAAAATGACACTTTTGAGTATCACTTGGGCATATAAATTTGCCCAAGATCACTTACCCCACACTTAAATCCTTGTTCGTCCTCGAACAACAATCCTACACTTCATGCAATTTACATCCCAACCTTGCTACTTTGGTTCGACAATTTAGGCTACGGTCATACCGATTATTCAATACAGCAAATCATCAAGAAAACATGCATGGTCCTATCAATGCAATGACCTTCAATACATCAAGACCTCCTAGACTTAAGAATCGACTCTCGATATTGGCAAACTCATGCAAATCAGCTGATCAAGATATCCGACATGAAAATTAATCTCTCATCAAGCATGTGCCCTCACAACACAAGAGAGTCTTCCCCTTTTTGCTCATGTGACTCACAAAATTTTAAGCAAGGGCATGTAAACACAATTTCGCTCTCTCTCCCAAAAGAATTCACATGCATCATGTCATGACTCATAAGCTTGCCCTTAGTGTATTACTCCACTAATATAAAGAAGTGCGATGTAAGATCATGTAGGACTTTAACTGGCTGTAATGGAAGCTACGAAACTAGTAAATATTGGGTTAGCCAATAATAGCCACTAGCATCCTTAAGCGCCTTTTCAACACATCCCGTCAACTCATGGACATTGTTTCTTCTTTCATCCTCCCATTCTTGACGTTTTTCTTTAGTTTGGCCCATCTTATTAAGCACACTTGACACAACAACAAAGATTATTCATGCACCTTCATTATAGTTTATTTATAACAAGTGCACCTTCAACCTTTTCTTTTCTTCTATCACTCTGCTTTTCTTTTTCTTTTCACCATTCTCACTCTTTGGCACTTTGGGAAAATGATTTTCTCTTCTTAAGCGCTTAAGAGTTTTGTATCGACTTTACGGCTAATGAAAAGAAAAGGATTAAGCTCGGTTTACACTTTTTGACAAAAGAAAAAAAAATAGGCTAAAGGCTCAACGGGATGACTAGGGTATACAATCAAGGTGGGTACTACAAGGATAAATGGACACTCTCGGTTAAAACAAAGAAATGCCTACATCCTTTCCTACAATACACCTCCTTCATTTCGTTTTGTACACACACCAGGAAAGTTCTAGACACTTCACAATAGCACAGAATAACAACACCTCACTTCACACTTATTGCACATGCCCAACTCAAGATGTATTCACAGACTCTTCAATTAGCTAATTACAGGAATTCAAGCATTAAGCCTCAATCACACTGAATCGAACTCTATGGCCTAGGTATCTCAACATATTTACAAAGTTGCATGCTTTCATACGAATCACCTTTGCATTTTAAATATCATGTACAACACACAACCAGAATTTCGCAACCATACAGCAACTACAGGTTTTGGGATGCAACCCACCAAAGAAAAAAAACAACTAAAAAAAATCTAAACTAAAAAAAATCTACTCCTAACGACTACATTTCCCTTAAGACGGTCGTCATCCATCCATCATAGGGAACGGTCACTACTATGACTTCGGTTCAATGGGACCATTCTCGATAAAAGAACCGAAAACAAACGCCGAGAAACCCAAGAAGTAAAAAATGTTGAAAATATCAATCATTTCGATAGAAAAAATTTGTACAAAATAAAAAATATCAATCATTTTGATAACAAAAATATGTACAAAATCAGCTAGCAACATTCAGCAACACACATCAATTTCACATAAATTTACAATATAGAACAACAACTTAACAATTCATAAATCACAGGGAACAACAAAATTTCACAGGCACGACAACAGATTAGAGCATACATACATAACAGCACAACCAGCACCTAACTACTCCCAACCCACACTTAGCTCAAACACTGTCCCCAGTGCTCACAAAAATCAAAATAGCACAAAAATTGGGTGGTGGAACTCCCTGATCAATCAAAGTACTCCACTTCTTCGTCGGGTGCTGCTGCTTCATCTCCCATGTCTGAATCACCCCCATCATCATCATCGGACTCCACATCGGAGTCCTCCCGACGTGTCTCCTCGTCTGTGGGGACATCATCATCCGTGGGCTCTACAAATGATGGCCCCACTCGGCATAGAGCCCTGGCGTTCTTGCCGAAGGGGTAGCCTAGCTCGAGCTGCCATAGCTCCTCCTCTGTCGCCGGCCTCCCGCCTATCCTCGGCTGGAGCATCTGCATCCCGTACATGCGAGCCAAATACTGATCATCACGAGCATGTCGCTCGCCAAGTGTAAGAATCGGCCCGTGGGTGGTGTCGGGTGCCTTAGTTTTAGTAACATCTAAGGCCCGCCGCTCCATCTGCAGGATATAATCAAGGGCCTCTTCCTCGACATCTAGGCCCCTGAGGATGGTGGTGAGTAATCCACCAAAGCCATACCTGTGCCCCTGATGCAACCGGGCTCTCTTCATGCCGGAGATAATCACCGCCCCCACGTTGATCTCCAGCCCTTTCATCAGGGCGTACACCAGGCATACACGATCCCGGGTTACATCTGTCATATGTACCCCTGGGATTAGGCAGGAACAGACAATCTTCAACCATATTCTGGCTTCCTTGTTCATCTGTGAATACGGCAAAGTCTGATGGTAGCCCCTCTCCTTGTGTCTGCTCCATCTAGCTATCGATCGGGTCCCACATAATGTGCGTCTGATGTCTGCATACGGTGGGGTAATGTTCAGCTGTCGGGGCACGTGGGTGTCTGTGTCCCGCGCCCCTATGATGGCATTGAGGTGGTGGGGCTCCAAAGTGACTATTTGCCCTTTGATTTTGATGGTGTGACTTCTGATAGTCGGGTTCCAGTTGGCATAAAATTCTCGAATCAGGTGCAAGTTACATTCCTTGGGCTCTTCAAAGATGAACTTGAGCCCAGCTGCCTCGATCCGGTGTACAATCCTAGGGAACTCCTGTGCCAACGGTTCCCGTGCTATATGCTCCTCGGGGAAGTATTTGTTTTCTTTGTGCTTTGCGTACCACTTCTTCCCCTCATCCGTCACCCATCTTGTTCCGTATTGGCGGCGTTGGCTGCGTGAAACTGCTGGTGCTGCTGGGACTGCTGTGCCCAGTCTGATTCGCTTCCTTTCAGCACCAGAAGTTGATGCGTCTTTCCCTTTTCCTTGCCTGCTCGCCATTTTACCTGTCAACCCAAGTAGACAAGATCAATGTTAATCCATTGAGTATTAACTTCGGCTAAAGTCGGGTTAAGCTAAGCTACCCCACACTTAGTCCTTAGCTACAGTTACAACATACCGGCAAGATCATGCTTAATTGTATAAATAAACAACCAACTATACAAACATGCTTAGTGCATACGAAGAATTCGACGGTATATATTATATGTACTACTCAGACTTCGTACAGCTAACAACAATCATTACCATCGATAACCTTTTAATCCATCACACTTAGCAAGGAAAAACAAAGAAACGAAAACAACAACAAGAATTTATCTACACGAACCTATACAACCAACCCAATTCTTGCAAATTTCAATATTCCTCTAACCCGAGAATCCGTCGGTCTTTTAACATGATAACAACTAGCACACCGACTCATCTCACTCAACATGTACATCCCGGCATGAATTTCACAAGTTCGCTACATTTTTCACTTCAAATTCAAAAACAAGCCCTAGAAATGATGATATCAAGAAAATTCGATTGAATTATGCAATTAAGGAGTTCAAGCAATCATAATGACATTCCGAACATTCATCAACAACAATTCAATTGAATTCATGATTAATTTCTGCTTAGGGCAAACTTAGCTCACCTCACATGCTCAATCTCGAAGAAAATCGACAAGAAATGAGATGGAATTGAAGAACGTACCTTGAAATTGAAGAATTAAAGCAAACTTGATGATTTTCTTAGCCTACTCCATGTCACGTCGAAGGGGGATGGGTTTTGGGGAGTTTGGTCACGAAGTGAGTGAAAAATAAGGAAAAGGAAGGGGTTTTCGGGGTTAAAAAGTAGAAAAATCGCGCAGGTCACCCGGCGACCCGGTGTGACCCATCGCGATATACACGGCAACGTGTCACAGAGTGCATCGCGGTGCACTGCCTCCGTGACATGGAGCCGTCGCGAGCCTGTTCTGGAAATTTTTAAAAAATCTGGATTATACCTCAACGTGTCACGGAGGGTAACGCAGAGGTCAACCTCTGTGACACGGAGCTATCGCCCTAGCTCACTGTTTTGCCACTTTTTGTTAATTTTCATACCTCGAATTTTCCTTTGCGATTCCGTACATATTTTCCTCCGTTTGACCTGATATTCATCTCACTATACAAAATTGGTTAGAATTACAGGTTTCACTCTAAATAAAAATAAAACAAAAACAAAAACTAAAATTTTGTAGTAAATCAAGAAAAAGAAAAAGAAAAATCTATTTACAATTTAAAAAGAGAAAAAAAATTTCTACGGGTTGCCTCCGGTGCAGCGCCTGGTTTACCGTCGCGGCTCGACGTCGTTAAGCTCAGTTGTCCTCTAGGGTGATGGACGATTTCTCTCAATCACTGTCCTCCCCCCCAGTAGTGCTTACACCTCTCCGGTGGTTTTCCCATTAACTCTCGTGAATCCTTAGTCTGCTTATCATCGCCTTGATCAATTACATTGATCACCGAGAGTTCTTCGTGCACCATCGGGAGCTTGGGTGCCTTGTACACATCGAACACCTCCACCTTGTCGTGTGCTCACATTGTTAGCTGCCCCACAGCTACGCCAATTAGTGCTTTCCCAGTCGCCAAGAAAGGACGTCCCAAAATAAATGGGACTTCCGCGTCTGGTTCAAAATCCAGCACGACAAAATGTACCGGGAAAATCAGGGAGCCAACTTGCACCAGAACATCCTCCACAATGCCATCAGGTCTGGCTAAGGACCGATCCGCCAATTGCAAGATTACTGTTGTGGGTCTAGGACTCCCTAGACCCAGCTTTTTGAATACCGATGACGGCATCAAATTTATGCTCGCTCCCAAATCACACAATCCACGAGCTCGGATGCTCTGCCCAATAGTAATTTGTATAGTAAAGCTCCCGGGTCTTTAAGCTTTGTGGGCAGTCTATTTTGAATCCGGGAAGTGCACTCCTCCGTTAGAGCCACCGTAGCATACTCAGTCAACCAACTTTTGTTTGCCACGATGTCCTTTATATACTTAGCATATTTCGGCACTCCCTGCAAAACATCAACAAGAGGTAAGTTAATATGCACCTGTTTCAGCACCTCCATGAATTTCTTGAAACATGCCTCCTACTTGTGTTTCTTTAATCGTTGAGGGAATGGGGGTGGTGGTCTTTCTGATTCAGCTTCCTTAGTCTTCCCCCTCTCATCACTTTGCTCCCTCTCAACTTCTGTTGCTCCCGATTGTTGAGGTGGTCTTTCTGGTTCCACCTCTTTCAGCTGCAAACCACTCCTTGTGGTCACTGCATTCACCTGCTTGGGATT
Source organism: Datura wrightii (assembly GCA_035772735.1). Lineage (NCBI taxonomy): Eukaryota > Viridiplantae > Streptophyta > Magnoliopsida > Solanales > Solanaceae > Datura > Datura wrightii. Next base: position 119,077,774 of record JASDFA010000010.1, on the reverse strand, counting down.
GGGATCTTGTCGCTCGGATGTCCTCCTCTAGGCCTTGTGTTTTGGGCTCTAGTAAATTGCCCAAATTGATATTCAAGTGCCTTGGTAGCTAACTGGTTGTTTTTCACTTCGGCTGCCAATTTCACATAGTCAGCCTGCAATTGAGCTTGGTTAGCTATCATGGTCTTGAACATCCCCTCAATGCTGGGTGATGGTGGTGGAGGAGGTGAATTGTTGTTTCTGAATTGTGCTTGATAATTCTGCTGCCCTCCTTGGTTCCTTTGCACACCCTGACCCGAACTTTGCCCCTGATGGTTGTTGCTACCCCAGGAGAAATTAGGGTGATTCCTCCAATTGGAATTGTAGCTATTACCATACTGTTGGTGGTTGTTTCTTTGTACATTTCCCACAAAGTTTACCGAGTCAGGATTTGCTCCACAACACTCAGCTGAGTGCTCACTGCTTCCGCACACTTCACACCACATCTGCTGCACTGCATTCATAGTCATGTTGTTGAAGTGGGTGTTAAGTTGATTTTGTAATGCAGCTATCTGTGCAGCAATAGCTGTGAACCCATCCACTTCTAACACTCCTGCTGCTTTCCTTGTCCCTCCTCTTGAGGAATCATCATTCCATTCTGGATTGCCCTGCGAAATACGGTTCAACAAGGTATACAGCTCCTCATAAGTTTTCTCCAGCGCTTGTCCTCCAGCTGCTGAGTCTAGCAATATTTTTGTGTGGGGTTCCAAACCCTCTATAAAAGTGTGCACCAGCACATCATTGGACTGATGATGATGAGGACAATCCCGCAACATGGACTTGAATCTCTCCCAGGCCTGATATAAATTCTCTCCCTCTCTCTGTTTGAAACTTAGAATCTGACTTCTAAGTCTTGCTGTTTTACCGGAGGGAAAAAATCGTATCAAAAATTTCCTTGCAAGATCATCCCACGTAGAAATAGAATTCGGTGGTTCAGCTTTCAACCACCTCTTGGCTTCTCCGAATAGAGAAAATGGGAACAATGTAAGCCATACATAATTTGATGACACTCCAGCGGGGATATAAGTGTCACTTATCTCCAAAAAATTTTGGAGATGCTGCTGTGGATCTTCATGAGGGAGACCGGTAAACTGCCCGCTAGTGTGCAGCAATTGCACCATATTCTGTTTAAGTTCGAACCTCCCTCCTGGCTCAGGTTTGCGGATGCTAGATGTGACATTATTAGCATGTGGGATTGCCACCTCGCAAACCGGCCGAGCTGCTACTTCTTCGGGCACTAACACTGCCCGTACTACCGGTGGATTCTGTTGTTGCTCCATGATCGTCTGTCTGAGCAACTGCAGCTTTCTTTCTAGAGGTTCTCTCCGCTTACTATGAAATATTCTTTCTGACTCTATATATGATTCCACCAGCTCCTTGTCTCTTGCCAGTGTTCAACAGAAATTAAATCTGCAAAATACAGGCTAAGACCAAGTTTTCAACACTAAGAAAATAAAAATACAATAAATTAACACTTAAAACAATTTCACCAATTGCCAGTCCCCAGCAACGGCACTAAAAACATGTTCGGGGTGTTATATGGGCATAAAACTCACACGCAAGCGCACGTGGTCGAACAAGTAGTAAAGTGGCTTAAGTAAGCCAAGTATCGATCCCACAGGGACTGGGATGAAGTGCAATCTACTCAAGTGTACTATATTTCGATTCTAAAAATGCAGACAACAGTGTAACCAAGAGTTTGATATTTTGTTTTATAATTTTTATGCTAAAGCTAAAACAACTATCTAATGTGAGTCTGAACTATGAATGAGAGCATGCTGAGGTTAACGAACATGTAATGAAATTAATTATTGATGTAATTTGGTTAGTCTTTTCCTCTGGTTGCTAGCCAAGAACATTTGCCAAGAGATTAAAACTCTCGTATTTAACCTCACTTAAGAATCCTGAACCATCCACCTACATTTCTGTGATTAAATGTAATTCATGTTCTAGCCATACAAACCCGGTTCCTAAATTGACTAATACGACTTTCAGGTATATTTCTATCCTGAAAGTAAATCAATTTCCAATTTTCCCAAATCAAGTAAAGATCATATCCTATTAATTCACAACTTTCCAATTTCTTGCTCTCTCGAGTGAAACCGGACTTTTTAGATGTACATTAACGTAGGCCACACATTAATGCAGTAACAACAAGAATTAATAGAGCAACAATGGAAGAAAAGATGAAAAACTAAAGAATCAATGATCACATTTCATTACAAGTGTTCATAACCTCAGCAAGAAGATGATTTAGCCACTCATTTGTGGATTAAACATCATTAAATGAGTGTTAAACATACAAGCAATTGAATTCAAGGAGAAGGAAAGAGAGAAAAAACCTGATAATTTCGTCTTCTCAACTGCCTGTAACCCACGTTCTTGCTCCACCAAGTCAGAATATTGAAAAATGAACCTAAGTGTTCTATTTATACTGGTGGGAATTTTTCCCGAAATAATGAGCAACGTGTCATGGAGTGCATCGCGGAGCACTGCCTCCGTGACACGCTACGGACGTGGACCTTCACTAGAACTGGGGGTCCAGGAAATAAAGCCCAACGTGGCACGACGTGCAACGCGGAGCCAAGCCACCGTGCCACGGACCCATCGCGAACCCACACTGGAATTGGGCTGAAAATTCCCATCCAGGCAGAGGCCTCCGCGATGGCAGCGTGACATGGCTCCATCGCGGAGCCCCTTTATTTTATGTTGTCCAATGTCTTGTCCCTTGCTCGCATCCAAGTCCAACCCCGATATCCTCCAACATGCATTTTAGCTTCCCGAAATTACATTTTACCTGCAAAACAATGCTAATCATGTTGGTTAGTATAAGTTCACATTTTATTACCAATTACATGAGAATGTATACACATTGATAGATAAACAAGGCTAAAATGACACTTTTGAGTATCACTTGGGCATATAAATTTGCCCAAGATCAGTTGCTTAGTAAGAGCTAAGTACAGATCTGCTACCAGCTCCCTGGGTAGCCATCCGTCTAATGAGCTAACTTCTTGACCTTGCTCTAGGCCCTCTGGGTCTTATTTCCTTCTTCTTGTTGCTCCTCGTCATTTTATTTGCATGGTTAGCTGTTGCTTCCCTCTTCTCTTATCGAGATCAAGGAGAGGGAGCTAGACGAGCACTTGCAAGAGCGCGAGCGGTAGGAAGCCCTTCGTTCGGACAGGGTTCAAGAAGAGTCCATTCAAGAGAAAAGGCACCAGATTAGGGGGGGAACTCTTCTATCCAAATGGTAAGGCATTCTCCTTGAATACCTACTCGGAACACCTTAATCAAATAGAGAACCATGGGACCCACTGCAGCCTGCAGATCCACTCTTTTTCCTATTCCAAGATCAGACCCCTAGCTTTGTGTTTTCACATTAAGAATTATTTGCAGATGAAGAGATGTCAAAGGGGCTTCTTACTTCCCAATAAGATCCTCCTACATCTATATATAAATGCTGGTTTATCAAGAATATGCAAGAAAAGCACTTTGAATTATTGATTAGTCGTCAGAGATGTCTTAGAACCAATAGTTCATTATCTAATGGATCTTTCCGTTCTAATACTCTATCCGAGAGTTATCAGTATTTATCAAATTTTTTCCTATCTAACGGAACACTATTGGATCAAATGATAAAGACATTGTTGAGAGTTCTGCGTTGGTCGTAACACGGTTCGAGAACCTTCTCGCATAGATTCCCTTCACCAAGTGGCAATAGGTCTGAAAAAGTATCTAAAAATATCAAATTTAGATATTTGTACCTTGTCGAAGTAAGGAACCATGGCATACATGTTTGGAATAGATTCCATTTTGAGAGAGTTGAAAAAGCACTATCTCGTTGAAAGGTTCTATACATCTGCCCTTTCTCAACCTTCGTGGTTGCAGCCTTAATATTCTCTCTGTCATATACTAGGTTCTCTTGAGGTCTATTAGGGCTTTCTCGAAAGGCTGGCTTTATCTCTCGGTGGGAAGGCTCTTTCCCTTTCTCTCAGAGGGTAGGGCTGCTCTAGAGCGCTGGCCCTAGAGATTGCATGGCCTCTAAAATTCTTAGTTTCAGAATCGTGTAACATGATGGCTCCTTCGGGGGCCTCTGGCTCAAGATCGGGTGAGGGCGTTGGAGGAAGGGGCTACAATTTGACTAATTTATTTGAAAGCTTCTATTCCTTGATTGCCCCGCAAGTGAAATAAGGGATTCTAATGCTTCTTGAAGCCAAATAAGGGCATAAACCACTATATAGAGTCTTGAGTGTCTTCCCTCCAGAAACCTACTAAGGCAACTCCTATTGAATGCGAAATCTCGCTAGCCATTATTCATATGAACTCCTAGATCCATGAAGGACATGGGTATCTGTAAGCCGATGTAACCAAGCGAAGAGCGGAAAGAAGGAATCACAAAATCAATGCATTCCTTCTTAAACTTACCAGTCTAATGATATCTTAATCTAAGAATAGAAGATTTAATAAGAAAAGCAAATTTCCTTTTTCGGGTAAAGGTTTAATTAAGAATTCCAGGTGGTCTAGTGGATGGGTTAAGCCATTGATCATATCATAGTTCAAGGATGGAACAAAGAACCAACGTTTTTATTCATCCTCCATTCTCTACTAAGATTGTAATCGATTCGTGCTTTCTCTTCCCCGAGGGAACGGAACTAGCACTATAATTCCGAGTCACCTATCCAGTATGTGAGTGAGCCCGCCCTACGGATCCCCTTTGTTCAATCAGGGAGGGGTAATACCTTCCCCGCCCGCTTAGTTTCATAAGTCTAAATGATTTGGGGCATAGAATCTGCCGTAGATGTGAAATTTGCTAATTTTCATTCTCATCTTTCTCATCACATGAATGAGACATAACTTCTTCTCATAAGAATTGTGAACTAGAAATCAGATTTTGATTGGTTGGAGGATTTCAACCTTGAACTAGAATAGGTTATGTTTTCTTTGGACAGGCAAACCCGGAAAGAGAGATCGGGATGATGGAGACTTGAAGAAGTATAGTATAAATCAAATAGAAGGCTCATTCATAGATCAGCACAAAGCTATTAACCCAATCTTATCCAAGATGAGTAACTGAGTTCTTCTTCCTATGGTTGGCACGAGAATCCCTCTCAAAGGGGAAGAATCTGATTCGATCTCCGAGCTTATAACCAACCTATGAACAATGGTTTGTCTCGTCTTGTTGGTCTCCTTCTTGGCATCAAGAGTCGTCAGTACTGAAAAGGCTCTAGCATTACCTTCAAAAATCTAGGAGGCCAGCTCGCCGAGCCTATGGGGGAGGTTAGTTGGGTTGTCGACAATTACGACCATTCAAAGGCATTTTTCCATTAGCTGGAGTAGGAAGGGGGTTGACGTCGATAAGTTTATATATATATAAGATAATTAAGGCATTAGGAATCTGGGTGATCACACGCTTCACGTGGTATTTATTAGGATTAGGACTGAGAAAAATGACCGCTTATTTCAGACATCCCAGCCCAGACCATCGCTTTTATCGTCAACAGAGAGAGCTGCTCGATAAAGGAAGTCAGCTTTGGGGAAAAATCATTCCTTTGTCGGGCGCTAGTCAAAGTAGTAAGAAAGGGAAAGTGGGCAAGTAGCGAGCAGGAGCAGTGTTGGGCTTTGTGGTCGTTTACGGGAACAAATGAAGAGGAGCACAGCACCCTCCGCACTCAATTGGCTAATCAAACTAAAAGCGGCCAGCTTCTTTTAAATGGTCACTAATAGAATTGTCGGTTCTTTAGAATCGAACATCAGGACCACCTTTAAAGTTACCCAGTCTGGTTCCAAATCGGTCATTCATTCAATACTGCTACAACCGGAGCACGCATTCATCAACCGGCAGAAGTGCTTTTTCAGTTTGTTATGGGTTCCAACCTGGTAACAGACAGTTCGGGCGATGGTTATTTCCTGAACCCAGTCAGCGGCACATCTCCTATCTCCTAGAGAAGCGGCTGAACAGCTGCGAACAGCTAGTTTCCTGGAGAACGGCGGGAGAGGCTAGGCGAGACTTAAAGGCTGTAGCGAACATCCATCTGGTAAGAGGTTTTTCCAGAAAGAAAAAACCCGAAGGTTAGCCTTGCATGAACTAGGGAAAGATAGAACTCAACTTCACATTGGTTAGCAAAACCCTAGAGCTTCCCTGCTTCGGTAGACCCTTCTACTTTACCAAGTCAAAAGTTTAAGCTTCATCGACGATTAACTTTGCGTTCCGCCATCACATATTCCACTTCCTTCGACAAGGAAGTCGTCATCCTTTCCCGTGGCCTCTCAGGAATGCCTCTTATAGGGTCTGGATGGTATGTCTTTAGACACCCCACATGGAAGACAGGGTGGATCTTTAGCTTGGAAAGAAGCTGAAGTTTTTAGGAAACTTGTCCTAATTTCTCTATGATGGGGAATATCCCCTCATACTTGCGGCTGACACCCTTACTAAAAAAGAAGGAAAGATTTTTTGCAATAGTGGATTTTCTTTTAGAAGTGATCTTTCGCCTTTATCGAGGAGATATAAAACAAGCTTACTTACTAATAAAGCGGCAAGAAGCACCTTCTTTCTCAAAGTCAACTTTCTCCCCTTTTACTAGTAGTTGAGTGCTAATTGTAGTTCGGATCTTGACCATATCCGAGCTTCCCAAGCTCTATGTTGTTGGGGAACTCTGCAAGGGTCTTACCACCTTCTTTATTTATTATATTTGAGTCTTTGGAGTACTTTTGGATTATACTCCACTTGCTCTTTATCGACTGGAGAAAGTAATAACCCTAATAGTTTGGTTGGTTCCACCTCTTTGCAGGGTGATGACACCAGTAGCTGTGGAGCACAGATGACCATTTTTGTCATTATTGAGTTCCAACTTAGAGCTCCTTTCGTTACAGTCAAGTGGCTTTCACTCCTTCTACTCTAAACTACTGTGTGCCTATTTGGAGCTTTTCACAGTCAAAGTCAAAGATTTGTTGGTGGCATGATCGGCATGGCTTCTAGTTGTAGTTGACTTTAAGTGCACCTGAACTACCTATAGTCGTCTATTTACGGGCTTGCACTCAGTAGTCAATCAATTCGTTTTTCCTCTTTCTATCACACGCTTCAACTATTTGTTTACATAGTGTGTGAAGTCTAACTAATGGAAAGTGCCTATGAATTAGTTCCAAGAAAGCGGTCGTTCACATCAGGAATAGAGGCTGTTAAGGATGTACTTGCTTTTTCTTTTTTTCATCGAGATTGGGTTGGTGTTCATTCTATTGCTTGTCTAGCCTATGCTTTGCAAGCCTACATAGGGTAAAAGATCGAAAAGAATGCATTGGATGGATGCCCGGGCATTGAGAAGGAAGGACGCTTGAAGAGGCGAAAGGCCATGGGGAGGTACCATCTGTGATCCATTGATCTCCGATGGGGAAACCGTATCCAAGCTCCGTGGCTAGTCTGCGCTCTTTGGACTTTTCAAACTTAGCGAACTGAAACATCTTAGTAGCTAAAGGAAGGGAAATCAACCGAGACCCCGTTAGTAGCGGCGAGCGAGAGAGGATTGGGGGTTTGAAGTAAAACTAACACGAAGCTTCGTTCCTCAGCAAAGTGTTCACTTCTTTTTCACCAGGTTTCATTCGATTTGTTGTGGATTAGATGATGGAAAAACCAGAAAGCTACGGCTTCAAAGCTTATCTTATTTAGAAAAGGAGAAAGGGCTTTTTTATAGATGTTGAGGTTGAGTAAGGGGGGCGGAGCTTGAAGAGCGAAGCGAGCCGTGCTAGCCTAGCAATGATTTTCAGCAGCAATCTACGGTCTAACGAACCCCTAACCTAGGTTGGGGCGAAAACTCCAAAATCCAAAATATTGGTTGGGGTTCCAAACCTTTCTCTAATAATAAGATAAGCTTTCAAGCTGCCGCCCTTTAAAGGAGCGGGCGCAGTGAACTGTAATTGTGAAAAGATTGGAAGATCTAGCCAAAAAAGGTGATAGCCCTATAGATTCATTCCCATGGTTCGATCCTTCCCAATAAAACCCAGCGTGTTCGAATTCTGATCTCTTTTACGCGAGAAAGGGGGACCGCCCTCTAAGCCTAAGTATTCTTCAATGACTGATAGCGTACAAGTACCGTGAGGAAAAGGTGAAAAGAACCCTATTTAGGGAGTGCAATAGAGAACCTGAGATCCGATGCAAACAATCAGTGAAAGGAGCAGAGCTTAGAGCCTTTACTTTATGTAAAGCGCACTCACTCTAACGGCGTACCTTTTGCATGATGGGTCAGCAAGGAAATGGGAACAGCGGCTTAAGCCTTTAGGTGTAGGAACTTTCCAGAGGTGGAATCTTCTAGGTCTTCCTATTTGACGTGAAATCGATCGATCTAGCCATGAGCAGGTTGAAGAGAGCTTTAACAGGACTTGGAGGACCGAACCCACTTATGTGGCAAAATACGGGGATGACTTGTGGCTAGGGGTGAAAGGACAACCAAGATCAGATATAGCTGGTTTTCCGCGAAATCTATTTCAGTAGAGCGTTTGATGTCGATGGCCCAAGGTAGAGCACTCAATGGGCTAGGGTGGCCTCATTTTGCCTTACCAACCCCAAGGAAACTCCGAATACAGTCCTAGATCATTTGTACAGACAGACTTTTTGGGTGCTAAGATCCAAAGTCGAGAGGGAAACAGCCCAGATCATACGTTAAGGTCCCTAAGCAATCACTTAGTGGAAAAGAAAGTGATCGAGCGATGACAACCAAGAGGTGGGCTTGGAAGCAACCATCCTTTTGAAGAAAGTGTAATAGCTCACTGGTCTAGCTCTATGGCACCGAAAATGTATCAGGACTCAAGTGATTCGCCGAAGCAACGAGACCTTAAAAGCTGTTTTTTCAAGTATTAGTAGCAGAACGTTCTGTCAATCGGGGAAGGTTTTTGGTGACAAGACCTGGAGATATCAGGAGTGAGAATGCTGACATGAGTAATGAAAAATCCTGTGAAAAACACGATCGCCTGCCAGTGGAAGGTTTTCTGCATTCAGTCAATCTACGTAGAGTGAATCGGTCCCTAAGGAACCCCTGAAAGGGCTGTCATCCAATTGGTACATGAAAGTTACGAAGTTACTTTGACTGCAGAACCATGCCTGTCTGTTGGAGCAAATTAGATGATCGAGCCGAGGGCTGCCCCGTATTCCCCTCACTCTCCTTTCCCTAATATGAACCTTGAGTCATCAAATCCTTTCTGACTCGGCCTGGCCCGGTCGCCCTACGCGACTAGTGCTTCAAAAGGCGAAACTCTCGGTCGTAGTTTGGTGACCTATCTTCAGTAGGGGCCTTTAGTCTTTTGATTAGAGTTCGCGAGAGAGCAGAGTGTACTGCCTTTCTATAGTCACGAGTCGGTTTATAGTCGCAACTGTTGTCATAGTCAACAAGGTTGAAACTTCCAGGAAAAAACTTCGAATTGGGAGGGCGATCCTCCCGGTGAACTGACCGTACCCCAAACCGACACAGGTGAACAAGTAGAGTATACTAGGGTTCTTAAGAGAACCATGTCGAAGGAACTCGGAAAAATGACCCCATAACTTCGGGAGAAGGGGTGCTCTCCTATCTTTTGATTAGGAAAGAGGCACATACCAGGGGGTAGGAACTGTTTATTAAAAACACAGGACTCTGTTAAGTGGTAACACAATGTATAGAGTCTGACACCTGCCCGGTGCTGGAAGATCGAAAGGAGAAGTGTTATAAGCTTTGAATGGAAGCCCCGGTAAACAGCGACAGTAACTCTAACTGTCCTAAGGTAGCAAAATTCCTTGTCGCATAAGTAGCGGCCTACACGAATGGTGTAGCGATTGCCCCGTTGTCTCTGACATGGACCCGGTGAAATTGAATTCTCCGTGAAGATGCGGAGTACGAACGTCTAGACGGTAAGACCCCATGCACCTTAACTATAGCTTCACAGTGACAACCTTAATCGAATGTGTAGGATAGGTGGGAGGTGGTGACACACAACGACCAATCCTGAAAGACCACTCTTTCTTCTAAGGATGCCTAACCGCTGCACCGATCATTTGGTGGGAGGCGGGACACTGCAAGGTGGGTAGTTTATCTAGGGTGGATGCCTCCTAAAAAGTAATGGAGGTGTGCAAAGGTAGGCTCAAGCTAAAATTCTACTCGTGAGCGTAATGGTATAAGATTACCTGACTGTGAGACCGACTGGTCGAACAGAGATGAAAGTCGGCCATACTGATTTGGGAGTCCCATGTGGAAGGGCTCTCGCTCAATGGATCAAAGGTACGCTGGGGATAACAGGCTGATGACTCCCAAGAGCTCTTATCGATGGAGTCGTTTGGAACCTCGATGTTGACTCATCACATCTTGGGGTTAAAGAAAGTCCCAAGGGTTCGGTTGTTCGCCAATTCAAGTGGTACGTGAGTTGGGTTTAGAACGTCGTGAGATAGTTCAGTTCCTATCTACTATTGGTGTTAAAGGGAGAACTGCGAGGAGCCAACCCTAGTACGAGAGAATTGGGTTGGGCTAACCTATGGTGTACTGGTTGTTATGCCAATAGCAGCAACGGGCAGCTAAGTTGGTATGGAAGAACTGCTGCGCCGTGAGAAATCCTTCTCTATACAAGTTCTCGGATGAGGTTTTTGAATAGAACTTCGATAGGCAAGAGGTGCAAGCACTGAGATGTGTGAAGCGATCTCATACTAAATGAAACGACTTGCACTTTCCATAACAAAAATGAAAGAAAGTCAACCTATTCCTGAAATTGCGGTCAGTCTCGCTACCTCTTTAGTTGTCACCCACTACTTGCTCATTCGCAATTACTACCACAAGAAAGTTGCCCTATCTCTAAAGGGGCTTATGCACTCCATGACTTTCTTATGTTATGGGGTCTCGAAGACTAAATTTAGCTGCCAACCCTAGTCAGCAAGCGAAAAAAAAATACTTAGCCAAAAAGAAGTACATAATAAGAAAATGCTCCACGCTCTACCTTTCGTCCTCCTTAAACTAGGCTTTCTTGCATAGTATCCTACCTTTGGTCTCAGGTTCACTACTTGCTAGCCTAGATCTGACTCTAGCTGTGATCAAGAAGTCTGCAGCAAATTTGAGTTTCGAGCACGCAATGGCTTTCTCTGATAAGGGCTTGCTTCTTTAAGCTCTGCCCAACCTATACAAGGTGATGCTCGCTTTCTCTCAGCCACTAGTGGCTTATGTAGTGGTCAGCATTCCTACATGTCCTATCTTGTTTGGGAATTTCCTTTTGTAATCCCCTTCTTCTTTACGGTCAATCTTTTCCTTTGCTCCGTCCTTCTTTGAAGAAATGGATGTTATAGGAGAGGTTGGGAAGGAGGGACTTCGCTAAAGATGGTCTTTATGTGCGCGAGGAAGGTCTTTTTCCTTTCTCCTTCCATTGTTTGACTAGGTTTTCTTTGCAAGGAAGGGAAGGCATCCGTGTAGGTAGAAAAAGGCGGATGTCAAGCTATGGGCACAAGGAGGTAAGGTATAGTAAGTTACTTCTGCCTCTTTTACTTGTCATTGGATTGGAAGCCGCAGGCGATGCCTTCTTTCTTGTGTAGTTGTCCTTGCCTGCTTAGTGCGGAAGTGCGTAAAGTAGGCTCATTCTTTGGTTTATAAAGATATTGTAGTAGCCGAAGGTAGTCTACTTGTTAGATTGAATTGAATCTTATATAAGAACACAACCGGGGAGGAATAGTTGTCTTTTCTCTTGCACTTGTACCTTCTTTTTTCCTCTCCGACACCAGTAATGCCGCATCAAAGATCCCCTCACGAGATGGGAAGAATACCATAAGAGTCAGAAGGTAATCGATAATAAGGCAAGGTAAGATCATTCTAGAGCAGCTCCTGTAGGACTCCCAAAATAAAGAGTATCCTCACTCACAGAGGATTTATGAAAGACACTAGTTTGTATAATATTGGTGATGTACATGCACTCATGTAAGAGGCTAGTCGTATTTATTGTCGTAAAATTGAGATTATTTCGTTTCCTTCCTTATCATAGAGGGGCCCACGGGGCTTATTTATTGAAAAAAGAGGAGTGAGGGGGGGAGGAAGAATGGATAGCCTAAACTTTATTGATGGGACATTTTGATCCCCCAAACCTCTCATCCTCCCCTGGTTCTGGTTCAGGAAAGGGTCAACGCAAGGATCTTATTTCGAAGCAATCTCTGGAGTTTTCCCTTATCCGAACGGGTCTTGCAAGAAAATAGGATTTCATATTGAGCTCCAAATATACGCTATTGGGATGGGATGGCTCCTACTAGCCCCCCCCCCCCCCAAGAACCACATGTTCGAGTTCCCCCGCATATGGCTCAAGTGGCGAAGGCCCTTTCCTTCGCGCTTGGTAAGTGCTTCGCTGTAGCCAAGATTACTGTTAGCCTATCAGATAGAGCCAAGCTTTGACCGCAACTGCTCGTCGCTTCTGGATGCCTTATTTCGTCACCTGAGATCTTTCTTTGGCCTAATTATCGATTAGAATATTTAGCTTTTCACCAGGAGGATCTCCCTCCCAATTAGAAGTTTTTTCCTGGAAGTTTCAACCTTGTTGACTATGACAACAGTCGCGACTATAAATAGACTCGTGACTATGGCAGGGTTGTACGCTCTGCTCTCTCGCGACCCCTACACTAATTGAAAGACTAAAGGCCCCTACTGAATATAGGTCGCCAAACTACGACCGAGAGTTTCGCCTATCAGCCTTTGAGTCAACGCCTTCGCAGCCTGCCTTTCCATTCTTCTCTCTATTTCAATCATTTCTTTTGGTAGATGGAGTACTCGGGCATTCTCTTGTCTTCCCATTCCTCTAGCTCTCATTTCGAGCTCTCGTAATCGATCGCTCATATGTCCATTTCGTTCTGGCTAGAAAAGTTGGGATATTCTATGTTTAATGATAAATAGTAAAGTTATGCACTCAAGCTAGCAAAAAACAAGACTGAGGTCGATAGGGGCATTATTGGTAATTGCTAAGGTGCATTCTTAAGTCTTAACCATTGGCTAGCACTCATCTCCAGCTCTGTTTTCAACAGAAAGGTCTAACTGTTGGAATCATTTTTTCCGTTGCTATTTGATATATTTCAGTCACTAACATTAGTGAATTAGGTGAAAGTGCGGAAAGAGAGGGATTCAAACCCTCAGTAAACAAAATCCCGTACATGCGCCTTTTGATGCATACGGTTCAAAAAAATTGTGAATCAATGTATAGATTCCTGTCCTCTTTCTTTTTTTCTAGAAAGGTTCTTTTTTAATTCTAACAAAAGGGCTTTTCTTCGATTTTTCAATAAAGACGAGTTTTGACTCCTTCTCGAGGTATAATGACAGACTGAGAGGCTCAACTAGAAGGAATAGGTGGAGAAATTTTGTGTTATATCTAGTAATCCTTTATAATATCCAAATTGGATTCGAAACTTCCTATTTAGGAAATTTGTGAAAAAGAAAAAGGGGGGGTTGTCTAATATCTTTCTCATTAGTTGATACTTCAAGGGAACTTTAAGAACCAAAATGGAGTCATGAAGCTTTAATTACTGAATCGCTTCCCAACGGTCTGTTCTAGGTTCATTTAGATCTAATTTAAAATTCTGTTTCAGGAAAGATCCGACATAGTTTTCTACGGATACTGCCAAGAGATAGAGTCAAAATTGAAGTAAGTCCTTATTATTCAACCAAAGGGCGTATAATTTATCGACTCCACAACAGTTCGCTATCCCGATCATGATATTCCTACCCCCCAGAGGGAAAGGTACTTCCCTTTTGGGCCATTTGTGGGCGAGTAGGGATTCGAACCCCCGACACCGTGGTTCGTAGCCACATGCTCTAATCCTCTGAGTTACAGGCCCCACCCCGTCTCCACAAGATTTGTTCCCCGGAGTACCCTCAAAAATAGGAACCTTTCCTCTCCCCAACCATTTCGGGTTAAGAAGATGTGAAAGCGCATTTATCTCTATAAGAAGGGTGCGTTCCGAGGTGTGAAGTGGGAGAGAAGGGATGTCACAATTGGGGTTTTGAATAAAACGACCTTTTGATTTTTTATTTTTTTCATTTTCATATTGAAAAAGTAATAAGAATGAGAGGTGTTAAGCCTTTTATCATCCTGGCGTCGAGCTATTTTTCCGTATAAACCTCCCCTACAATATTGTCACCGCAATAGAGTTTAACCACCAAGCTCGGGATGGATTGGTGTGGTTCCTCTACACCTAGGACACCGTAATATCGAACCATGAACGAAGAAAGGCATGAGAGAAAAGCATAATGGCTAGTGATTATGAGGCCCGAATTCTTGACTGGAGGGGACACCAAAGACCTCTGCCCTTCCATCCCTTGGATAGATAGAGAGGGATGGCAGAGCTTTTTGTTTTTTCATGTTGTCAAAGAGTTGAACAATGGTTTTTTCATGTTGTCAAAGAGTTGAACAATGGTTTTTTCGTGTTGTCAAAGATTTGAACAATGAATTTTGATGGCGAGTGCCTAATCGAATTGATCAGGTCATGTAGGAACAAGTTTCAAGTCTACCGGTCTGTTAGGATGCCTCAGCTGCATACATCACTGTACTTCCACTTGACACCTATCGTAATGATAAACGGCTCGTCTCTCCATGACCTTCTCTTGAATTCTCAAAAAAACTTCTATCGCTCCATCCCCTCAGGGGCAGAGAACCCGTCGCTATCTCAGCTGTGCTACCGGAAGCTCTGGGGAAGTTAGAATAGGAGAGCACTCATCTTAGGGTGGGCTTACTAGTTAGATGCTTTCAGCAGTTATCCGCTCCGCACTTGGCTACCCAACGTTTACCGTGGGCGCGATAACTGGTACACCAGAGGTGCATCCTTCCCGGTCCTCTCATACTAGGGAAAGGTCCTCTCAATGCTCTAATGCCCATAGCGGATATGGACCGAACTGTATCACGACGTTCTGAACACATCTCACATACCGCTTTAATGGGCGAACCGCCCAACCCTTGGAACATACTACAGCCCCAGGTGGCGAAGAGCCGACATCGAGGTGCCAAACCTTCCCGTCGATGTGAGCTCTTAGGGAAGATCAGCCTGTTATCCCTAGAGTAACTTTTATCCATTGAGTGACGACCCTTCCACTTGGCACCGTCGGATCACTAAGGCCGACTTTCATCCCTGCTCGATGGGTGGGTCTTGCAGTCAAGCTCCCTTATGCCTTATAGTCTATAGACCTTACCTCACTAATCTTTTATTTTCTCTAGGGGTTTAGTTTGAGTTGTTGTCTCAGTATTTGCATTCCCTCTAGTCCCCTTGAAAGAGGAAAGGGGCCTAAGCCTGTTTAGTTCCATCTCCTTGAGTTTCAATTGGAATGCTAGGGGTTGGAGTCCTAGGGTAAGTCCCAAAGTCCTAAGTTCTTCCTTTCCATCCAAGTCGAGGTAATAGTTTCTATGGTAGGGCTAACGATATTTCTTTTGCTTAAGGCTAGGCGTATAGAAGGGTTTCTAGATCTCGAGATTAGTTTAATTTCTTTGGCTAGGAATAAGAAAAAAAACTAGGAATAGTTGATTCTAGATCAATATCAATAAAAAGCAGGTTCGAGGGCAAGTGAATTTGAAAGCAGTCTCTTTTAAAGAGAGTTAGAAAAGCCAATCCAGTTGTTTCCTTGCAGCCAGTGGATGAGAGTTCCCTTACATATAGTTCCAGGCCAGTTCCTGTTTAAGTTGGAGTTTCCTATGGAAAAGGTAGGAAAGTTGCAGATTAAATAAAAAAAATAAGACTCTAAACTCAAATCGAAATAATGAACCTTCAACCTCAAATTCACGCTTTTTTGACCGTCGTGGTATGATTGCTGGGAGAAGACTTTGCTCTAGCTGGTGGTGAAGGAGAGGGGGAAGCGACTCGTTCCTTCCTTGCGGGGGAGTTAAAACAAACCATGACGGCTCCGTTGCTTTATATCTTTATTTTCATTTTGTTTTATTTATCTAAATAATTAGTACTTATTGTTGAAGATAAAGTCAAGTTGAAGATCACTTTTGACCTATATTCCTGATATAGAAGAAAGAAGCCTTTAGCAACTACTAAGAAAGTAATCTCTTAAGTAAAGGGTACTAATAGTTCTTTAAAAGGTTCTCTTGGGGTGCTATGTCAAAAGTGATGTGATTCCCGAGCGGGGAGAACGAATGATTGAATGAACACACCCGATCGACCCTACTTTCCCAAATGCCCCCCACTGGCCCTTCTCCTTTACGGGTCTGGATTTTTCACATCGTTTTAGTCATCGTGGTCGACGGGGAAGAAAGAAATGAATGAATGTTCCTTTGGGAAAATGTATAATAATACACCTACCAAGATGAAATCCAAAGGTGAGTCTCATAGGTGGACGTATCGAATCAAAATAAGATCTCAGATTGACATCTTGATACACTGATTTACCATACTAATAAATAGAGTCAATGGTGACTCCGCCGTGGGAAGAGCCGCTTCCTTCTTACTTGATAGGGGGGCTTCCATTCACCAACGCAGACTAAAGGTGCTTTCCGAACGGTACTGGATAGTCACCCATCACACGGCTCTCAAACCCAACCTGTGGTGGATCCCATGAGACAAAATCAAAACCCAACATCCTTTGCCCCATACTTTGAGATGCTCTTCTCCTGTTTTACGAATCCTACAACTCTCTTTACTGAGCGAGACTCCATCCATGTCCCTACTAGTGGTTTTTTTCATTCAATTATCACTTTTTGATAGCTTAAACTAGGCTCCACTTTAGAGATAGGTTTTTGGTCTAAATCAAGATAGGTCAAGGGGGCGTCGGAACGATCGGTAGCTGCTTAGTCTCATCCGAGAGTTTAATCTCCTTATTTCTTACTACTTTTTTCAAAGAAAAAAAGAAGAGGGTCGATTTAGGCTCCTTCCCTTCCACTGCGTAGCCACGCTAGCAGGTACTACGATCCCTCTGTCCCACGCATCTAACCAGCTCGCGTGGTTCACCGGTTCCACTGAAAACTCTCATTTGTTGAAGCGGAGCATAGTGCGCTTTAGGCGCTGAGCGAGAAAGGTCTCTTCTTTCCTTTCGGTTTATTCACTGATATGAAACTTAGCACTTGTTTTCTTATTGATTCCCGAGGTAGTGGCATTCTTGAATGAAGTCTATCCGAACCGAATTAGCACTTCTCAGATCAGGCTAGGCCTCTCCAGCTCAGTTGGGCGTCAAGGCCCTGGTTGCGCTAGCGATTGGCACATAGGGGAATGGTTGTCTGGGTTTCTCGGCCTGGTATCCTGCACCTCGAGTTCATGATATCTACATTCAACTGTGCCCTGGAGACACGGTCGAAGCACGCCCGTCCAGTGTGCTTCTTTCACGACATGCTATAGTCTTGGGTGTCTTCCAGTGGTCTTCTAGCCTTAGAAGAAGTCGAGTCTGCCCCGGGCATCTGCAACGTCCTCCATTGATATTCTAATCTGGGAGAACTAAAACACTGACCCATTCATTGAGTTTCGCGGTTGCCCTCACTAAACCAACTTGAATCTAAACTACGATTCAGATCAAGTCTTACCGAAATAGGATTTCCTTTTTGTTCCATATGCGCTTAGACTTTACCTTTTCCCCCTTTTTCTTCT
The DNA here is from genome assembly GCA_035772735.1 of Datura wrightii. Lineage (NCBI taxonomy): Eukaryota > Viridiplantae > Streptophyta > Magnoliopsida > Solanales > Solanaceae > Datura > Datura wrightii. The sequence continues at coordinate 119,060,223 of JASDFA010000010.1, read as the reverse complement.
CGGTCCAATATTTGTTCTCGATGGTCTTTGTTTTCGTGTAGAAGAAAATCCAGGCATCTAAACTCATTTAGGATAGAGGCTGCTTAGTAAGAGCTAAGTACAGATCTGCTACCAGCTCCCTGGGTAGCCATCCATCTAATGAGCTAACTTCTTGACCTTGCTCTAGGCCCTCTGGGTCTTTATTTCCTTCTTCTTGTTGCTCTTCATCATTTGATTTGCATGGTTAGCTGTTGCTTGTGGCGCCGCTAATGAAGCCATATCCGGAAAGTTTTAATCGGTAGAGGCACGGGCGTATAACTAGTATTAATACCTTGTAATAGGATATGCTTGTTCGCCCTAAGCTCATCCGAGAGAATAGGAAATAACATCTATGTATGATAAGTTTGAAGGAGCGTACCGACAGTGGGTATCTCTGGAACATAAACATAAGATGGAGCGGTTGCGATTGTCATGAGATGTGGAGCATGTGGGAAACATTGACATAAGCTCTTCTATTTGAGATTATGGAGTCACAAGTAACTGATTGTTAGAGCGTAACTATCAACCATATCCAACCAGGGATGGAGTTATTCGATCTTAGTGGATTTCGTGCCTAAATAATGGCTTTCGATCTTCTTTCCCCCATATAGATATTGAATAGAATGAGTTCGCTTCATGATTTCATGACATACCAAATAAGGGATTGTTAGAAGAAAGCTCCTATAGTGGACATCTATAGCCCTTTGTATAGGTTGGGTGCTTGTTTAAGGCCATAAAGTGCTCGCTTGAGGCGGCAAATAGAGATAGAATGATTTTAGAAGATGAATTATCGGCACCTTGAATTGTACTATCGGAATTGTGCTCTGAAGATTTTTTTAAAGTAACCGAGTCAGATGTCTCAGAAAGGGTAGTGATCTCCCCCTGAAAAGTATCACGACCATAAAGAGAAGAAAAGGGAGATTGCATGTTGTTAACAGAAAATGACGATCTGTTGATTAAATACACTGCAGTAGTGAATTCTTCAACCCATAGATTCTTTGGTACTCCATTATTTATCATCAAAGTCAAAGCCATTTCAACTATTTCTATATGTCGGTGTTTTCTTTCGGACACCCCAGCGGAGTATGAACACACGACAGCTCACGTTTGATTCCTATCTGAAGGAGCATGAAATCAAACACCCTTGACAGGTATTCTCCGTACTCTTTCCAAGTGACATGTCAGGTCCAGGGCATCCCAATTGGATTGACTGGGATGACAGTTTCTCCTTCCGAGTCTGTAAACTCAGAATTTCGATCAAATCACACATCGTAGTATACTAGGCCTTCTAATTCTTTAAGAGGTTTATCTAAAAGATTCTCAATATAACTAGGAAGACGTTTTATATGCCATACATGGATCACTGGGCATGTGAGTTTGATATAGACCATTTGATACCTTCATATACATATATAGTATGCACTTCAAATATGCGCTGAAAGTCTTCGCTTCCACTAATTATATAATAGCTTTTCTAGTACGCAGTGAAATAAAACCATAATGACTCTCATCTTCAAATTGAGATTCTTGTATTTCTAACCCTACGCAACCTAATCTAGCTCATGTAGCGTATGCCAATATGATCTTAATGAGGTTTGGGGCTTTGCATCTGACATTCGTTGGGCTTCTCTCTTCAGGAGCCTACGCCCCAGCCTTTTTGTGCAATAAACCCCTCCAGCCGAAGACTAGTGGTAGGTGGTCCTGCGGAGCTTTCGGAAAAGGGTAGCCTTTTATATAAGCACAGCAATGAACCGCGGCAAACCCTCAGACTACCTATATAAGATTGGGGGGGATCCTCAGTAGTGGTGACCCTTTCACTCTTCCACGTTAATTAATTTCAAAATGAAAGCAAAATGAAAGTAGAAGTGAGGCGTCGGTACGGAGTTGCGTCAGCTATGGATATAGACTAGGCTAAGGGATGAACTTCATCTCTTCTATTTTCTTCACTTACACCTTAAACTTCAGCTGAGTCTAACGAGGCTCAGGTGCGGAGCCTTCCACTGTGGACCGAGACTACGCAAAGGTAGAACCCCATGGAAACTTTGTTGACTTTATCATCAGCCTTGATTTCGTTACGCTCAATAAGAATCCAGAATAGCGTAAATAGGTTCATGTTTTTCTTCCAAATTCATTCGCCTGCAGTTCACAATTGGGCAAAGATGACTCTCCAGTGGTTCCATTCCTTCTTACTATACTTCTGGGTCAACCCAACCCGAATAGGAAGAAGAGGGTCAGCCAAACTGTGGTCCATTGGGCGTTAAGGCGTATTCTCAAAATCCCTATATCTACAGTTGTGGCAATAGGGGCGTGATTTGGTAATATGCCAATTTGACCACTATTAGTAGATAAAACGATTTGTTCCACTTCTGAATCCCAAACAATTCGATTAGGGGTCAGTCGGATCCCGTATAACAAGTGAGCTTTTTACCCTCAAATTCAAAAATGTGGGTGCAAAATGATATCCTGCTTTATTGTTACGTAGCAATAGAAGCCTGCTTATGCTACTTCGTGGCGCCTTTTCGCCCTCTCTTCGCTTTGGAAAGGAGCGCTAGTGGACACGGGGAGGGAGCAGGCAAAGCGTGTTATTCGTAATGGAAAGAAAGATACCACTACTTCGCCTCTTTGTTGGACCGCCGGCACGAACACAGTGATATCTAACCAGGACCAGGAACCAATTCGAATTTGGATCTTGACATGTCGGTGGTTTTTAACCTTAGGCATTCTTCCAGGAAGTTGGTGGGCTTATCATGAATTAGGTCGGGGTGGCTGGTGGTTTCGGGATCCCGTAGAAAATGCTTCTTTTATGCCTCGGGTATTAGCCACAGCTCGTATTCATTCAGTAATTCTACCCCTTCTTCATTCTTGGACCTCGTTTCTTAATATTGTTACTTTTCCATGTTGTGTATCAGGAACCTTTTCAATACGGCCGGATTGCTAGCTCCCCTTCATAGTTTTGCTACAGATGATACACGAGGAATCTTTTTATGGCGGTTCTTCCTTATAATGACCGACATATCTATGATTCTTTTCTCCCAGATGAAGCAGAAGACATCGGTCTGTAGAACCTATAAAAAGGAGATGGTTGTGGCGCGAAGTACTCTTGTGCACCTACGTTATTCGGCTCGCGCGCATAAGGTGGGGTTCATAGTCTTCCAGGCCTGCTCCGGGGGCTTCTAGTACCGATATGAGTAGCGCGCATGTCCGAATATATTCTTGCAGGGACGGAAGGAGCGCACGCCGAGTTAGATAGAGCAAAGGAGGGTCCTGTCAAGTTGGTCCGCTAACGCCTTATCTTCCTATTTATAAGCCACAGCCTACTTCGACGTTTCCAATTTCCCTTAGAGGAACTGCTTCCTGCATCTGCGGCCGTTGTAGCTAAACTAATGGAGGAAGGAGGAGGGGAAGGGTGGCGGACATCAAATGAATTAGAGTTATCACAGAACTGGAAGAGGTTCGATTCCTCTTTGATATTGTTAAGCCAAGAGCGCAAAGCGCATGCACAAAATGAGAGCTAGAGGAATGGAAAGACAAGAGAATGCCCGGGTACTCCATATACCAAAAGAAATGATTGAAATAGAGCGAAGAATGGAAAGGAAGCAACAAATGGTTCGGATTGTTCTCTGCAACTCAGGAATATGAAGTTGGAATCGCTAGTAATCGCGAATCAGCATGCCACGATGAATATGTACCTGGGCCCTGTACACACCGCCCGTCACACCCTGGGAATTGGTTTCCCCGAAGCATCGGACCAATGATCACCCATGATTTCTGTGGCACACTAGTGCCACAAAGGCCTTTGGTGGTATTATTGGCGCATACCACACTGGGGTCTTCGTCTAGGGTGAAGTCGTAACAAGGTAGCCGTAGGGGAACCTGTGGCTGGATTGAATCTTTCGCGATGGAAATGCACTTTTCCCCTAACTTTCCAACATAGGGGCATAGCTTGCTTCCACTGGTGGCGGGCAAGTGAAGGGTCCAAAGGACACGTAGCCGGGGGCGAGTCCAAAATCCAACTATTCTATTTTCCTTCTTGTTCATCAATCAGAAATCAAGACAAACCGGGCACTACGGTAAGACGTGAAAACACCCGATCCCATTCCGACCTCGATATGTGGAATCTTCTTGTGCCATATGTACTGAGATTGTTTGGGAGACATGGTCCAAGCCCGGTGAAAAAATGAAATGAAAAATGATTCTGTGAGTGAGCGTTCACACTCTCGGATTCCGACACCGACGAATAATGGAGGGAGGGGGTGACCAAACCTTGTTTGGGACATCTCCCTAAGGTTACAATCTGTTGGATTGGGAAAGCAACCTGGATCCTCTTTCCTCCAAGAGCCATCTCGTGAAGATTAGTTTCAGAGTTCGGATGAGAGGATGGGGTTCAGTTCCAATGAGATGTGTTCTCCGTATGTTTCCGCGTCAAGGGACAGACAAGCACTTAGGTAATAATCTCTTACTCCATCAATAGATATTGTGTCATGAAATTCCAGTTTCATTTTTGCGATCATAGAATGTATTATGTAAGAATCTCGACAGTTTGATTTGTACTAGTTACTGCACTCCTGGTATCCTATTATGGTTTATTACTAATCGACATCGATTTGAATCTTTTTGTTACTAAGAGAAAATCTATTCTACTCGGTCGGTCTCTCTACTTCGTATTAAATAGGCTAAGCTGGATCTGAGGTCTCTTTGTAGCAGTCATTTTTTCTCTTTGGGATCCCGATCTGGGTAATATGATGGCTCCAGGAGGGGATTCGGGGGAAAATTCAGGACCGGACTCGGGTAGTTGGAGAAAGTAACTGTCTTTTCGGTCCGGATTTGGCTAGACAAAGATGGATTGAAGGTTAGATAGATTTGAGTTCAAGTGGCACAGCACCTTGGATCGACCATAGGGCCTATTCTACCCTTGCTTGTAGACCTGCTGCGAAGCTAACCCTTGTTCTATTGGTTTGGTGGTTGCTACCAAGACAATTTTTTATGCCCATCAAAGGACCTCGAGATGCTAATCCACAAAAAAGGATATGATAAATTTTGAAGAACTCATATACGGAACGAGGGCGACCCCTGTAAATACATCAGTTTCTTACTCGTGCAAAGGAACTCTTTCTTGGCAACTTGGACAACTTATAACGATGTGTGTCCCTCATATCACTAGGAAGATCGGGATCTTTACAAAGGGATTTATGAAGCTTTCGTCTCAATTCATATTTAGCCTTGCCGCGAGCAATCTATGTTTGTGATCTCGTATATTTCGCTTCTCCGACATCTTACTGAGTTTCCCCCTCATCTTTTTGCAAAAAGCCGCTCCACGGTGGTAAAGTCTCATCGTGTGTGTTGGCTGAAGTTACAATAGTAACATTGAACCCTTGAATATGTTTGAAGATCTCGAAATGATCTTCCAGTTCGGCAGAGAATTCGCAAAATTCCATTTCCATCAAGAATTGAATTGACCTTTCCCTTATTTCGACCGGAGAATCTAACAGAGACATGATTGTGGATATTCTGACCAAAAAATTAGACATTCCATGCCCTCGGAGAGTGCTTTGTCATGCTAGGTCACTAACATATCCTTTTTTGTCTTTATTTGACCCCAAGATAGGATCGGATCGAAATGACTTTCCCATTGAAGCCCTTTGTGTCTGTATTAATTTCTGACTGCAAGGAATCTCCATAGACAATTTCCCATTTTTGATAGAAGGTGTTGTCTTTGGTACTACTATTATTTTACACGATCCAGGAACTTCCATAACATTAGCGTGATTCGGTTTGAGCAACGGATCCTGACGTGATACATCCTCGTAATGAAAATAGAGTGGAAACATGAGTTGATCCATAATGAGTATTAGATTGAAGTTCTCTTAAAAAAGACCGCCAACCCCTATCCCAAAGATACAAAGCGCCCGGTCCTCTTCTCTTGTGTCGAAGTGTAGTGTGGTGAGGTTTTGCCTCACAGAAAGAGTGGGAAATTGGGAGAAAAAAAGGCAGAATTTACGCTCATTCAAGAAAGAGATTATATTCCTTTATGGCGCTTTCAACCTGTCGAAATGGAAGGCTTTGCACTGTACCCAACTGGACAATCTCCTTCAGGTGCAAAGCGTAAGTCCCTTCACTAAGCGCCTCTCCCTTTGTAAAGAAGACGAACCCCCGGATCTGGTGACTCTTCGCAAGAAGAGACTCAACCAAATAGTCCCATTCCACAAGTGCAGCTTGAATATGTTTTTCAATATGCACTTGTGTATCAACAACGTAGTCTATCATTTCTTCCCTATAAACCTTCCCCCATAAAAGGATTCTTAACCTACCCATGAGCTCCGCTCTATGGGTGTCGTCATCGAGAAGCGAAGGGTGGAGCTCTGGATCAGAGGCGGTTGGTTTATGCTCGCCTCAGAAGAGCCTACCGAGTTTCCCCCAGAGTATTCTTTGAAGATGGTTGTCCAGCCAGGGCTGGGAGGAAGGTTGGGGGGTTGCTCCGCTGTAGGTTGACCTCCTGTGGAATGTGAATCAGAAAGCAAGCTGTTGCAACCTCCTAGAAATGCGGCGAGCGAAAGAAGGAGGTAGATAGGTATTTCCAAACCAAAGATTCTAAAGAGAGGACGCAAGCCATGGAGTAAAAAAGAACCTTTGACCCTCTCCATAATAAAGTAGGGACCAAAGCCATCAAATGAGAGAAGAGACAAGTGAAAAAAAGGAGGGTGGAAAGGATCATCATAGAATGAATGCAAGGCGGAGACAAGGGTTTACGATTTTCGATCTTCCTCACATCTATACGTTCCTCCACCGCCTCACTTTTCATGCTTTCTGCGAACAGGCTATCTACCACTTTTAAACCTGTTTGCATAGGCTCGTGAACTAATTTACGTTCTATAATCCCAGGTGTTTTCACTTCCACATGTCTTCACTCGTGATTACTTAGAGCCCCCCTTCCATCAATAGGTACTCCCAAGACATCGACCACACACCCTAGCATAGCATTTCCCACAGGAACATCCACAATAGATCCAGTGCGCTTGACAAGATCTCCTTCTTTAATAGCAGTATCACTACCAAAGACAACAATCCCTACATTCTCATTCTCAAGATTCAAGGCTATTCCTTTCACACCACTGGCAAATTCAACCATTTCCCCAGCTTGAATCTGGCGGTAATTGTACGCTATCAGTCATTGAGGAATACTTAGGCTTAGAGGGCAGTCCCCCTTTCTAGCATAAAAGCGATCAACTAATAGATAAAAGAATATAAAAATCAATATTCGATCGAACTGTATTTTTTCGTTCAATCCGTGGAAAGATATACTTTGGGATTTTAGATTGATTTATATGAAGTATGAAGGAAAGGGATCGCTTGGTCCAACAATTGTTGCAGAGGATATATATATATGAATATGAAAAAAAAGGTAACTGCCTAGAGAGTTATTTTTTCGTTTTTATGTGGAATGTTCATTATCATAATAAGTAGTCAATTAGGAGAACTGCTATCTCACTATAGAGTAGACTCTTCCTCATCTTTCATTATTCATCTTTATGTTCTAGGACATAGATATTCTAGATACCCCCTTCTATTATGAATCTCCAAAGTCTTCCTACTTCTCCATTGTTTCAATTAGATCCGAAAAATGAGAAAGAAAGAAAAATGGACCTTAATTGAATCATGACTATATAAGATATTTTGATATTAAGAGATTTAATATAGATCAAATTCGTGGAAGCGGACCTTTGATTTCCTTGGACCACGTAAGAATTCATCATCCGATTGAATTTGCTTTTTCCTCGATGCTCTATAGGAATCCATTGCTATTCCTTTCCTCCACCGATAAAGGTTCATCCCGAGTCACAAGAGCAATCTCTTTTTTTTAATTCTTTTTTCTTTTCATTATGGAAATGTAATGCAAGAGGTCGGAAATTGGTTGTTTGTGATGATGAAAAGATCTTTTATCTTATGTGAAATTTATGAAAACCCAAAATGTCGATAATGTTAGAAGATGACCTATGGCATCTGACCATCAGATGTCATAGGTCGGTATATCTTTGAAAGGTCAGACAGAGAGAATAAACGGACTCCTCGAGGGCTACTTAAGCCACTTTAATGCAAACCAGAAGGACTGGAGCTGTTGGATGTTGCTCAGTCCTGCTATAACTTAACAACCAAAAAGCTCGTCGAACTTCAGCCCCTTCGAGTTGGCCACGGGGTAACTGCCTCTGACTCCCCACACCATTGCGACAGGAGGGGGCTTGCCCATCAACCTACTTTGCCAAGAGGTGACAGGAGCGCAACGACCTTAGCCCAATCCTACTTAAACAACCTAAAGGCTTGGCCAGGTCTGAAAGTAGACCCTGTAGAAAAGCGGATAGGAAAGGTAGCCTATAGACTCAAGCGACCAGCTCGGTGAAAACGAACCCCGTATTCCATGTGAGTCAGTTGACTTCGATTAGACTACCCCAGAGAGGAACGTGCCCATGAGGGCACCACCAGATGTTGTAGATAAACCTACTAAAGAAGAAGTTGAGTATATCATAGCTGACCGCACCATGGGCTAGACCATACACCCACTGCACGAGTGGAATACTACTTAATCAAGTAGAAAGGCCAACCTGAGAGCAAGGAAAGCCGGGAAGGGGCTGAGACTTAGGATTCGAAGACCAAGTCAGAGACTACTAGACCTCTCGTAGAGCAACTCTCAACGAGGATGTTGAGACTGTTCGAAAAAAAAAGATTTTTTGGCTTAATCCGCCTTTACTAAAGAAAAAAGAGTACACTTGTACTCCGGCTAATAAGGGAAAGGTTTTTTTTTTAATCCAAGTTTGACTCTTATTAGATCCTTAGCGCAAGCGCTAAGTAAGCAAGTTACCACTCTGTGGGGTAAAAACTGATGAAAATAAAGAACGTCAAGTAGAAAGGAACAAGGTCTTACAGCACGATCACTATATCTTTGATTTTTCTTTATCTCTCCTCGGCCTGAGCCGAGTGGATGATACGTGGCATGGTACACCTGATCGTTTAGTCAACAAGACGTACGTTAGTCGACATAGCTCCATGTATATGTTCTTTGGAGCTAGAACCAATCAATAGAATGAAATGAAATAATTGTAAGCCTAGGGCGACGAACATGGCTCAAGAGTTTCTATACAAAGCCCCTCTCTTCTTCACTCAAAGAGGTAATGCACCCTTTGTTTGAATGGTACTTGATTCATAAATACTGATTCTTTTGAAGTTATATAGACTTTATAAAGAAAATGCCGCGCGAAGCGTGTCACGAGATATATCGCTCTTGGACTTCTTACGGTAAGGCTAATGCACCAGCCAGCCAGAGTGGTAACGAACACGCTGTGCTCTAAGCTAAGTTGTTTACCTTGTAGACGGAGGAGATATAGAAAGTGTGTTGTGCTATATCCATTAGATTCTATAATCAATAGCACCAGTATATTATTTTACTTAGCCTCCCTCTCCCTGTAGGTCGAGCCTCCTTTCGAATCGCTCTCTCCCCGTCCCTTACTCGTCTTTTGAAAGCTGTCATCCTGGATTTTCTTTCCGTATGCCGGGAGAAAGTACCTCACCTTCACCTTTCTACATTTATTATTATATATAATTTCCTCGGGTCTCTATAAAACAGAATGAAAAGCCCGGGTGGAAGCACAAACAAAAGTAGAGAGAAAAAGTAGAAAAGAAAGGGGGGAAGAGGTCTAGTGCTAGTTCTTACTAACACTTCTTTATCTAACTTTCATTTTTGAGTGCTTTCTTTGTTCTCTTATTTGGATTGAAAGAAAGAAAAAACTTCCCTTTCTTTCTCTTCTTTATTTTTGTTTTATCCCTTCGACAAATTTCGGCTATGACCAATGCCCCACTAGCTAAATAGGCATAAGAAAAAGCTACCTGAAAAAAAAAAAGCAAGGTGCACCTTGAATTGAACTCGACGAATTGCATTTTTCCAGAGAGATTTTTTTAGAAATATTATCCATTGGTAATTCAAAAATATAAAGAATATAAATAAAGGCGCATACGCGAGAAGGGGCCCCCACTACTTCTTCATTCAGGGGGGAGGGGGGAGACTAGCCTCATTACTTCCCACTGGGCGAGAGGTGCACCTAACCCACCTACCCACTAATCAATCACGGTGTTCAGCTGACTTGCACTGATAGACCCCTATTGTATTGGAATTAGGCGTCCATCTTTTTACTGTTGTCAATGAATCTCTTCCATGTTCGATTCTACTCTATGTTAGAACATTTCTGTGAATGCTATTTTGATGTAAGTGGTCTTACTCTTTGTCCCGTGCTAGGAAGAATTACTCCTCTTTTCATTCCAAATTCAAGAATACGACCGATATGATTAATTGGTATGTGCACCTCTCTTATTACTTTTTTGTATCCCCCTATTCTTGGGATACAATTCGATCCTTCTACGGCCAAATCTAAATTTGTTGACAGCCTTCGATGGTTTCCTTATGAAAACATCAATTTTTATTTGGGTATAGATGGTATCTCTTTATTCTTCATAATATTGACCACATTTCTGATCCCTATTTGCATTTTAGTGGGTTGGTCTTGTATGAGAAGTTATGGGAAAGAGTATATTACAGCATTTATAATTTGTGAATTTATAATGATCGTCGTGTTCTGCATAATGGATCTTCTACTATTCTATGTTCTTCCCAAAAGTGTGCTAATCCCTATGTTGTGCGGAGCTGAGTATCTTCTATTCGCTGGGATAAAGCCTTTCCTCTGCAGGGGCCTTCTGCAGTAAACCCCCTACAGGCGGTCGTCTGTCGTCCTAAAGTAGTCCCCACGAAGCTTTCGGGAAGAGGGGTAGTCTTGTGTGTAAGCATAACATTTCTGGTCGAACCGCCCAACCCAACTAAGAAGAGCCGAACCTGACAGACACATCTTTTTCCTTTTCGGAGGGTACTCTGAGTAGTGGGTACCTCGTAGGACCTCGACCCGCCTAATTGGGTCTTGTATGGATATGCAGGAAGGGGTTTTCCTAGGTGTGTGTAGGGATTGTTTTTGTTCGAGAGAAAGGATTCCTCATCAAGTAAGTATGCAGAGTGTGGACACACTTGCACGAATTTGGGTAACGGCTACAAGGGTGAAATCGAAAGGAAACTATACCCGACCAGGGATGGACGTAAACTCGTAAGCTACCGAAGGAAGGGATAATCTTCCAGGTCTTATTGTGAAAGAAAAAAGCCGCCCCGCCACAGCAGACGGGTTGCTTCCTCTATCATCGTCAGGGAGCTCTTGGCGAGGAGACCTTAGGATAAGTTGCTAAAACAAACGGGATGGGAGGATCAACCCATTCAGATAAGTCCAAAGAAAGACTGTTGGCAGCAGGTAGAGAGATTTTTTTTTCCTCTTCAAAACACAAAGAAATGCAGGCAAGGTAGAGCTTGACAAAGGGTTCAAGAATAGGGTAGGGTCCTTTCCTTAAGATTCAGATTAGAAAAGAGTTCCAAACCTTTATGCTCCGTAAAAGTGTTGCATGCAAGTTCCAATTAGGATGATTAAGAAAGATTCAACCAATTTGAACCGCTCACATCACAATAGTAGTAGCGTAAATGTCGTAAGTAAGGGGCGGCCATAACATAAGGCTATTACTTTCACACCCCTCTCTCTCTCTGAGAGAGAGAGTGATCCGCTGCGTGAGTGATCTTGGGCATAATTGCGTGCCCAGGTGCTATTTTATAACTTAGTTTAGTCGTGTTTGTCTATTTATGCATTTAATTTCTCATGTGATTTTATGTAAATTTGGATATATACTAACCAACATGATTAGTTCTTGTTTTTGTAGGTTAAAAATGCATTTGAGGAACCAATTTATGATGGGCGAAGTGGAGGAATGGAATCATGAGCAAATTGCAAAAGCCGGCAAGAAGAAGGCAGCAAACAGGCTACCTGCGCGACAGCACCGTGCCACGCCTGGCACAGAGGCACGACAGTGGCCGTGTCACGGTTGCAAACACACTGCACAAGCAGCGTGCCGCACTGCCATCACAGCAAGCTTCTACCGAGGCTCAATGTTTAGGTGATTTCCAGTGTGTTGTCGCGATATCTCCGTGTCACAGAGGTAAATTGGCGCGACCACCTCCGTGCCACGGAGCCATTCCATGATGGGAAAAATTTGTACATTCCCTATTTACTATAAATAAGACCCTTAGCTTCTAAAATCAGGGGGTCATGAAATATTTTCTGAAAATCGTAAAGGAGCGAAGGGAGAAGTGAAGAACTCACCTAGGGTTCACCAAATTTACCTTCTCTTTTATCTATTCTTGTAAGTACATCACTTTAATTATGTTTTTGAGTATTTGTATGAACATGAGTGGCTAAAACCCTTCCTCTAGGGTTGAGGCTACGTGATATGATTGTAATTGCATGAATTTGTTTTGGTTTGAGTTGTTAATTGTTGTTTTGTTTTACATTCGACAATATGGTAGTTTTTATGCTTGATCACCATGAAAACAAATGTGTTAAGCTTAGGCAAAAGCTCGAAAGAGCAACCCTAGGCAAGAACAAGAGAATGTAGGGAGCAAGTTCTTATCTTTCGATATGATTTGCAGTTAGGATAGAAATTATACCTAATTTGCCTTGCTTGGTTGATAAAACGGGATGATAGCGAGACACCGGCTTAGAATTGTCACTCCACCACTCGTAGAAGTAGTTGTGAAGCTAAGCTGAGTTAAATGATTAGAGGTATGAAAGTCCATAATCAAGAGCATAAACCCCGTAAACCACATCCATGTAGTTGAATTACCCACGAACTAGAATGTCACATCCCCGCTCAATGATGTAGTTGTGAGGCTAGTTTGTCGTGTTTAGAAGCTCGAGAGACCATGAACATCGCATTTTCAACTATGTGAGACAATAATTGATAATTTCATACTTGAACCATTACAAAGGGTAGCATTGCATGATTATCCGGCCTTGGCTCTAGTTGCTTCTTATACTGTTTCAGAGTATTTCTGCGACCACCCCTAGATTTAAATAGAATTTATCAAAAACTTTTATAATCAACACTTGTGCAAGTTAATATCACACTTGAACTTGATAATTAGCTTAATTGGTACAGTCCCTATGGGTTCGACATCCAGCTCTTAAAAAGGGTCACTGTATTACTTGTAAGACCACGTACGCTTGCGTGTGCGCTTGGGCGCAGTCACAACAAGTTTTTGGCGTCGTTGCCGGGGACTCGGTGAAGTTTAGTAAATTTTTCTTTTTTTGTGTGATTTTCAAATTTCCCTAAGTGTTGAGAAACTTGGTCTTAGTCTGACATATTGCAGGTGACAGGTTGTTCTTGCAGAGCTGGCAAGGAATAGAGAGCGCATGGAACCGTTGCTTGAACCGGAACGTCAAATTCATTTACGAAGGAGGGAAGCTCTAGAACGAAAGCTAAAGAGACTTCAAGAGAGGGTACAACAACAACCACCGGCAAGACCAGAAAAGTCGTCACTTGAAATCATGGCAGCCAGACCAAGCACCACCAGTCAATTCCGCTTTGGGGCCACCCCTGACTCTACCATTATTATAGGGGTATGGGGTTCGAGACAAAGAAAGACCAAGGCAGCAGATCAGTTGTTCCTTTATACTTTACTTGGATCTGTTTTTATTGTATTAGCTATTCTGTTGATTCTTCTCCAAACAGGAACAACCGATTTACAAATCTCATTAACCACAGAATTTAGTGAGCAGCGCCAAATCTTTCTATGGATTTCTTCTTTCGCCTCTTTCGCAGTCAAATTGCCTATGGTACCAGTTCATATTTGGTTACCCGAAGCTCATGTAGAGGCACCTATGGTAGGATCCGTCATCTTGGCAGGAATTGCTTTAAAATTGGGAACCTACAGGTTTTTAAGATTTTCATTACCCATGTTTCCCGAAGTGACACTTTATTCCACTCCTTTCATTTATACTTTAAGCGAGATTGCTATAATAATACTTCCTCGACCACTTTAAGGCAGATCGATCTTAAGAAGATCATTGCTTACTCCTTAGTAGCTCATATGAATCTGGTGACTATTGGTATGTTTAGTGGGTGGCGGCCATTAGGTCACCTATTTTGAGTTATGGACACACAAGGTCAAAACATGTGTGTCGAGTGCGCGACCCATCAGCCTACTAGTAATGGGGGAGAAAGCATAGCATGTCGCAATAAAATCTTGATTCTAGGCGTCAGAAAAACACTGTCATCTGTTCCCAAAACAAAAGCCCCTTAGCACCCCGGGACGAGAGTGGGGGATGGCCCTACACATAGGCAATAGCAGCACCGACTCTACAAAGTCAGAATCGGATCTCTTTATTGGCTTTCCCAATTCATTCGTGAATAATAATTCAAGGGCGTGAAGCGAGTACTTCTAGATGCTTCACCTTCTTCTTATTATGGCGGCTATGTTTTTGTGGTGAAAATAAATGAAAAGTGAGATGAGCGTGCTATTTTCAAATCGATTGATAGATAGCCTGATCTGTTCTGATAGATCGAAAGAGATAGAGAGGGAATCTCTCAATAATAAGGAGAAATCTCCTATTTCTATCTATTGATGAGACAACTATCTATTCTTGATCCATCAGAACGAAATCGATATGTATCTGATGGAGTCTACATCGTACGTAGAGCGCCCAAGTGCTTTTTAGGCCAGCTCAGTTCTCTTATCCATCGGTCCAATGCACTGGGCTCATCTTATGGAGGGAAAAGCCAAAATGTAGTTGTTCTCCGCCTCGACGCATTCCCTTCTCTCCCCGGTGTCGTCCCACACAGAAAGAAAGAGCATAAAGCCCCATCCCGACCTGTAGGTCCGCTAACGTAAAGCGAGGAGTTGAGCCTAAACTAGCGAACCGAAGTCACTTTCAGAACCATACTTCCAACAGCTAAAATGTGTCCAGTCCAGCGGGAACGCGCAACGCAAACAAACCTGAGCTTCTATACCAAATCCCCCGCTGTACATCGAGGATCGAGTGGTAAGGCCATGATCCGCAGGGGATTCCTCCATTGGGGACAGGTGCACGAACGACAACTCCAAGTGTCACACATCCGCCGCCTACCTACCGTTTAGGTGGCACCAGTTAGATCCAGCTAAGGTAAGGAAGTGTGCGGCTGCTCCACTTCGCTGCGCTGCAGTCTCATGAACTGAACTTCGTTGCCTTCCCGCGCGCGAAGCGAATGGGCATTGTGCCGTGGGTCAGTTTCGGGGTGGGGACTGAAGAGAGACCAGAAGAATGATTCATTTGGATCGACGAGCTTTTTCAGCCCAAAAACTAAGAATCAATGGAATGTCTGTCTATCCATGAACATCTATTCTATCTATATATCTAGGGGATCTCTCTGTACATATAGATTTTTTTATGGAATGATATGATCGGGTAGCCGTAGCTGCATATCAGCTACGCTCAATGTGGGATTTTTGTTAGTTCAGATCTTTTGGACCTAGCGAAAAGGGCTCTAAGCCTTCACGCAAACAAGCGCGAGAGAAGAGGAGCACGAAGCTACCGCTTCCCCCGATCGACTAAAATAACACAGTCGCGACCTACTTTTATTCAAAAGAAAGGCGAAGGGTTTGGCAACAAGCAAATGACTTTCTATCATAGTTTCAAGGGTTCCAAACCTTAACTACTTAAGTACCAAAGGCTGCTTTTGGTTGGTTTCATAATGGGGCTGTTCACTACAAGCTATCAGCGCTCAGCGCTGTCATAGATTGAACGTTGACTTATCTTATTGTCGTTCGATCTCTAAGGCAGGTTTCCACTGAGAATGGAATAGTGTTTGTGTCTAAAGGTGAACAAAGCCCTAGCTTCTAGAGTTCGCTACTTTTCCCAGGCTGGAGAAGGGCTTATACTGCTCGCCTTTGTTTGATATGTTCATTCAGTACCAATACAAACGAAAACTACACCAAAGTGGAAGGGCCAGTATAGAATCTAGAAGTAGCTAGCCTATAGTAGTCGGCCTAACCAAAGCCTCACGACAACATAAAATTAGCCTTATGAATTGTATCTTAAGTAGGGGGCTTAGCCCGCCCGCCTACCAATCAAAGAGGCTGAGAGTAAGCATAAGCTCACCCGGAAGCTCCAAGAGCTTCCCTTCATTCGCTTCGCGGGAGCCGCACAGCACATAGCTAGAAGTCAGAGGGCCCATACTACCTGCCTAACCCTTCACTCTGAGGGACCGTAGATCAGAAAGTGCCTTCTAAACCACCCCATTCATCCAAAAGAGAAGGGTTATTTCACTAGTAGCATCCAAAATGCCTATACGAACTCAATTAATTATTTCGTAATGGAATAGAAAAAAATGTAGAATGGGCTCTTAGATCTGAAAAAAACCGCATGTTTCTTTTTTTTTGGACAAAAATATTTCTTTTTTTTCTTCGCCCTTTGCATTCAAAGAACAGATTAAAAAAATGATTCAACCTCAGACCCATTTAAATGTAGCGGATAACAGCGGGGCTCTAGAATTGATATGTATTCGAATAGTAAGAGAAGAGTGAATGAAGACCCCCACGGAGCGGTAAGGAGATCGATGAGTTTTTAATCCTCCTCTTTATGAATGAAATTACAGACATTTAGTGAATAGACGAGCCCCTTCAACTTCGAAGCAACTTCCTTTGTACTTCCCTTCGTAGGGAGGGGGAAAAGCCCCAGCCCCCCTACATGCATTAAGCGACGAAGGCTCAAAGGAAGCAAATCATTTCTTATAAGAGAATAGAAAATCACAAGAAAGATTTGATCAAAAGTGACTAGAAAGAGGCGATCGAGAAGGAATGAGTGGAAATTCAGATTCACTCTGATATCTGTCGAAGCCAGCCTGTGGTTCATGATATTCTTCATATTATCAAATAGAAGACTCGAATATAAGATATGCAGTAATCCTACCCATTGTGAGAGGCATCTTCCACTTTGTAATTGAAGGGTTCCAAACCTCGCTTCGTCGCTCAGTCCCTTGCTTCTTTCCTCCTCTTTTTCCTTTTTGGCTCTTTATACCAATGTGATTTAATTCCAGGTGCATATTTCAATTACGTCTTGCATAATTCTTAGATCCAAAGGTAGCATCGATCCATCAATAGCAGCATCCCTTCCTCTAGCACCCGATCTAGTATCTCTTAGGTCGATATCCAGTAGCTCCAATAGCAGCAGAGGGAGAAGATCGATAGTAGAAGGTAATGAACTAGAGACTCAGAGAGAGATCAGAAGCAAAACTCGACAAGGAGAAGGCAGAACCCAGGTGCTACACTAAACTAGGCGTTACCTGGGGCTGCACGACTCAGGAAGACTCTCTATCCGTGCGCGTGCCTATTTCGCTTTAAGAGGTATCAGAGTGGAGTTTTGGCTAAAAATCTTTCGATTTTTGTTAATTCTCTTCTTGTTGTACCATGTACATGATGGTAGCAGTGGAGTGCCGTAAGCGGCGGCTGTTGTTAAGGAAACACTCAAGGATAGAGTGACCCAACTTGATGGCAAGGTCGACCATTTGGACGGACAAGTGTAGACTATGGCAGAAAGGCAGGGGAATCCGAAATCGTTGGTCACCAGACGCTCGCTAATGAGTATCGCATCATCCCAGTGAAGTAGAGTCGTCTTCATGGGGCCTCAACGATCCCGCTGGCGATGTCCAAAGCGTGACGGACCGGGTCAAATTGAGGAGCTTGCTGTGGAGATAGGTTTCTGGTTCATGAACCGAATGTCTCACCTTGCGACTCCAGACTTGAGTCCCGGAACCACAGCCATTCAACGGGATTCGAAATTCCAAGGCTCAAAGACCTTTGGGACATGGAACAGTACTTTAAGGCTGTTTGTGCCCCTTTTGACGACCAAGGCACAATGGCAACAATCTATCTGTTTGGGGATGCGAAGAATATTTGAAACGACTTTCGAACCATCACACGAATTCCGACCCAACTACCGTAAGAACAAAATAGAAGGGCAAAAAAGGATTCTATGTGCAGAAGTGAAAGCTCTATCAATAGAAAGATTCTAGCAGCTTTTTATTTTCTTTTTAGAGGAATGATTCCCTCGTCTGAGAACCGCCATTCACGTACTATTCTTCCCCACTAAAAAGAGCGATTGAGAATCTCGAGAACCCAAACAAAAATGCAGAAGTGAGCATACCCTAAGGCTCTCCTCTCTCCCCCTTTTTTAGCCAACACCATCAACCCCATTTTTCACTGGGTCAAAGCCAAAAATCTGATGAATAGAAGGAAAGGAGATCAGAAAGATAGGCGAACGAATTGACTATAGTATAGGTCCGATGTTTCCGTGAGCAGTAAGCAGCAGATCTCCCCTTATTTTGGGAAAGCTAGTGGCCACATGTGAATTCTTTCAAGGCAAAGGGTGGCCTGATTTGACATTGTTGTTTACTCTGATCCGATCGAGGTGGTTTTTGTTTTCTAGCACGTAGGTGTTCTAAATTCCAATGACCAAGTCTTTCTATCCCCTATGAACATCTTTTCTTAATGTATTAAAGAGGGCCTCTCTAACCGATGAAAGGTGGTGGGTGTCCACTAACGGCCATTCCTGGCTCGACTCCGATAATGCAATTCTGGGACGAGTGGATAGTTGTGCACTGGATCCCTTCGGACCTGGAGAATGTGTGATGCTGGGTCAGGGTTTGGTGAACCAACTGGTCGCTCCTCTAGTTGAAGTATCGGGAACCTTTTTCGTTGCCTAAGTTACACCTTCGGAATACCCCATAAGGGAATTTTATATACTCCCCCCAATCTTCACTTTACGCCATGCCAACTCCCCTTTCGTCATAAGGCGTGGAATTAGACCAAGGGGAGTATCTATAGGAACTAGTCCCTTATATTTCGCACATAGGAGATCGAGACACAGCCCCAGGGCTATGGGGAAAGAGGTAGATCGATCTCCATTGATAGACAACTACATAGAGGGTCTCTACTATTCTATATATTCTTTGATTTCATTCCCCCCGTAAGAGAAATATTACAACCGATGAGGTCTACAAGTTTCACATCTAAGTAATACCCGATCCGATAGTTTATGATATAGATAGATAAATAGATATTTATAAAGAACATTCTAAGAAAAGATATTAATAGATATCGGTAGTTGTCCAGTCGTACCCAAACAATAATATTCCAGAGGGAAATGCACCTAGATCAAATATTTCGAGTCGGCTTTCGTAGAAAATTCAGACTTTCTTTTTGATGATGCGATCACATAAAAACATAAACTTTGAGTCTAAATAGCTAAATACATGGAAATTGAATCATAAGCCAAGATCATAAAGAGCATACCGTGAGTAGGAAGTGGAATTAATACAATGGATTAAAAAGCATCAAACCTCTCTTGTTTGAAAGAATTGAAACACATCGAAATGGTACCAGCCGTACTTAATAATAGAAGGATTTGGCAGAAATATGTAAAATTGTCCCTCCTAAAAAGATTATTCCAGAATAAATGGGCAATAGTTAGGAGAGGTGCTCCAGCGGCGAGCAGAAGCAAGGTTATTAGATACCTCAGGTAAGCCCGGCCAGAACCACACGTGCAAGTTTCCCTACATGTGGCTCGTACATGATAACTTCTTCGGATTTGTGTGAACTAGCGGACCTATCACTAAGTTGGGATGCTCCCTCCAGCATGAGCGAACCCTTTCGATATCCTTTTCCTTTTATGACGGAATGTAAGAAAAGTAATGAAACCTGCGATGTGGTATATTTATATCATAATATATGAACAGTAAGAACTAGCATTCTTATTGAGACTATAACTCATAGGGAAGAAAAATTGATTTATGGATGGAATTAAATATGCAGTATATACAGACAAAAGTATTCGGTTATTGGGGAAAAATCAATATACTTCTAATGTCGAATCAGGATCCACCTAGATAGTGAAAGGTTATCCCTTTGCAAGGATGGAAGCTAAGCAAAGTCACGAAGCTGGCTGACAGAAGAATGGCCCCACCCAATGTGATTGACGTCGCATCTCGACCTGTTCGTGTTGCGGAGTGAACACCAACTTTGAGGAGAAAGAAATCCTTTCCTGAAGTGAGTGAATTCAAGCTGATACATCATAAATAAAAAGAGAGGCTTCAGTTTCTTGTTTATATATGGAATATCGCATTGTTATTGGCCTTTCAAAAAAATTTTATTTAGAAAATAAGGGAGACTGCACTGTACTCCTTTTGCAAGATCAGCTCTTAGATGCGAAAAATCAAATGATGAAAGGGGAAATGAAATGTCGGATTGAATCACCGAAGAAGGGCTAAGACGAATACATATGAATGACGAAATGAGGTCTTCCCCCTTACCTTAGTCAGACTGGCATGAAGCTTACATGAGGAATTAGGAAGATGAAATAAAGAAAAGCAGAAAAGGGGGATACCCCATAGACCAAAAGGGCATAGATCGATAAGATCCAAGAAAAGAAAATACACACAGCAGAATCGGAAGACCATTAGTAGATTGTTTTTAGGTCCAAGCGGTGAATCAGAAATCTTCCTTACGCCTACAAGAAAGAGTCTCCTAGGTTTTTGCAAGGGAAAGGTAGCCAACCTGGGATACGTTGCGGCAAGGAATAGGAAGGTGCCTCTAGCAGATTGCTCTTTCTTTTCCTTTCTTGGGCTGGGTAACCGTTAATGGAATGCACTCCTTTTTCCATTCATTCTATCTAAGAAAAGAAATTTAGCATAGACCACAACCATCTTCGGCGCAAGAGCGCTCGATTAGTAAGCTATTATGCACTCTTTCAAGGGTGGCTGCTTTTAGGAAAACCTCCTGGCTGTCTCGGCACCCCTACCTCCTTTATCACTGAGCGGTCATTTAGGGGCCTTAGCTGGTGATCCGGGCTCTTTCCCTCTCGACAATGAAGCTTATCCCCCATCATCTCACTAGCCGACCTTGACCCCTGTTATTTTGAGGTCATATCTAGTATTTAGAGTTTTCCTTGATTTGGTACCGCTCTCGTAGCCCGCACCGAAATAGTGCTTTATGCGCTGCCTTCTAGACTTTTAAAAGTGGGTGGTTTTAAGTCCAGAGCCCTATTCTAGTTACAGAATGTAGGTAGCCGACAAGTAGGTTAGCAAACTAGTGAATCAATAGGCTTTGCTCCTGCCTTCGCTTCCAAGAGGTATTAGGAAGAGTCGTACAAGACAGCTCACGTACGGTTCGGGAGCTGAGCCCCTGCGCAGGGGCTTAGGTCAACACTTATATAATAACCAGTCATCAGTTGGAGGTGGGCAAGATGGTGATGAATTGCGATTGCACTTCTTTATCTAACTTTCATTTTTGAGAATGCATGGCTGGTTCAAGTGGTTGTTTTTGGTGCGGCAAGCCGGGCCATAAACATAGAGATTGCCCAGCAGCCAAACGGGGCAAAGGTAGAGCCTCGGCTATCTCTTCTACAACCTTGTCAGGTCGCCCAGCTTGCGAGAAATGTGGAAAGTGCCACCCCGGTAACTGTTTGCTCAATAAGAAAGGATGTTTTGGATGTGGTCGATTGGGCCATAGAATAAGTAATTTCCCTTTTGCTGGATGTAGGAAGACTCAACCAACCATTCCAGCAGCTCTAGCAGCTCACCTATATCAGCAAGTCCCAACATTTAGTGCAGATGGCAGACAGCTCCAGATATAGTTGCAGGTAAGTTATGAACTTTTTATGCTGATCCTTACATGTTTTCAGGCCTAGGAGCCACAATATAAGGTATAAGATGCCTTTAGAATGCTAGTATTGAGAATTATCCTATGACTGATATGAAATGGCTATAAGTGCGAAGCCTTCAGTAATAGCTTTTGAGGCGAGTGAGAAGTCCATAGTTAGTGATGTTAACCTAGACTTAAGAAAGGATCTAAGAGCTTGAGAATGATGACTTTAAACTAAAGGGGAGATGATAAGTTAAGAAGGCCAAGTCAAGCCCTAAGTGTTTTAGTAGAAGGGCTCTAGAAATAACAGCTATGGGATGTCAATCCTTCCTATTCAGCTTTTTTCTCTTGTATTTCAGTTGACGCTACATTCTACTTATGCTTATGTTCAGGCTCCTAGAATTATAGATAACCTTTTCAAACAACGATCCCAGTCTTACTCCATGGTTCTGAAAATCTCAGCGTCATGAATGAAACTCTTTATGTACAGACTCATGTCTCACAATATGTTCAGCTCCAAGAACCCAGTCCCTCATACTCTCCTTAACAGTTCAGCAGATCATGCTACATCATGTGTATGCTCAGACTAGGCTCCTTGAATGATTCGTGCTTGTGATTTCCTTACTCTAAACCGTGTGTACGTTCACCTATATTATGAATGATTGTTGTAATAGACATACTCAGAATAACTTTATATTTATACTTTAGATGTTCATATGCATAAGTTCATGAGATACAGTTGTTAGTCCTACTAGGGAGATAGGGAAATTCTTGGATGGTTTATGTTGTAGAGGAGTCGTAAGATGATTTTAGTGATAGGCTTGAATGGTGTGGTGGTATTCAGGGAAGTTATTGTATCTAGAAAGGTGTCTCTAAAGATTTTACCTAGGAAAGGGGTGATGAGGTGTTGGTTAGGATGACAGTCTCTTTTAAAACGAGGTTCCAGTTGAGATTTTTGATCGTCAAGATCCTAAGTTAGGGGAAATAAAGAAGTTTTTTCAGTGAAGATTTTAAGGAACACTCAGCTAGTAGTAGTAACTAATAGGGAAATCAAATTCATATAAGGCCACTTATTCAAATATCAGAAAGCAGTTATGGGATTTACAACTCCGTCCCTAACCGCTTATTTCCATCTTAAGGGAAACAATTTATCCTTAGTACCCTACTTAGTTCCATGTCAGCTTCATGTACTTTAGTTATTTTTCTCATATCTTAGCATGCATGTATCATTTGATAAACTCAGTTCAGATATGTAGTTCAGCTCGGAGTCAGATACTCCATTGGGATTCAGCCTTACCATTCAGTTCTCGGGATTGCAACTCTTTCAATAGCCTTTCAGCTCAGTCACTCCGTCAGTTTTCAGTTTTGGGTGCTTATATTTGGTATTTCAATTTCGTCCCTATCCTTTCGGTATGTTTAACCTACATTCAAGGACGAATGTTCCCAAGGGGGAGATATTGTAATACCCAAAAAGTTTCTAAGATTAGACCCCATATTTACAAAAAGAATTTAGTTGGAAGTGGAAAAGTTTCCTCAGAACGAGTCATGGTATGACTCGTTAGGTGACCCTACAAGTCATGGTAAGACTCATGATAAGCAGATAGTGAATGATCCTTCCCAAAGCACAGGGGTAACGACTCACATCACAACTCATGAAGTAAGGTAATGAGTCGTGAAGTCCACCATTACGACAGCAGTTCAGTGAGTTGGGGTCAAGTTTTTGGTGGACCACGAGGGAAGTGACGACTCATTGGGTTAATGAGTCTTCTTGAGGAGTCATCAAATAGAAGTTCAGAAAGAAGTGCACGTATGGCTCAGTGGCAACGGACAACACGATGAGCCATTTGGACAAGTAACAACTTATTATGCTGGTCGTTGGAAGAATTTTTGGAAATTATATCACCCAAGGAAGTGGTGAAGAGGGAGGAAAGGACAAGTTGATGGGTCAGGTAATGACTCTTCATGTCCGGTCGTGGAGCAAAGGAGCAGAAATTGGTTTCAGTGGTAACGAAGGGAGTCACGAGTCATGGGGTACCTCGTAACTCGTTAAGTGAGTTGCTGGCAAGCTATTGAATTTGAAGAAAATATCTAGTACACTTCACGACTTGGCACCATGAGTCGTCCCTGACCCCACAACTCATGGAGTGCCTCGAGAGGACTGGCAGGGTCCTTTTTTATGCGAATTTCCTAGGGTGTTTTTGTAATTTCCTAAGCTTCTCGCTCCTAAACTACATCTTTTGGGTATCAGGTGAGACGATTTTAAGGGGAACATCTAGCCTATCCCCTCATTCTATCCTAAAGAACTCACAAATCCTTCTTCTCCCTTTTTCTCTCAAGGCTCGAGAACTAAGGTTCCTCTCCAAGGTGCAGCAGCTTCAAGATCTTTAGAGAGATCCTTCAACAAGGTAAGTGGGACTTCAACAAGGATCTCCTTTCGTCCTTGTGTCCCGAGTTTCATATTTAAACCCTAGTTATTTATTTTAGAAAAGTATGCCTTAAGATCTCAATCTAAGTGGGATCTCTTACGTGTCTTGCATTGATTTCAAGACCCTCATGATACGCAGTAATGTATGTCATGAAATTTCTCCCCAAATTCTTGATTTAGATATGTAAAATGATAGTAGCATGTTTTCTAGAATTTTGCTATGCGTTAGCACTATTTTCAAGTTATGGCTCTTATGAAGTATGTACATGATTTTTACAATGATTTCACTACATATGTTTAAAGTATGATTTGAATCAATGAGTTTGTATGAGTATGGAACCCATAATATATATTATACCTTTGATTTATGATTCTATGAATTGAGTAAGAAAAAGCATGTCTATGAATTCCCTCGACTCTCAGGCTTCTGGTTAGCTGAAAGTTCCTTAGCCTTGGTCCTTATCATAAATTAGGGTAGAACTTGCATGATTTGGACTCAAGAAGATATGTTATGTTGATATGTTATATTTTGTTTGAGTTATCACTGATTAATATAGATTCTTCAATATAAGTTAATATCTTGGTATATTCAGCCTCAGAGCCTCAGTAAACACTCGAAACACTTAGAGTTTTACAGAAAGGTCAGTTATCAATGTGGCTATAGTTAGTTTATTTGGAGTTTCACCAACACCTCCCAGTCTTAGTTTCAGTTATCAGTTTGACTATAAACTTTTCATTAGGTGTCAGAGGTGCCTCCCGAATATCAGTTCCAGTTAGTTCTTTAGATGATTACGACGCTTCCAAATAAGAAGCTCTGTGATCTTGGGCAGATTTATATGCCCAAGTGATACTCAAAAGTACCATTTTCGCCTTGTTTATCTAGCAATGCGTATACATTTTCATGTAATTGGTAATAAAATGTGAATTTATACTAACCAACATGATTAGCATTGTTTTGTAGGTAAAATGTGATTTCGAGGAGCTAAAATGCATGTTGGATGATATCGGAGTTGGACTTGGAATCGAGCAAGGAACAAGGCATTGGACTGCACAAATTGAAGGGGCTCCGCGATGGAGCCGTGTCACGCTTCCATCGCGGAGGCATTCTGCCTGGAGGGTGAAAATTCATCAATTTCCAGTGGAGGTTCGCGACTGCTCCGTGGTACGGTGGCTAGCCTCCGTGTTGCACGCCGTGCCACGTTGGTGTTTGATTTCCCGTACCCCCAGTTCCAGTAAGGGTCCGCGTTCACGGCGTGTCACGGAGGCAGTGCTCCACGATGCACTCCGTGACACGTTGCTCATTATTCCGGGAAAAATTCCCACTAGTATAAATAGAACACTTAAGAGTGTATTTTTCATAATTCAGACTTGGTGGAGCAAGGACGTGGGTTACAGGCAGTTGGGACGAAAAGTTCAGGGTTTTTTCTCTCTTTCTTTCTTCTCTAATTCAATTGTTTGTATGATTAACACTTGTTTTAGGATGATTAATCCACAAATGAGTGGCTAATTCCCTTCCTTGCTGAGGTTATGAACACTTGTGATGAATTTTGATTATTGATTATATGGTTTTTCATCTTTTTCTTCCATGTTGTTCTATTAATTCTTGTTCTTACTGCATTGGTGTGTGGCCTACATTAATGTACATCTAAAAAGTCCGATTTCACTCGAGAGAGCACAAAAGTGGAAAGTTGTGAATTAATAGGATATTGTTCTTTACTTGATTTGGGAAAATTGAGTTTTGATGTGCTTTCCTGATAGAAATATACTTGAAAGCCGTATTAGTCAATTTAGGAACCGGAATTGTATGGCTAGAGAACATGAATTGCATTCGATCACAGAAATGTAGACGGATGGTTCATGATTCTTAAGTGAGATTAAATACGAGAGTTTTAATCTCTTGGCAATTGTTCTTGGCTAGCAACTGGAAGAAAAGATTAACCAATTTATGATGATAATCAGTTTTATTGCATGTTCTTTAACCTCGGCATGCTTTTATCCATAGTCCAAATTCAAAGTAGATAATTGTTTGTAGTTTAGTATAAAATTTATAAAACAAATTATTCAATTTTTGGTTATTTAGTTGTCAGCATATTTAGAAGTAAAAATATAGTATACTTGAGCAAATTGCACTTATCCCAAGTCTCTGAGGGATCGATACTTGGCTTACTAAAGCCACTTACTACTTATTCGACCACGTGCACTTGCGTGTCGGTTTTATAATACCCATACTACGCACCGAACAAGTTTTTGGCGCCGTTGCCGGGGACTTGGCAATTGGTGAATTTGTATCAAGTGTTAATTTTACTATATTTTTATTTTCTTTTCTTAAGTGTTGACAACTTGGTCTTAGCCTGTATTTTGCAGACTTAATTGCTGTGAACACTGGCAAGAGACAAAGAGCTGGTGGAATCTTATATAGAGCCTGAACGTATATTTCACAGTAAACGGAGAGAAGCTCTACAATGGAAGCTGCAGTTGCTCAGACAAACCATTATGGAGCAACAAAATCCACCGGTTGTGAGGGCAGTGTTAGTGCCCGAAGAAGCAGCAGCAAGGCCGGTTCGCGAAGTGGCAATCCCACATGCCAATAATGTTACATCCAGTATCCGCAAACCAGAGCCTGGAGGGATATTTGAACTCATGCAAAATATGGTGCAATTGTTGCACACAAGCGGGCAATTTACCGGTCTCCCTCATGAAGACCCACAACAACATCTCCAAAACTTTTTGGAGATAAGTGACACTTATATACCCGTTGGAGTGTCACCTGATTATGTTCGGCTTACATTATTTCTGTTCTCATTACTCGGAGAAGCCAAGAGGTGGTTGAAAGCTGAGCCACCAAATTCTATTTCAACGTGGGATGATCTTCCACGAAAGTTCTTGATAAGGTTTTTTCCCTCTGGCAAAACAGCAAGACTTAGAAGTCAAATTCTAAGTTTCAAATAGAGGGAGGGAGAAAATTTATATCAAGCCTGGGAGAGATTTAAATCCATGTTGCGGGACTGTCCTCATCATCATCAGTCCAATGACGTGTTGGTGCACACATTTATTGAGGGTTTGGAACCCCATACCAAAATATTGCTAGATTCAGCAGCTGGAGGGCAAGCGCTGGAAAAGACTTATGAGGATCTGTACACCTTGCTAAACTGGATTTCACTGGGCAATCCAGAATGGAATACTGATTCATCATGAGGTGGAACAAGGAAAGCAGCAGGAGTGCTTGAAGTGGATGGATTTACAGGTATCGCTGCACAGATAGCTGCCTTGCAAAATCAATTAAACAACCACTTCAGCAACATGGCATTGAACCAGCCTTCAGCTCCAGTTAATGCAGTCCAGCAATTGTGGTGTGAAGTGTGTGGAAGCAGTGAGCACTCAGCTGAGTGTTGTGGAGCCAGCAGGAGTGCTTGAAGTGGAATGCACAAAGAAATCATCAGCTGTATGGGAGTAGCTACAATTCAAATTGGAGGAACCATCCAAATTTTTCATGGGGTAGCAACAACCATCAAGGCCAAAGTTTGGGTCAGGGTGTGCAAAGGAACCAAGGAGGGCAACAGAACTACCAATCTCAATTCAGAAATAAAAATGCACCTCCTCCACCACCATCACCCAGCATTGAGGAGATGTTCAAGACCATGATCGCTAACCAAGCGTAATTGCAGGCTGACTATGTTAAATTGGCAGCCGAAGTGAAAAATAACCAGTTAGCGACCAAGGCTCTTGAGTATCAATTTGGGCAATTTGCTAGTGCCCAAAATACAAGGCCTAGAGGAGGACTGCCAAGCGACACGGATCCGAATCCAAAGCAGGTAAATGCAGTGACCACAAGGAGTGGTTTGCAGCTGAAGGAGGTGGAACCAGAAAGACCACCTCAAAATTCGGGAGCAGCAGAAGTTGAGAGGGAGCAAAGTTCGAAAAGGGGGAAGACCAAAGAAGCTGAATCAGAAAGACCTCCACCCCCGTTCCCTCAACGACTCAAGAAACACAAAGAGGAGGCGTGTTTCAAGAAATTCATGGAGGTGCTTAAACAGGTACATGTTAACTTACCTCTTGTTGATGTCTTGCAGGGAGTGCCTAAATATGCCAAATACATAAAGGACATCGTGGCCAACAAAAGTCGTTTGACTGAGTATGCTACGGTGGCTTTAATTGAGGAGTGCACTTCCCGGATCCAAAATAGATTGCCCACAAAACTAAAAGACCCTGGAAGTTTTACTATCCAGCTTACTATTGGGCAGAGCATCCGAGTTCGTGGATTGTGTGACCTGGGAGCGAGCATAAATCTGATGCCATCTTCGGTATTCAGAAAGTTGGGTCTAGGGAGTCCTAGACCTACAACAGTAATCTTGCAGTTGGCGGATCGATCCTTATCTAGGCCAGATGGCATTGTTGAGGATGTTCTAGTGCAAGTGGGCTCCCTAATTTTCCTGGTAGATTTTATTGTTCTGGATTTTGAACCAGACACGGAAGTCCCATTTATTTTGGGACGACCCTTCTTGGCAACCGGGAAAGCATTAATCGACGTAGCTGCGGGGCAACTGACAATGCGAGCACACGACAAGGTAGAGGTGTTCGATGTGTATAAAGCACCCAAGCTCCCGATGGTGCATGAAGAACTCTCGGTGATCAATGTAATTGATCATGGTAATGCTAAGCAGCTGAAGCATTCCCGAGAGTTTAAGGGAAGACCACCGGATAGGTGTAAGCACTACTGGGGGGAGGACAATGATCGAGAGAAATCATCCATCACCCTAGCGGACAATTGAGCTTAAATGACGTCGAGCCGAGACGGTAAACCAGGCGCTGCACGGGAGGCAACCCGTGAAAAAAAAATTCTTCTTTTTTCTTTCATCTTGTAAAGTGTAAATAGATTTTTCTTTTTCTTTTTCTTGATTTATTACAACATTTTTCATTTTATTTAGTATTTTTTTTTTATTGTTAGTTAGGTGAAACCTATTATGCTAACCAATTTTGTTTAGTGAGATAATTTTCAGGTCAAACGGAGAAAAATGTGCACGAAATCGTGAAGGAAAAGGCGAGGTATGAAAAATTAATAAAATGTAGAAGACAGTGAGCTAGGGCGATAGCTCCGTGTCACGGAGGAGGACCTCCGCGTTACCCTCCGTGACACGTTGAGGTATAACCCGGAAATTTTAAAATTTCAAGAAAGCTATCGCGATGGCTCCGTGTCACGGAGGCAGTGCACCGCAATGCACTCCGTGACACGTTGCCGTGTAAATTGTGACGGGTCACATCGGGTTTCCGGGTGACCCGCGTGTTTTTCTACTTTTTAAACCCCGAAAACTCCCCTTTTCCCCTCATTTTCATTTTCCTCCGCGACCAAACGTCCCAAAACCCCTCTCCCATCAACGTGCCATGGCTTAAGGCAACAAATTACCAAGTTTTCTTCGCTTATTCAACTACAAGGTATGTTTTCCGATTCTCTCTCAAGTTTTTATCGATTTTATTCGAAATTAAGCATGGGAGGTGAGATAAATTGCCCTAAGTCGAAATTAAGCATGAATTCGAGTTATTTGTTGATTGATAAATGTTCGGAATATCGTTTTGATTGTTTGAACTTGTCGATTGCATGAAGTATTCGAATTTGATGGAAGAAATCAATTCTAGGGCTTGTTGTTGAATTTGAAGTTGGTAATGTGTTGAAATCATGAATTGTATGCCGGGGTGTACTTGTGAAATGAGATGAGTCGTTGTAAAAAAATTGTTTGAATGTTAATTGACGACGAATTCTCTGGTTTGGGGAAAATGTTGAAATTTGTTCAAACTTGGTTGGTTGTATAGGTTCATTTGTATAGAATTTTTGTTGTTGTTTTTGTTTCCTTGTTTTTCTTTGCTAAGTGTGATGGTTAAAATGCTAGCGATGGTAATGATTGGGATTAGCTGTATGAAGTTTGAGTAGTACGCAGAAGTTATACCGTCGAATTTTCGTTTGAACGCACTAAGCATGATTGTATAGTTGGTTGTTTGGTGTAAATAAAGTTATTCTTGCCGTAATATCGTAACTGTAGCTAAGGACTAAGTGTGGGGTAAATTTAGCGTAACCCGACCTTAGCCGAAGTTAATATCTATTTAGCTTAACATTGAGCTTGTTTACTTGTGTTGACAGGCAAAATGGCAAGCAGGCAAGATAAAGGGAAGGGTGCATCAACTTCAGGCACCGGAAGAAAAAGACTCAGACTGGGCACAGCAGTCCCAGCTGCACCAGCAGTTCCACGCGGCCAACGCCGCCAATACGGAACGAGATGGGTGACTGAAGAGGGGAAAAAGTGGTAAGCCAAGCACAAAGAGAACAAATATTTCCCCGAGGAGCATATAGCACAGGAGTTCCCCAGAATGGTTCACCGGATCGAGGCAGCTGGGCTCAGTTTCATATCTCAGGAGCCCAAAGAATGCAACCTGCACCTGGTCCGGGAGTTCTATGCTAATTGGAACCCTTCAATCAGAAGCCACACCATCAAGATCAGAGGGCAGATAGTCACTCTGGAACCCCACCAGCTCAATGCCATCATAGGAGCGCGGGACACAGATGCCCACGTCCTTAGACAGCTGAACATTACCCCACCGTATGCCGACATCAGACGCACACTGTGTGGGGCTCGATCTATAGCTAGATGGAGTAGGCACAAGAAATGGGGCTACCACCAGACTCTTCCATATTCTCAAATGAACAGGGAAGCCCGAATCTGGCTGAAGATAGTCTGCTCGTACCTAATCCCGGGGGTACACATGACTGATGTGACCCGAGACTGTGTTTGCCTGGTGTACGCCCTGATGAAAGGGCTGGAGATTAATGTCGGGGCGGTCATTATATCTTCCATGAAGAGAGCCCGATTGAACCAGGGCCACAGGTATGGTTTCGGTGGACTACTCACCACCTTTCTCAAAGGCCTCGACGTCGAGGAGGAGGCTTTGGATTATATCCCGCAGTTGGAGCGGAGGGCCTTGGATGTGACCAAAACTAAGGCTCCCGACACCACCCACGGGCCAGTGCTGACACTTGGCGAGCGACATGCTCGTGATGACCAGTACATGGCGCGGATGTATGGGATGCAAATGGTCCAGCTCAGGATAGGTGGGAGACCAGCCACGGAGAAGGATCTATGGCAGCTCGAGCTAGATTACCCGTTTGGTGAAAACGCCAGGGCTCTATGTCGAGTAGGGCCAGCCTTTGTAGAGCCCACTGACGATGATGTCCCCACAGACGAGGACACACATCGGGAGGACTCCGATGTGGAGTCCGATGACAACGACGGAGGCGACTCGGACATGGGAGACGAGGCAGCAGCACCTGATGAAGAAGTGGAATACTTTGATTTATCAGGGAGTTCCACCACCCGATTTTGTGCTATTTAATTTTTGTGAACACTGGGGAAAGTGTTCGGTTTAAGTGTGGGGTGGGAGTAGTTAGGTGTTAGGCTGGGCTGGTTTGTTTGTATGTTCTCCTCTGCCATTTTGTATGTTATGTTTCCCTGTGTTTCTGAATGTTCAATCTGTTCTGTTCTGTATTTGTAAATATTTGTGGAATTGATGTGTGTTGTGGAATGTTGCCAGCTGATTCTGTAAAAAATTTTGTAAATATTTTTGCTTATCGAAATGATCGATATTTTTTTAAATTTTTTTTTTTTGAAAATATTTTGTTCATATTTAAAATATTTTGTAAATAATTTTTCTATCGAAATGATCGATGTTTTGCAAAAATTTTCAACTTTTTAATTTTGGGTTTCTCGACGTTTTTTTCGGTTCTTTTACCGAGTAGGGTCCCATTGAACCGACGTCGTAGTTAGTGACCGTTCTCTATGATGGATGGATGACGACCGTCTTAAGGGAAATGTAGTCGGTAGGAGTAGTTTTTTTCTCCAATTATTTTTTGTTTTCTTTGGTGGATTGCATCCCGGAACCTGTAGTTACTATATGGTTGTGAAATGTTGGTTGCGTGTTGTACCTAATATTCAAAATGCAAAGGTGATTCGTATGAAAGCATGCAATCTTGTAAATATGTTGAGATACCTAGGCTGTAGAGTTCGATTCGGTGTGATTGAGGCTTAATGTTTGAATTCATGTAATTAGCTGATTGAAGAGTCTGTGAATACATCTTGAATCGAGCATGTGCATAAAGTGTGAAGTGAGGTATTGTTATTCCATGCTATTGTGAAGTGTCTAGAACTTGCCTGGTGTGTGTACGAAACGAAATGAAGGAGGTGTATTGTAGGAAAGGATGGCATTTCTTTGTTTTAACCGAGAGTTTCTATTTTTTTTTCTTGTTATACTCCCCCTTTCTGTGATTGTATACCCTAGTCAGCCCGTTGAGCCTTTAGCCGATTATTTCTTTCTTTTGTCCAAAAAGTATAAACTGAGCTTAATTCTTTCTTTTCATTAGCCGTAAAGTCTATACAAAACTCTTAAGCGCTTAAGAAGAGAAAATAATTTTCCTAAAGTGTCAAAGAATGAGAATGGTGAAAAGAAAAAGAAAAGCAGAGTGAGGAAAGAAAAAATAAAGGTTGAAGGTGCACTGGTTATAAATAGACGATAATGAAGGTGCATGAATAATCTTTGTTATTGTGTCAAGTGTGCTGAATGAAATGGGCCATACTAAAGTAAATCATCACGAATGGGATAATTGAAAAAGAAAAAAAAAAGAAACAATGTCCATGAGTTGATGGGAATGTGTTGAAAAGGCGCTTAAGGATGCTAGTTGCTATTATTGGCTAATTCAATATATACTAGTTCCATAGCTTCCATTACAACCCATTAAAGTCCTACGTGATCTTACATTGCATTTCTTTATATTAGTGGAGTAATACACTAAGGGCAAGCTTATGGGTCATGACATGATGCATGTGAATTCTTTTGGGAGAGAGTGAAATTGTTTTTACATGCCCCTACTTGAATGTGTATGTCACATGAGCAAAAAGAGGAAGATTCTCTTGAGTTGTGAGGGCACATGCTTGAGGAAAGACTGATTTTCGTGTCGCATATCTTGATTAGCTGATTTGCATGAGTTTGCCGATATCGAGAGTCGATTCTTAAAGTCTAGGAAGTCTTAATGTATTGAAGGTCATTGCATTGTTAAGACCATGCATGTTTTCTTGATGATTTGCAATATTGAATGATCGGTATGACCGTAGCTTAAATTGTCGCACCATAGTAGCTAAGGTTGGGATGTAAATTGCATGAATTGTATGTTTGTTGTTCGAGGACGAACAAGGATTTAAGTGTGGGGTAAGTGATCTTGGGCAGATTTATATGCCCAAGTGATACTCAAAAGTACCATTTTCGCCTTGTTTATCTAGCAATGCGTATACATTTTCATGTAATTGGTAATAAAATGTGAATTTATACTAACAAACATGATTAGCATTGTTTTGTAGGTAAAATGTGATTTCGAGGAGCTAAAATGCATGTTGGATGATATCGGAGTTGGACTTGGAATCGAGCAAGGAACAAGGCATTGGACTGCACAAATTGAAGGGGCTCCGCGATGGAGCCGTGTCACGCTGCCATCGCGGAGGCATTCTGCCTGGAGGGTGAAAATTCATCACTTTCCAGTGGAGGTTCGCGACTGCTCAATGGCACAGTGGCTAGCCTCCACGTTGCACGCCGTGCCATGTTGGTGTTTGATTTCCCGGACCCCCAGTTCCAGTAAGGGTCCGCGTTCACGGCATGTCACGGAGGCAGTGCTCCGCGATGCACTCCGTGACACGTTGCTCATTATTCCGGGAAAAATTTCCACTAGTATAAATAGAACACTTAAGTGTATTTTTCATAATTCAGACTTGGTGGAGCAAGGACGTGGGTTACAGGCAATTGAGGGACGAAAAGTTCAGGGTTTTTTCTCTCTTTCTTTCTTCTCTAATTCAATTGTTTGTATGATTAACACTTGTGTTAGGATGATTAATCCACAAATGAGTGGCTAATTCCCTTCCTTGCTGAGGTTATGAACACTTGTGATGAATTTTGATTATTGATTATATGGTTTTTCATCTTTTTCTTCCATGTTGTTCTATTAATTCTTGTTCTTACTGCATTGGTGTGTGGCCTACATTAATGTACATCTAAAAAGTCCGATTTCACTCGAGAGAGCACGAAATTGGAAAGTTGTGAATTAATAGGATATTGTTCTTTACTTGATTTGGGAAAATTGAGTTTTGATGTGCTTTCCTGATAGAAATATACTTGAAAGCCGTATTAGTCAATTTAGGAACCGGAATTGTATGGCTAGAACATGAATTGCATTCAATCACAGAAATGTAGACGGATGGTTCATGATTCTTAAGTGAGATTAAATACGAGAGTTTTAATCTCTTGGCAATTGTTCTTGGCTAGCAACTGGAAGAAAAGATTAACCAATTTATGATGATAATCAGTTTCATTGCATGTTCTTTAACCTCGGCATGCTTTTATCCATAGTCCAAATTCAAAGTAGATAATTGTTTGTAGTTTAGTATAAAATTTATAAAACAAATTATTCAATTTTTGGTTATTTAGTTATCAGCATATTTAGAAGTAAAAATATAGTATACTTGAGCAAATTGCACTTATCCCAAGTCTCTGAGGGATCGATACTTGGCTTACTAAAGCAACTTACTACTTGTTCGACCACGTGCACTTGCGTGTCGGTTTTATAATACCCATACTACGCACCGAACACTCTGACCAGTCTTAGAACCACCAGCTTCAGCTTCAGTCTGTTCTTTAGATAGTTACGACGCTTCTAGATAACCAGCTCTAACCAGTCTGAGAACACTGGTTACAGAATCTGGTCCGATAAGACTTTCAAGGTACTTTTAAATAAGTATCCCTAACTTAGTCTTGAGCCCCAGTTTTGAGCTATTAGCTTGGTAGTAGTAGTCATGTTAGGACTATCCAGTGGGAGTAGGATTTAGCACCGAGAGGACCGGGGTTCCAGCGTACCCAGGTTCCCAGAACTATGTTGCCACCGTAGGTTATTTTTTCCCAAATGGGCCATACAGTGATTTTCACAGTTCATGCCTTTATACCCTAGCAAGGTATATTGGGTCTTACCGATGGAGTGTATACATCGGACTTCACGTCTAGCTCACGTGGTTATATGTTGGTTATAGTCTCTCCCACTAGTCAGTAACAGTCCCAGTTTAGCTCAGCTTAGAATAGTTTTAGTTTACTCAATTCAGATATGTTCATACAGTTAGTTTAGATCAGTATCTTAGATTCAGGGCATGTCTATGACCATCAAACAGGGTTATTTTGACCATTTCAGTTATATTTCAGTTTATACAGTTTCAGTATTTCAGTTGATCATTGCATGTCATTATAGTTCAGTTATTTATGTTTTTGTTTTTTGTTATGTTTTTCCCACTTACTCAGTACATTAAAAGTACTAACGCATACCTTCCATGCTGTGTCGTATTATGATACAGCCGCGGGCTTTCAGTCTCAGCACCGCTAGTAGATCTTCTTCAGGTAAGATCAGCTGTACCGGTGGTGAATCCTCATCTTTTGAGGACAATATTTATTTTCTCCAGTTATTTTAATACAATTCGACTTTAGAGTTAGCTAGGGGCTTGTCCCAAAAACTCATCAGGTATAGATGGCTTTCAGACATAGATTCAGACTTTCAGTTATGTTTTCAGATGTTCAAACTTCTATTAATCAGTTTTCCTTAAATGGTTTTATTATTTAAGATTCCACTATGATTTACTCAGATTACTAGTGTTATGATAGACCATGGGTTGGCTTGGGGTTACTTGTGACTCAAAGTACCATGTATCATCCAGGGTATAGGCTCAAGTCCTGACAATCTCGGTTCGGGGTCTCAGCTCAGGTCCTGACATTTAGCCTCTCAAGAACAGTACATTAGAGCTCAAGATCTTTCCCCAAGCCAGACTAGGGTTCTTCCTCAAGTTAATAATTCAAGCTTCTTCTTCTTAGGCGTTTTCTTCTTCAGGTATATGGGACTACGACAAGGGTTTCCTTTCACCTATGTGTCCTAAGATTTCAGTAACCCTAGCCTTGATACTCTAGAAACCATGACCTAGGGTTTATTCCCCTCGTTGTTGAAATTCTTTACCTTCTTCTAGGATGTCAGATTTCATGATTTGAAATATTATATATATTGTTAGTATTTCCAGTTATACAAGTATGTCCCACATGAATATTGAATTTGGCTTAATTTGTCTCATGGGATTGTTCTTTAATGCTTTATAGTATTTAAATCATTTTCAGTATACTCAGTAATAGTAATATTATCAAAAATCAATATTATCAGTTTATCAGTACATTTAATACTCCCAGTTACTGGGTCCTTTAGGCTCTTAGAACACTTTCAGATAAGTAGTTCTAACCTAGCCTCAGGACACCTATTTCGAGCTAATAAGTTCACTTAGATATAATTAGGATTTCAGTTCGGAGTATTACTTAGTATCGAGTGGGCCGTGGTTCGGCGCACCCAAGTTCTCAGAACTATGTGCCACCGTAGGATTTAACTCGAACGGAACTTTCAGTTAGTGATCACATAGTCCAATCACTGTACCCTAGCAAGGTGTGATGGGCCTACCGATGGGGAGTAAACATCAAACTTCATGTCTAACTCACGTGATTATATGTCGATTAATAGGCACTCCCACAGTACAGTACAATCATGTTCCACCATTCAATCCAGTCTTACAGATTTCAGAGTATGCTTAAGACTTTAAATTTCAGATTGTTGGTCTTACGGTATTTTCTCAGATTTCCAGACTCTTTCAGTACTTATGATTCGGGCATGTTTATTGTATGTCATAGCAGTCAAGTTTATGAATTATCAGTATTTTTATGTTTTTGTTTGATATCTCACATACTCAGTACATTCATAAAAGTATTGACGTATACTTTTTATGCCATAACGCTTTATCACATAGGCTCAGGTATCTAGACCCAGTATCATAGTTAGATTCATCAATGATATCCAATGGTTGAAAGTGGTAAGTCCTCATCTTTCAAGGACCGAAGTCTTTATTTTCAGTTATCATCATTTCCAGTTTATAGACTTTATAGTTAGATCGGGGATTGTCCCTGCAAGTGATTAATTAGTAAGGCTTTCAGACAACATATGATCAGTTTCAACTTATTATTATCAGTGTTGTTTAAATACTTCAGTATTCACCAGATTTTATCTTTTCTCATAAAGAATTATTTTTACACTTTACAGCTTCCACCCAATTTTCTATTAAATTCTAGTATATTAGTAACAGACTATGCCATGGGTTAGCTTGGGATCACTTGTGACTCTAAGTACCATGTTGTGCCTAGGGTATAGACTCGAGTCATGACAAACTTAATATCATAGCATCAGGTTTAAAGTGTCCTAGGATGTTTGAAAGCCCCATTAAGTAGAGTCCTTTTTATGGGTGTGAAGTGCACCACACTTAAGAGGAGGAGGCTATAAGGCGTTTTTAAGAAAATTCCCTTTTCTTCATGTTTTTTATTGTGTGTGAAGTGTGAAACTCTAAAATGTCCTTATAACTCGTGCTTTACCGTTTTCAGTTAACAATGCCTTCTAAAAGAGTAAATAGAAGGAGGATCAATAACGCTAACCAGCAAGCCCCACCAGCTCCAACAGCCCCTCAAGATGATCCAGTGACACCTGCTAAGTTTATAAATTCCAGGAAGTAACATATTTTCCAATTTGGAACCACTCAACGACTCGTTAAGTCACTTGACGAGTCATTGAACGACACATTCTGTGACCTGGTGCAGATTTTTCTATTTTCTATGATTCAACCCTCGGATCTGATCTTAGGGACTTTTGGAATGTTACATTATCTCCCCATTGGGAACATTCGTCCTCAAATGTAGATTAAGCATACTAAAATACTGGGGAAAGAACTACAATCCTAAAGATGAACAACTATAGCTGAAAACTGACAGAGTGACCGACTCCGGACTGATAAACATGACTGAACTGAATTCATGAAACATACATGCATGCTATGACAT
Source organism: Datura wrightii (assembly GCA_035772735.1). Taxonomy (NCBI): domain Eukaryota; kingdom Viridiplantae; phylum Streptophyta; class Magnoliopsida; order Solanales; family Solanaceae; genus Datura; species Datura wrightii. Next base: position 119,022,226 of record JASDFA010000010.1, on the reverse strand, counting down.
AAAAGAAACTAAGAGACATAAAATTGACATAAAACTGGATAGAGTACTAAAGAGGAAACTGGTACCTCATGATGGAACTGAGCCAAAAGAGAAAGATGCAGGTATCTAGCCATCATATCTGCTTCGACTTCTTGGCTCCCTCAAAAAGTTGATTTCTCCATAAAACCTTTACTGAAGCTACTTTCTTGTTCATCAACTTCCGAACCTGATGATCAAGGACCTGAACTGAAACCTCCTTATAAGGAAGAATATCCTTCACAATGATGCTCTCTATCAGAACAACTAAGGCCTGGTCACCCATGCACTTCTTCAACAGAGATACATGGAAAACTAGGTGCACCAAAGCTAACTCTACTGGTAGCTCCAACTTATATTCAACCTGCCAACTTGCCTCAGAATCCTATAAGGACCAACATATCAAGGACTAAGCTTCCTTTTCTTCCCGAACCTCATCACTCCCTTCATGAGAGAGACCTTCAAAAACACCCAATCATCAACCTCAAACCCAAGCTCTCTACTCCTAACATCCGCATAAGATTTCTAACGATTCTGAGATGTTTTCAGCTATCTCTAATAAGCTGAACTTTCTCCATGGCCTCATGAACTTAATCTGGCCCTATCAATGTAGCCTCACCTACCTCAAACAACCTAATAGGTGACCTACACCTCCGCCCGTAAAGAGCCTCAAATAGGGCCATCTGAATGTTGGAATGGTAACTGTTACTGTAGGCAAACTCGATGAGAGGAAAATGATCATCCCAACTATCCTTAAAATCAATAACACATGCTCTCAACATGTCCTCAAGAGTCTAAATGGTCTGCTTAGCCTAACCATCTATCTATAGGTGAAAATATGTGCTAAACTTTACCTGAGTACCAAGTCTCTTCTAAAACTATCTCAAAAACTGAGAGGTGAACTGAGTACCCCTATTTGAGATGATGGACAAAGGAACTCTATGCAGTTGAATCAACTCCTGAATGTACAACCTAGCATATCTTTGGCTGAATTGATAATTTTGACCGGTCGAAAATGGACTGATTTGGTCAACCTGTCCACGATCACCCATAAAGAGTCACACATTCAGCGTGTACGAGGCAAGCCTGTAATGAAATCCATATTGATCTATTCCCACTTCCAAGTAGGAATGATAATGTCTTGAAGCATACTTCCAGGTCACTAATGTTCCACTTTCACCTGCCAACAATTTAGACACTTAGCCACAAACTCCGCTATGTCCTTCTTCATTCCATTCCACCAATAGACTTCATGTAGGTCACGGTACATCTTGGTGGCACCTGGATGGATAGAGTATCAAGAGCCATCAGCCTCGTTCAATATCCACTCTATCAAGTCATCTATAGCCGGAACACATAATCGGCCCTGACAACAACATACACCATCTTCCCCTTGGGAGAAAACCTCAACTTTCTGATTTCGAACAGCTTTTTTCAGCTTCACTAGGATAGTATCTTCATCTTTCCTAGCTTTGACTTTTGTCACCAATGAAGATTCTGATCCATTCTAGACAATAACACCACCATCCGTTGAATCTATAAGGAGAACCCCTAAAGGAGCAAGCCTATAGACATCCTTCAACAACTCCTTTCTCCCATTCTCAACATGAGACAAACTCTCCAAGGTTAGTCTACTAAGAGCATATGCCACTACATTAGCCTTGACTAGATGATAAAGGACACTCATGTCATAGTCCTTGAGATGCTCTAGCCACCTCCTTTGCCTCAAATTCAGGTCCTTCTGAGTGAACACATACTATAGGCTCTTGTGGTCAATGAATACATCCACGTGCACCCCGTACAAATAGTGCCTCCAAATCTTCAAATCAAACACCACAGCTGCCAACTCTAGGTCATGTATCGGATAATTCTTCTCATGAGTCTTAAGTTGTCTAAAGGCATACATAATGACCTTACCATGCTGCATCAAAATGCAACTAAGACCAAACCTAGAGATGTCACAATACGCAACAAAATCATTCATGCCCTCTGGTAGGGTCAGCACTAGGGCTGAAGTGAGTCGAGTCTTTAAATCCTGGAAACTCTTCTCACAAGCACCCGACCACTAAAATTTGACCTTCTTATGGGTCAACTTAGTCAAGAGTGTTGCAATTGATGAAAAATTCCTCTACGAATCTATGATAGTAGCCAGCTAAACCCAAGAAGCTCCTAATATCGGTAGGGATGACAGGTCTAGGCTAATTCTTCACTGCTTCTATCTTTTGAGAGTCCACCTGCACACCCTCGCTAGACATTACATGGACCAAAAATGCCACTAAGCTCAGCCAAAACTCACACTTATTGAATTTAGCAAACAGTTGGTGATCCTTGAGAGTCTTCAATAAATCCTCAAATAAGCAGCATACTCCTCCTCGCTCTGAGAGTATATGAGAATATCATCTATGAAAACAGTCACGAACATATCCAAATACTTCTTGAACACCCTATTCATTAAGTTTATAAAAGCTGCAGGAGCATTCGTTAGTCCAAAAGACATAACTATGAACTCATAGTGACCATACCGAGTCCTGAAGGTTGTCTTTGAAATGTCACTCTCCCTAACTCTAAGCTAGTAATAGACGGATCTAAGGTCTATCTTCGAAAAGCACTTAGCACCCTGAAGCTGGTCAAACAGGTCATCAATCCTAGGGAGGGGATGCTTATTCTTGATCGTGACCTTGTTCAACTATCGATAATCAATGCACATCCTAAGGGGACCTTCCTTCTTCTGAGTAGAGAGAACTGGAGCACCCCATGGGAACTTTCTAGGCTTGATGAAACCCTTATCTAGGAGGTCCTTTAACTACTCTTTCAACTTATTTAGCTTGGATGGAGCCATTCTATAAGGAGGAATGGATATAGGTTGTGTATTAGGGAGAAGGTCAATACCAAAGTCAATCTCCTACTCAAGAGGGACTCCTAGTAGATCATCTGGCAACATCCCCGTATACTCAGATACAATAGAAACTGACTGAAGGGTTGAGGTTTCGGATGTGTCATCCTTGACCCGAACAAGACGGTACACACAACCCTTAGAGATCATCTTCCTGGCCTCGAGAGAGGAAACAAAGTTACCTACAGGAACCACTGAACTACCCTTCCACTTTAGGAATGGTTCACCTAGAAATTGAAACTCTACCGCACAGGTTCTACAATTGACTGAGGCATAACATGCATGTAACCAGTCCATATTGAATGTAACAACCAAATCGGTCATATCTAAATCCACTAAATCAGCTGAGATGACTTTCTGAAGAATCGTGATAGGGAAATTTTTATACACCCGTCGAGCTAAAACTGACTCACTGACAGGAGTAGAGACTGAGAAGGATTTCGATAAGATTTTGAGACTAACTTTGAAACTAACAGCAACATAAGGAGTCATGAAAGATAAAGTATCCCCTGGATCTAGCATTTCATACACATCAAGATGGAACGCTCATAACATACCAGGAGAGACCTCCTGCTCCTGTCGAGAAGATAGTGCGTAGAACCTGTTTTGGCGCTGTCCACCACCTACACTAGAAGAGGCGCCCTGCTTAGATGGGTAAGCTACTGGAGCTACTAAAGTGGTAGTTGGGGAACGACCTCTACTGTTGCCTTACCTAGCAGAAGGACAATCTCTGAGCATATGTCTGGGCTTTCCACACCCAAAACAACCATCAGTAACAACCAAGAACTCGCCAAGGTGCTTCCTGCCACACTTCTAACAAGCCAGAAAAGTGTGTTCCCCTGTCCTGCTCCTCTGACCCCTAGAGCGTGATGCTCTACCTCTCTAATCTCCTCGAGGTTTGTATGGAATATAGGTTGATGAGCGAGCTGGGCTGACGATCTCTGGTGGAACTTGGTTGATCTCCACCATCGGATCTCTGCTAAAAGTGCCCATGACTCCCTGTCCTGGCCCTCTTGGCATCTCTCCTCTTCTCCTTCATCTGCTCTGCCTCTATGTGCTGGACATTTATGATCAACCGAGAGAAATCTATATCATTGATCAACATGGTGGTCCTGCACTCCTCGACCAGTGAATCTGCCATTCCATTCTGATAACGTCCAAAAATATCCTTCATGCAAAAGAATATACACAACCGAAGTATCAAAACAAGTAACCCTACGGGTGTTGGGATCGAATCCCACAAGGACTAGTGAATGATAGTTACGAGTGTCGGTTGAAAAATTGAAGTTAGCTTGCACCATGTAGAGTTAACATAAAAATAAATCAATTTGGGGGGATTGGAATTTGTAGCAAATTATATTTGGTAATTTAGTGGAATAAAATAGCAAGATCAACAAGGTTGTCAACAAGAATGTGAAAGACTAGAGGTGTGGTGTAGATGATATGCTAACTAGATATGGACATGCTAGGTCATCTTATAAGTTCAATTAGTGTAAATAATCTCGAGAAGTGGGTAATTACAGCTTTTCAGCCTTATAACTACCTCTTACTAGAGTTTTTTCAAACCTCTAGCCACGATATAGCTCAACCGGATTAGATTTGGATTAGCAGTTGCACTAATTTCTAGCTATTAGCTACTAATGAGGACTGAGACTGCAATTTTAGCTATTTCTAGCCCAATTTCACAATCTGTCATCCGTACCCACTACTAAATTCTCTTCCAATACTTGATTATTCTTTTATAAGCAACAATCAAGTAAGAATAAATAGACCCATATCATAATCAATGGATCTTCCTTTATAGATTGAAGAGAATCTAACAGATTTACACTTATTTAAACAATATGAAAATGACTCCAACAATACCACTCTAATTAAGTATTCATCATCACACACCTCTATATGATTTAGCTACTCATGATTAAGAAATTCAAAAGCACATTCATCAATAACTTCATTGAATTTAGAAACAAGATTAGAAAAATCAAATTCACAAATAGTCTCCAACAACTATTGTAACTTACTATTCAGAAGAAGAAGTAGAGAAGAGTACTTTTTTAAAGTTTACCAATCAAAATCTCCTTTTCTCTGCTAAGAGAACGTTTCTAAGCTAAGAAAGGAAATAATGATGTGATATGCTTTGCTCTCTATATCCCCTAGTACACAGTACTTTATCTAGTATTTATATCCAAGAAATTAGGGCATCTTTTCTATCTATTTTTCTGTGCTAGACAATTTTACCACTGAGCATTGCTCTGGAATCAGCGCAGACACTGGCGATTCACAGGTTCAAATTCGTGAACCGCTGGATGTCTTATCTGAGCCATCAGTCAACTCTAGTGAGCATTGGCGGTTCATCCGGCATTTAGCCGATCTCAATCTGTGAACTGTCAGATCTTTATTCTTCATTCCAGAAAACTGGGTGTCTTTCAGTGAGTCGCCGTTGGCAACTCGCGATTTGTCGGTGGCATTTTTCCTCAGAGGCAGTGATAATCGTCCTTTGATCGGCGTTTCACCGATTTTCATCCATGGACCATCGATTTTTTCTCACTTCCTTCTTTTTGCTCCATTTTTTCTCTTTTCTACACTTTTAGGCATCTGCACACAAAAATAGCAAAGAGGGCATAAAATCAATATAATCAACTCAAAAACTAAGCAAAAACTCAAGCTTAACAGCCTAATGAGTTGGTAAATGACCAACTCATCAAACCCCCAAACTTGAACCATTGCTTGTCCTCAAGTAATGCAGTTCTCATTCATTGAAAAATATGCCACTTCTACACAAAATTAAACATCACCAATCACCTGAACTATGACAACCCCAAAAAAATATGTTCACCAAGCTCATCAAAAAAGAGAAGTAAATACCCCAAAAGACCAAAACGATGAAGATGTTTCAAATAGGCTACCACTTTCCACCAACAAGATTCATGAAAAGATTCATTTAGTAAAACAAGGGCATTACTCAACCATGAAATACACATAGCATCTCAAGTCATAATCAATGCACCTTCAAAGCTTGCCTTAGAGTTTACACTTCTCATGCCCTATTCACATATTAATTCTGAATGCCCTTATGTCCTAAAAAAGGAATGATGTCACTCACCGAAATAAGAATCCCTATTTCTACTTTCATGTAATCATTTGAATGCACACAAGGGATTATTTGAAAGAGATAATCAGACTCACTCTCCCAAAAAAATCTTCATGTACACACTTGACCCATAGGCTTGCACTTCATGTAATTCGCCACTAATATAGAGTAGTTGCACTTAGAATCATTTAGGGCTTGTGGGTTATGATGTAGGCTCGGGTTAAGGGTAGGATGAAAATATAGTTGTAGTGACTAAATCCTCCCTAATGTTGTTTGTACACATACCTCCCATCAACTCCTTCCACTCACTTCACTTTGTTCCACTTCTTTCATTGTTTCTGACCTTCATTTCTTTAACAACCCTCCTTATAGACCCTTTGGCTTTCACAACCAGCCTCATCAGCTCAAGAGGAACCACTGGTTCACACAAATTATTTTTCTCTTTTTGATTTATTCTTTTGTGCATTTTGACACAATGTGGTGCTACCTCAAACTGAAATTCTAATTTTCCCCTTTTTTGCACACCTCCAAACTTAGGCTTTTGCCTCATTTCTCATTTTCTTATCACTACCTTTTTCTTAGGCTTAAAGCCTCATTTCATCACTCTTGTCACTAGCATTTTGGGAGAATGGGTGCCAAAGAGAGGTATTAAGAATGGTCTTAAGGCTTGTAATGTGGTTTCCAGAGAAAGGGTCTGCGGCTCAACATTGGCTGACAAGGATCAATGCTCAAGGAGGGTATATGGATGAAGTGGCTAGACAAAGGAAAGCCTAAAACAATGTTCTTAGTGCAACTATATCAAGGATTTCGCCTTGAATCACAGTTGGGGCAAGTTCTAGAAAAGAAGTCATGCATGAGACTCATCAAAAATTTCTCACTACACAAGGCATCATCCTTAAAGGGTCCACAAGAGTCATTCTCATCACAAGATTTCCAAGTTAGGAAATCAAAGCAGGCAAACCCATAAGTCAAACAAAGAATTTACAACGTATGACAAGGAATGCTATGCTATTGTGTCAATCATTTGCTCATTATCTTCATTTTCATTCCCTCATTTTAAAATTCCATTTCAACAATTTTTTTCGGTGGTGCCTCTCAAAACAACTTCATAAGAGACTCAAAACAACATGGAATTGTCCCTTAAAAATGTTGCCACTCAATCTATCATCGAAAAATGCAAGCCCGATTCGACAAAGAAAATAAGAAGAAATAAAAAAATGCTCCTCGGGATAGAACCGTGGTCTAAAGAAAACCTTTGAAGTTTTGATTACTACGCTACTATTTACAAAGGCGAAAAAGAAACAAGACTTTGGGTCATTTCATGCAAAATTTCGCAATTCAAATCAAAGACCCCATTTACTCACTAACCATCACCCACCAAGAGCTAAACCAAATCATTCATTGATTCATTTTTTTTCCAAAACAAAACAAGCTTGGCAAAGGCAATCATCAATCATCAAAAACAACAGCCCGATAAGGACTCTACTAAATTAATTTCAAACAAAAATAGAAAACATCCAAAGAGAACATCCCTCAATGACCCTATCATTAACTGCACTCATCCCTCCCCTACTTAAAAGAATACATTGTCCTCAATGTATATATGCAAAAGGGAAAGGGACAAGAAACTCCCTGAACGGGTCATTCTTCCTCATCATCAACCTTTGCATCACCTGCACCACCGCCACTAGCCTCACCTAGCCCAGCAAAATCATCTCCTAGGCCCTCGAAGAGATCATCAAAAGGACCCCAAATTGAGGAAGGAGCAGCCATTACAGCATCTAGCGCGCTCATAACCGGCACTTCTGTTGAAGTCCAATTCTTCCACTCTTGTACCTCAGTATGGAGGGAGGTGATAGCCCCTTCAATCGTATCCACCCTCTTTCATAGTGTGGTAACACTCTCATATAAAAACTTGAGCTTCTTTTTTATTGTAATGGGCAATGAGTACGGGGAAACTCTTAGCCAATATCTGGAGTTGACTCTCGTGAGAGTTGGTCATCTCTATAAGTCTGTGGAGACCACTTGGTTGAGAGGATATCATAGGGGGAGATGCTCCACACCGAGGCATGTCGCCTGAAGCTTGTCTTGACATTTCTGGCTGGGGACGTTCAACTATGGGGCCTGTGGTGATTGGTCTGACCCATGGGAAAGGGATCCCTCATTGACTCCAAAGGCTTGCAGTCTTTTTCTTTTCATTGTCGGTGCCTCGGCATCTCTCTTTTGGTCGATGGCTATCACTCCTAGAGCAACAGAAGGGGTTTCATCAGGGAATAGAGGCACTCTAGCTCATGAGAAAAGCTGGGAAATGAGGACGGCGTAGGGCATTGAAGTGTTATACAGTCGAACATTTCTCTTCATTTGTTGGCCAACAATCTCCCCGAAGTTAATGGGGACTCCAGTCATGATGCAGTCGATGAGAATAGAAGTTTCTAAACTGTCCATTTGCTCATTTTTAGAGGGGATGATACATCCACAAGTAAAATTCAGCCACGGCTTGGCCTCAAACTTCAAATCATGGCGAGAGATTTTTCCACCCATGGAGGCCCAAAGAGGAGTTTCAACAGTAATGATTTGGCCTAACCAAGCTAATTGGTCCTTCATATCAGCAACCCGGGCCATGTACTCCATACCGGATAGTTATACCCTAGAGGCCCAAAGAGCAGTCCAGGGAGTTGAAACTGAGAAAGAGTGAAATTTGGCATCAGACTCAAAACGTGTCATGGAGAGACTCGTGAGATCAACCCACGAGTCGTTACGTGACCCGTGGGGAAGGCTATGGAATGAAATTGAATATTGGAAAAACAATGAGACCCCATGGGCATGACCACGACTCGGGGTCAGGTCCCATGAGTCGTGTGGTCAGCCATGGGGAGGAGGAATAAGAAAAAGAAAAGAAAAAAGGGCAGTGGACTTGACGGAAGGTCCCCACGAGTCGTGGTCAGCCCCACGATTCATGGGGTGAGTCGTGATCAGGCATGGAATAAATTTTTGTCGAGGCAAGGCAGTGCACTTAATGGACGACTCCACGAGTCGTGACCCTGAGCAATGAGTCGTTAGGTCCTCCATTAGGACCACCTAGCAGTTATTTTCTGCGAATTTAATAAGGGTTTTTTCGTAATTCCTAAGTTCTTAAGTCATAAACTACGACATTTAGAGTTATGACTAGTGACTTTTAAAGTGGTTAAGTTCATTTTAGGCCTCATTCATTCATGCATGCAAGGTAGAAGACTTGAGAGGGTGATCAAGCTTAGCATTCATCAAATCCTTTCCAATTTCCTATTGAGCATCTAAATAAGTGTTAGAAAAGTTACCAACAGGTATGTAGGGTTATGAATGGGTGATTTCCTTCACACCCATGCCCAATCCCTCTCTAAAGTATGAAATTCCTATGTCTAGTCAATGGGGTTTTAACCCAAATGCATGAATCTTCCATTTCTATACATAGGTATGGATTTGATTATGATTCAACTATTTAATTATGTAGCATGGGAAAATTTTATAATGTTTTCAATTTAAAAATCATGATTCTAGTTTTATGAATTAAAAGCCCATAGATGAAATGTTCATGAAGGATCAGATTTGTGATGAGTATATGATGATGATGAGATATTATGATGAAAAGCATGTTTTGAAGCTACCCATGTTTATAATTATGTTCTCGATGAGAAGCGAGTATTTCAAAGTATAATAAAGCTTTGGGCAATGCCCACATGTTAAGTATGAATGATGATTTTGTCAAATTAAGCTTACCACATTATTTTGGAGCGAAGGCTCCCAATTATATTTTCAGCTTGTGGTATATTTTGAGTGAAAGTTTTCCTATGCATAGCTTACCACATGATTTTGGAGCGAAGGCTCCCAATTATATTTTCAGCTTGTGGTATGTTTGAGCTAAAGCTTCTCATATGCATGATTTCATATTTGAGATGTATTTGATTATTGAGCTTTGTCAATAGACGATGTTGAGCTTTGTTATAAAACGATGAAGAGCACATGCATGTTTTGGGAGTAATGTCTAGCACCGAGTAGGCTAAGGATCGATCACCCTATGCCTCAGAACTACGCGCCAACGTAGGTTTACACTATTATATATATTACTTTGGGACCTCCCTTGTGAGCTATCCCCTGCCCGAATGGGCCTTCATCTTGATATCGATATCATGGTATCGTCCCTTGTCTTGGTAAGTCTTTGGACGGCTCTACCCACTTGAGTGTGATAGTTGGGACCACGTAAGCTCTATCATGGTATGTCGGTTAAAAGATGAGTCTCCCATTGTTCCTCATGATTTTAGATATGCATATTTCCTTACTCATGAGATTTATATATATATGTATATATATATATATATATATACATGCTCTAAAGCAGGTTTGACTCAATGTTCATCTTTACTTATAAATGTCAGAATTCAGCTTTGAGTCAATCGATTCAGTATGATGTTATGAAGTTATGTCATGTTATGTTATGAAGAGATCATGATTTCAGAAAGAATGCATGCAAGCCCTACTCCTAGATTCTTAATGTTTATGTTTACATTATGCATTAGTTTTTAAATGATTTTATTTACTTAAGCGGTTTTACTTACCCTGCATACTCGGTACATTCCACATACTGACCGCATACTCTATGTTGTATCATTTCATGATATAGGATCCGCTCTCAAGTTCAACCCCTCTCGTAGTCAGCCTATTAGAGTTAGTGTTTGCATTGCTCGTGTTGGTGAGTCCTCATCTCCCGAGGACTAGACTATTCAGTTTTCTTGTATGTATTTCAATTTTCAGTTTGTTGAGTTAGTTGGGGTCTTGTCCTATCAACTCATCATGTTTAGAGGCTATTCATACATAGGTATGTATAGCTTCAGATTATGTTTACTGATGTTATGTTTAAGTTCAGACTTCTGCTATAAGTATATTTTTGATTATTCAGTTTCTTGATTGATATTAGATGTATGCTTATGCCATGGGTCGACTTGGGGTCTCTTAGGGCTCCTTGTCTCGTGTTACGATCCGGGCATCCGTTTGTGTCGTGACACGGATTCAATTTCCTCTTCCCAAAATAAGGAGTTAATGGTCGCTAGGGTAATGTCGACTTCCACTCCCCTTAGCATAACTGATGGTAGGCATGGAAAGTCACTAACTTTACCCCTATGCTGCATGCTATCTTGTTAGGGCCTAATACGAAGCATAGAATTCAATTACCAAGCTAGGGTAGTAAGGCGGCAGAGGATTGGCAAATGCATGCGATTGTCATTTTGTGAATTGGGCGGTGATGTTGGGAAGATCACCCCTCAATCCCACCAAATCAGACCACTTCTCCACTGTGATGGATCGGCCTTGATAGATGACATAATGCTCTTTCATGTTTGGAACACAAAAGATGATTGCTTCCTTAGTGTTTTCACGCAGTAGAGCGGCCTTTTCTTTGCCCTTGCTCTTGCTAGAAGATGAGCCGGGGGCCTTTCCCTTTCCTGTATTCCTGGATGAAGACATGGTTTTTTTATAAGGATGATGTTAGTGACAACTATTAGAGAAGTAAACTAAAATAACAAAAACTATTCTAAGGGTGAACTAAGAAACAAAGATAAGCAAACATCATAGAAAGAACCACCAGCATCAGCGAAGCACCGGTGAGTCAAAGGAGCAATCTGCAGACCGCCACTTTCTCGCCAATGCGGGATAAAAATTGGACCTCTTAAGAGTGTACAAAAACAACAAAGACATAAAAAAAATCCACTAAACACTTGGGTTGCATCCAAAGAAGCGCCTTAGTTAACATCGTGGCATGATGTAGATCTCATTCAACACCTCTTTTTCTATGGATCATCTTCCAACTCCGTCTCCTTCATCTCCAGTCCTTTGTCCTCCTCCTCATTTCACAACACCCCTATTACCTTGCATTCGGGGGGCATTTCAGCTGATGGACACACCTTGAAGGTGACGTCCTCACTTCCAACTCTGAATTTTAGCTCCCCAAGCTCTACGTCAACCACAGCTCTCCCCATAGCTAGCAATGGTCATCCCAAATAATGGGTACCTCCACATCCATCTCGCAATCAAGGATAAAAAAATCAGCAGGTAGGATAAACTTATCCACCCTTACCAACACATCTTCTAACACCCCCACCGGTTTTTTATGGACCTATCCGCCATGAGCAACCTCATCGATGTAGGCTTTGTGCTTTCGAGTCCCAACTTCTTGAAAATAAGTAGGGGCATTAAATTTATCTTGGCTCCAAGATCGCATAGAGCTCTTTTAAACACACATATCCCAATTGTACAGGGGATTGTGAAAGCTCCCGGGTCTTCTCACTTGGGGGAAATCTTACTCATCATCATTGTACTACAATGGTTCGTTTTCTCCCCACTACCGGCATTAACCACCTTTCTTCTAAAAATTCTTTCATGAACTTTGCATATCTTGGCATTTGGAGAAGAGCATCCACTAACGGTATATTGATGGACAACTTGCTAAATATGTCAACGAATTTGCTGAACTGGTCATCCTTCTTTTTCTTGGCCAACCATTGTGGATAAGGTGGTGAGACTCTTGCTTCAACCTTGTCATCAATTGGGTATTCATGCCTGCTTCATTGTTATCAACATGTGAAAGGATTTCTTCATCCTTCCCCTCTCCTTCTTCGTCAATCTTTTCCTCACTCCTTGGAGTCTTTGGCATCTCGTCGAATTCATTTTCCTCATCCAATTTCGGGTCACTAACCTCATTGGGCTTCACCGGTGCATCTCCGATCACCTTGCCGCTCCTAGTGACAATAGCCATGTATTGACTATCTTTCTTTGGATTCAGCATTGTGTCACTATAAAGCGTTCCCTTCATCTGGGGGTTCATTTGAGTGGGCCTCCAAATGCTTGATGGAGGCTGAATGTGAGCTCACTGTTTGGGAAAGGTTAGACACCTCCCCTCTTAACTCTTTGACCCCACTCTTGGTTGACTCCACTTTCTTTAGGACTCTTGATAGTATTTCTTCAATTTTTAAACTACCCCCATCACTCACACCCGGCTGACTATGGGAGTTTCTAACTTTTAGAAGGGGAACATAGGGGTTTGAACTTCGATGATAGCGATCACCCTCTTGATTCTACTCCCTATTTCCCCATCTTTCATTTCTTTTGGGCCACCCCTGCGGATCACGATTTCTCCAGCCTTGATTTTCATCCCTAGGGTGCCAAGGGCCTTGATTTGTTCCTTGGAATCCAGGTCGAGGACCTCCCTTTTGGTTCCTCATGTATTGAAATTCTTCCTCATATCTTGGTGGTGATGATTCTCCATCATATTGCAAGGGACCTTGCATACCCACAGTATTTACCACCTTGGGCCCTACCCTTTTTACGTGTTTTGTCATTAATACCAGTTGTGTCATCATCTTGGGAAGATTCTCATTCCACTCTTCATCTCTATTTCGCAATTCAGCCTCTAATGCACTCAAGTTGATCTCATGTGTAGACACATTTGTCTCTAGTGTGTACCAAGCCCTATTGGTTTTTGTCATTCTGTCTAGAAAGGCTTTGGCCAACCCATATGTTTGATCCATAATAGAACCACAGCTAAATTATTGGCCACGGACTTGTTGATGGAATCAAGGGCTCTGTAGAACTTTGGAGAAGCACTCCATCCGGCAGTCCATGATTTGGACAAAGAGCAACTTTCTTTTTGAACCTTAGCCATGCCTCATGCAAAGGCTCTCCCGGTTCTTGCCTGAAATTTGTGATGTCATCCCTCAACTGCAGCATCTTTGATGGAGGGAAAAAATGATCCAAGAAAGCCTCGGTTAACTCTTGCTAAGATGTAATACAACCTAGAGGGAGTTCCTCCAACCACATTGTTGCCTCCCCCATCAGTGAGAAAGGAAAGAGTCTCAACCTGATTGACTCTTGACTAATATTCGTAATGTTGAAGGGCTGGCATACCTACAAGAAATTTCTCAAATGCTGATTTGTGTCCTCACTTGGTTTACCGCCAAAGACTCCCTTCATTTGCAACAAATGCAGCATGGTGCTTGTGACATGAAATACTGCATTCCATACCGTAGGTGGTAGGCGAATGCCTCCCGCGATTTCCGGCATCACCAGATTATCCTCGTTGTGCTACATGTTACCTTCCAATGAGCTATCCCCTACTTGGGAGTGATGACTCATGTGGTTGTAAGATCCTAACAACAACAAACTCACTTCAAGTAATTATGATGTAAAACTATTTCAACTTAACAATCAACACAAGAATATCAAGCGCTATTCCCCGACAATGGCGCCATTTTTTATAACGTCCAAAATATATCCTTAATGCAAAGAATATACACAACCGACGTATCAAAAAAAGTAACTCGACGGGTGCCAGGGTCAAATCCCACAAGTACTTGTGAATGATAGTTACGAGTGTCGGTTGAGAAATTGAAGTTAGCTTGCACCATGTAGAGTTAACATAAAAACAAATCAATTTGGGTGGATTGGAATTTGTAGCGAATTATATTTTGGTAATTTAGTGGAACAAAAATAATAAGATCAGCAAGGTTGTCAACAAGAATGTGAAAAATGATGTGATATGCTCTGCTCTCTATATCCCCTAGTACACAGTACTTTATCTAGTATTTATATCCAGGAAAATAGGGCATCTTCTATCTTTTTTTTCGTGCTTTACCCCTGAGCATCATTGTAGAATCGGCGGAGACACCAGTGATTCACCGGTTCAAATTCATGAACCGTCGGGTGTCTTATCTGAGCCATCAGTCAACTCTAGTGAGCATCGGCGGTTCATCCAGTGTTTAGCCAATCTCAATCCGTGAACAGCTGGATCTTTGTTCTTCATTCTAGAAAACCGATGTCTTTCGGCGGCTGGACCGGTGAGTCGCCGTTGGAAACTCGTGATTCACCGGTGGTATTCTTTCTCAGAGGCAGTGAGAATCGGCCTTTGACCATCATTTCGCCGGTTTTCATCAGTGGACTGCCGATTTATTCTCTCTTTCTTCTTTTTACTCTTTTCTACACCTTTAGGCATATGGACACAAAAAAAAGTAAAAAAGGCATAAAATCCATATAATCAACTCAAAAACTAAGCAACAGCTCAAGCTTAAGAGCCTAATGAGTTGGTAAATTACCAACTCATTACATTCACAAACTTGCTAATATGAGCCCTCAAATTAGCAACCATCTTCGGTGCATACTTGGACAATCGGGTAAACTCTAAAGCATACTCCTAAAAAGTCCTGTTGTTCTGCTTCAGATTGACGAACTCAGTTTCCTTTGCCTCTCTCAACTCCCTAGGAAATAACCTATCCAAGAAAGCAGTCACAAACTCATCCCAACCCACGGGAACCGCACCACTCCCCTACTCTTCTTCCACTGTTAGAACCATATGTGAGCTATCCCCATCAGCTGATAGGAGGCTAAGTCTGTACTTTCCTATCTAGTCACCTCCATAATCTACGTGATCTTCTGCACCTCCTCAATAAACTCATATGGGTCCTCATCCACCTTCAGCCCCAGAAACTCAGGTGGGTTCATCCTGAGGAAGTATCGCACTCTCCCCCCTGTTGCGTTCCTATTCTAAGGAACATGAACCAATGTCTGTTGGTTGCTTTGAGCAGTCATGGCCTGTGCTAACATCTAGAATGCTTCCCTAAACTCGACAGGAATAACCTGCTAGGGAAGGGATCCGCTAGAGCTAGTGAGGCTGGCAGATGCCCATCTCCATTGCCATTGCCATGGACATTTCCGTCGCCATTTCTTCTACCATTGACTCGGCATGGAGGCATATTTCTGCAAACACATATAGAATGATTTAGAGGAATAGCGAGGTACTTCATTGTATGATATAGATCATGAAAGAAGGAAAATTTCCTAAAACGTCTTGTATCCTCTTCCCCATAAGTGTGGCACGCTTGGCACCCATGGAAAAGACTCTACTTTACGTAGCTTTCACACACCCTAGTACATACCTAAACCTTTACTCTGATACAAAGTTTATCATGACCTGAGCTGAGATCCCGATCAAAACACGAGACTTAGAACCATGAATAGCTCCAAGTTAACCCATAGTACATACATAGCATGAAAAGATCCTCACTAAGCATAAATAAATTATGAATATGATATAAGTGGAACGCTATGTAACATGAGGACAAAAGCAAAAACACAACTCAACAACGCTAAACTATCTATACATGATAGTTTGAAAAAACCTTTTCTACTACGATGAGCTGATGGGGCAACACCCTCAACTAGCTCACTAGGTATGAAACTAAAAGACAGGGTAAAAACATAAAACTGATAAGGTCCCCGGAGAATGAGGACTCACCCAAGCGGGAAATAGGACTAGACTGGTCAGGAACGAGCTATCGATGAGACTGAGCTAGATTACTCGAACCTATATCATGAGAAGATATAGCATAGTGTATGTGGTCAGTAGTTTGAATGTACTAAGTATGCAGGGTAAGTAAAACATGTTGATAAAATGATATTATAAAATCTGGAGTATAAATCAAGAAAGTTCATGAGAGTAAGGACGGCATGCTAAAAGCCATAATTCTAAAGTGTACATATTCATAAGCTATTTATCGTAATCTGAAAATAATGATCCGAAATTTAAAATAGAAATCATATAACTCGTCATGCTTGAAATCATAAGTGAAAGTTCATAATCCGATCAATAGGTCAAATATGCTATAAAACACAATATCATGATTGCTGAACAAAAGTAACTAAAATCATGAGGAACAATGGGAGACTCGTCATAACTGACAACCATCATGTATGAGCACATGATGATCCCATGTCTTGCCCACGTGGAGAAGAGCCATCCTAAGCCTTGCCAGGGCAAAGGATGAATGATGTGTGATATCACGGGTATGCCCTCGGGCGGGGAAAAACACTCTCTTGAGAGGTCCTAATAAGAATATATCCTACGTTGGCTCGTAGTTCAGAGACTAGGGTCCTCGGAATACCTGGCCTACTCGGTGCTAGACACTACTCCCAAACCATGCATATTGCTCATATAATCATATTCTCAAATCATAGCTTAAATTTGAATAATTGGGGAGCCTTGACTCCAAATATCTCTTTAAAACTAATCTTGTAAGCCTTGGCTAAAATCATGATAAGCATACTTAACTTTCCATGGGCTTACCCAATTCATTAAATCATACATACCTAAAATAGACTTCATAATTTAAAATTATGGAATCACTAGTTAAGAATTCATAAACATTCATGCATACTAGATAACTCATCATACTAGAAATCATAGACTCGTAAGCTTAATTTCATAAATCATTTATAGTAGGGCATAATTTTCATAAAACTTGAAAACATGAATTGATAATCGAATTGAGTGTAGAATCTTCCCATTAGTCTTAAATCATTAATAGAAACATGAGGGCATTGGATCCATAGACATAGCATAGATAATTACATGGATTGGGGTTAAAACCCTAGAATTTCAATACACTTAATTGGAGACTTGATTTCATAAATTAGAGAAGAAATTGAGCATAAGGGTGGAAGAAATTTCTCATTCATGTCCCTACATAACTAGGCTTGAAGAATTCCTGCTGGGTTTGATGCCCAAGAGCAATTTAAGAGGATGAAGATGGAGAATCCTTGCTTCACTTGAGAGCTTGATCTTCTAAAGAGGATGTTAGGAGTAGAAGGAGGGCATAAGATGAGTAAAACCCTTCTTATTATACTCAAAATAACTTAGATTAGAAGTTAGGAACTAATGAAATAATGAAAATACCTTTAATAAACCGACTGGAAAGATGACCCTGCCAGACCCAACGACTCACTTGACGACCCGTCAAGTTAAGTAACGGGTCGTAGGCTGAACTATCACCACTCAAATGAAAACTTATCCTATAAGTTTTCCCAACTCAATGAGTCACTTAACAGATCATCGAGGTACACGATGACTCGTTCCTCAATTCGTGAAGTACACTGGAAATCCACAATTTCTCCACCACTACACACTTAACGGGTCACACTACGACTCATGGGGAGTCCTAACGACTCGTCACCCCATACATCATAACTTCCAGGAATTAACATTTTTTCCAACTTTTCACCACTTAACGGGTCACTCAATGACCCATTAGGTCACTTGACGAGTCATTGGATGACTCGTTCTGTGACCTGGTGTAGATTTTTTGTTTTCTCTAATTTAACCCTAGGGTCTGATCTTAGGGACTTTTAGGGTATTACACTGAGTGAGAAATGAGGGAGGAGGATCAACTAACTCTCTTAATCCCCTGATAATATACCCCAAAATGACATAGTTTAGGAATTCAAATAGTAGAAAGTTACAAAAATGCCCCTAGAGAAATGTCTGAAAAACTGTCCGTCCAGATCCAACAGGTCACACAACGAGTCATTGGTGGTGACCACAACTTGTTGGGACCAATCGTTGGTCCTAGGTCTGAACTTCCAATTTCTTGTTCTCTCCCAACGGGCAGACAGGACGACCCGTCAGAAGATACAACGGGTTGTGGTTTCCACCCGTTATCACTGGGATGATTTTGCATTATTTTTAAATCTCATCTAACGGCTCAATAGGATAAGTTGTTACATCAACCAATGACTTGTTGCAGAGCTCGTTGGTTCTGGGAAAAATTCTGACAGCATTCTGATCCTCAACCAACAACTAGGTATGATGACTCATTTCTAGAACCCACGACTCGTCACTTCACTCGTGGTTACAATAGTCACACCTGCACAGTTTCTAAAACTCCTCCAACGGCTCCTCCTAAAGGCTCATTACAAGGACTAATGAGTCCTTCTATCACTCATTACTTCTGGGGAAAAATTACTGAAGCTAACAATTACTCTTCTAATGGGTCGTTCGTTCTGACAATGGCTCGTTTGATGAGCCGTTCTGATGTAGAATTTTTTTGTTCCCTGCTGGTTTTCATTTCAAGTCCATGGTTTGGTATTAGGAACTTTTAAGGTATTACATTAGGTAGGGAGAGATGATAGCTTATTGCTTGCTTGATAAAATGGTTGCGAAGTATTATTTATGTTGCAAAGAGTGATCCCGTTAGAATAAAATACCCCTACCCCCGCCCCCCCCCCGATTTTCCTCCTTCGGAGTGATCTACATGATATGCCTATTGCTTGGTAATCATTGCACTTTAACTAAAATTTCTTATAGGCTTTGCACGGGTTGAGAGATAATTCCTGATAGACTCATTCGATTTTATTATATTTTTTTGTTTTACTTCATTTGGGGTAGTTAGGATTTATTTATAAGTTTTATTATTATGAATTTATATCAATTTGTGTATAATATTAATGAACCTTTTCTTTTCATTATTTTTCAAACTTTTTTCTTCTCATTTATTTGAAATTTTTATTTTATTTACTAGGTTTATACATTTATTTATTTAATGCAATAAATGCTCAAACCCTTTGTTCTTAATGAATAGTTTAGTTTACCTTTACTTATTCGCATCGTAATAAGTTTATTTTAATCACATAGTTATACTGGTCTTTACTAAAATCATTGGCCTTGTTTTATCTCTTAATCTCCACATACTAAATGAATCTGAAAGGGACCTATGGTTGTGGATCTCGAAAGGTGCCTTTCTATTGAGATAACTTGAATGCTTACCCGACTCTGATGACTGTCACGACCCGAACGTACACTCGGATCGTAGAAATGGGATAAGGGACCCCAAGTCGACCCATGGCTCATGCATACAATTAATCTCATTCAAATAAGCGGAATGATAATCATAAAAACATAGTGGAAACGTAATCATCACATAACATTAGATAATACTGGACATACACATAAGCTGAATACTATGCATAGTCTGAAAGCCTCTACAACATACGATGGGCTGATGGGACAACATCCCCAACTAACCCGAACGATACTGAAATGTAAGATAACATAAAATCCTTCCAAATAGCCCTCGAAATATGAGGACTCACCAATAAGCTGAGAACGAGAGCTGAGATGGACTAAGGATGAGGATGAGCCTGAGAACTGGGACCTGTATCAAGAAACGATACAGCATAGGAAGTATGCGGTCAGTACGTGGAATGTACTGAGTATGCAAGGTAAGTAAAACAAACATTAAAAGTAAAATAGACTCATAAATAAACATAAGAGAAGGACATCATGCTTGTATCATAAAACTTCGTAAGAAAACATAAGGCTCAAGACTTTCAAATCATTCATAAATCATTCATTATCATAATCGTAAGTAAACTTTATCAAAACATAACTTGAGCCAATAACATAAACATAACAATACATAATACATGCGTAACAATGGGAGGACTCGTCATAACCGACACCATCATGGTAGAGCCTTTCATGATGCCCCACTATCTTGCTCAAGTGGGCAGAGCCGACCCTGGCTTGCCAGGCGGGGGTCGTGCATAAGGCGTGATATCACATTTGAGGGGATCATTATCATTACATCATATCATTTATAAACCCACAATGGCATGTGGTTATGAGACACCAGCGTAGTCCTTTGAACGTCGGGCTGCTCGGTGCTAGAGACGGCTCCCAAAAACATGCATATAGCCTCATACATAAATCAATAACATCATGCATTAAGATTCATTGGCTAAAATATAACATTTATCATCATTGATCCCCTTTAAACATGCTTAGCCAAGAATCAAGCCCTTTTTATCAGCCAATATCATAAATCGATAAATCATGTAATTCGTTTCATAAATTGTAATTCATTCTTCAACATATGGGCATTTCCCAATACTTCATCATATTCAATTCTTTCAAATATGCTCATAGACATGGGAGTTTGTAATCATGCTTTTCCATCATCAATAAACTCAAAATATAGAGTATTCATCGTAAATCATAACTTCCATGAACTTTCATCAAATGGGCATTTTCGATTTAAAAGATTGAAACATAATTTTAAATAAAATAATGTAAAACATGTCCGTCATTTATAATTCAATAATTAAAACTCAATTAATTCAAACCCATAAAGAGAAATCACATTTTTATGCTTTCGGGTAAAACCCCATGGAATTAAATAAGAGGATTCATGATTAAATTTGAAATTTAGGCATGGGTGTGAAAGGATTTCACCCATTCTAAAACCCTACATACCTGGGAATGGATTGATTCGAAGTTCCTTGAAAACTCACAAAGAAATTGGTGGAAACTTGAGGAAGAAGACCTTGAATCTCCCAAAAATCTCTCTAAAGTTCTTGCATGAGAATGGGAATGCATAAAGGACTTAACTCATCTTATCACAC
Organism: Datura wrightii; assembly: GCA_035772735.1. Classification (NCBI taxonomy): domain Eukaryota; kingdom Viridiplantae; phylum Streptophyta; class Magnoliopsida; order Solanales; family Solanaceae; genus Datura; species Datura wrightii. The sequence continues at coordinate 119,000,972 of JASDFA010000010.1, read as the reverse complement.
TCAGAAAATATCCAAAACAACATAGTTTAGGCCTTAGGAACTTAGAAATTACGAAAGCACCCTTATTAAAACGCAGGAAATTTCTAGTCACCAGTCCCCACGAGGGACCTCACGGGTCGTTGCCAAAGGGCAAGACTCGTGTCCATGTTCCATTGAGTCCACTGCCCAAAACATCCAAGGGGACCCCACGGGTGACTTCACGAGTCTTGAGGTCAGACCACAACTCGTGGTCACCTTTCGTGGCCTACACTGCCCATCCCAACTTGCCAAAACATCCAAGGTAGACCACGGGTGACCTCACAAGTCGTGAGGTCTGACCACGACTCATGATCAGGCCCGTGGCCTCCTCACTTAGGCCTTGCCAAACCATGCTGACCACGAGTCACCTCATGACTCGTGGTCACTCCTCACGACCCACCTCACGGGTCGTTCTTTCACCTGGTGCAAATTTTCAGTTTTTCTCCACTTTTACTTTCGGGTCTGATCCTTGGGTTCTCGGGGTATAACAATGACGTAGCTAGTTAAACAGATTTATCCACATAATTAGTTTAGTACGATGCCCTAACACATGATAACTCATTAGGTGGTGACTCTTTATTTGATAATCCTAAAAGAGTTGTCACATGTTGAAATCCACTTTTCGCGAGAAAAATAAAGTGAAACATTGGTGGTCCCACCTGAGCGAGGGTGATTCTATAGCATTGATAAAACTCAAGAATGACCTTATTAATGATCAGATCAGACCCGAGGGTAAAAGGATGTGTATGAATTTACACATGATCCATTCTCTCAAAATTCACCCTCTTGATTTCATAGAGGATGACAATTGTCACGACCTGAACGTGCACCCAGATCATAGACACGGGACAAGTGACCCCGAGGGACCCCAAGTCGATCCATGGCTCATGCATACAACTAATATCATTCAAATTAGTGGAACGATAATCGTAAAGATATAGCGGAAATGTAATCATAATACAGCATCAAGAAATACCAACATTTACATAGCTGAGTACTACATACTTGTCTGAAAGCCTCTAATACATAAGATGGGTTGATGGGACAACATCCCCAACTAACCCGACCAATACGGAAACATAAACAACAAGAAAGTCTATAAAACAGTCCTCGGAATATGAGGACTCACCAACAAGCTGAAGGAGTAGGCTGAGATGGCCTAAGGGTGAGGATGAGCCTGTGATCCGAACCCTGTATCATGAAACGATACAGCATAGAAAGTATGCGGTCAGTACGTAGAATGTACTGAGTATGCAAGGTAAGTAAAAAGGATATTTTAAAAGTAAAGTAAACTCATAAATAGACATAGGAGAAGGACATCATGCTTGCATCCAAAAATCTTCATAATAGAACATAAGGCTCAAGACTTTGAAATCATTCATAATCATTCATTATCATAATCGTAAATAACTTTATCATAATATAACTTGAGCAAATAACATAAATATAACAATGCATAAACACATGTGGAACAATGGGTGGACTCTTCACAACCGACACCATCATGGTAGAGCCTTTCATGATGTCCCACTGTCTCGCTCAAGTGGGCAGAGCCAACCTTGGCTTTCCAGGTGAGGGTCGTTAATAAGGCGTGATATCACATTTGAGGGGATCATTATCATAACATCATAACATTTACAACCCACGGTGGCACATGGTTATGAGACACCGGCGTAGTCCTTTAAACGCCGGGCTGCTCGGTGCTAGACACGGCTCCCAAAAACATGCATATAGGCTCATACATAAATCATTAACATCATGCATAAAATTCATTGGCTAAGGTATAACATATATCATCGTTGATACCCTTTAAACATGCTTAGCCAAGAATCAAGACCCTTTTTATAGGTCAACATCATAAATCGATAAATCATGAAAGTCATCTCGTAAATCATAAATCATTCCTCATCATATGGGCATTTCCCAATGCTTCATCATACTCAATTCTTTTTAAATGTGCTCATAAACATGGGTGACTTGGATTCATGCATTTCCATAATCAATAAACTTAAAATAATGAATATTCATCATAACTCATAATTTTCATGAACTTTCATAAATGGGCAATTTAGATTTAAAAAGATTGAAACATAATTTTGAAGAAAATAATACAAAACCTGCCTAACATGCATATTTCAATATTAAAACTCAATTAAAACATGCCCATAAGGAGAAATCACATTGACATGCTTTGGGTTAAACCCCATGGATTTTGAGTAGGAGGATTCATGACTTTAACTGAAATTGGGCATGGGTGAGGAAAAATTCCACCCATTTTAAAACCCTACATACCTGGTAATAGATGAACTTAAAGCTCCCTGAACACCCACAAAGGAATTGAAGAAAATTTGAGGAAGAAGGCCTTGAATCTCCCAAAAACCTTTCTAAAATCCTTGCATGAGAATGGGCATGCCTAAAGGACTTAACTCATATTATCATACTCAGAAATTATCCAAAACGACATAGTTTAGGGGCTAAAAATGAGGAAAGATCGAAAATACCCTTAAAATAATATCCCTGAAATCTAGCCCGGACAGACCAACGACCGACCCAACGGGTCATGGCATCATACCACGACTCGTGGTATTAAGTCGTCGAGTCCACTGCCTCAAGACATGTCTCAGATCCTTCCCACAACATGACAGGACGAGTCGTTGCAACAAACAACTTTTATTAATGGAAAAAGTTGCACCTTAGTTAGGACTGGACGATGTAGAAATTACACTAAGTGATAAGAAGACGATGGTGAAATTATGAATAGAAGTATCCCAATGAAGATTCCGGTGAAACGTCAGAAGTACGGAAATAGCAAAATATAGGAAGAAGAACTCGAAGTGGATGTGTAGAAAGAATAAGTTGAAGTTCCAAAGAGTGAGAACTTATATATAATCGAAAAAGCAAAGTCATCAATGCCCCAGTAATTTGCTGCATCTTGAACCAATCGAAGAAAGGCACATGTTTGAAGAATTAAATGTGAAGAGATGTTTGTCCCATCAAAGTGTCAGACGACTTTTCATTTGCTTTCTCGCTAAGAAATTCAAAAACTTTTCTACTTTCTAGTTTTAAATTTATGAATAACCGAAAAGTGGAGGGACTATCAATATAGGGGAGCAGGATTGTTTGGGAACAGAGGCACTATGGAGCATATTTCTAATTTTTTCTGTTTGTTAACCCGGAAATCCAAGATTTGCTCACAACATGGAAGCCTTACTTTGTTGTTTCGTCCTAAAATTTGGGTTCTACGGTGCTTGAATCAAGAGTTGATATGTGACAAAAGTGACAAGTCGGGCATGAGTCAGCATAAAATTAGTTTAGAGAAGTCGAAAAGGAATATATTCGATCTCAAGAGGCCGGTATTGGACATCTGATTCTGGTGTTATGGTAGAATCTCGTCTAGTTTCGGAGACACAACACCAAATACAAAGAATCATCCAGATCAGAGTTTGTTAAACATTCAGATGTTACATGAGATCTCGAGATCTCCGCCAACCATTATGTGATTGAGGCAAACATGCAATCAATAGATCTGATGAGGGGGAGATTTACGAGAACTGTGCCCTAGGATTTAGCTATAAATAGTTTTTTAATCATTCCTAGGAAGGCATCTAATTTTCTCTGATTCACGAGCATAGTAGCAAAAGTTCACTAAACTCAAAGTTATTTAGCTTTTATAGTTCGAATGCTCTGAATTCTCTCCTCCTGCAGCGCTGCCAGATCAATATACCGGAGCTTAGATTATGTTCGCTCCTTATTGTTCTATCAAAATTATTTATTATAATTCTATCACTAATCAATTTAATTTCACATGCCATTAAACCACCTAAAAGAAATCCAACCGTACCATTTAAAGGTTAAACAAAAATTAACTTGAAAGTACAAATGGTACACACATGAGAGGGGAAAGCTTAGTAGCCTAGTTGGTTGGCTACCTAAATTTGACCTCGTTGGGGAAAACTCGATTCCCTACATTATAATCTCTCTCCCATTTCATCTTCTCTATCCCAATTTAATTTATTTTAAAAATAAAGAACGTGAGAGAAGTGAAAACCATAAAATCTACATTTTGATCATCATTCAGATCAATTGTCATATGAAGGATGAAGAAATGGCAGTAAGGTACAATGTTGCATGTGAGGGGGCAAACAAACACGAGGGGAGTCTTCGGGCCTTGACGCACGTTATTAAATGCGAATCAACCTGTGATACTATTACGAGCTGGGGAGCTTTTATTCAGAAACACAGGACACAATAATAATGGCAAAAATCTTCCCCCCACAGCCACCACACAAACACAAACTCCATTGCCACTGACATTGATAGTTCTGACTAAACCAAGGAATACAAGCCTCAAGATAGGAAAACCCAATTATACTGCCACTATGGTCCCAAAGGGGATTCACTTGCATGTGACTTTATTTCATTAATTGTTTATGTACACTAAGAAAACAAACTATGTATATATCCATGTTATTTAACCCATTGCTAAGACGGACGTTTCCATAAAATCTAACACCTTGTCAGGAGATAATAGTAGATTTCACCCAAGAAAGCTCCAAGCTCGGCCCCTCTTCAAGTGCATGTGGCCAACCAAGAGCAAGTGCACCTTTTAACGCACAAACGACATAGATTCTAATTTACTAAATTACATGTTTATGTTTTTCCATAATATCATGTGGAGAATTTTTTGGAAAAGAATCATTCAGTGCAGTATTTGGTAGAGTGTATTAGAATAATGTTGAATAAGGCATATTAGTAATGCTTGCATTGGTAATGTTGGTATTAATACTTGCATTGGTTATGCTGAGGTTATTTCTTATGCAGTGTTTGGTGTAGTGTGTTGAAAATAACATTCATTTAATAATTTATTTATAAAAATACCCTCCACAAATAAGATAGAAAGGATGTGGAAAAGGTTTTGAGAGACAATTATGTCTTTAACCATGCTAATGCATGCATTAACAACCATTGCATTACTAATATCATGATTTTTAATGCATTGATTATACATAGCTTAATACAAATAAAGTGTAAAATTAATGCAAGTTAATACTTGTATTATTTTTTCTAATACACTCTACCAAACGATCACTCAGGGTGACCAAATGGATTTAAGGTTTGTATAAGGTCCTACATCCGTGCCTCATTAGCATCACTCCGTTGTTATCTTTAATTTTCTCATGCCTCATTAGCATCACTCCTTTGTTATCTTTAATTTTCTCTTGGTATAATGTGACATAATAGCACTCTCGATACTGAATAACTGCCAGTAACCTGATGCTTAGTCAGCCCACCCCATACTGTTCTCCGATCACTCTCCTCTAGTAATTGTCTCAGAAGATTATAGGGTCTTTTGTTTCCAAGAATTCATGGATTTTGACATTCCGAGTTGTACATTAATGTCAAGTATGGCTGTGCTATTCGTCCGCCAGCGGCCAGGTTAGTCCACTATTGCCGTTTACTTCTTCAAATGTTAGAAGGCTGTTGGTGAGACTCTGGAGTTTGTTCTTGCTCCTAGCACAACTCAAACCAAAAGGAGAGTTGCTTCTTTGGACTGAAATGACCACTACAAGTAACAAGACTACCCTTGTATCACACAGCATTAAAAGGTGACGAGGATAGGCCTTGCCCTCATTTTTTTGAGATACTTGTAGTAGAACATACCTATATAAAAAGGTAATAAACCCTTGCTGATGCAATAGAGCAGAATGGTGATGCAAGTAGAGACAGTTCCTGATCACACAACAAAATTGAAGGTGCTTTCTTATTTACCGCCGGGGATCACCAAGCTCGTTGCTGATTATTATTTTGTCAGAAGACTTTCTTGATGGCGGAACAAATTAAGACAATATAATTGACAATTTGCATAGGTATACCTTTTGCGGCCACATGGTACTATTATCAAGTGGATAATAAAGGATCATATATTGATTACTAGAAGAAAAGAACACAGGTACACAAGGCGTTGGCTATGTCACCTTGCAAGTTACAAAAACATTGACAATTTACGCCTATTCTACTACTTCCAAACTGTTGTTAGCAATGTGTAATCCTGCCATCTGACAGAACTAAAACTACACCTCTCTTTATACAATAATTTAGTTGAGGGGGAGAACATAAAATATCCAGTAACTCCACGCCCCCGTTGCAAATTTAGATCTTTAATCAGCCCCAGAGCTCAGTGATTCACCCTGATCCATTCATACCGGCCAGAAAGCGGTAAATCATTTGCCACATCAAAGTTGTACCTGGTGATGAACAAATTTTCACATTAGTTCAACATACACAACAGTAAAATATGTTTCAATATGACAACATCCAAGAGAAAATGAACTCAATTCTTTAGATCTACCACAAAAATCACCATGTATTTGACTGCTACATACTTCTCCATAAAAAGGCGCTGTTGTTGCTGCTCTGCAAAGGTGAAAAACTCCTCAATTTCATGAGCTGAAGGGATATTTCTAGGGATAGAGTTCCTTGTTCTTTGAGCTGTTGTGTTTAAGTCTGTTCGCCTTGTCACAGAACCAGGATTGATCATAGCATCTGCCTCCCTCACCAGGCTGCAAGGTGTGCTTTCTCTAGTGCTTTTTTTATAGAAGAAAGAACAAATTCACAACTATCAGTTACAAGACCACTACATCCACTAAAATCAAAGAATGCATATGCAAGTATTGAGTGAGAGAAAGCAAGAAATTCTGCCGGAACTACAGTAGAGAAATCAAGGCCAATTTGTTTATTTCCATCTGCAAAAGGTCTATGTTATCTATATTTTGGGCATCAACTATCTCATTCAAATAATTATCTACACCCAACCGACACCTTCTTCCACACACCAAAAAGGGACAATAAAGTAGTGAAATTAGATAACTGAATACAAAAAATTAGTAGTACTAGTTTTCATGCAATGTAAGACGGCAAATAATATGCACAGGAGTGAAAAAGCGATGCATCCTATTTTTAACATAGAATATTACTGAAGACTTTGCCTTGGCTACTCAGATATGTGGACCCACGACTAGGACATGTCATGAGAAAAGCACAGTGCAAAAAAAGTAATCAATGGCTATATAAGCAAATATTTTGCTATATTTACAAATACATCCATGACCACCAAACCCTAATTTCTTCTTTTTCTTTCCCCATTTTACTGACCACCATACATCCTTAGTGCACAGAACAAACAGACAAATCTGTTATGACCAGTCTCCGGCGCCTAAGTTAATGATACTAGACAAGAAAGAACTCAATATCCAACTTGTTATCAGACCAACACTAGATTCAATTAACTAAGCAATCTGCCAAAATCTAGTTTACTGTAGGGAAAACAATAGAAAAGTTAGGGGATTCCATTTATTTAAAAAAGAGGAGACAGCAGTAGCAGAAGCAGGATACTTTGCTGCATTTAAGAAATTTCTGTTCAGCGAAAATATTAAACTATTTTTGCAATGTTTTGCTCATTCTAACACAAAATAATAGTAAGTCCCTTTTCTATGCAGTGGAATATGGTACGCGGAGGTTGTATACCATAGGATACAAGAAACGGCTATGCAGTGGAATATGGTTACTACAATTCTTTTCATGTAGATCCAACAGCTCAAACACAATATATGAAAAGGTTTTTTTTAGCTTCCCAAGGTCACTACAAGAAAGTGCAATACGATATCCAAGGTTCCACAGGCAAGAGGGGCCAAGAACGATATGAAGAGGAAGAGGAAAAAGGCAAATGATTTAAGGAAACAAAACCAAAAATTCTGTCGTTTCCTTGACCAAAAGAGAGTAAACTTACAAAGTAAACATTTTTTTGATAAATTTATGAGTTTATAACAAAATAAATGAAGTGAAAGAACAATGTGAGAAGCGGAAATAACTTCAACCATGAAAAATGCAATGAAATATTAAAAGCATCATGCTCTTCAAACATTAACGAGATTCTTTCCATAGGAACTGAAAAAGCACAACAAAAGTGGTGCCCACGAATGCAACACCAAAAGAGGAAACCAAAAGAGACTCTTTTTCCGTGAATGTGAATGTGAAAGTGAAAGTCGCTCAAAGGGCCCTTTCGAACAAAAAGCATCAAAGTCATTTACAACTTCAAACCAGGGAGAGGGAGGAAGCGCACAGAGGAAAGAAAAACCCGTATTCCCCTTAAGTATTTACCATAGAAGTTCAGAAAGAAATCATCTTCCATCTTTCCCGCATTAAACCCCTACTAGAGCATACTAAGTGAACAAAAATATGAGGGCAAGCACACCACAGAACAAAACTAGTAAGCATACTACTTCAATTGATAAGCATGCAGAAAAAGAGGAAGATTTATACCTATCTCGGGGTTCAAAATCGACACTATTCTCGCCAAATGAGACATCAGCTCCAAAATCATTCACATCCTCTGTTACCCAACCTCTGTTGGGGAGTTGAGAAAACCCATCTTTTTGGTTAATTGAAACAGACCCAACAGAGCCAGACTTGACAGAGGTCACTAGAAATCTCGAATGGGACCTGGATTTTGATATTTGACGAGAATCAGATTCTGGGTGTTCCTCAGAGGCCTCTGTCTGTGGATTTTTGGGCTTTCTCGGGTCAGGGAGGGGGGTGGGTGGTTTCTCAAGGCGGCGGGAACGAAGTTGAAGGTAACAAGAGTCAGAAGCAGACGGCGGTGGAGTGGAAGGGGAGGAAGATTGAAGACGCTGAAGGGCGAGGGTTCTTGCTCTGGTGCGAACACCAAGTGTGGCCTGTGACACCTCCATCACTGCCACATCGCCTGTAATTTTAGCTTTCCTCAAGTATTTCCCCATGATTTGAAATGGGGAAAAGTGAAGAAGAAGAAGAATAAGAAGAAGAAGAGGAGGAGGAGGAGGAGGAGGAGGAGGACGAGAGGGAAAGGGTTTGATTTGTAATGGGGAGAGGAGGGAGAGGAGGGAAAAGAGGGAAAGGGGCAAAGAAGAGAAAAAAGGTGAGTGATACTGATGGGTTTTGTTTAGGTAAAGTTAGGGTTGAAACGGGATACTTATGAGTAACGTTAACCCCTTTTCTTTCTTTTTTTCTTTTTTCTTCACACTTTATATTCTCTTATTAGATAATCATTTTCTAGTGAACCAATTTATTACATTTTCACAAAAGAAACTTTTTTTGGAATAACTGTACACACTTCTCTACAACTTCCACTATTTCAAAATAAGAGAATAATTAATTCATCTATTTAACTAATTAAAATTCCTTTGAAACTATATTCCCAAAATGTGCTACTACAGTCAAACCTCGCAAAGTAAAAGTATTTATTTGAAAATTTTAGTGATTGTTACAGTGAGGTGTTATTATATATATATATATAATAGTATTTAATATTTAGATTTTATTTAATTATTATAATAAAAATATATAAAAATCTAATTTAATAATTTTGTGCATCAAGAAGGAATGTATTTGTTAATCAATTTAATCAAAAATAATAATAATAGAAAGAGTGTGAATGTTAAAAAAAGGCAAATACTAGTAGCCTTTCTTCCTGAAGTTACGATCATAATCGGTGGATGATATTTTAATATAATTTTTTTTTAAATATTTGTATTTGAAATTTATTATGTATATGACATTAATCATGATTATCATAAATATTTTTGTATTTACTTTTATAAATAATATATTTCTTACAAAATATTATTACATAATATTTGATTATGATTGTTATAAATGAGTAATTTTATAAAGAGTGTACCGCTATACTGAACACCATTGTTGTTATAGGTAGCATGTTGTTATAGAGAAGTAAAATATAATATGAAAAATTAATTTTGGAGTAAATCAGGTCGTTATAATGAAAAGTTGTTATGACGAATGTCTATTATAACGAGGTTTGACTGTACATTTTCAATGCATTTTGGACGTTGTCTGCCTGTGTACTATTATCAGTGGCCAGACATAAATAATACTAGTGTTTATTGACAAGATCGAAGCTACAATGGATCAAGGATGGTCAGTCAAATATTTTTACATGATTTATATAGATTAAATATTAATTAATATTCATATATATAGAAAGCATTTTGAATACTCTTTTACATAACAGAGAGCAGTAGCTTAGCGGCAAAAATATGGATAAAGTTATCGAATGCTTGGGTTTGAATCATTGTGCTCATTATCTGTTATATTATTTAGTTGTGTACTTTTTTACTTAAAACTGGAGCTTAGCTGTTTTTTTAGTTTAATATTATGTAATTTGATCTTAATTTTTTTATGCACCTAATTATTAAAAAAAGTATTATTTTATTACTCAAAGTTTAAATTTTTTTCATAAAAATTTTAATTATATCTCCATTTATTAATATTAATTTTAATATATATGTGTTGCAACTATTGTTTTACGTCTATCAATAAAAAAATAGAATATAAAAGAAAAACAAATGATGAGTATAGACTTAAATTTATAATAAAAGTTGAAGATATTAAGAAAATTTGTTACCGTGCACTTACCGCATATTATGCAATAATTAATACACATTGATTTAATAAATATTTATTTTTTGAATTTACATATTAATACTAAATATAGATTTAGAAGAAAGAATCGAATTAAAAGAAGGATTAGACATATTTAGAAAATTTATTTCCATATTGAAGGTACAATATATAATAATTAATTTATGTAAGTTGAACAACATACATATATATCAATTATTTTTTACTTTTTTCAATATTTAAGTGTAGTTAATTTATATATTGATATTAATTATGAATTGAAATTTTTTTTAAGACAAATTAAGGAATACATAAAAAAAATTTATTTCTTAATTTACTGATGCCTCAATATACAATACATAATTTGCATAATTATTCAACGCATACAATGTCTTTCTTCAAATTTGTCGTTATTTAAGTGTAAGTATTTACTATTTTTTACAATATCAAGCAAGAGTCTATTTACATATCTACATATTAACTTGAAATAAAGATTTACTTTTTAGATTTTTGATATGAAGGTTTCTTTCAATAAATATCATATAACTTTCAGCACATAATAAAATATATTTTTTAATTTAAATATATAATCGATTCAATTTTTTTATATTTTTTTCATCAATATTAGTCTTTTTAATATAAACACTTTACTAGCTGTCTTTCTAACTTCAATAAATATGACTTCAATAAATATGATATGACTTCATTTCTGCCTACTGATTTTGATCAGATCAGATTGGACAGATTCTTTTTAATTGAATCTATATTCATTCGACTAAAAGTAAAATTAAAAAAAAAAGAAAAAATTTATTACCCATCGAATTTAGGTTTCGGCCTAGGTCAGATCGGATTGATTGTTTTAAATTGAGTTTGTATTATTAGATCAAAAAAATTTTCCTTAAGAAAAAAAGTAAAAAGGAGTAATCCATCAAAAGTTGAATTTTTCAGCGTATGTGATTTTTGTATTAATAAGGACACAGTTTTATGATTTTTGTGCTAGAAAACATAGTCAAGAGACTTTAATTTTAAAAAAATTCATAATTATATGACCACATATAAAATTTACCTGCAAAATAAGAAAAATCAAAATCAAAGTAAAAAGTAGTTAAGTTTTGAATTAAATGAGGAAAATCAAAATCAGACACAAGTCTTGAAAACGGAAGAGAGAACCTCAAATCAAAATCAAACGTAATTCTACTTTCAACTCTACCTCCAACTTTAAAAATTCAATTAAAGTAAATAATATTTAATTGTCATGGCTAAACATCCTCTAAATTCCATAATAACACAAATACTATCTTTCCCCTTGAAAAAATATTACTATATTGGCGTAATTTCTTTTTTCCATCTAAATTGATAAAAAATTATTTAAGCAAAGAATTAAACTTATTTACTTGATGGCGTACCAAAATATAACCATGATAATATGAGTTTAACTTCATTATATTGAGATCATAAATTATTAACATTATTAAATCACCTTAGAAATAATAAAAAGATAATTAGTCATAATTGACAAAATTAATAATGTAAATGAACTTTTATAACAAGTCAAATATGTATAAATTCATATTAGAAAATAAATTCTAATATATGTATATACAAAAGACAATATTATTTTACCTGTTTGTATAATAAATAAAACACTTGTTATAGTGGAGTCTTCCTCATTTCTTATATATATATATATATATATATTTGCTATACCCCGTAAGTTTCTAATGTTTAGATGGTCTATTCATATATTGGTTAAGAGTTGTAGGATATAAAACGTATGAGAAAGGGGCTAGGGGAAAGGTCGGACGAGCGCAGAGTCGCGACCACGCAGGAGAAGGCTGGACCAGCTGCCCAAAGGGGCAACGTGGAACGGCCCCTCCCTGGCGCATTGGGCTCCATGGCACGACCCAGAATTGGCACGAAAGGGTCCGTGCCACGGACCCCTGTCCATCGCCTCAAGTATATATATATCACTCCTTTTAATTTTATTATAACATACATACATACATATATATATATATATATATAATCGGGCAGAGGAGAGAACCAACGAAGGAAACCAATATTTTTCATCCGTTTACTCTACGAAACGCCGTTGAAATCCAAATTAACTTCGAGTATCGAAGTATAAGGCCGCAAGGAGCATTACTGCGGAGTTAGTTTCGCAAAATTCGCCCAGCGAATCGTAATTCTGCCGAGCTAAAGTTGTTGGAATTGCTCCAAACTAGTGTCAATACAATCACATGCTTAAAGTAAGCATTTCTCCCTCCTGGATTCTCGAGAAATTATGAGTTTTCAACCGTGTTCCGTCAAGTTGAAATATAGTTAATATTTCTATATAAAGTTATCATTTTTATCGAATTTAGTACTAAAATTAGCCTCATTCTTCCAATGATACGATTGTAGTTGAGAAGAGCAGTTGAATACGAGCTGAAACTCGTCAGTTAATCAGTAAACAGCGAACGAGGTATGTTAAGGCAGTTTTCTTCGGCAAGTTAGTTTTCTTAGCATGATAATTCAATTGAATCCCAGTAAGAATACCAAAAGCATGTATATTATGATTAGCTGTTGTTACTAGCTGAGATCAGTATTCCATACTAGTTTGGGATGAATTATGCCTATATAGCCTCCATGACTAACCCCAGGATTATTAGCTGTGTCGTCGCCTGCCAGGGGCGAGATGACGTCGCTCTACGGAGCGGTATGTCATCCGCCAGGGACGAAGATGGGGTTCCAGATCCTCATATGCCGTGGTTGGCCTTATATACACCCCCGTCGAGCCTGGTGCCCGGGGTGCAGATATCAGGAGTCCACCGAACTCAGACACAGTTACAGTCAGGGGACGAGGGGGCTCTGTTGTAGACCCAGGGGATTGGTAGGATGTCTATAGCTATTAGTTGACCAGTGTGACCTTGGATAGGGGTATATAGACTGAGGTGTACTCACTAGGGCTTATGGGGGCCCCAAGTGGGTTATTCTGTGCTGGTTGTATCTTCCGGCTTATGGGGGCCAGGTAAGGTTTATGTTTGCTTTAGTTATTGATAGTTAGACAGTAAGACGTTCTATTACTCAGGTATGATCTTTATTCCTTCATTTCAGTTATTCTCAGTTTTATCTCTTTATTTCAGTCATTTACAGTTATTGCCTTAAATATTCAGTACATATTATACTGACGCCCTTTCTGGAGCGCTGCATTACTTTCCTGCAGGTGCGGATAGACGAAGAGCAGGTCCCTCATAGCTTTTAGCCAGTGTCACCAGAGCAGTTAGTTCCTTTCTTCCGTAGATTGTAGACAGAAGGTTTACTTTCTTTTTGGCTGTACAATTTATGGGTAGGTTGGGGTCCTGTCCGGACCATCATATTACTCAGAGGCTTGTAGATTGTTTCTATTTCCCTGTGGTTAGCTGTTATTGGCCGTGCGGGGCATACATGTGTTTTGGTTTACATTTTGGCCGTGTGGGGCCTTGTTTAGCTGGCAGATTAGTGTCCTTGTCGGCGATAATTTAGCTTAGTACTGGATTTACTTTACAGTCATAACTAGACATCATGGTGGCCTTGTCGGCCCGCATAGGATTCCCTATTTCTGGTTAACTGTTTTCTTTTACAGGTGGCTATAAGGCCTTGTCGGCCGGGGGCTGTGATTACAGCCAAGATATAGCCTGTTGTTTTCTTGATTTAAGAGTTAGTGTTAGCCCTGCACCAGAAGTGCTTAGGCTCAGTCAGCTCAGTCAATTCATATCGTAGTAGAGCACCAGGTGTTAGTCATGCCTCCCAAGGTGGGGCGCGATAATATATATAAATATATATATATATATATAACACTTACATTTTTTTGAAAATGTTCCGTTCCGTTTCGTTTCATTTCACTAACGACATTCTTTTATACAACTTTTACTAATTGAAATTAATTTTTTCAATCAATGTTTTAATAGTTTCTTGTATTACCGCTAAATATTATCTTAAATTTTGTGTACGATCAAATATTGTCATCTAACATATTTTAAAATCGAATGGATTAATATAGTCAAATAAATAATTTAACATGCAATGAAGATAAAAATAAGATTATTCCCCCTTTCTCTCCATAGGAAAATTTTGTGTTACTCCCTTCATTTTATTTTATTGACTCATATTAATATTTATCCTTTAAATTGTATAATTGAATTTCTAAGTGGGATTTAATGGTGTGAATTAAATTGACCTAATAATGAAAGTACAATGAAATAAACTATAAAACTTTGAATGATGAAAAGGGTTAGCAAAAACTAAATTGCAGCGCCATCGATAAAGAGAAACGTAAAAGGCTTGAGCTATCAAACTGAGCCTTTCAATATAAAGAAATTGTTTCTATTATGCTTTTCTATCAATAAGTGTCACGCCCCGCCTTAGGGGGTATGACTGGCACCTGGTGCCCTACTAGGACCTGAACTACTGGACTGCTAAGCCTGGACACATCTGGTGCCTGGCTGGTTCCAACTCACATTTCTGGAAACAAAGGGCTATATAACGGCTGTAAACACAGCCCCCGGCCCATTGGCCTATAGCCTCCTGTTCCTGTACTGACAGCTGACCAGAAACATGTCAATATAGGGAAACCTATGCGGGCCGACAAGGCCACCATGTTGTCTAGTTATCTATAACTCAATCCTGAAGTACTAGAAAGCTACGTGACCGACAAGGTCACCACTACTGGCAAATTATGGCCCCACACGGCCAACATAAAAGAAGAAAAGAGTACTAACAGCTATACAACTGCACGGCCTCACACGACCGGCTCATCTGACCACAGGGAATTATATACAGACTGCAAGCCTCTAGGAATAGCAATAGAAATGATCGGGACAGGGCCCCGACCTACCCGTACTATACAACAAAAAGGAACTGGAATACACCTCTGAAATTCAGCTTCTGGATGACAGGAGCTGAATACTCGACCGCTGACAGGAATCATGTAGTATCGCCTGCTCGTCTATGAGTACCTGCAGGCAAGTAATGCAGTGCCCCACCGGGCGTCAGTACCGCTGGTACTGAGTATGTAAAGCAATAACTGAAAGCAAAATCTGGAAACAACAATGTAGCTGATGAAACTGAAGTAAGGAGAAATAGATTAACTGTCTAATAACGTGAGTCATACCTTCTCTCATATATATACTGGAAAGAAAATAGGGGTCGTACCTGGAGACGTATCACTCTACAGCTGATATACTTGTATCTAACGTCACATGGCATAACATAACATAGTATAGCACACACAAACCTTACCCGGCCCCCATAAGCCGGGAGGTACAACCAGCACAGAATCTATAACCCTACCCCAGTCATCCCATCTCTTATAACCCTGTAAGCATCCTGCCGGTCCCCTGGGTATGCACTTGGGCTCGCTGAGCCCCTGACTATAACTGCATCTGAGTCCGGAGGACTCCTGAATCAACACCCCGGGCGTATCCGCTCGACGGGGGTGTATAAGGGTCGACCAAGGCACAATATGGGGAAAACTGGCATCCCATCTTCGTCCCCTGTGGGACGGCATGCCACTCCGTAGACCGACGTATCCTCGTCCTCTGGCGGACGAGTCGATACAGCTATTAACCCTGGGGCGGTCATGGATGCTAGGTAGTCCAACCCCAAACAATGCAACAGTCTCAACTAGTAATACTATCTGCATGTCCCACATACTGAAGCTAATAGTGGTAAAGTATTTGTATATACTATATGCTGAGCTAGTGACAGTAATATGTACGTACTTAACACATGCTGAGGCTGGTAATAGTATATATGTATAAATATAGTCTTCTGCCAGACTACACTGGGTCTAATGCTGAACATGATATAGTCTTTCTGCTGAAACTATGTTGTATACTGAGTTTCTATAGTAACAGGATTTACTAATTCTAATACGCTTCCTAGCTTCACTTTAACTTATCGTTCTATTTCTGAGATGTCTTACAGATATTACATTGCTTTACTGGGTTTCGACTGAATACAATGATATCCTAACATTTTGTGTCACATCACATACTGAGCATACTGTGCAAATTCTAACACTTGTATTAGGATCTATATCGGGCTAGCAAGTTTTGCGCAAATTATAACTCGATACTTCTAATACCGTACCAACATTCATAATAAGCGTAACACATGACTTCTGAACATTCTACTGACCTTTAAATTACTGTACTGTACCAAGATTACTAACTTGCCGAGGAAACTAGCTTTACATACCTTATTCTTGAACTGTTCGTCCGTCGGACGAGGCTCGACCGGTGCTTCAACTATTTTCTCCCAACTGCATTCATAAATACGTCAATTAATACTAAATACAACTTTATTGTAAAGAGCAACGTTACTTTCGATATAATTTATAGCCTAAACTTAGGCTTATCGAAAGACGGTCGAAAACTCGCTATTTTTTCAGCGGTCCAGAAGGGAGAAATATTCCCTTCACAGCTAGTAACACATAGACACTAATTTAGAGCAATTCCACTTACCTTAGCTCGGTGGCTCGACGATTCGTCGGCCGTATTTTACGAAACTGAATCCGTAGGAATGCTCTCTACTGCTAAATACCTCAGTTTCTGGAGTTAATTTGAGTTTGGGCAACGTTTAGTAGCGTAATCGGACGAAAATTATATAATTTCTTCGTTCTTACCTTCTCTCTGTCGCTCACCCTCTGTTTTCTGGAAATAATTATGTGTTTAAATGATTTAAAACCGAAGTGGCCTTTATATACTTGGGCCTGGACAAGGCCAACGTGTCACGGAGCCAACGCGGAGGCCCCTCCTCCGTGACACGCTTGCATCGCGGAGGGGCTCTGCCTCGGCTCCTTCCGCGATGGTTCGACAGGTTTCTCGTCCGATCTTTTCCCGGGCCTTTCTCCAGCACGTATGGCCTTCAAATACGCTTAACCAACGTGCGAATAGGTCGTCTAGGTGCCGGGAATTCTACGGGGTATAACAATAAGTATCCGATGAGTACAAAGAATGATAAAAAGAACTATTTATATCAAAACCCTAAGATTTTGTTTCCATAAATCTCGTTTGATCAGATTCCTTAATTGCATTTTTATCTCCATCCTGTAACGATCGGCGAAAATCTCGGGACCCAGCATAACGACTGCCTTGTTTAAGAGATCATAGCACGGGCAGTCCCTTGTACCCAGTATCATGTCTCTGGGCTTAACGTCGACCTCATATGTTCTAGTATGGAAACTATATGTTGATTTAAGTCTGATATGCTATATGTCGAACTATGATTTGATTACCAGTTGATTTTGGATTTTACCCTATATAAATAGCCCCCCCTCCCGCATGTACCCTTGCTAATTCTTTTTCTAATACTAAAGCCGTATATCTTTACTTATTAATAGGAATTTTCGGTTACTCACTGACTTAAAATCAAAAAATGGAAAAACTTTTGGATTCTCAGGGAAAAGGTAAACAAAAATTCTCCTAAGACCTTGATAGGACAAGCATCTTATCTAATTTAATTCTTCAGCCATGCAGCCTCTTTCGGTTGGTTTATGTCCGCAGCCGGCTACCGAGGTATTGACGACTCTTTCTCTTCTCAAAATCATTTAAACCCCCTCTTCATCATTGTTTGTTTTTATTTCTTTCGAACTTTGGATTCGTATTTTCTTCTCTGCGACTTCTAACCTTCCAAACCTTGAAGTTTGGTCTTTCGATCTTTCATCCTTTAGTGATTTCAATCATCTATATCTTTACCTTCTTCTTCTTAACAAGGTGTGCCACCCACTAGTCAAAGAAAATCTCTGGCACTGTCTAGCCCAGCCAATGACAAACCTTACGTCGATGGAGCTCTAACGAAATCTAAGAAGAAAAGCAGGAAAGGTGATATTTTTGAGGTCAGCATGATCCTATCAAGCTAGTGGTCTTTTCGTAAAGATCTACAAGTACGGACACCATCGATTAAACAAATCGACAATCGTGATAAATTGGTCAGCTAGTACTCCTCTGCAATCAAAACCTTTCATCTCCCTATTATTAGGGCAGATTATGGATGGAAAATCCACGTACGTGTTGAGGCTCCTGACATGTTTGAGAGAGTAACATTCGGGAAGCCAAACTACTCGTATGTATACACATACTGTTTCTCACATCGGTTCGGTGTTCCAGAAATTAACCCCGTTATACTTGAGTTTTGCCAAGTCTAGCGGATTTGTTTATCTCAAGTTGGCCAGACCATCTGGAGAGTAGTCACGTACCTCCGGTACTTGGACAATAAGGCCAAATTATAATTCACTTTTGCACACCTGGTCTTGCTCTACTCCTCATAGCTCTTTTGTGGTGGGGTTGTCAATCTAACTCATCAAGAGGAGAGAGAGAGCTTCTATCCAGCTTTAATAATGATTATGATCGAGACCATATGGAGAGGTTCTTTGTTGTCTCTATTGAGGATATAATTCCAGATGTCAGCATTTTGAAAATATAGATCTATGCTCATAAGTATTTATTATCAAAGTCTATTTTCTCATTTTGTTATGCTAGTATTTCTGACCTACTAGTAAGTGTTTTACTCAGCTACCATCTGAAAACCTTCAATGAACCTGAACATCATTGATTGACTTCAGCCCATCTTGAGCACCTCAAAGGAGGATAGAAGAACTTGGAAAGAAATTTTCAAGGATAAGGGCTGAAAACCCAAGAATCATAGTAATATCCCTTACACAAATGTGCCGATTGTTACTACTTTTATCTTTCACACTTGCATGTTGCGACAGGTCTTCCTAAGGGTTCTTTGAACTACTAGGATATTGAAGAGTCTCGGAGAATAGTACGTTAGGTCCTTGATTGCAAGAGGCTGCTTGAGGAGGCCACTACAATGGAAAAATCTAGGTCCTCTTTGAGCCCCCAATCCAAAGGGAAAAAGGAAAGGTAGGATCCTTCTTAAGGAGATCTTTGTGCAACTATTCCTGAATCTCTATATTTGCTACTGATGATGGTAAACCTATAAAACAACCATGATAATGAAGAAGAGCTTCCCTTCCAGGGGAGGATTTAAAGTGCTCGAGCTAACGTGCGGACGAGGATTCACAACTGTTTGCAGAGTCCGACATTGTGGAGAAGGTTGATTCCCTACAATAACCTCCAGTTGTTCCTCCAGGGTCGAGAAGAACTCATCTAGGAGCTTACTTTTTCAATGATCCTCTTTCATCATCAACCATTACTGCTCTTGTGCATTCCTCGACCAACTGGACCCATTGCTCATCCGATTCTTTCAATCTAGTATGTACTTTCCCCGCCTCAATTTCGGACCCCTTAAGCAAGCGCTCTATCACTATTATGGTCCAGAAGAAAATTCATCTTCTTTCCATGCTCGTTGGCATGAACAGTTTTATGAAATCCTTAGTCACCGAGACCAAGGAAAAATGAATGTGATTTCCTCCAAATGTCTCCTAAATAAGACCATGTATGCTAATGCTCAGGTAAAAATATTTAGCTTTACTTAGTATTCCCTAATTTTTTTTACTTTTGTCTTAATGCTTATTTTTGCATGCTGCCTTTCGTAGGCCAATGCCTTGATGTCGAAAGGACTCTAGAGAATGATTGCGGAAAAGATTGTAACATGACTTGTTACAAGAGATCATCCTAGCCTTAGAGGCCAAACTTGCTTAGATGGAGGCACTAAAGACGAAGCTTGTTCAAATGGAGCAAGAGCAAGAGGCTTATAGCTAGAAGGCTAGCCTTCTGAGTGCTTCTTGATTTGAAGAGTAAACAAGGTTCTAAACTTGACACTTCCAATGCTTGTGTGGAAAGAGAAATCAAACTTGAGGAGGAGGTTTCAAGCATGAAAGTCACCCTCAAATCTAAAATCAAGGAGGAAGCACGGGCAAAAGCACAAAAGGTGTTGGTAGAAGTGAGGCTAGTTGTGGAATCGACTCGCAACAAGGAACATGCCTCCGTCAACATGACTAGCATAGAAAATCCTAGGGACATACTAATGAGTTAGTAATTTACCAACTCATTAGGCTCTTAAGCATGAGCTTTAGCTTAGTTTTCAAGTCATTTAGATGAATTTTATGCCCTTTTTTTCCTTTTTATGTGTAGATATCTAATTTGAAAAAAAGAGCAAGAAGTGGAGTAAAAAAAGGAAATCAGGTGAAAATAGGCGCTTCACTGAAGAAGACCAGTGAAACACCAACCAAATGCAGATGATCACTGCCTTGAGAAACTAAAGAAACCAGCGACTCATCGGTTAACTCGCCTACAGGCACCTTAACTTGCTCTATCAAAGGGAAAGAAATTGGCGTAGCGCGGTTGGAGGCTGGCGAATCACCGAAGGACCCATCGGAGGACACTGGAAATCACTGAAGGAGTAATCAATGATAGCCGACTGTTCACGGAATGTAGCCGGTGAACTTTTGGTACTTTCGTAAGTGGCAGAATGCCCGAGCAAGGGCAAATGCGTCCAAAACTGAAAAAAGAGGGGATTGGTTCCCCTACTTTTAGATATATTCTAGAAAGAAGTACTTTGTACATATCAGATCTTAAATTTTTAACTTTTTGGTACATTCTCTTTGTAGAGGAAGAAAGTAGAATTCTATTGGTGAAAATTATTAAATATTATTTTCTTCTTCCTCTGTAGTAATGTACCACCATTGTTGAAGACATATTGTTGAATTTGATGTTGCTGCTCTTATTATTGAAATCAATGAATTTATTGTTAAATATGCTCTTTAGTTTCTTAACCATGAGTAGCTAAATTATTAACTAGAGGTGTGTGGTGATGAGTACTTAATTAGATTGGGTATTGTTAGATTCATCTCAATATTTCTTAATTAGTGTAAATCTGTTATGTTCTCTCCAATTTATAATTGAAGATCCATAGTTGCAGATATGGGTCTACTTTTCTTACTTGATTTCTGCTTGAAAGAGAAGAATTGAGTATTGGGAGAGAATTTGATGGGAAAAATGGATTTGATGTTGTGGAGTTGGGCTAGACATAGCCAAAACTCATATTCTCGTTCCTAATTAATAGCTAATAGCTAGAGATTAGTGCAACTATTAATCCGAACTTGATTGGGCTGATTTAATTGTATCTAGTGGTTCGAAAGAACTCTAGAAAGAGGCATTTATGAGGTTGAAAACATATAATTCCCACATGTCCAAAGTTATTTACACAATTTGAAATGATGAGATCATCTAGCATATCCTTGTTTAATTAGCACATGATCTACACCAGACCTCTAGTCCCTCTCATTATCATCTACAACCTTGGTTATTTTGCTATTCTAATTAGATGAGCTAGAATCTATACCATATTGTTAACATCAAGTCTCCCTCAAAATATTTACTGCTTTTTTCTTTTGAGTGGTGCGAACTAATTTCAATTTTCCAGACAACACTTCTGTATATCACTTGTTAGTCTCTGTGGGATTCGATCTCGACATCCGTCAGGATATTTGTTTTGATACAATGACCGTTTAAGCTCTTTCATAATAAAGAGTGTATTTTGGATGTTATAAAAAATGGCGTCGTTTCCGAGGACTAGCGCTTGATATTCTTGTGTTGATTGTGAATTTGAATTAGTGTTGCATCTTAGTTGTTGACATTAATCTTGTTGTGATTGTTAGGGTAAAGTCATATGAGTCATCACTCACAAGCAGAGGATAGCTCAGTTGAGGGTAATATGGAGCATGAAGAAGATAACCCGGTAATGTCTGAAATTGCAGGAGCCATTTGCCTACCACCCACGGTAGGGAATGTCATGTTCCATGCTACAAGTACAATGCTACATTTTCTACAGATGAAAGGGATTTTTGGGGGCAAACTGAGTGAGGATGCAAATTGTCACTTGAGAATTTCTTGGAGATCTGCCAGCCTTTCAACATAACGAATATAAGTCAAAAGTCTACCGTATTAAGGCTCTTTCCATTCTCCCTAACGAGAGAGGGGACTATGTGGTTGGAGGAATATCCTCCTTTGCATTACATCGTGGCAAGAATTGACTGAAGCATTTTTGGATCGATTCTTCCCTCCATCAAAAATGTTGCAGCTAAGGGACGATATCATGAACTTTAGGCAAGATCTAGGAGAAGCATTACATGAAGCATGACTAAGGTTCAAGAAGAAGGTTTCGCTTTGTCCCAACCACGGTTTACCTGATGGAGTGCTCCTTCAAAGTTTTTACCGAGCTCTAGACTCCATTAACAAATCTGTTGCCAATAATTTAGCCAGAGGATCAATCATGGATCAGACATATGGATTAGCTAAGGCCCTTTTGGACATAATGACAAAGACAAATCGGGCATGGTATACGAGAGAGACCAATGTATCGACACATGATATTGGTTCTAGTGTGTTGGCAGCTGCGTTTTGAAAAAGAGATGAGGAGCGAGATGATTGCGAAAATGATGACGCAGCTGGAACTAATGACAAAACATGTGATGGGGGCAGGTCCTAAAGTTGTGAATGTTGTAGGTATGCAGGGTCCTTTGCACTTTGAAGGAGAATCGTTGCCACCGAGATACGATGAGGAGTGCCAATACATGGCAAATCAGATAGGGGGTTCTCGACCTAGGTTTCAAGGGACTAATCAAGGCCCTTGGCACCCATGAGAAGAGAACCAATGTTGGAGAAACCGCAATACACAATGATTTCCTGATAGAAATGAAAGATGGGGCACTAGAGAGAAAAATCGAGAGGGAGATCATTATTATCGAAGTTCTAACCCATATATTCCCCCTCCTTAAGCGAAAAACGCCCAAAATCAACCAGGTGTGAATGATGTGGGTAACTCAAAAATTGAGGAGATGTTAGCGAGAGTCCTCAAGAAAGTGGAATCAACCGACAACAGAGTCAAAGAATTGAACGGGGAGGTGTCTAACTTTGCCCAAACTATGAGTTCCCATTCAGCCTCCATTAAGCATTTGGAAGCTCAAATGAATCACGTTTCCTCTCAAACGAACCCCCGAATGAAAGCAACACTCCCAAGTGATACAATGCCAAACCCGAAGAAAGACAATCAATGCATGGCCATCATCACAAGGAGTGGTAAGATGGTTGGAGATGCACGTGTGAAGCCTAAGGAGGTTGTTTCTCCTAAAACAAATGATGAAAATGAATTTGAAGTGGTGCAAAAAGCACCAAGTGGCGGTGAGAATGTTGAATAAGAAAGTGAGAGAGATAAAGACGAGGTAGGCATGAAGGCCTCAAATGATAAGGAACAAGAACCAAGAGCTCCACCCCCTTATCCACAACGGTTAGCCAAGAAAAAGAAGGATGTTCAGTTTAGTAAATTTATTGACACGTTTAGTAAATTTTGCATTAATATACCGTTGGTGGATGCCCTACTTCAAATGCCCAGATATGCCAAGTTCATGAAGGAGCTGTTGAAAAAGAAGAAGGTGGTAGACGTGGGAACTGGAGAGACAACGCATCACTGTAGTGCGATGATGATGAGCAATCTTGCCCCAAAGTGAGAAGACCCAGGAGCCTTCATGATTCCTTGCACTATCAGGTTATGTGTGTTTAAGAAAGCCCTCTGCGATCTTGGCGCAAGTATAAATCTAATGCCCCTTATCATCTTCAAGAAATTGTGGCTTAGGATCACCAAACCCACAACAATAAGGTTTTTAATGGTTGATCGTTCCATATAGAAACCCGTGGGTGTGTTAGAGGATGTATTGGTAAGGGGCACATAATGGTAAAATTTTCGTGTATCTTTGATTGCTAGATTATACATGTTCATATTGGCCTGAATATTTCTTGTTGAGTTAGTTCTAGAGGCTAAGTTATTTCGACATATGACCTTTGAATATTAATTTTATATGCATTATTGAATGGTTGTGGATCATGGTAAAAGTTTCTAATGAGCCTGAGGGTAAGTAGACCTATTCGGAAAGTGAAATTTATGATTGAACATTAAGTTGAGGGTAGTAGATTGTTTGAGAACGAACAATAATTTAAGTGTGGGGTGGTGATGTTGGGCGTATTTATGCACTTATTTACCATATTTTTCCCATACTTAGCTATGTTTTGAGAACAAATATTGTGTGATTGCCTTGGTTTTACGTGATATTTGTGAATATAAGCTAACACACATGATTAGATGTTTGTAGGATAAAAAATGCTAAGATTTCACTCATTAGCATTGAAAAGTGATTATTCAAAACTCAGGACTAAAAAGAGATAAGTTTCAAAGCAAAGAAGGATTGGCGTTATGGAGCCACGCCTCCGCATCGCACACTTGGTGAAACTTCAGAGGAGGAACAAGATTGCCCTAGCTTCACACCAAGTTCTGCATTGCGGCATAGTTATGCTACAAGGAGCTACGCGTCGCGGAGCAGTTACTCCGCTGTAAGATACGCATCGTGCAGGTAGGGTAGTCTGGGCCAAATTTCTTGTAAAGTCCATTCCCAGTCAAAGAAGGAGAGATACAAACTAATCCTACTACAATAAATACCTCTAGAATGTTTTTTTATTATTGATTCATGAAAAGACACGCATAGTTTGGAGTTGTTGAACGTCATATTTCATATCATTGTTGGAAGAAAAACATTGAGTTTTTGTAATTCTACTTTGCTTATAAATAATTGTTTGAATGATTTTATTTTATTTGTAAGTAATCATAATAACTTCTTATTCATATATTGTTATCTTTTCTTCAATCATGAGTAGCTAAGCTAATTAGCTAGGATTGTGGAAACCATAATGGATTAAAGTACGAAGGAAAGATACTAGTAATTCTTGAATGGTGAACATGATTGTACTGTTATTCTCTTTATTTTAATAAGTTTCAGTGGTTACAAACGTTGAAACGTGCCTGTATCATTAACTTGCTTGACCAAAGAGATAGAAGTTAGAAAAAGAAAATAACAATGAAAATTTAAAGTTATCAACCCTAATCTAATTGACTTGATCTCTAATTGAGGATAATTAGTCCAAGAATTATGACATTGGAAAAATATGAACACCTAAAGTCCAAGAGGATCTAGAGTGAAATTCATCTATGTGGGTCGAGAGATGTTAGATGCACTTAATCATATGTTTTTCATGAAATTTATCTAGATAGACCATTAATAAAATAAATCTACTACATTCTGAAATCATGGTGAACACAATCCTAGTTTCGTCTCACATAGTTGATATAATTGAAATCATAGTTTAAATTGCTTCTGTCTATTGTAAACCCTCCTTTGAAATACTGACTACTGGTTGAGTACTCACTGTTAATGAAATATTTCTCACCTATTCCCTGTGAAATTCGACCCCAACCTAGTTGAGTTACTATATTGATAGTTACCTCTTTATACTTCATTGCAAGGTGTAATTTAGGCGTGATTAGTTATCTAGGTATACTCTGGAGATAGTACTAGACATGAGGGCCAGGATGAGAAAGTTTTTTTCTGGTTTTGGGTAAGCATATGAAGAAAGAGTGTAAGGGCACCTTGTTGATCAGTGACATAGATATCTCCAGACTTGTGGTGTATGCCCAATAACTAGAGGAGGATAACCAAAAAGATAGAGAGGAGAATCAGAGTGAGAAGGAAAAGTTAGCTAGTCATGAGACTTCTCAGCAAAGGAATGGAGATGGTAATAGATCTTTCTTTAGGAAGAGGTCCTCAAGAACTGCACCAACAGTCGCTAGTGCACCAAAGATGGGCAATAGAAATGAGCAGAGATTCTTGAAGAGTCAGAACTTTTGGGCTCAAAGTTCTCATATGCAGAGTGGTACAACTCAAGGAAATCATCGACACCTACCTTGCGGTAAGTGTAGTAGGATCTACTAGGGGGAGTGTCATTTAGGTAGAGATGGATGTTATAGATGCGGCCAACAGGGACACTTCTTGAGGGATTATCCATCTGCGAGGTAGGATAATAGGGGCAACAAAGCCCAATCTAGCACCTCAGCATGCGGGGTTTGTTCGGATGCTTTTGGGTATATAGCTACACGCAAGTGCACGTGGTCGAACAAGTAGTAAAGTGTCTTAAGTAAGCCAAGTATCGATCCCACAGGGACTGGGCTAGGGCACAATCTACTCAAGTGTCACTATACTTTAACTCTAAAAATGCAGACAACAGTGTGAAGAAGAGTTTGGTACTTTGGTTTCTAATTTTATCCTAATTATAAACAAATATACAATTTGAGTCTGAACTATGAATATGAGCATGCTGAGGTTAAATGAACATGTAAAGAAGGTAATTATCGATTCAATTTGGTTAATCTTTCCTCCGGTTGCTAGTCCAGAATTATTGCCAATGGATTAAAACTCTCGTATTTAACCCAACTTAAGAATCATGAACCGTTCACCTACATTTCTGTGATAAAACGAAATTCATGTTCTAGCCATACAAAATCGATTCCTTAATAGACTAATACGACTTTCAGGTATATTTCTATCCTGAAGGTAAATCAATTCTCAATTTTCCCAAACTAAGAAAAGATCATATCCTATTAATTCACAACTTTCCAATTTCTTGCTCTCTCGAGTGAAACCGTACTTTTTAGATATACATTAACATTGGCCACACATTAATGCAGTAAGAACAAGAATCAATAGAACAACCATGGAAGAAAAGATGAAGAACCAAATAATTAATAATCACATTTCAATACAATTGTTCTTAACCTCAACAAGAAGAGGATTTAGCCACTCATTTGTGGATTAAACATCGTTAAATGAGTGTTAGACATACAAGCAATTGAATTAAAGAAGAAAGAGATAGAGAAAAACCTTGAGATTTTCGTCCCCTCAACTGCCTGTAACCCACGTTCTTGCTCCACCAAGTCAGAATTATTAAAAATGAACCTAAGTGTTCTATTTATACTGGTGGGAATTTTTCCCGGAATAACAAGCAACGTGTCACGGAGTGCATCGCGGAGCACTGCCTCCGTGACACGCCACTGACGCAGACCCTTACTGGAATTTGGTTGTCCAGGTATTAAGTCCCAACGTGGCACGGAGGCAGTCCTTCACTGGAATTAGGCAAAAATTCCATATCCAGGCAGAAGGCATCCGCGATGGCAGCGTGACATGGCTCCATCGCAGAGCCCCTTTAATTTGTGCCTTCAAGTGCTTTTTCCCTTGCTGACATCCGAGTCCAACCCCGATCTCTCCCAACACACATTTTAGCTTCCCAAAATTGTATTTCACCTGTAAAACAACACTAATCATGTTGGTTAGTATAAATTCACATTTTATTATCAATCACATGAGAATGTATAAACATCAATAGATAAACAAGGCTAAAATGACACATTTGAGTATCACTTGGGCATATAAATTTGCCCAAGATCACTTACCCCACACTTAAATCCTTGTTCGTCCCCGAACAACAATCTTACACCTCATGTACTTTACACCCCATGCTGGCTACTTTGGTTCGACAATTCAGGCTACGGTCATATCGATTATTTAATACAACAAATCATCAAGAAAACACGCATGATCCTATCAATACAATGACCTTCAACACATTAAGACCTCCTAGACTCAAGAATCGACTCTTGATATTGGCAAGCTCATGCAAATCAGCTGATCAAGATATCCGACACGAAATTTAATCTCTCATCAAGCATGTGCCCTCACAACACAAGAGAATTTTCCACTTTTTGTAATCACATGAACTCAAAAGATTACATGTAGGGTCATATAAACACAATTTCACTCTCTCTCCCAAAAAAATTCACATGCATCATGTCATGAACCATAGGCTTGCTCTTAGTGTATTACTCCACTAATATAAGGAAATGTGATGTAGGATCATGTAGGACTTAACGGGTTGTAATGTAAGCTACGGAACTAGTAAATATTGGGCTAGCCAATAATAGCCACTAGCATCCTTAAGCGCTTTTTCAATACATCCCATCAAACTCGTGGGCATTTTTTTCTTCCTTCATCCTCCCATTCTTGAAGTCTGTCTTCATTTTGACCCATATCTTTAAGCACACTTGACTCAATAACAAAGATTATTCATACATCTTCATTATATTTAATTTATAACGAGTGCACCTTCAACCCTTTCTTTCCTTTCATCACTCTACTTTTCTTTTCTTTTCACCATTCTCACTCTTTGACACTTTGGGAAAATTATTTTCTCTTCTTAAGCGCTTAAGAGTTTTGGATCAAATTCACGGATAATGAAAAGAAAGGGTTAAGCCCGGTTTACACATTTTTGACAAAAGAAAAATAATAGGCTAAAGGCTCAACGGGCTAACTAGGGTGTACATTCAAGGGGGGTACGATAATGAAAAAGAAAAACTTTCGATTAAAACAAAGAAATGCCTACATCCTTTCCTACAATACACGTCCTTCATTTCATTTCGTGCACACACCAGGCAAGTTCTAGACATTCCATAATAGCATGGAATAAACAAAACCTCACCATACACTCATTGCACATGCTCAATTCAAGATGCATTCACAAACTCTTCAATCAGCTAATTACAAGAATTCAAACATTAAGCCTCAATCACACTGAATCGACGCTATGGCCTAGGTATCTGAACATATTTACATAGTTGCATGCTTTCATACGAATCACCTTTGCATTTCACATCTCATGTACAACACGCAACCAGAATTCCGCAACCATAAAGTAACTACAGGTTTTGGGATGCAACCCACAAAAAAAAAGAAAAAAAAATTGCAAAATAAATGAAAAAAGAATTTACTCCTAACGACTACATTTCCCTTAAGATGGTCGTCATCCATCCATCATAGGGAACGGTCACTAACTAAGTCTTCGGTTCAATGGGACCATTCTTGGTAAAAGAACTGAAAACAAACGCCGAGAAAACCCAAAAATTGAAATTTTTTTAAAAATATCAATCATTTCGATAAAACAAAAATATGTACAAAACCAGCTAGCACATTCAGCAGCGCACAACAGCTTCACATTAATTACAATACGCAACATAAACATCACAATCACAAGGTCACAATTTTTCCACAGGCACAACAACAGAACAGAAACATACATAAAAAACAACAGCAACCAACACCTAACTACTCCCACCCCACACTTAAATCGAACACTGTCCCCAGTGTTCACAAAAATTAGCATAGCACAAGAGTAGGTGGTGAAACTCCCTGATCAATCAAAATACTCCACTTCTTCATCAGGTGCTGCTGCCTCATCTCCCATGTCTGAATCGCCCCCATCGTCATCATCGGACTCCACATCGGAGTCCTTACGACGTGTCTCCTCATCTGTAGGGAAATCATCATCCGTGGGCTCCACAAAAGCTGGCCCCACTCGACATAGAGCCCTGGCATTTTCGCCAAAAGGGTAATCTAGCTCGAGCTGCCACACCTCCTCTTCTGTTGTCGGCCTCCCGCCTATTCGCAGCTGGAGCATCTGCATCCCGTACATGCGAGCCATGTACTGATCATCCCGAGCATGTCGCTCGGCTAGTGTAAGAACTGGCCCGTGGGTGGTGTCGAGTGCCTTAGTTTTGGTGACATCTAAGGACCGCGGCTCCATCTGCGGGATGTAGTCAAGGGCCTCTTCCTCAATATCCAGGCCCCTCAGGAATGTGGTGATTAATCCACCAAACCCGTACCTGTGCCCTTGATGCAACCGGGCTCTCTTCATGGCGGAGATAATCACCGCCCCCACATTGATCTCCAGCCCTTTCATCAGGGCGTATACCAAGCATACACGATCCCGGGTTACATCCGTCATATGCACCCTCGGGATTAGGCTGGAACACACAATCTTAAGCCATATCCTGGCTTCCCTGTTCATCTGTGAGTAGGGCAAGGTCTGGTGGTAGCCCCTCTCCTTATGCCTGCTCCACCGAGCTATCGATTGGGTTCCACACAAAGTGCGTCTGATGTCTGCATATGGTGGAGTGATATTCAACTGTCGAAGCACATGGGCGTCTGTGTCCCGTGCCCCTAGGATAGCATTAAGGTGGTGGGGCTCAAAAGTGACTATTTGCCCCCTTATTTTGATGGTGTGACTTCTGAGAGTCGGGTTCTAGTTGGCGTAGAATTCCCAAATCAAGTGTAAGTTGCATTCCTTGGGCTCTTCAAAGATGAAATTCAGCCCGGCTGCCTCGATCCTTTGGATAATCCTAGGGAACTCCTATGCCAATGGTTCCCTTGCTATGTGTTCCTCGGGGAAGTATTTGCTTTCCTTGTGCTTCGCGTACCATTTCTTCCCCTCCTCTGTCACCCATCTGGTTCCATATTGACGGTGTTGGCCGCGTGGAACTGCTGGTGCTGCTGGGACTGCTGTGCCCGGTCTGATTCTTTTTCTTCCGGCGCCGGATGTTGATGCGTCTTTTCCCTTATCTTGCCTGCTTGCCATTGTTCCTGTCAAACCAAACAGACAGTCCCAATGTTATTTCAATTAAAATTAGCTTCGACTAAGGTTGGGTTAAGCTAGGCTACCCCACACTTAGTCTTTAGCCAAAATCACAACATTACGACAAGATTGTACTTATTTCCACAAACAAATAACAAAACATAACAAATATGCTTAGTGCATTCATAGAATTTGACGGTATATATTCTATGTACTACTCAGACTTCGTACAGCTAACCACAATCATTACCATCGATAACATTTTATCCCATAGCACTTAGCAAGGAGAAACAAAAGAAAAATTTAACTACATGATCCCATACAATTCACCCATTTCTTGCAATTTCCACAATTTCCTTAACCCGAAAATCCGTCGGTCTTTAAGCATAGTAACAGTTAGCACAACCGACTCATCTCACCCAACATACACAACCCAGCAAGAATTTCAATAGTTCAACTCAATTTTTCCATTTCAAACTCAAAGTCAAGCCCTAGCTATGATTTTATCAAAAATTCGATTAAGCTATGTAATTATCGAGTTCAAGCAATCACAATGATACTCCGAACGTCAATCAACAATAATTCAATTGAATTTAAGCTTAATTTCTACTTAGGTCAAGTTTTGCTCATATCACATGTTCAACATCGCAAGAATTCAACAAGAATTAAGATAGAGTTGAAGAACATACCTTGAATTCGATGAAATGACGGAAACTTGATGAAATTATGTGCCTATGTACGTGTCACGTTGAGGGGGAAGGGGTTTTTGGGATGTTGGTCGCGGGGGATATGAAAAATGAGGAAAAATGAGGGGAAATCGGGGTTAAAAAGTGGAAATTTCGCGCGGGTCACCGGCGACCCGGTGTGACCCATCGCGATATACACCTCAATGTGTCACGGAGGGTAACGCGGAGCATGCCCTCCGTGACACGGAGCCATCGCGCAGGTGTTCTGGAATTTGTAAAAATTCCAGAATACCTTCAACGAGTCACGGAGGGTAACGCGGAGGCCCTCCTCCGTGACACGGAGCCATTGCCCTGGCTCACTGTTTTTGCCACTTTTTATTATTTTTCATACCTTGGATTTTCCTTTGCGATCCTTTGCATATTTATCCTCCGTTTAACCTGCAATTCATCTTACAACAAGAAATTGGTTAGAATTATGGGTCTCACTCAAAATAAAAATAAAAATAAAAACTAAAAATTTTGTTGTAAATTTTTTTTTCTTTTTTCTTTTTTTTTTCTATGAAATCTATTCACATTTAACAAAGAAAAATTTCATGGGTTGCCTCCCGTGCAGCGCCTGGTTTACCGTCGCGGCTCGACGTCATTCTGCTCAGTCATCTTCAAGGGTGACAGATGTTTTCTCTTGACCTCCGTCCTCACCCCAGTAGTGCTTACATCGCTCCGGTGGTTTTCCCAATAACTCTCGTGATTCAACTATCTACGCATCATCAACTCGATCAATCACGTTGATCACCGAGAGTTCCTCGTACACAGTCGGGAGCTTGGTGGCCTTGTATACATCAAAAACTTCCACCTTGTCGTGTGCTCGCATGGTTAGCTGCCCTGCAGCTACATCAATCAGCGCTTTCCCGGTCGCCAAGAAAGGACATCCCAAAATAAATGGGACTTCCGCGTCTAGCTCAAAATCCAGCACGACGAAATCTACCGGGAAGATAAGGGAACCCACTTGCACCAGCACATCCTCCACAATGCCATCAGGTCTGGCTAAGGACCGATCCGCTAGTTGCAAGATCACTGTTGTTGGTCTAGGACTCCCTAGACCCAACTTCTTGAATACCGATGACGGCATCAAATTAATGCTCGCTCCCAAATCACATAATCCGCGAGCTCGGATACTCTGCCCAATGGTAATTTGTATAGTAAAGCTCCCAGGATCCTTGAGCTTTGTGGGCAACCGGTTTTGTATCCGGGAAGTGCACTCCTCCGTGAGAGCCACCATAGCATACTCAGTCAACCGACTTTTGTTCGCCACGATGTCCTTAATGTACTTTGCATACTTCGGCACTCCCTGCAAAACATCAACAAGAGGTAAGTTAATATGTACCTGTTTCAGCACCTCCATGAATTTCTTGAAACACGCCTCCTCCTTGTGTTTCTTTAATCTTTGAGGGAACGGAGGTGGTGGTCTTTCTGATTCAGCCTCCTTTTATTTCCCACTCTCATCAAATTGCTCCCTCTCAACTTCTGCTGCTCCCGATTGTTGAGGTGGTCTTTTTGTTTCCACCTCTTTAAGCTGCAAACCACTCCTTGTAGTCACTGCATTCACTTGTTTGGGGTTGGGATCTGTGTCGCTCGGGAGTCCTCCTCTAGGCCTGGTGTTTTGGGCTCCAACAAATTGCCCAAATTGATATTCAAGTGCCTTAGTAGCTAACTGGTTGTTCTTCACCTCGGCTGCCAATTTCACATAGTCATCCTGCAACTGAGCTTGATTAGCTATCATTGTCTTGAACATCTCCTCAATGCTGGGTGATGGTTACGGGGGAGGTGCATTGTTGTTTCTAAATTGTGCTTGATAGTTCTGCTGCCCTCCTTGATTTCTCTGCGCCCCCTGACTTGAACTTTGCCCTTGATAGTTGTTGCTACCCCAAGAGAAATTCGGGTGATTCCTCTAGTTGGAATTGTAGCTGTTGCCATACTGTTGGTGGTTGTTCCTCTATACATTTCCCACAAAGTTCACCGAATCAGGATTTGCTCCACAACACTCAGCTGAGTGCTCACTACTCCCGCACACTTCACACCAAATCTGCTGCACTACATTCACTAGGGCTTGAGTCTGGTTCATTGTCATGTTACTGAAGTAGGTGTTGAGTTGATTCTGTAAAGCAGCTATCTGTGCAGCAATAGCTGTAAAACCATCCACTTCTAGGACTCCTACTGCTTTCCTTGTTCTTCCTCTTGACGAATCAGCATTCCACTCCAGATTTCCCTACGAAATATGATTTAACAATGTATACAACTCCTCATAAGTTTTCTCCAATGCTTGTCCCCCAGCTGCTGAGTCTAGCAAGATTTTTGTGTGGGGTTCCAAACCCTCTATAAAAGTGTGCACCAGCACCTCATTGGATTGATGATGATGTGGACAATCCCGCAACATGGACTTGAATCTCTCCCAAGCCTGATATAGATTCTCCCCATCTCTCTATTTGAAACATAGAATTTGACTTCTAAGTCTTGCGATTTTACCGGATGGAAAAAATCGTATCAAGAATTTCCTTGCAAGATCATCCCACGTAGTAATAGAATTAGGTGGCTCAGCTTTCAACCACCTCTTGGCTTCTCCCAACAGTGAAAATGGGAACAATGTAAGCCTGACATAATCTAATGACACTCCAGCGGGGATGTAAGTGTCACTTATCTCCAAAATATTTTGGAGATGCTGCTGTGGATCCTCATGAGGGAGACCTGTGAACTTCCCGCTGGTGTGCAGCAATTGCACCATGTTTTGTTTGAGCTCGAACCTCCCTCCTGGCACAGGTTTGCGGATGCTAGATGTGAAATTATTAGCATGTGGGATTGCCACCTCGCGAACCGGACTAGCTACCATTTCCTCGGGCACTAACATTGCCCTTACAACTGGTGGATTCTGTTGTTGCTCCATGATTATTTGTCTGAGCAACTGCAGCTTTTTCTCTAGAGCTTCTCTCCTTTGACGATGAAATTGTCTTTCAGGCTCTAAATATGAGTCCACCAGCTCCTTGTTTCTTGCCAGTGTTCAACAGAAATTAGTATCTGCACAATACAGGCTAAGACCAAGTTGTCAACACTAAGAAAAAATATAGTAAATTAACACTTAAGAAAAATTCACCAATTGCCAGTCCCCGGCAAAGGCGCCAAAAACTTGTTCGGATGCTTTTGGGTATATAGCTACACGCAAGTACACGTGGTCGAACAAGTAGTAAAGTGGCTTAAGTAAGCCAAGTATCGATCCCACAGGGACTGGGCTAGGGCACAATCTACTCAAGTGTCACTATACTTTAACTCTAAAAATGCAGACAACAGTGTGAAGAAGAGTTTGGTACTTTGGTTTCTAATTTTATGCTAATTATAAACAAATATACAATTTGAGTCTGAACTATGAATATGAGCATGCTGAGGTTAAATGAACATGTAAAGAAGGTAATTATCGATTCAATTTGGTTAATCTTTCCTCCGGTTGCTAGTCCAGAATTATTGCCAATGGATTAAAACTCTCGTATTTAACCCAACTTAAGAATCATGAACCTTTCACCTATATTTCTGTGATAAAACGAAATTCATGTTCTAGCCATACAAAACCGATTCCTTAATAGACTAATACGACTTTCAGGTATATTTCTATCCTGAAGGTAAATCAATTCTCAATTTTCCCAAACTAAGAAAAGATCATATCCTATTAATTCACAACTTTCCAATTTCTTGCTCTCTCGAGTGAAACCGTACTTTTTAGATATACATTAACATTGGCCACACATTAATGCAGTAAGAGCAAGAATCAATAGAACAACCATGGAAGAAAAGATGAAGAACCAAATAATCAATAATCACATTTCAATACAATTGTTCTTAACCTCAACAAGAAGAGGATTTAGCCACTTATTTGTGGATTAAACATCGTTAAATGAGTGTTAGACATACAAGCAATTGAATTAAAGAAGAAAGAGATAGAGAAAAACCTTGAGATTTTTGTCCCCTCAACTGCCTGTAACCCACGTTCTTGCTCCACCAAGTCAGAATTATTAAAAATGAACCTAAGTGTTCTATTTATACTGGTGGGAATTTCCTGGAATAACAAGCAACGTGACACGGAGTGCATCGCGGAGCACTGCCTCCGTGACACGCCACTAACGCGGACCCTTACTGGAATTTGGGTGTCCAGGTATTAAGTCCCAATGTGGCACGACGTGCAACGTGGGGCTAGGCCAACGTACCACGGCCCCAACGCGCACCTTCACTGGAATTAGGCAAAAATTCCATATCCAGGCGGAAGGCATCCGCGATGGCAGCGTGATACGGCTCCATCACGGAGCTCCTTTAATTTGTGCCTTCAAGTGCTTTTTCCCTTGCTTGCATCTGAGTCCAACCCCGATCTCTCCCAACACATATTTTAGCTTCCCAAAATTATATTTCACCTGCAAAACAATGCTAATCATGTTGGTTAGTATAAATTCACATTTTATTATTAATCACATGAGAATGTATAAACATCAATAGATAAACAAGGCTAAAATGACACATTTGAGTATCACTTGGGCATTTAAATTTGCCCAAGATTAGGGTTTCCTAAAGAGGCACCACTTCAGGGGCAGGCGAAGGTTAGAACCGTCTGTATGTTATGTCTAGTATCCAGGATCAGGAGAACTCCTCAGACATTGTCATTGGTATGTCAAAGGTCTTTAGTATTGTTGTTTATGCCTTACTTGATCCAGGCACTACTTTATCCTTTGTGACTCCTTATATGGCCATAAAGTTTTGGATTTGCCCAAACAACTTTTAGAGCCTTTCAATATTTCTCTTCCGGTCAATGAGTCCATTATAGCAACGAGAATCTACAGAGATTGCACTATGTCAGTCCATCATAAAGACACTATAGCTGACTTAGTTGAGTTAGACATAGTTGATTTTGATATTATTCTAGGCATGCATTTTTTATACTTTTGTTATGCCTCAGTCGATTGTAGAATCCGAGTAGTAAAGTTTCAATTTCTAGATGAGCCATTTTTTAGTTTGGGAAGGTAGTCCCATTATGCCAAAGGGTTATATCATTTCATACCTTAAGGCCAAAAAGTTAGTTTCTAAGGGGTGTGTCTATCACTTAGTTAGAGTTAGAGACTCTAATGCTGAGACACCACGCCTTCAGTCACTTCCAGTTCTAAATGAGTTTCCAGAGGTATTTCTAGATGATCTTCTTTGAGTTCGTCCCTATAGGGAAATAGATTCAGAATATATTGTCATGCCCCAAGCTAGACCCTGGGTGTCGACCGAAACTTAGACCACTTTTGTGATCCAAGCGAACCCGTGGCCTAGCTTACTATTAGTATAAAATATAATAAAACAAAGTGGAAGTAATAACTGTATGGGGTCGATAAAATAAACTAAGATTTATTAACTAAAACTTTGTCTCAGTAGAGTCTTTCAGTGGCACGTTTCGGTCCCAAGCTATTTAATGCCCCGAAGGATTCTTTTTTCTTTAGGTCTTTTTAAAATTTTTGAATTGAAACAAAATCAATATTATTAAGTAACATTATTAACTCAACTCTAACTCTATCTATGAAGCCTCTAATAGCTGAAGATAGGTTCTGGGACAAAGCTCCCATGACTACCTTAAGCTCCATAAATAAAAAGACTAAATCAGTACTCTGACACTTTGAATTTAGGAGGCTTCACCAAGAGCTGAATGTGGATGAAGTCCTAAAAAAGTGTCCGCTATTGATCCTGTCTACCTGGGTATGCATCATAAGAAGATGCAGCGCCAAATGATGTCAGTACATGGAATGTACGGTATGTAAAATAGTTAAATGAAACAACGTTAGCAAGAATATCTCAATTGAAGGACATAGCTGGAAACAATATAAATGAATTAATAGGAACTGACGATGAATGATGCATAGGACACAATGCAATAAAATATGTAAAACTGTCACGCCCCGAGTTTACACTCTGGATGGGACACAGTACTTGGAGTCACAAGTAACCCCAGGTCAACCCCTGGTCTATCATACACTGGCATTCTGAGGAACATATAAATATATTCAGCAGAAGTTTAAAGCAAAAACATAAATACTTGAAAGAAATAAAGTTGGTTCATAATATTTGAAAATATTTGAACAAAGCTACATGTCTGAAAACCAAGTTTGCGTCTGAAAGCCACTACAACTAATGATTTGCTAGGACAAGCCCCCAGCTAACTCCAAATATAAATAAAAGGAAATAAAGTATAACTAAAGCAATAAATCTTCATCCTCGAAGGATGAGGACTCACCATCTAAAACAGCTGAAGTCTACGGAGAGCGATCGACTAGCGAGGCTGAGACTGAGATCCTGTAGCTATAATAAAATGAAACAACATAAAGGTATGCGTCAGTACTTTAAATGTACTGAATAAGTGATAGAAACATAACACAATGGAATAAAAATGCTAAATGAAAAGATATGCAATAACCAACTAAAGCTATTGAACTAAATGAATGAAATAACTGAGATGATTTGAAAGACCCTGTCTGATGGTCAAAGCATGTTCTAAATTTGGAGTACTGATTTGAACTGAACTAAAAATGGACTGAACTGACTAGTGGGAGAGTCTATAACCGACATATAACCACGTGATCTAGACGTGGAGTCTGATGTATACACCCCATCGGTAGGGCCCAATATACCTTGCCAGGGGATAAAGGCATGAACTGGTGATCACAAAATTCCGGGGCCAATCAGGCCAATAAATACTATAACCTATGATGGCAATGTAGTTCTGGGAACCTGGGTGCCCTGGAACCCCGGTCCGCTCGGTGCTAAGTCTTACTCCCACTGGATAGTCCTAGACTGAATACTAAGCTGATAGCTCAAAACTGGGGCCGAAGACCAGTCAGGGATACATATCTGAAAGAACCCCGAGGGTTTTATCGGACTAGATTTTGAAGCTAGATTCTAAGACTGGTCGGACCTGCTTATCTGGAAGTGTCGTAATCATCTACAAAACAAACTAAAATCTAAAAGTGGGGTCCTAAGGCAAGTTAGAGTTGTTTATGTAAAGTTCCATGACCGCCTAGTGGACCAATAAAAACTGAATTCTGAATCTGATTCTAATAACTGGGAGGTACTACTAACACCTTGGGAATTTCTGTAGTCAAACTGATCATCTGACATTTTTTGACTGACATTGAGAATTCTAACATTATCATTAAAACTGAACTAAAAATACTCTAATTTATTTTTAATACAACTAACAACATGGGAGTCCACAACACTGATAAATCCAAGCAAGATTTCGATATTCAAGCACTAATACAAATTTCAAGATTTTCTAGTTCAAGAAATAGGCTAAATTTCACTTGACAAGATTTAGCATAATTTCAGTCACAAACTGGTGGGAAATATCTATAATTACCATGGTATAATAATCTACATGATTTAGAAAAAGTATGACTAGAAATTTCTTGACATTCAGTAATTTCAGGGCTACAACCAATAGAGAGAAAAGGGAGGAATTTGGGGACACAAGGGAAGAACTATTCCCTTGTTGACTTCCCACATACCTGGTGAAGAAGCCCGAAGAATTTCTTGAGAATCTGAGGAGAAGTAGACTTTCCTAGTTCTTGCTCTGAGAGTTCTTGAGAGAATTTTACGATTTGTTTTTTGAAGGTCTGAGTGGGGAATGAGGAAAGAAACCATTTAACCCCTCTAATAAGTCTAAAAATATGCATAAAACGACATAGTTTAGAGTCTAGGAGGATAGGAAATTACTGAAAGACCCTTGAAAACTCACAAGGAAAAACTGATCGTCAGTCCTCACGGGTGACCTAAAGGGTCGTGGTTACACCCGTGAGGTGCACTGACTGGAAACTACTGATAGTCACCACGAGGGGCCTAACAGGCCATGTTAGTGACCACAACTCGTGGTAACCTCTCATGGACTACACTGCCTAAATATCCCGGGAGTTCCCACGGGTGACACCACGACTTGTGGTGTCCCAAATGAGTCGTGGTGAGGACTCGTTGGGTACACTGTCAACCTATTCTAACTCTTGACCAAGTCCTGACCATGAGTCACCTAATGGGTCATGGCATGGACCACAATTTGTGGTGACAAGTCATTAGGTGCACTTCTTAACCTTTCCTGATTTTATATAATTCTTGACCATGGGTCATGTCACGACTCATGGGAGTTGACCACGACTCGTGGTCACACCCGTGGTCACCCATAAACCAAGTTTCAAACTAAGCTCCAAGGGCTCACTATGAGTCACTTAACGACTCGTGGTCACTCCCCACGAGTCACAGAACGACTTGTTCTGTGACCTGGTGCATATTTTTCAGTTTTCTCTGATTTAAGTCTCAGGTATAGTCTTTGAGTTTTCGGGACATTACAAAAACAATTTATGCAATAAAAATTATACATCAAGAACATCTTTGTATATACATATGCATGTAATGTATATCAATTGTAGATTGTTGGGAGTTTCTCATAATCGACACCATAATGAATTAGCACATGATGGCCAACTATCTTGCTCAAGTTGGCAAAGCCTTTCAAAGTCTTGCCAGGGCAGAGGACGATCACAATCTTGGATCCATAACAATCAAAGTCCTTACTAGGGACTATCTCAGAGGAGTAACCCGAACGAATGCGTCACGATCCTATCCTACGTCGGCTACGTGATTCTAGGGCTTATGGATTGTTTGAACCCTTTCATCCAACTCGGTGATAAATAATCCTCCCAACATGTTCTTATGCCTTTCTTGAGGTAACATCAAAACATCATTATAAAGCACTTTAGCTACACATATAATGAATGTTTAAAATCATCATTGGAGCCTTTCACTCCAAATCTCTTTAACCATCAATAAAACTTTACTCGTGAGCCTTGGCTCCAAACATCTCATGAGTTTCACAAACAAGACTTCTACTTAAGCTTTTGAAAATCATGTAAAAATCATATCCTTATGCTTAAAACCTCACTATGCATACTCTCTTAAGAATATGCTCAATCTTTATGAAAACAATGCATTTACTTCAAAACACATGCTTTCAAAACAATGCTTCTTAAAATTACGCTTTCATGCAATTGGGTTCATCAGATAAGAGGCATGAATCAACTCATCAATCAACAATTA
Organism: Datura wrightii; assembly: GCA_035772735.1. Lineage (NCBI taxonomy): Eukaryota > Viridiplantae > Streptophyta > Magnoliopsida > Solanales > Solanaceae > Datura > Datura wrightii. The sequence goes on along the minus strand of JASDFA010000010.1, from coordinate 118,960,396 downwards.
ACAATCAACAATCAACAATCAACAATCAAGAGATGATAATTAACAATACAATGGATAGGGATTATAATCAACAATCACGGATATAATTAATCAACTTGATGTGAAGAATTCAATAAAGGCAATTCAACATATATAGATAGGGTAGAAGATCATTAATTGAACAATGTACCATAGCTTTAAACTCAAGAATCTCAACAATGAATTTAGAACACGAGGAAGATTAGAATATTCTCATTTAGATTAGTCTTACATACCTAGAATTTAGAACCTTAGACTCAAACTTGAAGAACCCTAATTTGGAGAAGATGAATTCTCTATTTCTTTGATGAACTTGAGAGATAAAGTCTTGAATTCTACGTTATAAGGGAAAGAATTGGAGTTTAAGCTCTAGGAATACTTAAATAACCCCTGTACAAACCCCTAAACCATAAGGTATAGGAGATAAAAGTATAGGAATTTACCAAATTGCCCTTAAAACCCTTCTGTGAAATCCTATCTGTCAGGGGTCACGAATACTATTACGAGTCATACCACCTTACTACGACTCGTACTGATTCTCATAATCCTGCTACGAGTCGTACCGTCACACTCCAAACTCGAAGGGGCATGACTAGCACCCTGTACCGCACTTGATTGAGCACACCCTGCCACACATCTAACTACAATAAGCAAGGACCGATGAGGTTTGGCATTACCACACAATCAAAATCGAAGTAAATGAAAGATTATAATGAAAGCTTGCTTATAGACTAACCAATAGATACACAATAGGCCGTTAAGGCTACAAAATGGAAAACAACTACACATTAAGGTCCACCTGTCCTACAACTACAATACTACATCTACAACAGATGTCTATGAGTCTCTATGAGTATAATAGAAATCAACTATTTGGGATAAGATCCCGAACTACCCATAGAACAAAAATCTAGAAACTCTGGAAGATTTGGAGCTTTACTGACTCAACTGGAACTCCTCTCACTAACCGAGAAACTCGATCTACCTGCTGATTAGCACCTGCATGGATGAATGTAGTGCCCCAACTAGGGCATCAATATGGAAATGTATTGAGTATGTAAGGTAGAAACAACCACAATACTTAGATTAGAGATCAATAGATATATCGGATATCTCAAGAGGAGAAACTCAACTTAAGTAAATACATAGAACCTACCTAGCCCCGGTAAGCCTAGAAAGTAGAAGCAAGCACACAAATAGAACCTACCTGGCTCCCATAAGGCCGGCAAGTCCAAAAAGTAAACAACAACACACGAAACCTAGCCGATATAACTCACCTGCCATCACCTCTAGACCTCTCAACAACCTCAGCTAACACCAACCAATATCTGACATCTACTGCTATCAGATAACAGATAACACCAGCAACAACCACAATATAATGCCAAACAAATCGCAAGATGTAACACCCCCAAATTTTTCTGATCAAACTCAGACTTAGCATGAAAAATCAGAAAGAACTAGAAATTTTTTATCTTAGAATGATCGAGACAACAAGTCGTTGTTAGTAGTAATGACACATTTCTGAGACGTTGTCAGCCTTCTAGTTACCTTTCGAGAACCAATGAGACATGGAATGACCCGTTGTGAAGATAAATAAGTCGTCTTGTCACTTGTGGTATTCCCAACACAGAAACTTGCCTAGATTTTTCCAGAACGAATGACCCACCCAATGAATCATCGTTTGCTTCAATGACTCGTTATGGATAGTCATTGGTTGGTTTCCAGAAAGGGTTGAAATTTTTCTCAAAAGCAATGAGTGGGACTAATGACTCGTGGTTCCTTCTAATGAGTCGTTCCCACCCATCACCAAAACCAGCAACCCCTTATGTTCAAGACACTGTGGATGATGAGCAGTTACAATGACCCATTGGTTCAACCAATGAGTCATTGGGTTGTCCATTGGTAGTGGTTCCAAATTTTTATTCCAACTCCTCCATTGGCCATGAGAGGAACCAACGACCCATTGGTTCATCCAACGAGTCGTTGTCTTGTCCTGTTGCCCATTTCTAGTGATCCCAGATTTTAGGCCCAGGACCGACAATTCGTCCCAATGAGATGTGGTGTCAACCTACGACTCATTGTGTGACCCATAAGATCCCGACAACAGTTTTTCCAGACTTTCTTTCAGGGGTATTTTTGTAACTTCCCACTTTTTTAATATCACGACCCGAATGTAGACTCGGATCGTAACAGGGGACAAGAAACCCCAAGAGGCTCCAAGTCGACCCATGGCATAAGCACATCTAACTTCATTCACTTTAAGCGAAAGATTGAACATAATACATAGTGGAAACGTAAACGTAAGATAGCATATCATAACATTCAGAAGAGCTAGACATACACATAAGCTGAATATTACATGCGGTTTGAAAGCCTCTATCATATAATATAGGTTGATGGGACAACACCCCCAACAAACCCGGCTAAAGTTGAAACAAAAGAACATCATAAATGTCTAGTCATATGGCCCTCGGAACATGAGGACTCACCAATAATGCGGGTAGCTAATTCTGAGATGGACTAATGATGGAGATGAGCCTGAGAGTTGGGTCCTGTATCATGAAATGATACAACATAGCAAGTATGCGGTCAGTACGTGGAATGTATCGAGTATGCAAGGTAAGTAAAACGGAAATTTAAAATATGTAAAAACTCATAAAACATCATGAGAGTAGGACATCATGCTCATATCATAAATATTGTAACATAACATAAGGCCAAGGTTTTTAAAATATTCGTAATACAATTGTAATCATAATCATGAAAGAAAAGCTGTATTGAACATAACTTGAGCCAATATATATAATCATAAACATGCATAAATCATGAGGAAGAGTGGGAGATTCTCATAACCTACATACCTCATATGAGCACATATGGAGCCCAACTTGTAACCCTAAAGGGAGGGTGTCCGTACCTTGCCAAGGGTAGAACCATGAAAGACACGATCACACATGAAAAGGGCCATTTGGGCCGGGGGAAAGTCACAAAGGAGGTCCCAAAATATCCTATGGTGACACGTAGTTTATGAGATTCGGGGTAGAACCTAGGCCTCGTACCTACTCGGTATTAAATACTACTCCCAAAACATATATAGTTCTCATAGTATAATATGCATGAATTCATGGACTAGTTAAATCATAATAATCATGAACATACTTGTACATATGTGAACTAACCATGACATAAGGCCCGTGAGTCGGTCAAAACATAATTCATAAATCATAAGTTTCATGCATACTTGAAAATCATATGTATAACTTGTAAATCATCAAATCATAAGGGTATTTGAATAAATCCATATTTCAAATCATAAATCATGTTGGATTTGTAAATATCAACAATTTAAGTAAGATCATAACCCGATTAATCATAGATCATACATAATTAGGCTTAATTTAGTAGAAACTGAAATCAATAATTTTATAATTAAAATAATTGTAAAATCTAATAAAAATTCATAAAATATGATTTAAATCACAATTTAGAACAAACCATTGGTAAATCATTAAAATTCCACAAGATTAGAGTTAAAACTCATGAGATTTTGATAAATTTTTCATAAATTAATAGATATTGGGCATGGGTGTGAATGAAAACACCCATTCGTAACCCTACATACCTGGGTAAGATTAGATTTCAAAGTTCCTTGAATGCCCAAGGGAGAATTGATGAAGGAGAGCTTGAGAATAGGCTTGATCTCTCTTAATTCTTCCTAATTTTGCATGCATAGGAATGACTACGCAAGGGGGACTTAATCTATCTTAACATGCCAAGAAAATGACATAAAATGATGTAGTTTAGGGCCCTAGAGCATAGGAAGGATGAAAATATCCTTAATGAAATCACCCTGAAAACTTGCACTGGTCGATCCCACGGACGTACCTACGAGTCGTTAGAGGCTACCACGACTCGTGGTATGATCCGTCATCTGCACTGCCCAAGACCTCACTTCGAATTCTAGCCATGAATCAACAGGACGAGTTGTGGTCTCTTTTAATGAGTCATAGGATCGAATGTTGTTAGCTTCCTGAAATTTCTGAACTTCCCTCACAACGAGTCTCACCATGACTCATGGTTTCTTCCTACGAGTCTTGGTATCCATCTGTTAAGTCCACTGGAAACTCAGCAATCCAAACAATGACTGGATACCACGGGTCGTAGAATGACCCGTGGCATCCCCAAATACCAATGCCTCATCCAACGCATGATTGTGGAAAACGACTCGTGGTTTCCAACCACGAGTCGTGACATCATCCGTCCTGCACACTTTTCCCCAGTTTTTAGCCAACTTCCATTTTTGATCCCTGGTCTAATCTTAGGAACTTGCGAGGTATTACAGTATCTCCCACTTGGGAACATTCATCCTCGATTGTTGGAAATAAGCATAAAAACAAAGACATGCAATCCTTACACCCACATACTAATCATTTAAACCGAAAACTAATGGAATGACTATCTCCGCTTCATACCACATAACTAAACTGATTTCATGATTCACATATACATCCATATACATACAAGAAGCTTGAGCAGATGAACTGAACATTAATACTAAATAGAGTTTTAGGAAAAAATTGATACCTCAAGTTGGAACTGAGCTGGTAGAGAATAAATATGGGTATTTAGCCATCATATCCGCTTCGGCTTCCTACGTAGCTCCTTCAACATGATGATTCCTCTATAACACTTTAATTGAAGCTACTTCCTTGTTCCTTAGCCTCAGACCCTGACGATCTAATATTTCCACCAGAACGTCCTCATAGCTAAGGCTATCTTTTACACCAACACTGTCCACCAGGACTACTAGAGCTGGATCTCCCAAACATTTCTTCAAAAGCGATACATGAAACACAGGATGCATGGAAGATAACTCTGAGGGCAACTCCAACTCATACGCCACCTTGCCAACTCTTCTCACAATCCGGTAGGGGCCAAGATAGTGGGGACTAAGTTTTCCTTTCTTCCCAAACCTCATCACTCCCTTCATGGGAGATACCTTCAGAAACACCCAATCATCTACCTCGAATTCCAATTCTATCCTTCTTACATCGGCGTAGGACTTTTGGTGACTTTGAGCGGTTTTCAGCCTATCCCTTATCAACTGAACCTTCACCATATCCACATGAACCGAATCTAGTCCTATCATAGCTGCCTCACCAAACCCAAACCATCCGATGGGCAATCTACATCTCCTCCCATAAAGAGCCTCGAACGAAGCCATTTGAATATTGGAGCGGTAGCTGTTATTGTAAGCAAACTCGATCAGGGGCAAGTGATCATCCCAACTACCTTTGAAGTCCATCACACATGTTCTCAACATATCTTCGAGAGTCTGAATTGTCTGCTCCGCTTGACCATCCATTTAGGGATGAAATGCTGTGCTGAGTTTAACTTGTGTCCCAAGTCCTTTTTGGAATGACAGCCAAAATTGAGAGGTAAATTGAGTACCTCGGTCTGAAATGATGGACAAGGGCACTCCATGCGATCAAACCAACTCCCAGATATATAGCTTGGCATAATCGTCCACTGAATCCGTAGTTTTGACTAGTAAAAAATGAGCAGCTTTGGTCAGCCTGTCTACCACCACCCAAATAGAGTCATATTTTTGACAAGTACAAAGTACCCCTGTTATGAAATCCATGTTAATCTCTTCCCAATTCCAAGTGGGAATGCTAATATCCTGAACTACTCCACTTGGCCTTTGATGCTCAACCTTTACTTGCTAACAATTCGGGCACTTGGCTACGAATTATGCAATATCCTTCTTCATGCCATTCCACCAATAAATATACCGTAAATTACGGTACATCTTGGTGGCACCTAGATGAATAGAATACCTGGATCCATGAACCTCATGCAACATCTGGCTCCTCAAGTCATCAACATCTGCAACACATATACGACCCTAGTACCAAAGCACATCATCTCCCCCTTGGGAGAAGACCTCCACCTTCTGACTTTGAACAGCTTCCTTCAATTTCACCAAAATCGGGTCCTTGTTTGGCTTGTGGTGACTACACGCAAGTGCACGTGGTCGAACAAGTAGTAAAGTGGATTAAGTAAAGCCAAGTATCGATCCCACAGGGACTGAGCTACGGTACTAATTAACTTAAGTGTTAATGAACTATATCTTTAAGAATGCATACAACCAAATAAATAATATTTTGAGAGTTAACATCTATCATGTGCACCCCCGGGATCAAGCATGAGCACACAATTTTCAGCCAGATCCTGACTTCCCTGTTCATCTGAGAGTAGGGCAATGTCTGATGTTAGCCTCTCTCCTTGTGCCTACCCCACCGTGGTGTCGAATGGGCTCCACATAGAGTGCGTCCGATGGCCGCATAAGGTGGAGTAATATTCAGCTGCTAGAGTACATGGGCGTCTGTATCTCGCGCCCCCCAATATAGCATTCAAGTGATGGGGCTCAAAAGTGACAACCTGCCCCCTGATTTTGACGGCGTGACTGCGGAGGGTCGGGTTCCAATTGGCATAGAACTCCCTAATCAGATGGAGATTGCACTCCCTGGGCTCTTCGAAGATGAAGTTCAGCCCAGCGGTGTTAATCTGGTGTACGATCCGCGAGAATTCCTGTGCTAGGGGCTCCCTTGATATTTGCTCTTCCCGGAAGTATTTGATTTCTTTGTGTTTTGTATATCATTTCTTCCCTTCATCAATCACCCATCGGGTTCCGTATTGTCGGCGTTGGCCTCGCAGAACCGCTGGTGCTGCTGGAACTGCTGTTCCCAATCTGACTCTTTTCCTGCTGGCGCCCGATGTGGATGCACCCTTCCCTTTGTCTTGTCTGCCTGCATTGTTCCTGAACATTTAACATACAATCCCAATGTTATTCAAGTCATAACTAGCTACAACTAAGGTTGGGTTTAATTAGGTCACCCCACACTTAGTATTTAGCCATAATCAAAACAATTCGACAAGACATTCATGATTTTCCTCATGCTTAACATTCAACCGGCTTAGTGCATCTATATAAGTTGATGGAACAATTACTATGTACTACTCAGACTTCGTACAAAAAATATCGCCATCGATTACATCATCATAGCACTTAGCCAAATTTTTGTTCTCAACCACCTATGCAATTCACCAATTCCATTCTTCCAAAAATCCCTTGTCTACATAGAATATTCAACATTAATCACAACATAATTCACTTCACCCAATGTGCACAACCCAATTTTTTCACATTTTAGACAAATTTAGTCTTCTTCCTATTCAATTTCCAATCCTAGCTACCAATTTCGCAAAAATTCAATAAAACATGCAATCACCGAGTTCATATACTCACAACGATACTATGAAAATCAATTAATCATAACTTACATGAATTCAAGATTAATTCTCACTTAGGGCAAGTTTCAATCACTACACATGTTCAAGAATCGAAAATTCAAGCAAAAATGAGGTAAAGTTCAAGAATATACCTTTAATCTGATGAAATTGAAGAAAACTTGATGAAAAATTGATGGCTAGGTCCGTGTCACGTTGGGGGAGAAGGGAATTTGGGGTGTTGGTCGCGGAGGGAAGGGAAAATAAGGAAAGAAATGAAGGAAATCGGGGTTTTAAAGTGATATTTCACCCGGGTTACCCGGCGACCCGGTGTGACCCGACGCGAAATAACACTCAACGTCTCACGGAGGGTAACGCGGAGCACCCCCTCCGTCACACGGAGCCATCGCGCCAGTGTTCTAGATTTTAAAAAAATTCGGAACACTCTTCAATGTGTCACGGAGGGTAACGCGGAGCACCCCCTCCATGACACGGAGCCATCGCGTAGGCTCACTGTAATGTGCCAACTTTTATTTTTCTCACCTCGAGTTTTTTTCCTTTGCACTTCTTTGCATTTTTGCACCCCGTTCCACTTGAAAATCATTTCACAACAAGAAATTGGTTAAAATTCATAGGTTTAAACGCAAAAATCTTTTTTTTTTTTATTTTTTTCTTTTTCTCTTTCTTTTTGTTTTTTTTTTCAAATATTTATACTCATCTATTACAACAATTTCATGGGTTGCCTCCCGTGCAGCGCCTGATTTACCATCGCGGCTCGACGTCATTCATTGCTCAATCATCCTCTAGAGTGATGGACGTCTTCTCTCGAATAACGTCCTCACCCCAATAATGCTTACATCGCTGCCCATTTACTAAGAACGTGGCACTTCTATCTTCTTGCCACAACTCCACTGCCCCGTGTGGGGTCATTCTTACCACCTCAAACGGCCCTGACCATTTGGACCGCAATTTTCCTGGAAACAACCTCAATCTTGAATTGAATAACAATACTTTCTGCCCCGGCTCAAAGATCCGATGCACCATATGCTTATCATGCCACCTCTTTGTTTTCTCTTTGTAACACTTGGCACTTTCATAAGCATGCCAATGAAACTCATCAAGTTCGCTGAGTTGCATCAGCCTCTTCTTCCCTGCTACCTCTAGATCCATGTTCAATTTCCTCACGGCCCAGAAAGCTCGGTGTTCTAGCTCCACAGGCAGATGACACGCCTTTCTATAGACCAATCTGTATGAAGAAGTCCCAATTGGTGTCTTGTACGCAGTTCTATAAGCCCACAACGCATCGTCGAGTTTGCTTGACCAATCACTACGTTGTGCATTCACTGTCTTCTGTAGAATCTGGTTTACTTCTCTATTCGACACCTCCACTTGCCCACTAGTTTGGGGATGATATGCTGTTGCTACCTTGTGGTGCACCCCATACTTAGTTAGCAAATTCTTGAAATTTGCATTTGCAAAATGATCCCCTCCATCACTAATAATGGCTCGGGGTATCCCGAACCTGGTGAAAATGTGCTTTTTCACAAATTTTGTTACCACCTTGTTGTCATTCCTGGGGCAAGCTGTTGCTTCAACCCACTTTGATACATAATCAACAGCTACCAAGATGTAACGATTACTGAATGACGGTGGGAACGGGCCCATGAAATCTATACCCCATACATCAAAGATCTCCATTTCTAATATCTACTGCAGTGGCATCTCCTGCCTTCTACCAATTGTGCCTATTCTTTGACATCTATCGCACAATTTTACGTATGCCATAGAGTCTCTAAACAGTGTAGGCCAAAAGAAACCTGACTGTAGCACCTTATGCACTGTTCGCTCGCCTCCGTGGTGCCCTCTATACAATGAAGAGTGACAACTCCTCAATACTTCTGCAATCTGGCTCTCCGGGATGCATCTTCCCATCACCTGATCCGGTCCCTACTTAAACAAGTACGACTCATCCCAAATATAATACCTGCAATCATGTCTCAACTTCTTTCTCTGCTGAGCCGTAGCCTCCGGTGGATAGACTCCACTCACTAGCAAATTCACAATGTCTGCATCCAAGGGATTTCAGTTTCCCTTATTGCCAAGAGCTGCTCATCTGGGAACTCTTCTTTGATGCTGTCACCTTCTTTCACATGCGACCGGCTTTCCAATCACGATAGGTGATCTGCCACTTGATTCTCGCTCCCCTTTATGTCCCGAATCTCTAGGTCAAACTCTAGTAACAACAAGATCCATCTGATCAGCTTGGGCTTTGCATCCTTCTTGTTAAACAGATACCGAATCGCTGCATGATCGATATACACCACTACTTTAGAACCCACCAAATAGGACCTGAATTTATCAAACGCGAACACCAATGCTAGCATCTCCTTTTCAGTGACTGTATAATTTACTTGGGTTGCGTCAAGTGTTTTGCTTGCATAATAAATGGAATTAAAAATTCTATTCCTCCGTTGCCCCAATACATCTCCTACAACCACATCACTTGCATCACACATTAATTCAAATAGTTTTTTCCAATTCGGAGAAATGAGGATAGGTGCTTCTATCAACTTCTGTTTCAACTCCTCGAATGCTTTGACACAATCCTAATCAAACTCGAACTTCACCTCTTTTTCTAGCAACCTGCATATTGGTCTAGAAATTTTAGAGAAGTTTTTGATGAACCGTCTATAGAACCCTACATGTCCGAGAAAACTGCGAACACCCTTCACTGATACAGGTGGTGGTATCTTTTCAATAACCTCAATCTTTGCATGATCGACTTCCAACCCCTTGCAAGACACTTTATGGCCAAGGACGATACCCTCCTTGACTAAAAAATGACATTTCTCCCAGTTGAGTACAAGGTTGGAGTCTTCACAATGAGCTAGCATCCTGCCAAGATTCTGCAAACAAGTAGCAAACGAATTACCGAAAATAGAAAAATCATCAATAAATACCTCGATAAAATCTTCCACCATATCGTGGAAGATCGCTATCATGCATCTCTGGAATGTGGAGGGTGCATTGCATAAACCAAATGACATCCGCCTGAAAGCATATGTCCCATATGGACATGTGAAAGTAGTCTTCTCCTGGTCCTCCGGTGCTATGGCTATTTGATTATAGCCAGAATACCCATCAAGGAAATAGTAATATTCTTGACCTGCCAATCTGTCCAATATCTGATCAATAAACGGGATAGGATAGTGATCTTTCCTTGTGGCCTCATTGAGCTTTCTGTAGTCCGAGCAAATCCGCCAGCCTGTGACGGTGCGTGTAGGGATCAACTCATTTTTCTCATTGGTGACCACTGTCATCCTTCCTTTCTTTGGGACACACTGAACGGGGCTGACCCATTCGTTGTCTGAAATAGGATAGACCACACATACATCAAGCCACTTAATCACTTCCTTCCTAACCACATCCTTCATCATCAGATTCAACCTTTGCTGATGTTGTACAGTTGGCTTGGCTCCTTCCTCCATGAAAATTCTGTGTGTGCAAAAAGCTGGATTGATACCCCGAATGTCTAACATTTTCCAGCCCATTGCTTTCTTCCTCCTCTTGAGAACCACCAATGCATCCTTTACCTGTGCCTCCGTCAATTCTGCGGAGATGATGACTGGCAAGGTGTCATCTTCCCCTAGAAAGACATATTTAAAATGTGGAGGCAATGTTTTCAACTCCAGTTTTGGTGCTTCCTCAATAGATGGTTTTGGCAATGGTTCCAGGGACCTTATCAATGGCTAAAAGTCTTGATTCCTGAGATACCATTTTGATTCATTTAGCATTTGTGCCATCTCATAATTATCTCTATCTCCAAAATGATCGGAGCTCATCAAACGCTCTCTCCAATGGATCTCGAGAATCAACAATCTGAAGAATTTCTTCTTTGTTTAGCACATTGATTGCTGAACGCTCCTCATAGATGGACGGAAGCTTCATGGCCTTATACACATCAAATACCTCCACTTTGTCATGCGCTCGCATGGTTAACTGCCCCGCAGCTACATCAATCAACGCTCTCCCGGTTGCCAAGAAAGGACGTCCCAAAATAAATGGGACTTCCGCATCCGGCTAAAAATCCAAAATAATAAAATCTACCGGGAATATGAGGGAGCCCACTTGCACTAGCACATCCTCCACAATGCCATCTGGTCTGGCCAAGGAACGGTCCGCTAACTGCAAGATCACTCTAGTTGGTCTAGGACTGCCCAGCCCCAACTTCTTGAACACCGATGTCGGCATCAAGTTTATGCTTGCTCCCAAATCACATAATCCGCGAGCTCGGATACTTTTCCCAATTGTGATCTAAATTGTAAAGATCCCAGGGTCCTTGATCTTTGTTGGGAACCTGTTCTGTATCCGGGAAGTGCACTCCTTAGTAAGCGCCACCGTAGCATACTCCGTCAATCTGCTTTTGTTGGCTACGATGTCCTTGATATACTTTGCATATTTCAGCACTCCCTACAAAACATCAACCTAAGGTAAACTAATGTGTACCTGTTTAAGTACCTCCATGTACTTTTTAAAACAAGCTTCCTCCTTATGCTTCTTGAATCTCTGAGGGAACGGGGGTGGTGGTCTTTCTGCCTCGACTGCCTTCTCCTTCCCCCCCTCATCATCATGCTCCCTATCTTTTTCCACTACTCCTGACTGCTAAGATGATCTTTCTGGTTCCACCTCCTTGAGTTGTAGTCCACTCCTTGTGGTCACTGTATTGACCTGCTTGGGATTTGGGTCAGTGTCACTCGGTAGTCCTCCTCTAGGCCTGGTGTTTTGAGCTCCAGCTAGTTGTCCAAACCGATACTCCAATACCTTTGTAGCTAACTGCTGGTTTTTCAAGTCTGCCACTAATTTCACATAGTCAGCCTGCATTTACGCTCGGTTAGCTATCATTGTTTTGAACATTTCCTCAATGCTGTTGGTTGGTGGAGGAGGTGCATTGTTTCCTCTGTACTGAGACTGATAATTCTGATGCCCCCCTTGATTTCTCTGCATACCCTGATTCGAACTCTGCCCTTGATGGCTGTTACTACCCCTAGAGAAATTCGGATGATTCCTCCAATTTGAGTTGTAATTGTTTCCATACTGTTGGTTATTATTCCTCTGGACGTTCCCAACAAAGTTCACAAAATCTAGATTTGCACCACAACACTCAGCTGAGTGTTCATTACTCCCGCATACTTCACACCAAACCTGTTGCACTACATTGACTGGGGCTTGCGCTTGATTCAAGCTCATACTGCTGAAGTGGGTGTTGAGTTGATTTTGCAATGCAGCTATCTGTGCAGCGATAGCTGTAAAACCATCCACCTCAAAGACTCCTGTCGCTTTCCTTGTTCCTCTTCTTGAAGAGTCCGCATTCCACTCTGGATTTTCCTGTGAAATAAAATTTAACAAAGTATAAAGCTCCTCATAAGTCTTTTCTAATGCCTGTCCCCCAGCTGCTGAGTCTAGCAAAATTTTTGTACGTGGCTCTAAACCCTCTATAAAAGTATGCACCAACACATCATTGGACTGGTGAATGTGAAGACAATCCCTTAACATTGATTTGAATCTTTCCCAAGCATGATACAGATTCTCACCCAGTCTTAGTTTAAAACTTAGAATCTGACTTCTAAGTCTTGCTGTTTTCCCGGATGGAAAGAATTGTATCAAAAATTTTCTTGCAAGATCATCCCAAGTGGTGATAGAGTTAGGTGGTTCAGCTTTCAACCACCTCTTTGCTTCCCCCAATAATGAAAAAGGGAATAATGTAAGCCTTACGTAGTCGGATGATACTCCAGCGGGAACGTAAGTATCACTTATCTCCAAAAAGTTTTGGAGATGTTGTTGTGGATCTTCATGAGGGAGACCTATGAATTGCCCGCTGGTGTGCAACAGTTGCACCATGTTCTTTTTAAGCTCAAACCTCCCTCCAGGCTCTAATCTGCGAATACTAGATGTAACATTGTTAGCATGTGGGATTTGCACTTCGCGAACTGGCCTTGATGCCATTTCCACGGGCACTAAAACTGTCCTCACAAGTGGTGGGTTCTGTTGTTGCTCCAGAATTGCCTGTCTTAGCAACTGTCGCTTCTTCTCTAGAGCTTACCTTCTTTGACGATGAAATTGTCTTTCCGGCTTTATGTATGCATCCATTAACTTTTTGTCTCTTGCCAGTGTTCAACAGAATTCAATATCTGCTAGAGAAAGGCTAAGATCAAGTTGTCAGCACTTATATAGAATTTTTAAACTAACACTAAGAAAATAATTTTACCAATTGCCAGTCCCCGGCAACGGTGCCAATAACTTGTTTGGCTTGTGGTGACTACACGCAAGTGCACGTGGTCGAACAAGTAGTAAAGTGGCTTAAGTAAAGCCAAGTATCGATCCCACAAGGACTGAGCTACGGTACTAATTAACTTAAGTGTTAATGAACTATATCTTTAAGAATGCAGAAAACCAATTAAATAATATTTTGAGAGTTCAAGTTTACTAATTAATAAGAATCTAAGGCAAAACTATAAAGTGATTCTGAACAATAGTGATGAGCAAGCTGAGGTTAAAACGAACATGCAAGGAATTAATTTATCAATACAATTCAGTTAATCTTTCCTTCGGTTTCTAGTCAAGAATTATTTCCTATGGATTGGAACTTTCGACTCCTATCCAACTTAAGAATCATGAGCCTTAATCTACATTTCTGTGATAAAAGAATTTCATGTTCTAGCCATACATTCCCGATTCCTTAATTGACTAATAAGAGTTTCAGATATATTTCTATTCTGAATGTAAATCAATTCTCAATTTTCCAAACTAAGAAGAGATCATATCCTACAAATTCACATCTTTCCAATTTCTTTTCTTTTCAAAATCAAAGTTGGATTTTTTAGATATACATTAACATTGGCCAAACATTAATGCAGTAAGAACAAGAATTGATAGAACAACCATTGAAGAAAAGATGAAAACTGAAATGATCAACAATTACATTCCACTACAATTGTTCTTAACCTCAACAAGAAGTGAATTTAACCACTCATTTGTGGATTAAACATCATCAAATAAGTAGAAATCATACAAACAATTGAGATAAAAGAGAAAGAGATAGAGAAGAACCCTAGAATTTTCATCCCCTCAACTGCCTGTAACCCACGTTCTTGCTCAACCAAGTCAGAATGTTTAAAATAAAACCTAAGTGTGCTATTTATACTGTTGAGAATTTTTCCCAGAATAACAAGCAACGTGGCACAGAGTGTATCGCGGAGCACTCCTTCCATGCCAAGGAGGTATCGCAGACCCTCACTGGAATTCGGATCCTCAGCAATTTCACCTAAGCGTGCCACGACCTGCATCGCGGAGCCTGGCCTACGTGCCACGGTGCTATCGCGCACCTACACTTGGAAATTGATGTCCCAGGTAATTGTACTCAGCGTGACACGAAGTGCATCGCGTAGCACTGCCTCCGTGTCAGGGAGGTAATGCGAACCTCCACTGGAAATTGCCAAATTTAATTCACCCGAGGCAGAATGCCTCCGTGATGGCAGCGTGACACGACTCCATCGCGGAGCTCTTATTTTTGCTGCTCTTCCTTGTCCTTTTCCACTCCTTGTTTCCAAGTCCATTCCCAATTTTACCAACATGTATCTTAGCTTCCCAAAATTCCATTTACCTGCAAAACAACACTAATCATGTTGGTTAGTATAAATTCACATTTAACTACAAATCAAATGAGAATGTACACAATAATGATAGACAAACAAGTCAAAATGAAGCATTTGAGTATCACTTGGGCATGCAATTCTGCCCAAGATCAGTCCTCATCTTGTCTAGCTTTCACATCAGTCACCAAGGACGATTCTGATCCGTTCTGGACAATAACGCCACCATTCGTTGAGTTGACCAACCTAACTCCCAACCTTTTGAGCCGATGTACATATTTCACTAGTCCTTCTTCTCCTCACCCACATGGGACACACTCTCTATTGAGAGTCCACTAAGTGCGTCCGCTACCGCATTAGCCTTACCCGGATGGTAAAGGAAACTTATATCATAGTCTTTGAGTAGCTCCAACCACCTTTTTTTTCCATAGATTGAGATCCTTCTGCGTGAACACATATTGTAGGCTCTTGTGGTCCGCAAACACATCCACATGGACCCTATACAAGTAATATCTCTATATCTTCAATGCGAACACCACCGCAGCCAATTCAAGATCATGAGTTGGATAATTCTTCTCATGAACTTTCAACCTTCTAGAGGCATACGCTATCACTTTCCTATGCTGCATCAATACACACCTGAGTCTGATTCTCGAAGAATCCCAATACCCCACAAAACCATCCGTACCCTTGGGTAGGGTCAACACTAGTGCTGTAGTAAGTTGAGTCTTCAATTCTTGGAAGCTCTTCTCTCAAGCCTCTAACCATTGAAACTTCACCTTTTTCTGAGTCAATTTGGTCAAAGGTGCTGCAATGGATGAAAAACCCTCAACAAATCTCCGGTAGTAGCCAGCTAAACCCAAGAATCTCCGAATATCTGAAGGATTCACACGCCTAGGCCAATTCTTCACAACCTCTATTTTATGGGAATCCACCTTGATGCCCTTACATGATACCACATGGCCCAAAAATGCCACCGAGTTCAACCAAAACTCCCATTTGCTGAACATGGCAAACAATTGGCAATCCTTGAGAGTCTGATGCACTACTGTCAAATGGGCGGCATGATACTCCTCGCTCCGAGAGTATATAAGGATGTCATCAATGAACATGATCACGAACATATACAAATATGGTTTGAAAACCCTATTCTTCAGGTTCATCAGGAGCATTCGTTAGTTCCAAAAGACATAACTACAAACTCATAATGACCATACCACGTCCTGAAAGCTGTCTTCGCGATATCGCACTCTCGAACTTTGAGCTGATGATACCCAAACTTGAGATTTATCTTTGAGAAACACTTAGAACCTTGAAGCTGGTCAAACAAATCATCAATCCTAGGTGAAGGATACCTGTTCTTGATGGTGACTTTGTTCAATTGTGACATTCAATGCACATCCAAAGGGAACCATCCTTCTTCCAGAAAAATAAAACTGGTGCACCCCATGGAGACTTGCTCGATCGAATGAAACCCTTATCTAATATGTCCTTCAAGTGATCCTTCAACTCTTTTAGCTTGGTTGGAGCCATCCTGTAATGATGGATACATATAGGTTGCGTGTCTGGTAGAAGGTCAATA
Organism: Datura wrightii; assembly: GCA_035772735.1. Lineage (NCBI taxonomy): Eukaryota > Viridiplantae > Streptophyta > Magnoliopsida > Solanales > Solanaceae > Datura > Datura wrightii. The sequence continues at coordinate 118,943,851 of JASDFA010000010.1, read as the reverse complement.
CCAAAATTGATTTCCCTCTCCGGAGGAACACCTGGTGAATTATCTTGGAATACTTCTGGGTACTCACGCACCACCGGAACTGACTGGATAGTCGGGGTCTCAAACTCAACATCCTTAACCCTAAATAGATGATACATGTAACCCTTAGAAATTATCTTTTTGGTCTTAAGATAGGAAATGAAATGACCTACAGGCACAACCAAACTACCCTTCCACTCCAAGAATGACTCACCCGAAAAATGGAACTCCACTGCATGAGTTCTATAATTAACAGAAGCATAACACGCATACAACCAATCCATGCCAAGAATATTATCAAAGTCAGTCATGGCTAACTCTACAAGGTATGCGGAGGTGACTTAATGCAATATAGTGACCGAACATCCTCTATACACCCGCCTAGCTATGACCAGATCATCAACAGGAGTAGAAACTGAAAATGGTGCTGATAGAGACTCGGGACAAACTCTAAAGATACTAGAAATGTAAGGAGTCACAAAAGACAAGGTAGCCCCCGAATCAAGCAAAGCATAAACATTAATATGGAAAACTCGTAATATACAAGTGACCACGTCCAGGGAGACCTCCTGCTCCTGATAGGAATCTAAAGCATAGAACCTGTTCTGTTACTGACCATCGGTGGTCGAGGCACCCTGCTGAGGGGGGCGGGCTGCTGGAGAGGATGAGCTGGCTGCTGGTATACAGGCTCCGCCGCCCCCAGATTTGGCTGAAAGGTAGTCCCTAAGTCTGTGTCTGGGTTTTCCACACCCGAAACAAACATTTAAACCAACTAGGCACCTCCTTGAGTGATTCTTGTCGCACTTCGCACAAGCTGGGAAAGTGCGCTCTATCTGCATGCTATCTTGGCCTCTCGAGTTTAGAGCCCTGCTTCTCTAATCCCTTTGAAATCTAGATGGTGTACTAGCTGATGACAGTGCTAGAGCAATAGACTTGTGCTGAGACTGCTAATGCTGTTCACCCCCCGATCTGGCCTGAGAAGTCCTATAATTTTCGGTTCTTGCTCTCTTGGCCTCTTTCTATCTCTGATACACCGACTCCATCTGCCGAGCATGCAACGCAATGCGGGGAAAATCTATATCCTAATGCAACATGGCGATCCTATAATCCTTATCCAGGTAGTCTGCCACTCCATGCACAAATCGGCTCACTCGAGCCCTCTAGTCTGCCACCAAATCTGGCGCATAGTTGGATAGATACGTGAAATCCAAAGCGTACTCCTAAACTGGCATGTCACCCTGCTTCAGATTAACAAACTAGGCAGCCTTCAGTTCCCTCATCTCACGAGGGAAGAACAAATCCAGAAATGCTGTGTGAAACTCTTCCCAACCTATAGGGCCTACACCCACTTCCCTAGCATCTCTTCACTTCTTGAACCATATATGTGCTACCCCTTTTAGCTGGTAGGAGGCCAAATCAACATAATCTCCATTTGTCACCCCCATAACCTGGGTGATCTTTAAAATCTCCTCGATAAATTCGTGGGGATCCTCATCCGCCTTGGACCCAAGGAACTCCGGCGGGTTCATCCTCAAGAAATCTCTGATCCGGGCTGCTGCCGCATTGCCATTCTTTGGAATATCCGCAATAGCCTGCTGGTTGACCTGATCGGTCAAGGCCTGCGCCAACATCTGGATAGCTACCCGAAACTCAGCGTGGGCAACTAGCTCTTGTGCCTGCGGCTCCTGAACAAGTGGGGCTTGCTGATGCCCATGACCATTGCCATCTTCGTGGCCTTAACCATTTCCATTATTTCTTCCGTTCACTCTTCGAGGAGCCATTATTTTTCAATCACGAATAGCAAAAAATAGAAGGATATAAAGACTTTTCATCGCACGACATAGATTATGAAAGAAGGAAACATTTCCTAAACGTCTCGTAGCCTCTTCGTCGTAAGTGTGGCGCGCTTCACACCCATGAAAAAGACTCAATGCGGCTTTCAGACACCCTAGGACACCTAAAACCTATTGCTCTGTTACCAAGTTTGTCACGACCCGAACGTAGACTCGGATCGTAATACGGGACAAGGAACCCCGAGAGGCTCCAAGTCGAACCATGGCATAAGCACGTCTAACTTCATTCACTTTAAGTGGAAGACTGAACATAAGACATAGTAGAAACGTAAACACAACATAGCATATCATAACATTCAGAAGCACTAGACATATACATTTGATGAATACTACATGCGGTCTAAAAGCCTCTATCTATAAGATGGGTTGATGGGAAAACACCCGCAATTAACCCGGCCAAAGTTGAAACAAAATAACATCATAAATGTCTAGTCATACGGCCCTCGGAACATGAGGACTCACCAAAAATGCGGGAAGCTAATTCTAAGATGCACTAATAATGGAGATGAGCCCGAGAACTGGGTCATGTATCATGAAATGATACAACATAGAAAGTATGCGGTTAGTACGTGGAATGTATCGAGTATGCAAGGTAAGTAAAACGGACATTTAAAATATGTAAAAACTCATAAAACATCATGAGAGTAGGACATCATGCTCATATCATAAATATCGTAACATAACATAAGGTACAAGGTTTTCAAAACATTCGTAATACAATCGTAATCATAATCATGAGAGAAAAGCTGTATTGAACATAACTTGAGCTAATCATAAACATGCATAAATCATGAGAAACAATGGGAGATTCTCATAATCGACATACCCCATGTGAGTACACATGGAGCCCGACTTGTAACCCTAGCCGAGAGAGTATTCGTACCTTGCCAAGGGTAGAACCATGAAAGACGTGATCACACATGAAAAGGGCCATTTGGGCCAGGGGACAGTCACAAAGGAGGTCCCAACATATCCTACGGCGGCATGTAGTTTATGAGATCCTGGGCAGAACCTAGGCCCCGAGCCTACTCAGTGTTAAATACTACTCCCAAAACATATATAGTGCTCATAGTATAATATTCAAGAATTCATGGGCTAGTTAAATCATAATAATCATGAACATACTTGTACATACGTGAACTAGCCATGACATAAGGCCCGTGAGTCGGCGAAAACATAATTCATAAATCATAAGTTTCATGCATACTTGAAAATTATACATATAACTTGTAAATCATCAAATCATAATGGGTATTTGAATAAATCCATATTTCAAATCATAAATCATATTGGGTTTGTAAATACCAACAATTTTAAGTAAAGATCATAACCCGATTTATCATTGATCATACATGATTATGCTTAATTTTGTAGAAATTGAAATTAATAATTTTATAATCAAAATAGTTTTAAAATATGATCAAAATTCATAAAATATGATGTAAATCACAATTGAGAACAAACCATTGGTAAATCATTATAATTCCACAAGATTGGAGTTAAAACCCCATGAGATTTTTGATAATTGTTTCATAAATTAATAGAGGTTGGGCATGGGTGTGAACAGAAACACCCATTCGTAACCCTACATACCTGGGTAAGATCATATTTCAAAGTTCCTTGAATGCTCAAGGGAGAATTGATGAAGGAGAGCTTGAGAATCGGCTTGATCTCTCTTGATTCTTCCTAGTTTTGCATGCGTGGAAATGACTATGCATAGGGGACTTAACCTATCTTAAAATTCGCAGAAAATAACATAAAATTACGTAGTTTAGGGCCCTAGAGCATAGGAAAGATGAAAATAACCTTAATAAAATCACCCTGAAAACCTGCACTGGTCGATCCCACAAACGTACCTACAAGTCGTTGGAGGCTACCATGACTCATGATATGATCTGTCGTCTGCACTGCCCAAGACCTGACTTCGGATTCTAGCCACAATTCAATAGGATGAGTCGTGGTCTCTTCTAACGGGTCGTAGGATCGACCGTTGTCAGCTTCCTGAAATTTCTGAACTTCCCTCACAACAAGTCTCACAACGACTCGTGGTTTCTTCCAATGAGTTGTGGTATCCATATATTAAGTCCACTGGAAACTCAGCAATCCAGACAACGACTGGCTACCATTGGTCATTACATCCCACCACGGGTCGTAGAATGATTTGTGGCATCCCCAACTGCCAATTCCTCATACCAAACCATGATTGCCAGCATTGTGACATCGTCCGTCCTGCACACTTTTCCCAATTTTTGACCAACTTTCATTTTTGATCTCGGGTCTAATCTTAGGCACTTGTGGGGTATTACATTTAATCCCTAAACTACGTCGTTTTGGGCATATTTAGGAGGGAAGTAAAGGGGTTGATCGATGTATCCCTCTCATTCTTTCTCTCAACCCCCAGACACAGTGCGAAGAAGTTCCAGACAGGCATCTCAGAGCTATGCTAGGGCTTTCAATGGTCCTTCAGATTTCTTCAGACTTCTCTCAAGGATTCTACTCCAGGTATGTGGGAATTCAATAAGGGAACTTCCCATCCCTTATGCCCCAAAATCCTTATGAAATTTCTTATCAGTTCTAGCCCTGAAGATTTAAGTTAGGGTAAATTTGTAACCAAATTCTGATTAATTCTTATGGATTGTTGCTCATATGAATTCTTCCTATGTTTCCTCTAAGTAATGACCATGTTGCTATTTTCTTCATGTGAAATGGTTTTATCCCTAATTCTATAAATGCAGCAAATTGGGTCTTACATAGTTGACTAGATACTACTGTTTCTTGACTTTGTTAATTCTTGAATTTCCATGTTATTACCATCATGTGAGTTCACAGTCAGTTGATATGTTAGTTCAGCCTTAGTTAGAAATTAACCTTTTCAGTATCTCTCGGTAAGTTAGCTGATCAGTGTTCGGCTTGTGGTGACTACACGCAAGTGCATATGGTCGAACAAGTAGTAAAGTGGCTTAAGTGAAGCCAAGTATCGATCCCACAGGGACTGAGCTTCGGTACTAATTAACTTAAGTGTTAATGAACTATATCTTTAAGAATGCAGACAACCAAATAAATAATATTTTGAGAGTTTGAGTTTACTAATTAATAAGAATCTAAGGCAAAATTAAAAAGTGAGTCTGAACAATAGTAATGAGCAAGCTGAGGTTAAAAAGAACATGCAAGGAGTTAATTTATCAATACAATTAAGTTAATCTTTCCTTCGGTTGCTAGTCAAGAATTATTGCCTATGGATTGGAACTTTCGACTCCTATCAACCTTAAGAATCATGAGCCTTAATCTACATTTCTGTGATAAAAGAATTTCATGTTCTAGCCATACATTCCCGATTCCTTAATTGACTAATAAGACTTTCAGAAATATTTCTATTCTGAATGTAAATCAATTCCAAATTTTCCAAACTAAGAAGAGATCATATCCTACCAATTCACATATTTCCAATTTCTTTCCTTTTCAAAATCAAAATTGGATTTTTTAGATATACATTAACATTGGCCAAACAGTAATGCAGCAAGAACAAGAATTGATAGAACAACCATTGAAGAAAAGATGAAAACTGAAATGATCAACAATTACATTCCACTACAATTGTTCTTAACCTCAGTAAGAAGTGAATTTAGCCACTTGTTTGTGGATTAAACATCATCAAATAAGTAGAAATCATACAAACAATTGAGATAAAGAGAAAGAGATAGAGAAGAACCCTAGAATTTTCGTCCCCTCAACTGCCTGTAACCCATGTTCTTGCTCTACCAAGTCAGAATGTTTAAAATAAAACCTAAGTGTGCTATTTATACTGTTGAGAATTTTCCCAGAATAACAAGAAACGTGGCACGGAGTGTATTACGGAGCACTCCCTCCGCGCCACGGAGGTATCGCGTACCCTCACTGGAATTTGGCTCCTCAGCAATTTCACCTCAGCGTGCCACGGCCTGCATTGCAGAGCCTGGCCAACGTGCCACGGCGCTATCGCGCACCTACACTGGAAATTGATGTCCCAGGTAATTGTACTCAACGTGACACGGAGTGCATCGCGTAGCAGTGCCTCCGTGTCACGGAGGTAACATGGACCTCCACTGGAAATTGCCAAATTTAATTCACCCGAGGCAGAATGCCTCCGCGATGGCAGCGTGACACAGCTCCATCGTGGAGCCCTTATTTTTGCTGCTCTTCCTTGTCCTTTTCCACTCCTTGTTTCCAAGTCCATTCCCAATTTTACCAACATGTATCTTAGCTTCCCAACATTCCATTTTACCTGCAAAACAACAGTAATCATGTTGGTTAGTATAAATTCACATTTAACTACAAATCACATGAGAATGTACACAATAATGATAGACAAATAAGTCGAAATGAAGCATTTGAGTATCACTTGGGCATGCAATTCTGCCCAAGATCACTTACCCCACACTTAAAACCTTGTTCGTCCTCGAACAATATTCTCACAACTCATGCAATTGACACTCAAGCATAGCTACTTTGGCTCAACAATTCAAGCTACGGCTATACCGATTATTTAATATAGCAAATCATCAAGAAAACATGCATGGTCTCATCAATACAATGAAGTACATCACATTATGATCTCCTAAGCTCAAGAATCAATTCTCGATCTTGGCAAACTCGTGCAAATCAACTGATCAAGACATCCGACACAAAATTAATCTCTCGTCAAGCATGTGCCCTCACAACACAAGAGAAATACCCCATTTGCTATCATATGATTTCCAAAGCACTACATGTAGGGGTATATGAATACAATTTCGCTCTCTCTCCCAAAGAATTCACATGCATCATGTCATGAATCATAGGCTTGCCTCTAGTGTATTACTCCACTAATATAAGGACGAGTGATGTAAGATCACGTAGGACTTAACGGGTTGTAATGTAAGCTAAGGAACTAGCAAATACTGGGCTAACCAATAATAGCAACTAGCTTCCTTAAGCGCTTTTCAATACATCCCACCATCATTACGGCCATTTTTTTTCTTCCTTCATCCTCCCATTCTTGAAGAAATTTTTTCTTTGTTTTTGTTCCCATTTCTTTAAGCACACTCGACTTACCAGCAAAGATTAGTTATACATCTTTATTTTATTTAATTTTAGCAAGTGCACCTTTGACCTTTTCTTTAACTTTCACCACTTCCGCTTTTCCTTCCTTTTCACAATTCTCACTCCTTTACACTGTGGGAAAATTGTTTTTTCTTGAGCGCTTAAGAGTTTTGGATAAAATTCACGGCTAACGAAAAGAAGGGATTAAGCTCGGTTTGTACCTCTTCAAAGAAAGAAAAAAAATAGGCCAAAGGCTCAATGGGGCTAACTAGGATGTACATTCAAGGTAGGTATGATAATGGAGAAACTTTCAGTTTAATCAAAGAAATGCCTACATCCTTTCCCACAATACACATCCTTCATTTAGTTTAGTACACACACCAGGCAAGTTCTAGGCACTTCACAATAGCATGGAATAATCGAAACCTCACCTCACACTCATTGCACATGCTCAACTCAAGACATATTCAAGGACTCTTCAATCAGCTAATTACAAGAATTCACTATTAAGCCTCGATCACACCGAATCGAACTCTATGGGCTTGGTATCTCAACATGTTACACATTTGCATGCTTTCATACGAATCACTTTTGCATCTTAATATCATGTACAACACGTAACAAGAATTCCGAACCATGAAGTAGCGACACGTTTGGGAAACAAACAAAAGAAAGAAAATAAAGAAAGAAAAAACTACTCCTATCGACTACATTTCCCTTAAGACGGTCGTCATCCATCCATCATAGGGAACCGTCACTATCTACGACTTCGGTTTAATGGGACTATTCTCGATAAAAGCACCAAAAACAAAGGCCGAGAAACCCAACATAAAATAAATTTAACAAAAATTTTAAAATTTTTGATAATTTCGATAAAAAAAAAATATTTACACAACAACCAACCAACAACATCTCAACACAGCACACAACAGCTTAACATTCATTACAACACCAAATTTAATTACAGAACACAGAACACAAAGTCACAAGGTCACATTTTTCACAGGCACAACAACACAACATAAACATAAACATAAACAAAGCAGTTGGCACCTAACTACTCCCACCCCACACTTAAACCGAACACTGTCCCCAGTGTTCAAAAAATTTCAACATATCACAAAGGTAGGTGGTGAAACTCCTTGATCAATTGAAGTATTCAACTTCTTCATCAGGTTCCATTGCTTCGTCTCCTATATTAGAATCACCCCCGCTGTCCTCATCTGACTCAACATCTGAGTCTTCCTGGCATGTCTCCTCATCGGTGGGGACATCATCATCTATGGGCTCCACAAACGCTAGCCCCACTCTGCATAGAGCTCGGGCATTCTCGCCGAATGGGTAATCCAGCTCGAGCTGCCACAGCTCATCCTCCGTTGCCGGCCTCCCACCAATGCGCAGCTGCAACATCTCTATCCCATACATGCGGGCCATATATTGGTTATCCCGAGCATGTCGATCAGCTAGTGTGAGAACCGGCCCATGAGTAGTGTCAGGTGCATTGGTTTTAGTGACATCCAAGGCACACCTGTCGATTTCTAGGATGTAATCAGGGATTCCTCCTTGATGTCGTGGCCCCACAGGAACGTGGTAAGCAAACCACTGAACCCATATCTGTGCCCCTGATGTATTCGGGCTCTCTTCATGTCAGAGATAACCACCGCCCCAACATTTATTTCAAGCCCCTTCATCATGGCATACACCAAGCAGACTCGGTCCCGGGTGACATCTATCATGTGCACCCTCGGGATCAAGCATGAGCATACAATTTTCAGCCAGATCCTGGCTTCCCTGTTCATCTGAGGGTAGGGAAATGTCTGATGGTAGCCCCTCTCCTTGTGCCTACTCCACCGTGTTGTTGAATGGGCTCCACATATAGTGCGTCTGATGTCTGCATAAGGTGGAGTGATGTTCAGCTTCCGGAGTACATGGGCGTCTATGTCACGTGCCCCCAATATAACATTCAAGTGATGGGGCTCAAAAGTGACAACCTGCCTCTTGATTTTGACGGTGTGACTGCGGAGGGTCGGGTTCCAGTTGCCATAGAACTCCCGAATCAGATGGAGATTGCACTCCCTGGGCTCTTCGAAGATGAAGTTCAGCCCAACGGTGTCAATCCGATGTACGATCCGCGGGAATTCCTGTGCCAGCGGCTCCCTTGATATTTGCCCTTCCAGGAAGTATTTGGTTTCTTTGTGTTTTGCATACCATTTATTCCCTTCATTAGTCACCCATCGGATTCCGTATTGTCGGCGTTGGCCTCACGGAACCACTGGCGCTGCTGGAACTGCTGTTCCCAATCTGACTCTTTTCCTGCTGGCGCCCGATGTGGATGCGCCTTCCCTTTATCTTGTCTGCCTGAAATTGTTCCTGCACATTTAACATACAATCCCAATGTTATTCAAGTCATAACTTGCTACAACTAAGGTTGGGTTTAATTAGGTCACCCCACACTTAGTCTTTAGCCACAATCAAAACAATTCGACAAGACATTCATGATTTTCCTCATGCTTAACATTCAACCGACTTAGTGCATTCATATAAGTCGATGGAACAATTACTATGTACTAATCAGACTTCGTACAAAAAATATCGCCATCGATTCCATTACATCATCATAGCACTTAGCCAAATTTTTGTTCTCAACCACCTATGCAATTCACCAATTTCATTCTCCCGAAAATTGCTTGTCTACCTAGCATATTCAACATTAATCACAATATAATTCACTTCACCCAATGTGCACAACCCAATTTTTTCACATTTCAAACAAATTTAGTCTTCTTCCTATTCAATTTCCAACCCTAGCTACCAATTTCGCAAAAATTCAATAAAACATGCAATCACCGAGTTCATATACTCACAACGATACTATGAACATCAATCAATCATAACTTACATGAATTCAAGCTTAATTCTCACTTAGGGCAAGGTTCAATCACTACACATGTTCAAGAATCGAAAATTCAAGCAAAAATGAGGTAAAGTTCAAGAACATACCTTTAGTCCGATCAAATTGAAGAAAACTTGAAGAAAATTGATGCCTAGGTCAGTGTCACGTTGGGGGAGAAGGGAATTTAGGGTGTTGGTCGCGGAGGGAAGGGAAAATAAAGAAAGAAATGAGGGAAGGGGCTTTAAAGTGATATTTCGCGTGGGTTACCCGGCGACCAAGTGTGAGCCGACGCGAAATAACACTCAACGTGTCACGGAGAGTAACGCGGAGCACCCCCTCCATGACCCGGAGCCATCGCGCCAGTGTTCTGGATTTTTAAAAAATCTAAAACACTCTTCAACGCGTAACAGAGGGTAATGTGGAGCACCCCCTCCGTGATACGAAGCCATCGTGTAGGCTCACTGTAATATGCAAATTTTTATTTTTCTCACCTCAATTTTTGCCCCCCGTTCCACCTGAAAATCATTTCTCCACAAGAAATTGGTTAGAATTCATAGGTTTCAACGCAAAAATATTTTTTTTATTTTTTTGTTTTTCTCTTTCTTTTTTGTTTTTTTCCCAAATATTTCTACTCATCTATTACAACAATTTCACGGGTTGCCTCCCGTGCAGCGCCTGATTTACCGTCGCGACTCGACATCATTCATTGCTCAATCATCCTCTAGAGTGATGGACGTCTTCTCTCGAATAACGTCCTCACCCCAATAATGCTTACATCGCTGCCCATTTACTAAGATCGTGGCACTTCTATCTTCTTGACACAACTCCATTGCCCCGTACGGGGTCATTCTTACCACCTCAAACGGCCCTGACCATTTGGACCGCAATTTTCCTGGAAACAACCTCAATCCTAAATTGAATAGAAATACTTTCTGCCCAGGCTCAAAGATCCGATGCACCATATGCTTATCGTGCCACCTCTTTGTTTTCGCTTTGTAACACTTGGCACTTTCATAAGCATGCCAAAGAAACTCATCAAGTTCGCTGAGTTGCATCAACCTCTTCTTCCCTGCTAGCTCTAGATCCATGTTCAATTTCCTCACGGCCCAGAAAGCTCGGTGTTCTAGCTCCACAGGCAGATGACACGCCTTTCGATAGACCAATCTGTACGGAGAAGTCCCAATTGGTGTCTTGTACGCAGTTCTATAAACCCACAACGCATCGTCGAGTTTGCTTGACCAATCACTACGTTGTGCATTCACTGTCTTCTGTAGAATCTACTTTACTTCTTTGTTCGACACCTCCACTTGCCCACTAGTTTGGGGATGATATGCTGTTGCTACCTTGTGGCACACCCCATACTTAGCTAGCAAATTTTTGAAACTTGCATTTACAAAATGAGCCCCTCCATCACTGATAATGGCTCGGGGTGTCCCGAACCTGGTGAAAATGTGCTTTTTCACAAATTTTGTTACCACCTTGTTGTCATTCCTGGGGAAAACTATTGCTTCAACCCACTTTGATACATAATCAACGACTACCAAGATGTAACGATTACCAAATGACGGTGGGAACGGGCCCATGAAATCTATACCCCATACATCAAAGATCTCCACTTCTAATATCTGCTGCAGTGGCATCTCCTGCCTTCTACCGATTGTGCCTGTTCTTTGACATCTATCACACATTTTTACGTATGCCATAGAGTCTCCAAACAGTGTAGGCCAAAAGAAACCTGACTGTACCACCTTGTGCGCTGTCCGCTCGCCTCCGTGGTGCCCTCCATACAATGAAAAGTGACAACTCCTCAATACTTCTGCAATCTGGCTCTCCGGGATGCATCTTCTCATCACCTGATCCGGTGCCAGCTTAAACAAGTACGACTCATCCCAAATATAGTACCAGCAATCATGCCTCAACTTCTTTCTCTGCTGAGCCGTAGCCTCCGGTGGATAGACTCCACTCACTAGAAAATTCACAATGTCTGCATACCAAGGCATTTCAGCTTCCCTTATTGCCAAGAGCTCTCATCTGGGAACTCTTCTTTGATGCTGTCACCTTCTTTCACATGCAACCGGCTTTCCAATCGCGATAGGTGATCTGCCACTTGATTCTTGCTCCCCTTTCTGTCCTGAATCTCTAGGTCAAACTCTTGTAACCACAAGATCCATCTGATTAGCTTGGGCTTTGCATCCTTCTTGTTAAACACATACCGAATCGCTGCATGATCGGTATACACCACTACTCTAGAACCCACCAAATAAGACCTGAATTTATCAAACGCGAACACCAATGCTAGCATCTCCTTTTCAGTGACTGTATAATTGACTTGGGATGCGTTGAGTGTTTTGCTTGCATAATAAATGGAATGAAAAAATTCTATTCCTCCGCTGCCCTAATACAGCTCCTACAGCCACATCGCTTGCATCACACATTAATTCAAACGGTTGTTCCCAATCCGGAGAAATGACGATAGGTGCTTCTATCAACTTTTGTTTCAACTCCTCGAATGCTTTGACACAATCCTCATCAAACTCGAACTTCACCTCTTTTTCTAGAAACCTGCATATTGGTCTAGAAATTTTAGAGAAGTTCTTGATGAACCGTCTGTAGAACCCTGCATGTCTGAGAAAACTGCGAACACCCTTCACTGACACAGGTGGTGGTAGCTCTTTCAATAACTTCGATCTTTTCACGATCAACTTCCAACACCTTGCAAGACACTTTACGGCCAAGGACGATACCCTCCTTGACTAAAAAATGACATTTCTCCCAGTTGAGTACAAGGTTGGAGTCTTCACAACGAGCTAGCACCCTATCAAGATTCTTCAAACAAGAAGCAAACGAATTACTGAAAATAGAAAAATCATCCATAAATACCTCGACAAAATCTTCCACCATATCGTGGAAGATCACTATCACGCATCTCTGGAATGTGGCGGGTGCATTGCATAAACCAAATGGCATCTGCCTGAAAGCATATGTCCCATAAGGACATGTGAAAGTAGTCTTCTCCTGGTCCTCTGGTGCTATGGCTATTTGATTATAGCAAACAGTAATATTCTTTACCTGCCAATCTGTCCAATATCTGATCAATAAACGGGATAGGATAGTGATATTTCATTGTGGCCTCATTGAGCTTTCTGTAGTCCATGCAAATCCGCCAGCCTGTGACAGTGCGTGTAGGGATCAACTCATTTTTCTCATTGGTGACCACGGTTATCCCTCCTTTCTTTGGGACACACTGAATACGGCTGACCCATTCGCTATCTGAAATAGGATAGACCACACCTGCATCAAGCCACTTAATCACATCCTTCCTAACCACATCCTTCATCATCGGATTCAACCTCTGCTGATGTTGTACAGTTGGCTTTGCTCCTTCCTCCATGAAAATTCTGTGTGTGCAAAAAGCTGGATTGATATCCCGAATGTTTGATATTTTCCAGCCCATTGCTTTCTTCCTCCTCTTGAGAACCACCAATGCATCCTTTACCCGTGCCTCCATTAATTCTGTGGAGATGATGACTGGCAAGGTGTCATCTTCCCCCAGAAAGACATATTTCAAATGTGGAGGCAATGTTTTCAACTCCAGTTTTGGTGCTTCCTCAATAGATGGTTTTGGCAATGGTTCTAGGGACCTCATCAATGGCTGAAAGTCTTGCTTCCTAAGATACCATTTTGATTTATTTAGCATTTGCACCATCTCATAAGTATCTCTATCTCCGAAATGATCGGAGCTTATCAACGCTCTCTCCAATGGATCTCGAGAATCAACAATCTGAAGAATTTCTTCTTGGTTTAGCACATTGAATACTGAAAGCTCCTCATAGATGGCCGGAAGTTTCATGGCCTTATACACATAAAATACCTCCACTTTGTCATGCGCTCGCATGGTTAACTGCCCCGCAGGTACATCAATCAACGCTCTCCCGGTTTCCAAGAAAGGACGTCCCAAAATAAATGGGACTTCCGCATCCGGCTCAAAGTCTAAGACAATAAACTCCACTGGGATGATGAGGGAGCCCACTTGCACCAGCACGTCCTCCACAATGCCATCTGGTCTGGCCAAAGAACGAACTGCTAACTGCAAGATCACTGTAGTTGGTCTAGGACTGCCCAATCCCAACTTCTTGAACACCAATGTCGGCATCAAGTTTATGATCGCTCCCAAATCACATAATCTGCGAGCTCGAATACTTTGCCCAATTGTGATCTGAATTGTAAAGCTCCCAGGGTCCTTGAGCTTTGTTGGCAACCTGTTCTAAATCCGGGAAGTGCACTCCTCAGTAAGCACCACCGTAGCATACTCCGTCAATCTGCTTTTGTTGGCTATGATGTCCTTGATATACTTTGCATATTTCGGCACTCTGCAAAACATCAACCAAAGGTAAATTAATGTGTACCTATTTAAGCACCTCCATGAACTTTTTAAAACAAGCTTCCTCCTTGTGTTTCTTTAATCTTTGAGGGAACAGGGGTGGTGGCCTTTCTGCTTCAGTTGCCTTCTCCTTCCCCCTCTCATCATCATATTCCCTCTCTTTTTCTACTGCTCCTGATTGCTGAGGTGGTCTTTTTGGTTCCACCTCCTTGAGTTGTAAACCACTTCTTGTGGTCACTGCATTGACCTACTTGGGATTCGGGTCAGTGTCACTCGGTAGTCCTCCTCTAGGCCTGGTGTTTTGAGCTCAGCTAGTTGTCCAAACTGGTACTCCAACGCCTTTGTAGCTAACTGCTGGTTTTTCAAGTCTGCCGCTAATTTCACATAGTCAGCCTGTATTTGCGCTTGGTTAGCTATCATTGTTTTGACCATTTCCTTAATGCTGTTGGTTGGTGGAGAAGGTGCATTGTTTCCTCTGTACTGAGACTGATAATTCTGATGCCCCCTTGATTTCTCTGCATACCCTGATTCGAACTCTGCCCTTGATGGCTGTTACTACCCCAAGAGAAATTCGGATGATTCCTCCAATTTGAGTTGTAATTGTTGCCATACTGTTGGTTATTATTCCTTTGGACGTTCCCAACAAAGTTCACAGAATCTGGATTTGCACCATAACACTCAGTTGAGTGTTCATTACTCCCGCATACTTCACACCAAACCTGTTGCACTACATTGATTGGGGCTTGCGCTTGATTCAAGCTCATACTGTTGAAGTGGGTGTTGAGTTGATTTTGCAATGCAGCTATCTGTGCAGCGATAGCTGTAAAACCATCCACCTCAAAGACTCCTGCCGCTTTCCTTGTTCCTCCTCTTGAAGAGTCCGCATTCCACTCTAGATTTCCCTGTGAAATACGATTTAACAAAGTATAAAGCTCCTCATAAGTCTTTTCTAATGCCTGTCCCCCAGCTGCTGAGTCTAGCAAAATTTTTTTATGTGGCTCCAAACCCTCTATGAAAGTATGCACCAACACATCATTGGTTTGGTGATGGTAAGTATGCACCAACACATCATTGGACTGGTGATGGTGAGGACAATCCCTTAACATCGATTTGAATCTTTCCCAAGCTTGATACAGATTCTCACCCTCTCTTGTTTTAAAACTTAGAATTTGACTTCTAAGTCTTGCTGTTTTCCCAGATGGAAAGAATTGTATAAAAAATTTTCTTGCAAGATCATCCCAAGTGGTAATAGCGTTAGGTGGTTCAGCTTTCAACCACCTCTTTGCTTCCCCCAATAATGAAAATGGGAATAATGTAAGCCTTACGTAGTCGGATGATACTCCAGCGGGAACGTAAGTATCACTTATCTCCAAAAAGTTTTGGAGATGTTGTTGTGGATCTTCATGAGGGAGACCTGTGAATTGCCCGTTGGTGTGCAACAATTGCACCATGTTCTGTTTAAGCTCAAACCTCCCTCCAGGCTCTGGTCTACGAATACTAGATGTAACATTGTTAGCATGTGGGATTGCCACTTCGCGATCCGGCCTTGCTACCATTTCCTCGGGCACTAAAACTGCCCTCACAAGTGGTGGGTTCTGTTGTTGCTCCAGAATTGCCTGTCTTAGCAAATGTAGCTTCTTCTCTTGAGATTACCTTATTTGATGATGAAATTGTATTTTCGGCTCTATATATGAATCCACCAACTCCTTGTCTCTTGCCTGTGTTCAAAAGAATTCAATATCTGCAAGAGAAAGGCTAAGATCAAGTTGTCAGTACTTATATAGAATTTGTAAACTAACACTAAGAAAATAAATTTACCAATTGCCAGTCCCCGACAACGACGCCAAAAACTTGTTCGGCTTGTGGTGACTACACGCAAGTGCACGTGGTCGAACAAGTAGTAAAGTGGCTTAAGTAAAGACAAGTATCGATCCCACAGGGACTGAGCTACGGTACTAATTAACTTAAGTGTTAATGAACTATATCTTTAAGAATGCAGACAACCAAATAAATAATATTTTGAGAGTTTGAGTTTACTAATTAATAAGAATCTAAGGCAAAATTAAAAAGTGAGTCTGAACAATAGTAATGAGCAAGCTGAGGTTAAAAAGAACATGCAGGGAATTAATTTATCAATACAATTCAGTTAATCTTTCCTTTGGTTGCTAGTCAAGAATTATTGCCTATGGATTGTAACTTTCGACTCCTATCCAACTTAAGAATCATGAGCCTTAATCTACATTTCTGTGATAAAAGAATTTCATGTTCTAGCCATACATTCCCGATTCCTTAATTGACTAATAAGACTTTCAGAAATATTTCTATTCTGAATGTAAATCAATTCCCAATTTTCCAAACTAAGAAGAGATCATATCCTACCAATTCACATCTTTCTAATTTCTTTCCTTTTCAAATCAAAATTGGATTTTTTAGATATACATTAACATTGGGCAAACATTAATGCAGTAAGAACAAGAATTGATAGAACAACCATTGAAGAAAAGATGAAAACTGAAATGATCAACAATTACATTCCACTACAATTGTTCTTAACCTCAGCAAGAAGTGAATTTAGCCACTCATTTGTGGATTAAACATCATCAAATAAGTAGAAATCATACAAACAATTGAGATAAAAGAGAAAGAGATAGAGAATAACCCTAGAATTTTCGTCCCCTCAACTGCCCGTAACCCACGTTCTTGCTCAACCAAGCCAGACGTTTCCTAGGTCTAGCCTGTTATTACTGATGGTTTATAGAGTTTTCTTCTATTACATCTCCTCTAACTAAGCTAACTCAGAAAAAGGTGAAGTTTCAGTGGTCAGATGCATGTGACAAGAGTTTCCAAGAGCTGAACACTCGACTCACTACAACTCTTGTTTTGACCTTACCAGAAGGAACAAATGGGTCCGTAGTCTATTGTGATGCTTCTCGAGTTGGCCTCGGTTGCGTTCTGATGCAATGGGGGTAAGGTGATAGCTTATGCCTCCAGAAAGCTCAAATTTCATGGGAAGAACTATCCGACTCATGATCTTGAATTGGTGACAGTGGTGTTTGCTTTAAAATTATGGAGACATTACCTTTATGGGGTTCACATGGATGTTTTCACCGACCACAAGAGCCTTTAGTACGTGTTCTTTTAGAAGGATTTGAACGTTCATCAGAGAATGTGGTTAGAGTTATTAAAGGATTATGACATGAGTGTGCTGTACCACCCGGGAAAGGCAAATGTGGTGGCAGATGCCTTAAGAAGGATGTCCATGGGGAGCGTTGCTCATGTTGAAAAGGGCAGAAAAGAGCTAGGAAAGGATATTCACAAGTTAGCTCGGTTAGGAGTGCAGTTGGTGGAATTAGTTGAGGGCGGAGTAGTAATGCAGAGTGGGTCAGAATCCTCATTAGTTGTTGAGATCAAGTCAAAGCAGGATGAAGATCACATACATCTTAAGCTGAAAGAAGCAGTTCTAAGAAAGGAAGTGGAGGCTTTCTCCAAAAAGGGAGATGGTGTGCTTCATTACCATGGCAGACTATGTGTTCCGGATGTAGATGACTTGAGAGAGTGAATACTGGCAGAAGCACACAACACCAGATATTCTATCCCCCCAGGTGCCACTAAGATGTACTGTGACCTATGGGAAATCTATTGGTAGAACTGCATGTAGGGGGACATTGCAGAATTTGTGGCTAAGTGCCCAAACTGCCAGCAGGTTAAAGTTGAACACCAGAGACCTGGGGGTATGGCTCAGGATATCAGCATACCCACATGGAAGTGGGAAGAAGTTAATATGGACTTGATTGCAGGTCTACCTCGTACTCATCGGCAACATGATTCCATTTGGGTGATTGTAGATCGGATGACTAAGTCAACTCATTTCCTCCTAGTTAAAACTACAGACTCAACTGAGAATTATGCTAGGCTGTACATTCGGGAATTTGTTAGACTGTATGGGGTTCCCTTATCCATTATTTTAGATAGAGGTACCCAGTTCACCTCACATTTTTTGAAGTCATTTCAGAAAGGACTCGGTACTCAAGTCAAGCTCAGCACAGCTTTTCACTCTCAGATAGATGGACAAGTCGAGAGGACTATTCAAACCTTAGAAGATATGTTGAGAGCTTGTTTGATCGACTTCAATGGCAGTTGGGATGATCACCTACCTCTCATCATGTTTGCATACAACAATAGCTACCACTCCAGTATTAAGATGACCCCGTTCGAGGCATTATATGGTAGAAGGTGTAGGTCTCCTATAGGGTGGTTTGAGGTTGGCGAAGCCACTTTAATAGGTCCAGACTCAGTTCATGAGGCTATGCAGAAAGTGCAACTTATCAGAGAATGATTGAAAATAGTTCAGAGTCGACAAAAATCATATGCTGATGTGAGGAGAAGAGAGTTAGAATTTGCCGTAGATGATTGGGTTTATCTGAAAATTTCACCCATGAAAGGTGTGATGGGGTTTGGAAAGAAGGGAAAACTCAATCCGAGGTATGTAGAACCCTACAAGATTTTGAGGCGGATTGGCAATGTGGCTTATGAGTTAGAATTACCTTCGGATATAGCATCAGTGCACCCAGTATTCCATATGTCACTGCTGAAGAAGTGCACCAGTGATCCGACCTCAGTTGTGCCACTAGACAGTGTGGGAGTGAAGGATAGTCTTTCTTCTGAAGAAGTCCCAGTTCAGATCCTAGGTTGTCAGGTTCGTAAGCTGAGAAATAAGGAAGTTGTTTCAGTAAAAATCTTGTGGAGGAACCAGCTATTTGAGGGGGCCACATGGGAAGTAGAAGCATACATGATGGCTAAATATCCCTATTTATTCCCTCCCAGTTCAATTTCAACATCAGGTATTAAATTCCTCATCAATACTCTATTCAATTCCATACTCATTAGCTCTATTCATGTTTTCAGTGTGCACAATAGTTTACTCAACTCAGTTAGTATGACTAAATCAATTCAGAGTCAGTCACTCCTTTAGAAATTAGTTTATAGCTTCAGATTGGGAATTGCAGCTCTTTTCCTAGTTTTCCAACAATCTTAGCCTTCATTCGAGGACGAATGATCCCAAGGGGGAGATATTGAAACACCACAAAACTTTCCTAAACTCAGACATAGCATGATAAAATAGAAAGAACCAGAAAATTTTTGTCTCAAAATGATCGAGCCATTGAGTCATTGTCAGTAGTAATGACTCGTTGTCTGAGTTGTTGTCAGCCTGCCGGTTACCTTTTGGAAACCAACGAGACATGGAATGACCCTTTGTAAGGAGAAATGAGTCATCCTATCACTCGTGGTATTCCTAGCTCAGAAACCTTCCCATATTTTTCCAGAACCAACGAGCCACCCAACCAATCGTCGTTAGCTTCGATGACTCATCGTGGAAAGTCGTTGGTTGGTTTCCAAAAAGGGTTGAAATGTTTCCCAGAAGCAATGAATGGGACTAACGACTCTTGGTTCCTTGTAATGAGTTGTTGTTGCCACCCGCCGCCAAAACCAGCAACCTTTCATGGTCAAGACAATGTTGACGATGATAAGTTACAATGACCCATTGGTTCAACCAACGAGTCTTTGGGTCGTTTATTGGTAGTGGTTCCATATTTTTGTTCCAACTCCTTCAGTGGCCACGAGAGGAACCAACAACCCATTGGTTCATCCAACAAGTCGTTGTCCCTTCCCGTTGCTAATTTCTAGTGAGCCTAGATTTCAGTCCTAGGACCAGTGACTAGTCCCAATGAGTCGTGGTATCAACCAACGACTCATTGTGTGACCTATTTGATCTCGACGGTAGTTTTTCCAGACTTTATTTTAGGGGTATTTTTGTAACTTCCCACCTTTTTAATCCCTAAACTATGTCGTTTTGGGCACATTTAGGAGGGAATTAAAGAGATTGATTAACGTATCCCTCTCATTCTTTATCTCAACTCTCAGACTCAGTGCGAAGAAGTTCCAAACATGCATCTCAGAGCTAAGCTAGGGCTTTTAATTTTCTTTCATATTTCTTTAGGCTTCTCTCAAGGATTGTACTCCAGGTATGTGAAAATTCAACAAGGGAATTTCCCTTCCCTTGTTCCCCAAAATCCTTCTGAAATTTCTTATCAGTTCTATCCCTGAATATTTGAGTTAGGGTAAATTTGTAACCAAATTCTAATTAATTCTTGTGGATTGTTGCTCATACGAATTCTTGCTATGTTTCCTCTACGTAGTGATCATGTTGCTATGTTCTTCATGTGAAATGGTTTTAGCCCTAATTCTATAAATGCAACAAATTGGGTCTTGCATAGTTGACTAGATGCTATTGTTGCTTGACTCTGTTAGTTCTTGAATTTCCATATAATTACCATCATGTGAGTTCAAAGTCAGTTGGCATGTTAGTTCAACCTCAATTAGAAATTAGCCTTTTCAGTATCTCTCAGTAGGTTAGCTGATCTGTTTGACAATAGTCAAATCTTGAGGTGTTTAGTTCAGTAACATTCCCTAGTTTCTGTTATTAGTTAGTTCTCTAGACGGTTATGACGCTTCCAGATTAGCATATCTAACCAGTCTTAGAACCATCAATATTAGGTATCAGTTAGTTCTCTAGAAGAGTACGACGCTTCCAGATAAGCAGCTCTGACCAGTCTTAGAATACCACTTTTCAGTTATCTGGTCCTACAGCCTTTAGGTTACTTCTAGATAAGTATTTCTAACTTAGTCTAGGATCCCAACTTTATCCTATCAGCTTAGTGGGAAAGTTAGGACTATCCAGTAGGAGTAGTACTTAGCACCGAGCGGATTGGGATTCTAGCGCACCCATGTTCCCAAAACTACGTTTCCGCCGTAGGTTATTAGCCCAGATAGGCCCTAGGCCCAGTGGGCTTTCTCCAATGGGTGTATACATCAGACTCCACGTCTAGCTCACGTGGTTATATGTCAGTTATAGACTCTCCCACTCGTCAGAACGATTCAGTTTAGCTCAGTTAAGTCGCTCAGTCCGGGGACATGTTCATGACCATCAATTAGGGTCTATTTTGACCTCATCACAACATTAGCTCAGCTTCTATCAATATGCAGTATTAGTTGGTCATTTCATATTATTTCAGTTCAGTTGCTTATTACCCATGTTTATTGTATATGTCACTTACTCAGTACATTCAAAGTACTGATGCATACTTTCTATGCTGTATTGTATTATGATACAGGCGCAGGTTCTTAGTCTCAACATCGTCAGTAGTTCCCTCCGATGCTTTTAGCAACAACGTTAATTGGTGGGTCCTCATCTTCCGAGGATGATGTTTGCTTTTCAGTTAGTTCTTATTTGGTCAGATTTTAGAGTTAGGTGGTGGCTTGTCCCAGCAACTCATCAGTTGGTTGTTGGATTTCAGACACAGTTTATCAGTATCCTTTTCAGTTATGTTTACTCTTTTCAAAACAGTTTTAATTGGATAATTATTTTTACACAGTTTTTTCTTATGCTTGCTTAGTTACCAATGTGATGATAGACCATGGGTTCGCTTGGGGTCACTTGTGGCTCCAAGTAGTGTGTCCCGTCTAGGGTGTAGACTCGGGTTGTGACACAAGTAAACACCAATTAATCAACATCATTAATCAAGCACTACCGGACCCTTTCTTGGCTGTGCATAGTTAGAGAAGCTCCATCCATCCAAGAGAACCAATCGCGATCCCAAGAAGGCTCAGACATGTCGAACCACTCTCGAACCATGTATCTACTCGACACCACGTAGTACATCATTTTTCAATCTCATAGGTTATTTCACTCCTTAGGCTCAACCCGTCGGCCGTAAACACTCTCGTGCATCGGGTATACACAAGACACAAGGCCACAAACACAACATACACACAATCACAACATTCACAATCAATAACTATAAATAATACATGCTCAAACAGCCCATAACCGGCTCTCGCACCCACCAACCAATTATCACAACATAGTACTAGTCTTTCATGTCTAGCCATCTACCAACGAGCCACTAACCAAGCTAAGAATTACCAACCTAAATAGTCTATCCCCAAGAATTAAAAGTAGCCCACACGTCACTCTACTTACCACTAACGACAAGGGACATGGCCAAGCCAACCCAAGTGTCACCACAGCCGCAAATGTGCTATCGACACTGCCGATACGGCCGCTAACTCAAATAATATGAAAGATCACCACAACCATTGACCTACCTCTTTATCAAACCATCAACCACATATAATAGTAACACCTATATCTATTTATTTCTAGCTGCAAAATTTCCTACAAAACAAGCTATAGAAGCAACATTATTCTATATCCGACACCAACTAACGCCCTACGGACATACGACAACCAACCAAACTATTGATTGAATTCACGACCTCAATGGATGATTGAAATACCATAGCCCAACAGAACCCAAACATAAATATACAAGAGCTAAACAACAACTAACAAAAAAGAAAATTCACACAATATAACAAGAATATGATTAGAATGGAAATCATGCCGAAATAGAGAGGTGGAAGACTTAACATATCTTCGATTCCGGTAAAACTCAAACCAATCCAGCTCAAGCTAATACCATTAAGAATTTACTGCCTCAAAATACTCCACTTAACACCAAAAATATAGCTCTAAGAACACAACATGAAAATGGCACCAAACAAAGCTTATTTAGCAAAATTCTTATGGATTTGGTGTGTAACAGCCCGAAAATCTCTAAGATCAGACCCGAGGGTTGAAATAGAGATATTAGAAAATTTGCACCTAATCACAAAATGAGTGATCGAGTGACTCTCATACGACCCATTGGGTCATTTAGTGACCCGTTAAGTGTGCATGAGAGGGTAAAATGTTACTTCCCGGAAGTTATAACAGATGAGGAGACGACTCTTTAAGACTCCCCATGAGTCGTGGGTTGACTCGTTAAGAGTGTAGTGGAAGGGAAAATGTTAAAGTTCTAGGAGATAGAGACTCGAGGGACGAGCCTTGGTGCCACTTCATGACTCGTCGAGTGGGTAGTCATCTGGGAAGGAGGGAAGAATTGGAAACTTCTAGTGGTGGCAACGAGGGAATACCATGAGTCGTCCAGTGACCTCACGACTCGTTAGGTCACTCCTGGTGACTAGCAGTGTCCTATTTTCTGTCGAATTATTAAGGGCGTTTTCATAATTTTTAAGCTCCTAACTCCTAAACTATGTCATTTTAAGCTTGAAAAAGAGTGCTTTAAGGGGAATATTCACCCTAGAACTCTCATTTCTACTCCTAACACTTTAATTTGAAGATCAAAATTTCCCAAGGCTCATAAGAATAAGCTAGGGTTATTCACTCTCATCTTCTCAAATTCTCTTTAGATCTCAATCTAAGTCAAGGAATCAGTGAACCAAGGTATGTGGGGATTATCAATGAGGGGTTCTTCCACCCTCATGCCCCTTCTTCAATAAAAATCATGATCTCCTATTCCCCATGACCTGAATTCGAATCTCTAGGACTAGCGTGGGTATTGTTAAATTCCTCTATGATTCATCAATGGGGTTTGCTATTTTGATCCAATGATTCTATGATAAGGGTTTTATATTCCTATTAAGCCTTCTATGAAATTTCAAGTCCTAAACTATAAGTATGATTATGAACTTCTAGAGTTAAATTCCTTTCTAATGAAATCCCATGATTTTCTTATGATATCAACTCTCAAGTTTGAGTTATGTATTATGATCATGATGTATGATTTTTACAAGAACCCTTCATGAATTTGAGAATTTCAAGTATGATGACTTTCTCAAGTATGCATAACTTTTGTAAGTATCATGTTTATGTTCATGGCCGACTCACGGGCCTCTTTCATGGCTAGTTCACGTATTTTCAAGCATGTTCATATATATTATGATTTTAATTAGCCCATGTACTTCAAGTATGTTTTATGATTACAATATGAACCATGTGCATGTTTTTGAGAGTAGTATCTAGTATCGAGTAAGTCGAGGATTTCGAGAACCCAGCCTTAGAACTACGTGCCAATGTAAGATATATTCATATTTAACCCTACGGGGTCTCATAGTGATATCACGCCATGTTATCATCCCTTGCCTTGGCAAGCTTGGGGAGGCTCTACCCACTTGAGCAAGATAGTTCGAGCATCATGTAAGCTCTATCATGATGGTGTCAATTATGATTAATCCTTCCATTGTTCCTTATGATTTATGTATGTTTACGATTACAATAATATGGCTCAAGTTATGTTTTATAAGATTTATCTTATGAACATATTTATGTCTATCTTATGAAAGGTTTTGAAAGCCTTGAAACCCTCATGTTTAAATTATGGTTATTACTTCATGTTGAATCATCCCACTCTGGTGAACTCTTAATGCATTTTATTAGCTTGTTTTACGTACCTCGCATTCTCAGTACATTCAAAGTACTGACCGCATAGTCTATGCTATATCATTTCATGATATGGGTTCGGGTGATCAGACTCAGCTGTGCTATTAGCCCTGCTCCCATATCAGTCCAATACAGTCCCTGTTTGATGAGTCCTCATCTTTCGCGGACATTCTTTTAGTTATGTTGTTATGTCATTTCACTTTCAGACTTAGTGGACTAGTTGGGGGAGCTGTCTCATCAGTCCATCTATCACTAGATGCTCTTCAAACAAACATGTATTGGTTGACTTAGCTATTGTTATGCATTACTATTGCTTTCTATGTTATGTTTTATAGACTTCCGTGTATTCATTCTTTAGTTTTGAGTTTTTTGCTTTAGTCTATGCTCTTGAATTGCTTGGCATATGCCATGGGTTAGGTTGGAGTCATTCGTGGCTCTAGGTCCCGTGTCTCGGTCTGGGGTCCATGCTTGGGACATGACATGACGGTAAAAAAATAAAAAATGACCATTACTAGTATCAACAGCCACTTAACTAACTTAAACATACTAAGAATCAGTAAGGAAAAATAACTTACGAATCACTCACCACAGATAGTGCAACACCCCATAAGTTCCTAAGACCAAACACAATATTTATGTTTGATCAAGCAGAGAAAACTGAGAAATATATCAGTACGATTCACAGTATGGTTTGTACATCCTTGGTACGAGTTGTACCAGGACCCATACTATGAGATCCAGAGGATTCAATAGATAAGAATGGAGGAACTATGATTGGCTGTCACGAGTCATACAAGGTCACTATGGGTCGTACCTATGGTCCATAGTAGGGGATTCAAAGAGTCGTCAGGGAGTGGCTACGAAATTACGATAAAATCCCATGACTCATGCCAGGATGGTACGGGTCATACTGAAGGGTTGTAGGAAATAGGTCCAAAGAATGACCGATGTGGCTTGGGAGGTACAAGCAACATGTAATGAATCGTAGGATGATGGTATGATTCGTACCATCTGTTTGTGAGTTGAGATATTGTAACACCTCAGACTTTCGGGCTAAGTTTGAAATTGTTCTAGGTATGTGGATAGACAAAACCTAGTGAATTTTATTAAACAAGGTGTTAATATATATTATGAAGTGTGAGAAGTGAATTTGATGAAAATTAAGGTCATAAGGAACCTCTAGCACAAAGTCAAATTGAGAGCCTTCTTATCGATCTAGTTTTCACTTAAGTTATTACAGCGGTCAACTTTAAATAACCATAACTTCCATTTTACAAAGTTTTTTGGGTGATTCAACATATCAAATTTAAGACCTTCGAGTCTTCATTTTAACACATTCAACCTTATATCAATCGGAGTTCGGAGTAAAACGTTATGACTAGTTTAGTGAAGCAATGTCAGGTTTGAGGGATAGGACTAGCCTAGTCACCACGAATCATGGTATGACTCATGGTATGTAGGTATGGATCATACCAATCACCCATAGAATGAGTTTCAGAAAGCTGTTAAGCCACCCAGAAGCCATGAATTTGCACACCATGACCTATGGTATGTCACCATGAGTCCTGGTAGGACCCGTGATGACTGGCAGACAGATTTTTAAGTGCAATTCTTTAGGGGTATTTTAGTAATTTTATATGCTTTTAACTCCTAAATGACATTGCTTTAGCTTCCTAAGGTTCAGATTAAAGGGTTTAACCTATCCTAAATCCTCATTCTCTTCAACATCTGTAGATTTAATTTTCTTCTCAAGAAGAAACTAGGGTTCATCACCTCCAACTTCCCAAATCCTCTTGGGTCTTCAAGCCAAGTTAAGGAATCAATTACCCAGGTATGTAGGGTTATTAATGAGGGAATTCTTCCACCCTCATGCCCTTTTTGATTTAATTTCATGACCTCTACTCTTCAAGTTTCAAATTGGAAATTTTTAGGGTTAGACCTAAATTGAATGAAACTCCATGATTCTCTTATGATTTCAAGTTCCTTATGATTCAAGACATGTTTTATGATTATAATTTATGTCTTCTACAAGAATTTCTCATGAATCCATGTTTTCAAGTCTACGATGATTTCACCCAACTATGTATGATTTTTATGAGTTTTAAGCTTATAAATCTATAAATTCAAGTTATAACTACATATTCAAGCATGATTATGATTTCATGATTTATATCAGCCCATGTAATATCAAGCATGTTTCATGATGATTTTTACGAGTCATGTGCATGTTTTTTTGGGTACTGTCTAGCATCGAGTAGATTGGGAGTTCTGTAAACCCGGGTCTCATAACCATCATACGTGTATATTAATGTTCAATTCCTATGGGGATTCATGAGTGATATCATGCCTTAATTGTTCCTTGCCGTGGCAAGCTTGCAACGACTCTGCCAACTTGAGAGAGATAGTTAGGCATTATGTAAGCTCACTCATAATGGTGTTGGTTATGATGAGTCTCCCATTGTTCCTCATGATTTATGATACTATTATTAATGATTTACGATATCATGTTTTACTATATATTTTATGCATTGAATAGTTATGAATTTTTACTTATGATTTCAAAATGGAAACTTTGTGAACTTCTATTTGAAAACCTTGGGTCTCTATATTTAAGTTTATGATGAATGACTTATGTTTTACGATTATGATGCGATGATGATTTAAAGCATGTAGTCCTTACGCTCATGTTTTGGCGTGTTTTAATTTCACGATTTTAGACTACCGCATTACTAGCATGTTTTACTCAACCTACATACTCAGTACATTCCAAGTACTTATAACATACTTTCATGCTATATTATTTCATGATATAGGTTCAGGTTACCATCTCCAGCCTCATTACTAATTGTTCTCTCTTAGTCTCATCCACCGCTAGTAAGTCCTCATCTCTCGAGGATGGTGTTATGCTTGTTTATTTCAGTATTACTTCAGTTTCAGACTTTGGAGTTAGTTGGGAACTTGTCCAGCAACTCATCAGATTAATAAAGGCTTTCAGGCAATGTAGTAAAGATCAGCTTATGTTTCCATTTTTTAATAGTCATGTTATGGTTAGCCTCCACTTAGTTATGCTTAAATTATTATGGTTATATTAGAATCACGCCATGCCATAGATTAGCTTGGAGATATTTGTGGTTCTAGGTTCCATGTAGCGATCGGGGGTCTAAGCTCGGGTTGTGATGAACTTGGTATCAGAGCATTAGGTTTAGAGTGTGTGTCTGAAAGTGCATTAAGTAGAGTCTTTTTCATGAGCGTGAAGTGCGCCATACTTATGAGGAAGAGGCTACGAAACATTTTAGAAAACTTCCTTTCTTTCATGTTCTATATCCTGCGATAAAGTCCAACTCTCTTACTCTTCTAACTCGTGCTATATGCATTCGTAGAGAATACCCCACTGAGGAGCCAGCGAAAGAGGAATTAGTGACGGGAATTAGCTAGCCCCACCAACTCCAGTAGGCCACCTTAGCAGGAAAAATTACGGATGTGGAGCCCCAGGCTACCTTTAGAGTGTTGGTACAGGCCATGACCACTCAGCTTAACTAGTAAGTAGTCGCACCTGCGAACACTATCAGAGAGATGACAGATACTAGGGTTTGAGACTTCACTAAAAAGAGTCAGCCTAGGATTCACGATAAGAATATGGGTGGGAGGTTTAAGGAAAAAGAAAGAGAGAACAAGAGATCTATAACTGGCAACTTTGAGTTTTCCCAGTGAGAGTCAGGTGGTGGTAATCACTCACAACTCCAACAATGATCATTGGCTCCAACACCTCTATCAGTCAGTGTCCCACTACTTGGATCAAAAGGGGAGCGAAAGGGCAGAGCATCCGACTCAAAGATTCAGGGTAGCAGGACTACGGTGAGGGAGATTACATATCCATCTTGCAAAGGATGGGGGAAGAACCACTTAGGAAAGTTCTTGGTGGGTTTATATGCTTGTTTCTGGTGTGGCAAGACCGATTATAAATGTAGAGAATGCCCATCAGCCAAACAGGGTGACTTAACACTCAAATTACACCCTTGAAGAAGTATAATGCGGACGTTATCAATAAAGAACCCAACTAAGGTTGGGGTTGATCCCACAGGGAATATGGTCAGGATGTAGAATAACGCTAATATTTATGATTTTAATTTAGTTATTTCCTAACGGGGGTTTTAAAAAATAATCAAATAAGAATATGGTCAATTGGTGTTGTGATCAAGTTTATTTAATTAACTAGGGAAGTGTTCCCCATGGATTCATAATAACTTCGGATTATTACACTAGTGATCTATCCCAATACTCAGCCTGCAAAACTTACAAATTAGGTTTATCCAAATGACTGATTTTTCCCTCTTGGATGACTATACTCAATTACCAGATTAGGTCTCTTGAGTGATTTCACCTTAACCTTTATCACTTATTCCAAATTAACTATCCTGCGAATGCAACTAAAGTTATTCAATGAAACTAAAGTTCAAGGTTTTGTTGTTCTTCTCTTTTTCTAATCTCTACTTGTCTAGTATCAAGCAACTAGAGAATACGAACAAGTCCTAACGTTGTACACCATTAAGAAACATTTATGATGAAGAGATGAGCAATACAAGCATACGTATTGGTTTAGAATCACTTTATGTGTACCCTGGTTAGTTATTCCACCATGGTTCCCACAACCCTAGTTGTGGAGATTTTAGCTATTCATGATTGCAAGAAAAGAATTAGATTCCATGGAAGAAAACATAATTAACAACTTAGAATGATGATGGAAGAAAAACCCAATTGATAATTGACAATCAAAACTATTCAAAAATCAAGAACAATGATAGGATCTTCAAGCAATTTGTGTATTTGATCTCCAAGTAGTGTTTGATGTGTTGTGAGATTATAGAACTTTCGATGCTCAAAACTAAGAAAATAGCATGGACTTAGGTATATTTATGTGGATATAAGACACTTTTCCTTTGGTTACAAGATAAAATGGTGTTGGAGCAAAAATGTGCAAAAGATAGCATGAAAGTGTACAAAATAGGCTTAACTCACAATTCACAGTATGAGCCGTAGGAAGGTTCTACAAGTCGTACTGCTGGTCGTGAGAAGTTTAAGAAGGCTGAAGATGAAGAGGTGCATCATACGATTCTCAGTACGAGTCTTACAAAGCTTGTACGGGTCATGGTGAAGAAGTCATGAAAAAATTCAGAAGATTTGCACAAGAGACTGACTCCTACTACGGATAGACAGTACGAGTCGTGGAATAAAGGTATGAGTCATACCATAGCACTCGTGAAGAACTTCAGAAAAATTGCGAAGTCTTAGAGTCAAGCCACGGAAGCATAGTATGAGTCATAGGAAAAATGTACGAGTCATACCTGGATCCAACACTTAGCCAAATTTCAGCCAGCCAACTGACATACGAGAAGTAGGTACGATCCCTAACTACCTGCTACGAATCATAGGATGGGTCGTGCTGCAGGCGGCTTTAGTTATGGAAATACACCCTGCTAGTCTAGGAGAAGGATTTTTATGTCTGTATAAATATGTTTTATGTTTTATTTTCATAGAGAGAGGAAATTAGGGGTGATTAGGATTGATTAGCAACGAAATTGAGGAGATTTAGATGTGAGAATTGAGTTGTTCAACTTGTGATCAACATTTTCTTGATCTTCATATTGTTCTTGAGGATTTTGATGATTAATACAAAGAAGTTTTTCTCTCATCCATAATTGTAAGTATTGATGTATGTATTTAAACATGAATGCAAATCACAATCTTGAAACTATGAGAGGCTAAAACCTCCATATCTAGGGTTGTGGGAACCATGGTGGATTAACAAGCTAGGGTTATATAAAAGTGATTCAAAATCGATGCAAAACACTTGTATTGTATTCTTTTCATGCATAAACATTTCTTAACTATGTACAACGTTAGGACATGCCCAAATTCTTTACTTGCTTGAGCCTAGAGAGGTAGAGATTAGGAAAAGAGAACTATAACAATGCCTTGATCTTGATGATCATTGTATTGACTTGAGTTGTGGTCAGAGGATAGTTAAATTTGGGACATAATGATAACGATTAATTTGCAATCGCTCATGAGACCTGGTATGGTGATTGAGTATAGTCATTCAATAGGGTCTGGTCAGTCGTTTGAATAAACCTAATTTATCAATTTTACAAATAAGTATTGGTGATGATCACGTATGTATACCCAAAGCAGTTATGAACCCATGGGGAACACAAAACCCCAGTTATCTTTCATTCTTGATTTCAACCATAATTTTAATTGTGTTTTTAATTATTGTTTTCTTTAGAACCCCCAATTTGGAGTAACTACCTAACAAGTTCACTTACCGGCTTTAGTCTTGCTCTTCTCAATTCCCTGTGGGTTCGACCCCAACCTCTTTGTTGGGTTCTTTATTGACAATATCTGCTTCATACTTCAATAGGAGGTATGGTTTGAGAGTTATCAAAAAGTGGCGCCGTTGCCAGGGAATACGGTTAAGAGTAGATTATCTGCTTGTATTTGACTTTTTGGTAGTTATGTTCCTTTTTACGCTTTTCTTTGTTTTTCTTTTGTGACACTCTCAGGATACATCAATGGAACAATTGATCTTGGGCAAATTTATATGCCCAAGTGATACTCAAAAGTACCACTTTAGCCTTGTTTATCTACCAATGTGTATACATTTTCATGTAATTGGTAATAAAATGTGAATCTATACTAACCAACATGATTAGCATTGTTTTGCAGGTAAAATGTGATTTTGGGAAGCTTAAATGCATGTTGGATGATATCGGGGTTGGACTTGGATGCGAGCAAGGAACAAGGCATTGGACAGCATGAAATAAAGAGGCTCCGCGATGGAGCCATGTCACGCTGCCATCGCGAAGGCCTTCTGCCTGGACAGGGAAATTACGCCCAAATTCCAGGAGGGTCCGCGTTCGTAGCCTGGCACGGTGGCTTGGCTCCGCGTTGCATGCCGTGCCACGTTGAGCTTTAATTCCTGGACCCCTAGTTCCAGTGAGGGTCCGCGTCTGTAGCGTGTCACGGAGGCAGTGCTCCGCGATGCACTCCGTGACACATTGCTCGTTATTCCGGTAGAAATTCCCAGCAGTATAAATAGAACACTTAGGTTCATTTCTCAATATTCTGATTTGGTGGAGCAAGGACGTGGGTTACAGGCAGTTGAGGGACGAAAATATCAGGGTTTTTTCTCTCTTTCTTTCTTCTTTAATTCAATTGCTTGTATGATTAACACTCATTTTAAGATGTTTAATCCACAAATGAGTGGCTAATTCCTCTCCTTGCTGAGGTTATGAACAATTATGATGAAATTTGATCATTGATTCTTTGGTTTTTCATCTTTTCTTCCATGTTGTTCTATTAATTCTTGTTCTTACTGCATTAATGTGTGGTCTACGTTAATGTACATCTAAAAAGTCCGGTTTCACTCGAGAGAGCAAGAAACTGGAAAGTTGTGAATTAATAGGACATGTTCTTTACTTGGTTTGGGAAAATTGAGTCTTGATTTGCTTTCAGGATAGAAATATACCTGAAAGTCGTATTAGTCAATTTAGGAACCAGAATTGTATGGCTAGAACATGAATTGCATTTAATCACAGAAATGTAGGTGGATGGTTCATGATTCTTAAGTGAGGTTAAATACGAGAGTTTTAATCTCTTGGCAATAGTTCTTGGCTAGCAACTGGAGGAAAAGATCAACCAAATTATGATGATAAATAATTTCATTACATGTTCGTTTAACATCAGCATGCTCTCATTCATAGTTCAGATTCAAAGTAGATAATTGTTTTTAGCTTTAGTATAAAAATTATAAAACAAACTATCAAACTTTTGGTTACACTGTTGTCTGCATTTTTAGAAGTAAAATATAGTACACTTGAGCAAATTGCACTTCATCCAAGTCTCTGTGGAATCGATACTTGGCTTACTAAAGCCACTTACTACTTGTTCGACCACGTGCACTTGCGTGTCGTTTTATATACCCACAAAACACCCGAACAAGTTTTTGGCGCCGTTGCCGGGGACTTGGCAATTGGTGAATTTATTTTAAGTGTTAATTTACTGTATTTTTATTTTCTTAGTGTTGACAACTTGGTCTTAGCCTGTATTTTGCAGACTTAATTGCTGTTGAACACTGGCAAGAGACAAGGAGCTGGTGGAATCGTATATAGAGCCAGAAAGAATATTTCACAGTAAACGGAGAGAAGCTCTACAAAGAAAACTGTAGTTGCTCAGACAGACGATCATGGAGCAACAACAGAATCCACCGGTAGTACGACAGTGTTAGTTCCCGAAGAAGCAGCAGCTCGACCGGTTCGCGAGGTGGCAATCCCACATGCCAATAATGTTACATCTAGTATCCGCAAACCTGAGCCTGGAGGGAGATTTGAACTGAAACAGAATATGGTGCAGTTGCTGCACACTAGCGGGCAGTTTACCGGTCTCCCTCATGAAGATCCACAGCAGCATCTCCAAAATTTTTTGGAGATAAGTGACACTTACATCCCCGCTGGAGTGTCATCAGACTATGTCCGGCTTACATTGTTCCCATTCTCATTATTGGGAGAAGCCAAGAGGTGGTTGAAAGCTGAGCCACCGAATTCTATTTCTACGTGGGATGATCTTGCACGGAAGTTTTTGATACGATTTTTTCCCTCTGGTGAAACAGCAAGACTTAGAAGTCAAATTCTAAGTTTCAAACAGAGAGAGGGAGAAAATTTATATCAGGCCTGGGAGAGATTCAAGTCCATGTTGCGGGATTGTCTTCATCATCATCAGTCCAATGATGTGCTGGTGCACACTTTTATAGAGGGTTTGGAACCCCACACCAAAATATTGCTAGACTCAGCAGCTGGAGGGCAAGCGCTGGTGAAAACTTATGAGGAGTTGTATACCTTGTTGAACCGTATTTCGCAGGGCAATCCAGAATGGAATGCTGATTCATCAAGAGGTGGGACAAGGAAAGCAGCAGGAGTGTTAGAAGTGGATGGGTTTACAGCTATCGCTGCACAGATAGCTGCATTGCAAAATGAACTTAATACCCACTTCAGCAACATGACATTGAACCAGCCTCAAGCCCCAGTTAATGCAGTACAACAGATGTAGTGCGAAGTGTGTGGAAGCAGTGAGCACTCAGCTGAGTGTTGTGGAGCCAATCCTGACTCGGTAAACTTTGTGGGTAATGCGCAAAGGAACCACCAACAGTATGGTAGTAGCTACAATTCCAATTGGAGGAATCACCCTAATTTCTCATGGGGTAGCAACAACCATCAGGGCCAAAGTTCGGGTCAGGGTGTGCAAAGGAACCAAGGAGGCAGTAGAATTATCAAGCACAATTCAGAAACAACAATGCACCTCCTCCACCACCATCGCCCAACATTGAGGAGATGTTCAAGACCATGATAGCTAACCAAGCTCAATTGCAGGCTGACTATGTGAAATTGGCAGCCGAAGTGAAAAACAACCAGTTAGCTACCAAGGCACTTGAATATCAATTTGGGCAATTTGCTAGTGCCCAAAACACAAGGCCCAGAGGAGGACTGCCGAGCGACATGGATCCCAATCCCAAGCAGGTAAATGCAGTGACCACAAGGAGTGGTTTGCAGCTGAAAGAGGTGGAACCAGAAATACCACCTCAGCAGTCGGGAGCAGCAGAAGTTGAGAGGGAGCAAAGTACTGAAAGGGGGAAGACTAAGGAAGCTGAATCAGAAAGACCTCCACCCCCGTTCCCTCAACGACTAAAGAAACACAAGGAGGAGGCGTGTTTCAAGAAATTCATGGAGGTGCTGAAACAGGTACATATTAACTTACCTCTTGTTGATGTCTTGCAGGGAGTGCCGAAATATGCTAAGTATATAAAGGACATCGTGGCAAAAATAAGTCGGTTGACTGAGTATGCTACGGTGGCTCTAATGGAGGAGTGCACTTCCCGGATTCAAAATAGACTGCCCACAAAGCTAAAAGACCCTGGGAGTTTTACTATTCAGATTTCTATTGGGCAGAGCATCCGAGCTCGTGGATTGTGTGATTTGGGAGCGAGCATAAATTTGATGCCATCTTCGGTATTCAAAAAGTTGGGTCTAGGGAGTCCTAGACCCACAATGGTAATCTTGCAGTTGGCGGATCGATCCTTAGCCAGACCTGATGGCATTGTAGAGGACGTTCTGGTGCAAGTTGGCTCCCTAATTTTCCCGGTAGATTTTGTCGTGCTGGATTTTGAACCAGACGCGGAAGTCCCATTTATTTTGGGACGTCCGTTCTTGGCAACCGGGAAAGCACTAATTGACGTAGCTGCGGGGCAGCTAACAATGCGAGCACATGACAAGGTGGAGTCATTCGATGTGTACAAGGCACCCAAGCTCCCGATGGTGCATGAAGAACTCTCGGTGATCAATGTGATTGATCAAGGCGATGATGAGCAGAGGAAGGATTCACGGGAGTTAATGGGAAAACCACTGGATAGGTGTAAGCACTACTGGGGGGAGGAAGGTGATCGAGAGAAATCATCCATCACCGTAGAGGACAATTGAGCTTAACGACATCGAGCCGCGACGGTAAACCAGGCGCTGCACGGGAGGCAACCCGTGAAAAATTTTTCTTTCTTTTTGTAAAGTGTAAATAGACTTTTCTTTTCTTTTTCTTTTTCTTGATTTACTACAAAAAATTTTTGTTTTAGTTTTTTTTTTATTTGTATTTAGAGTGAAACCTATAATTCTAACCAATTTTGTGTAGTGAAATGAATTTCAGGTCAAACGGAGAAAAATGTGCACGGAATCGCGAATGAAAAGTCGAGGTATGAAAAATTAATAAAAAGTGGCAACCAGTGAGCTGAGGCGACAGCTCCGTGTCACGGAGGTGGACCTCCGCTTTACCTCCGTGACACGTTGAGGTATAACCAGAAAATTTTAAAAATTTCCAGAACAGTCTCGCGATGGCTCCATGTCACGGAGGCAGTGCACCGCGATGCACTCCGTGACACGTTGCCTTGTATATCGCAACGAGTCACACTGGGTCGCCGGGTGACCCGCGCGATTTCCTTACTTTTTAACCCCGAAAACCCTCCCTTTTTCCCTTATTTTTTAATCTCTCTGCGACCAAACCCCCCAAAACCCATCCCCCATCAACGTGACACGGAGTAAGGCAAGAAATTCAACAAGTTTTCTTCGATTCTTCAAAGTCAAGGTATGTTTTCCGATTTCCTCTCAAATTCTTGTCGATTTTCTTCGATATTGAGCATGGGAGGTGAGCTAAATTGTCCTAAGTAGAAATTAAGCATGAATTCGAGTTAATTGTTGTTGATGTATGTTCGGAATGTCGTTATGATTGCTTGAACTTGTCGATTGCATAAATTAATCGAATTTGCTTGATAATACCAATTGTAGGGATTGTATGTTGAATTTGGAGTTGAAAATGTATTGAACTTGTGAATTTCATGCCGGGATGGATGTGTTGAATGAGATGAGTCGATGTACAAATTGTTAGGATGTTAATAGAACGACGGATTCTCGGGTGAAGGGAATGTTGAAATTTGTAAGAATTTGGTTAGTTGTATAGGTTCATGTAGATAAATTTTTGTTGTTATTTTTGTTTCTTTGTTTTTCTGTGCTAAGTGTGACAGGTAAAATGTTAGCGATGGTAGTGATTGTGATTGGCTGTACGAAGTCCGAGTAGTACGCAGAAGATATACCGTCGAATTTTTTGAACGCACTAAGCATGATTGTATAGTTGATTATTGTGGGTAAATAAAGATAATCTTGCCGTATTGTTGTAACTGTAGCTAAGGACTAAGTGTGGGGTATCCTAGCTTAACCAGACCTTAGCCAAAGTTAATACCCGTTAGCTTAACATTGATCTTGTCTACTTGGGTTGACAGGTAAAATGGCAAGCAGGCAAGAGAAAGGGAAAGGCGCATCAACTTTGGGCGCCGGAAGGAAGCGAATCAGACTGGGCACAGCAGTCCCAGCAGCACCAGCAGTTCCACGCGGCCAACGCCGCCAATATGGAACAAGATGGGTGACTGATGAGGGGAAAAAGTGGTACGCAAAGCACAAAGAAAACAAATATTTCCCCGAGGAGCATATAGCACGGGAACCATTGGCACAGGAGTTCCCTAGGATGGTCCACCGGATCGAGGCAGCTGGGCTCAATTTCATATTTGAGGAGCCCAAGGAATGTAATTTGCACCTGGTTCGGGAGTTCTATGCCAATTGGAACCCGACTATCAGAAGCCACACCATCAAGATCAGAGGACAAATAGTCACTTTGGAGCCCCACCACCTCAATGCCATCATAGGAGCGCGGGACACAGATGCCCATGTACTCTGACAGCTGAACATTACCCCACCATATGCGGACATCAGACGCACATTGTGTGGGACCCGATCGATAGCTAGATGGAGCAGACACAAATAGAGGGGCTACCACCAGACTCTGCCATATTCACAGATGAACAGGGAAGCCCGAATTTGGCTGAAGATAGTCTGCTCATGCCTAATCCCGGGGGTACATATGACAGATGTAACTCGGGATCATGTATGCCTGGTGTACGCCCTGATGAAAGGGCTGGAGATCAACGTGGGGGCGGTAATTATCTCCGCCATGAAGAGAGCCCGGTTGCACCAGGGGCACAGGTATGGCTTTGGTGGACTAATCACCACCTTCCTCAGGGGCCTAGATGTCGAGGAGGAGGCCCTTGACTATATCCCGCAAATGGAGCGGCGGGCCTTAGATGTTACTAAAACTAAGGCTCCCGACACCACCCACAGGCCAGTGCTTACACTTGGCAAGCAACATGCTCGTGACGACCAGTATATGGCTCGGATGTATGGGATGCAGATGCTCCAGCTGAGGATAGGTTGGAGGCCGGCGACAGAGGAGGAGCTATGGCAGCTCGAGCTAGACTACCCTTTCGGCGAAAACGCCAGGGCTCTATGCTGAGTGGGGCCAGCATTTGTAGAGCCCACAGATGATGATGTCCCCACAGACGAGGAGACACATCGGGAGGACTCCGATGTGGAGTCCGATGATGACGACGGAGGCGACTCGGACATGGGAGATGAAGTAGCAGCACCCGATGAAGAAGTGGAATACTATGACTGATCAGGGAGTTCCACCACCCGATTTTGTGCTATTTTAATTTTTGTGAACACTAGGGACAGTGTTCGAACTAAGTGTGGGGTGGGAGTAGTTAGGTGCTGGGCTGGGCTGTTTTGTATGTATGCTCTATTCTGTTGTCGTGTATGTGAAAATTTGTTTGTCCCTGTGAGTTGTGAATTGTTAAGTTGTTTTGTATTTGTAAATTTATGTGAAATTGATGTGTGTTGCTGAATGTTGCTAGCTGATTCTGATTCTGTACATATTTTTGTTATCGAAATGATCGATAAATTTTTTAAAATTGTACATATTTTTTCTATCAAAATAATTGATATTTTCAACATTTTTTTACTTCTTGGGTTTCTCGGCGTTTGTTTTCGGTTCTTTTATCGAGAATAGTCCCATTGAGCCGAAGTCATAATAGTGACTGTTCCCTATGATGGATGGATGACAACCGTCTTAAGGGAAATGTAGTCGTTAGGAGTAGATTTTTTTTCAATTATTTTTCAGTTTTTTATTTGGTGGGTTGCATCCCAAAACCTGTAGTTACTCTATGGTTGCGAAATTCTGGTTGCGTGTTGTACATGATATTTAAAATGCAAAGGTGATTCGTATGAAAGCATGCAACTTTGTAAATATGTTGAGATACCTAGGCCATAGAGTTCGATTCAGTGTGATTGAGGCTTAATGTTTGAATTCCTGTAATTAGCTGATTGAAGAGTCTGTGAATACATCTTGAATTGAGCATGTGCTAAAAGTGTGAAGTGAGGTGTTGTTATTCCATGCTATTGTGAAGTGTCTAGAACTTGCCTGGTGTGTGTACAAAACGAAATGAAGGAGGTGTATTGTAGGAAAGGATGTAGGCATTTCTTTGTTTTAACCGAGAGTTTCTATTTTTCCTTGTCGTACACACCTTGATTGTATACCCTAGTCAGCCCGTTGAGCCTTTAGCCTATTATTTTTTCTTTTGTCATAAAGTGTAAACCGAGCTTGATTCCTTCTTTTCATTAGCCGTAAAGTCTATACAAAACTCTTAAGCGCTTAAGAAGAGAAAATTATTTTCCCAAAGTGTCAAAGAGTGAGAGTGGTGAAAAGAAAAAGAAAAGCAGAGTGAGGGGAGAAAAGAAAAGGTTGAAGGTGCACTTGCTATAAATAAACGATAATGAAGGTGCATGAATAATCTTTGTTGTTGTGTCAAGTGTGCTTAATACAATGGGTCATACTAAAGAAAAGAATCAAGAACGGGATGATGAAAAAAAAAAAGAAACAATGTCCTTGAGTTGATGGGATGTGTCGAAAAGGCGCTTAAGGATGCTAGTGGCTATTATTGGCTAACCCAATATTTACTAGTTTTGTAGCTTCCATTACAACCCGTTCAAGTCCTACGTGATCTTACATCGCACTTCTTTATATTAGTGGAGTAATACACTAAGGGCAAGCTTATGGGTCATGACAAGATGCATGTGAATTCTTTGAGAGAGAGAGCGAAATTGTGTTTACATGCCCCTCCTTGAATGTTTGTGAGTAATATGAGCAAAAAGGGGAAGATACTCTTGTGTTGTGAGGGCACATGCTTGATGAAAGATTAATTTTTGTGTCGGATATCTTGATCAGCTGATTTGCATGAGTTTGCCAATATCGAGAGTCGATTCTTAAAGTCTAGGAGGTCTTAATGTATTGAAGGTCATTGCATTGATAAGACCATGCATGTTTTCTTGATGATTTGCTGTATTGAATAATCGGTATGACCGTAGCCTAAATTGTCGAACCAAAGTAGCGAGGTTGGGATGTAAATGGCATGAAGTGTAGGATTGTTGTTCGAGGACGAACAAGGATTTAAGTGTGGGGTAAGTGATCTTGGGCAAATTTATATGCCCAAGTGATACTCAAAAGTACCACTTTAGCCTTGTTTATCTACCAATGTGTATACATTTTCATGTAATTGGTAATAAAATGTGAATCTATACTAACCAACATGATTAGCATTGTTTTGCAGGTAAAATGTGATTTTGGGAAGCTTAAATGCATGTTGGATGATATCGGGGTTGGACTTGGATGCGAGCAAGGAACAAGGCATTGGACAACATGAAATAAAGGGGCTCTGCGATGGAGACGTGTCACGCTGCCATCGCGAAGGCCTTCTGCCTGGACAAGGAAATTACGCCCAAATTCCAGAGAGGGTCC
This sequence comes from Datura wrightii, assembly GCA_035772735.1. Taxonomy (NCBI): domain Eukaryota; kingdom Viridiplantae; phylum Streptophyta; class Magnoliopsida; order Solanales; family Solanaceae; genus Datura; species Datura wrightii. The sequence continues at coordinate 118,904,033 of JASDFA010000010.1, read as the reverse complement.
TCATTCGTAGCCTGCACGGTGGCTTGGCTCCGCGTTGCACGCCGTGCCACGTTGAGCTTTAATTCCTGGACCCCCAGTTCCAGTGAGGGTCCGCGTCCGTAGCGTGTCACGGAGGCAGTGCTCCACGATGCACTCCATGACACGTCGCTCGTTATTCCGGGAGAAATTCCCAGCAGTATAAATAGAACACTTAGGTTTCATTTTTCAATATTCTGATTTGGCGGAGCAAGGACGTGGGTTACAGGCAGTTGAGGGACGAAAATATCAGGGTTTTTTCTCTCTTTCTTTCTTCTTTAATTCAATTGCTTGTATGATTAACACTCATTTTAAGATGTTTAATCCATAAATGAGTGGCTAATTCCTCTCCTTGCTGAGGTTATGAACAATTGTGATGAAATTTGATCATTGATTCTTTGGTTTTTCATCTTTTCTTCCATGTTGTTCTATTAATTCTTGTTCTTACTGCATTAATGTGTGGCCTACGTTAATGTACATCTAAAAAGTCCGGTTTCACTCAAGAGAGCAAGAAATTGGAAAGTTGTGAATTAATAGGATATGTTCTTTACTTGGTTTGGGAAAATTGAGTCTTGATTTTCTTTCAGGATAGAAATATACCTGAAAGTCGTATTAGTCAATTTAGGAACCGGAATTGTATGGCTAGAACATGAATTGCATTTAATCACAGAAATGTAGGTGGATGGTTCATGATTCTTAAGTGAGGTTAAATACGAGAGTTTTAATCTCTTGGCAATAGTTCTTGGCTAGCAACTGGAGGAAAAGATCAACCAAATTATGATGATAAATAATTTCATTACATGTTCGTTTAACCTCAGCATGATATCATTCATAGTTCAGATTCAAAGTAGATAATTGTTTTTAGCTTTAGTATAAAAATTATAAAACAAACTATCAAACTTTGGGTTACACTGTTGTCTGCATTTTTAGAAGTAAAATATAGTACACTTGAGCAAATTTCACTTCATCCAAGTCTCTGTGGGATCGATACTTGGCTTACTAAAGCCACTTACTACTTGTTCGACCACGTGCACTTGCATGTCATTTTATATACCCACAAAACACCCGAACAACGATCCCTCGCTCAAACACTCAAATGGAATGTGATAAGCTGCCAATGCTTATGAAAGAGATGATGACTATTGATACATTGGCAGTTGTGATGATGAATTATGAGGGAGACGGGAGACCGGAATACACGAAGACAGTGAACGCTTTAAATGGAATAGGGTCATATAACTTCAGCCCAAAGAAGTTAGACCTGGATCTAAAGAATCGTTCAATACCGCCAGCCAAGCCATCTGTGGAGGTGCCACCAGTCCTTAAGCTGAAAGCATTACCCATCAAAAATGTGTATTCCTCAGAGAAAATAATACTTTGCTGGTCATAATTGCAGCAGACCTGTTAGACGATCAGGTGGGAGCTTTGGTCAACATACTTAAATTGTACAAAAAGGCAATTGACTGGACCATAGCTGATATTATCGGAATCCCACCAGGCATATGTACTCACAAGATCCAACTAGAGCCAAATTGTAAACCGAGTATAGAACATCAGCGTCTCCTAAACCCTCCAATGCAAGATCTTGTAAAGAAGGAAATTATCAAGTGGCTGGATGCTGGTTTCATGTACCCTATCGCAGATAGCAAGTGGGTGAGCCCAGTTCAGTGCATACCAAATAAAGGGGGATTATAGTGGTGCCTAATGAGAAGAATGAGTTGATACAAACACGACCAATCACAAGATGGTGTGTACGTATGGATTACAAGAAACTCAACCACTGGACTCGGAAGGACCACTTTCCAATTCCATTTTTGGATCAGATTCTTGACAGACTGGTAGGTAGAGGTTGGTACTGCTTTCTTGATGGATATTCAGGATACAATCATATTACCATCGCTCCAGAAGACCAGGAGAAGACGACCTTTACTTTCCCATATGGAACTTTTTCTTTCAGAAGAATGCCATTCGGATTGTGGAATGCACCAGCCACATTCTAGCGCTGTATGATGTCCATATTCTCATACATGGTAGAATACACCATTGAAGTATTTATGGATGATTTTTCTGTTGTAGGTGAATCATTTGAATCTTGCCTCAACCATCTGAGTAAAATTTGAAAAGATGTGAAGAAACTAATTTGGTGATAAACTAGAAAAATTGTCATTTTATGTTTAAGGAGGGAATAGTGTTGGGTCATAAAATCTCGGGAAGGGTGATTGAGGTGGAAAAGGCAAAAATCAAAGTTATAACAGGTTTTCCACCCCCTATTTCCATAAAAGGGGTCAGGAGCTTTTTAGGGCATGCAGGATTCTACAGACAATTTATCAAGGATTTCTTCAAAAATTGCACAACCATTGTGCAAGTTAATTGATAAGGAGGTAAAGTTCAAGTTCGATGAGGCATGTATAAGGGCTTTTGAGTGCTTAAAAGAGAAACTCACCACTGCTCCTATCATCCTGGCTCCAGATTGGTCTCTTCCATTTGAGGTAATGTGTGATGCTAGCGGTGTCGCTCTTGGTGCTGTTCTGGGCCAAAGAAGAGTAAAGATCTTTCGTCCAATCTATCACGCAGTAAAACACTCAGTACAGCCTAGAAGAATTACACGGTCACAGAACAGGAGCTACTGGTAGTGGTCTTTGCATTCGAAAAATTCAGACCATACCTACTTGGAACCAAGGTGATCATTCATACAAACCATGCTGCATTGAGGTACCTGATGTCCAAAAAGGATGCCAAACCCAGATTGATTTGGTGGGTACTTTTGCTCCAAGATTTTGAGTTTGAGGTTAAAGATCGAAAGGGAATGAAAAATCAAGTGGCAGACCACTTATGCAGGCTCGAGTCCGAAGCAAGAGAAAGGGAGGAAATTGATATTGATGATGCCTTCCCAGATGAACAGGTACTAGATGCAATTTGATTCCTTGGTTTGCAGACTTTGCAAAATACTTGGTTAGCGATATGATACCGGCAGACCTAACTCCTCAGCAGAAGAAGAAGTTCTTATTCGATGCCCGAACATATTACTGGGATGAGCCTTATTTATTTCACTTTTGTGCAGATGGGATCATTCATAGGTGTGTGCCTGAAATAGAAATGCTTAGCATTCTGGAGGCCTGTCATTCATCTCCTATTGGGGGTCATCACAGTGGTAGACTGCACATAAAATTTTACAATGCAAATATTATTGGCCTTCTATTCATCAAGATGCTTATGAATTCGCCAAGTCTTGTGATCAATGCCAAAGGTAGGGCGGTATTACCCGTAAACATGAGTCGCCACTGACCCCTATCTTGGAAGTTGAGTTATTTGATGTATGGGGCATTGATTTCATGGGCCCTTTTGTTAGCTCATATGGAATGAAATACATCTTAGTGATAGTGGATTATATCTCCAAATGGGTGGAGACAATTGCATTCCCAAACAATGAAGGCAAGAGTGTTACAGCATTCCTTCGGAAGCATATCTTTGCCAGATTTGGCACTCCCAAAGCTATTATCAGTGATGCTGGATCTCATTTCTATAACCGCCTCTTCAGGACCCTGTTGGAAAAATATGGTGTTAAGCACGAGGTGGCCACACCTTACCTCCCTTAGTCAAGTGGACAAGTGGAAGTTTCGAATAGGGAAATCAAGACTATCTTGGCCAAGACAGTGAATACTAGCCAGACAGATTGGTCTAGAAAGCTTGACAATGCATTGTGGGCTTACCGGACAACTTATAAGACCCCTATTGGTTCGTCTCTGTACCAGTTGGTTTATGGCAAAGCATGCCATCTACCAGTTGAATTAGAGCATAAGGTGTTATGGGCTCTGAAAAAGTTGAACATGAATTAGAATGAAGAAGCCAAGCTGATACTTAACCAACTTAATGAGTTTGATGAATTCCAACTTAGGGATTACGAGAGTGCGGCCATTGATTAAGATCTACCATGATAAGAAGATTGTAAAAAGGGAGTTTAGCCCAGGTGATTTGGTCTTACTATTCAACTCAAGACTGCGGTTGCACCCTAGAAAGTTGAAATCTAGATGGATGGGGCTCTACAGAGTAGTACATGTATCCGCATATGGTGCAGTGAAACTTGAGAACAAAGAAGGTAAAAGGTTAAAAGTAAATGACCAAAGAATAAAGTTGTATCTGGGAGATGTGGAGGAATTAAGAGGAATAGAGGTAGTATACCTTGAGGATATTTGAGGAGTCACAAAAGCCACGTCGTGCCGCGACGTTAAATTAGGCACTGCATGGGAGGCAACCCATGAATGACAAAGTATGAGTAGCCACAGGTATGTTCCCTTCCCTATGATCTTATAGTTCATGCTTCGGGAAAGAAGCTTAATTTTCAAAAAAGAGAGGGGGTGTACTTGTGATTTTTGGGACTTTCGATTCGTTCGAGGGTTTTTCTTGCCGTGTTTTTTTCCCTCGGATATGCTATATAGTGGAACCGACATGTTTAGGATTTTTATTTTTAGTTTGTGATTTTTGTTTAATTAGGAAATAACTTAGGAGTACTCAGCCAATAAAAATGCACAAGTTTTGATTTTTTAAAAAAATTGACCCTGTTTAAAAATGTCTGATGCATTAGCTATGTGTTTGTGACTGCATGCATGATTTCTATGGATCTTTTGATGTCATTTAGTTCATTAGCATGAGAAGTCTTGTTAAGCATGTGTAAACCAGACAGGTAAGGTGAATATAAGTTATGTGCCATGAGTGAGTGAGGTGTAATATTTAGTTCAGTATTGTGTTGAAGATCTAGAACTTGCCTGGTTGGTCTTTACATGACTAAGGATGGCTAGTTAGGATATGATCATAGGCCATTTTTTTAGCTCACTTTTAGCCTAAATAACCCTACCAATATCATATGAATCCCTTGATCCCAATTCTGAGCCTTTATAGACTATTTTTCTTTGATTAACCGATTAATGGTACCCATTTATTTATAATGAACCTATTTTGGCCCTGGTCCTTCCTTATATATTGTGAACCTAAACATAGAAAAAATTCCTAAGTTGAGGGTGGCTATAGTAGGGGTGCGTAAATGATGGGAACGAGAAAAAGGGAGAGAAAAGAGAAACGGTTAAAAATGAGGTGTGGTGTGAAGAGAAAAAAAGAGATGAATAAAATCTTTTGACAATCTTGAAAAAGAAACTTTAAAAGAAAAAATGTTGGAAAAAGTGAAAATCCACCACACCCATACAAATGTACATAAAAGAGGTGAAAAGGGAAGAAAAACAATGAAAAGCATAAAGGGTGAAGTAGGTGAAGAGTGAAGTCAATGTATGTAGTGCTAAGGAAGGGATAACCACTTTTAAAATCTTCCATATTTATCATGTCCAACCCTAAAGCCTACTTACAAGCCACAACAAGTCCTATACTGATCCTAATCCGACCATTTGATAAATCGAAGCAGAGAAAATAAGGGCAAGCCTATGGTATCTGATACATAATACTTGTAACTTTCTTGTGAGAGTGAGCGCCTTACTTGATTAGTCCCATGAAATGTTTGACACTATATATATATATATATGAGTGGGGACTTCATTTGTTGTGAGGGTAATGGATTGTGTTTACTTTGACCATTGGTCTGTGTGAAAAGCATTGATGATGACTTGATTGCCTGTTGATAGCTAGATGACATGTCTTGATTCCTGTGCATCATGTTTTGTAGTTAGTTGTAGTACATCAGCTGATGTTGGTTCATGAAAAAGGGTCAGAAATTGTTGAATGCATAGTGCACATTTTGTTTAGTATTGGCTGTAGTATCCTACGTTTATTTTCTAGTTGAGCGTCGTATTTAGTTTTTGTTTTTCTTTGCCTGAGGACATGCAAAAGTCTTAAGTTGAGGGTGTTGATGTGCAGTGAGATTACAGCACTTTCGATGCTCAAAACTAAGAAAATAGCATAGAATTAGGTATATTTATATGGATATAAGCCACTTTTTCTTTGGTTACAGGATAAACTGGTGTTGGAGTAAAAATGTGCAAAAGATAGACTGAAAGTGTAATACCCCGGGAAGGCCTAAGAATAGACTCGGGAGTTGAATTTGAAAAGTGAAAAAAACTACCAAAAGTATCATAAGATGGGTGACTCAACGACTCATGGTTGGATACCATAAGTCATCGAAAGTAGTCGTGGTATGGGGTTCAGGGAAGCAGTGGAGACAATGGACGGTGTAACGACTCGTTGTCAGGAAAAATGAGTCGTTGTTAGCGGTTGTAGGAAGGGCTGAGCTTAGGCTGATGGGGAAATAATGGGGCATCCCATGATTCGTGGTGAGAAATGACAGCCCGTTGTTTCTAGTTGTTACTTGTGGGTTGAGAATTCCAGTGCATACAACAGATTGAGACCACGACTCATTGGAAGCCACCACGAGTTGTGGTGAGGCTCATGGTAAGGGAAGTCAGATTGGTCAAGGAGTTGACGACGGTCGATCCAACGACCCATTGATTGAAGCAATGACTCGTCCTGACTAGTCATGGGGAGAACCTGAGGTATGTCATGAGGCAGTGGACCCAATCACTCAATACCACGAGTCGTGATATCGTGAAACGACCCGCTGGATCGGTTGTTGGTCCATTCAGAGCAGTTTTCAGGGGAAATTTCATTAAGGGCAATTTCAACTTTCCCATGCATTGAAACCCTAAACTACATCATTTTGTGTATTTTTCTAAGTGTGATAAGATGGGTTAAGTCCCTAATGCATGCAATTCCCATACAAGAGCTTTAGAGAGGTTTTAGGGAGATTCAAAGTCTTTTTCTCCAAATTTCCATCAATTGTTTTTGTGGGTATTAGAGGAACTTCGAAATCAGTCCATTCCCAGGTATTTAGGGTTTAGAACGGGTGATTTTTTCTACACCCATGCCCAAATTTTGAATTTAATCATGAATCCTCCTATACAATTCCATGGGGTTTTACCCAAATGCATGAAAATGTAATTTATCTTTATGGGTTTGATTTAATTGAGTTTTAATTGTTGAATTATGAATGATGGGCAGGTTTAATATTGTTTTCTTGAAAATTTTGTTTCAAGCTTTTTAAATCTAAAATTCCCATTGATGAGAGTTTATGAAAGTTATGATTTATGATGAATATTCAATATTTTGAGTTTATTGATGATGGAAAAGCATAATTTCAAGTTACCCATGTTTATGAGCATATTTTTCAAAGAATTGAGTATGTCACAGTATTGAGCAATGCCCACATGTTGAAGAATGATTTACGATTTATAAACTGATTACATGATTTATCAATTTATGATGTTGGCCGATGAAAAGGGCCTTTTGATTCTTGGATAAGCATGTTTTAAAGGGGATCAATGATGATAAATGTTATATTTTAGCCAATGAATTTTAATGCATGATGTTATTGATTTACGTATGAGCCTATATGCATGTTTTTGGAAGCCGTGTCTAGCACCGAGCATCCCGACGTTCAAAGGACTATGCTAGTGTCTTATAACCATGTTCCACCGTGGGTTCTAATGTTATCTATTATATTGATACCAATCCCCTCAAATGTGATATCACGCCTAATGCACGACCCTCGCCTTGCAAGCCAGGGTCGGCTCTACCCACTTGAGTGAGATAGTTGGGGCATCATGAAAGGCTCTACCAAGATGGTGTTGGTTAGACGAGCACTCCCATTGTTCCAAATGTCTTATACATTGTTATGCTTATGTTATTGGCTCAAGTTATAATTTGATAAAGTTTACTTACGATTATGATAATGAATGATTTATGAATGATTTGAAAGTCTTAGGCCTTATGCTTTCTTACGAAGTTTATGAAACCAGCATGGTGTCCTTCTCCTATGTTTATTTATGAGTTTATTTTACTTTTAAATGTCCGTTTACTTACCCTGCATACTCGGTACATTCCACGTACTGACCGCATACTTTTTATGCCGTATCATTTCATGATACAGGGTTCGGATCTCAGGCTCATCCCCATTCTTAGTCCATCTCAGCTTATGCTCTCAGATTATTGGTGAGTCCTCATGTTCCGAGGGCCACTAGACTGACTTTTGTTTTATCTTGTGTTTCAATATTGTTCGGGTTAGTTGGGGATGTTGTTCCATTAACCTATTGTATGTAGTAGAGGCTTTCAGAAAATATGTAGTACTCAGCTATGTGTACGCCTAGTATTTTCTGGTGTTATGCTATGGTTAGGTTTTCAATATGTTTTATGTTTAATATTCTGCTTATTTAAATGAGTTTAGCTGTATTCTTATGCCATGGGTCAACTTGGGGTCTCTCGGGGTCCCTTGTCCCGTGTCCATGATCCGGGTGTACGTTCGAGTCTTGACAAACTTGGTATCAGAACCATAGGTTTGAAGTGTCCTAGGGTGTCTGAGAGTTGCGTTAAGTAGAGTCTTTTTCATGGGTGTGAAGCGCGCCACACTTATGAAGAAGAGGCTACTATACGTTTAGGAAATGTTCCATTCTTTCATGTTCTATGTCGTGCGATGAAAAGTCTCTCCATCCTTCTAATTTGTGCTATTCGTGATTGTAGAATTATGGCTCCTAAAAGAATGAATGGAAGAAGGAATGGAAATGATGAAGGCTACGGATGTGGCAATGACCATGGGCATCAGCAAGCCCTACTTGTCCAAGAGCCCAGGTACTAGAGCCAGCTGCCCACGCTGAGTTTCGGGCGGCTATTCAGATGTTGGCGCAGGACTTGACCACTTAGGTCAACTAGTAGGCTGTTGCGCATGTCCTATAGAATGGTAATGCAGCGGCGACTTAGATTAGGGACTTCTTGAGGATGATCCCTCTTGAGTTCACGGGATCAAAGGTGGATGAGGATCCACACGAGTTCATTGAAGGGATCTTGAAGGTCACTCAGGTTATGGGGGTGACAAATGGGGAATACGTTGACTTTGCCTCTTATCAACTAAAAGAGGTTGCTCATATTTGGTACAAACAATGGAAGGACAGCAGGGCAGCGGGAGCGGGCCCTATCAGCTAGGACGAGTTCCACATGGCCTTTCTCTATAGGTTCTTCCCTCAGGAGATGAGGGAACTGAAAGCAGCTGAGTTTTTTAGCCTCAAGCAGGGAAAGATGGCAGTGCTGGTGTATTCGCTTGAGTTCACTCGTTTGTCAAGGTACGCCCCAGAGTTAGTGATAGATCAGAGGGCGCGAGTGAGACAATTTGTTCACGGTGTGGATGGTTATTTAGACAAGGATTGCAGGACTGCCATGCTTCACCAGGATATGGACTTTCTTTGCATAGTATTGTACGCCCAGTAGATGGAGGCGGCTCATCCAAGGGAGAGGGAGGAAAAGAGGGCTTGGACTGATAGTCATGGGTTTTCGCATCAAGGTCCAACGGTGTCTACCGTCCACAATTTCTGCAGAGATCACTAGCCCCAGCACCATCATCAGCTAGTCTTTCATCTAGACCCAGGGGTGATCAGAGGAGCAAGGCTTCGGGGTCGAGGGGTGAGAGACGCATCCAGTTAGAGTATACCTCTCCAGCCTGCGGGAAGTGTGGCAAGAGTCATGCCGGGGAGTGCCTGCTCAATTCAGATGTCTGCTATGGGTGTGGTAGATCTGGGCATATGCACCAAGCATGCCCATATGATAGACAATGTGATGATAGGGGTCGTGCATAGACCACCAGGACAGCAGCAGCTCCAGCCCATTCCGCTCCGCAGGGAGCATCAACTAGCGGGGGTGGCGGACAGCGCCAAAATTGATTCTATGCCCTTGCCTCACGCCAGGAGCAGGAGGCTTTGCCAGACGTGGTCACTGGTATGTTGCGTGTCTTTCATTTGATATTTATGCCTTATTAGATCTGGGAGCTACCTTGTCTTTCGTGACTCCTTACATTGCTAGTAGCCTTGGAGTTAGTCCTGAGACCTTGTTAGGACCGTTTTAGTTTCGACCCCTGTTGGTGATTCAGTCATAGCTAGACGAGTATATTGAAAATGCCCGATTACTGTGTTGCAAAAGGTTACCTCCGTAGACCTTGTGGAGTTAGTCATGACTAACTTTGATGTTATTCTTTGTATGGGTTGGTTGTTTGCATGTTATGCCTCGATTAATTGTAGGACCCGTACAGTGGAATTTCATTTTTCGGGTGAGTTAGTTTTGGAGTGGTAGGGTAGTTCGATGGTACTAGTAGGTCAGTTTATTTCCTATCCTAAGGCCAGGAAGATAATCTCTAAAGGTTGCATGTACCACCTATTTAGGGTTAAGGATGTGGAGTCTGAGACCCCGACTATTCAGTCAGTTCTGGTGGTGTGCGAATATCTGGAGGTGTTTCCCGATGATTTGCCAGGTGTTCCTCCGAAGAGGGAAATTGATTTTGGTATTGATCTATTACCAGATACGCAACCTATCTCTATTCCTCCTTACAGGATATCTCCATCCAAGCTAAAGGAATTAAAAGAATAGTTGAAGGACTTGTTGGAAAAGGGTTTCATTAGACCGAGCAAGTCTCCATGGGGTGCGCCAATTCTGTTCATTGGAAAGAAGGATGGGTAACTTTAGATGTGTATTGATTATCGACAGCTTAATAAGGTCACCGTCAAGAACAAGTACCCCTTGCCTAGGATTGATGATTTATTTGACTAGCTCCAGGGTTCCAGGTGTTTCTCGAAGATAGATCTCAAGTCTGGATATCACCAACTCAGAGTTCGGGAGTGTGATATTCCAAAGACAGCCTTCGGAACCCAATATGGCCACTATGAGTTTGTAGTTATGTCTTTTGGACTAACCATTACTCCTGCAGCTTTTATGGACCTGATGAATAGGGTGTTCAAGCAATATCTAGATATGTTCGTGATCATGTTCATCGATGACATTCTTATATACTCCCAGAGCGAGGAGGAGCATGCCACTCATTTGAGAATAAAGCTGCAAACCCTCAAGGATCATCAACTGTATGCAAAGTTTAGCAAATGTGAATTTTGGGTAAACTTGGTGACATTTCTGGGTCATGTGGTATCAAGCGAAGGCATAAGGGTAGATTCCTAGAAGATCGAGGTGGTGAAGAATTGGCCAAGACCGATGAATCCTTCAAAAATTTGGAGTTTCTTAGGCTTAGCAGGCTACTACCGAAGATTTATTGAGGGCTTTTCATCAATTGCAGCCCCATTGACCAGGTTGAATTAGAAAAAGGTGAAGTTCCAATGGTCGGATGCTTGTGAGAAAAGCTTCCAAGAGTTGAAGACCCGACTCAATTCAGCACCAGTGTTGACTTTACCCGAGAGTACTGATGGCTTTGTAGTGTATTGTAATGCTTCAAGAGTCGGGCTGGGATGTGTGTTAATGCAACATGGGAAGGTAATAGCATATGCCTCGAGACAACTGAAAGTTCATGAAAAGAATTACCCGACCCATGATCTTGAGTTGGCTACGATGGTGCTTGCATTAAAGATATGGCGGCATTACTTGTATGGAGTCCACGTGGATGTATTCACGGATCACAAGAGCTTGCAATATGTATTCATACATAAAGATCTAAATCTTTGGCAAAGGAAATGGTTGGAGTTACTAAAGGACTACGGCATGAGTGTCCTCTACTATCCACGACAAGCCTAATGTGGTTGCGAATGCGCTTAGTAGGCTCTCTATGGAGAGTATGTCCCATGTGGATGAGGGAAAGAAGGAGTTGGTGAGAGATGTCCATCGACTTGCAAGGTTGGGAGTTGGATTGATCGATTCGACTGATGGCAGCGTTGTTGTGCATAACAAGTCAGAATTGACCTTGGTGGTTAATGTTAAATACAGGCAAGATAATTATCCAAAATTGAGGAAGCTGAAGGAGACGTTGTGGAGTAAAAAGGTAGAGGTTTTCTCCCAAGGGGGAGATGGTGTTCTATGATACAGGGGTCGGCTATGTGTTCTGGACGTTGATAATTTGAGGGTTCGGATATTACATGAGGCACATGGTACCAGATATTCCATCTATCCGGGATCCATGAAGATGTATCGGGACTTGCGGGAAATGTATTGGTGGGATGGTATAAAGAAGGATATCGCAGAGTTCGTAGCCAAGTGTCCAAACTGTCAGCAAGTGAAGGTCGAACATCAAAGGACGGAGGCGTACTTTAGGATATTAGCATCCCTATTTGGAAGTGGGAAGAAATTAACATGGATTTCATTACAGGTCTACACCATAGTCACCGGCAATACGATTCGATTTGGGTGGTGGTCGATAGGTTAACAAAGGCTGCACACTCTTACCGGTCAAAACCACAAATTCAGCGGACCATTATGCCAAATTATACATCCGAGAGTTGGTTTGACTTCATGGAGTGCCCTTGTCTATTATTTCAGACCAATGTACTCAGTTTACCTCTCAATTCTGGCATTCTTTTCAAAAGGGACTTAGGACTCAAGTTAAGTTCAGCAAAACTTTCCATCCGCAAATAGACGGCTAGGGAGAATGAACCATTCAAACCCTCGAGGATATGTTGGGGACATGTGTTATGGATTTCAAAGGTAGTTGGGATGATCATTTGCCCTTGGTCGAGTTTGCCTATAATAACAGTTATCACTCTAGCATCCAGATGGCACCGTTCGAGGCTCTTTACGGGCAGAGGTATAGATCGCCCGTCAGATGGTTTGAGGTTGGTGAGTCAGCCATGATAGGGCCTGATTCTATTCATGAGGCCATGGTAGAGGTCCAGTTGATAAGAGACCAATTAAAAACTGCTAAGAGTCATCAGAAATTATATGCTGATGTGAGGAGAAGGGATTTGGAGTTTGATGTGGATGACTGGGTATTTCTAAAGGTATCTTCCATGAAGGAAGTTGTTCGGTGTTCTGCTCAGGTTGGTATTATATATTATAAACCGACACGCAAGTGCACGTGGTCAAACAAGTAATAAAGTGGCTAAGTAGCCAAGTATCGATCCAAGGAGGCTGAAGATACGTAAAATTGCCTAGTTTACTATATTCCTATTTCACTTCTAATTATGCTAACAACAATGTAACCAAGAGTTACTTGAGTTTTTGTTTCTAAACTGTATATACTACAATTAATAACAACTATTTACTTGTGAATTTAGACAATGGATACGAACATGCCAAGGTTAAGAACAAGTAATGAACTTGATGATCATGATAATTTGGTTACTATCTTCTTCATGTTGCTAGCCAAGAACATTAGCCTAGAAATTAAAACTCTCGTATTTAATTTCACTTTAGAATCATAAACCATCCGTCTACATTTCTGTGATCAAATGCAATTTATGACCTAGCACTACAATTCCGGTTCCTAAATTGACTAATACGGCTTTCAAGTATATTTCTATCAGGAAAGCACATCAAAACCCAATTTTCCCAAATCAAGTTAAGAACAATACCCTATTAATTCACAACTTTCCAATTTCTTGCTCTTTCGAGTGAAATTGGACTTTTTAGATGTACATTAATGTTGGCCAATCACTAATGCAGTAAGAACAAGAATTAATAGAACAACATTAAAGAAGAAGAAGAAAACCATATCATTTACAATCAAAATTCATTACACATGTTCAAAACCTCAGCAAGGAAGAGAATTAGCCACTCATTTGTGGATTGATCATCCTAAAATGAGTGTAAATCATATGTACAATTGATAGAAAGAAGAAAGGAAGAGAAGAAATCCCTTAGCTTTTTCGTTCTTCAACTGCTACTAACCCACGTTCCTGCTCTCCACTTCTGAACTCAGTCTAAAACCTCCAAAAAACTAATTAAAATAAACCTAAGTGTGCTATTTATACTAGTGGGAAATTTTCCCGGAATAAAAAGCAACGTGTCACGGAGGCCAACGCGGAGCACTGCCTCCGTGACACGGCATGGACGCGGACCTTCACTGGAATTTCCAGGGTCCGGTAAATTAACCTCAACGTGGCACGGAGGCCATCGCGGAGGCCTCTCTCCGTGCCACGGAGCTGACGCGCAGGCACACTGGAATTTGCCATTTTAATTCATGTTCAGGCAGTGTGCTACCGCGATGGTAGCGTGGCACGGCTCCATCGCGAAGCCCCTATAAAATGTGCATTCTAAGGTCTTTTCCACGCTCGCATCCAAGTCCAACTCCGACATAGTTCCAACATGCATTTTAGCTCCTAAAAATCACATTTACCTGCGAAACAAATGCTAATCATGTTGGTTAGTATAAATTCGCATTTTATTACCAATTAAATGATATTATATACACATTGCACAACAAACAAGGTAAAAAGGATACGTTTGAGTATCACTTGGGCATATAAATCTGCCCAAGATCACTTACCCCACACTTAAATCCTTGTTCGTCCTCGAACAACACATACACAAATCATGCAAATTACATCCCAACCTTCGTCACTATGGTGCAACAATTTACGCTACGGTCATACCGATTATTCAATTTTTGCAAATCATCAAGAAAACATGCTTGGTCGTACAATACAATGACCTTTAATACATCAAGGCTTCCTAGACTTTAAGAATTGCTTCTTGATATCGGCAAACTCATGCAAATCAGCTAATCAAGAAATCCGACACGAAAATCAATCTTTCATCAAGCATGTGCCCTCACAACTCGAGAGAAACTTCCCCTTTATGTTCATGCAGCACACAAACATGCAAGTAGGGCCATATAAAAATTAATTTCACTCTCTCTCCCAAAAGAATTCACATGCCTCATGTCATGACCCATAAGCTTGCCCTTAGTGTATTACTCCACTAATATAAAGAAATACAATATAGGATCACGTAGGACTTTAATGGGTTGTAACAGGGCTATGGATCTAGTATATATATATATATTGGATTAGCCAATAATAGTCGCTAGCATCCTTAAGCGCCTTTTCAACTCATTCCCATCGACTCATGGACATTGTTCCTCTCTTTTCTCTTTTTCTCCCATTCATGCTGGTTTACTTTCATACAACCCATTTCATCAAACACACTTGACACAAAACAAAGGGTTTTCATGTACCCTCACTATCATTTAATTACAACAAGTGCCTCTTCAACATCATCTTTTCTTTCTTCACTCTGCTTTTCTTTTTCTTTTCACTCTTTTCACTCTTTAACACTTTGGGAAACATTTTCTGTTCTTTGTAACCGCTTAAGAGCTTCTTATAGACTTTAAGGCTAATGAAAAGAAGGAATAAAGCTTAGTTCATACAATTTTGGACAAAAGAAAGAAATCGGCTAAAGGTTCAACAGGCTGACTAGGGTATACAACACACAGAAAGGTAGAATTTGACACGAGAAAAAAAGAAATGGAAACTATCGGTTAAAACAAAGAAATGCCTACATCCTTTCCAACACTACACCTCCTTCATTTCGTTTTGTATACACACCAGGCAAGTTCTAGACAATTCACAATGACATGGAATAGCAATACCTCACTTCACACTTCATGCACATGCTCGAATCAAGATGCATTCACAGACTCTTTAATTAGTCAATTACATGAGTTCAAGATTAAGCCTCAATCATACTGAACCAAATTCTATAGCCTAGGTAACTCAACGTATTTACAGAATTACATGCTTTCAAACGAATCACTTTCACATTTTGAACATCAGTTACAACACGCAACGAAATTTTAGCAACCATAAGCAACTACAGTTCATTGATGCAATCCACCAAAGAAAAACTAAAAAAAAACAAATAAAAATCCTACTCCTACCGACTACATTTCCCTTAAGACGGTCGTCATCCATCCATCATAGGGAACGGTCACTAACTATGACATCGGTTCAATGGGACTATTCTCGGTAAAAGAACCGAAAACAAACTCCGAGAAACCCAAAAAAAATAAAAATAAAAATCAAAAAATTTTTGCAACACATCGATCATTTTGATGGAAACATATTTACAAAAGATTTTGATAATTGCAAAATATGTTCGCAAAAATTTTGAAAAATATCAATCATGTCGATAGAGAAAAAAAATATTTACAAAATTTACAAAATATTTACACTAGCAACCATAACTTTCAAAAACACACATCATTAACCACACACAAGTATATACACATACATCACTAATCAGTTCGCCACAGGGAAAGCACAAACATACATACAAACCAAGGAAAAAACATACAGCAATTTAGAGCCTATGTCCCCAGCACCTAGCTACTCCCCACCCCACACTTAAATCGAACACTGTCCCCAGTGTTCACAAAAATACAAAGCATAAAATTTTGGGTGGTGGAACTCCCTGCTCAGTCGAAATATTCGACTTCTTCATCCGGTGCTGCGGCCTCGTCGCCCATATCTGAATCAGCTCCATCGGAGTCCTCACGACGGGTCTCCTCATCAGTAGGGACATCGTCATCTGTCGGCTCCACGAAGGCTGGCCCTACCCGACATAAGGCTCTGGCGTTCTCGCCAAAGGGGTAGTCCAGCTCCAACTGCCATAATTCCTCCTCGGTGGCTGGCTCCCCCCAATCCATAGCTGCAGCATCTGCATGCCAAACATACGGGCCATGTATTGATCGTCACGAGCATGTCGCTCGCCCAAAGTCAATACTGGTCCGTGTGTAGTGTCGGGGGCCTTAGTCTTTGTCACGTCGAGGGCCCTCCGCTCCAACTGCAGAATATAATCCAAGGCTTCTTCCTCAATGTTGAGGCCTCGGGGGAAGGTGGTGATGAGTCCGCCAAACCCGTATCTGTGGCCCTGGTGCAGTCTGGCTCTCTTCATGGCGGATATTATTACCGCCCCCACATTAATCTCAAGCCCTTTCATAAGGGCATACACCAAGCAGACACGGTCCCGGGTCACGTCTGTCATATGAACTCCCGGGATCAAGCACGAACATACAATCTTCAGCCATATTCTGGCCTCCCTGTTCATCTACGAATAAGGCAGAGTCTGGTGGTAACCCCTCTCCTTATGTCTACTCCATCGGGCTGTGGATCGAGCCCCACACAACGTACGTCTGATGTCGGCGTATGTGGGGTGATGTTTAGCTGGCGGAGAACGTGGGCGTCTGTGTCCCGCGCTCCAACGATGGCATTCAGCTGCTGGGGTTCCAGAGTGACAATCTGCCCTCTGATTTTCACTGTGTGGCTTCTGATGGCCGGGTTCCAATTTGCATAAAATTCCCGGACCAAGTGAAGGTTGCACTCCTTGGGCTCCTGAAAGATAAAGCTGAGCCCAGTTGCCTCAATTCTCTATACAATGCGAGGGAACTCCTGTGCGAGTGGTTCCCATGCAATATGTTCCTCGGGGAAGTACTTGTTTTCTTTATGTTTCGCGTACCACTTCTTCCCTTCATCGGTGACCCATCTTGTTCCATATTGGCGGCGTTGGCCGCGCGGAACAGCGGGTGCAGCTGGGACTGCGGTGCCCAGTCTCATCCTTTTCCTACCTGTGCCTGAGGTAGAAGCACCCTTGCCTTTATCTTGTCTGCTAGCCATTGTACCTGTCAATTTACACAAACAAGAACAACGTTAAGCTAAAAACTTGTTAACTTCGGCTAAGGTCGGGTTACACAACATTTACCCCACACTTAGGCCTTAGCTACTTCTACAAAATTACGGCAAAGATAACTCTAAGTACACCACAGACAACATCATAACTTCATGCTTAGTGCGTTCACAACAAAAATTCGACAGCATAACGGTTAGCGTACTACTCAGACTTCATACAGCTAATCCCAATCCTACTATCGCTAACAATTCACACATCGCACAAGCAACAAAAACAACAACAAACTAAAAACAACAATCAAAACATTCTATATACAATCTAATCTAAACAATCTAACCAATTTACACATTTTATGCATTTTCCCACAAAAATTCGAGAATTCGTCATCTTTTAACATTTACACAATATTTACCACGACTTCTCTCAAATAATAAACACACCCCGACATCTAATTTGCCGACTTATCAAGTCGCCCAAGTCAAATTCAACAACCCAAGCCCTAGAATACACTTCTATGATCAATTTCGAATTATTTACGCCATCGATAAGTTCAAACACTAAGTACAACAATCCAAACATGTATCAATCACAAATAATCCAACATTCATGTTTAATTTCGACCTAGGGTGATATATCTCACCTCACATGCCCAAATTTGACAAAAATCGCCAAAAAATTGAGATAGACGATGAAAACATACCTTTGAATTGAAGAACCGAAGAAATTTGATGTTTTTCCTTGCCTAGGAACGTGGCACAGTGCTTGGGGAGGGGGAAATGGGTGTTTGGTCACGGAGGGAAGAGGGAAATGGGGAAAAATTGGGCAAAATCGGGGGTTTATTTAAAGAAAACACGCGGGTCACCCGGCAACCAGGTGTGACCCGGCACTGAATAAGGGGCAACGTGTCACGGAGGGTAACGCGGAGCCCCTCCTCCGTGACACAGAGCCAACGCGTTGGCTTACTGGAATTTTGAAAAATCCGGATTTTGCCTTCAACGTGTCACGGAGGCCAACGCGGAGCACTGCCTCCTTGACACGGCGCCAACGCGCCAGTGCACTGTTTCTTCAATTAATTTGATTTTTCATACCTTGCCTCATTTTCTCGATTCCATGTATATTTCCTCCGTTATACCTGAAAATCACATCACTAAACAAAAATTGGTTAAATTAATAGATTTCCCTCACTAAAATAAAAAATACTAACTAAAATGAAAATCTAAACCTAATCAAGAAAAGGAAAAGAAAAATAAAACTTGGAAATATAAAATAAATACAAAAAATAAAGATAAAAGTTAACTACACTGTGCAAAAAGGAAAAAATAAAATATTTTTCTCACGGGTTGCCTCCCGTGCAGCGCCTGGTTTACCGTCGCGGCTCGACGTCCTTTAAGCTCACTTGTCTACTAGGGAGATGGACGATTTGTCCCGATCATGGTCATCCCCCCAGTAGTTGTCAACCTTATCTGGTGGCCTTCCTAGTAACTCTCGGGAATCACTAATTCCATTAGCATTCCCATGATCAATCACGTTGATCACCGAGAGATCCTTATAAACAGTCGGGAGCTTAGGTACCTTGTACACATCGAACACTTCGACCTTGTCATGTGCTCGCATCGTGAGTTGACCCGCAGCTACATAAATTAATGCCTTTTCGGTTGCCAAAAAGGGTCGTCCCAAAATAAATGGGACTTCAGCATCTGGTTCAAAATCCAGAACAATGAAATCGACCGGAAAAATGAGGGAGCCTACTTGCACTAACACATCCTCAACAATGCCATCTGGCTTAGCTAAAGACCTGTCTGCTAGCTGCAAGATTACCGTTGTAGGTCTAGGACTCCCTAGACCTAACTTTCTGAATACCGAAGATGGCATCAGATTTATGCTTGCCCCCAAGTCGCATAATCCACGAGCTCGGATACTTTGCCCAATCGTAAGTTGGATAGTAAAACTTCCAGGGTCTTTCAGTTTTGTGGGCAACCTATTCTGAATACGGGAAGTGCATTCCTCCGTTAAAGCTACCGTGGCATACTCAGTCAAACGACTTTTGTTAGCCACAATGTCTTTAATATATTTCGCATATTTTGGCACTCCCTGCAAGACATCAACAAGAGGTAAGTTAACATGTACCTGTTTAAGTACCTCCATGAATTTCTGGAAACACGCCTCCTCCTTGTGTTTCTTAAGTCGTTGAGGGAACGGGGGTGGAGGCCTTTCTGCTTCAGCTTCTTTAGTCTTCCCCTTATCTGAGATTTGCTCTCCCTCAACATCAGCTGCTCCTGACTTTTGAGGCGGTCTTTCCGGTTCCACCTCCTTCAACTGTAAACCACTCCTCGTGGTCACTGCATTTACCTGCTTTGGATTAGGATCCGTGTCGCTAGGTAATCCTCCTCTGGGTCTAGTATTTTGGGCACTAGAAAACTGCCCAAACTGATATTCAAGAGCCTTGGTCGCCAACTGATTGTTCTTCACTTCAGCTGCCAATTTGACATATTCAGCCTGCAATTGTGCCTGATTAGCGATCATGGTTTTGAACATCTCCTCAATAGTCGGTGATGGTGGTGGAGGAGGGGCATTGTGATTTCTGAACTGAGCTTGATAATTTTGTTGCCCTCCTTGGTTTCTGTGCATACCCTGCCCTGAACTTTGGCCTTGTTGATTGTTGCTACCCCACGAAAAATTCGGATGGTTCCTCCAATTTGAGTTCTAGCCACTACCAAACTGCTGCTGATTTCTCTGTGCATTGCCCACAAAGTTAACAGAATTAGGATTTGCACCACAGCATTCAGCTGAATGCTCACTACTACCACGCACTTCACACCACATCTGTTGAACTGCATTGACTGAAGCTGAAGGCTGGTTCAAATTCATATTGCTGAAGTGAGTGTTTAACTGATTCTGCAAAGCAGCTATCTGTGCAACGATAGCTGTGAATCCATCCACTTCAAGCACTCCCGCTGCTTTCCTTGCTCCACCTCTTGAAGAATCTGCATTCCATTCTGGATTGCCTTGTGAAATCCGGTTGAGCAAAGTGTACAACTCCTCGTAGGTCTTTTCCAGCGCTTGCCCTCCAGCTGCTGAATCTAACAGAATTTTAGTGTGGGGTTCCAAACCCTCAATAAATGTGTGTACCAACACCTCATTGGACTGGTGATGATGAGGACAGTCCCACAACATGGATTTAAATCTTTCCCAGGCTTGATATAGATTTTCTCCTTCCCTCTGTTTAAAACTTAGGATTTGACTCCTAAGTCTGGCTGTTTTACCAGAAGGGAAAAATCTGATCAAAAACTTCCGTGCAAGATCATCCCATGTTGATATAGAATTGGGTGGTTCAGCTTTTAACCACCTCTTGGCTTCACCAAGTAAGGAAAATGGAAATAAGGTGAGCCGAACATAATCAGGTGACACTCCAGCGGGTATATAAGTGTCACTTATCTCCAAAAAGTTCTGGAGATGTTGTTGTGGATCTTCATGAGGGAGTCCGGTAAATTGCCCGCTTGTGTGCAAAAGTTGCAGCATATTCTGCTTTAATTCAAACCTCCCTCTAGGCTCTGGTTTGCGGATGCTAGACTGTACATTATTAGCGTGTGGGATTGCCACCTCGCGAACCGGCCTTGCTGCTGCTTCATCGGGCACTAAAACTGCCCGCAAAACTGGTGGATTTTGTTGCTCCATCATAGACTATTTAAGCAACTGCAGCTTCTTTCGTAGAGCTTCTCTACGTTGACTATAAAATTCACGTTCAGGCTCTAAGTAAGATTCCACCAGCTCTTTGTCCCTTGCCAGTGTTCACAGAAACAAAATCTGCAAAATACAGGCTAAGACCAAGTTGTTAACACTTAAGAAAATAAAAATATAAATACAGTAAATTTACACTAAACACAATTTTACAAATCGCCTAGCCTCCCCGGCAACGGCGCCAAAAACTTGTTCGGTGTTCTTCTCAGGTTGGTATTATATATTATAAACCGACACACAAGTGCACGTGGTCAAACAAGTAATAAAGTGGCTAAGTAGCCAAGTATCGATCCAAGGAGGCTCAAGATACGTAAAATTGCGTAGTTTACTATATTCCTATTTCACTTCTAATTATGCTAACAACAATGTAACCAAGAGTTACTTGAGTTTTTGTTTCTAAACTATATATACTACAATTAATAACAACTATTTACTTGTGAATTTAGACAATGGATACGAACATGCCAAGGTTAAGAACAAGTAATAAACTTGATGATCATGATAATTTGGTTACTATCTTCTTCATGTTGCTAGCCAAGAACATTAGCCTAGAAATTAAAACTCTCGTATTTAATTTCACTTTAGAATCATAAACCATCCGTCTACATTTCTGTGATCAAATGCAATTTATGACCTAGCACTACAATTCCAGTTCCTAAATTGACTAATACGGCTTTCAAGTATATTTCTATCAGGAAAGCACATCAAAACCCAATTTTCCCAAATCAAGTTAAGAACAATACCCTATTAATTCACAAGTTTCCAATTTCTTGCTCTTTCGAGTGAAATTCGACTTTTTAGATGTACATTAATGTTGGCCAATCACTAATGCAGTAAGAACAAGAATTAATAGAACAACATTAAAGAAGAAGAAGAAAACCATATCATTTACAATCAAAATTCATTACACATGTTCAAAACCTCAGCAAGGAAGAGAATTAGCCACTCATTTGTGGATTGATCATCCTAAAATGAGTGTAAATCATACGTACAATTGATAGAAAGAAGAAAGGAAGAGAAGAAATCCCTTAGCTTTTTCGTTCTTCAACTGCTACTAAACCACGTTCCTGCTCTCCACTTCTGAACTCAGTCTAAAAACTCCAAAAAACTAATTAAAATAAACCTAAGTGTGCTATTTATACTAGTGGGAAATTTTTCCCGGAATAACAAGCAACGTGTCACGGAGGCCAACGCGGAGCACTGCCTCCGTGACACGGTGTGGACGTGGACCTTCACTGGAATTTCCAGGGTCCGGTAAATTAACCTCAACGTGGCACGGAGGCCATCACGGAGGCCTCTCTCCGTGCCACGGAGCTGACGCGCAGGCACACTGGAATTTGCCATTTTAATTCATGTTCAGGCAGTGTGCTACCGCGATGGTAGCGTGGCACGGCTCCATCGCGGAGCCCCTATAAAATGTGCATTCCAAGGTCTTTTCCACGCTCGCATCCAAGTCCAACTCCGACATAGTTCCAACAAGCATTTTAGCTCCTAAAAATCACATTTACCTGCAAAACAAATGCTAATCATGTTGGTTAGTATAAATTCGCATTTTATTACCAATTACATGATATTATATATACATTGCACAACAAACAAGGTAAAAATGATACGTTTGAGTATCACTTGGGCATATAAATCTGCCCAAGATCAGGAGTCATGCGGTTCAGAAAGAAAGGGAAACTCAGTCCCCACTATGTTGGTCCCTACTGGGTTGTGAGAAGAGTTGGTAAGGTGGCATATGAGTTGGACTTGCCATCGGAGTTATCTTCAGTTTATCCCATCTTTCACGTGTCACTTTTGAAGAAGTGTTTGGGTGATACAGCCTTGGTAGTCCCGGTAGACAGCATTGGGGTAAAAGACAGCCTCATTTATGAAGAAATTCCCCCTGAAATCTTTGGTCGTCAGGTTTGGAAGTTGAGAAACTAAGAAGTAGCTTCAGTTAAGGTTTTATGGAGAAATCAGCATGTTCAGGGAGCTATGTGGGAAGCTGAAGCGGATATGATGACTACATACCCACATTTGTTCTCTACTGGCTCAGTTCCGACTTGAGGTACCAGTTTTTCCCTATGACTCTATCTATTTTTCATGTTCAGTTCATGTGTACAAGTTTCTTTTATGTGTATAAATGTGTATGTGAAGTATGAGATCAATTCAACTATGTGGTTTTATGTGGAGGTAGTCATTCCGTGAAAATTTCGGTTAAAATGATCAGTATATGGCTATGATAAATTGTATGTTTCTGTTTGTTGATTGTTTCCTACATTCGAGGACAAATGTTTCCAAGGGGGGGATATTGTAATACCCCGGGAAGGCCTAAGAATAGACCCGGGAGTTGAATTTGAAAAATGCAGAAAACTGGACAAAAGTATCACAGGACGGGTGACTCAACGACTCGTGGTTGAATACTACGAGTCATCGGAAGAAGTCGTGGTTTGGGGGTTCAGGGAAGCAGTGGTGACAATGGACGGTGTAACGACTCATTGTCAGGAACAATGAGTCATTGTTAGCATTCGTAGGAAGGGCCGAACTTAGGTTGATTGGGAAACAACGGGGCATCCCATGATTCGTGGTGAGAAGTGACGGCCCGTTGTTTCTAGTCGTTACTTGTGGGTTGAGAATTCTAGTTCGTACAACGAATTGAGACCACGACTCGTTGGAAGCCACCATGAGTTGTGGTGAGGCTTGTGGTAAGGGAAGTCAGATTGGTCAAGGAGTTGACGACTGTCGATCCAACGACCCGTTGATTGAAGCAACGACTCTTCCTAATGAGTCGTGGGAAGAACCTGAGGTATGTCGTGAGGCAGTGTACCCAACGACTCGATACCACGAGTTGTGGTATCGTGAAAAGACCTATTGGATCGGTCGTTGGTCCGTCTGGAGCAGTTTTCAGGGGAAATTTCATTAAGGGAAATTTCGACTTTTCCATGCTTTGAGACCCTAAACTACGTCGTTTTGTTTATTTTTCTGAGTGTGATAAGATGGGTTAAGTCCCTAATGCATGCCATTCCGATGAAAGAGCTTTAGAGAGGTTTTAGGGAGATTCAAGGTCTTTTTCTCCAAGTTTCCATCAATTTCTTTGTGGGTATTCAAGGAACTTCAAAATCAGTCCATTCCCAGGTATGTAGGGTTTAGAATGGGTGGTTTCTTCCACACCCATGCCCAAATTTCGAATTTAATCATGAATCCTCCAATTCAATTCCATGGGATTTTACGCAAATGCATGAAAATGTGATTTCTCTTGATGGGTTTGATTTAATTGAGTTTTAATTGTTGAATTATGAATGATGGTTAGGTTTTATATTATTTTCTTGAATATTTTGTTTCAAGCTTTTTAAATCCAAAATGCCCATCAGTGAGAGTTCATGAAAGTTATGATTTATGATGAATATTCAATATTTTGAGTTTATTGATGATGGAAAAACATGATTTAAAGTTACCCATGCTTATGAGCATATTTTTGAAAGAATTGAGTATGTCACAATATTGGGCAATGCCCACATGTTGAAGAATGATTTACGATTTATGAACGAATTACATAATTTATCGATTTATGATGTTGGCCGACGAAAAGTGTCTTTGATTCTTGGGTAAGCATGTTTTAAAGGGGATCAATGATGATAAATGTTATATTTTAGCCAATAAATTTTAATGCATGATGTTATTGATTTACGTATGAGCCTATATGCATGTTTTTGGGAGCCGTGTCTAGCACCGAGCAGCCCGTCGTTCAAAGGACTACGTCGGTGTCTCATGACCACGTGCCACTGTGGGTTCTAATGTTATATATAGTATCGATACCGATCCACTCAAATGTGATATCATGCCTAATGCACGACCCTCACCTGGCAAGCCAGGGTCGGCTCTGCCCACTTGAGTGAGATAATTGGGGCATCATGAAAGGCTCTACCATGATGGTGTCGGTTCAGACGACTCCTCCCATTGTTCCACATGTCTTATGCATTGTTATGTGTATGTTATTGGCTCAAGTAATATTTTAATAAAGTTTACTTATGATTATGATAATGAATGATTTGTGAATGATTTGAAAGACTTGAGCTTTATTCTTTCTTACAAAGTTTATGATACCAGCCTGATGTCCTTCTCCTATGTTTATTTATGAGTTTATTTTACTTTTAAACGTCTGTTTACTTACCCTGCATACTCGGTACATTCCACGTACTGACTGCATACATTTTCTGCTGTATCATTTCATAATACAGGGTTCGGATCTCAGGCTCATCCCCATCCTTAGTCCATCTCAGCTTACACTTTCAGTTTATTGGTGAGTCCTCATGTTCTGAGGGCCGTCACTTTCATGTTGTTTATGTTTCAGTATTGGTCGGGTTAGTTGGGGATGTTGTTCCATCAACCCATCATATGTAGTTGAGGCTTTCAGACAATATGTAGTACTCAACTATGTGTACGCCTAGTATTTTCTGGTGTTATGCTATGGTTATGTTTCTGCTATGTTTTATGTTTAATATTCTGCTTATTTAAATGAGTTTAGCTATATGCTTGTGCCATGGGTTGAGTTGGGGTCTCTTGGGGTCCCTTGTCCTGTGTCCACGATCCGGGTGTACGTTCGGGTCATGACAGAAAATGTACAAAATAGCCTTAACTCACAGTTCACAGTACGAGCCGTAGGAAGGATCTACGAGTCGTACTGCTGGTCGTAGAAGTTTCAGAAGGCTAAGTATGAAGAGATGCATCATACGATTCTCAGTACGAGTCGTACAAAGCTTGTACAAGTCGTGGTGAAGAAGTCGTGAAATTTTTTTAGAAGATTTGCACAAACGGCTGACTCCTGCTATGGATAGACAGTACGATTCGTGGAATGAAGGTACAAATCATACCATAGCACTTGTTAAGAACTTCAGAAAAATTACAAAGTCTCAGAGTCACGCCACGGAAGCACAGTACGAATTGTAGGAATAATGTACAAGTCGTACCAGGATCCAACATTTAGCCAAATTTCAGCTAGCTAACTGACATACGAGAAGTAGGTACGATACGTATCTACCTGTTACGAATAGTAGGATGGGCCGTGCTGCAGACGACTTCTGTTATGGAAATACAACTTGTTAGCCTAGGAAAAGGATTTTTATGTCTGTATAAATGCGTTTTATGTTTTATTTTCATAGAGAGAGACAATTAGGGGTGATTAGGATTGATTAAAAACAAAATTTAGGAGACTTAGATGTGAGAATTGAGTTGTTCAACTTGTGATTAACCTTTTCTTGATCTTCATATTGTTCTTGAGGATTTTGCTGATTAATACAAAGAAGTTTTTCTCTCATCCATATTTGTAAGTATTGACTTATGTATTTAAACATGAATGCAAATCACAATCTTGAAACTATGAGAAGATAAAACCTCATATAGCTATGGTTGTGGGAACCATGGTGGATTAACAAGCTAGGGTTACATAAAAGTGATTCAAAACCAATGCAAAACACTTCTATTGTATTCTCTTCATGCTTAAAAGTTTCTTAACGGTGTACAACGTTAGGACATGCATGTATTCTTTACTTGCTTGAGCCTAGAGAGGTAGAGATTAGGAAAAGAGAACTATAACAAAGCCTTGATCTTGATGATCATTGTTTTAACTTGAGCTATGGTCACAGGATAGTTAAATTTGGGACATACTGATAACGGATAATTTGCAATCGCTCATGAGACCTGGTCTAGTGATTGAGTATAGTCATTCAATAGGGACTGGTCAGTCTGTTTGAATGAACCTAAGTTATCAGTTCTACAAGTAAGCATTGGTGATGATCACATATGTATACCCGAAGCAGTTATGAAGCCATGGGAAACACAAAACCCTAGTTATCTTTCATTCTTGATTTCAACCATAATTTTAATTGTGTTTTTAATTATTGTTTTCCTTATAACCCCCAATTTGGAGTAACTACCTTACAAGTTCACTTACAGTCTTTAATTCCCTATTCCTTGTGGGTTCGACCCCAACCTCTTTGTTGGGTTCTTTATTGACAACGTCCGCTTCATACTTCAATAGGAGGTATGGTTTGAGCGTTAGGAAATCCAAAAATCACGATTACAAAGTAAAGAATCTGTCTCTAAGAAAAATAAACTAAAAAAATATTTATAATAATAATTGAAAACTTTCCTAAATTTACAGGGATACAGCTGCCAACATGTCCTGCAAGTCGTAGCATGATGCTATGAGTCGTACATTCCATCCATAGTATGCAATGCAACCTCTAAATCTGCCAAGTCCTAGAAGTTGGTATGACTCTTACAATGATGTTACAAGTCGTACGTTGCCTATCGTGGTCTAGTCTTAGAAGTTTGGCATCCTCTGAATTTAACCACAAGTCGTTGGTACGATTGGTACCTTCGTTTTATGACTCGTGATACCTGCTCGTGCCTTGGGATTTGCCAACGGACATTTTCTATGAACATTTCCATGACACCACGGTGCGGTTCATATGTTCCACTCATACTAAGAAGCTTTTACAAGTGCACCTCTTCTGAAGTTTTCCACGTCTTCTAGGTATGACTCGTACCATGAGTCGTATGTTGGTCCAACACTTGTGTAATTCTCCAAATATTTCCATGATTTCCAGGTATGGCTCTTACTAAGGCCTGCAACTGGCTCATTTTCTGCACTTTTCTGCTCCTTTTTCATAATCCAACTCCCGAACCTGGTTTCCACGAAAATAAGGTAAAAAGAACTCATATCTATATAAACATACCTAAGACAAAACATCTATTCTAAGTTTTAAGCATCTAAAGTGCTGTAAAACCACAGCATATCAACACCCTTAGCTTAAAACTTTTGCATGTCCTCAGGCAAACAAGACACTACGACTACAAGACGCTTAACTAGAAAGTAAAATAGAAGACCTACAACCAACAACACAAAAATTTGCACACATGGCCATTATCAAATACTGGCCCATTTTCCATTCAAAATCCATCTAGCTATGTACACATGCAACTACAACTAATGACACAAAGGGATCTAGAGATGACATTCAATCATTAATGGACAATCGAGCTATCACTAATGCAACCGATGTACCCTCACAACAAATGAAGTTCCAAAAACTCAAACTGATATATATATATATATATATATATATATATATATATATATATATATATATATATATATATATATATATATATATTATAGGAAATGGGGACTATCAAGCAAAGCTCTTACTCTCACAAAGAAGTTCAAATACTGCACAGGTGATACCATAAGCTTGCCCTTATTTTCTCTACTCTGGCTTTTCGGACAGTTAGGCTAGGATCACTATAGGACTTTTATTGGCTTGTAGTATAGGTTTAGGGATGGGTGCGGTAAATATGAATAATAGTGACTAACCCTCCTTGGCACTATAAAACTTGTGGCTCAACTTTTAACTCTTTTCCCTTTTTCCTTCATTTTTCTCCCTTTTCTCCATTTCAATCATCATTCAACTAGAGGGTGTGGTTTCTTTTTCTTGTTTCTCTTATTTTTTTTCAAGATTAGTCTCTCATGCCCCAAAACTGAGGTAGTACACAACTGGAACTCGATCCATGATTGATCGAGAAGCCAGCTAAATAGCAACTGAAAATGTAACAGTAAGGCCGACCAAACCACTTGTCACAACCAACCAAGATAAATACTGGATCCATAAGGTTTCGATAATGGCGAATAAGAAATTTGGAAAGCCAACAAGGCTACAATAAAGCTAAACATAGCAATGGAAAACCAACACAACTACCTAACCAAAACTACTATACAAATTAGTTTACATTAGCCTCCACAGAATAAATAAATTGAAAAGCACAGGACAGGGCCCCGACCAACCAATGCTGTACACAAAACTCAAAATAGTTAAAACTAAGACATTTCTCCTGGAATAGAGGAGCATACCACTATTCTACTGAAATCTGGCTCCTATTGCATCTGATGATTTCAGCCTCAGCCTGTACCTGTAGCATGATTGCAGGAGGGGTCCCCAAATGAAGGGACGTCAGTACGAATAAAATGTACTAGTATGTAAGGCTAAAAAATATGAACA
This sequence comes from Datura wrightii, assembly GCA_035772735.1. Lineage (NCBI taxonomy): Eukaryota > Viridiplantae > Streptophyta > Magnoliopsida > Solanales > Solanaceae > Datura > Datura wrightii. The sequence goes on along the minus strand of JASDFA010000010.1, from coordinate 118,874,865 downwards.
TATAAGATAACAACGATAACAGAGCTAGAAATAAGGAATAATAACAACCTAGAATCCTAAAAATCAAAACCTGACAAAAACTCAATACTAAAGTGTAAATGCAACCATCTAATGCAAAATAAAAACTATAACTGAAATGCCAATGACCAGATGACCATAAAATCCATATAAAATTCATCCAGCCAGTGTACCACACTGGGGTAAAAATAAAAATGCCTCCAGTCAGTGTACCACATCAGGGTAAAATCTGTCCAGCCGGTGTGCCTATGCCATACCGGGATAAATAAAAATACCTCCAGCCAGTGTACAACACCAGGGTAAAATCGATAAATCTTCATCATAATCTTAAACGGAGTTGATATGGCTTATACTGGGTCAATTTAACACGTATAGCATAGAAATGCCGAATACTAAATCTGTGGCCTGCATAGGCCCTCTTCATAATGCATAACTGCAAATGAGCATATATAACATGTAAAGCTAGAAAATAACACTTAAATTCATGTATTCATAACTTGTATAAATATAAGTAACTGCGAATGACCTAAGAGTTTTAACAAGATTTATAGATCGTGTTCAAAGGGATATTAGAGCTCGGAGATTCACTAGCTTGTCATTTGGCTTAAAGGAAAGGGATTATGAAATCTCCCCTTGTCCTAGCATATTTCATAACATATAAATAAGATAAAGAATAACCATAACAAGGCAATCCTAATTTAATAAGCTCATTTACCCTTAATAGCTTGCGATGTCTTTACTTGGCTTAAAATTGTTTACACGTCATCATCTTGGCTCTTTCACCAGTTTCAGTTTGCAACCGTACCTTTAAACATATTTAACATCACACATATATATAACATACAATAAGTACCAGCTAACAATGCCCATGCTGAGGGGTCTCTAGCTCGATGTACAACTACAACAACAATCAATACGATATCCCACTTTAAATGCCTCATTTGGGCTAGACATAATCTCAACATTTAACCTCAATCAAACATGAACTTTAAGTTCTTAAGTGAAGCTTAACATAATTCCTCAATACTTGTAAAGAGGTTGCTGGATCATTTAATTCACAACGCACAAATCGTGCTTAAAAAAATGATGGACGGACGCCTTACATACCTTTCTCCGATGAACTTTTCTTTAGCCGATTTCCTATTTCAATGATCAACCTTCAATCTCCTTAATCCAGTGGATTTATAGGTCAACAAAAAGCTTAACCTGTAGCACAAAATGCAGCCTAAAATAACTTACCAAAGGCAGTCACAATAGCAACAACAACACACAGCAACATCAACAACATTTAGCCATTTTTTCTACTAGTTTTCACTAACTTTTGAGGGAGAAACAAGAGGAAATTTTACCTTAATTCTGCTGTAATTCTTCTGATCAATATGATGTATAATTCCAGTAAAGGAAACAGCCAAAAAGCCTAAGGAAAACGAGCAAAACTCAGCTCAAAAACAGTCCATCAATAACTCACTTAGCTGCCAATTTCCGTCTTTTCGCTCTGCAATTTGAGAGGTTTAAAGGGGGGAAAATTCTTACCTTTTCTCTTGGTTTCAATACCTATTAAAATATGGATATATAGGCAATCCAAACAGATTTTGAAACAAACACAGAAAACCACCTTCAAAACCTTGCCAAAACGAGCTACAAAACAGCCCTTGGCACACTTAGCAAAGTATTCTCAACTTGTCTTGTGATTCGCTTGAACTTTGCTTGATGTTTCCTCCTTGATTTTATTTGCTATAGCTGCTGGAATTGAGAGAGAAATGGAATTATTAGCAAGCTGGTTGATTTATATTAAGACGGAAATGCTTTCTACAAGTGAAAAATCTTATTTTAAGTAATAGGGCGATGGAGGTGCTAGGGTGTCATGCCCGCGTCACTGCTCAGGGTGCTTCAGTAAAATGCCCATAACGTCTTACTCCAAACTCCGATCAATGAGAAGTTTGATGTTCTGAAAACAAGACTTAGAAACCTTTAAGTTGATAGGTCGTGGCACTTTTAATTCATTATATATTGGGAGATATGATCATTTAAATTTGATCCTTACTTATAAACTTCACATACTCTTTTCTTTTCCGTCCATACACATTTTCTTTGTCATCTACGACTAATATACAGCCTGTACTTTTCATAACATAGCATACAAACATCAAATAATCACAAATTTTTTGGGGGTTGTAACATTCTCCCCCCCCCCCCGTAGGAACATTCGTCCCCGAATGGAAATTAATTTCTCTTAATATTCTTCAAAATAGATACAGTAACTTAGGTATCAAAACATACCTCAATATCACGTCGACATCATGAATAGGTGAGGATATTTCTTCTTGATTTCCTCCTCAGCCTCCAAGTTACTTCCTTGATGTTATTAGTTCTCCATAATACTTTAACCAAATGGACTTCTTTAGTCCGAAGTTACCAGACTTGCCGATCAAGAATCGCAACTGGGACCTCGGTGTAGTTTATCTCATCAGAAATTTGGACATCATCGATAGGCATAACACGAGTTGGGTCTCCTATACACTCCACAACATCGATATATGAAATACTGGGTGGAATGCCACTAGCTCTGGTGGAAACTCTAACTCATAGGCTACTTTGCCTATCTTGTGGATAACTCTATAAGGCCCAACATTACTAGGGCTCAGCTTGCTATTTCTGCCAAATTGCATGATGCCTTTCATAGACGATTCTTTCAGGAAGACCCAATCATCAACAACAAACTCCAACGGCTGACGACGTACATCCGCATAAGACTTCTGCCTGCTCTAGGCCATCTAAAGTAGATCTCTAATAAGTTTCACCTTGTCAATAGCTTGCTGCACTTAGTCTGGCCCCAATAACTCTGCCTCAATGAGTTCAAACCAGCCCACCACACACTTTCATCCATATAAAGCTTCATATGGGTACATTTGAATGTCACGCCCCATAACTGGGGGGAGGGTGCGACTAGCTCCCCATACCTGACTGACTGGGAAGCCGACTATATGACATCTGTAATTGTAACACTTAGGCCGTCCAGGCCACCTGTCACAATCAACTGGAGCACAAACTGGATCCATAATGTCTCAATAATACATGGTAAACAAATGAAATGCAAACAAGGCTATGAGTATGCTAAACTAAACAACAAAAATCCGATAAGGCCACAACTTGAATATCATTGAACACACTAAGTCCACAAAGCCTCTAAAGAGTAAACTGACTAATGGTCAGAATAGGGCTCTGACCTACCCATAACTGCATCTCAAAACTCTAACTGAACAAAACCAGTCTTAGCTCCAGAATGAAAGGAGCATACCAACACATCCGCTAATCTCACGAACTACTACAACTGGCAATCCCCACCTCTACCTGCACCTGCGGCACGAAAGCAGGTCCCCAGGCGAAGGGACATCAGTACGAATGAAATGTACTGGTATGTAAGGCAGAAAACTGTAAACATGTAAGATAGAAATGATAACTGAGCCAAAAATAAGGAATAGTAACAACCTAGAATCCTGGAAACTGAAACCTGACAATAAGTCAATACTGAAGTGCAAATGCAACCAAGTAATGCACAAGAAAAACTATAACTGTACTGCCAATAACTAGCCAACCATAAATCCATATATAAAATTCGTTCAGCTGGTGTACCATACCAGGGAAAAATAAAAATATCTTCAGCCGATGTATCACACCGGGGTAAAATAAAAATATCTCTAGTCGGTATACCATACCGGGTAAAAATAAAATATCTCCAGCCGGTGTGCCTTACTGGGGTAAAATAAAATATCTCCAGTCGATGTACCACACCGGGGTAAACTAAAAATATCTCCAGTCGATGTACCACATCGGGGTAAAATAAAAATATCTCCAGTCGATGTACCACACCGGGGTAAAATAAAAATATTTCCAGCTGATGTACCACACCGTGGTAAAATAAAAATATCTGCAGCCGATTTACCACGTCGGGGTAAAATAAGAATAATTCTCAATCATTATCATAAATAGGGCCAATATGGCTTATATTGAGTCAATTTAACACGTATGGCATATAAATGAAAAATGTTAAATCTGTGGCCGGAATAGGCCTCTTTCGTAACCCATAAATGCAAGTGAGCACCCATATCATGTAAAGCTAGAAAATACGCATATATATCACGTAAAGCTGTCAAATTATACATGAACATGTCGACTCAGTTAATTAAAGGACCTTCAAGAGGTTTAGACAACATAAGAACTTTTGTAGGCTTACAAACAATGTCCTAAAAATAATCCTACCAATTTAACATATTACTTGGATAGAAACACATAGAGCTCATTTCTACACAATTCTTTAACATATGGGAACTACAAATATATACTGCCTACCAGGTGGTTCCTTTACCTGTATCGACAACTATACATTGGAATTTCATTGCCAAATTTATCATGTAGATAAGCACATATAGTTCTTAATTCATATGACTTATTTGCAAGAAAACATGGAAATTATAACTAGGAACTTGGAGTTATTTGTCATCTACATAGAGTTGAGAACTGAACTACAGACATACAACGTATGAGACTTCTATATAATGTATAAATCATATTTAGTTAACTGGGTGACCTCTGGGAGAATTCCTGGTATTCAAAGTTCTGAGCTTAACTGATCATTATCATAGCCTGCACTTATTCTTACTTAGACATTAGGAACATTGGTACATGGGAGAATCTCTCCTCTGAATTTAGGAAATTCAACTAATAACTCAACAAGAGCTAAACATAAAGATGCATGAATTGAATATAACTGAAAGAATTCAACTGTATGTTATAACATGAAAATCATACACATTAATACTTCTTACTAGAAAGACATATAAAGACTTGAGTTCTTAGACTTGTATACAACATCAGATACTTGACCGAGACATTAGCATAATTCTCGAAATATGATGTCTAAAAACATCTTAGATCAGCTAGCACGTTTCCACATAAAGTAGGGACGTAAAGATATAACTTAAGGATCTGAGACTTGGAGCTCTATAACTTGGGAACTCGTGAGTAACTCTCTAAGTGATGCCTTATAGGCAAATAAAGATATATAGCCGTAATTCGGGTGATGCTGGATTGACTTACATAACTTTGAAATTATCTGCGGAGCTTAAGAAAGCTTACATAATCATAAGTGACTTAGAAGATCCTAGGATTACCCTTTTCAAACATGGTAGAAAATTTCAACACTTAGAATAGATAACTTAACATAATCGTTTAGGGGTATAGCGGAGAGCTTCTCAACTTAAGTTACTATTTTGCAGACGTTCAACTCTAATTATTTTGTAGAAGGTTAACACTTTAGTGGTTATTCATCAACTAAAACATATTGAACATAAACAACTTAATTTATAACTCTTTTGCTAAACTTCTTTAGAACAGGGTTAATCTTCCTAGTTGTTTCCTACCTCGTTCACAATCGTAACCCGTATCATCTAATTTAACAATATTTAGCTCTACTTTCCTTATTCATCTTAATTTCTTTGCCAAAAATTATTCACTCTACACTCAAGTCTTCACCCTCTTGTTCACTATCCCATCAATTTTTATACGCACTTACCTCTTTGCCTAATTGACAACTTAGCCACGCTTTCCCCGTTAACATGTATTGATTTAGCTTATTCGCAATGTGCCGCTTGCTTAGCTTTAAAGAGGAAAAACATAAAATATACTTTTTACCTTAAGCACTTTAAAACATAAACATATAGGAGGGATTAACAATATTATTAAAGTGTCATTTCAATAATCTCGTTTACCCTCAATCAGCCTAGCGTCATCTTCTGAGCTTAAGTTCAATTACATGTCGTCGTCTTAGCATTTCCTACCAATTTCACGAAGTGACCAGATCTTAACATATATTTAACATCACATATACAGTATACTGCAAAGGACCAGCTCACAGTGCCCACGTTAAGGGGACTTCAGACTCGATTTAGAACTATGACAACAATCGTATAAAAATTACGCCTTTCACTTCACATTTGTTCGCTTCAACCATTCTTAACGGTTCAAGCTTTATGCCAAGTATTTCCAACCCTTTGGAAAGGATCATACACGCCTCAATATGATTTTAAAAACATAGGAATATTGGTCCTTTCAATAACTTAGTTTCGTGGTTGAAAAATAAGGAAAAGGACGCCTTTACATACCTTGGCACGTAGACTCTAATTTTGCCGAAAATCTTCCTTTCAAGCTTACTCCTTAAGGCTCCTTCCAAGTCCAATTTACAAATACAACAAACAGCAACTTAACTTCACCAAATTTCTGGAAAAATTGGCCAGCAACATGCCACAAAAACACACAAAGAAACAACAACACAATACTACAACATTCTCCAAGTTATAACCTCATAAACTTACAGAAATCAAAAAGGGAATTACTTACCCTTTCTTGGAGATGTTATTAGCTAAAGTGGGAGTAAACTCCTACTCTTTCCTCTGCCTATAATCATCTAAAAATGCAGCAATACCACAATCAACCACAAGACAACAACAAGCCATAACTTTCTTCCAAGGTTCTCTTTCAAAGCCCAAAAGAGACAAGAGGTGATGTTTCTTACCTGGGATATATTTTCACCATGTGATAAGGCTTTGAGTTCTTTGAATTCTGAAAAAAATAAACTAAAATGGAGTAGAAATGAGCTTTCTAGCTCAAGTTTACTTCATATAGGCGGGCTATCCAAGGTCTGGGCGGCGCCCGCGTGCGGCGCCCATACGACATGCCCTTGCGCGTGCGCCTGCTGCCTGCCTATCTTGGCACCCAGGTGCGCCCTTTCCCAGCCGACAGTGCTGTCTTCAAACAAGCATAACTTTTTACTCCGAACTCGATTGACAAGCGGTTTTTTTCACTGTAAACTAGACTCAAATAACTTTCATTTGATAGGTTATGGGACTTATAGATCATTATATGTTTGGGATATGACCATTTCAAGTTGACCCCTATTTACAAACTTCACATACTCTTCGCTTTTCCCTTTGCACATGTTTCCCTCCACGCCTACGGACAACATACAACCCATAATTCCCTTAATATGACATATAACCATCAAATAATCATCAAAAAAAATTTCGAGGTGTAACATTGAATACTCGCCAAGTAGCTGTTATAATAGGCGAACTCAATCAAGGAAACATGATCATCCCAACTTTCGCCAAAATCTAAAACACAGGCGCACAAGGTATCTTCAAGCATCTGAATGGTGCATTCAACTTGTTTTTGGGTATTTGAGGATGAAATGCAGTATAGAGGTTTACCTAAGTGCCCAAGCATTTTAGAAAGACTTCCAGAAGTTTGTTGTGAACTGATTACCTCTATCAGAAATAATGGATAAGGGGATTCCATGTAGGTGAACTATCTCCTGTATATAGAGCTTGGGATAATCCTCTGCGGCATAAGTTTTCCTGACTGGCAAAAAGTGAGCTGATTTAGTCAATCTGTCTACTATTACACAGATAGAATCATGCTTCCTGCTCATTCGAGGCAATCCTGTAATAAATCCATATTAATCTGTAATGCCCTTGAAACCCTTAGATCAGACCCGGGAGTTGAAACGGAGAAAATTGGAAAATCTGCACCAGGTCGCAGAACGGGTCACTACTGGACCCGTGGGGTAGACCACGAGTCATGAAGTGACTTGGGTGGAGTATTAGACTTGAGTTGGATTTGGGGTCATCACGGGCATGACCATGAGTAGTGGTTAGACCTCACGACTCGTTGAGTTAGCCATGGTCAGTGTTGGAGAAGGATCAAAGGATTTTGGGCAGTGGGGATCATGAGAGGTGACCATGAATTGCGGTTATCCCTGAAGATTTGTTGGGTCCCCTTGAGGAAAATAGGCAGTGCACTCAACAACTGAAGGCCACGAGTCGTGGTCCAAGGTGACGACTCGTCCAATCCCTAAGTCAGCTATTTTTTGCGAATTTATAAAGGGCTTTTCCATAATTCCTATGGTACTAAGGCCTAAACTACGTCATTTTAAGCTCAGTTATGAGGGTTTTTAAAGAGTAAAACCTATCCTAAGCCTTACCATCCCACACATGCAAGACTAGGAGGCTCTTAGAGGTGATCAAAGCTTAAACCCATCAATTTTTCTTCAATTTCTTTTAGGTGTTCAAGGAAGAGGAAAAATCAATCTACCTTGGTATGTGTGGCTATTGTAATACCCCGGGAAAGACTAAGAATAGACCTGGGAGTGTAATTTGAAAAGTGCAGAAAAATTAGAAAATACCACAAGGATGGACCACAAAACGACTCGTGGTCACAAACCACGAGTCGTTGAATGCTGTCGTTGGTTAGGGAAAGGTGGGTGGTAGTGGAGACAACAAGAGGTATGATGACTCATTGTGGGATACAACGGGCCGTCCTTTTCTATCGTGATTAGGGTAAAGCTGGGAGACATGGTAAGCAACGGGAGACCCAACGACCCGTTAGTAGAGACCACGGGTCATTGGTTGTGGTCATTGTTGTTGGGTGAGAATTTCTAGTGGAAGTGACTGGTTGAGACCACGACTCATTGGAAGGAACCACGAGTCATGGTGAGCCTCATGGTAAGGGGGTTCAGATCCTATGATGAGCAAACAACGGACGGAGTTATGGACCGTGGTTTCAAAGGACGAGTCGTCCTGTCCGTCTGTTGGTTAGTTCTGAGAGAAAGCTTTCAGCATTCCATTCAACGAGGGACATGATAGGTCATTAGTGGTTCCCACGACCTGTTGGTACCACCTGTTGGTTCTATCCGGCTAGATTTCAGGGTAGGTTCATTAAGGGCATATTCGACTTTTCCACATTTTAAGACCCTAAAATGACATCGTTTGTGTATTTTTCTGAGTGGGTTAAGGTGAGTTAAGTCCTTTATGCATGCTCGTTCTCATGCAAAAGATTAGAGAGATTTTTAGGAGATTCAAGGTCTTCTTCCCAATGTTTCCATCTATTTCATGGTGGGTATTCAAGGAACATCGAAATCAGCCTATCCCAGGTATGTAGGGTTTTAGAATGTGTGAAATTCTTCCTCACCCATGCCCAAATTTTTATTTAAATCATGAATCCTCCTATTCAAGTTCTATGAGGTTTTACCCAAATGCATGAAAATGTGATTTCTCTTATGGGTTTGATTTAATGGAGTTTTAATTATTGAATTATGAATGTTGGGCTGGTTTTATATTATTTTCTTCAAAAAATCATGTTTCAATCTTTTAAATCTAAAATTCCCATTTGATGACAGTTCATGAAAGTTATGATTTATGATGACTACTCTATAATTTGAGTTTATTGATGATGGAAAACCATGATTTCCAAGTTACCCATGTTTATGAGCATATTTTGAAAGAAATGAATGTGATGAAGTATTGGACAACACCCACATGTTGAAGAATGATTTACGATTTATGAAGCGAATTTCATGATTTATCGATTTATGATGTTGGACGATGAAAAGGGCCTATGATTCTTGGCTAAGCATGTTTTAAAGGGGATCAATGATGATACATGTTATATTTTAGCCAATGAATCCTAATGCATGATGTTATTGATTTATGTATGAGCCTATACACATGTTTTTGGGAGCAATGTCTAGCACTGAGCAACCCGGTGTTCAAAGGACTACGCCGGTGTCTCAAAACTACGTGCCACCATTGGTTTCTAATGATATGATGTATTTACAATGATCCCCTCAATGTGATATCACGCCTAATGCACGACCCTCGCCTGGCAAGCCAGGGTTGGCTCTACCCACTTGAGTGAGATAGTTGGGGCATCATGAAAGGCTCTAAGATGATGGTATCGGTTATGATGAGTCCTCCGATTGTTCCAAATGTCTTATGCATTGCTATATTTATGTTATTGGCTTAAGTTATGTTTTGACAAAGTTTACTTACGATTATGATTATGAACACTTTATGAATGATTTGAAAGCCTTAAGCCTTATGTTTTCTTACGAAGCTTATGATATATGCATGATGTCCTTCTCCTAAGTTACTTATGAGTTTTGTTTTACTTCTAAATGTTCGTTTTACTTACCTTGCATACTTGGTACATTTCATGTACTGACCGCATACTTTCTATGCTGTATCGTTTCATGATATAGGGTCCGGATCTTAGGCTCATCCTCATCCTTAGTTCATCTCAGCTTATGCATTCAACTTATTGGTTAGTCCTCATGCTCCGAGGGCCATTTGATAGCCTTTCATGTTGTTTATGTTTCAGTATTGGTCGGGTTAGTTGGCGATGTTGTCCCATCAACCCATCTTATGTGTTAGAGGCTTTCAGACAAGTATGTAGTGCTCAGCTTTGTATATGTTCAGTATTTCATGATGTTACATTATAATTACGTTCCCTTTATGTTTTCATGATTATCATTCCTCTTATTTGAATGAGATTGTTTGTATGCATGAGCCATGGGTCGACTTGGGGTCCCTCGGGGTCCCTTGTCCCGTGTCTATGATCCCGATGTACGTTCGGGTTGTGACAAACTTGGTATGAAAGCCATAGGTTTGAAGTGTCCTAGGTTGTCTGAAAGGCGCGTTAAGTAAAGTCTTTTTCATGGGTGTGAAGCGTGTCTCACCTATGACGGAGAGGCTACTAGACGCTTAGGAAATGTTCCCTTCTTTCATGTTCTATGTCATGCAATGAAAAGCCTCTCCATCCTTCTAATTCGTGATTCGCTATTGCAGCGTTATGACTCCTAGGAGAAAGAACCACATGAGGAATGGAAATGATGAAGGCCACAGAGATGGCAATGACCATGGGCATCAGGAAGCCCCACCTGTTCAGGAGCCCCAGACACCAGAACTAGCTGCCCACGTTGCATTTCGGGCGGCTATTCAGATGTTGGCATAGGACTTGACCGCTCAAGTCAACCAACAGGCTGTTGTGTCAGTCCGATAGAATGGCAATGCAGCGGTGGTTTGGATTAGAGACTTCTTGAGGATGAACCCTCCTGAGTTCACAGGATCAAAGGTGGATGAGGATCCACACAAGTTCATTGAAGGGATGTTGAAGGTCACTTAGGTTATGGGGGTGACAAATGGGGGAGTGTGTGGACTTGGCCTCTTATCAGCTAAAAGAGGTCGGTCATATTTGGTACAAGCAATGGAAGGAAAATAGGGTAGAGGAAGCGGGCCCTATCAGCTGGGATGAGTTCCATCTTGCTTTTCACGATAAGTTCTTCCCTCGGGAGATGAGGGAGTTGAAAACAGCTGAGTTTGTGAACCTCAAGCAAGGAAAGATGACAGTGCTAGAGTATTCGCTTGAATTCACTCGTTTGTCAAAATACGCCCTAGAGTTGGTGATGGATCAGAGGGCGCGGGTGAACCGATTTGTTCATGATGTGGCTATTTATTTAGACAAGGATTGCAGGACTGCCATGCTTCACCAGGTATGGACTTTCCACACATAGTGTTGTATGCTCAGTAGATGGAGGCAGCTTATGCGAGGGAGAGGGAGGCAAAGAGGGCTCGAACAGATAGTCGTGGGTTTTCACATCAGAGGTCCGGCGGCGGATACCATCCACAATTTCAGCAGAGGTCACTAGCCCCAACACCATCCTCAACTAGTGTTCCATCCAGGCCCAGGGGTGATCAGAAGAGCAGGGCTTCAGGATCGAGGGATTAAAGAGGCACCCATTTAGAGTATACCTCTCCAGCTTGCGGGAAGTGCTGCAAGAGTCATGCCGAGGAGTGCTTGATCGGTTCAGATGTTTCCTATGGGTGTGGTAGGTCTGGGCACATGCGTTGGACGTGCCTATATGCTAGACAGGGTGATGATATGGGTTGTGCATAGACCGCTAGGACAACAACAACTCCATCCCCTTCCACTCCGTAGGGAGCATCGACTAGTGGAGGTGGCAGACAACGCCAAAATCAATTCTATGCCCTTGGCTCATGCCAGGATCAGGAGGCTTTGCCAGACGTGGTCATTGGTATGTTGTGTGTCTTTCATATTGATGTTTATTCCTTGCTAGATCCGGGAGCTACCTTGTCTTTCGTTACTCCTTACATTGCTAGTAGTCTGGGAGTTAGTCCCGAGACCTTGTCAGAACCGTTTTCAGTTTCGACCCTTGTTGGTGATTAGGTCATAGCTAGAAGAGTATATAGAGAATGCCCAGTCACTGTGTTGCATAAGGTTACCTCCACAGACCTTGTAGAGCTAGCCATGATTGACTTTGATGTTATTCTTGGTATGGATTGGTTGTTTGCATGTTATACTTCGATTAATTGTAGGACCCGTACGGTGGAATTTCATTTTTCGGGTGAGTTAGTTTTGGAGGGGAAGGGTAGTTCGGTGGTACCAGAAGGTCGATTTATCTTCCATCTTAAGGCCAGAAAGATGATCTCTAAAGGTTACATGTACCACCTAGTTAGGGTTAAGGATGTAGAGTCCGAGACCTCGACTATTAAGTCAGTTTCGGTGGTGTGCGAATATCCGGAGGTGTTTCTTGATGATTTGCCCAGTGTTCCTCCGGAGAGGGAAATTGACTTCGGTATTGATCTATTACCCGATACGCAACCTATCTCTATTCCTCTTTACAGGATGGCTCCAGCCGACCTAAAGGAATTGAAGGATCAGTTAAAGGATCTATTGGATAAGGGCTTCATTAGGCTAAGCCAGTCTCCATGGGGTGCACCAGTTCTATTTATTCGAAAGAAGGATTGTTCCCTCCACATGTGTATTGACAGTCGGTAGTTGAACAAGGTTACCGTAAAGAACATGTTCCCCTTACCCAGGATCGATGATTTGTTTGACCAGCTTTTCCTCTTACCCAGGATCGATGATTTGTTTGACCAGCTTCAGGGTGCTAGGTGCTTTTCCAAGACTGATCTCAGGTCCGGGTATCACCAGCTCAAAGCTCGGGAGAGTGACATTTCAAAAACAACTTTTAGGACATGGTATGGTCACTACGAATTTGTTGTTATGTCTTTCGGACTAACCAATGCCCCTACAGCTTTTATGGATCTATTGAATAGGGTATTTAAGGCATATTTGGACATGTTCATGATTGTATTCATTGATGACATCTTGATATACTCACGGAGCGGGGAGGAGCCTGCCGCTCACCTGAGGGTAGTACTTCAGACCCGCAAGGATCGTCAGCTATATGCAATGTTCATAAGTGCGAATTTTGGCTAGACTTGGTGGCATTTCTGGGTCATGTGGATGTAGTGACGAATCACAAGAGCTTGAAGTATGTGTTCACATAGAAGGATCTAAATCTTTGGCAAAGGAGGTGGTTGGAGTTACTTAAGGACTATACATGAGTGTCCTTTACCACCCCGGCAAGGCAAATATGGTTGCGGATGCGCTTAGTAGGCTCTCAATGGAGAGTGTGTCCCATGTGGATGAGGGGAAGAAGGAGTTGGTGAAAGATGTTCACCGACTTGCAAGACTGGGAGTTAGATTGATCGACTAATCCGATAGCGGTGTTGTTGTACATAATGGGTCAGAATCGTCCTTGGTGGTTGATGTTAAATCCTGGCAAGATGAGGATCAGCTATTAAGGAAGCTGAAGGAGGCATTGCGGAGTCATAAGGTGGAGGTTTCCTCCCAAGGGGGAGATTTTCACGCCCCGCCTTGGGAGGCATGACTGGCACCTGGTGCCCTACTAGGACCTAGACTGCTGGACTACTGAGCCTAAGCGCTTCTGGTGCCAGGATGGCTCTAATTCTGGATTTATGAAAACAACGAGCTATATAATGGCTATAAATACAGCCTCCGGCTGACTAGGCCTATAGCCACCTGTAGGAATATAACAGCTAACCAGAACAACTGAGCATAAGGGAACCTATGCGGGCCGACAAGGACACCATGATGACTAGTTATCACTGAAAAGTATAATCAACTGCTGAACTGATCTGTGACCGACAACGTCACCAACTGACAACTGAACAAGGCCCCACATGACCATCACATGCAAATTGAAACATACATACGACCCCACACGACCGGTACAATTAACCACATGGAATATATAATCCGCAAGCCTCTAAGAATAATAAGATGGTCGGGACAGGGCCCCGGCCTACCCATATTGTACAAACAAAGAGGGAAGTAAACCTTTAGCTGTTAAGCTCCGGATGACAGGAGCTGAAGACTCTGTACGCTAGCTAGAACTATGAGGGATCTGCTTCTCATCTATGAGTACATGTAGGCAAGTAATGCAGCACCCCGAAACGGGTGTCAGTACCACTGGTACTGAGTATGCAAGCAATAACTGAAAATAACTAAAAGCAAACAATAATAATGATAGATATTGAAGTAATAGGAGACGGGCTGAGACTGACTGAAAAAAGCGTAACTTTACTAAAGAGAGTAGGAGTCATACCTGATAACATGGCGGTCTACTTTCTATCTATTAATAACTAACACAACACAGCATACAAGAACCTTACCAGCCCCCTTAAGCCGTAAGGTACCAACCAGCACACAATCTATATACCCCTACCCAGGTCATACCATCCACCTAGTAACTATGAGCATCCTGCCGGCCCCCTGGGTATGCAAGTTGGGCTCGCTGGGCCCCTGAATATAGTTGTATCTGAGTCTGGAGGACTCCTAAATCTGAAATCTGAAATCTGTAATCTGAAATTTGAAATCTACACCCTGGACTCAAGCGCTTGACAGGGGTGTGGTATAGTGCTGATCAACCTGCTATGGCGACTCAGCATCCCATCTTCGTCCGTTGGCGGACGGCATGACACTCCGTAGAGCATGTATCCGCACCCTTTGGTGGGCGAGTCGACACAACTATTAACGCTGGGGTGGTCAAGGAAGCTCTAAGGGTGCCCAACACAAAACAATCACGTCTGCACAAATAGCAATAACCGCATGTAATATATATATACTGAATCTGATAATAATATTTCTGGAATATTCTGCTGGGACTTATATTGTTTTACTGAATTTTATGCTGAACACTGTATTATATTTCTAACATGCTTACTAAATTTCATACTGAACATAATATACGACTTCTGAAACACTCTACTGAAATTCGTACTATTTTTCTATACTAGAACTACTAGCTTGCCGAAAGAAACTGGCTTTGCATATCTCAACTGTCGACTTTCTGATTAACTGGGGTGGCTCGGCTAGTATTCAGCTATTTCTCCCAACTGCATTCATATTCACGAAAGAATAGAATTAATTCTACTATTATTTTGGAACCATACTTATGGATATACCTACTGCTTATTCTTCGACTTATCAAAGAACGACCGAAAGCTCGCTATTTCTCGGAAGTCTAGAAGGGAGAAATACTCACTTTAATGCTGGGAGTATATTAACACTAGTTTGGAGCAATTCCACTTACCTTGGCTCGGCATGACGACGATTTGCCGGCCGAATTTCGTGAAACTAACTCCGGAGGAATGCTCCCTGCAGCTTTATACTTCGCTACCCGAAGTTAATTTTAGTTTGGACTGCGTTTGACGGCGTAAACGGAAGGAAATTTAATCAAACCCTTCGTTTCCCTCTGTTTCTATTCATTTACTAGAAATTATATGAAGGGAAAATGATTTAAAATGAAGTGGGAGCCTTATATACTTGGGGCCTTTAAGTCGCATTTGTCGAATGCAATTTATAAGTCGCATTTGTCGAATGCGATTTATAAGTCGCATTTGCCTTGCAACGCTCCGACTTGGCGCTTGTCCGGTCTCTCCCCGGGCCCTTTTCTCGCACGTATGACATTCTAATACTCTTAACCAACATGCGAATAGTCCAATTAAGTGTCAAGATCTTACGGGGTGTAACATCCTTCCCCCCTTAAGAACATTCGTCCTCGAATGTTAACTTCGGTTTATAGAAATTTTAACTTACTCTACTTATTTTGGAAAGGTTTTGGCAGAGTTTCCCCTGTAATATGGACTATTTCAAAAATCCTAAAATATAGAAAAGTCCAATACAGGTAATCCATATAATACTATAGCATTCATTTCATAATAAACTGAAGTCAACATCTCACTTATACACATGAATATAAAGCAACTCATAAAACAGCAATATCAACATACCTCTGGCTGACTAAGTCTGAAATAATTGAGGATATCTGGCTTTCATATCTTCTTCTGCTTCCTAAGTCATTTCCTCTCGGTTCCTGTTATGCCATAACACTTTGACAGAAGCAACATCTTTAGTTCTTAATCTGCGGATCTGCCGATCTAGTATGGCTACTGGAACTTCTTCATAGGCCAACTTCTCTATAACCTGAACATCTTGGACTGGGACAATTATAGAGGGATCTCCTATGCACTTTCTCAGCATTGATACATGGAAAACTGGGTGGACAGATTCTAACTCTGGAGGTAAGTCTAACTCATATGCCACTTGGCCTATTCTTCGGCGAATCTGATAAGGCCCAACAAACCTCGGGCTGAGCTTGCCTTTCTTGCCAAATCTCATTACACCCTTCATCGGCAAAACTTTCAGAAACACCCAATCACCCACATTAAATTCCAAGTTTCTGTGCCGCACAACAGCATAAGATTTCTGGCGGTTCTGAGCAGTCAGTAAATGTTCTCTGATAAGCTTTACTTTTTCCTCTGACTGATGAACGATATTTGGCCCAATAAATGCTGATTCTCCTACCTCAAACCAACCAACTGGAGATCTACACTTTCGCCCATATAATGCCTCATAAGGTGCCATCTGAATAGTTGAATGGTAACTGTTATTATAGGGAAACTCAATGAGTGGTAAATGTTCATCCCAGCTACCTTCTAAATCCAACACACATGCTCGCAACATATCCTTGAGCGTTTGAATGGTGCGTTCTGCCTGCCCATTTGTCTGAGGATGAAAAGTTGTGCTCAGGTTAACCTGCGTCCCCAAGCCTCTCTGAAATGATTGCCAGAATTTAGCCGTAAATCACGCCCCTCTGTTGGAGATAATGGACACTGGAACACCCAGAAACCTGACTATTTCTCTAATATACAGCTCAGAATAGTCCTCAGCGGAAAAGGTAGCCCTTACTGGTAGAAAATGAGTTGATTTTGTCAATCTGTCAACAATCACCCAGATCGAATCATATCTACGCTTGGTGTGGGGTAATCCTGCTACAAAATCCATATTTACTGCTTCCCATTTCCATAGAGGTGCAGCTATATCCTGAGTCAGTCCGCTTGATTTCTGATGTTCACCTTTTACCTGTTGGCAGTAGGGACACTGAGCTACGAATTCTGGTATCCCCTTCTTCATTCCTGGCCACCAGTAGATTTCTTTTATATCGTGGTACATTTTCATCGAACTTGGGTGGAGAGAATAACGGGCATAATGTACCTCGCCCATAATCTGCTGGCGAATCCCTGCAACGTTTGGAACATAAAGGCGATCTTTATATCGCAATACCCCATCCTTGGTTATCTGAAAATCTGTCACCTCTCCTTGCTAAACTCTGTTTCTAAGCTGAACCAGGCTAGGATCTTCACACTGCCGTTCCTTTACTTCCACGACTAAAGATGATACTGTGGTGTTCTGGATTATCGCTCTGTTGTCCTCTATTTCTGCTATACGAATAGCTAAACTTGCTAACTGATGCAATTCCCAGGCTAATTCCCGCTGCACAGGCTGTAAGTATGCCAAACTCCCCATAGACTTACGGCTAAGGGAGTCTGCCACAACATTGGCCCTTCCTGGGTGATACAGAATATTCATATCATAGTCTTTCAACATCTCTAACCAGTGACGCTACCGCAAGTTCAGTTCTTTCTGGGTGAAGATATACTTTAGGCTCTTATGATCAGTGAAAATATCCACGTGGACACCATACAAGTAATGTCTCCATATCTTCAAGGCGTGAATCACTGCGGCCAATTCCAGGTCATGGGTAGGATACTTCTTTTCATGTTTCCTCAGCTGTCTAGAAGCATAAGCAATTACTTCACCATGCTGCATCAACACACATCCTAACCCAACACCCGAAGCATCACAATAAACTGCATAACCTTCTGTACCTTCTAGCAATGCTAACACTGGAGCTGATGTTAACCTGTGTTTCAATTCCTGGAAGATCTGCTCACATGCCTCAGTCCACTGAAATTTTTCTACCTTCTGCGTCAATTTAGTCAGAGGTGCTGCTAAGGTGGAAAATCCTTCAACAAACCTCCTGTAGTACCCTGCTAACCCCAGGAAACTGTGTACCTCGGTCGGAGTGGTAGGTCTGGCCAATGCTTTTACTGCTTCTATTTTCTGGGTATCTACCTGTATACCAGCATCCAACACAATATGACCCAAAAAGGCTACTGAATTCAGCCAAAATTCACATTTAGAGAACTTGGCATATAGCTGACGGTCTTTGAGAATCTAAAGCAGTGTCCGCAAATGATCCTGGTTGTCTAGACACTGCTCTAGATTCTCAGAAACCGTCAGCTATATGCCAAGATCTCTAAATGTGAATCTAGAGCAGTGTCTGCAATCTAGAGCGAGAATACATTAGAGTATCATCAATAAACACTATCACGAACAGGTCCAGATATGGTCTAAAAATGCTGTTCATCAGGTCCATAAACACGGCTGGAGCATTCGTCAGCCCAAAGGACATGACTAAGAATTCAAAATGGCCGTATCTGGTCCTGAAGGAAATCTTTGGAATGTCCCTTTCACGAACCCGAACCTGATGATATCCGAGCCTTATGTCAATTTTGGAGAAATATCTAGCTCCCTGTAACTGATCAAACAGATCATCTATCCTGGGAAGCGGATACTTATTCTTGACAGTAACTTTATTCAGTTGTCGATAGTCTATACACATGCGAAGGGAACCATCCTTCTTTCTTACAAATAGAACTGGCGCATCCCAAGGTGAAGTACTCGGCCTGATAAAGCCCTTGTCTAACAAATCTTTCAACTGCTCCTTTAGTTCTCTTAGTTCAGCAGGAGCCATGCGATAAGGGGGAATTGATATGGGCTGAGTGAATGGTAATAAATAAATTGCAAAGTCTATTTCCATTTCTGGGGGAATAACAGGTAGCTCATCTGGTAATACATTGGGGAATTCATTAACCATTGGAACAGACTGGAGAGTCTGAGGCTCTACTCGAACATCCTGAACTCTAACAATGAGGTAAATGCACCCCTTGGCTATGAACTTTCTCGCTCGAAGATAGGAAATAAACCTACCTTTTGGCGTAGCTGTATTGCCCTTCCACTCTCGTACTGCCTTCCCTGGAAAGTGGAATCGAACCGTCTTGGTCCAGCATTCTACATTGGCATAGCATGGAGCTAACCAATCCATACCCATAATGGCATCAAAATCAACCATTTCTAACTCTACCAAATCTGGTGTGGTCTGACGGTCAGCAACCCCTACTGTACACCCTCAATAAACCCTTCTGGCTATAATAGAGTCACCTATGGGTGTAGATACTAAAAAGGGTTGCCGAAGTAATTCTGGTACAATACTAAACTTTCGAGCCACTAATGGGGTAACATAGGACAAGGTAGATCCCGGATCGATTAATACATAAATAGGGTGAGAGCAAATAGTCATCATACCTGTTACAACATTTGGAGACGCCTCTAAATCCTGTCTCCCTGGTAATGCATAGGTATGGCTTGGGTCCACACCTGAACTAGAGGCCCCTGATCTGCCTCGGCCTCTGCCTGCTGAAACTGAGGGTCTGCACCCCGCCGGGGCTGTTAGAGCTCGTGACCCTGCTGATGCCCTATCCTGTCTATCCCAGTCACCCTGACCCCTGCCTGGACAATCTTTCATCACATGACCCTCCTGTCCGCATATATAACACCCTGTGGAGCCATATATGTAAGCTCCAAAGTGGCGTCGGCTGCAAATAGGGCAAAGTGGTGGTGTATACCTGCTCTGTTCTACCCTCCTCTGTTGGGGTGAATCTACTATTCGAGAACTTCCGCTGGACTCTGACTGTCCTCGGAGACTGAATCTACCCCTCCGCTGCTGTAATGGAGGCAGGGGTCTAGGTGGCCTATCTGACAATCGTGGCCTAGGCCCTCTCGGAATATCCCCTGTAACTTATCTTACCTGTCCCTGTGGTGCTGTTCCTGGCTTGTTCGTCTGCTATCCTATTGTCGCTGTCTGAGGCCCTCAATAGTCTGAGCAAAAACCTGTATTCGAGAAATATCCCTATCTTCCCAAAAAGTAGCTGTCATACAGGCCTTAATATACTTTGGGTTCAGCCCCATAATAAACCAGTGGACTTTGGATGGCATGGTCTCTACAAAGGCTGGAGCATATTGGGCCAAAGAATCGAACTGCAGGGTGTATTCTCGAACACTCATCGCTCCCTGCTCCAGGTGTAAAAACTGGTCCATCCGGGCCTGTCGGATCTCTCGTGGTAGATAACGGTCCAGAAAGGCCTCTGAAAAGCTGGACCAGGTCGGAGGGGCAACATCTCTCCCTCGAGACCTTTCGCTACTCTCCTACCACAACACAGCAATATCCCGCAGTCGGAATACCGCTAATTCGACCGACTCTATAGATGTAACATGCATTACCCAAAAAATCCTCTACATCTGATCCAGGAAGTCCTGGGGGTCCTCTGTTCAATCTGTCTCGATAAACTGTGGGGGACCTAGTGCCATGAATTCTCGGACCCTCGAACCACCAGGCCCACCTGATGATTCTTCCGCTGTAGGTGGCATTGACTGGCGTTGAGTAGCCATCATTTGCGCTAACATAACTGCTGCACTTCGGATCTCCTGGTCGGATTGTATAGGTATAGGGACTGCCGGAGGTGGTGTCTTCCCGAGTGGCTCCTGATGGTATGGAGACTGCTGAGAAGGTCTGGACGATGCCTCCGTATCGTCCTTAGATCGGGCTGATTCTAAATGAGGCTGAGGCATCCTACTGGTGCCATCTCTTGCTGCTATGTCTAATCCTCTGCCTGTGATTGGATGTCGCCGGTCTGACATTTTATCTGTAAACAAAGAGTATGATAAGCTTTAGGGACTCAACCCTATACTGTGCTGCTCTATGGCACGATTGAATATGAAGAAAGAGTAACCACCCTATCATTCCTTGTAGCCTCCTGCCTATGGTTTGTGGTGCACAACACATCCATAGACAAGACTCTACTTAGCACGACTTGCAGACTCCCTGGGACACGGCCTTGCTCTGATACAAAGTTTGTCACGCCCCGCCTTGGGAGGTATGACTGGCACCTGGTGCCCTACTAGGACCTGGACTGCTGGACTACTAAGCCTAAGCACTTCTGGTGCCAGGCTGGCTCTAATTCTGGATTTATGAAAACAACGGGATATATAACGGCTGTAAATACAGCCTCCGACCGACTAGGCCTATAGCCACCTGTAGGAATATAACAGCTAACTAGAACAACTGAGCATAAGGGAACCTATGTGGGCCGACAAGGACACCATGATGACTAGAAAGTGTAATCACGTGCTGAACTGATCTGTGACCGACAAGGTCACCAACTGACAACTGAACAAGGCCACACACGGCTATCACATGCAAACTGAAACATACATACGGCCCCACATGACCGGTATAACTAACCATAGTGAATATACAATCCGCAAGCCTCTAAGAATAATAAAATGGTCGGGACAGGGCCCCGGCCTACCCATATTGTACAAATAAAAAGGGAAGTAAACCTTTAGCTGTCAAGCTCTGGATGATAGGAGCTGAAGACTCTGTATGCTGGCTGGAACTATGAGGGATCTGCTCCTCGTCTATGAGTACCTGCAGGCAAGTAATGCAGCGCCCCAAAATGGGCGTCAGTACCACTGGTACTGAGTATGCAAGCAATAACTGAAAATAACTGAAAACAAACAATAATACTGATAGGTACTGAAGTAATAGGAGACGGGCTGAGACTGACTGAAAAGAGCGTAACTTTACTGAAGAGAGTAAGAGTCATACCTGATAACACGATGGTCTACTTTCAATCTATTAATAACTAACACAACATAGCATACAAAAACCTTACCAGCCCCCATAAGCCATAAGGTACCAACCAGCACACAATCTGTATACCCCTACCCAGGTCATACCATCCACCTAGTAACTATAAGCATCCTGCCGGCCCCCTGGGTATGTAACTTGGGCTCGCTGGGCCCCTGAATATAGTTGTATCTGAGTTCGGAGGACTCCTGAAATCTGAAATCTGAAATTTTTGTAATCTGAAATTTGAAATCTGCACCCCAGGCGCAAGCGCTCGATAGGGGGTGTGGTATAGTGCTGATCAACCCGCTATGGGGAATTTGCATCCCATCTTCGTCCGTTGGCGGACGACATGCCACTCCGTAGAGCGATGTATCCTCACCCTCTGGCGGGCGAGTCGACACAGCTATTAACCCTGGGGTGGTCAAGGAAGCTCTAAGGGTGCCCAACACAGAACAATCATGTCTCCAAAAATAGCAATAACCGCATGTAATATATATATATATATATATATTGAATTTGACAATAATATTTCTGGAATATTCTGCTGGGACTTATACCGTTTTACTGAATTTCATGCTGAACACTGTATTATATTTCTAACATGCTTACTAAATTTCATACTAAACATAATATACGACTTCTGAAACACTCTACTAAAATTCGTACTATTTTGCTATACTAGAACTACTTGCTTCCCGAAAGAAACTGGCTTTACATACCTCAACTGCCGACTTTCTGATTAATTGGCGTAGCTCGGCTAGTATTCAGCTATTTCTCCCAACTGTATTCATATTCACGAAAGAATAGAATTAATTCTATAATTATTTTGGAAAGAAACCATACTTATGGATATACCTACTGCCTATTCTTCGACTTATCGAAGAACGACTGAAAACTCGCTATTTCTCGAAAGTATAGAAGGGAGAAACACTCACTTTAATGCTGGGAGTATATTAACACTAGTTTGGAGCAATTTCACTTACCTTGGCTCGGCATGACGACGATTCGCTGGCCGAATTTCGCGAAACTAACTCCGCATGAATGTTCCCTGCAGCTTTATACTTTGCTACCCGAAGTTAATTTGAGTTTGGACTGCGTTTGATGGCGTAAACGGAAGGAAATTTAATCAAACCCTTCGTTCCCCTCTGTTTCTGTTCGTTTAATGGAAATTATATGAAGGGAAAATGATTTAAAACAAAGTGGGAGCCTTATATACTTGGGGCCTTTAAGTCGCATTTGTTGAATGTGATTTATAAGTCGCATTTGCCTTGCGACGCTCCGACTTGGCGCTTTTCCGGTCTCTCCCCGGCCCTTTTTTCGCACATATGGCATTCTAAAACTCTTAACAAACATGTGAATAGGCCAACTAAGTGTCAAGAACTTATGTGGTGTAACAAAGATGGTGTGCTACAATGACAGGGTCGAATATGTGTTTCGAATGTCGATAATTTGCGGGTTCGGATATTGCATGAGGCACACGGTGCCAGATATTCCATCCATCCAGGATCCACGAAGATGTATTGGGACTTTCGAGAAATCTATTGGTGGGATGGTATGAAGAAGGATATTGCGGAGTTCATAGCTAAATGTCCCAACTGTCAGCAAGTGAAAGTCAAGCATCAAAGGCCGGAGGTTTACTTCAGGGTATCAGTATCCCCACTTGGAAGTGGTAAGAAATTAATATAGATTTTGTTACAGGTCTACCCCATACTCGCTGACAATACAACTCCATTTGGGTGGTGGTCGACAGGTTGACCAAGGCTGCACACTACCTACCGGTCAAGACCATGGATTCAGCAGATGATTATGCTAAGTTGTATATTCGGGAGTTGGTTCGACTTCATGGAGTTCCCTTGTCTATTATTTTAGATCGAGGTACTCAGTTTACTTCTCAATTCTGGCGTTTTTTTCAAAAGGGACTTAGGACGCAAGTTAAGCTCAGCACAGCCTTCCATCCGCAAACAGATGACCAATAAGAACAAACCACTCAGACCCTCGAGGATATGTTGAGGGCATGTCTTATGGATTTAAAAGGTAGTTGGGATGACCATTTGCCCTTGATCGAGTTTGCCTATAATAACAGTTATCACTCTAATATCCATATGGCACCTTTCGAGGCTCTTTACAGGCGAAGGTGTAGGTCGCCCATTGGTTGGTTTGAGGTTGGTGAGGCAGCCATAATAGGACCTGATTCGGTTCATGAGGCCATGGTAAAGGCCTAGCTGATAAGAGACCGGTTAAAAATCGCTCAAAGTCATCAGAAATCATATGCTGATGTGAGGAGAAGGGATTTTGAGTTTGATGTGGACGACTGGGTGTTTCTAAAGGTATCTCCCATGAAGGGAGTCATGCGGTTTGGAAAGAAAGGGAAACTCAGTCCCCGCTATGTTGGTCCCTACCCAGTTGTGAGAAGAGTTGTTAAGGTGGAACATGAGTTGGACTTTCCATCGAAGTTATCTTCAATTCATCCCATCTTTCATGTGTCACTTCTGAAGAAGTGTTTGGGTGACCCAGCCTTGGTGGTCTCGGTAGACAGCCTTGGGGTAAAAGACAGCCTCAGTTATGAAGAAATTCACATTGAAATCTTGGATCTTCAGGCTCGAAAGTTGAGAAACAAAGAAGTAGCTTCAGTTAGGGTCTTATGGAGAAATCAGCATGTTGAGGGAGCTACATGGGAAGCTGAAGCGGATATGATGACTAGATACCCACATTTGTTCTCTACCGGCTTAGTGTCCACTTGAGGTATCAGTTCTACTCTTCGATCCCATTTAGTTTTTATGTTCAGTTCATGTGTGCAAGTTTCTTTTATGTGTATGAATATGTATGTGAAGCATGAGATCAGATCAGCTATGTGGTTTGGTTCGGAGATAGTCATTCCGTGAAAATTTTAGTTAAAATGATCAGTATATGGCTATGATAAATTATATGTTTCTGTTTGCTGCTTGTTTCCTACATTCGAGGAAGAATGTTTCTAAGGGGGAGATATTTTAATACCCCGTGAAGGCCTAAGAATAGACCTAGGAGTGTAATTTGAAAAGTTCAGAAAAACTGGCAAAATACCACAGGACGGACCACAAAACGACTCGTGGTATCAAACCATTAGTCGTTGAATGCTTTCGTTGGTTAGGGAAAGGTGGGTGGTAGTGGAGATAACGAGAGGTATGACGACCCATTGTAGGATACAACAGGCCATCATTTGCGATCGTGGTTAGGGTCAAGCTGGGCAACAGGGTAAGCAACGGGAGACCCAACAACCCGTTAGTAGAGACCATGGGTCATTGGTTGTGGTCGTTGTTGGAGGGTGAGAATTTCCAGTGGAAGTGATGGGTCGAGAACACGACTCGTTGGAAGGATCCATGAGTCGTGGTGAGGCTCGTGGTAAGGGAGTTCAGATCTTATGATGAGCAAACAACGGGCGGAGTAACGAACCATGGTTTCAATGAATGAGTCGTACTGTCCGTTTGTGGGTTAGTTCTAAGAGAAGGCTTTTAGTAGTCCATTAAAGGAGGGACATGACGGGTCATTGGTGGTTCCCATGACCCTTTGTTACCCGTGGGTTCCATCCGGCTAGATTTCAAGACAGGTTCATTAAGGGCATATTCAACTTTCCCACCTTTTAAGACCCTAAAACGACGTCGTTTGTGTATTTTTCTGAGTGGGTTAAGATGAGTTAAGTCCTTTATGCATGCTCATTCTCATGAAAAAGCTTAGAGAGATTTTTGGGAGATTCAAGGTCTTCTTCCCCAAGTTTCCATCTATTTCGTGGTGGGTATTCAAGGAACTTTGAAATCAGCCCATCCCCGTGGTACGTAGGGTTTTAGAATGAGTGAAATTCTTCCTCACCCATGCCCAAATTTCGATTTAAATCATTTATCCTCCTATTCAAGTTCTATGGGGTTTTACCCAAATGCATGAAAATGTGTTTTGTCTTATGGGTTGGATTTCATAGAGTTTTAATTATTGAATTATGAATGATCGGCTGGTTTTTTATATTATTTTCTTCAAAAAATCATGTTTCAATCTTTTAAATCTAAAGTGCCCATTTGATGAAAGTTCATGAAAGTTATGATTTATGATGGCTACTCTATAAATTGAGTTTATTGATGATGGAAAAGAATGATTTCCAAGTTACCCATGTTTATGAGCATGTTTTGAAAGAATTGAATATGATGAAGTATTGGTCAATGCCCATATGTTTAAGAATATTTACGATTTATGAAGCGAATTTCATGATTTATCGATTTATGATGTTGGCCGATAAAAAGGACTATAATTCTTGGCTATGCATGTTCTAAAGGGGATCAATGATGATAAATGTTATATTTTAGCCAATGAATTCTAATGCATGATGTTATTGATTTATGTATGAGGCTATATGCTTGTTTTTGGGAACCGTGTCTAGCACCAAGCAGCCCCACTTTCAAAGGACTATGCCGGTGTCTCAAAACCACATGCCATCATGGGTTTATAATGATATGATGTATTGGTAATGATCCCCTCAAATGTGATATTACACCTAATGCATGACCTTCACCTAGCAAGCCAGGGTTGGCTCTGCCTACTTGAGTGATATAGTTGGGTCATCATGAAAGGCTTTAACATGATGGTGTCGGTTATGATGAGTTCTCCCATTGTTCTGCATGTCTTATGCATTGTTATATTTATGTTATTGGCTTAAGTTATGTTTTGACAAAGTTTACTTACGATTATGATTATGAACATTTTAGGAATGATTTGAAAGCCTTGAGCCTTATGTTTTCTTACGAAGTTTATGATATATGGATGATGTACTTCTCCTACGTTACTTATGAGTTTTGTTTTACTTCTAAATGTACGTTTTACTTACCTTGCATAGTTGGTACATTCTACGTATTGACCGCATACTTTTTATGCTGTATCATTTCATGATACAGGGTCCAAATCTTAAACTCATCCTCATCCTTAGTCCATCTAAGCTTACGCTTTCTGTTTATTGGTGAGTCCTCATGTTCTGAGGGTCATGACTTTCATGTTGTTTATGTTTCAGTATTGGTCGGGTTAGTTGGGGATGTTGTCCCATTAACCCATCTTATGTATTAGAGGCTTTCAGAAAAGTATGTAGTGCTCAACTGTGTATATATTCAGTATTTCATGATGTTACATTATAATTACGTTCCTGTTATCTTTTCATGATTATCATTCCGCTTATTTGAATGAGATTAGTTGTATGCATGAGCCATTGGTCGACTTGGTGTCCCTTGTCCCGTGTCTACGATCCGGGTGTACGTTCCGGTCGTGACAGCTATGAATGAGACTTCATCCCACTCTCATTCCCAAACTTCTATCAATTCCATGAGATTCTACTTCTACAGTTTAAGTTCCATGATCTATAGGGTTTAATCTAATTCTTGTGATTTTCTCTATGATCTATCTATGGGTCAATTCGTTTCATGAATTAAATCAAGCTTTATGATCTATGGGCAGATTTTATAACTATTTTGAATATAAATTTATAGATTCAGATTTAAATCAAAGTATGCCCAATTATGCATGTTTTTAATGAAAAGCCAAGTTATGATTTCGTTATGAGCTTGATCTAAATTAGCCCAATTATGATTTATGACTTATGATATGTTTTCTCTAAAATGCTCATCATGAATTTATGAATATCAAGTATATACATGTTTCACAAGTGTGCATGAGCCTCATGATTTATGAATTTATGATTATGGCCGACTCACGGGCTTATTTCATGGCTAGTTCACGTATTTTCAAGTATGTTTCTGATTATAATGATTTAATTAGTCCATGAATTTCATGTATATTTTTCTATGAGCACTATAAATATTTTGGAAGTAGTATTTAACACCGAGTAAGTTCGGGGCCCAGGTTTTGCCCTGAATCTCAGAACTACGTGCCATCGCAGGTCACAATGGGACCTCCCTTGAGATAGTCCCCCTTTTCCCCAAATAGGCCTTTCATGAGTGATATCACGCCTTTAATGGTTCTACCCTTGGAAAGGTACGAGCACCCTCCCGACTAGGGGTTACAGGTCGGGCTCCATGTGTGTTCATATGGGGAATGTCGCTTATAAGAATCTCCCACTTCTCCTCATGATTTATGTATGATTATGATTTTATATACTTTGGCTCAAGTCATGTTAATAAAGATTTTCTCTCATGAGAATATTATGAATTATTTATGAATATTTTAAAACCTTGATCCTTATGTTGCATTATGATATTTATGTTATGATCATGTTGTCCCATTCTTATGATCTTTTATACTTTTAAATGTCTATTTTACTTACCTTGCATACTAGGTATATTCCACGTACTGATCGCATACTCTATGATGTATCGTTTCATGATATAGGTTCTGGTACTTAGATTCAGCCTCGACCCTAGCCAGCTTTCGGAGTAGCATCAGTCTTTGTTGGCGAGTCCTCATCCATCAAGGGCCCCTCTTTTATTCAGTCATGTTAGTGTATTTTCAGTTTCAAGTTTAGCAAGTTAGTTGGGGTCTTGTCCCATCAACTTGTCAGTGATAGAGGCTTTCTTGGACATAGTTCTAATTCAGCTTTAAACACATGTGATGTATTTTATACCTTATGCCATGTTTAGACTTCCGCTATTGAGTATGTTAGAATTTAGCTTATTTATATTGACATTTAGATATCATGTTCATGCCATGGGTCGACTTGGAGCCTCTCGGGGTTCTTTGTCCCGTGTCTCGATCTGAGCCAATGCTTGGGTCGTGACAAACTTTTTATCAGAGAAATAGGTTTGACGTGTCCTAGGGTGTCCAGAAGCAGTGTTAAGTAGAGTCTTTTTCATGGTGTGAAGCGCACCACACATATGAAGAAGAGGCTACGAAATGTTTAGGAAATTTTTCCTTCTTTAATGATCTATGTCGTGCGATGAAATGTCTCTCTATCCTTCTAACTCGTGCTATAAGAGTTTGTAGAATTCATGCCTCCATGTCGAGTGAACGGAAGGAGAAACAGAAACGGCCACGAGAACAACAATGGAGAGGGGCACCATCAGCCCCCACCAGCCCATGAGGAGCATGCACCAAAGCCTACTGTCCAAAGCCAAACAGATGCTAGTACAGGCCATGACCGTCCAGGTCAATCAAAAGGTGGTGGCGCATCTCCCTCAGAATGGGAATGCGGCAGTGGCTTGGGTTAGGGATTTTCTGAGGATGAACCCACCAGGGTTCATTGGTTCAAAAGTAGATGAGAACCCACATGAGCTCATTGATGAGATTCTGAAGATCACCCAGGTCATGGGGGTGGCAAATAGGGGGTGTGTCGACTTTGCCTCTTATTAGTTGAAAAGGGTTGCGCATATTTGGTTCATGCAGTGGAAAGATAGTAGGGTAGTGGGAGCATGCCTTATCGGTTGGGATGAGTGTCATGCCACCTTTCTAGATCAGTTCTTCCGTTGTGAGATGAGGGAACTGAAGGCGGCTGAGTTTGTGAATCTGAAGCAGGGTAACATGTTAGTTTAGGAGTATGCTTTGGAGTTCACCCATTTATCCAAGTATGCACCCGAGTTAGTGGCAAATCAGAGAGCTCGGGTGAGCAGATTTGTAATGGAGTGGCGGACCACTTGAATAAGGATTGTAGGATAGCCATACTGCATCAGGACATGGATTTTCCCTGCATAGTTTTACACACCCAGTAGATGGAGGCGGTGTATCAGAGGGAGAGAGAGGCCAAGAGGGCTAGGACAGATAGTTATGGGACTTCTCAGCCTAGATCGAGGGCCAGACATTGCTAGAAGTTTCATCACAGGTTTTTTGCTCTAGCACCATTATCAGCTAGTGCACCTTCAAAACCACGGGGTGGTAAGAGGAGCGGGACCTCAAATTCAAGAGGCCAGGGTAGCATGCAGATAGAGTGCATCTTCCCAACCCGTGTGAAGAGTGGCAAGAATCACCCAGGGAGGTGCTTAGTCGGTGATTCATGTATAGTTCAGCGGGTATATAAAAATTTCCCGATTTCAGTCCTTCAAAAAATCACCTCAGTGGATCTAGTAGAGTTATCCATGAGTGATTTTGATTTTTATCCTCGGCATTGATTGGCTATTAGCATGTTATGCCTCATTAATTGTAGAACCCATACGGTAGAGGTTAGATTTTTGGGTGAGCCAGTCTTAGAATGGAAGGGTAGTTCAGTCATGCCTGTAGGTTGTTTCATTCCCTATCTCAAGGACAAAAAGATGATTTCTAAAGGTTGTGTGAACCATATTGTCACGCCCCAGAACTAGGGTAGGGTGCAACTGGCACTCGATTCATGGTCAATCGAGAAGCCGGCTATATAGCATCTACAAATGTAACACTAAGGCTGACCAAGCCACCTGTCACAATAAACCAGGATAAATACTGGGCCAATAATGCCTTGATAATTTTAAAGATGCAACCTGGAAAGCCGACAAGGATACAATAAAGCTAAACAAAGCAATGAAAAATCAATACGACTACATAACCCACACTACTATACAGACTAGTCCACATCAGCCTCTACAGAGTAAACAAACTGATATGCACGGGACAGGGCCCCGACTTACCCATGCTGTACACAAAACTGAAAATTGTCCACACTAAGACATGGCTCCTAGAAGAGAGGAGCATACCACTATTCTGCTGAAATCTTGCTCCTACTACGTCTGATGATTTGAGCCTCGGCCTGTACCTGTAGCACGAATGAAGGAAGGTCCCAAAATGAAGGGATGTCAATACGAATAAAATGTACTTGTATGTAAGATTGAAAACCGTAAACATGTAAGATAAAAATGTTAACTAGGCCAGAAATAAGGAGTAGTAACAACCTAAAATTCTGAAAATAGAAACCTGACAACAACTCATTATTGAAGTATAAATGCAACAATCTAATGCACAACAAAGACTATAACTGAAATGCCAGCAGATAGCCGACCATAAAATCTATACAATCCGTCCAGCCAGTGTACCCCACCGTGGTAAAAGTAAAAATGCCTCCAGCCGGTGGGCTATACCGGGGAAAAAGTAAAAATGCCTCCAGCCGGCGTACCATACCGGGGTAAACTCTGTCCAGCTGGTGTACCACACCGGGGTAAAATAACAAGACCTCCAACTGGTGTAACAAACTGGGGTAAAATCAATAAAGCTTAGACAAAATCATAAATGGAGCCGATGTGGCTTAATATTGGACCAGCTCAATACATACAACATAGAAATGACGAATACTAAACATGTGGCCTGGATAAGCCTCCTTCGTAATGCATAACTGGAACTGAGTACATATAAAATGAAAAGCTAGAAAATAGAACTTAAGTGCATGTATTAAAAACTTGTATGAATCATAAGGAACTACGGATAACCTAAGAGTTTCAACAAAATTTGTAGATCGTCTCCACGAGATGTTAGAGCTCAAAAACCTGCTAGCTTGTCCTTCGGCTTAAGGGAAAGGGATTATGAAATCTCCACTTGGCCTGAAATATTTCATAACATACACATAAGATAAAGTACAACCACAACAAGGTAATCCTAATTCGGTAAGCTCGTTTACCCTCAATAGCTTGCGACGTCTTTACGTGGCTTAAAATCGTTTACACGTCCTCATCTCGACTCTTTCAACAATTTCAGATAGCAACCAAAAATTTAAACACATTTAACATCACATATATATACACATGACATATAGTAAGGATCAACTGACAATGCCCACGCTGAGGGGTCTCCAACTCAATGTACAACTACGACAACAATCAACACAATATCACACTTTAGGTATCTCCCCTTGGCTAGGCATAATATTAACATTTATCCTCAATAAAACACGGGACTTTAAATATTAAATGAATCTTAACATACTGTCTCAAGACTTTTAAAAAGGTTGCTGTCTCATTCGCTTCACACACACGAATCGTTCTTGAAAGAATGATAGACGGGGCGCCTTACATACCTTGTTAAGACGAGCTTTCCTTAATCGCTTCTTTCCTCCAACAACCCATGTTTAGTATTCTTCAATTCCTTGAAGTTATACTCATGTAACTATCCTGGTTTGAGCCTATTTCCTAGACAAAATTTCATCCCGATAGAATCCATAAAAATAATACAAAAAACATTTCATTACTTTGTTTTAACTTGTTTCCACAGTCTTTAAGGGGAAGAATAAAATGGTGAACTTACCTAGATTTTCTTGTGATTATTCCCCAGAATAAAAGGAGTATATTCCCAGCAAAACACAGCTCTATAAACCTCTAAAAAGGGGGAAAAAACTTCACCCAAAAACACACAAAAAAATGAGCCACAAAACAAACTTCAACTTCTAGCTTTAGCTAAGAAAATTCTTGTATGTTTAATAGCTAGAAATGGTAACCCTTTTCTTGTCTTACCCTCCTACTAAGATGGAATATCTAGGAAGCTTAACATGATTGCAAACACAGAAGCTTCACAGCCCAAAAATGGCAGAAACTTCAGCTAAACACACATGAAAAAAAACAACCTAGCCTAGCTTTGAATTTTCAAGCTTTTAGCTAAGATTTTTGGTAAGTTTAAAGGATAGAATCCTTACCTCCTCCCTTGAATCCAACCATTAACAAAAGGTAGTATATATTCATATGAGTACTTCTCCTAAAATGAAGAAAAAGACATCATAAACATGCTTCAAAAATGCAGCAACAAGACTCACTGATGCCTATCTTCAACATTGCAATGATCTTCTTCACTTGGCTTCAATTTTTGGTTGATGATTTGCCTTGATTTATCTTAGTTTTTTGTTGTACAATACAGAGAGAAGTGTCCCCTAATCAGGCAGCTCAAATTTGGATAGGAATGATATGATTTGAGTAGCAAACAACTTAAATAAATAGGGGTAGGGCGGTGGAGGGGCTAGGGCGTCATACCCGCGTCACCGCTCGTGATGGTTCGGCAAAATGCCCATAACTTTTTACACCAAATTACGATTGACAAGCGGTTTTATGTTATGAAAACTAGACTCAAAGAAATTTAATTTGATAGGTCGTGGGGCTCTAATTCATTATATATTGGGATATATGGTCGTCTAAAGTTGATCCTTACTTATGAACTTCACATACTCTTTGGTTTTTTGATCGTACACATTTCCCTTGACACCTACGACCAATATACAACCCGTACTTTCCCTAACCTAGCATAAAACATCAAATAATTACCAAAAAAATTTCGAAGTGTTATATTCTCCCCCCCTTAGAAACATTTGTCCCCGAATGAAAATTAATTTCGCTTAATATGCAGCAAAATAAGTATCAAACACATACCTTAACATCACATCGACATTGTAAATAGGTGAGGATATTTATTCTTCATTTCCTCCTCAGCCCCCCAAGTCACTTCCTCGATGTTATTACTTTGCCATAATACTTTAACTGTGGTGACTTCTTTGGTTGGAAGTTTCCTGACTTGCCGGTCAAGAATAGCAACTGAAACCTCGGTGTAGGTCATCTCCTCAAAAATTCGGACACCATCGATAGGCATAACATGAGTTGGGTCTCCTATACACTTCCTCAACATCGATACATGAAATACTGGGTGGACTTCCACTAACTCTGGTGGCAACTCCAACTCATAGGCCACTTTTCCTATCCTGCGGATAACTTTGTAGGGCCCAACATATCTAGGACTCAACTTGCCTTTTCAGCCAAATTGCATAACGCCTTTCATAGGTGACACTTTTAGGAGGACCCAATCATTAATAACAAACTCCAGTGCTCGACGGTGTACATCTACAAAAGACTTCTGCCTGCTCTGGGCTATCTGAGGTCGATCTACAATAAGTTTCACCTTGTCAATAGCTTGTTGCACTAAGTCTGGCCCCAATAACTCTGCCTCATTGAGTTCAAACCAGCCCACTGGTGACCTGCATTTTCGCCCATATAAAGCTTCATATGGAGCCATCTGAATACTTGCCTGGTAGCTGTTATTATAGGCGAAGTCAATTGTTCGTTGCTTTGGTTGGGTATAAAACTACACGCAAGTGCACGTGGTCGAACAAGTAGTAAAGTGGCTTAAGTAAGCCAAGTATCGACCCCACAGGGACTGGGATGAAGTGCAATCTGCTCAAGTGTACTATATTTCAATTCTAAAAATGCAGACAACAGTGTAACCAAGAAGTTGATATTTTTGATTTCTAATAATTATGCTAAGTCTAAAACAATTATCTAACGTGAATCTGAACTATGAATATGAGCATGCTGAGGTTAAACGAACATGTAATGAAATTAATTGTCAATATAATTTGGTTAGCCTTTTCCTTCGGTTGCTAGTCAAGAATTATTGCCAAGGGATCAAAACTCTCGTATTTAACCCCACTTAAGAATCATGAACCATCCACCTACATTTCTGTGATTAAATGCAATTCATGTTCTAGCCATACAAAACCGATTCCTAAATTGACTAATACGACTTTCAGGTATATTTCTATCCTGAAGGTAAATCAATTCTCAATTTTCCCAAACTAAGAAAGGATCATATCCTATTAATTCACAACTTTCCAGTTTCTTGCTCTCTCGAGTGAAACTGAACTTTTTAAATGTACATTAACGTAGGCCACACATTAATGCAGTAAGAACAAGAATCAATAGAACAACCATGGAAGAAAAGATGAAAAACCAAAGAATCAATAATCAAATTTCATTACAATTGTTCTTAACCTCAGCAAGAAGATGAATTAGCCACTCATTTGTGGATTAAACATCGTTAAATGAGTATTAAACATACAAGCAATTGAATACAAGAAGAAGGAAAGAGAGAAAAACCCTGATAATTTCGTCCCCTCAACTGCCTGTAACCCATGTTCTTGCTCCACCAAGTCAGAATATTGAAAAATGAACCTAAGTGTTCTATTTATACTAGTGGGAATTTTTCCCAGAATAACAAGCAACGTGTCACAGAGTGCATCGCGGAGCACTGCCTCCGTGACACGCTACCGACGCGGACCCTCACTGGAAACTGTGGGTCCAGGAAATAAGGCCCAACGTGGCACGTCGTGCAATGCGGAGCCAGGCCACCGTGCCACGGACCCATCGCGAACCCTGTCTGGAAATTGGGCGAAAATTCCCTATCCAGGCAGAAGGCCTCCGCGAGGGCAGCGTGACACGGCTCCATCGCGGAGCCCTTTTATTTTGTGCTTTCCAATGCCTTGTCCCTTGCTCACATCCGAGTCCAACCCCGATATCTTCCAACATACATTTTAGCTTCCCGAAATTACATTTTTCCTGCAACACAATGCTAATCATGTTGGTTAGTATAAATTCACATTTTATTACCAATTACATGAGAATGTATAAACATTGATAGATAAACAAGGCTAAAATGACACCTTTGAGTATACTTGGGCATATAAATTTGCCCAGGATCACTTACCCCACACTTAAATCCTTGTTCATCCTCGAACAACAATCTTACACCTCATGCAATTTACATCCCAACCTCGCTACTTTGGTTCGACAATTTAGGTTACGGTCATACCGATTATTCAATACAGCAAATCATCAAGAAAACATGCATGGTCCTATCAATTCAATGACCTTCAATACATCAAGACCTCCTCGACTTAAGAATCGACTCTTGATATTGGCAAACTCCTGCAAATCAGCTGATCAAGAAATCCGACACGAAAATTAATCTCTCATCAAGCATGTGCCCTCACAATACAGGAGAATTTTCCCCTTTTTGATCATATTAACTCACAAAATTTCAAGCAGGGGCTTATAAACACAATTTCGCTCTCTCTCCCAAAAGAATTCACATGCATCATGTCATGACCCATAAGCTTGCCTTTAGTGTACTACTTCACTAATATAAAGAAATGTGATGTAAGATCACGTAGGACTTTAACGGGTTGTAATGGAAGCTACGAAACTATTAAATATTGGGCTAGCCAATAATAGCCACTAGCATCCTTAAGCACTTTTTCAACACATCCCATCAAACTCATGGACATTGTTTCTTTCTTCATCCTCCCATTTTTGAAGTTGTTCTTTAGTTTGGCCCATCTCATTAAGCACACTTTTCACCACAACAAAGATTATTCATGCACCTTCATTATAGTTTATTTATAACAATTGCACCTTCAACCTTTTCTTTCCTTCCATCTCTCTGCTTTACTTTTCTTTTCACCATTCTCACTCTTTTGACACTTTGGGAAAATTATTTTCTCTTCTTAAGCACTTAAGAGTTTTGGATCTGCTTTACGGCTAATGAAAAGAAGGGATTAAGCTCGGTTTACACTTTTTGACAAAAGAAAAAAATTTATAGGCTAAAGGCTCAACGGGCTGACTAGGGTACACAATCAAGGTGGGTATGATCATGAAAAATAGAAACTTTCGGTTAAAAACAAAGAAATGCCTACATCCTTTCCTACAACACACCTCCTTCATTTCGTTTTGTACACACACCAGGCAAGTTCTAGACACTGGAATAACAAAACCTCACTTCACACTTATTGCACATGCTCAATTCAAGATGTATTCACAGACTCTTCAATCAGCTAATTACAGGAATTCAAACATTAAGCCTCAATCACACTGAATCGAACTCTATGGCCTAGGTATCTCAACAAATTTACAAAGTTACATGCTTTCATACGAATCACATTTGCATTTTAAATATCATATACAACATGCAACCATAATTCCGCAACCATAAAGTAACTATAAGTTTTGGGATGCAACCCACAAAAGAAAAACAATTGAAAAATAACTGAAAAATCTACTCCTAACGACTACATTTCCCTTAAGACGGTCTTCATCCATCCATCATAGGTAACGGTCACTAACTAGGACTTCGGTTCAATGGGACCCTTCTCGGTAAAAGAACCAAAAACAAATGCCGAGAAACCCAAGAATTGAAAAAAAAAGAAAAATTTTAAAAATATTGATCATTTCGATAAACAAAAATATGGAAAAACTCAGCTAGCAACATTCAGCAACACACAATAGTTTCACATATATTTACAATACAGAACAATAACTTACAATCACAAATCACAGGTCAGAAGATTTTGTTCACAGCACAACAACAGATTAGGACATACAAAACAGCATAACCAGCACCTAACTACTCCCACCCCACACTTATCTCGAACACTGTCCCCAGTATTCACAAAAAAAAATTAAAATAACACAAAAATCGGGTGGTGGAACTCCCTGATCAATCAAAGTACTCCACTTCTTCATCAGGTGCTGCTGCTTCATCTCCCATGTCTGAATCACCCCCATCGTCATCCTCGGACTCTACATCGGAGTCCTCCCGACGTGTCTCCTCGTCCATGGGGACATCATCATCCGTGGGCTCTATAAATGCTGGCCCCACTCAGCATAGAGCCCTGGCGTTTTAGCCGAAAGGGTAGTCTAGCTCGAGCTGCCATAACTCCTCCTCTGTTGCTGGCCTCCCGCCTATCCTCAGCTGAAGCATCTGCATCCCATACATGTGAGCCATGTACTGATCATCACGAGCATGTCGCTCGCCTAGTTTAACCACTAGCCCGTGGGTGGTGTCGGGAGCCTTAGTTTTAGTGACATCTAAGGCCCGCCGCTCCATCTGCGGGATATAATCAAGGGCCTCTTCCTCGACATCCAGGCCCCTCAGGAAGGTGGTGAGTAGCCCACCAAATCCGTATCTGTGCCCCTGATGCAACCGGGCTCTCTTCATGGTGGAGATAATCACCGCCCCCACATTGATCTCCAGTCCTTTCATCAGGGCATACACCAGGCATACACGACCCCGGGTTACATCTGTCATATGTACCCCCGGGATTAGGCAGGAACAGACGATCTTTAGCCATATTCTGGCTTCCCTGTTCATCTGTGAATAGGGCAAAGTCTGATGGTAGCCCCTCTCTTTGTGTCTGCTCCATCTAGCTATCGATCGGGTTCCACCCAAAGTGCGTCTGATGTCTGCATATGGTGGAGTGATGTTCAGCTGTCGAAGCATGTGGGCGTCTGTGTCCCGCGCCCCTAAGATAGCATTGAGGTGGTGGGGCTCGAAGGTGACTATTTGCCCTCTGATTTTGATGGTGTGACTTCTGAGAGTCGGGTCCCAATTGGCATAGAATTCCCGAATCAGGTGCAAGTTGCATTCCTTGGGCTCTTCAAAAATGAATTTGAGCCCAGCTGCCTCGATCCAGTGTACAATCCTAGGGAACTCTTGTGCCAACGGTTCCCGTGCTATGTGTTCCTCGGGGAAGTACTTACTCTGCTTGTGCTTGGAATACCACTTCTTCCCCTCTTCTGTCACCCACCTGGTTCCGTATTAGCGGCGTTGGCCGCGTAGAACCGCTGGTGCTGCTGGGACTGCTGTGCCCAGTCTGATTCGCTTTCTTCTGGCGCCAGATGTTGATGCGCCTTTCCCTTTTTCTTGCCTGCTTGCCATTTTACCTGTCAATCCAAGTAGACAAGATCAATGTTAACCCAATGAATATTTACTCCGACTAAGGTCAGGTTAAGCTAGGCTACCCCACACTTAGTCCTTAGCCAAAATTACAACATTCCGGCAAGATCATGCTTATTTACACAAACCAACAACCAACTATACAACCATGCTTAGTGCATACGAAGAATTCGACGGTATATATTCTATGTACGACTCAGACTTCGTACAGCTAACCACCGTCATTACCATCAATCACATTTTATCCCCTCGCACTTAGCACGGAAAAACAAAGAAATGAAACAACAAGAATTTTCTACACGAACCTATACAACTCACCCAATTCTTGCAAATTTCACTATTCCCCTAACCCGAGAATTCATCGGTTTTTGTTTTTTTTAACATCATAACAACTAGCACATCGACTAATATCACTCAACATGTACAACCCGGCATGAATTTCACAAGTTCACTACATTTTCCACTTCCACTTCAAAAACAAGCCCTAAATATGATTGTATCAACAAAATTCG
This sequence comes from Datura wrightii, assembly GCA_035772735.1. Lineage (NCBI taxonomy): Eukaryota > Viridiplantae > Streptophyta > Magnoliopsida > Solanales > Solanaceae > Datura > Datura wrightii. The sequence continues at coordinate 118,836,063 of JASDFA010000010.1, read as the reverse complement.
ATTATATTATGCAATTAACGAGTTCAAGCAATCACAATGATACTCCGAACATTCATCAACACAAAGTCAATTGAATTCATGCTTAATTTCTGCTTAAGGCGAACTTAGCTCACATCCCATGCTCAATATCAAAGAAAATTGATAAGAAATGAGATGGAATCGAAGAACATACCTTGAGATTGAAGAATTGAAGGAAACTTGTTAAATTTCTTGGCCTATTCCGTGTCGCGTTGAAGGGGAGGGGTTTTAGGGGGATTGGTCGCGGAGTGTGTGAGGAATAAAGAAAATTTGAGGGGGATTCAGGGTTTAAAAGTGGAAAAATCGCGCGGGTCACCCGGCAACCCGGTGTGACCCATCGCGATATACACAACAACGTGTCACGGAGTGCATCGCGGAGTACTACCTCAGGGACACGGAGCTGTCGCGAGGGTACTCTAGAATTTTTTAAAATTCTGGATTTATACCTCAACGTGTCACGGAGGGTAACGCGGAGGTCCTCCTCCGTGACACGAAGCTATCGCCCTAGCTCACTGTTTTGCCACTTTTTCTTAATTTTCATTCCTCGAATTTTCCTTTGTGATTCCTTGTATATTTTCCTCCTCCGTTTGACCAGAAATTCATTCTACTACAAGAAATTGGTTAGAATTATAGGTTTCGCTCTAAATAAAAATAAAAACAAAAATTAAAACTAAACATTTTGTTGTTAATTAAGAAAAAGAAAAAGAAAAATCTATTCACAATTTACAAAGAAAATTTTTTCACGGGTTGCCTCCCGTGCAGCGCCTGGTTTACCGTCGCGGCTCGATGTCGTTCAGCTCAGTTGTCCCCTAGGGTGATGGACGTTTTCTCTCGAAAACCGTCCTCCCCCAATAGTGCTTACATTGTTCAGGTGGTTTTCCCAATAACTATCGTGAATTCTTTATCCGCGCATCATCAACTCGATCAATCACATTGATCACCGAGAGTTCCTCGTACACAGTCGGGAGCTTGGTGGCCTTGTACACATCGAACACTTCCACCTTGTCGTGTGCTCGCATTGTTAGCTGCCCTGCAGCTACATCAATCAGCGCTTTCCCGGTCGCCAAGAAAGGACGTCCCAAAATAAATGGGACTTCCGCGTCTGGTTCAAAATCCAGCACGACGAAATCTACCGGGAAGATCAGGGAGCCCACTTGCACCAGAACGTCCTCCACAATGCCATCAGGTCTGGCTAAGGACTGATCTGCCAATTGCAAGATCACGGTTGTGGATCTAGGACTCCCTAGACCCAGCTTTTTGAATACCGATGACGGCATCAAATTAATGCTTGCTCCCAAATCACACAATCCACGAGCTCGGATACTCTGCCCAATAGTAATCTGTATAGTAAAGCTCCCAGGGTCTTTGAGCTTTGTGGGCAGTCGGTTTTGTATCCGGGAAGTGCACTCCTCCGTGAGAGACACCGTAGCATACTCAGTCAACCGACTTTTGTTTGCCACGATGTCCTTTATATACTTAGCATATTTCGGCACTCCCTGCAAAACATCAACAAGAGGTAAGTTAATATGTACCTGTTTTAGCACCTCCATGAATTTCTTGAAACACGCCTCCTCCTTGTGTTTCTTTAATCGTTGAGGGAGCGGGGGTGGTGGTCTTTCTGATTCTGCTTCCTTAGTCTTCCCCCTCTCATCACTTTTCTCCCTCTCAACTTCTGCTGCTCCCGATTGTTGAGGTGGTCTTTCTAGTTCCACCTCTTTCAGCTGCAAACCACTCCTTGTGGTCACCGCATGTACCTTCTTGGGGTTGGGATCTGTGTCGCTCGGAAGTCCTCCTCTAGGTCTAGTGTTTTGGGCTCCAGTAAATTGCCCAAATTGATATTCAAGTGCCTTGGTAGCTAACTGGTTGTTTTTCACCTCGGCTGCCAATTTCACATAGTCAGCCTGCAATTGAGCTTGATTAGCTATCATAGTCTTGAACATCTCCTCAATGCTGGGTGATGGTGGTGGAGGAGGTGCATTGTTGTTTCTGAATTGTGCTTGATAATTCTGCTGCCCTCCTTGGTTCCTTTGCACACCCTGACTCGAACTCTGGCCCTGATGGTTGTTGCTACCCTAGGAGAAATTCGGGTGATTCCTCCAATTGGAATTGTAGCTGTTGCCATACTGTTGGTGGTTGTTTCTTTGTATATTTCCCACAAAGTTCACCGAGTCAGGATTTGCTCCACAACACTCAGCTGAGTGCTCACTGCTTCCGCACACTTCACACCAAATCTGCTGTACAGCATTCACTGGGGCTTGAGGCTGGTTCATTTTCATGTTACTGAAGTGGGTGTTGAGTTGATTCTGAAAAGCAGCTATTTGTGTAGCAATAGCTGTAAACCCATCCACTTCTAGAACTCCTGCTGCTTTCCTTGTCCCTCCTCTTGACGAATCAGCATTCCATTCCGGATTGCCCTGCGAAATACGGTTCAACAAGGTATACAGCTCCTCATAAGTTTTCTCTAGCGCTTGTCCCCCAGCTGCTGAGTCTAGCAATATTTTTGTATGGGGTTCCAAACCCTCTATAAAAGTGTGCACCAACACACCATTGGATTGATGATGATGAGGACAATCCCGCAACATGGACTTGAATCTCTCCCAAGCCTGATATAGATTCTCTCCCTCTCTCTGTTTGAAACTTAGAATTTGACTTCTAAGTCTTGCTGTTTTACCAGGCAGAAAAAATCGTATCAAGAACTTCCTTGCAAGATCATCCCACGTAGAAATAGAATTAGGTGGCTCAGCTTTCAACCACCTCTTGGCTTCTCCCAATAGTGAAAATGGGAACAATGTAAGTCTGACGTAATCTGATGACACTCCAGCGGGGATATAAGTGTCACTTATCTCCAAAAAATTTTGGAGATGTTGCTATGGATCCACAAATCGGCGATAATAACCTGCTAACCCCAGAAAGTAGCGAACCTTTGTAGGATTCAAGGGTCAGGGCCAAGTCTTTACTGCCTCTATCTTCAGACTATCCACTCTTATACCTTCAGCTGTAATTACATGACCAAGGAAATCCACAAATGTTAGACAAAACTCATATTTAGAAAATTTAGCATATAACTTGTGCTCCTATAGAGTCTGTAATACTGCTCTCAAATGACCTGCATGCTCGGCCTCGGATCGCGAGTAAATCAGAATATCATCAATGAAGACGATCACAAAAAAATCAAGAAAAGGCCAAAACACCCGATTCATCAGGTCCATAAAAGCTGCTGGGACATTAGTAAGACCAAATGACATCACTAAGAACTCATAATGTCCATATGTAGTCCTGAAGGCAGTCTTGGGGATATTAACTTCCCTAACCTGTAACTTATGGTACCCGGATCTCAAATCAATCTTTGAGAAGCATCTGGCACCCTGTAACTGATCAAATAGGTCATCTATCCTGGGAAGTGCGTACTTATTCTTAATCGTAATCTTATTTAGCTGCCTATAGTCGATACACATTCTTAACAACCCGTCTTTCTTTCGCACAAAGAGCACTGGTGCACCCCAAGGCAATACACTAGGTCGAATGAATCCTTTCTCGAGCAGATCTCTCAGCTGCTCCTTTAATTCCCTTAACTCTGCTAGAGCCATTCTATAAGGAGGGATCGATGTAGGATGAGTACCTGGAAGTAGATCAATAGCAAAATCTATCTCCCTTTCAGGAGGAATTCCAGGCAAATCCTCTGGAAAGACCTCAGGGAACTCATTTACATTTGGAATTGACTGGAGAGTCGTAGGCTCACATTACAAGTTTCTTACTCGAACCAAGTGAGAAATACAACCCATAGAAATAAACTTCTGAGCCTTAAGGTATGAAATAAATTTACCTTTAGGCATAGCGGCATCATGTTGCCATTCCCGGACTGGCTCGTCGGAAAAGTTGAATCTGATAACTTTAGCTCTACAATCAACACTAGCATAACATGCCGCCAACCAATCCATACCCAAAATGACATCAAAATCAACCATTTCAAGCTCAACTAGATAAGCTAAGGTTGATTTATCAGATACCAATACTATGCAGTTTCGGCAAACTCGTCTAGCTAACACAGATTCGCCAATTGGCGTAGAAACAACAAATGGTATAGATAATAACTCAGGGAATGTCTCAAACTGACTCAAAACCAATGGTGTGACATAAGAGAGTGTAGAACCAGGATCAAATAAAACATATACTACACAAGAATAAATAATCAAAGTACTTGTAAAAATATCAGGTGAGGCCTCCTGGTCCTGTCGACCTCCCAAAGCATAAAATTGATTCTGGGTTGCCCCAGAACTAGAAGCCTCTCTCCCTCTACCTCTACCACAGCCTGTTGCTAGCTGAGGATTAGGTTTAGGAGGTGGAATGGAGGATGAAGAAGCAAGCACTGATTGCGCCTGATACGCCTCGAACCTATCTGAACAATCCCTCATAAAGTGCCCTGCCTTCCCAAAATGATAACATATCTGCCCCTGACGACTCTAACCTGAATGAGACTTCCCACACGGGGGACAAGGAGGCAATGGTGGTCGCTTCTGCCCCGCCCACTCCTATCGTCGAGAGCTAGATGGAGCTGGGCCTTGGTCCCTTCTCTGTCCCTGAAACTGAAGTGGGGCACTCCCTATTAGCCTAACTGACTGCCTGGATGACTGAGCCCCTGGGTCACCCTTCGGCCCTCTATAAGGACCCACAGTCCTAGCTCTCTTTCGTTGCTCATGCTATCTCCGATTATCCCGTATGTGATGAACCAAATCCTCTTCCCTCTAGGTGAAAGCTTAAATTCGTGAAATGTCCATGTGCTCTTGAGTAGATACCCCCAAGCAATCTCGATCTATATGAAGCCCTAACCCTAACACAAACCGATGAACTCTATCCTCCATCGTTTGAACCATGTGAGGAGCATACCTGGAAAGAGAACTAAACCGAAGACAGTACTAACGCACACTCATACTTCCTTGCTCTAGGTGCAAGAACTACTCAGCTCGAGCCAGTCGAAGCTCCCGGGGTAGATAGTGGTGCATAAAGGCCTAGAAAAACTCTTCCCACTCAGCTGGTGGTGCATCGACTCCTATGGATCGAGCCTAAGCCTCATACCACAATATAGACACATCACGTAGTCTGAAGGCCGCCAACTCTACTTCCTCAATCGTTGTAGCTCGCATCACTTTAACACCCTATAAGTCTAATCGATAAAGTCTTGAGGATCCTCGCTCGGGTCTGACCTGGTGAATAAAAGAGGGCTTAAACTCAAGAACTCGTGGGCCTTGGAACTCTCAAATGTATGGCCTCTATGTCTCTCCATCGCCTCCAACCGTAACTCTTGACCTGTGGCTATACGAGCCATCAACTGAACAACTCCCTCAAGACCCTGTCCTTCCAGAACAATTGGAGGTACCATAGGCATGGGAGGGTCTGCCACTCTACTACCCTCAAGTACTATTGGTGCGGGAAGAGCTGGAGGTCTATCCGCCATTGCTCTGGTCGGAGCGGGAGGAACTATAATACTTGGGGCAAGAGATTCACTATGAGCCTCTTACCCATCTCTCTGATCCACTGGAGGGAGACTAGTACCCTCCCCAACAACTGTGCCAATCAACCTTGTAGTCACCTTCCTTGTCATCGGCATACTCTAAAACAATAACAAGATTTAGATATCATGGTACTTAGGAGCACGAACTATTGGTAAAAGAAGTAAAACAATTCCTAAATATCCTGTAGCCTCCTAATTATAAGTATGGTGCACCACATACCCATAAGCAAGACTCTACTAGACACGGCTCTGTGGACTCCATAGGACACGATTTCGCTCTGATACCAAGTCTGTCACGCCCCAGAACTAGGGTAGGGTGTGATCTTGGGCAGATTTATATGCCCAAGTGATACTCAAACGTATCATTTTTACCTTGTTTGTTGTGCAATGTGTATATAATATCATGTAATTGGTAATAAAATGCAAATTTATACTAACCTACATGATTAGCATTTGTTTTGCAGGAAAATGTGATTTTTAGGAGCTAAAATGCATGTTGGAACTATGTCGGAGTTGGACTTGGATGCGAGCGTGGAAAAGACCTTGGATGGCACATTTTATAATGGCTTCGCGATGGAGCCGTGCCACGCTGCCATCGCGGTAGCACACTGCCTGGGCATGAAATAAATTGGCACTTTCCAGTATGCCTGCGCGTCAGCTCCGTGGCACGGAGATAGGCCTCCGCGATGGCCTCCCTGCCACGTTGAGGTTAATTCTCCGGACCATGAAATTCCAGAGAGGGTCCGCGTCCACGCTGTGTCACGGAGGCAAGGCTCCGCGTTGGCCTCCGTGACACGTTGCTTGTTATTCCGGAAAAAATTTCCCACTAGTATAAATAGCACACTTAGGTTTATTTTAAGGAGTTTTTTTAGTTTTTAGACTGAGTTCAGAAGTGGAGAGCAGGAACGTGGGTTAGTAGCAGTTGAAGAACAGAAAAGCTAAGAGTTTTCTTCTCTTCCTTTCTTCTTTCCTTCAATTGTATGCATGATTTACACTCATTTTAGGATGATTAATCCAAGAATGAGTGGCTAATTCCCTTTCCTGCTGAGGTTTCGAACTTGTGTAATGAATTTTGATGATAATTGATATGGTTTCTTCTTCTTCTTGCATGTTGTTCTATTAATTCTTGTTCTTACTACATTATTGATTGGCCAACATTAATTGTAGTATACGTATAGTTTAGAAACAAAAACTCAAAATAACTCTTGGTTGCATTGTTGTTAACATAATTAGGAATAGAATAGAGCTATAGTAAACTAGGCAATTTTACGTATCTAGAGCAGCCTCCTTGGATCGATACTTGGCTACTTAGCCACTTTATTACTTGTTTGACCACGTGCACTTGCGTGTCGGTTTTTAATATATACCGAGTAGACCGCGAACAAGTTTTTGGCGCCGTTGCCAGGGAGGCTAGGCAATTTGTAAAATTTTGTTTAGTGTAAATTTACTGTATTTGTATTTTTATTTTCTTAAGTGTTAAGAACTTGGTCTTAGCCTGTATTTTGCAGATTTTTATTTCTGTGAACACTGGCAAGGGACAAGGAGCTGGTGGAATCTTACTTAGAGCCAGAACGTGAATTGCATAGTCAACGTAGAGAAGCTCTTCGGAAGAAGCTGCAGTTGCTTAAACAGTCTATGATGGAGCAACCAAATCCACCAGTTGTGCGGGCAGTGTTAGTGCCAGAGGAAGTAGCAGCCAGGCCGGTTCGCGAGGTGGCAATCCCACACGCTAATAATGTACATTCTAGCATCCGCAAACCAGAGCCTGGAGGGAGATTTGAGTTAAAGCAAAATATGGTGCAACTTTTGCACACTAGCGGGCAGTTTACCGGTCTCCCTCACGAAGATCCGCAACAACATCTCCAGAACTTTTTGGAGATAAGTGACACTTACATACCCGCTGGAGTGTCACCTGATTATGTTCGGCTCACCTTATTTCCATTTTCCTTACTTGGTGAAGCCAAGAGGTGGTTAAAAGCTGAACCACCCAACTCTATATCAACGTGGGATGATCTTGCAAGGAAGTTTTTGATCAGATTTTTCCCTTCGGGTAAAACAGCTTAACTTAGAAGTCAGATTCTAAGTTTTAAATAGAGGGAAGGAGAAAATCTTTATGAGGCTTGGGAAAGATTCAAGTCCATGTTGCGGGACTGTCCTCATCATCATCAGTCCAATGAAGTGTCAGTACACACTTTTATTGAGGGTTTGGAACCCCACACTAAAATTTTGTTAGACTCAGCAGCTGGAGGGCAAGCGCTGGAGAAGACTTATGAGGAGCTGTACACTTTGCTCAACCGAATTTCACTAGGCAATCCAGAATGGAATGCAGATTCTTCAAGAGGTGGAGCAAGGAAAGCAGCGGGAGTGCTTGAAGTGGATGGATTCACAGCTATCGCTGCACAGATAGCTGCTTTGCAAAATCAGTTAAACACTCACTTCAGCAATATGAATTTGAACCAGCCTTCAGCCTCCGTCAATGCAGTCCAACAGATGTGGTGTGAAGTGTGCGGTAGTAGTGAGCATTCAGCTGAATGCTGTGGTGCAAATCCTGATTCTGTTAACTTTGTGGGCAACGCACAAAGGAATCAACAGCAGTTTGGTAGTGGCTACAACTCGAATTGGAGGAACCATCCGAATTTTTCGTGGGGTAGCAACAATCAACAAGGCCAAGGTTCAGGACAGGGTATGCACAGAAACAAAGGAGGGCAACAAGGCTATCAGACGCATTTCAGAAATCACAATGCCCCTCCTCTACCACCATCACCGACTATTGAGGAGATGTTCAAAACCATGATTGCCAACCAGGCACAATTGCAGGCTGACTATGTCAAATTGGCAGCCGAAGTAAAGAACAATCAATTGGAAACCAAGGCTCTTGAATATCAGTTTGGGCAATTTGCTAGTGCCCAAAATACTAGACCAAGAGGAGGACTACCTAGCGACACGGATCCCAATCCTAAGCAGGTGAATGCAGTGACCACGAGGAGTGGTTTACAATTAAAGGAGGTGGAACCGGAAAGACCGCCTCAGAAGTCAGGAGCAGCAAATGTTGAGGGAGAGCAAATCTCAGATAAGGGGAAGTCTAAAGAAGCTGAACCAGCAAGGCCTCCACCCCCGTTCCCTCAACGACTTAAGAAACACAAGGAGGAGGCGTGTTTCCAGAAATTCATGGAGGTACTTAAACAGGTACATGTTAACTTACCTCTTGTTGATGTATTGCAGGGTGTGCCAAAATATGCGAAGTATATCAAAGACATCGTGGCCAACAAAAGTCGCTTGACTGAGTATGCCACGGTAGCTTTAACAGAGGAATGCACTTCCCGTATTCAGAATAGGTTGCCCACAAAACTGAAAGACCCTGGAAGTTTCACTATCCAGCTGACTATTGGGCAAAGTATCCGAGCGCGTGGATTATGCGACTTGGGGGCAAGTATAAATCTGATGCCATCTTCGGTATTCAGAAAGTTAGGTCTAGGGAGTCCTAGACCTACAACGGTAATCTTGAAGCTAGCAGACAGGTCTTTGGCTAAGCCGGATGGCATTGTTGAGGATGTGTTGGTGCAAGTAGGCTCCCTCATTTTTCCGGTCGATTTTATTGTTCTGGACTTTGAACCAGATGCTGCAGTCCCATTTATTTTGGGACGACCCTTTTTGGCAACCGGAAAGGCATTGATTGATGTAGCTGTGGGTAAACTTACAATGCAAGCACATGACAAGGTAGAGGTATTTGATGTGTTAAAAGCCATGAAGCTGCCGGCTATACATGAGGAGCTTTCGGAAATCAGCGTGGTTGAACATGGAGAAAGTAAGCAGGCTGTTGAATCTCAAGACCCATTGGAGAGAGCGCTGACGCATTCTAATCATTTTGGGGATGGAGAAGCTTGTGGAATGGTTCAATTGTTGGATGGAGCACCTAATCATCCGAGAAGACAGGAATTTCAGTCCTTGATGAGATCACTAGAGCCGTTGCCGAAACCGTCTGTTGAGGAGGCACCGAAATTGGAGCTGAAAGTATTGCCTCCCCATTTAAAATATATCTTTTTGGGGGAGGGAGAGACGTTACCAGTTATTATCTCTGCAGACTTGACAGAGGAACAGGAAAAGGCAGCTTTGGGGGTCTTAAGGAAGAGGAAGAAAGCAATGGGTTGGCAAATGTCCGACATTCAGGGTATAAATCCAGCTTTCTGCACGCACAGGATATTCATGGAGACAGGAGCCAAGCTAACTGTTCAGCCGCAGAGGAGACTTAATCCAGCAATGAAAGATGTGGTAAGGAAGGAAATAATCAAGTGGCTTGATGCAGGTGTAGTCTACCCAATTTCAGACAGTGAGTGGGTCAGTCCCGTTCAATGTGTTCCTAAGAAAGGGGGGATGACTGTAATCACTAATGAGAAAAATGAGTTAATCCCTACACGAACCGTCACAGGCTGGCGAATTTGTATGGACTACCGAAAACTAAATGAAGCCATGAGGAAAGACCATTACCCCATTCCTTTTATTGACCAAATACTTGACAGGTTGGCAGGGCAGGAATATTATTGCTTCCTTGATGGGTACTCCGACTATAACCAAATAGCCATCGCTCCTGAGGATCAAGAGAAGACGACTTTCACCTGTCCTTATGGGACATATGCTTTCAGGCGGATGCCGTTTGGGTTATGCAACGCACCCGCCACATTCCAGAGATGCATGATGGCTATTTTCCATGACATGGTTGAAGATTTTGTTGAGGTATTTATGGATGATTTTTCTGTTTTTGGTAATTCGTTTGCTACTTGTTTGCAGAATCTTGACAGGGTGCTGGCTCGATGTGAAGAATCCAACCTTGTGTTAAACTGGGAGAAATGCCACTTCTTAGTGAAGGAGGGGATTGTCCTGGGCCACAAAGTGTCTAAAAAGGGGTTGGAAGTCGATCGTGCTAAAATTGAGGTTATTGAGAAATTGCCACCACCAGTATCCGTGAAAGGTGTACGCAGTTTTCTGGGACATGCAGGATTCTACAGACGATTCATTAAAAACTTTTCCAACATTTCTAGACCGCTATGCAGGCTGCTAGAAAAGGAGGTCAAGTTTGAATTAAACGATGAGTGTGTTGTAGCATTTGAAAAGTTGAAGCAGAAATTGATAGAAGCACCCATACTTACTTCTCCTGATTGGGAACAACCATTTGAGCTGATGTGTGATGCCAGTGATGTGGCTGTGGGAGTTGTATTGGGACAAAGGAAGAATAGAGTTTTTCATTCTATTTATTATGCAAGCAAGACGCTGAATACGGCTCAGAGCAATTACACAGTCACAGAAAAGGAAATGCTAGCTCTGGTGTTTGCATTTGACAAGTTCCGATCTTATTTGGTAGGTTCGAAAGTGGTGGTGTACACTGATCATGCAGCTATTCGATACCTATTCAACAAGAAAGATGCTAAGCCCAGATTTATCAGATGGATCTTATTGCTACAGGAGTTCGACCTTCAGATTAGAGACAGAAAGGGGAGTGAAAATCAGGTAGCAGATCACCTATCACGACTGGAGAGTCGGTCGCATATGATGGAAAGTGATGATATTAATGAGGACTTCCCAGATGAGCAACTATTGGCAGTGGGAGAAGCAGAAGTTCCCTGGTATGCTGACATAGTCAACTTGCTAGTGAGTGGAGTTTACCCAGCTGAAGCAACAGACCAGCAAAGAAGAAAATTGAGGCATGACAGCTAATATTATGTATGGGACGAGCCATATTTGTTCAAGCAGGGACCAGACCAGGTGATGAGAAGATGCATCCCAGAGAGTCAGATAGCAGAGGTGATAAGGGGCTGCCATTCTTCGTTGTATGGAGGGCATCACGGAGGTGAGAGAACAGCACACAAGGTTCTTCAGTCAGGTTTCTTTTGGCCGACCCTGTTCAGAGATTCTATGGAGTATGTCAAAATGTGTGATAGATGTCAGCGGACAGGAACAATTGGCAGAAGACAAGAGATGCCTTTGCAGAACATACTGGAAGTTGAGCCCTTTGATGTTTGGGGCATTGATTTCATGGGTCCATTCCCACCGTCATTTGGAAATCGTTACATCTTGGTAGCTGTAGATTATGTATCAAAATGGGTGGAAGCAATAGCTTGCCCCAGGAATGATAACAAGGTAGTAACGAAGTTTGTGAAGAAACACATTCTCACAAGGTTTGGGACACCCCGAGCAATTATCAGTGACGGAGGAGCTCATTTTGTCAATGCAAGCTTCAAGAAATTATTGGCTAAGTATGGGGTGCGCCATAAAGTGGCCACAGCATACCACCCACAAACTAGTGGGCAAGTAGAGGTGTCAAATAGGGAGGTAAAACAGATTCTTCAGAAAACGGTGAACACACAACGGAATGATTGGTCTGGTAAACTTGATGATGCGTTGTGGGCCTACCGAACTGCTTATAAGACACTGATTGGAACGTCACCATACCGATTGGTCTATGGCAAAGCATGTCATCTCCCGGTTGAACTTGAGCATCGAGCTTTCTGGGCTGTCAGAAAGCTAAATATGGACTTAGAGCTGGCGGGTAAAAAGAGATTGATGCAGCTCAGCGAACTTGATGAATTTCGCTGGCATGCCTATGAGAGTGCGAAGTACTACAAGGAAAGAACCAAAAGATGGCACGACAAGCATGTGGTGCATCGCATTTTCGAACCAGGACAGAAAGTTTTGCTTTTTAATTCAAGATTGAAATTGTTTCCTGGTAAGCTGAGGTCTAAATGGTCTGGACCGTTTGAAGTGGTGAGAATGACCCCTCACGGGGCGGTAGAACTGTGGCAAGAAGATAGGAGTGCTACGTTCTTGGTAAATGGGCAGAGATGCAAGCACTACTGGGGGGATGATCATGATCGGGACAAATCGTCCATCTCCCTAGTAGATAAATGAGCTTAAAGGACGTCGAGCCGCGACGTTAAACCAGGCGCTGCACGGGAGGCAACCCGTGAAATATATATTTTTTCTTTTTTCTCTTTCTTTAGTGTAAATTATTTTATTTTATTTTATTTTATTTTTCTTGACTAGGTTTAGATTTGCATTTTAATTAGTAATTTTTATTTTTTAGGAGGGAAATCTATTAATTTAACCAATTTTTGGTTAGTGAGGTGATTTTCAGGTATAACGGAGGAAAAATACATGGAATCGAGGAAACGAGGCGAGGTATGAAAAGTAAAAATTGTTGGTGAAATAGAGCACTGGCGCGTTGGCGCCGTGTCACGGAGGCAATGCTCTGCGTTGGCCTCCGTGACACGTTGAAGGCAAATCTGGATTTTTCAAAATTCCAGTAAGCCAACACGTTGGCTCCGTGTCACGGAGGAGGGGCTCCGCGTTACCCTCCGTGACACGTTGCCCTTATCCCAGTGCCGGGTCACACCGGGTTTCCGGGTGACCCACGTGTTTTCTTAATAAAAACCCCCGATTTCGCTCCTATTTTCCCCATTCCCTCTTCCCTCCGCGACCAAACACCCATTCCCCTCCCCCTAAACTACGTGCCACGTTAATAGGCAAGGAAAATGTCAAGTTTCTTCGGTTCTTCAAATCCAAGGTATGTTTTCATCGTCTATCTCAAATTTTGGCGATTTTTGTCACTTTTGGGCATGTGAGGTGAGATATATCACCCTAGGTAGAAATTAAACATGATGTGAATTATTTTGTGATTGATTATGTTCGGATTATTGTAGTTGACATTTGAACTTATCGATTGAGTGAATAATTCAATTTTGATTGTCGAAGTGTATTCTAGGGCTTGGGTTGTTGAATTTTAACTTGGGCAACTTCATAGTTTGGTGAAAATTGATGCCGGGGTGTGTTTATTATTTGATATAAGTCGTGGAAAATGTTGTATAATTGTTGAGAGACGACGAATTCTTGAATTTTTGTGGGAAATTGCATAATGTATGAATTGGTTAGATTGTTTAGATTAGTTTGTATATAAATTGTCTTTTTAGTTGTTGTTTTTAGTTTGTTGTTGTTTTATTGCGAAGTGCGATGGTTGAATTGCTAGCGATAGCAGGATTGGGAATTAGCTGTATGAAGTCTGAGTAGTACGCTAACCGTTATGCTGTCAAAATTTTGTTACGAACGCACTTAGCAATATGTGTATAGTTGTTTGTGTTTGGGGTTGTAAATAGAGCTATCCTTGCTAAAGTTTTGTAAATATTGTTAAGGACTAAGTGTGGGGTAAATTTTGTGTAACCCAACCTTAGCCGAAGCTAACAACTATTTAGCTTAACGTTGTGCTTGTTTGTGTAAACTGACAGGTACAATGGCTAGCAGATAAGACAAAGGCAAGGGTGCTTCTACCTCAGGCACCGGCAGAAAAAGGATGAGACTGGGCACTGCAGTCCCAGCGGCACCCGCTGTTCCGCGTGGTCAACACCGCCGATACGGAACACGATGGGTCACCGATGAAGGGAAGAAATGGTATGCGAAGCACAAAGAAAACAAGTACTTCCCCGAGGAACATATTGCTAGGGAACCACTCGCACAGGAGTTCCCTCGCATTTTACAGAGGATTGAGGCAGCTGGGCTCAGCTTTATTTTTCAGGAGCCCAAGGAGTGCAACCTTCACTTGGTCCGGGAATTTTATACCAACTGGAACCCGGCCATCAGAAGCCACACTATTAAAATCAGAAGGCAGATTGTCACTCTGGAACCCCAGCAGCTGAATGCCATCGTCGGAGTGCGGGACACAGACGCCCACGTTCTCCGCCAGCTCAACATCACCCCACCGTACGCCGACATCAGACGTACGTTGTGTGGGGATCGATCCACAGCCCGATGGAGTAGACACAAAGAGAGGGGTTACCACCAGACTCTGCCTTATTCACAGATGAACAGGGAGGCCAGAATCTGGCTAAAAATTGTGTGTTCGTGTTTGATCCCGGGAGTTCATATGACAGACGTGACCCGGGACCGTGTCTACTTGGTGTATACCCTTATGAAAGGGCTTGAGATTAATGTGGGGGCGGTCATAATATCCGCCATGAAGAGAGCCAGACTGCACCAGGGCCACAGATATGGGTTTGGCGGACTCATCACCACCTTCCTCCGAGGCCTTGACGTTGAGGAAGAAGCCTTGGATTATATTCCGCAGTTGGAGCGGAGGGCCCTCGACGTGACAAAGACTAAGGCACCCGACACTACACACGGACCTGTGCTGACTTTGGGCGAGCGACATGCTCGTGACGATCAGTACATGGCCCGTATGTTTGGCATGCAGATGCTGCAGCTACGGATTGGTGGGATACCAGCCACCGAGGAGGAGTTATGGCAGTTGGAGCTGGACTACCCCTTTGGCGAGAACGCCAGAGCCTTGTCTCAGGTGGGGCCAGCCTTTGTGGAGCCGACAGACGATGATGTCCCTATTGATGAGGAGACACGTCGTGAGGACTCTGATGTGGAGTCCGATGACGACGATGGAGCCGATTCAGATATGGGCGTCGAGGCCGCAACACCGGATGAGGAAGTCGAATATTTCGACTAAGCAGGGAGTTCCACCACCCAAAAATTTTGTGCTTTGTATTGTTGTGAACACTGGGGACAGTGTTCGATTTAAGTGTGGGGTGGGGAGTAGTTAGGTGCTAGGTCAAGGCTCTAAATTGCTGTATAATTTTTCCTTGCTGTTTATGTATGTTGTGCTTTCCCTGTTGTGGTGAACTGATTTGCGAGTTATGTGTATATATTTGTTTGTGGCTAATGATGTGTGTGCTTTGAAAGTTATGGTTGCTAGTGTAAATATTTTGTGAATTTTGTAAATATTTTTTTTCTCTATCGACATGATCGATATTTTTCAAAATTTTTGCGAAAATATTTTGCACTTGTAAATATTTCCTTTCTATCGAAAGGATCGATGTGTTGCAAAAATTTTTTTTGCGATTTTTATTTTTGGGCTTCTCGGAGTTTGTTTTCGGTTCTTTTACCGAGAATAGTCCCATTGAACCGATGTCATAGTTAGTGACCGTCCCCTATGATGGATGGATGACGACCGTCTTAAGGGAAAAGTAGTCGGTAGGAGTAGGATTTTTATTTGTTTTTTTTTTTTTAGTTTTCTTTGGTGGATTGCATCAATAAACTGTAGTTGCTTATGGTTGCTAAAATTTCGTTGCGTGTTGCAATTGATGTTCAAAATGTGAAAGTGATTCGTTTGAAAGCATGCAATTTTGTAAATATGTTGAGTTACCTAGGCTATAGAATTTGGTTCATTATGATTGAGGCTTAATCTTGAATTCATGTAATTGACTAATTAAAGAGTCTGTGAATGCATCTTGATTCGAGCATGTGCATGAAGTGTGGAGTGAGGTTTTGCTATTCCATGTCATTGTGAATTGTAATGAAGGAGGTGTAGTGTTGGAAAGGATGTAGGCATTTCTTTGTTTTAACCGATAGTTTCCATTTTTTTTCTTGTCAAATTCTACCTTTTTATATGTTGTATACCCTAGTCAGCCCGTTGAGCCTTTAACCGATTTCTTTCTTTTGTACAAAATTGTATGAACTAAGCTTTATTCCTTCTTTTCATTAGCCTTAAAGTCTAAAAGAAGCTCTTAAGCGCTTACAAAGAACAGAAAATGTTTCCCAAAGTGTTAAAGAGTGAAAAGAGTGAAAAGAAAAGAAAAGCAAAGTGAGGAAAGAAAAGATGACGTTGAAGAGGCACTTGTTGTAATTAAATGATAGTGAAGGTACATGAAAACCCTCTGTTTTGTGTCAAGTGTGCCTGATGAAATGGGCTGTATGAAAGTAAACCAGCATGAATGGGAGAAAAAGAGAAAAGAAAGGAACAATGTCCATGAGTCGATGGGAATGAGTTGAAAAGGCGCTTAAGGATGCTAGCGACTATTATTGGCTAATCCAATCTATATATACTAGATCCATAGCCCCGTTACAACCCATTAAAAGTCCTATTTGATCCTATATTGCATTTCTTTATATTAGTGGAGTAATACACTAAAGGCAAGCCTATGGGTCATGACATGATGCATGTGAATTCTTTTGGGAGAGAGAGGGAAATTAATTTTTATATGCCCCTACTTGCATGTTTGTGTGCTGCACGAACAAAAAGGGGAAGTTTCTCTCGAGTTGTGAGGGTACATGCTTGATGAAAGATTGATTTTCGTGTCGGATTTCTTGATTAGTTGATTTGCATGAGTTTGCCGATATCAAGAATCAATTCTTAAAGTCTAGGAAGCCTTGATGTATTAAGGTCATTGTATTGTACGACCAAGCATGTTTTCTTGATGATTTGCAAAAATTGAATAATCGGTATGACCGTAGCGTAAATTGTTGCACCATAGTGACGAAGGTTGGGATGTAATTTGCATGATTTGTGTATGTGTTGTTCGAGGACGAACAAGGATTTAAGTGTGGGGTAAGTGATCTTGGGCAGATTTATATGCCCAAGTGATACTCAAACGTATCATTTTTACCTTGTTTGTTGTGCAATGTGTATATAATATCATGTAATTGGTAATAAACTGCGAATTTATACTAACCAACATGATTAGCATTTGTTTTGCAGGAAAATGTGATTTTTAGGAGCTAAAATGCATGTTGGAACTATGTCGGAGTTGGACTTGGATGCGAGCGTGGAAAAGACCTTGGATGGCACATTTTATAATGGCTCCGCGATGGAGCCATGCCACGCTGCCATCGCGGTAGCACACTTCCTGGGCATGAAATAAATTGGCACTTTCCAGTATGCCTGCGCGTCAGCTCCGTGGCACGGAGATAGGCCTCCGCGATGGCCTCCGTGCCACGTTGAGGTTAATTCTCCGGACCATGAAATTCCAGAGAGGGTCCGCGTCCACGCCGTGTCACGGAGGCAAGGCTCCGCGTTGGCCTCCGTGGCACGTTGCTTGTTATTCCGGGAAAAATTTCCCACTAGTATAAATAGCACACTTAGGTTTATTTTAAGGAGTTTTTTTAGTTTTTAGACTGAGTTCAGAAGTGGAGAGCAGGAACGTGGGTTAGTAGCAGTTGAAGAACAGAAAAGCTAAGAGTTTTCTTCTCTTCCTTTCTTCTTTCCTTCTATTGTATGCATGATTTACACTCATTTTAGGATGATTAATCCAAGAATGAGTGGCTAATTCCCTTTCCTGCTGAGGTTTCGAACTTGTGTAATGAATTTTGATGATAATTGATATGGTTTCTTCTTCTTCTTGCATGTTGTTCTATTAATTCTTGTTCTTACTACATTATTGATTGGCCAACATTAATGTATATCTAAAAAGTCCAATTTCACTCGAGAGAGGAAGAAATTGGAAAGTTGTGAATTAATAGGGTATTGTTCTTAACTTGATTTGGGAAAATTGGGTTTTGATGTGCTTTCTTGATAGAAATATACTTGAAAGCCGTATTAGTCAACTTAGGAACCGGAATTGTAGTGCTAGGTCATAAATTGCATTTGATCACAGAAATGTAGACGGATGGTTTATGATTCTAAAGTGAAATTAAATACGAAAGTTTTAATTTCTAGGCAAACGTTCTTGGCTAGCAACATGAGGAAGAGGATAACCAAATTATCATGATTATCAAATTCATTACTTGTTCTTAACCTTGGCATGTTCATATCCATTGTCTAAATTCAAAAGTAATTAAGTGTGATTAATTGTAGTATACGTATAGTTTAGAAACAAAAACTCAAAATAACTCTTGGTTGCATTGTTGTTAACATAATTAGGAATAGAATAGAGATATAGTAAACTAGGCAATTTTACGTATCTAGAGCAGCCTCCTTGGATCGATACTTGGCTACTTAGCCACTTTATTACTTGTTTGACCACGTGCACTTGCGTGTCGATTTTTAATATATACCGAGCAGACCGCGAACAGGGCGCAACTGGCACTAGATTCATGGTCGATCGAGAAGCCAGCTATGTAGCATCTATTAATGTAACACAAAGGCTGACCAAGCCACCTGTCACAACCAACCAAGATAAATACTGGGCCAATAATGCCTTGAAAATTTTAAATATGCTACTTGGAAAGCTGACAAGGCTACAATAAAGCTAAACAAAGAAATGAAAAATCAATACGACTACATAACCCACACTACTATACAGACTAGTCCACATCAGCCTCTACAAAGTAAACAAACTAATATGCACGGGATAGGGCCCCGGCCTACCGATGCTGTACACAAAACTGAAAATAGTCCACACTAGGACATGGCTCATGGAAGAGAGGAGCATACCACTATTCTGCTGAAATATGGCTCCTACTAGGTCTGATGATCTGAGCCTCAGCCTGTACCTGTAGCACGATTGCAGGAAGGGTCCAAAGATGAAGGGACGTAAGTATGAATAAAATGTAGTGGTATGTAAGGCTGAAAACTGTAATCATGTAAGAGAAAAATGTTAACTAGGACAGAAATAAAGAGTAGTAACAACCTAAAATTGAAAACAGAAACCTGACAATAACTCATTATTGAAGTATAAATGAATCCATCTAATGCACAACAATGAATATAACTTAAATGCCAGCAGACAATCGTCCATAAAATCTATACAATCCGTCCAGCCAGTGTACCCCACCGGGGTAAAAGTAAAAATGCCTCCAGCCAGTGGGCTATACCAGGGCAAAAATAAAAATGCCTCCAGCCGGCGTACCATACCGGGGTAAACTCTATCCAGCCGGTGTACTAGACCGGGGTAAAATAACAAGACCTCCAGCCGGTGTAACACACCGGGATAAAATCAATAAAGCTTAGACAAAATCATTAATGGAGCCGATGTGGCTTAATACTAGACCATCTCAATACAAACAACATAGAAATGACGAATACTAAACATGTGGCCTGCATATGCCTCCTTCGTGATGCATAACTGGAACTGAGTACATATAACATGCAGAGCTAGAAAATAGAACTTAAGTGCATGTACAAAAACATGTATGAATCATAAGGAACTACGGATAACCTAACAGTTTCAACAAATTTGTAGATCATCTCCATAGGACGTTAGATCTCAAAAACCCGCTAGCTTGTCGTTCGGCTTAAGGGAAAGGGATTATGAAATCTCCCCTTGTCCTGACATATTTCATAATATACACATAAGATAAAGGTCAACCACAACCAGGTAATCCTAATTCGGTAAGCTCGTTTACCCTCAATAGCTTGCAACGTCTTTACGTGGCTTCAAATCATTTACACGTCCTCATCTCGGCTCTTTCACAAATTTCAGATAGCAACCAGACCTTAAAACACATTTAATACCACATATATATACACATGACATACAGTAAGGACCAGCTAACAATGCCCACTCTCGGGTCTCCAACTCAATGTACAACTACGACAACAATCAATACATTATCACACTTTAGGTATCTCCCTTCGGCTAAGCATAATCTTAACATTTATCCTCAATAAAACATGGCAATTTAAAGCTTAAATGAAGCTTAACATACTGCCTCAACACTTTTAAAATGGTTTCTTTCTCATTC
Source organism: Datura wrightii (assembly GCA_035772735.1). Taxonomy (NCBI): domain Eukaryota; kingdom Viridiplantae; phylum Streptophyta; class Magnoliopsida; order Solanales; family Solanaceae; genus Datura; species Datura wrightii. The sequence goes on along the minus strand of JASDFA010000010.1, from coordinate 118,816,088 downwards.
GATTCACACACACGAATCGTGCTTGAAAGAATGATAGACGGGGCGCCTTACATACCTTGTTACGACGAGCTTTCCTTAATCACTTCTTTCCTCCAACAACCCATGTTTAGTATTCTTCAATTCCTTGAAGTTATACTCATGTAACAAGCCTGGTTTGAGCCAATTTCCTAGACAAAGTTTCTTCCCAACAGAAGCCATAAAAATAATACAAAACAACATTTCATTACTTTGTTTTAACTTGTTTCCACAGTCTTTAAGGGGAAGAATAAAATGGTGAACTTACCTAGATTTTCTTGTGATTATTCCCCAGAATAAAAGGAGTATATTCCCAGAAAAACACAGCTGCATCAACCTCTAAAAAGGGGGAAAAAACTTCACCCAAAAACACACAAAAAAATGAGCCACACAACCAACTTCAACTTCTAGCTTTAGCTAAGAAAATTCTTGCAAGTTTAATAGCTAGAAATGGTAACCCTTTTCTTGTCTTCCACTCCTACTAAGATGGAATATCTAGGAAGCTTAACATGATTGTAAACACAGCAGCTTCACAACCCAAAGAATGGCAGAAACTTCAGCTAAACACACATGAAAAAAGCAACCTTGCCTAGCTTTGAATTTTCAAGCTTTTAGCTAAGATTTTTGGTAAGTTTAAAGGATAGAATCCTTACCTCCTCCCTTGAATCCAACCATTAACAAAATGTAGTATATATTCATCTAAGTACTTCTCCGAAAACGAAGAAAAATACATCATAAACATGCTTCAAAATCGCAGCAACAAGACTCACCGATGCCTCTCTTCAACTTTGCAATGATCTTCTTCACTTGACTTCAATTTTTGGTTGATGATTTGCCTTGATTTTTCTTAGTTTTTTGCTGTAAAATACAGAGAGAAGTGTCCCCTAAGCAGGCATCTCGAATTTGGATAGGAATGATATGATTTGAGAAGCAAACAACTTAAATTAATAGGGGTAGGGCGGTGGAGGCGCTAGGGCGTCATGCCCGCATCACCGCTCGCGATGGTTCGGTAAAATGCCATAACGTTTTACTCCGAACTCCGATGGACAAGCGGTTTGATGTTCGTAAAACTAGACTCAAAGACCTTTAATTTGTCCTTATTCGCGCGTCCGCAAGTGTACGGGTGGTGCAAGTAATATAGTGGCTCTTTTTAAGAACCGGAATGTCAAACCCACAGGGACTGGACCCATTCCTCTAACTATCCAATTCAAGTGTGATCTTAACTTTCTCAAGTGTTGGTTATAGAAGTTTTCGAGGGAGATTTAATTAAGTCTAGTTTTGTTCAATGAAATATCCTGAATTTAATCTAGGAGCAACATAGAGTTAAAACCAGATAATCATGCGACACTACGAATTGCACGGTTTAAGCGTGGAACTATCAATTATTATTTCACATAATTAGAATTGCATGTTCATGGTCTTTCGAGCCTCTAAACAAGACAAACTAGCCTCACTGCATCATTGTGAGCGAGGATGCTAATTTCTAGTTCCCAGGCAATTAATTATATTGTGGTTTACAGGGAAATGATTAGGGACTTTCGTGCGTCTAACCATTTAACTCAACTTAGCCTCACAACTACTTCTTCGAGTGGTGATGTGATAATCCTAAGTTGGTCTCTTAATAACCCCCGTTTATCAACCAAGCAAGGTGTTAGGTATATTTCTATCCTAACACGAAATTATATCGTGAGATACAAACATGCTCCTTACATTCTCATGTCCTGACCTAGGTAATTCTTTCTCAAGCAATTGCCCAAGCTAACGTATATGTTTTCATGGTGATCAATCATAAAAACAACCAACAATCCAGAATGCAAGATGAAAACAACAATCAATAAACTTAATTCCAAAACAATTTCATAAAATCACAATCATAATTCATGGCTTCAACACTAGAGGAAGGGTTCTTGCCATTCATGTTTGTAAAACTACAACTAACTACTACTAAACTAACATACTTACATGAATTTGGTAGATGAGAAGGGAATTTGCCAAACCCTAGATGAGTTCTCCCACTTCTCTCTTCACTACTAGGTAGTTTTCCAGAATGAAATCATGACAAAATGGAATTAGGAGCTAAGGGACCTATTTATAATAAATGAGAAACGTTCCCAATTTAGCTTATAATGGAACGGCTCCGTGTCACGGAGTGTATCGCAGAGATCTGCCTCTGTGACACGGAGGTAACGCGAAGGCTTTCTGGAAATAACCCAAAAACGACCCTAGTCAACCTTCTTGCTGCGTTGGCAGCGTGTCACGCTACTTAGGCAGCGCGTTGACACTCCTCTGACGCGGGGATGGCATGCCGTGGCACGTTGCTGGCGCGCTGGAGCACTGCCTGCTGCCGCATCTGCTCGTTTTCCATGCCTAGGTGTGGCACGGCGCTGGGCGCGGCACACGCATAGTGTGGCACGCTGCCTGGCGCGGCCAGCCTTGCCATGGCCTACTCCTTGCCGACTTTCGCCGATTGCTTCCGACTCCATTCCTTTCCTTCACCAACTTATAAATTAGTTCCTCCAAATCATTCAAACCTACAAAACAAGTACTAATCATGTTGGTTAGCACATATATTCACATTTATATAAAATTACATGAAAATGTATAAAATAAATTAGATAAACGAGACTACATTAAGGTATAAAGCATCACTCGGACATGCTATTTTAGCCCACGATCAATGACATCCTTATATATTCTTGGAGCGAGGGGGAGCATGCCGCTCATCTGAGGGTGGTGTTGTAGACTTTGAAGGATCGTCAATTGTATGAAAAATTCAGCAAGTGTGAATTTTGGTTGAATTCTGTGGCGTTCTTGGGTCAAGTGGTGTCTAGTGAGGGTGTGCAGGTAGACTCACAGAAAATAGAGGTGGTGAAGAATTGGCCTAGACCGGTGAATCCTTCTAATATCAGGAGTTTCTTTGCTTTAGCTGGCCACTATTTGAGATTTTTTGAGGGGTTTTCATCTATTGCAACACCATTGACTAAACTGACCCAGAAGAAGGTAAAGTTGTAATGGTCGGAGGCTTATGAGTAGAGCTTCCAAGAGTTGAAGGCTCGACTCACCTCAGCACCAGTTTTGGCCCTACCCGAGGATATCGATGGGTTCGTGGTGTATTTTGATGGTTCAAGGATCATACTTGGGTGTGTATTGATGCAACATGGAAAGGTTATAGCTTACACTTCTAGAAAGCTGAAAGTGCACGAAAAGAACTACCCGACTCATGATCTCGAATTGGCAGCGGTGGTATTTGCCTTGAAGATATGAAGACATTATTTGTACGGGGTTCATGTAGATGTGTTTACGGACCATAAGAGTCTACAATATGTTCTATGAGCCTCTTAATAATATAATAGAAATCAACTTCCCGGGACAGGGTCCCAAACTACCCATAACTCAAACTCTTGCAACTCCGAAAGAACTGGAGCACACCGACTCAGCTGGAACTCCACTCAGCACCTGAGAACTCGATCTAACAGCCCACCATCACCTGCAGGCATGAATGTAGCACACCAACTAGGGCATCAGTACAATAGTGTATCGAGCATGAAAGGCAGAAACAACTAGAAGACATAGATTAGAGATCAACAGATATACCAGATATCACTGAAGCATAACTCAACTTAAGTAAACACATAAAACCTACCTGGCCCCCATAAGCCTGGCAAGTACAAGAAAACATACAAACAAAACCTACCTAGTCCCCATTAGACCAGCAAGTCAAAAGTAAACAATAACACAACGGAACCTAACCGACATAGATCACTTGTCATCGCCTCTAGACCTCTCAATGGCCTCAGCTAACACCAGCCGACATCTAGCATCCACTGCTATCAGATAACATATAACACGAGCCGGAGTTACAATATAATGCAAAAGCATATCAAAAGTAAACACCAGTCAGTGAACATTATCAATCAAGCACTGCCGGACTCTCTCTCGGCTGCGCACAATTAGTAGAGCTCAATCCATCTGGGAGAACCAAATTGTGATCCCAGGAAGTCTTAGACATATCGGAACACTCTCGTTTGAATGGTGCACTCAGCCTGTCTATCTGTCTGAGGATGAAATGCGGTACTGAGGCTTACTTGAGTGCCCAAGCCTTTTTGGAAAGACTTCCATAAGTTTGCTGTGAACTAAGCACCTTTGTCATAAATAATGGACAAGGGGACGCCATGTAGGCGAACTATCTCTCATATATAAAGCCTAGCATAATCCTCTACAGCATATGTGGTCTTAACTGGAAAGAAGTGAGTTGATTTAGTTAATCTATCAACTATTACCCAGATAGAATCATGCTTCCTGCTCGTTCTAGGCAATCCTGTAATAAAATCCATATTAATCACCTCCCACTTCCAGGCTGGAATTTCTATATCCTACACCAAACCTCCAGGCCTCTGGTGCTCAACCTTTACCTGTTGGCAATTGGGACATTGAGTCACAAGACCGGTGATGTCCTTTTTCATGCCATTCCACCAATATAGTTGCCTCAGGTCACGATACATCTTTGTGGCCCCTGGGTGTACTAAATATCGAGAATAATGAGCTTCATTCATAATTTGTTCCCGTAGTTCACCCACATTAGGTACACATAGACGGCCCTGGTATATAAGAACTCCATCGGGTCCACAATCAAATAGGCTCTGCTTCTGTTGTGGTATACTCTCTCAGTAAGACTAACTCTGCGTCATCATATTGTCGTTGCTTAACTTCTGCTAGCAAAGACGATTCTGCTGTGTTTTTGACAATAACACCCCCATCTTTGGCATCCAGTAACCGAATTTGTAAGTAAGCCAACTGCCGTAGAGCCTTCATCATTTCAATCCTATCAACCTAAATATGACTCAAGCTACCAATAGACTTGCGACTTAGCGCATCATCTACAACATTTGCCTTGCCCGGATGATACAGAATGCTAACGTCATAATCTTTCAACAATTCTAACCACCTTCTCTGGCGTAAATTCAACTCCTTCTGCTGAAACAAATACTGGAGGCTCTTATGATTTTTGAAGATATCAACATGTACTCCATATAAGTAATGGCGCCAAATATTCAATGCAAATACCACTGCGGCTAACTCAAGATCATGGGTAGGATAATTTTGCTTGTGCTTCATCAACTGTCTAGAGGCATAAGCAATGACCTTGCCATGTTGCATCAGAACACAACCTAGCGCAACTCTCAAAGCATCACAATAGACCACATAACCCTCGACACCCTCTAGAAGAGTCAAGACAGGTGCTGAAGTCAGCCTATCCTTCAATTCCTGAAAACTTCGCTCACATGCCTCTGTCCACTAAAACTTAGCTGCTTTATGAGTCAAATTTGTCAATGGTGCAGCGATAATAGAGAAACCTTCCACAAATCGGTGATAATAACCTGCTAACCCCATAAAGTTGCGAACCTCTGTAGAATTCAAGAGTCTGGGCCAAGTCTTTACTACCTCTATCTTCAGACTATCCACTCTTATACCTTCAGTTGTAATTACATGACCAAGGAAAGCCACAGATGTTAGCCAAAACTCACATTTAGAAAATTTAGCATATAACTTGTGCTCCGTAGAGTCTGTAATACTACTCTCAAATGACCTGCATGCTCGGCCTTGGATCGCGAGTAAATCAGAATATCATCAATGAAGACGATCACAAATACATTAAGAAAAGGCCTAAATACCCGACTCATCAGGTCCATAAAAGCTTTTGGGGAATTAGTAAGACCAAATGACATCACTAAGAACTCATAATGGCCATATCTAGTCCTGAAGGCAGTCTTGGGCATATCAACTTCCCTAACCCGTAACTGATGGTACCCGGATCTCAAATCAATCTTTGAGAAGCATTTGGCACCCTGGAATTGATCAAATAGGTCATCAATCCTGGGAAGTGGGTACTTATTCTTAATCGTAACCTTATTTAGCTTTCTATAGTCGATACACATTCTTAACGACCCATCTTTCTTTCGCACAAAGAGCACTGGTGCACCCCAAGGTGATACACTAGGTCGAATGAATCCCTTCTCGAGCAGATCTCTCATCTGCTCCTTTAATTCCCTTAGCTCTGCTAGAGCCATTCTGTTAGGAGGAATCAATATAGGCTGAGTACCTGGAAGTAGATCAATAGACAAATCTATCTCCCTTTCAGGAGGAATTCCAGGCAAATCCTCTGGAAAGACCTCAGGGAACTCATTTACAATTGGAATTGACTGGAGAGTCGTAGGCTCACATTCCAAGTTTATTACCTGAATCAAGTGAGAAATACAACCCTTATATATCAACTTCTGAGCCTTAAGGTATGAAATAAACTTACCTTTAGGCATAGCGGCATTATCTTGCCATTCTTGGATTGGCTCGCCGGGAAAATTGAATCTGACAACTTTAGCTCTACAATCAACATTAGCATAACATGCCGCCAACAATTCCATACCCAAAATGACATCAAAATCAACCATTTCAAGCTCAACTAGATTAGCTAAGATTGATTTATCACATACCAATACTATGCAGTTTCGGTAAACTCGTCTAGCTAACACAGATTCGCCAATTGGCATAGGAACAACAAATGGTATATATAATAACTCAGGGACTATCTCAAACTGACTCGCAACCAATGTTGTGAAATAAGAGAGTGTAGAACAAGGATCGAATAAGACATATACTTCACGAGAATAAATAATCAAAGTACTTGTAACAACATCAGATAAGGCCTCCTAGTCCTGTCGACCGCCCAAAGCATAAAATCAATTCTGGGTTTCCCCAGAACTAGAAGCCTCTCTCCCTCTTCCTCTGCCACGGCCTGTTGCTAGCTGAGGATCAGGTTTAGCAGGTTGAACGGAGGATGAAGAAGTAACGGCTGATCGCGCTTGATCCGCGTCGAAGTTATCTGAACAATCCCCTATAAAGTGCCCTGGCTTCCCAAAATGATAACATACATTATGCCCCTGACGACACTAACCTGAATGAGATTTCCCACACTGGGGATAAGGCGGCAATGGTGGTCACCTTTGGCCTGCTCACTCTTGTCGTCGAGAGTAGATGGAGCTGGGCCTTGGTCCCTTCTTTGTCCCTGAAACTGAGGTGGGGCCCTCCTTATTGGCCTAATTGACAGCCTGGATGATTGAGCCCCTGGGTCACCCTTCGGCCCTCTGTAAGGACCGACAGTCCTAGCTCTCTTTTGTTGCTCATGCTGTCTCCGATTATCCCGTAACTGATGAACCAAATCCTCTACCCTCTGGGCGAAAGCTTGAATTCGTGAAATGTCCATGTGCTCCTGAGTAGATATCCCCAAGCAATCTCGAGATATATGAAGCCCCAACCCTAACACGAACCGATGTACTTTATCCTCTATCATCTGAACCATGTGAGGAGCATACGTGGGAAAAGAATTAAACCGAAGACAATACTCACGCATACTCATACTTCCTTGCTTTAGGTGAAAAACCTACTCAGCTCGAGCCTTTCGAAGCTCCCGGGGTAGATAGTGGTGCATAAAGGCCTCAAAAAACTCTTCCCACTCAGTTGATGGTGCATCGGCACCTCTGGATCGAGCCCAAGCCTCATACCACAATATGGCCACATCACGTAGTCTGAAGGCCGCCAACTCTACTTCCTCAGTCGTTGTAGCTCGCATCACTTTAACACCGTATAAGTCTAATCGATAAAGTCCTACGGATCCTTGCTCGGGTCTGATCCACTAAATATAGAAGGGCTTAAACTCAAGAAGTCGCGGGCCCTGGAACTCTCAATTGTCTGGCCTCTATGTCTGTCCATCGCCTCCAATAGTCACTCTTGACCTGCGGCTATACGATCCATCAGCTAAACAACTCCCTCAAGACCCTATCCTTTCGGAACAATTGGAGGTACCACATGCGTGTGAGGGTCTGCCACTCTACTACCCTCAAGTACTGCTGGTGCGGGAGGAGCTGGAGGTCTATCTGCCATTGCTCTTGTCGGAGCGGGAGGAACTGTAATACTTGGGGCAGGAGATTCACTTTGAGCCTCTGACCTGTCTCTCTGATCCACTAGAGGGAGACTAGTACCTTCCCCAATGGCTGTGCCAATCAACCTTGTAGTCACCTTCCTTGTCACAGGCATACTCTGAAACAATAACACGATTTAGATATCATGGTACTTAGGAGCATGAACTATTAGTAAAAGAAGTAAAACAATTCCTAAATGTCCTGTAGCCTCCTGATTATAAGTATGGTGCACCACATACCCATAAGCAAGACTCTACTAGACACGACTCTTTGGACTCCCTAGGACACGATTTCGCTCTGATACCAAGTCTGTCATACCCCAGAACTAGGGTAAGGCGCAACTGGCACTCGATTCATGGTCGATCGAGAAGCCTGCTATATAGCATCTATAAATGTAACACTAAGGCTGACCATGCCACCTGTCACAACCAACCAAGATAAATACTGGGCCAATAATGCCTTGACAATTTTAAATATGCAACTTGGAAAGCCGACAAGGCTACAATAAAGCTAAACAAAGCAATGAAAAATCAATACAACTACATAACCCACACTACTATATAGACTAGTCCACATCACCCTCTACAGAGTAAACAAACTGATATGCACGGGATAGGGCCTCGGCCTACCCATGCTATACACAAAACATAAAATAGTCTACACTAGGACATGGCTCCTGGAAGAGAGGAGCATACCACTATTCTGCTGAAATCTGGCTCCTACTATGTTCGATGATCTGAGCCTTGGCCTGTACCTGTAGCACGATTACAGGAAGGGTCCCAAGATGAAGGGACGTCAGTACGAATAAAATGTACTGTAAATATGTCAGATAAAAATGTTAACTAGGCTCGAAATAAGGAGTAGTAACAACATGAAATTCTGAAAACAGAAACCTGACAATAACTCATTATTGAAGTATAAATGCAACCATCTAATGCACAATAAAGACTATAACTGAAATGCCAGCAGACAACCGACCATAAAATCTATACAATCCGTCCAGCCAGTGTACCCCACTGAGGTAAAAGTAAAAATGCCTCCAGCCGGTGGGCTATACCGGGGTAAAAATAAAAATGCCTCCAGCCTGCGTACCATACCGGGGTAAACTCTGTCCAGCTGGTGTACCACACCAGGGTAAAATAACAAGACCTCCAGTCGGTGTAACACACCGGGGTAAAATCAATAAATCTTAGAAAAATTCATAAATGGAGCAGATGTGGCTTAATATTGGACAAGCTCAATACAAACAACATAGAAATGACGAATACTAAACATGTGTCCTGCGTAAGCCACTTTTGTAATGCATAGCTGGAACTGAGTACATATAACATGCAAAGCTAGAAAATAGAACTTAAGTGCATGTATAAGAACATGTATGAATCATAAGGAACTACGGATAACCTAAGAGTTTCAAAAAAATTTGTAGATCGTCTCCATGGGACGTTAGAGCTCAAAAACCCGCTAGCTTGTCGTTCGGCTTAAGGGAAAGGGATTATAAAATATCCCCTTGGCCTGACATATTTCATAACATACACATAAGATAAAGTACAACCACAACCATGTAATCCTAATTCGGTAAGCTCTTTTCCACTCAATAGCTTGTGACATCTTTACGTGGCTTAAAATCGTTTACACGTCCTCATCTAGACTCATTCACCAATTTCAGATAGCAACCAGACCTTTAAACAAATTTAACATCACATATATATACACATGACATACAGTAAGGACCAGCTAACAATGCCCACACTGAGGGGTCTCTAACTCAATATACAAATACTACAACAATCAACACAATATCACACTTTAGGTATCTCCCTTCGGCTAGGCATAATCTTAACATTTATCCTCAATAAAACATGGGAATTTAAATCTTAAATTAAGCTTAACATACTGCCTCAAGACTTTTATAAAGGTTTCTGTCTCAATCGATTCACACACACGAATCGTGCTTGAAAGAATGATAGACGGGGGCGCCTTACATACCTTTTTACGACGAGCTTTCGTTAATCGCTTCTTTCCTCCAACAACCCATGTTTAATATTCTTCAATTCCTTGAAGTTATACTCATGTAACAATCCTGGTTTGAGCCAATTTCCTAGACAAAATGTCATCCCAATAGAAGCCATAACAACAATACAAAACAACATTTCATTACTTTGTTTTAACTTGTTTCCACAGTCTTTAAGGGGAAGAATAAAATGGTGAACTTACCTAGATTTTCTTGTGATTATTCCCCATGAAAAAAGGAGTATATTCCCAGAAAAACACAGCTGCATCAACCTCTAAAAAGGGGGCAAAAACTTCACCCAAAAACACACAAAAAAATGAGCCACACCACTTACTTCAACTTCTAGCTTTAGCTAAGAAAATTCTTGCAAGTTTAATAGCTAGAAATGGTAACCATTTTCTTGTCTTCCACTCCTACTAAGATGGAGTATCTAGGAAGTTTAACATGATTGTTTACACAGCAGCTTCACAGCCCAACGAATGCCAAAAACATCAGCTAAACACACATGAAAAAAACAACCTAGCCTAGCTTTGAATTTTCAAGCTTTTAGCTAAGGTTTTTGGTAAGTTTAAAGGATAGAATCCTTACCTCCTCCCTTGAATCCAACCATTAACAAAAGGCAGTATATATTCATCTAAGTAATTCTCCGAAAACGAAGAAAAAAACATCATAAACATGCTTCAAAATCGCAGCAACAAGACTCACTGATGCCTCTCTTCAACTTTGCAATGATCTTCTTCACTTGGCTTCAATTTTTGGTTGATGATTTGCCTTGATTTATCTTAGTTTTTTTCTGTAAAATACAGAGAGAAGTGTCCCCTAAGTAGGCAGCTAGAATTTGGATAGGAATGATATTATTTGAGCAGCAAACAACTTAAATAAATAGGGATAGGGTGGTGGAGGCGCTAGGGCGTCATGCCCGCATCATCGCTCGCGATGGTTCGGTAAAATGCCCATAACGTTATACTCCTAACTCCGATGGACAAGCGGTTTGATGTTCTGAAAACTAGACTGAAAGAACTTTAATTTTATAGGTAGTGGGGCTCGTAATTCATTATATATTGGGAGATATGATCATTTAAAGTTTATCCTTACTTATGAACTTCACATACTCTTTGGTTGTTTGATCGTACACATTTCCCTTGACACCTACGACCAATATACAACCCATACTTTCCATAACCTAGCATAAAATATCAAATAATTACCAAAAAAATTTTGGGGTGTTATACATGTAGTTAGGGTTAAGGATGCCATGTCTGAGACCCCAACTATCCAGTCAGTTCAAGTGGTATGTGAGTATCTAGAAGTGTCCCCAGCTGATCTACCGGGTATTCCTCCCGAGAAGGAAATCGATTTTGGTATTGATCTCCTACCCGAAACGAAGCCTATATATATTTCTCCCTATAGAATGGCTCCATACAAGGGTTTCATCATACCTAGAAAGTCTCTATGGGGTGCACCAGTTCTATTTGTCCGAAAGAAGGATGGTTCCCTTCGGATGTGCATTGAATATCGGCAATTGAACAAGGTCACCATCAAGAACAGGTACCCTCTACCAAAGATTGATGATTTGTTTGACCAGCTTCAGGGTGCCAAGTTCTTTTCAAAGATAGATCTCAGGTCCAGATACCATCAGCTCAGGATTCGGGAAAGTGACATTCCGAAAACAGCCATCTGAACTCGGTATGGTCACTATGACTTTGTAGTTATATCTTTTGGACTAACGCATCCTCCTGCAACTTTTATGGATCTGATCAATAGGGTGTTCAAGCCATATCTAGACATGTTCATGATTGTGTTCATTGATGACATCCTTATATATTCTTGAAGCGAGGAGGAGCATGCCGCTCATCTGAGGGTGGTGTTGTAGACTTTGAAGGATCGTAAATTGTATGAAAAATTCAACAAGTGTGAATTTTGGTTGAATTCTGTGGAGTTCTTGGGTCAAGTGATGTCTAGTGAGGGTGTGCAGGTAGACTCATAGAAAATAGAGGTGGTGAAGAATTGGCCTAGACCGGTGAATCCTTTAGATATCAAGAGTTTCTTGGCTTTAGCTAGCTACTATTGGAGGTTTTTTGAGGGGTTTTCATCTATTGCAGCACCATTGACTAAACTGACCCAGAAGAAGGTAAAGTTCTAATGGTCCACCGACGAGCCATTAGCCGAGCTAAGGCTTACCATCCTAACCAGTCTATCAGCAAGCATTACAAACAGCCCACACACCACTCTACTTACCACTAACATCAAGGGACACGTCCAAATCAGCCCAAGTGTCATCAGGGCCGTCACGTGCCATCGACACAATCGCCGATTCAAATATAACAAATGATCGTCGGGACCATTGACCTTAACTACTCTAATACCCCATTTACTTGTAAATATGATTACCTAATCTCATTCACTCAAACATCCCAAGATCACGATTTGTAAAATAAAATATTGATTTGCACACTAAAAATAGCAGCAAATTATAGAAAAGACCAAAGGTGGGACTACTAGGGGTGTGATATTGATAGGGACTTCAATGGGGTGGAGATGTTAATTGCTCCTATCTTTACTCAATAGTATGATTAGCTATGGATAAGCTGACATCTTAAGTTTCTCAACCAATTAGATGTCTTATACCTCGGGTTTTCTCAAATCCCGAGCTTCCTCTTCACAACAACCACATCAACTTGGGTATTGATTCACTACTAGGTCCAATACTTAATGGATGTGTAATACTGGGTTTTGGCTATATCTATCCCAACCCCACATATTTACCACCCAAATACCCATTAGTGTTATCTCACCCTTATCTTAATTTCCTTTTCCAAGTGAAATTAAAGTAAGGAAATGAAACTCACATTTGCAACTATGAGTTTTCAACTTAAATTTCAAAGGAAACACTAAAATCATAGTAATTGAGTAAATCTAAGATTAAATATACAATACCCAATCCAAATCCACCCAAATCATTCACACACCCTTAACAAAGAATTTAGCTATTCATGTAAGTAAAGATATTGCATTAGACAACAATTCAATATCCATTCACAAACTTGTGTAAGAAAAATTCAAGCAAGGTCTAAGCTCCAAGGGAGTTTTCTACCTTATCAATGAAGAAGATGGCTCTTTCTCTTTCTACTTCTATTTACTTTCAATACAAGACAAAGAAATAGAATAATCAATACTTTCTAGAATGGAGTATTTAGTTCCTTTATGAGATATACAAAAATAGGATACATGTCAGCTCCTCTTTTTTTCATGCTTGACATTTTAACCCCTTGTTGATGGGCATCACTTGCGATTCGCCAATGGTTCACCTATGTAGGTTCGTGAAAACCCGGTCAGTCCTAGCTGATGGAAAGTGAGATTTTTAGGTGCTTTGGTGCTGGCACCGGTGGTTCACTAGTGCCGATCCGTGGACTACTGGTCGGTCATAGCTAATGGCTGTAAGTTCTTTAGCACTCGATGTTGGCACCGACGATTCGCCGGTGCTGATCTACGGTTCACCAGTCTTCGTCCTTTCTTAACAAAGAAGATGACTGCAGTTGACCGGTATTTTTCTGGTTTCCTTCGGTGGAGCATCGGTCCTCAACTCTCTTTTCATGCTTTTTACTTAATTTCATGCTTTTCTCTATTTAAGTTAAGTACTGCAAGGATCAAGGAGAAAAGTTGTAAAATCCAACTAATTGACTTGAAAACTAAACAAAAGGTCATTTTTAATAGCCTAGTGAGTTGGTAAATTACGAACACATTAACGAGATGAGAGGGCATAAAAAATGTTCTAACGCTGACCACTACATGCACTAGTGGATGCAACCTATTGTGTTCAACGTGCTGGTGGAGCTGCTCAACTAGTGGCTGCGTCATGGCCTATACTATGGCCCTATCTAGCTGAAGGGAAATATCTGAGCAGTTTTCTAGGCTTACCACACCTGAAACATGCACCTGACCCTGCTAGGCACTCCTCGGGGTGCTTCCTACCATACTTGCCGCATACTAGCATGTTGGGCTCCCCTAACCTGCAACCGTGTCCTCTGGAGCCTGATGTATTTCTCCTCTGATCACACCTAGATCTTGATGGCACACTGGTTAATGACAACACTGGGGCTGATGATCTCTGGTGGGACTGCTGACGATGTCTACCACTGGACCTCTATTGGGAAAACCCAAAGCTACCTGTCCTAGCCCTTTAGGCCTCTCTCTCCCTTTCCTTCATCTGATCTGCCTCTATCTATTTGGCGTATATAATCAATCGAGAGAAGTCTAAATAACTGTTTATCATTGCAATCCTACTATAATACCCCAAAAGCCCCAAGATCAGACTCGAGGCTTAATATGGAGAAAATAGGATTTTCTGCACCCGGTCACAGGTTGAGTCGTCCAGTGACCCATGAGGTGCACCATGAGTCATTAAGTGACTTGTGGGTAGGTGGGTGGACTTGGTTATTGTTCGGCTGGTTCGCTATATGGGTTAAAAACTGACACGCAAGTGCACATGGTCAAACAAGTAATAAAGTGGCTAAGTACGCCAAGTATCGAACCAAGGAGACTCTGGATAAGTAAAATTGCTCAAGTATACTATATTCTATCTTACTTCTATATATGCTGACAACAACGTAACCAAAAGTTAAATAATTTTTGTTTATAAATTATATACTAAAACTATTAACAAATATCTACTTTGAATTGAAACTATGGATATGAGCATGCCAAGGTTAAGAACAAGTAATGAACTTGATTATAATCATAATTCGGTTATTCTTCTCTTCTAGTTGCTAGCCAAGAACATTAGCCAAGAGATTAAAACTCTCGTATTTAATCTCACTTAAGAATCATAAACCATCCGTCTACATTTCTGTGATCAAATGCAATTTATGACCTCGCAATACAATTCCGGTTCCTAAATTGACTAATACGGATTTCAAGTATATTTCTATCAGGAAAGCACATCAAAACCCAATTTTCCCAAATCAAGTTAAGAACAATACCCTATTAATTCACAACTTTCCAATTTCGTGCTCTCTCGAGTGAAATCGGACTTTTTAGATGTACATTAATGTCGGCCACACACTAATGCAGTGGAAACAAGAATTAATAGAACAACATAGAAGAAGAAGATGAAAAACCATACAATTCAATAATCAAAATTCATCACCATTGTTCATAACCTCAGCAAGGAAGAGAATTAGCCACATATTTGTGGATTAATCATCCTAAAACAAGTGTTAATCATACAAACAATTGATTGAAAGAATAAAGAAAGAGAGGAAAACCCTTTGCTTTTTCGTCCCTCAACTGCCTGTAACCCACGTCCTTGCTCCACCAAGTCTGAATTAATTAAAAATAAGCCTAAGTGTTCTATTTATACTATTGGGAATTTTTCCCGGAATAACAAGCAACGTGTCACGGAGGCCAACGCGGAGCACTGCCTCCGTGACACGGCGTGGAAGCGGACCCTCACTGGAAATCTGGGGTCCGGGAATAAAGCCTCGACGTGGCACGGCATGCAACGCGGTGGCTTGGCTTCGTGCCACGGAGCTGTCGCGAGGCTCCACTAGAAATTGACAATTAAATCACCCTCCAGGCAGTGTGCCTCCGCGATGGTAGCGTGGCACGGCTCCATCGCGGAGCCCCTTTACATTGTGCAGTCCATTGTCTTTTTCGTGCTCGCATCCAAGTCCAACTCCGATATTATTCCAACATGCATTTTAGCTCCTCAAAATCATGTTTTACCTACAAAACAATGCTAATCATGTTGGTTAGTATAAATTCACATTTTATTACCAATTACATAAAAATGTATACACATTGCACACTAAACAAGGCGAAAATGATACGTTTGAGTATCACTTGGGCATATAAATCTGCCCAAGATCACTTACCCCACACTTAAATCCTTGTTCGTCCTCGAACAACAAATACACAACTCATGCAAATTACATCCCAACCTTCGCCACTATGGTGCGACAATTTGAGCTACGGTCATACCGATCATTCAATATTGTAAATCCTCAAGAAAACATGCATGGTCTTACAATGCAACGACCTTTAATACATCAAGACTTCCTAGACTTTAAGAATCGACCCTCGATATCGGCAAACTCATGCAAATCAGCTAATCAAGATATCCGACACGAACATCAATCTTTCATCAAGCATGTGCCCTCACAACTCAAGAGAATCTTCCCCCTTTTTGTTCATGTGACACACAAACATTCAAGTAGGGGCATGTAGAAATTAATTTCACTCTCTCTCCCAAAAGAATTCACATGCCTCATGTCATGACCCATAGGCTTTCCCTTTAGTGTATTACTCCACTAATATAAACAAATGCAATGTAAGATCACGTAGGACTTTAATGGGTTGTAATGGAAGCTATGGAACTAGTACACTTTGGATTAGCCAATAATAGCCACTAGCATCATTAAGCGCCTTTTCAACACATTCCCATCAACTCATGACATTGTTTCTCTCTTTTCTTTTTTCTCATCATCCCATTCATGCTGGTTTACTTTCGTATGGCCCATTTCATCAAACACACTTGACATGACGCAAAGGTTTTTCATGCACCTTCATTATCATTTCATTACAACAAGTGCCTCTTCAACCTTTTCTTTTCTTTCCTCACACTGCTCTTCTTTTCTTCCCGCTTTTCTCACTCTTTGACACTTTGGGAAATTTTTTTCTGTTCTTCTTAAGCGCTTAAGAGTTTTGTATAGACTTTACGGCTAATTAAAAGAAAGAATTAAGCTTAGTTTATACAATTTTTTGGACAAAAGAAAGAAATAATCGGCTAAAGGCTCAACGGGCTGACTAGGGTATACAATCACATAAAAAGGTAGTGTATGACAAGAAAAAAATAGAAACTCTCGGTTAAAACAAAGAAATGCCTACATCCTTTCCAACACTACACCTCCTTCATTTCATTTTGTACACACACCAGGCAAGTTCTAGACATTTCACAATAGCATGGAATAACAACACCTCACTTCACACTTCATGCACATGCTCGATTCAAGATGCATTCACAGACTCTTTAATTAGCCAATTACATGAATTCAAAAATTAAGCCTCAATCACTCCGAATCGAATTCTACAGCCAAGGTAACTCAACATATTTACAAAATTGCATGCTTTCATACGAATCACTTTTACATTTTGAATATCAGTTACAACACGCAACCAAAATTTCACAACCATATAGTAACTACAGGTTCCGTGATGCAATCCACCAAAGAAAAAAACTGAAAATAAATTAAAATCACTACTTCTACCGACTACATTTCCCTTAAGACGGTCTTCATCCATCCATCATAGGGAACGGTCACTAACTATGACATTGGTTCAATGGGACTATTCTCGGTAAAAGAACCGAAAACAAACTCCGAGAAACCCAAAAATAAAAATCGAAAAATTTTGCAAAACATCGATCATTTCGATGGAAATATTTACAAAATATTTTAATATGTGCAAAATATTTTCGCAAAATTTTAAAAATATCGATCATTTCGATAGAGAAAAAAACACAAGAAAATATTTACAAAATTTTTTTACAGACTTAGCTGGCAAACCACAACATTTCAAAACACACATCATCAATTACCACAAATATATACAGATACAAACCAGTTTGCACTTCACAAACACAGGGAAACTTAAACATACAAAACAAATAGAGGAAAGAACATACAAGCAAACCAGCCTAGCCCCCAGCACCTAACTACTCCCCACCCCACACTTAAATCGAACACTGTCCCCAGTGTTCACAAAAATTCAAATCACAAAATTTTGGGTGGTGGAACTCCCTGATTAGTCGAAATATTCGACTTCTTCATCCGGTGCTGCTGCCTCATCGCCCATGTCCGAGTGACCTCCATCATCGTCATCGGACTCCACATCGCAGTCCTCCCGACGTGTCTCCTTGTCCGTGGGGACATCATCGTCAGTGGGCTTTACAAAGGCTGGCCCCACTCGGCACAAATCTCTGGCGTTTTCGCCAAATGGGTAATCCAGCTCCATCTGCCATAATTCATCCTCCGTGGCTGGTCTCCCACCTATCCGAAGCTGAAGCATTTGCATACCAAACATCCGTGCCATGTACTGGTCGTCGCGAGCATGTCGCTCGCCAAGTGTCAGCACTGGCCCGTGTGTGGTGTCGGGGGCCTTAGTTTTGGTCACTTCAAGGGCCCTCCGCTCCAACTGCGGGATGTAATCCAAAGCCTCTTCCTCGACGTCAAGGCCCCGGAGGAAGGTGGTGATAAGTCCTCCGAACCCATACCTGTGGCCCTAGTGTAGTCGGGCTCTCTTCATGGCGGATATGATGACCGCCCCAACATTAATCTCCAGCCCTTTCATTAGGGCATACACCAGGCAGACACGGTCCCGGGTCACATCAGTCATGTGCACCCCCGGGATTAAGCACGAACAAACTATCTTCAGCCAGATTCTTGCCTCCCTGTTCATTTGAGAATACGGCAGAGTCTGGTGGTAACCCCTCTCCTTATGTCTGCTCCATCTGGCTGTGGATCGAGCCCCACACAGTGTGCGTCTGATATCGGCATATGGTGGGGTGATGTTCAGCTGGCGGAGAACGTGGGCGTCTGTGTCCCGTGCTCCAATGATGGCATTTAATTGCTGGGGTTCTAGAGTGACAATTTGCCCTCTGATCTTTATTGTGTGGCTTCTGATTACCGGGTTCCAATTTGCATAGAACTCCCGGACTAGATGTAAGTTGCACTCCTTGGGCTCCTGAAATATGAAGCTGAGCCCAGCTGCCTCGATCCTCTGCACTATACGGGGGAACTCCTGTGCTAGTGGTTCTCGCGCAATATGCTCCTCAGGGAAGTATTTGTTTTCCTTGTGTTTAGCGTACCACTTCTTCCCTTCATCGGTTACCCACCTTGTTTCGTATTGGCAGCGTTGGCCGCGTGGCACAGCTGGTGCAGCTGGGACTGCTGTGCCCAGTCTAAGTCGTTTTCTCCCGGTGCCTGAAGTAGATGCACTACCCTTATCCTGCCTACTTGCCATTGTACCTGTCAATACAAATAAACGAGCACAATGTCAAGCTAAATGCATATTAGCTTCGACTAAGGTCGAGTTAAGCTAAGTTTACCCCACACTTAGTCCTTAGCTACGTTTACGATACTACGGCAAGGATCACTTTATTTACACCAAAAACAAACAACTATACAATTTATGCTTAGTGCGTTCGCAAAGAAAATTTCGACAGTATAACCTTAGTGTACTACTCAGACTTCATACAGCTAATCCCAATCATACCATCGCTATCAATTCAACCATCACACTTAGCAAAGAAAACAACAAAACAAAAACAACAACAAAAATTCTATATACACATGAACCTATACAATCAACCAATTCGAACAATTTTCACATTTTCCCAAAAACCAGAGAATTCATCGTCTATTACATTCAAACAATATTTACAACGACTTATCTCAATTCACAAGCACACCCCGGCATATAATTTACAAATTTACCAAGTTACCCAATTAGATTTCAACAACCCAAGCCCTAGAATTGAATTTCACAATCAAATTTGAATCATTCATGCAATCGACAAGTTCAAACGCGTATTACAACATTCCGAACATTTATCAATCAAAGAATAACTCAATTTCATGCTAAATTTCGACTTAGGGTGATATATCTCACCTCCCATGCTCAAATTCGACTAAAATCGACAAAAACTTGAGAGAGACGAGGAAAACATACCTTTAAGTTGAATAATCGAAGAAACTCGACAACTTGGTTGCTTAATACCGTGGCACGTTGGTTGGGGTGGGAAATTTAGGTGTTTGGTCATGGAGAAGAGAGAAAATGAGGAAAAAGGGCCTAAAATCGGGGTTTAAAATGAAGAAAAATATGCGGGTCACCCGGCAACCCGGTGTGACCCGTCAAAAAATATAGGGCAACGTGTCACGGAGGGTAATGCGGAGCCCCTCCTCCGTGACACGGAGCCATCACGATGGCTTACTGGAATTTTCAAAAATTCCAGATTAACCTTCAACGTGTCACGGAGGGTAACGCGGAGCCCTCCTCCGTGACACGGAGCCATCGCCCCAGCTCACTGTCTCTTCATTTTATTCATTTTTCATACCTTGCCTTTTCCTTCACAATTCCGTGCATATTTTTCTCCGTTTGACCTGAAAATCACCTCACTAAACAAAATTGGTTAGATTAATAGATTTCCCTAATTAAAATGAAAAATACTAACTAAAATGAAAAATTTGTACTAAATCAAGAAAAAGAAAAACTAAAATAAAATCTATTTACACTTTACAAAATAACAGAAAAAAAAGAAAAAAAAAATAATAATATTTTTCACGGGTTGCCTCCCGTGCAGCGCCTGGTTTACCGTCGCGGCTCGACGTCCTTTATGCTCAATTATCCACTAGGGTGATGGACGATTTTTCACGATCCTTGTCCTCCCCCTAGTAGTGCTCACCCTTATCTGGTGGTCTTCCCATCAACTCTCGGGAATCATTCAACTGTTTAGCATTCCCATGATCAATTACATTAATCACCGAGAGTTCTTCATTTACCATCGGGAGCTTGGGTGCTTTGTATACATCGAACACCTCTACCTTGTCATGTGCTTGCATTGTAAGTTGACCCGCAGCCACGTCAATTAATGCTTTTCCGGTTGCCAAGAAGGGTCGTCCCAAAATAAATGGGACTTCAGTGTCTGGTTCAAAATCCAAAACAATAAAATCAACCGGAAAAATGAGGGATCCCACTTGCACTAGAACATCCTCAATAATGCCATCCGGTCTAGCTAAGGATCTGTCTGCTAGCTGCAAGATTACGGTTGTAGGTCTAGGACTCCCCAGACCTAACTTTCTGAATACCGAAGATGGTATCAGATTTATGCTCGCCCCCAAGTCACACAATCCACGAGCTCGGATACTCTGCCCAATTGTAAGCTGGATAGTAAAACTTCCAGGGTCTTTTAGCTTCGTGGGCAGTCTATTTTGGATCCGGGAAGTGCATTCCTCCGTCAAAGCTACCGTGGCATACTCAGTCAAACGACTTTTGTTGGCCACGATGTCTTTAATATATTTGGCATATTTTGGCACTCCCTGCAAGACATCAACAAGAGGTAAATTAACATGTACCTGTTTAAGCACCTCCATAAATTTCTTGAAACACGCCTCCTTCTTGTGTTTCTTGAGTCGTGGAGGGAACGGGGGTGGAGGTCTTTCTGATTCTGCTTCTTTGGTCTTCCCCCTATCCGAACTTTGTTCTTCCTCAACATCTGCTGCTCCTGACTTTTGAGGTGGTCTCTCCGGTTCCACCTCCTTCAGCTACAAACCACTCCTTGTGGTCACCGCGTTTACCTGCTTCGGATTAGGATCCGTGTCGCTAGGCAGTCCTCCTCTGGGCCTTGTGTTTTGGGCACTAGCAAATTGCCCAAATTGATACTCAAGAGCCTTGGTCGCTAATTGATTGTTCTTCACTTCGGCTGCCAATTTAACATATTCAGCCTGCAATTGCGCCTGATTAGCGATCATGGTCTTGAACATTTCCTCAATGGTAGGTGATGGTGGTGGAGGAGGGGCATTGTGATTTCTGAATTGAGATTGGTAGTTCTGTTGCCCTCCTTGATTCCTGTGCATACCCTGACCCGAACTTTGGCCTTTTTGGTTGTTGCTACCCCACGAAAAATTTGGATGGTTCCTCCAATTTGAGTTGTAGCCGCTACCAAACTGCTGCTGATTTCTTTGTGCATTGCCCACAAAGTTAACCGAATCTAGGTTTGCTCCACAGCACTCAGCTCTCTGCTGCCACACACTTCACACCACATTTGCTGGACTGCATTGACTGAAGCTGAAGGCTGGTTCAAGTTCATGTTGCTGAAGTGGTTGTTCAACTGATTCTGCAAGGCAGCTATCTGTGCAGCGATAGCTGTAAATCCATCCACTTCAAGCACTCCTGCTGCTTTCCTTGCTCCACCTCGAGATGAATCAACATTCCATTCTGGATTGCCCTTTGAAATCCGGTTGAGAAAAGTGTACAGCTCCTCATAAGTCTTTTCCAGCGCTTGCCCTCCAGCTGCTGAGTCTAACAAAATTTTAGTATGGGGTTCCAAACCCTCAATAAATGTGTGTACCAACACCTCATTGGACTGATGATGATGAGGACAGTCCCGCAACATGGATTTAAATCTTTCCCAGGCTTGATATAAATTTTCTCCCTCCCTCTGTTTGAAACATAGAATTTGACTTCTAAGTCTGGCTGTTTTACCAGAGGGAAAAAATCTTATCAAGAACTTTCGTGCAAGATCATCCCACATTGATATAGAATTTGGTGGTTCAGCTTTGAACCACCTCTTGGCTTCACCAAGTAAGGAAAACGGAAATAGTGTGAGCCGAACATAATCAGGTGACACTCCAGCGGGTATATAAGTGTCACTTATCTCCAAAAAGTTCTGGAGATGTTGTTGTGGGTCTTCATGAGGGAGACCGGTAAATTGCCCGCTTGTGTGCAATAGTTGCACCATGTTCTGCTTTAGTTCAAATCTCCCTCCAGGCTCTGGTTTGCGGATACTTGAATGTACATTGTTGGCATGTGGGATTGCCACCTCTCGAACCGGCCTTGCTGCTACTTCGTCGGGCACTAACACTGCCCTCACAACCGGTGGATTTTGTTGCTCCATTATAGTCTGTCTGAGCAACTGCAGCTTCTTTTGTAGAGCTTCTCTGCATTTACAATGAAATTCACGTTCAGGCTCTATATAAGATTCCACCAGCTCTTTGTCCTTTGCCATTGTTCACAGAAATCAAGTCTGCAAAATACAGGCTAAGACCAAGTTGTCAACACTTAAGAAAATAAAACAAAAATACAGTAAATTTACACTTAACACAATTTCACCAATTGCCTAGTCTCCCCGGCAACGGCGCCAAAAACTTGTTCGGCTGGTTCGCTATATGGGTTAAAAACCGACACGCAAGTGCACGTGGTCAAACAAGTAATAAAGTGGCTAAGTAAGACAAGTATCAAACCAAGGAGACTCTGGATAAGTAAAATTGCTCAAGTATACTATATTCTATCTTACTTCTATATATGCTGACAACAACGTAACCAAAAGTTAAATAATTTTTGTTTATAAATTATATACTAAAACTATTAACAAATATCTACTTTGAATTGAAACTATGGATATGAGCATGCCAAGGTTAAGAACAAGTAATGAACTTGATTATAATCATAATTCGGTTATTCTTCTCTTCTAGTTGCTAGCCAAGAACATTAGCCAAGAGATTAAAACTCTCGTATTTAATCTCACTTAAGAATCATAAACCATCCGTCTACATTTCTATGATCAAATGCAATTTATGACCTCGCAATACAATTCCGGTTCCTAAATTGACTAATACGGATTTCAAGTATATTTCGATCAGGAAAGCACATCAAAACCCAATTTTCCCAAATCAAGTTAAGAACAATACCCTATTAATTCACAACTTTCCAATTTCGTGCTCTGTCGAGTGAAATCGGACTTTTTAGATGTACATTAATGTCGGCCACACACTAATGCAGTGGAAACAAGAATTAATAGAACAACATACAAGAAGAAGATGAAAAACCATACAATTCAATAATCAAAATTCATCACCATTGTTCATAACCTCAGCAAGGAAGAGAATTAGCCACTCATTTGAGGATTAATCATCCTAAAACAAGTGTTAATCATACAAACAATTGATTGAAAGAAGAAAGAAAGAGAGAAAAACCCTTTGCTTTTTCGTCCCTCAACTGCCTGTAACCCACGTCCTTGCTCCACCAAGTCTGAATTAATTAAAAATAAGCCTAAGTGTTCTATTTATACTATTGGGAATTTTTCCCGGAATAACAAGCAACGTGTCACGGAGGCACTGCCTCCGTGACACGGCGTGGACGCGGACCCTCACTGGAAATCTGGGGTCTGGGAATAAAGCCTCGACGTGGCACGGCATGCAACGCGGTGGCTTGCCTCCGTGCCACGGAGCTGTCGCGAGGCTCCACTGGAAATTGACAATTAAATCACCCTCCAGGCAGTGTGCCTCCGCGATGGTAGCGTGGCACGGCTCCATCGCGGAGCCCCTTTACATTGTGCAGTCCAATATCTTTTTCATGCTCGCATCCAAGTCCAACTCCGATATTGTTCCAACATGCATTTTAGCTCCTCAAAATCATGTTTTACCTACAAAACAATGCTAATCATGTTGGTTAGTATAAATTCACATTTTATTACCAATTACATGAAAATGTATACACATTGCACACTAAACAAGGCGAAAATGATACGTTTGAGTATCACTTGGGCATATAAATCTGCCCAAGATCACTTATATTATTGGATTCGGGGTTGAGCACGACCGAAGCCATGAGTAGTCAAGTCAGTCGTGGCCAAAGGTTGGCATGAGTGGAAAATTTGGCAGTTTTGGGCACGACTTGGTCACCACAAGTTGTGGTGACCCTAAGAGGTATGATTTTAGTGTTGACCACAGGCAGTAGACCATGAGTCATGGTGTTGAGGATGAATCGTCTAGTCCCTCGTTGGGACTGGTAGTGTATTTTTTCCTACGAATTTATTAAGGGCTTTCTCGTAATTCCTAAGTTTCTAATGCCTAAATTACATCGTTTTAAGCTCAGTTAGGATTTTTTTAAGAGGGTTTAGCTCATTCTAAATCACTTCTCTCCATGCATGCAAAACTAGAAGGTTCCTAGGTGTGATCAAGGCTAAAATCCATCAATTCTTCTTCAATTTCCTTTGGGCATTCCAGGAAGAGTGTAACATCAACTTACGCAAGTATATGAGGATATGAATGAGAGTTCTTTTCACTCTCATGCTCTAATTTCTTCTCAATTCCATGAAATCTCAATTCTAGATTAAAGTTTCATAATCTATGGGTTTTGTCCCAATTCTTGTGTGTTTTTCTATGAACTATCTATGGGTCAACTCCCTTCATGTATGAAATCATGTTTTATGATCTATGGGTAGATTTTATAAATATTTTTTATTATAAATCTATGGTTACAAATTAATTGTATTATGCTCAAGGATACATGCTTCATGAAGAGTCAAGTTATGATACGATTATGAATTTGATCCTATCAAGTATAAATTATGATTTACGATTTATGTTATTAATTCTATTCTAGCATTCATCAAGAATTTATGAATATCAAATATTTACATGTTTTACAAGTATGCATGGATTTCATGATTTATGAATTTATGACTCTTAGCCAACCATGGGCCCTTATTCATGGCAAATCATGTATTTCAAGTATGATCAACTATGTTATGTTGAAAGTGGCCATCAAACTTTATGAATGATTTATTATTATGATGGAAACCTCAAGTGCATGATTTTAGGAGTAGTGTCTACAACCTAGTAGACCCGGCATTCAAGTAAACCCTATGGTCTTAGAACTACATGCCACCGTAGGTATATTTACAAATGTCAGTGTTATTGGATCCACGTGATATCACATTATGGATGTTCCTTTCCTGGAAAGCCTTTGACGGCTTTTCCCACTTAAGCAAGATAGTTGGGGCATCATGTAAGCTCTATTATGATGGTGTTGGTTATGGCGAGTCCTCCCATTGTTCCTCGTGATATATCCATGGTTATGTATTGTTAATTTTTCTCAAGTTATGTTTTGTAAAGTTTTCTCTTCTGATTACGATTATGACTGGTTTTCGAATGGTTTGAAAAGCGTGAGCCCTTATGTTTACATTATGATATTTACTTTATGGTCATGCTCTCCTACTCTTTTATATTTTAACTATCTCGTTTTTACTTTGTCATGCCCCACCTTGGGAGGCATGACTGGCACCTGGTGCCCCACTGGGATTTGACTGAGCTGACTAAGCCTAAGCACTCCTGGTGCCGGGCTAATGCTAACTCTAAAATCAAGAAAATAATGGGCTATATCTCGGCTGTAAAACACATCCCCCGACCGACAAGGCCTTATAGCCACCTGTCACAGGGAGTCCTATGCGGGCCGACAAGGCCACTATAATATCTAGTTATGAATGAAACATAAATCCGATGCTAAACTGATCAATAGACTACAAGGCCGCTAACTATCAACTAAAAAGGGCCCCACGAGGTCAATATACAAGATAAAATACATACGGGCCCCACACGACCAACAATAGCTAACCACAAGGAAACAGAAACAATCTGAGAGCTAGTAATATGATGGTCGAGATAGGGCCCCGACCTACCCAGAAACTGTACTGTCAAAAGAACAACCTGTTATCTACAAGCTTTGGAATAAAGGAGCCGACTCTTTTGCTAATTCTGGCTGGAATCTAAGAGAGATCTGCTCCTCATCTATCCATACCTGCAGACAAGTAATGCAGCACCCCAAAAGGGCGTCCGTACAACATGTACCGAGTATGTAGGGCAATAACTGTAAATGATTGAAAAAGAGGGATAGGAGTCATACTTGAGTAGCTGGATTATCTATTATCTAGTCTATCAATAACTAAAGCAAACAAGAACCTTACTTGGCCCCCATAAGCCAGAAGGTACAACCAGCACAGAACAACCCACCTGGGCCCCCATAAGCCCTGGTGAGTACACTTCAATCTATATACCCCTAACAAGGTCATAATGGGCCAACTGGTAACTATATCCATCCTACCAGTCCCCTGGGTCTGCAACTGAGCCCGCTCGATCTCTGACTGTAGATGTGTCTAAGTCTAGTGGATTGCTGATATCTGCATCCATGCACCAGGCTCGTCTGGGGTGTGGTTTTCGATACGACATATATATAATGGTCTAGCCATGGAATGGATCGTATGAGGACCTGGGACCTGATCTTCGTCCCGCACAGATGGCATGCCGCTCTTTCTGGAGCGACGTCATCTCGTCCCTAGTGGGCGTCGACACAACCAATAACTCTGGGGTTAGTCATGGAGGGCTATGTAGGCAAATCAAATCCCAAACAAATCATAGAATACTAGTCTCAGCTAATAACAACAACTATTCATGATTAACGTACTTCTGATTTTCTTACTGGGATTTAGACTGAGTTATAATACTATAGGAACTAACTTGCCAAAGGATTTTTCCTTAACATTCCTCAATCGCTGCTTCCTGATTAGCTGACGAGTTCTAATTTGTGTTTAACCTCTCTTCCCAACTAAAAGCATGTTACTGGGAGAATAGGGCTGGTTTTAATACTAAATTTGGCGAAAAGGAAAACTTTATATATAAATATTAACTATATTTCAACTTAACGGAACATGATCGAAAACTCGTTATTTCTCAAAAGTCTAGAAGGGAGAAATGCTTACTTAAAGCCTGTGATCGTATGGAAATTAGTTTGGTGCAATTCTGACAACTTTGGCTCGGCAGGACGATGATTCGTCGGGCAAATTTTGTGAAAATAACTCCGTAGCAATGCTCCCTGTGGCCTTAAACTTCAATACCCGAAGTTAATTTGAATTAGGGCGGCGCTTTATAGTGTAAACAGATGAAAAATATTGATTTCCTTCATATTTTCCCTTTGCTGGCCGAATGTAAACTTGGAAAAGGAATTGAAATCAACGAGAGAGGCATATATATACTTGAGGTGGTAGATAGGGGTCCGTGGCACGGACCATGTTGTGCCAACTCACGGGCGTGCTATGGAGCCTATCACGGAGGGCACAGTCCATGCCACGCTGCACCTTTAGGCAGTTGCCTCGGCCTCCTCCCACACGGTCCCTACTCTGTGCTCGTCCGACCTTTCCCCGGGCCCTTTCTCGCATGTATTATATTCTAAAATTCTTAACCAACATATGAATAGGACGTCTAAACATTAGAAACTTATGGGGTGTAACATCCTCCCCTCCTTCGGAAATATTCGTCCTCGAATGTTAATTTTAGCTTACAGGAACCTTAACTCTTATAACTACCTGTTCTAGAAAAATTTTGGCGAGTTTCCTCTGTAATATGGACTATTTGAAAATCCTGAAATGCAGAAAAGTCCAATACAGGCATTTCACATAACACTATAGCAACTGTTTCTCAACAACATTGTATCTAGCTGAGCAGTATAATGTTACACCCCGTAAAATATTGACATTTGGATGTCCTATTCGCATGTTGGTTAAGAGTTTTAGAATGCCATACGTGTTATAAAAAGGGCCCAGGGAGAGACCGGACAAGCGCCAAGTCGGAGTGTCGCAAGGCAAATGCGACTTCTAAATCGCATTCGACAAATACGACTTAAAGGCCCCAAGTATATAAGCCCCCACTTCGGTTTTTAAGTGATAATTATCAATATTTCTAGTGAGTAAACCAGAGAACAGTAGAGAAACAGAGAGGACGAACGTTTCCATTACAATTCCTTCCATTTACGCTGTTAAACGCGGTCCAAACTCAAATTAACTTTGGATAGCGAAGTATAAAGCTGCAGGGAGCATTCCTACGGAGTTAGCTTCATGAAATTTGGCTGGCGAATCATCGTCCTACCGAGCTAAGGTAAGTGGAATTGCTCCAAATTAGTGTCAATATACTCCTAGCCCTAAAATGAGTATTTCTCCCTTCTGGACTTTCGAGAAATAGCGAGTTTTTGGCTGTTTTTCGATAGGTCAAAGTTTGGGCAATATATATATTCAAAGTAGTGTTTTCTTCTAGAATATTGATGAATTTAGTTTTATTTGCTCTAAATATGAATGCAGTTGGAAGAAATAGCTGGATATTGGCCAAGTTACGCCAGTTAGTCAAAAAATCGGCAACTGAGGTATGTAAAGCCAGTTTCTTCGGCAGGATAGTAATTCTAGTATAGTAAAATAGAATAAATTCCAGAAGAACATTTCAAAGCCGAGTATTATGCCCAGTGTGATTCAGTAAGCATTCTTGAATAATTATCATGCCATATTCAGAATAAAAGTCAGTAAGTTAGTATCAGGCAGCGAGATATTATTCTAGACTCAGTTTAACTCAGTATCAGATTCAGTTTAATTCAGCAAGAGATTCAGAATAGAATATCATATCATGGACAGTATTATCAGATTGATTATACATGTTATACGTGATTATTGTTGCTTGTAGAGACCTGATTGTTTTATGTGGGCACCCTTATAGCTTCCTTGCCACCCCAGGTTTAATAGCTGTGTTGACTCGCCCGTCAGAGGGTGAGGATACGTCACTCCAAGGAGTGGCATGCCATCCGCCAGAGGATGAAGATGGGATGCAGCATTCCCTATAGAAGGCTGATCAGCATTATAGTATACCCCTGTCGAGCGCTTGCGCCCAGGGCACACATTATAGATTACAGATCACAGATCTCAGATTACAGTTTACAGGAGCCCTTAAGACTCAGATACAGCTATAGTCAGGGGCCCAGAGAGCCCAAGTTGCATACCCAGGAGGCCGGCGAGATGCTCATAGTTACTAGATCAGTATAGTGAATTGTTATTTTTGGATGGCGACCCGGGTAGGGGTATATAGATGCATGTTGATTGGTACCTTCCAGCTTATGGGGGCTGGCATAGGTTCTTGTATGCTATATGTGTTATTTATTAAATTGATAGATATCAGGACGCCGCACTGACAGGTATGATTCTCACCTTCTCTCCAGTATATTTAAGCCCATTTTAGATTTTGCTATCCCAGTCAGTCTTAGCCATCTCCTATACTTCAGTAACTATCAGTATTACTATTTTTCTTCAGTTATGTTCTAGTTATTGCTTTGCATACTTGGTACTGTGGTACTGACGCCCGTTTGGGGGCACTACATTACTTGCCTGCAGGTACTCACAGATGAGGAACCGATCCCTCGTAATTCCAGCCAGCACACAGAGTCATCAACTCCTGTCATCCGGAGCTTGACAGCTAGAGGTTTATTTCTCTTTTTGTTGTACAGTACGGGTAGGTCGGGGCCCTGTCCGACTATCTTATTATCTTTCTTAGAGGCTTGCAGATTGTATATTCCCTATGGTTAGTCGTACCGGTCATGCGAGGTCGTGTGTATGTTTTAGTTTGTTTATGATGGCCATGTGGGGCCTTATTCAGTTAATAGTTGGTGACCTTGCCGGTCACAGAGTAGTTTAGCATTTGATTCAGTGTTTCAGTGAAACTAGTCAGCATGGTGGCCTTGTAGGCCCATATAGGTTCCTTTATACTACTGTTGTTCTGGTTAGCTGTTGTTGTCTTACAGGTGGCTATAGGCCTAGTCGACCGCAGGCTGTATTTATAGCCGTTATATAGCCCATTGGTTCCATGAACCCAGAGTTAGAGCCAGCCTGGCCCCAGAAGTGCTTAGGCTCAGTAGTCCAGTAGTCTAGGTCTAAGTAGGGAACCAGGTGCCAGTCATGCCCCCCAAGGCGGGGCATGACATATATGTAACATACATTACAGAACAAATTGAATCGTAAATGTACCTTAACTTCATAGCCTGGCTAAGTCTAGAACAAATGAGGATACTTGGATCTCATATTATCCTCAGCTTCGTAAGTCATCTCCTCTTTATTCATGTTCCTCCATAATACTTTAACTGAAGTAACATCTTTTGTTCTCAGCCTGCGAACCTGTTGATCCAATATAGCTATTGGAAACTATTCATAAGACAATTCCTCGGTAACTTGGACATCCTCAACTGGCACAACTCGGGATGGATCCCCTATGCATTTTCGTAGAATCGACACGTGAAAGACAGGATGAACGGATTCCAATTCTAAAGGCAAATCTAGCTCATATGCCACCTGGCCTATTCTCCGGAGTATTCGATACGGACCAATAAAACTTGGGCTAAGCTTTCCCTTCTTACCAAATCTAATCACGCCATTCATCGGCGAAACCTTCAGGAATACCTAATCACCTACATCATACTCTAAGTTCCTCCGACGCACATCAACATAGGATTTCTGGCGGCTCTAAGCCGTTAATAGGCGTTCTATGATAAGTTTCACCTTCTCTTCTAACAGATGAATAATATCTGGCGCAATTAATCCCGATTCTCCTACCTCGAACCAACCAACTGGGGATTTGCACTTCCTTCCAAATAAAGTTTCATAAGGCGCCATCTTAATTGCTGATTAATAATTGTTGTTGTACGCGAATTCAATAAGTGGCAAGTGCTCATCCCAGTTGCCTTTGAAGTCTAACACGCATGCCCGCAACATATCTTTGAGCGTCTGAATTGTGCGTTCCACTTGTCCATCTGTCTGAGGATGGAAGGCGGTACTCAAATAAACCTATGTTCCCAAACCTTTCTGGAAGGATTACTAAAATTTAGCTGTGAACTGTGCCCCTATGTCATAAATAATTGATACTGGAACACCGTGCAATTGCACAATTTCTCTGATATACAATTCAACATAGTCCTCAGCTGAGAAGTTAGCCTTAACCGTTAGGAAATGAGCTGAGTTCATCAACCTGTCAACGATGACCAAGATAAAATCAAATTTATGCCTAGTACAAGGTAAACCTGTCACAAAGTCCATATTAATCGCCTCCCATTTCCATATAGGCACTGCTATTTCTTGTGTCAATCCACCGGGTTTTTGATGTTCAACATTCACCTGCTGGCAGTTAGGACATTGTGCCACAAATTCTGCTACCCCCTTTTTCAGCCCTGACCACCAATAAATTTCTTTTATGTCATGGTACATCTTCGTTGAACCTAGATGAAGAGAATATTGGGAATAATGTACCTCTCTCATAATCTGCTGGCAATGTCCTACTGCATTCGGCACACAGAGGTGACCCCTATACCTAAAACCTCCGTCTCCAGTTACCCTGAAATTTGCTACTTCCCTTAGCTGAGCTTTAGTCCTGAGTTGAACTAGGTTAGGATCTTCATACTGCCGCTCTTTCACTTCTACAACAAATGATGACAGTGTAGTATTCTGGATCACTACCCCACTATCTCCTGAATCTACTGTATGGACGGCCAGATTGGCTAACTGATGCAATTCTTGAGCAAGTTCCCTCTTTTTGGGTTTCAAATATACCATACTTCCCATGGATTTGCGACTGAGGGCATCTGCTACAACATTGGCTTTTCCTGGATGATACAAAATATTTACACCGTAGTCTTTCAATAATTCTAACCAGCGGAGCTGCCGCAGATTCAACTCTTTCTGTGTGAAGATATACTGGAGGCTCTTGTGGTCAATGAAAATATCTACATGAACGCCGTACAGATAGTGCCTCCATATTTTCAAGGCATGGATGACCGCGGCTAATTCCAGGTCATGGCAGGGTAGTTATTTTCATGTTTCCTCATATGCCTAGAAGCATAAGCAATTACTTTACCACGTTGCATCAGAACACATCCTAACCCGACACCCAAAGCATCACAATACACTACATACCATTCTGACCCACCTGGAAAAGCTAATATAGGTGCTGATGTCAGTCTATTTTTTAGCTCCTAGAAACTTTGGTCACATGCTTTGGTCCAGTGAAATTTGGCTACTTTTTGAGTTAACTTGGTCAAAGGCGCTGGCACAGTAGAAAACCCTTCTACAAACCTCCTTTAGTAACCAGCTAATCCCAAGAAATTGCGTACCTCGGTCGGAGTGGTAGGTCTAGGTGATGTTTTATAGCCTCGATCTTTTGCGAATCTATCTGTATACCAGCATTTGACACAATATGGCCCAAAAAGGCCACTGAATTCAGTCAAAATTCACATTCAGAAAACTTCGCATATAGCTGGCGATTCCTGAGAGTTTGGAGCACTGTTTGTAGTGATCCCGGTGATCTGCCTCTGAGTGGAAATATACTAGAATATCATCAGTAATTACTCTCACAAATAGATCTAGATACGACCTAAAGATGCTGTTCATCAGGTCCATGAACACTGTTGGTGCATTCGTCAGCCCGAAGGACATGACTAGAAATTCAAAGTGTCCATACCTGGTCCTGAAAGCAGTTTTTGGAATATCTCTCTCCCGAACTCGAATTTGATTGTATCCCGATCTTAAGTCAATCTTAGAAAAACATTTCACTCCATGCAACTTGTCGAACAAATCATCTAATTTTGGAAGTGGATACTAATTCTTGATAGTAACTTTATTCAGCTGCCGATATTCTATACACATACGGAGGGAGCCATCTTTCTTTCTCACAAATAAAACCGGCTGTCACGCCCCATAACTGGGGGGAGGGCGTGACTGGCTCCCCATACCTGACTGACTGGAAAGTCGGCTATATGACATCTGTAACTGTAACACTTAGGCCGTCCAAGACACCTATCAGAATCAACTGGAGCACAAACTGGACCCATAATGTCTCAACAATATAGGGCAAACAACTTACATGCAAACAAGGCTATGAGTATGCTAAACTAAACAACAAAAAACCGATAAGGCCACAAACTGAATACCATTGTACACACTAAGTCAACAAAGCCTCTGAAGAGTAAACTGACTCCTGTTCCGACCTACCCATAACTGCATCTCAAAACTCTAACTGAAGCAAAACTAGTCTTAACTCCATAAAGAAAGGAGCATACCAACATATCCACTAATCTCACAAACTACTACTGCAATTGGCAATCTCGACCTCTACCTGCACTTATGGCACGGACGCAGGTCCCTAGGCAAAGGGACGTCAATACGAATGAAATGTACTTGTATGTAAGGCAATAAACTATAAACATGTAAGATAGCCATCATCTGAGATAACAATAAACCATCATCTGGATTTATGGTTGGTTGGTTGTTGGCATTACAATTATAGCTTTTCTTGTGCATTACTTGGTTGCATTTGCACTTCAGTATTGACTTATTGCCAGGTTTCAGTTTTCAGGATTCCAGGTTGTTTTTATTCCTTATTTTTGGCTTAACTATCATTTCTATCTTACATGTTTATAGTTTTTTGCCTTACATACCAGTACATTTCATTCATATTGATGTCCCTTCGCCTGGGGACCTGTGTTCATGCCGCAGGTGCAGGTAGAGGTCGGGATTGCCAGTTGCAGTAGCAGTTCATGAGATTAGCGGATGTGTTGGTATGCTCCTTTCTTTCTAGAGCTAAGACTGGTTTTGTTTCAGTTAGTGTTTTGAGATGTATTTATGGGTAGGTCAGAGCCCTGTCCCGACCATCAGTCAGTTTACTCTCTAGAGGCTTTGTGGACTTAGTGTGTACAATGGTATTCAGTTTGTGGCCTTGTCGGCTTTTTGTTGTTTAGTTTGGCATACTCATAGCCTTTTTTGCATTTTAGTTGTTTTCCCTGTATTATTAAGACATTTTGGGTCCAGTTTGTGCCCTAGTTGATTGTGACAGGTGGCCTGGGCGGCCTAAGTATTACAGTTGTAGATGTCATATAGCCGGCTTCCTAATTAGTCTGGTGTGGGGAGCCAGTCGCACCCTTCCCCCAGTTATGGGGCGTGACATAGATGAGGAAAGAAAAGAGTTAGTGGAGGATGTGCTTTGACTTGCACGACTAGGAGTTCATCTTGTTGACTCTACAGATGGTGGTGTCATTGTTCAGAATGGATCAGAATCATCTTTAGTGACTGCTGTTAAGGCTATGCAGGATGAGGAACTTATTTTGGTAAAGTTGAAGGAAGCTATTCGAAATCAGAAAGTGGAGGTTTTCTCCTAAGGGGGAGATGGTGTGCTTCGATATCAAGGTCGTTTGTGTGTACCGGATGCTGGTGATTTGAGGGAGCGGATGTTGCACAAAGCTCATGGTTCTAGATATTCTATTCATCCAGGCGCCATCAAGATGTATCGTGACCTACGGGAAGTCTATTGGTGGAATGACATGAAGAAGAACATAGTAGAGTTTGTGGCTAAGTGTCTGAATTGTCAATAAGTGAAGGTCGAGCATCAAATACCTAGAGCTGTGCTTCAAGAAATTAAAATCCCTACTTGGAAGTGGGACGAAATCAATATGTACTTCATTATAGGGTTGCCTCGTACTCGCCGGTAGTATGATTCTATTTGGGTGGTTGTAGACAAGTTGACTAAGGCAACTTATTTTCTACTGATCAAAACTACCGAATCAGTCAAAGATTATGCAAAGTTATACATTCGGGAGTTAGTTCGGTTGCATGGAGTGCCTTTGTCCATCATATCTTATAGGGTTACTCAGTTTACCTCCCAGTTTTGGAGATCATTTTAGAAGGGACTTGGTACTCTGGTTAAGCTTAGCACAGCATTTCACCCGCAAATAGATAGTCAGGCGGAGCAGACTATTCAGACTCTGGAGGATATATTGAGAGCGTGTGTGATGTATTTCAAGGGTAGTTGGAGTGATCATTTTCCCCTCATTGAGTTTGCATATAACAACAGCTACCATTCCAGCATTCAGATGGCTTCATTTGAGGCTCTCTATGGGCGAAAATGTAGATCGCCTATTGTTTGGTTCGAAGTTGGTGAAGCTGCATTGATAGGACCAGATTCAGTCCATGAGGCTATAGAGAAGGTTCAGCTTATAAGGGATAGATTGAAAACATCTCAAAGACGTCAAAAGTCCTATCCGGATATGAGGAGGAGAGAACTTGAGTTTGAAGTTGATGATTGGGTGTTTCTAAAGGTATCTCCCATGAAATGGGTGATGAGATTCAGAAAGAAGGGGAAGCTTAGTCCCCGTTATGTTGGGCCATATCGAATTTTGAGACGGGTTGACAAGGTATCATATGAGTTAGAGTTTCCCTCAGAGTTAGCTTCAGTTCACCCAATTTTCCATGTATTGCTTTTAAAGAAGTGCTTGGATGATTCGACTTTGGTTGTCTAGTAGACAGTGTGTGTATGAAGGATAGCCTTAGCTATAAGGAGGTTCTGGTGGAAATACTTGATCATCAGGTTCAAAAGTGAAGGAACAAAGAAGTAGCCTCAGTAAAAGTTTCGTGGAAGAATCAGCATATTGATGGAGCTACATAGGAAGCTAAAGCAGATATGCTGGCTAAATAACCCCATCTATTCCCTTCCGACTCAGTTCTAGCTTGAGGCATCAGTTTCCTCTCTAGTACTCTATTCAGTTTCATATTTAGTTCATGTCCCCCAGTTTCTTTCATGTCGATGTATGTATGTGTGATTCATGAATTCAGTTTAGTCATGTATTTCAGTCGGAGTCAGTTACTCCATCAGTTTTCATCTTTAAATGTTCAATATTTGATATGATAGTTGCGTTTCTCAGTTTTTCAGTATGATTATTAAGATTCGAGGATGAATGTTCCCAAGGCAGAGATATTGTAATGCCCCAAAAGCCCCAAGATCAGATTCGAGGGTTAAAACGGAGAAAATAGAATTTTTTGCACCAGCTCACAGGACGAGTCGTCCAGTGACCCGTGAGGTGCACCACGAGTCATTAAGTGAATCGCGGGGAGAAGGGTGGACTTGGTTGGAATTTTAGATTTGGGGTTGACCACGGCCGAGGCCACGAGTCGTGGTCAGGATCGTAAGTCTTCAAGTCAATCGTGGCCAGAGGTTGGCATGAAGTGGAAAATTCGGGCAGTGTTGGGCACGACTTGGTCACCAGGTGTCATTGGGTACACCACGAGGTGGTTTCCCTTGTGGTGACCCTCAGAGGTATGGATTTGGTGTTGGCCACACGTAGTAGACCACAAGTCATGGTGTTGAGGAAATCATACAGTCCCTCGTTGGGACTGACAGGGTATTTTTCCCTACGAATTTATTAAGGGCTTTCCCATAATTCCTAAGTTCCTAAGGCCTAAACTACATCGTTTCAAGCTCTTTTAGGATTGTTTTAAGAGGGTTTAGCTCATCCTAAATCACTCCTCTCCATGCATACATAACTAGAAGGTTCCTAGGAGTGATCAAGGCTAAAATCCATCAATTCTTCTTCAACTTCCTTTGCGCATTAAAGGAAGAGTGTAAGATCAACTTACACTGGTATGTGAGGCCATGAATGAGAGTTCCTTTCACTCTCATGCTCTAAATTATTCTCAATTCCATGATATCTCAATTCTAGATTCAATTTTCATAATCTATGGAGTTTGTCCCAATTCTTCTGAGTTTCTCTATGAACTATCTATGGGTCAACTCCCTTCATTAATCAAATCATGTTTTATGATCTATGGTCAGAATTTATAACTATTTTTGATATAAATCTATGGTTGCAAATTTAATTGAATTATGCCCAAGGATGCATGCTTCATGAAGAGTCCAGTTATGATCCTATTGTTAATTTGATCCTATCAAGTCTAAATTATGATTTACGATTTATGTTGTGAATTCTCCTGAAGCATTCATCATGGATTTATGAATATCAAGTATTTACATATTTTACAAGTATGCATGGATTTCATGATTTATGAATTTATGACTCTTAGCCAATCATGTGCCCTTATTCATGGCAAATCATGTATTTCAAGTATGATCAACTATGTTATGTTGAAAGTGGCCATCAAACTTCATGAATGATTTATTATTATGATGGAAACCTCATGTGCATGATTTTGGGAGCAGTGTCTAGAACCTAGTAGACCCGGCATTTAGGTAAACCCTGTGGTGTCAGAACTACGTGCCACCGTAGGTATATTAACAAATGTTAGTGTTATAGGATCCTCGTGATATCACATTATGCATGTTCCTTTCCTGGAAAGCCTTGGACGGCTCTGCCCACTTGAGCAAGATAGATGGGGCATCATGTAACCTCTATCATGATGGTGTCGATTATGACGAATCATCCCATTGTTCCTCATGATTTATGCATGGTTATGTATTGTTACTTTGGATCAAATTATGTTTTATAAAGTTTTTTCTTATAATTATGATTATGACTGGTTTAGGAATGGTTTTAAATCCTTGAGCCCTTAAATGTACATTATGATATTTACTTTATGGTCATGCTGTCCTACTCTTATGAACTCTTATGTGTTTTAACTATCCGTTTTTACTTACCTTGCATACTCACTACATTCCAAGTACTGATCGCATACTCTATGTTGTATCATTTCATGATATAGGCTCTGACATTCAGGTTCAGCCCCGACATTAGCAATTTCTCGGAGTTTGCATCCCTAAGCCAATGTTGGTAAGTCCTCATACTTCGAGGACATTAAATTATCTATACTTATGTTCTTTCAGTTACAAAATTATTTCGAGCTTTTTGGGGATGTTGTCCCATCAGCTCATCAGTTATGTTAGAGGATATTCGAACATTATGTTGAAATTAGCTTGTCCTTTATGATTGGGTGTTAGATTGATATGTATGAAAACTTCCGTTATTATGTATGTTATACTTCATATTATTTATGATGAGTTTTAGATATTATGTTCATGCCATGGGTCGACTTGGAGCCTCTCAGGGTTTCTTGTCTCGTGCGTCGATTCGGGCCTATGTTCGGATCGTGACACATACACTTCTTGACAAGCAAATCTGACACTCCTTACACAAATCTGTTCATACGGGCTCTCTAATCTGCAACCATCTCCGATGAATACTTTGAGAGCCGGGTGAACTCCAAGGCATACTCTTACACTGTCATAATGTTCTGCCTCATGTTTACAAACTCTGCTACCTTTGCTATGCTCAACTCCTTAGGGAAGAATTTGTCAAAGAAGGAAGTCATGAACTCATCCCAGCTCATAGGAACAATGCCTACTGCTCTACCATTCCTCTACTGATGGTACCAAATATAAGAAACTCCCTTCAGTTGATAGGAGGCTAAGTCTGTGCACTCTTCTCCTGTCACCCCCATAATCTGGGTGATCTTCTGTATCTCCTCAAGAAACTCATGTGGGTCCTCATCCACTTTTGACCCAAGGAACTCGGGTGGGTTCATCCTAAGGAATTCCCAAACTCGAGCCGCTGCTACATTCCCATTCTGAAGGACATGGGCCACCACCTGTTGGTTAACCTTAGAGGTCAAAGCCTAGGCCAACATTTGAAAAGCTACTCTAAACTCGGCATGAGAGACCTGCTCGGGTAAAGGACATTTTGGTGCTGGCAGGGTTTGTTGGTGCCCATATCCATTTCCATCTTCATGGCCTTTTCCATTTAAGTTCCTTCTACCATTTATTCGACGTGGAGGTACGATTCTACAAATGCGTATAGCACGAGTTCGAATGATAGAGAGGTACTTCATCGCACAATATAGATCATGAAAGAAGGGAAATTACCTAAAAATGTCTTGTAGCCTCTCCCCCATAAGTGTGGTGCATTTTACACCCATGAAAAAGATTTATGTGGCTTTCAGACACCCTAGGACATTCTAAACCTTTGCTTTGATACAATGTTGGTCATGACCCAAACATAGGCCTGAACCGAGGCACAGAACCTATAACCACGAATGACTCCAAGTTGACCTGTGTCATGAACATGGTAACTAAAGCACATACTTCAAGCGAAAACTGATAACTGAAAACATGAATAACCAGAGGACTAAATACATATCAAGCATACAGTGTCAACACTAACAAAGTTGAAATTTTACATATTGTTTGAAAAAGTCTCTAACATAACTAAAAAGATGATGGGACAACATCCCAAACTAGCTCACCAATAGTTTGAACACTGAAAGTACACAACATAACAATCTGAAGGTCCTCGAAGGATGATGATTCACCAACAAAGGAACAGGATACAACATAGAGTATGTGGTAATTACTTGGAAAGTACTGAGTATGTAAGGTAAGTAAAACAGGCTGAGTAAGTATAACTGAAATCACACACATAACATAAATACTAAGATCATGAGATTAAGGACTGCATGTTGGTATCTAAAACCTTTAATAGTCATAAACTAAATCTCATATCTGAATTGAATGACTCCAAGATGAAAATAGAATCATATAGCTTGCCATAACTGAAGTCATAAGTAAAAAAACTTATAAACTGGTCATTGGGACAAACCTAACGAAAACATAATATCATAAGTCATAAACATGCATAGTTGAAATCTGAGGAATAATGGGAGACTCATCGTAATTAACAACCACCATGTATTAGCGCATGATGATCCCACATCTTGCCCACATGGAGGAGGGCCATCCTAAGCCTTGCCAAGGTAAAGGATAAGTAAGGTTTGATATGACGGTGTGCCCTTGGGCAGGGGGGAAATGCTCTCTTGAGAGGCCCCAAAATATACCTATGTTGGCGTGTAGTTCATGCAATTAGGAAACCTTGGAACCCCTAGACTACTCGGTGCTAGACACTACTCACAAATCATGTATAATGCTCATATATTAATATTCTAGAACATAACTTGAATCTACACATTTGAGGATTCTTGACTCCAATATATATATATCAATTAATCTTGTTAGCCTTGGTTAGATCATAAAACATGCTTGTCCTGTATAGGCTTTCCCAAATCTAAAAATCATGCATACTTGAAATAGAATCCATTGATCAAAATCATATATTTATGCATGGGTAATTTGTAAACATTCACACATGCTAGATATTTCATCGTACTTGAAATCATCAATCATAACTTGACTTTTTCATGAACTTTCATAATTGGTCATAATATTCTAATATTTGAAATCATGAATTTGCAATAAAGCAGGATTAAAATCTTCCCATGAATCTTCAAATATACATTAAAACATGAAGGCAATTAACCCATGAAAATTTGAAAGAGAATTCTAAAAAAAATTGGGTTAAAACCCCTTCTTGATCATAATTTGTATTCAGACTTGATTCATGAAATTGAGCAGTGTTTGAGCATGAGAGTGAAAGGAACCCTCACTCATAGCCTTACATACCTGGGTAAACTGAATCTAGATTTTTCCTTGAAAGACCAAGAGATTTGGAGAAGAACCTGAACAATTTTAGGCTTATTCTTTAATGGGGAACTCCTAATATTGCGTTCATGGGATGGGAATGATTTAGAATATATTTAATCCCTTTAAAGCCCTTATTTCAGAGCTTAAAATAACGTAGTTTAGGTCTTAAGCTTAAAAATTACGAAAACACGCTTACTAATTTCACAGAAAATTATACATTGCTAGGAGTCATGACTGACACTACAAGTCGTACCTTAGTATCACGACTCGTGGTTAACTCTCATTGTAACCATAACTTCTGATGTTTCCCACTGGTTCGACCATGACTAATACCATAAAATGATGAGTCATTGGATCCACGTATGGTCACTGCTTCCAAAATCCTTAGTCCCTTCCCACGGGTGTAGGCCACGACTCATTGTTTCCCACAATGATTCGTAGCACGACTTGTTCCTCCAAAACATGATACACTAGAAACCCTTTACAACCACTAACCATGAGTCATACAACAAACCTATGACTCATGGTTTGCTCTCATTGTTCATTCTTCCAACTTGTCCATCCTTCTAACGAGTCGCACAACGAACTATGGTTTCCCACAACGCGTTGTACTATGACCCAAATCTTCTAACTAGGGTAGCTCAGTCCTCAAACAATGGTACATACTATGAATAGTTGGTCCTTCCCATGAATCATACCACGAGTCGTCCTAAGATATTTTTTCAACTTTTTTTGCTGATCACATTTCTAATCCCAAGGCCAACCTTAGAAACTCTCAGGGTATTACATTTTCACTCCATCGAGTGACTGGAATTCACCATGTGATAACAAGGATGTATCCAAAAACAAAAGAAAACATAAATGAGGAAATAAAGACTAAAAGTTAAACACAAACAATTAATCTAATCCTAAGTCGTATTCCCCGATAATGGCGCCACGTTTGATAATGCTCAAATCACACTCCTATAAAAGTTTGATGCATGCATTGTTTAATGAAGAATTTCTAAGTTGAATCTATGTAATTTTGTGGAGTACAAATATTCCAAAGTTTGTTCTAAGAACTTGTAAGAGAGGTCCCGTGTCATGTTCCTCGAGTCTCATATTGATGTTAAGCTTTCAAGTCAAGTTATGTTTTATGTCCCCTCCTATTAGTTGCTAGGGGTATGATGTTTATTTGTTCCTCCGAGTTGGACCTATTATCTGAGTCAGTTACTTTGCATTATTAAGTCAATTACTTTGCATTGTTTAGTTGTTCCTTCGAGTTGGACCCATTATTTAAGTCAGATATATATTGCATTATTTAGTTGCTAGTCTTAGTATCAGTTTTCTCATTGACATGATTTGGATTGATTACCACACGCCCTATCTGGCACGAGTATCATATGGCTGGTTCCGCTATGCCGGGGGAGCGATGCTGCACACCCTCTCTGGTCTAAGTATCAAATGGATGAATGTGCGAGGAAATATGAATGAAATCTTGGTCCAAATATTAGGTCAGCTGTAAAGTCCTGGTCCATGTATCAGGAAACTCTTAAAGTCCTGGTCCAAGTATCAAGCAACCATACTTAAATCCTGGTCCAAGTATTAGGTAGCCACCGAGTCGATTCTCATAAACTTCGGTCCTAGTATCGGTATTGTTGGCATATGAGTTAGTTATGTTATGTTCATGCACAAAGTATGCATATGGGGTAGTCAGTTACAGAGTTATAAATTATCTCTCTATTGTACCTTATGAGTTATGTTTAGTTGTTATTTGCCATTGTTTATGTTGACAGGTTCTAGAGTATCAAGTTGTAGCTATTCCCTTCTCTACTTCAGTTTATCTTTGGCATTGCTTATTTACAACTTTAAGTCTTACATACTAGTGCATTTCTTTGTACTGACATCCCTTTGCCTGGGGACCCTGCAATCATGCTGCAGGTGCTGTAGGAGCTCAGATCGATCGATCCAATAGGAGCTCAAATCCAGCACAGAGTTGGTATGCTCCCCTCTTTCAAGAGCTTAGGTTTGGTTTGGTCATTCAGAGTTTTAGTTTATAGATGGGTAGGCCGGGGCCCTGTCCCGTGCATTCAGTATTCTTTTACTCTTTTAGAGGTTTTTGTGGAATAGTTGCATAGTTGTTCAGTTCTAGTGTGTTTTGTGGATTAGCTAGCTTTCCGCAGTTCTTTATAAATGTTATTATGGCCTTGTGGCATTCTATCTTGGCATGTTTTTAAGACCTAGTTGGTCTATTTCTATGTATAGTAGACTGTGACAGGTGGCCCAAATGGCCTAAGGGTTACCTTTTAGACACTATATAGCCGGTTTCTCAAGTGCCAGTTGCGCCCTACCCAAATTTTTGGGTGTGAAAGAATTAGTATCAGAGCGAAGTTGTGTCCCAAGGAGTCCATAATGCCGTGCCTAGTAGAATCTTGCTTATGGGTATGTTGTGCAACATACTTATAATTAAGAGACTACAGGGAATTTAGGATTTTTTTCACTTCTTTTACTAATAGTTTGTGGTATAGAGTGAGGTAATAAGTATTATGATATATGAGTCATGTTATTATTATTTTAGAATATGCCTATGACAAGGAAGATGACTATGCGGTTGATTGGCACAGCCATAGGAAAGGGTACCAGTCGCTCTCCAGTGGATAATGGGGGCAGATCAGAGGCTCAGAGCGAGTCCCTACCCCAGGTGTTACAGTTCCCCCTACCCCTGCCAAAGCTGTGGAAACTAGACCTACAACTCCTCTAGCACTAGAAGTACCTGAGGGTGATAGAGTGGCAGACCTTCCCATGCCTGTGGTACCTCCGGTTGCTCTAGAAGGATAGAGTCCTGGGGGAGCCGTGGAGCCGTTTAGCTTATGGCTCATATTGCTTTTAGATAGGAGCGACGATTGGAGGCGATGGAGGGACATAGAGGTCAAGCGGTTGAGAGTTCTAGAGCCCATGAGTTCTTGAGTTTGAGCCCTCCAATATTTATCGGATCTGACTCGAGTGAGGCCCCAGGACTCCGTTGATCAGACCTATAGAGTGTTGACGGTCATGTGGGTGACAGTGACAGAGGGGGAAGAGTTGTCCTCCTTTAGACTGCGTGATGTGGCTATGTTACGACCTAAACATAGCCTCGGATTGAGACACGGGGCA
This sequence comes from Datura wrightii, assembly GCA_035772735.1. Taxonomy (NCBI): domain Eukaryota; kingdom Viridiplantae; phylum Streptophyta; class Magnoliopsida; order Solanales; family Solanaceae; genus Datura; species Datura wrightii. The sequence continues at coordinate 118,772,301 of JASDFA010000010.1, read as the reverse complement.
AGAAACCCCGAGAGTCTCCAAGTCGACCTATGGCATGAACATAACGTCTAAACTCAACATGATAAAGCGGAAGTTTAACACATATAATAACAGAAGTCTACATACATACATATATATATATATATATATCAAGCTAAATTTGAATCGACAACAACAAATTGATTTCTACCTAATGTTTGAAAAGTATCTAACATAACTGATGAGCTGATGGGACAGCACCCACAACTAGCTCGAAAAAGTCTGAAACTGAAATAACATAACAAACTATAGATGACTAAACGTCCTGAAAAGATGAGGACTCACCAACCATCATGACTCGAACATACACCCGGATCGTAGACACGGGACAAGGGAATCCGAGTGACCCCAAGTCGACCCATGGCTCATGCATACAACTATTCTCAATCAAATAAGCGGAACAAAAATCATAAGGATATAGTAGAAACGTAATCATAACATAGCATGAAGAAATACCAAACACTTACACAACTGAATACTACATACTTGTCTAAAAGCCTCTAAAACATAAGGTGGGTTGAAGGGACAACATTTCCAACTAACCTGACCAGTACTGAAACATAAACAACATGAAAGTCTATCAAACGACCCTCGGAACATGAAGACTCACCAATAAGCTGATATCGTAGGCTGGGGTGGACTAAAGATAAAGGATGAGCCTAAGATCCGGTCCCTGTATCATGAAACGATACAACATAGAAAGTATGCGATCAGTACATGGAATGTACTGAGCATGCAAGGTAAGTAAAATGGACATTTTAAAAGTAAAGTAAAACTCATAAGTAACATATGAGGAGGACATCATGCTTGCATCAAAATCAACGAAATAAAACATAGGGCTCAAGACTTTCAAATCATTTATAATCATTCATTATCGTAATCGTAAATTACTTTATGATAATATAACTTGAGCCAATAATATAAATATAAGAATGCATAAAACATGTGGAACAATGGGAGGGCTCTTCATAACCAACACCATCATGGTAGAGCCTTTCAAGATGCTCCACTGTCTCCCTCAAGTGGACAGAGCCAACCTCGGCTTGCAAGGCGAGGGTCGTGCATAAGGAGTGATATCACATTTGAGGGGATCATTACTAATACATCATATCATTTACAACCCACGGTGGCACATGGTGATGAGACACTGGCGTAGACCTTTGAACGCCTGGCTGCTCGGAGCTAGACACGACTCCCAAAAACATGCATATAGGCTCATACGTAAATCATTAACATCATGCATAAAAATTTATTGGCTAAGATATAACATTTATCATCATTGATACCCTTTAAACATGCTTAGCAAAGAATCAAGGCCCTTTATATCTGCCAACACCATAAATCGATAAATCATGAAATTCGTTTCATAAATCATAAATCATTGTGCATCATGTGGGAATTGCCCAATGCTTCATCATACTCAATTATTTCAAAATATGCTAATAAACATGGGTAACTTGGATTCATGCATTTCTACAATCAATAAACTTAAAATAATGAATATTCATCGTAAATCATAATTTTCATGAACTTCCATGAATGGGCAATTTAGATTTAAAATATTGAAACATGAATTTAAGAAAATAATAATAAAACCTGCCCATCATTCATAATTTAATGATTAAAGACTCAATCAAATTATACCCATAAGAAGAAATCACATTGTCATGCTTTGAGTAGAGCCCAATGGAATTTGAGTAGGAGAATTCATGAATTTACTGGAAATTGGGCATGGGTGAGGAAGAATTCCACCCATTTTGAAACCCCACATACCTGGAAATAGATGGAATTAAAGTTCCTTGAACACCACCCACAAAGAATTTGATGAAAATTTGGGGAAGAAGGCCTTGAATCTCCCAAAAACCTCTCTAGAATCCTTGCAAGAGAATGGGCATGCAATAGGGATTTAACTCCTCTTATTGCACTCAGGAAATAACCAAAATGACGTAGTTTAGGCCTTAGGGACTTAGGAAATTACGGACACACCCTCATTAAAACGCAGGAAATCTCTGGTCGTCAGTCCTTACGAGGGACCTAATGGGTTGTTGCCACAGGGCACGACTCACTGCCTTGATCCATTGAGTCCACTGCCCAATCCTCCAAGGGAACCCCAAGGGACACTTCATGAGTCGTGAGGTCAGACCACGACTCGTTTTCACCTTCCGTGGCCTACACTGCCCATCCCAATTTTTGCCAATCCTTTAGGGTTGACCACGGGTGACCTCACGAGTCGTGAGGTCTGACCACGACTCATGGTCAGGCCCGTCGCCTCCTCACTCAGACTTTGCGAAACCAAGCTGACCACGAGTCACTTCACGACTCGTGGTCACTCCTCACGACTCACCTCAGGAGTCGTTTTGTGACCTGATGCGAATTTTCAGTTTTTTCTCTGTTTTTCACTTTCGGGTCTAATCCTTGGGTTCCCGGGGTATAACAATATCTCCCCCTTAGGAACATTCGTCCTTGAATGTTCGAAACATGCAAAAAAAGTAGAAACACGCTGTCACCATATAAGATTACCAATCATTTAAGTTGAAAATTGACGGAATGACTACCTCCGAAAGGAACTACATAGCTAAATTGAATTCAGACATCACATACATTTACCATATCATAAAACAAACTTGTACACATGAACTGAACAGGAAAAGTTGATTAAAGGTTTATGAAAAAACTGATACTTCAAACTAAAACGGAGTCGGTAGGGAATAAATAAGGGTATTTAGCTATCATATCTGCTTCGGCTTCCCACATAGATCCCTCAACATGTTGATTTCTCTATAATACATTAACTGAAGCTACTTCTTTGTTCCTAGGCCTCCGAACCTGACGATCCAAGATCTCAACAAGAATTTCTTCATAACTGAGGTTGTCCTTCACTACAATGCTTTCTACCGGAACCACCAAGGCTGGAACACCTTAGCACTTCTTCAAAAGTGACACATGAAACACGGGATGAATCAAAGATAGCTCCGATGGCAAGTCTAACTCATACGCCACCTTACCAATTCTCATCACAACCCGATAGGGACCAATATAGCGGGGACTGAGATTACCCTTCTTTCCGAACCGCATGACTCCCTTCATGGGAGATACCTTTAGAAATACCCAGTCGTCCACATCAAATTCCAAATCTGTTCTCCTCACATCAGCATACGATTTCTAACGACTCTAAGTGGTTTTCAACTGGTCCCTTATCAACTGAACCTTCACCATCGCCTCATAAATTGAATCTGGGCCTATCAGAGTTGCCTCACCAACCTCGAACCATTCGATGGGAGATCTACACGTCCTCCCATAAAAAGCCTCGAACAGTGCCATCTGGATACTAGACTAGTAACTATTATTATAAGAAAACTCGATCAAGGGCAAATGATCATCCCAACTACCTTTAAAATCCATAACGCATGCCCTCAACATATCCTCAAGGGTCTGAATGGTTCGTTCTGCCTAGCCATCTATTTGCGGATGGAAGGTTGTACTGAGCTTAACCTGCGTCCCAAGTCCTTTTTGAAAAGAACGCCAGAATTGGGAGGTAAACTGAGTACCTCGGTCTGAGATAATTGACAAGGGCATGCCATGAAGTCAAACTAATTGTCGAATATACAACTTAGCATAATCATCTGCTGAATTCGTGGTCTTGACCGATAGAAAATGTGCCGCCTTAATTAGCTTGTCCACCACCACCCAAATGGAGTCATAATTTCGGTGAGTACGAGGTAGTCCTGTAACAAATTCCATATTAATCTTTTCCCACTTCCAATTGGGGATGCTAATATCCTGAAGTACGTCCCCTGGTCTTTGATGTTCGGCTTTCACTTGCTGGCAGTTTGGGCATTTTGCTACGAACTCCGCGATATCTCTCTTCATGCCATCCCACCAATATATTTCTCGCAAATCCCAATACATTTTCGTGGATCCTGGATGGATAGAATATCTGGTACCATGTGCCTCATGCAATTTTCGAACTCTCAAATTCTCGACGTCCGAAACACATAGTCGACCCTAGTATCATAGCACACCATCTTCCCCTTGGGAGAAAACCTCCACCTTCTAGTTCCGCACTGCCTCCTACAGCTTCCTCTATATTAGATCCTCATCTTGCTTGAATTTAACATCAACTACCAAGGACGATTCTGACCCATTATGCACAACAACACCAATATCGGTCGAATCAATCAATCTAACTCCCAGCCTTGTGAGTCGGTGGACATCCCTCACCAACTCCTTCTTTCCCTCATCCACATGGTACACACATTCCATGGAGAGTCTACTAAGTGCATACGCAACCACATTAGCCTTGCCCGGGTGGTAAAGGACACTCATATCATAGTCCTTAAGTAATTCCAACCACCTCTTTTGCCGAAGATTTAGATCCTTCATGTGAAACACATATTGCAAGCTCTTGTGATTAGTAAATACATCCACATAGACCCCATACAAGTAATGCCGCCATATCTTCAATGCAAACACCACTGTGGCCAACTCAAGATCATGGGTCGGGTTATTCTTTTCATGAACTTTCAGCTGTCTCGAGGCGTATGCTATTACCTTTCCATGCTGCATCAACACACATCCCAGTTCGACTCTTGAAGCATCACAATAGACAACAAAGCCCTTGGTACCCTCGGGTAATGTCAACACTGGTGCTGAGGTGAGTCGGGCGTTCAACTCTTGGAAGCTTCTCTCACAAGCTTCCGACCATTGGAATTTCACCTTTTTATGAGTCAACTTAGTCAAAGGTACCGAATAGATGAGAAACCCTCCACAAACCTTCTATAATAACATGCTAGGCCCAAGAAACTCCATATTTCTAAAGGAATCACCAGTCTGGGCCAATTCTTCACCGCCTCTATTTTCTGGGAATCTACCCTTATGCCTTCTCTTGATACCACATGGCCCAGAAATGCTACTGAGTTCAGCCAAAATTCACACTTGCTAAAATTTTCATACAACTGACGATCCTTGAGGGTTTCCAGCATTATTCTCAAATGAGTGGCATGCTCCTTCTTGCTTTGGGAGTACATAAGAATATCGTCGATGAACACGATCGCGAACATATCCAAATATTGCTTGAACACCCTATTCATCATGTCCATGAAAGCTGCAGGATCATTGGTCAACCCAAAAGACATAACAAAAAATTCGTAGTGACCATACCGAGTCCTGAAAGCGGTCTTCGAGATGTCACTCTCCCAAACTCTGAGCTGGTGATACCCGGACCTGAGGTCAACCTTGGAGAAGCACTTGGAACCCTAAAGTTGTTCAAACAAATCATTATCCTGGGTAAGGGGTACCTATTCTTGAGGGTAACCTTGTTCAACTACCGGTAGTCAATACACATGTGAAGGGAATCGTCCTTCTTTTGAACAAATAGAACTAGTGCACCCCATAGAGACTGGCTTGGCCTAATGAAGCCTTTGTCCAACAGATCCTTTAACTGATCGTTCAATTCCTTTAGCTCGGCTGGAGACATCCTATAAAGAGGAATAGAAATAGTTTGCGTATCTGGCAATAGATCAACATCGAAATCAATTTCCCTTTCCAGAGAAACACTTAGCAAATCCTCAGGAAACACCTCCGAGTATTCGCACACCACCAAAACTGTCTGAATAGTCGGGGTCTCAAACTCCACATCCTTAACCCTAACTAGGTGGTACATGAACTACTTAGAGATCATCTTCCTAGCCTTAAGATAGGAAATAAACTGACCTGCTGGGACCTTCGAACTATCCTTCCACTCCACAACTGATTCACTTGGAAATTGAAACTCCATGGTATGGGTCCTACCATTAATCGAAGCATAACATGCATACAACCAATCCATATCCAAAATGATGTCAAAATCAATAATGGCCAATTTTACTAAGTATGTGGAGGTAATCTTATGCAACACAGTAATGGGGTAACCTCTATATACCTGCCTAACTACAACTGAATCACTGACTGGAGTAGATACGGAGAATGGTTCTGATAGAATTTCAGGACTAACTCCAAAACTACTAGCAATGTAAGGAGTCACGAAAGACAATGTAGCTCCCGGGTCTAGTAAGGCATAAATATCAATATGAAAGACACGCAACATACCTGTAACCACGTCTGGCGAAGTCCCCTGCTCCTGGCGCGAGGCAAGGGCATAGAATTGATTTTGGCGCTGACTGCCACCCCCACTAGTAGATGCTCCCTGTGGAGCTGAACGGGCTGGAGCTGCTGCTGTCCTAGTGGTCTATGCTCAACCTTTATCATCACCCTGTTTGGCATATGGAAATGCTTGGTGCATGTGCCCAGGTCTACCACACCCGAAGTAGACATCCGAACCGAGAAGGCACTCCCCGGTGTGACTCTTGCCACACTTCCCACAGGCTGGAGAGGTATACTCTAACTGGGTGCCCCTCTGATCCTTCGACCCTAAAGCCCTACTCCTCTGATCACCCCTGGGTCTTGATGGAACACTAGCTAATGATGGCGCCGGGGCTAGTGACCTTTGCTGAAACTGTGGACGGTAGCCACCGCCGGACCTCTAATGTGAAAACCCACGACTATCTGTCCGAGCTCTGTTTTCCTCCCTCTCCCTCGCATGAGCCGCCTTCATCTGCTGGGTGTACAACACTATGCGAGAAAAGTCCATATCCTAAGGAAGCATGGCAGTCCTGCAATCCTTTTTTAAATAACCATCCACACCATGAACAAATCGGCTCACCCGCGCACTTTGATCCATCACCAACTCTAGGGCGTATTTCAACAAGCGAGTGAACTCAAGTGAATACTCCAGCACAGTCATCTTTCCTTGTTTAAGGTTAACAAACTCAGCTGCCTTCAATTCCCTCATTTCTTGAGGGAAGAATCTATCAAAAAAGGCCATGTGGAAATCATCCCAGCTAATAGGGCCCACTCCCGCTATCCTGCTATCCTTCCATTGCTTGTACCAAATATGAGCAACCTCTTTTAGCTGATAAAAGCCCAAGTCCACACACTCCCCATTTGTCACTCCCATAATCTGAGTGACCTTTAGGATCCCTTTATTGATCATGTGGATCGTCATCCACCTTCGATCCCGTGAACTCAGGAGGGTTCATCCTCAAGAAGTCTCTAATCCGAGCTATCGTCGCATTGCTATTCTGGGGAACATGTGCAATAGCCTGCTGATTGACCTGAGCAGTCAAGGACTGTGCCAACATCTAAATCACCGTCCGAAACTCAGCGTGGGCAGATGGCTCTAGTGCCTAGGGCTCCGAAACAGGTGGGGCTTGCTGATGCCTATGGTCATTTCCATCTCCGTGGCCTTCATCATATCCATTCCTCCTTCCATTCATTCTTCTAGGAGCCATAATTCTGCAATTGCGAATCGCACGAATTAGAAGGATGGAAAGGCCTTTCATCGCACGACATATATCATGAAAGAAGGGAACATTTCCTAAAACATTCTGTAGCCTCTTTGTCATAGGTGTGGCGCGCTTCACACCTATGAAAAAGGCTCTACCTAACGCGGCTTTTGGACTCCTTAGGACACTTCAAAACCTATTTCTCTAATACCAATTTTTTAACGACCCAAACATACACCCGGATCGTAGACACGGGACAAGGGACCCCGAGGGACCCCAAGTAGACCCATGTTTCATGCATACAACTATTATCAATCAAATAAGCAGAACAAAAATCATAAGGATATAGAAAAAACGTAATCATAACATAGCATCAAGAAATACCAAACGTTTACACAGTTGAATACTACATAACACTTGTCCGAAAGCCTCCAAAACATAAGGTGGGTTGACGGGACAACGTCCCCAACTAACTCGACCAGTACTGAAACATAAACAACATGAAAGTCTATCAAACGCCCCTTTGAATATGAAGACTCACCAATAAGCTGATATCATAGGCTGGGGTGGACTAAAGATGAGGATGAGCCTGAGATTCGGTCCCTATATCATGAAACGATACAAAATAGAAAGTATGCGGTCAGTACATGGAATGTACTAGGCATGCAGGGCAAGTAAAACGGACATTTTAAAAGTAAAGTAAAACTCATAAGTAACATAAGAGGAAGACATCATGCTTGCATCAAAATCTTCGTAATAAAACATAGGGCTCAAGACTTTCAAATCATTCCTAATCATTCATTATCGTAATCGTAAATAACTTTGTCATAATATAACTTGAGCCAATAATATAAATATAACAATGCATAAAACATGCGGAACAATGGGAGGACTCATCATAACCGATACTATCATGGTAGAGCCTTTTGATCTTGGGCAGATTTATATGCCCAAGTGATACTCAAAAGTACCATTTTCGCCTTGTTTATCTATCAATGTGTATACATTCTCATGTAATTGGTAATAAAATGTCAATTTATACTAACCAACATGATTATCATTGTTTGGCAGGTAAAATGTGATTTCGGGAAGCTAAAATACATGTTGGATGAGATCGGAGTTGGAATTGGAAGCGAGCAAGGGAAAAGGCATTGGACAGCATGAAATAAAGGGGCTCCGCGATGGAGCCGTGTCACGCTGCCATCGCGGAGGCATTCTGCCTGGATGGGAAAATTTACCCAAATTCCAGTGGAGGTCCGCGTTTGCTCCGTGGCATGGAGCCAGTGCTCCACGATGCACGCCGTGCCACATTGAGCCTGAATTCCCGGACCCCCAGTTCCAATGAGGGTCCGCGTTTATGGCGTGTCACGGAGGCAGTGCTCCGCGATGCACTCCGTGACACGTTGCTCGTTATTCCGGGAAAAATTCCCAGCAGTATAAATAGAACACTTAGGTTCATTTTTTACAATTCTGACTTGGTGGAGCAAGGACGTGGGTTACAGGCAGTTGAGGGATGAAAAGTTCAGGGTTTTTTCTCTCTTTCTTTCTTCTTTAATTCAATTGCTTGTATGATTAACACTCATTTAAAGATGTTTAATCCACAAATGAATGGCTAATTCCTCTCCTTGCTAAGGTTATGAACAGTTGTGATGAAATTTGATCATTAATTATTTGGTTTTTCATCTTTTCTTCCATGTTGTTCTATTAATTCTTGTTTTTACTGCATTAATGTGTGGTCTACATTAATGTACATCTAAAAAGTCCGGTTTCACTCGAGAGAGCACGAAATTGGAAAGTTGTGAATTAATAGGATATGTTCTTTACTTGATTTGGGAAAATTAAGTTTTGATTTGCTTTCAGGATAAAAATATACCTGAAAGTCGTATTAGTCAAATTAGGAACCGGAATTGTATGGCTAGAACATGAATTGCATTTGATCACAGAAATGTAGACGGATGGTTCATGATTCTTAAGTGAGGTTAAATACGAGAGTTTTAATCTCCTGGCAATTGTTCTTGGCTAGCAACTGGAGGAAAATATTAACCAAAGTATGATGATAATTGGTTTCATTTCATGTTCGTTTAACCTCAGCATGCTCTCATCATAGTTCAGATTCAAAGTAGATAATTGTTCTTAGTTTTAGTATAAAAATTTATAAAACAAACTATTAACTTTTTGGTTACACTGTTGTCTGCATTGTTAGAAGCAAAATATAGTATACTTGAGCAAATTTCACTTAATCCAAGTCTCTGTGGGATCGATACTTGGCTTACTAAAGCCACTTACTACTTGTTCGACCACGTGCACTTGCGTGTCGGTTTTATATTACCCAAAACCACCCGAACAAGTTTTTGGCGCCGTTGCCGGGGACTTGGCAATTGGTGAATTTGTTTTAAGTGTTAATTTATTGTATTTTTATTTTCTTAGTGTTGACAACTTGGTCATAGCCTGTATTTTGCAGACTTAATTGCTGTTGAACACTGGCAAGAGACAAGTAGCTGGTGGAATCGTATATAGAGCCAAAAAGGATATTTCACAGTAAGCGAAGAGAAGCTCTACAAAGAAAGCTGCAGTTGCTCAGACAGACGATCATGGAGCAACAACAAAATCCACCGGTAGTACGGGTAGTGTTAGTGCCCGAAGAAGCAGCAGCACGGCCGGTTCGCGAGGTGGCAATCCCACATGCCAATAATGTTACATCGAGTATCCGCAAACCAGAGCCGGGAGGGAGATTTGAACTTAAACAAAATATGGTGCAGTTGCTGCACACAAGCGGACAATTTACCGGTATCCCTCATGAAGATCCACAGCAGCATCTCCAAAATTTTTTGGAGATAAGTGACACTTACATACCCGCTGGAGTGTCACCAGACTATGTCTGGCTTACATTGTTCCCATTCTCATTATTGGGAGAAGCCATATCAATTATCACCAAAATTCATTAAACAAGTTCAAAACCTCAGCAAAGAAGGGAATTAGCCACCCATTCTTGGATTAATCATCCTAAAATGAGTGTAAATCATGCATACAATTGAAGGAAAGAAGAAAGGAAGAGCAGAAAACTCTTAGCTTTTCTATTCTTCAACTGCCACAAACCCACGTTCCTGCTCTCCACTTCTGAACTCAGTCTAAAAACTAAAAAACTGATTAAAAATAAACCTAAGTGTGCTATTTATACTAGTGGGAAATTTTTCCCGGAATAACAAGCAACGTGTCACGGAGGCCAATGCGGAGCACTGCCTCTGTGACACGGCGTGGACGCGGACCCTCTCTGGAAATTGCAGGGTCCGGATAATTGGCCTCAACGTGGCACGGAGGCCATCGCGGAGGCCTATCTCCGTGCCACGGAACTGACGCGCAGGCACACTGGAAATTGCCTAATTAATTCCTGCCCAGGCAGTGTGCTACCGCGATGGCAGCGTGGCACGGCTCCATCGCGGAGCCAGTGTAAAATGTGCCATCCAAGGTCTTTTCCACGCTCGCATCCAAGTCCAACTCCGACATAGTTCCAACACGCATTTTAGCTCCTAAAAATCACATTATCCTGCAAAACAAATGCTAATCATGTTGGTTAGTATAAATTCGCATTTTATTACCAAATACATGATATTATATACACATTGCACAACAAACAAGGTAAAAATGATACGTTTGAGTATCACTTGGGCATATAAATCTGCCCAAGATCACTTACCCCACACTTAAATCCTTGTTCGTCCTCGAACAACACATACACAACTCATGCAAATTACATCCCAACCTTCGTCCCTATGGTGCAACATTTTACGCTACGGTCATACCGATTATTCAATTCTTGCAAATCATCAAGAAAACATGCTTGGTCGTACAAGACAATGACCTTAATACATCGAGGCTTCCTAAACTTTTAAGAATTGATTCTTGATATCGGCAAACTCATGCAAATCAACTAATCAAGAAATCCGACACGAAAATCAATCTTTCATCAAGCATGTACCCTCACAACTCGAGAGAAACTTCCCCTTTTATGTTCGTGCAGCACACAAACATGCAAGTAGGGGCATATAAAAATTAATTTCACTCTGTCTCCCAAAAGAATTCACATGCATCATGTCATGACCCATAGGCTTGCCCTTAGTGTATTACTCCACTAATATAAAGAAATGCAATGTAGGATCAAATAGGACTTTTAATGGGTTGTAACTGGGCTATGGATCTAGTATATATATATTGGATTATCCAATAATAGTCGCTAGCATCCTTAAGCGCCTTTTCAACTCATTCCCAACGACTCATGGACATTGTTCCTCTCTTTTCTCTTTTTCTCCCATTCATGCTGGTTTACTTTCATACAGCCCATTTCATCAGGCACACTTGACACAAAACAGAGGGTTTTCATGTACCCTCACTATCATTTAATTACAACTAGTGCCTCTTCAACATCATCTTTTCTTTCCTCACTTTGCTTTTCTTTTCTTTTCACTCTTTTCACTCTTTAACACTTTGGGAAACAATTTCTGTTCTTTGTAAGCGCTTAAGAGCTTCTTATAGACTTAAAGGCTAATGAAAAGAAGGAATCAATCTTAGTTCATAAAATTCTGGACAAAAGAAAGAAATCGGCTAAAGGCTCAACGGGCTGACTAGGGTATACAACATATAAAAAGGTAGAATTTGACAAGAAAAAAATGGAAACTAACGGTTAAAACAAAGAAATGCCTACATCCTTTCCGACACTACACCTCCTTCATTTCATTTTGTATACACGCCAGGCAAGTTCTAGACAATTCACAATGACATGGAATAGCAAAACCTCACTCACACTTCATGCACATGCTCGAATCAAGATGCATTCACAGACTCTTTAATTAGTCAATTACATGAATTCAAGATTAAGCCTCAATCATAATGAACCAAATTCTATAGCCTAGGTAACTCAACATATTTACAAAATTGCATGCTTTCAAACGAATCATTTTCACATTTTGAACATCAATTACAACACGCAACGAAATTTTAGCAACCATAAGCAACTACAGTTTATTGATGCAATCCACCAAAGAAACTAAAAACAAAACATCTACTCCTATCGACTACATATCCCTTAAGACGGTAGTCATCCATCCATCATAGGGAACAGTCACTAACTATGACATCGGTTCAATGGGACTATTCTCGGTAAAAGAACCGAAAACAAACTCCGAGAAACCCAAAAATAAAACTTCAAAAATTTTTGCAACACATCGATCATTTCGATAGAAAATATTTACAAAATATTTTGATAAGTGCAAAATCATTTCGCAAAAATTTTGAAAAATATCGATCATATCGATAAAGAAAAAAAATATTTACAAAATTTACAAAATATTTACAAAGGCAACCATAACTTTCAAAAACACACATCATTAGCCACAAACAAATATATACACATAAATCACAAATCAGTTCACAACAACAGGGAAAGCACAGACATACATAAACGTCAAGGAAAAATTATACAGCAAATTTAGAGCCTATGACCCAGCACCTAACTACTCCCCACCCCACACTTAAATCGAACACTATCCCCAGTGTTCACAACAATACAAAGCACAACATATGGGTGGTGGAACTCCCTGCTCAGTCAAAATATTCAACTTCCTCATCCGGTGCTGCAGCCTTGTCGCCCATATCTGAATCAGCTCCATCGTCGTCATCGGACTCAACATCGGAGTCCTCACGACGTGTCTCCTCATCAGTAGGGACATCGTCATCAGTCGGCTCCACGAAGGTTGGCCCCACCTTGCATAAGGCTCTGGCGTTCTCGCCAAAGGGGTAGTCCAGCTCCAGCTGCCATAATTCATCCTCGGTGGCTGGTCTCCCACCTATCCGTAGCTGCAGCATCTGCATGCCGAACATACGGGCCATATACTGGTCGTCACGAGCATGTTGCTCGCCCAGAGTCAGCACAGGTCTGTGTGTAGTGTCGGGGGCCTTAGTCTTTGTCACATCAAGGGCCCTCCGCTCCAACTGCGGAATGTAATCCAAGGCTTCTTCCTCAATGTCGAGGCCTCGGAGGAAGGTGGTGATGAGTCCGCCAAACCCGTATCTGTGGCCCTGGTGTAGTCTGGCTCTCTTCATGGCGGATATTATGACCGCCCCCACATTAATCTCAAGCCCTTTCATAAGGGCATACACCAAGCAGACACGGTCCCGGGTCACGTCTGTCATATGAACTCCCGGGATCAAACACGAACATATAATTTTTAGCCAGATTCTGGCCTCCCTGTTCATCTGCGAATAAGGCAGAGTCTGGTGGTAACCCCTCTCTTTGTGTCTACTCCATCGGGCTGTGGATCGAGCCCCACACAACGTACGTCTGATGTCGGCGTACGGTGGGGTGATGTTTAGCTGGCGGAGGACGTGGGCGTCTGTGTCCCGCGCTCCCACGATGGCATTAAACTGTTGGGGTTCCAGAGTGACAATCTGCCCTCTGATTTTAATAGTATGGCTCCTGATGGCCGGGTTCCAGTTGGCGTAGAATTCCCGGACCAAGTGAAGGTTGCACTCCTTGGGCTCCTGAAAGATAAAGTTGAGCCCAGCTGCCTCAATCCTCTGTACGATGTGAGGGAACTCCTGTGCAAGTGGTTCCCTTGCAATATGTTCCTCCGGGAAGTATTTGTTCTCCTTATGCTTTGCGTACCACTTCTTCCCTTCCTCGGTAACCCATCGTGTTCCGTATCGGCGGTGTTGACCGCGTGGAACAGCAGGTGCAGCTGGGACAGCCGTGCCCAGTCTCATTCTCTTTCTGCCGGTGCCTGAGGTTGAAGCACCCTTGCCTTTATCTTGTCGGCTGGCCATTGTACCTGTCAATTTACACAAACAAGCACAACGTTAAGCTAAAAACTTGTTAGCTTCAGCTAAGGTCGGGTTAAACAAAATTTACCCCACCCTTAGTCTTTAACAATATTTACAACATTTTAGCAAGGATAGCTCTATTTACACCCCAAACACAATCAACTATAAACATATTGCTTAGTGCGTTCACAGAAATTCGACAGCATAACGGCTAGCGAACTACTCAGACTTCATACAGCTAACCCAATCCTACTATCGACAGCTATTCACCCATAGCACTTAGCAACAATAACAACAACAAAATAGAAACAAAAATACAAACATTTTATATACAACTAATCTAAGCAATTCAACCAATTCACATATTACGCAATTTCCCACAAAAATTCGAGAATTAGTCGTCTTTCAACAATTATACAATATTTACCACGACTTATCTCAAATAATAAACACACCTCGGCATCAATTTCGTCAAACTATCAAGTTACCCAAGTTAAAATTCAACAACCCCAACCCCTAGAATACAATTCGACAATCAAAATCAAATTATTCAATCAATCGATAAGTTCAAACGTCAACTACAACAATCCGAACATAATCAATCACAAAATAATTCACATCATGTTTAATTTCTACCTAGGGTGATATATCTCACCTCACATGCTCAAAATTGACAAAAATCGCCAAAAAATTCAGATAGACGATGAAAACATACCTTGGATTTGAAGAATCGACGAAAACTTGACGTTTTCCTTGCCTATTAATGTGGCACGGAGCTTGGGGGTGGGGGAATGGGTGTTTGGTCGCGGAGGGAAGAGGGAATGGGGAAAATAGGGGCGAAATCGGGGGTTTTTATTAAGAAAACATGCGGGTCACCCGGAAACACGGTGTGACCCGGCACTGGATAAAGGCAACGTGTCACGGAGGGTAACACGGAGCCCCTCCTCCGTGACACAGAGCCAACGCGTTGGCTTACTGGAATTTTGAAAAATCCAGATTTGCCTTCAATGTGTCACGGAGGCCAACGCGGAGTATTGCCTCCGTGACACGGCGCCAACGCGCTAGTGCTCTATTTCACCGTCAAATTTTATTTTTCATACCTCGCCTCGTTTCCTGGATTCCAAGTATTTTTCCTCCAGTATACATGAAAATCACCTCACTAAACAAAAATTGGTTAAATTAATAAATTCCCTACTAAAAATAATAAAAAAAATTACTAAATTACTAAATAAAAAATTACTAAATAAAATGCAAATCTAAGCCTAGTCACGAAAAAGAAAAGAAAATAAAATAAAAGAAAAACTTTACACTAAAGAAAGAAAAAAATATTTTTCACGGGTTGCCTCCCGTGCAGCGCCTGGTTTAACGTCGCGGCTCGACAGCCTTTATGCTCACGTGTCTACTAGGGAGATGGACGATTTGTCCCGATCCTGGTCATCTCCCCAGTAGTTCTCAACCTTGTCTGGTGGCCTACCTAGTAACTCTCGGGAATCACTCAATCCATTCACATTCCCATGATCAATCACGTTGATCAACGAGAGTTCCTTATAGACAGTCGGGAGCTTAGGTGCCTTGTACAAGTCGAACACCTCAACCTTGTCGTGTGCTCGCATTGTGAGTTGACCCGCAGCTACATCGATCAATGCCTTTCCGGTTGCCAAAAAGGGTCGTCCCAAAATAAATGGGACTTCCGCATCTGGTTCAAAATCCAGAACAATGAAATCTACCGAAAAAATGAGGGAGCCTACCTGCACTAGCACATCCTCAACAATGCCATCCGGCTTAGCTAAAGACCTGTCTGCTAGCTGCAAGATCACTGTTGTAGGTCTAGGACTCCCTAGTCCTAACTTTCTGAATACCGAAGATGGCATCAGATTTATACTTGCCCCCAAGTCGCATAACCCACGAGCTCGGATACTTATCCCAATCATCAGCTGGATAGTAAAACCTCCAGGATCCTTCAGTTTAGTGGGCAACCTATTCTGAATACGGGATGTGCATTCCTCCGTTAAAGCCACCGTGGCATACTCAGTCAAGCGACTTTTGTTGGCCACGATGTCTTTGATATACTTCGCATATTTTGGCATACCCTGCAAGACATCAACATGAGGTAAGTTAACATGTACCTGTTTAAGTACCTCCATGAATTTCTGGAAACACGCCTCCTCCTTGTGTTTCTTAAGTCATTGAGGGAACGGGGGTGGAGACCTTGCTGGTTCAGCTTCTTTGGTCTTCCCCGTATCTGAGGTTTGTTCTCCCTCAACATCTGCTGCTCCTGACTTCTGAGGCGGTCTTTCCGGTTCCACCTCCTTTAATTGTAAACCACTCCTCGTGGTCACTGCATTCACCTGCTTAGGATTGGGATCCGTGTCGCTAGGTAGTCCTCCCCTTGGTCTAGTATTTTGGGCACTAGCAAATTGCCCAAACTGATATTCAAGAGCCTTGGTTGCCAATTGATTGTTCTTTACTTCGGCTGCCAATTTGACATAGTCAGCCTGCAATTGTGCCTGGTTGGCAATCATGGTCTTGAACATTTCCTCAATAGTCGGTGATGGTGGTGGAGGAGGGGCATTGTGATTTCTGAACTGATTCTGATAGCCTTGTTGGCCTCCTTGGTTTCTGTGCATACCCTACTCTGAACCTTGGCCTTGTTGATTGTTGCTACCCCACGAAAAATTCGGATGATTCCTCCAATTCGAGTTGTAGCCACCACCAAACTGCTGTTGATTCCTCTGTGCATTGCCCACAAAGTTGACAGAATCAGGATTTGCACCACAGCATTCAGCTGAATGCTCACTACTACCACACACTTCACACCACATCTGTTGGACTGCATTGACGGAGGCTGAAGGCTGGTTCAAATTCATATTGCTGAAGTGAGTGTTTAACTGATTTTGCAAAGCAGCTATCTGTGCAGCGATAGCTGTGAATCCATCCACTTCAAGCACTCCCGCTGCTTTCCTTGCTCCACCTCTTGAAGAATCTGCATTCCATTCCGGATTGCCTTGTGAAATTCGGTTGAGCAAAGTGTACAGCTCCTCATAAGTCTTCTCTAGCGCTTGCCCTCCAGCTGCTGAGTCTAACAAAATTTTAGTGTGGGGTTCCAAACCCTCAATAAAAGTGTGTACCAATACCTCATTTGACTGATGATGATGAGGACAGTCCCGCAACATGGACTTGAATCTTTCCCAGGCTTGATAAAGATTTTCTCCTTCCCTCTGTTTAAAACTTAGAATCTGACTTCTAAGTTTAGCTGTTTTACCTGAAGGGAAAAATCTGATCAAAAACTTCCTTGCAAGATCATCCCACGTTGATATAGAGTTAGGTGGTTCAGCTTTTAACCACCTCTTGGCTTTACCAAGTAAGGAAAATGGAAATAAGGTGAGCCGAACATAATCAGGTGACACTCCTGCGGGTATGTAAGTGTCACTTATCTCCAAAAAGTTCTGGAGATGTTGTTGCGGATCTTCGTGAGGGAGACCGGTAAACTGCCCGCTAGTGTGCAAAAGTTGCACCATATTTTGCTTTAACTCAAATCTCCCTCCAGGCTCTGGTTTGCGGATGCTGGAATGTACATTATTAGCGTGTGGGATTGCCACCTCGCGAACCGGCCTACCTGCTACTTCCTCGGGCACTAACACTGCCCGCACAACTGGTGGATTTGGTTGCTCCATCATAGACTGTTTAAGCAACTGCAGCTTCTTTCGAAGAGCTTCTCTACGTTGACTGTGCAATTCACGTTCTGGCTCTAAGTAAGATTCCACCAACTCCTTGTCCCTTGCCAGTGTTCACAGAAATAAAAATCTGCAAAATACAGGCTAAGACCAAGTTGTTAACACTTAAGAAAATAAAAATACAAATACAGTAAATTTACACTAAACAAAATTTTACAAATCACCTAGCCTCCCCGGCAACGGCGCCAAAAACTTGTTCGGTGCTGATTCGGTTAGTATTAAATATTATCAACCGACACGCAAGTGCACGTGGTCAAACAAGTAATAAAGTGGCTAAGTAGCCAAGTATCGATCCAAGGAGGCTGCTCTAGATATGTAAAACTGCCTAGTTTACTATATCTCTATTCTATTCCTAACTATGTTAACAACAATCCAACCAAGAGTTGAGTGAGTTTTTTTTGTTTCTAAACTATTTATATACTACAATTAATAACAACTATTTACTTTTGAATTTAGACAGTGGATATGCACATGCCAAGGTTAAGAACGAGTAATGAACTTGATAATCATGATAATTTGGTCATCCTCTTCTTCATGTTGCTAGCCAAGAACGTTGCCTTGAAATTAAAACTTTTGTATTTAATTTCACTTTAGAATCATAAACCATCCGTCTACATTTCTGTGATCAAATGCAATTTATGACCTAACACTACAATTCCGGTTCCTAAATTGACTAATACGGCTTTCAAGTATATTTCTATCAAGAAAGCACATCAAAACCCAATTTTCCCAAATCAAGTTAAGAACAATACCCTATTAATTCACAACTTTCCAATTTCGTGCTCTCTCGAGTGAAATTGGACTTTTTAGATATACATTAATGGTGGCCAATCAATAATGTAGTAAGCACAAGAATTAATAGAACAACATGCAAGAAGAAGAAGAAACCATATCAATTATCACCAAAATTCATTACACAAGTTCAAAACCTCAGCAAAGAAGGGAATTAGCCACCCATTCTTGGATTAATCATCCTAAAATGAGTGTAAATCATGCATACAATTGAAGGAAAGAAGAAAGGAAGAGCAGAAAACTCTTAGCTTTTCTATTCTTCAACTTCCACAAACCCACGTTCCTGCTCTCCACTTCTGAACTCAGTCTAAAAACTAAAAAACTGATTAAAAATAAACCTAAGTGTGCTATTTATACTAGTGGGAAATTTTTCGCGGAATAACAAGCAACGTGTCACGGAGGCCAACGCGGAGCACTGCCTCCGTGACACGGTGTGGATGCGGACCCTCTCTGGAAATTGTGGGGTCCGGATAATTGGCCTCAACGTGGCACGGAGGCCATCGCGGAGGCCTATCTCCGTGCCACGGAACTGACGCGCAGGCACACTGGAAATTGCCTAATTAATTCCTGCCCAGGCAGTGTGCTACCGCGATGGCAGCGTGGCACGGCTCCATCGTGGAGCCAGTATAAAATGTGCTATCCAAGGTCTTTTCCACGCTCGCATCCAAGTCCAACTCCGACATAGTTCCAACACGCATTTTAGCTCCTAAAAATCACATTATCCTGCAAAACAAATGCTAATCATGTTGGTTAGTATAAATTCGCATTTTATTACCAAATACATGATATTATATACACATTGCACAACAAACAAGGTAAAAATGATACGTTTGAGTATCACTTGGGCATACAAATCTGCCCAAGATCATACATCTAAAAAGTCCGGTTTCACTCGAGAGAGTACGAAATTGGAAAGTTGTGAATTAATAGGATATGTTCTTTACTTGATTTGGGAAAATTGAGTTTTGATTTGCTTTCAGGATAGAAATATACCTGAAAGTCGTATTAGTCAAATTAGGAACCGGAATTGTATGGCTAGAACATGAATTGCATTTGATCACAGAAATGTAGACGGATGGTTCATGATTCTTAAGTGAGGTTAAATACGAGAGTTTTAATCTCTTGGCAATTGTTCTTGGCTAGCAACTGGAGGAAAAGATTAACCAAAGTATGATGATAATTGGTTTCATTACATGTTCGTTTAACCTCAGCATGCTCTCATTCATAGTTCAGATTCAAAGTAGATAATTGTTCTTAGTTTTAGTATAAAAATTTATAAAACAAACTATTAACTTTTTGGTTACACTATTGTCTACATTGTTAGAAGTAAAATATAGTATACTTGAGCAAATTGCACTTAATCCAAGTCTCTGTGGGATCGATACTTGGCTTACTAAAGCCACTTACTACTTGTTCGACCACGTGCACTTGCGTGTCAGTTTTATATTACCCAAAACCACCCGAACACCTTTCATGATGCTCCATTGTCTCGCTCAAGTGGGCAGAGCCGACCTTGGCTCTCCAGACGAGGGTTGTGCATAAGGCGTGATATCACATTTGAGGGGATCATTACTAATACATCATATCATTTGCAACCCATGGTGGCACGTGGTTATGAGACATCGACGTAGTCCTTTGAATGCCGGGCTGCCCGGTGCTAGATACGACTCCCAAAAACATGCATATAGGCTTATACATAAATCATTAACGTCATGCATAAAAATTCATTAGCTAAGATATAATAGTTATCATCATTGATCCCCTTTAGACATGCTTAGCTAAGAATCAAGGCCTTTTTTATCAGCCAACACCATAAATTGATAAATCATGAAATTCGTTTCCTAAATCATAAATCACTCTTCATCATGTGGGTATTGCCCAATGCTTCATCATACTCAATTCTTTCAAAATATTCTCATAAACATGGGTAACTTAGATTCATGCATTTCTATAATCAATAAACTTAAAATAATGAATATTCATCATAAATCATAATTTCTATGAACTTTTATAAATGGGCAATTTAGATTTAGAAGCTTGAAACATGAATTAAAGAAAATAATAATAAAACCTGCCAATCATTCATAATTTAATGATTAAAGACTCAATTAAATTATACCCATAAGAAGAAATCACATTGTCATGCTTTGGGTAGAACCCCATAGAATTTGAGTAGGAGAATTCATGAATTTACTGGAAATTGGGCATGGGTGAGGAAGAATTCCACCCATTTTAAAACCCTACATACCTGGAAATAGATGGACTTAAAGTTCCTTGAACACCTACAAAGAATTTGATGAAAATTTGGGGAAGAAGGCCTTGAATCTCCCAAAAACCTCTCTAGAATCCATGCAATAGGGATTTAAATCCTCTTATTACACTCAGGAAATAACCAAAATGATGTAGTTTAGGCCTTAGGGACTTAGCAAATTATGGACACACCCTCATTAAAACGCAGGAAATCCCTGGTCGCCATTCCTCACGAGGGACCTAACGGGTCATTGCCACAGGGCATGACTCGTTGCCTTGAGCTGTTGAGTCCACTTCGCAATCCTCCAAAGGAACCCCACGGGAGAATTCACGAGTCATGAGGTCAGACCACGACTCGTGGTCACCTTCCGTGGCCTACACTGCCCATCCCAATTTTTCCAATCCTCTTGGGTTGACCACGGGTGACCTCACGAGTCGTGAGGTATGACCACGACTCATGGTCAGGCCCGTGGCCTCCTCACTCAGACTTTGCCAAACAATGCTGACCACGAGTCACTTCACGACTCATGGTCACTCCTCATGACCCACCTCATGAGTCGTTCTGTGACTTGGTGCGAATTTTCAGTTTTTCTCCGTTTTCACTATCGGGTTTGATCCTTGGGTTCCCGGGGTATAACACCAACACCAACTGGACATATCTGAGAGGGAAGTAGGGGCTAATGATGCGACTGAGACTGATCCCTCGGACCTGTATTATGATACGATACAACATAGAGTATGCGGTCAGTACTTGAAATGTACTAAGTATGTAAGGTAAGTAAAAAACGCATAGTTAAAATGCGTAAGAGTTCATATGAGTAGGATACCATGATCATGAAGTAAATATAATAATGAAAACATGAGACTCAAGGGTTTCAAAACATTCATAAATCAGTCAATCATAATCATAGGAGAAAAGCTTCATTAAACATGACTTGAGCCAAAGTAACATAAACATAACCATGCTTAAATAATGAGGAACAATGGGAGTACTCGTCATAAACAACACCTTTATGATAGAGCTTACGTGATGCCCCAACAATCTCACTCAAGTGCCAAGAGCCATCCCAAGCTTGCTAGGCAAGGGACGTGCAGTATGTGATATCAAAAAAAGGGGATCCATTAACTTTTTGGATATATATATAAACCTACACTGGCACGTAGTCCTAATACATTAGCATAGTTCTTTGAACGCCGGGCTACTCGGTGCTAGACTCTATAAAAATAATCACATGGCTCATATCATAATCATAAATCATTCATAAAGTACATTGCCAATTATAACATAATATACATGATCATACCTGAAATATATGATTGGCCAGGAATAAGGGTTCATAAGTTGGCCAAAAGTCATAAATCCATAAATCATGAAATCCATGCATACTTGTAAAGCATGTATAAACTTGACATTTCATAAATCCATGATAAGTACTTGAGAGAAATCAAATCATAAAGCATAAATCATAATTGGGCTAATTAAGAAGATCAAGATCATAATGAAACCATAACTTGACTTTCCATTGAACATACAAAATTAAGCATAGTTTAATTAAATTTGAAACTATAATTTAATATTAAAAATAGTTATAAAATCTGCTCATAGATCATAAAATATGATTTAATACATAGAGGGAATTGACCCATAGATAGATCATAGGGAATTTCACAAGAATTTGAATAAATCCCATAAGATCATGAAACTTGAATCTAGAATTGAAATTCATTGAATTTAGAAGAATCTAGGGCATGGGAATGAAAGGAACTCCCGTTCATAGCCTCACATACCTGGGTAAATCGATTTCACACTCCCACTTGAATGCCCAAAGGAAATTTAAGAGAATTTGATGAAATTCCTCAAACTTGATCTTCAAGGAAGGCTCTAGGTTTCATGCATGGAGTGGGGGTTCTTAGAATGAACTTACCCCCCTTAACACACACTATTCGGAGCCTAAAACAATGTAGTTTAGGACCTTCGGGCTTAGGAATGATGAAAATACTATTAAAGGAAAAACTAAAAAATCAGCACTGGCAGTGACTATGACTGATCTAACAGGTCGTTGTAGGCTTCCACGAGTCATTGTTTCTCTCATTGTCTCAGCCCAGGTTCCAATCCTAGACCTATTACCATGACGGGTTCCATGAGTCGTACCTAGTTGCAGTGACTCTTGGCAACCATCCATTGTCACCACTGTCCCTTTTCTGGAAACCTTCCAACGGGACAATATAATGACTCATCCCTTCTGACAAGAGTCGTCCTATGACTCATGCCAAACCCTTTTTACCAAGACCATCCTCCTAACGCCTCATTCTAATGATATGTTACTTCAACCAATGAGTCATCCTGAGCCCCGTTATTTCCCAGCCTACTCTATAGATTGTCACCACGGACACCTCCAATGGGTCGTTAGTCCCACCAATGACTCGTACAACGACTCCTTCTGAGAAGAAAATCTCAGATTTCTGCTACTTTTTATTTCAAATCCCGAGTATAGTCTTAGGCACTTTTAGGGTATTATAATATCTCCCCCTTGGGAACATTCATTCTTGAATACGGTTAAACATACTGAAAAGCTGGGAAAAATGCCACTAGCATGCCAAATACTGAATATTTTAGCTAAAAACTGACGGAGTAATTAACTCCGAACTAGAAATACATGCCTAAACTGAATTCATAAATCACATGTACATACATTGTCATCAAGGAAACTGGGGAAGCATGAACTGAACATGAAATGGAATAGGATACTAAGGAGGAAATTGATACCTCAAGCTATAACTAAGACGGAAGGGAATAGATGCAGATATTTAGCCATCACATCTACTTCAACTTTCCATGTAGCCCCCTCAACATGTTGATTCATCCACAAAACCTTGACTGAGGCTACTTTCTTGTTTCTTAGCTTCCGAACCTGCCGATCAAGTATTTCTACCAAAACCTCCTCATAACTAAGGCTATATTTCACACCGACACTATCCACCAGGACAACCAGAGCTGGATCACCCAAACACTTCTTCAAGAGCGATACATGGAAAACTAGATGAACTTAAGCTAATTCTGACGGCAACATCAATTCATACGCTACCTCGCCAACCCGTTTCACAATTCGGTACAAACCAACATAACGGGGACTGAGTTTTCCTTTCTTTCCAAACCTCATCACTCCCTTCATGGTAGATACCTTCAGAAACACCCAATCCTCATCTTCAAACTCAAGCTCCCTCCTCCTCACATCCCGCATAGGACTTTTGGCAACTCTAGCTGTTTTCAACTTGTCCCTTATAAGCTAAACTTTTTCCATGGCCTCATGAACTGAATCTGGTCCTATCATTGCAGCTTCATCGACTTCGAACCAACCAATAGGTGATCTACACCTCTTCCCATAAAGAGCCTCAAACGAAGCCATCTGAATGCTGCAATGGTAGCTGTTTTTATGTGAAAACTCAATAAGAGGCAAATGATCATCCCAACTACCCTTCAAATCTATCACACACGCTCTCAACATGTCCTCGGGAGACTGTATAGTCTGCTCCGCTTGACCATCTATTTGCGAGTGGAATGCTATGCTAAGCTTAACTTGGGTACCGAGTCCCTTTTGAAATGATCTCCAAAACTAGGAGGTAAACTGACTACCTCTATCTGATATGATGGCCAAGGGCACTCCATGCAACCGAACTAACTCCCAAAGAAACAACTTAGCATAATCCTCTGCTGAATCTATAGTTTTGATAGGTAGGAATGATCTGCTTTAGTCAACCTACCCACAACCACCCAAATAGAGTCATACTGTCAGTGTGTACGAGGCAACCCTATAATGAAGTCCATATTGATCTCCTCCCACTTCTAAGTAGAAATACTAATGTCTTAAAGCACACCTCCAGGTCTTTGACCTTCACCTATTAACAATTCAGACACTTAGCCACAAACTCTACTATGTCCTTCTTCATGCCATTCCACCAATAGACTTCCCGTAGGTCACAATACATCTTGGTAGCACCTGGATGTATAGAGTATCTGGAACCATGAGCTTCACGCAACATACGCTCCCTCAAGTCACCAACATACAGTACACTCAAACGACCTTAATATCAGAGCACACCATCTCCCCCTTTGAAGAAAACCTCTCTTTTCTAATTCTAAACGGCTTCCTTCAACTTCACCAAAATAGGATCCTCATCTTTCCTAGCCTTAACATCGGTCACAAAAGATGATTTTGATCCATTATGAAAAATGACACCACCAGCCATTGAGTCAACCAGATGAACTCCTAGTCGTGCAAGTCGGTACACATCCTTTACTATCTCTTTCCTCTCCTCATCTACATTAGATACACTCTCTGTGGAAAGCCTGCTAAGAGCATCTACCACCACATTTGCCTTTCCCAGAAAATAAAGGACACTCATGTCATAGTCCTTCAATAGCTCCAACCACCTCCTCTGGCACATATTCAGATCCTTTTAGGTAAACGCGTATTGTAGGCTTTTGTGGTCTGTAAACACAATCCCAAACCACTTACCACGATAGGTTCCATGAGTCGTACCCAGTTCCAATGACTCGTGGCAACCATCTGTTGTCACCACTGTCCCTTTTCCGGAAACCTTCCTATGAGACCATATAATGACTCGTCCCTTCTTACAACGAGTCATCCTATGACTCGTGCCAACCCCTTTTTACCAAGACCATCCTTCTAATGACTCATTCCAATGATCCGTTACTTCAACCAACGGTCATCTTGAGCCCCGTTATTTCCCAGCCTACTCTGTAGATTGTCACCACTGACACCTCCAATGAGTCATTATTCCCACCAAAGACTCGTACGACGACTTGTTCTGAGAAGAAAAACTTAGATTTCTGCTACTTTTTATTTCAAATTCTGAGTCTAGTCTTAGGAACTTTCAGGGTATTAGAATATCTCCTGGTTGGGAACATTCATTCTTGAATATGGGTAAACATACTGAAAAGATAGGAAAAATGCAGCTACCATGCCAAATACTAGCTGAAAACTGATGGAGTAATTAATTCTTGACAAGAACACATGCTAGAATTGAATGCATAAATCACACATACATACATTGTCATCAAGGAAACTAGGGAAACATGAACTGAACATGAAACGGAATAGGATACTAAGGAGGAAACTGATACCTCAAGCAGTAACTGAGCCGGAAGGGAATAGATGTGGGTATTTAGCTATCATATTTGATTCAGCTTCCCACGTAGCCCCCTCAACATGCTGATTCCTCCACAAAACCTTGACTGAGGCTACTTCCTTGTTTCTTAGCTTCCGAACCTGCCGATCAAGTATTTCTACAAGAACCTCCTTATAACTAAGTCTATCTTTCACACTGACACTGTCCACCAGAACAACCAGAGATGGATCACCCAAAAACATCTTCAAGAGCAATTCATGGAAAACTAGATGAACTGAAGCTAATTCTTAAAGGCAACTCCAATTCATGTGCTACCTTTCCAGCCCATTTCACAATCCGATATGGACCAACATAATGGAGACTGAGTTTTCCTTTGTTTCCAAACCTCATCACTCCCTTTATTGGAGATACCTTCAAAAACACCTAATCCTCAACTTCAAACTCAAGCTCCCTCCTCCTCACATCCGCATAGGACTTTTGGTAACTCTGAGCTGTTTTCAACCTGTCCCTTATAAGCTGAACTTTCTCCATGGCCGCATGAACTGAATTTGGTCCTATCATCGCAGCTTCACCGACTTCGAACCAACCAATAGGTGATCTACACCTCCACCCATAAAGAGCCTCAAAGGAAGCCATCTGAATGCTGGAATAGTAGCTTTCATTATATGAAAACTCAATAAGAGGCAAATGATCATCCCAACTACCCTTCAAATTTATCACACACGCTCTCAACATGTCCTCGGGAGACTGTATAGTCCGCTCTGCCTGACCATCTGTTTGCGGGTGGAATGCTATGCTAAGCTTAACCTGGGTATCGAGTCCCTTTTGAAATGATCTCCAAAACTAGGAGGTAAACTGACTACCTCTATATGATATGAAGGACAAGGGAACTCCATGCAATGAAACTAACTCCTGGATATACAACTTAGCATAATCCTTTGCTGAATCAGTAGTTTTGACGGGTAGGAAATGAGCTGCTTTAGTCAACCTATCCATAACAACCCAAATAGAGTCATACTGTCAGCGTGTACGAGGTAACCCTATAATGAAGTCCATATTGATCTCCTCCCACTTCAAAGTAGGGATACTAATGTCTTGAAGCACACCTCTAGGTATTTGACCTTCACCTATTAACAATTCGGATACTAAGCCACAAACTCTGATATGTCCTTCTTCATGCCATTCCACCAATAGACTTCCCGTAGGTCACAGTACATCTTGGTGGCACCTGGATGTATAGAGTATCTGGAACCATGAGCTTCATGCAACATACGCTCCCTCAAGTCACCAACATCTAGTACACACAAACGACCTTGATATTATGCACACCATCTCCCTCTTTGGAGAAAACCTCTACTTTCTGATTCTGAACGGCTTCCTTCTACTTCACCAAAATAGGATCCTCATCTTGCCTAGCCTTAACATCGGTCACCAAAGATGATTTTGATCTATTCTGAAAAATGACACCACCATCTATTGATTCAACCAGACGAACTCCTAGTCATGCAAGTCGGTGCACATCCTTTACTAACTCTTTCCTCTCCTCATATACATGAGATACAGTCTCCATGAAAAGCCTGGTAACAGCGTCTACCACTATATTTTCCTGGCCTAGATGATAAAGGATACTCGTATCATAGTCCTTGAATAGCTCCAACCACCTCCTCTGGTGCAGATTTAGATCCTTCGGCGTAAACACGTCTTGTAGGATTTTGTGGTCCGTAAACACATCCACATGGACCCCGTACAAATAGTGTCTCCAAATCTTCAAGGAAAATATTACTGCTACTAATTCTAGATCATGAGTCGGGTAGTTCTTTTCATAGACCTTTAGCTGCCTGAAAGCATATGCTTAACCTTACCTTGCTGGATCAATACACAACCAAGGCTAATCCTCGAAGCGTCACAATATACCACAAACCCATCGGTACCCTTAGGTAGGGTCAACACTAGTGTTGAGGTGAGTCGAGTCTTCAACTTTTGGATGCTCTTCTCACAAGCCTTCGACAATTGAAACTTAACTTTCTTTTGGGTCAACTTAGTTAACAGGGCTGCAATTGATGAAAACGCCTCAACAAATCTCTGATAATAACAAGCTAAATCCTAGAAACTCCTGATATGCGAAGGATTCACTGGTCTAGGACAAGTATTGACCGTTTCTATCTTTTGAGAGTCCACCCGAACACCCTCACTTGACACCACATGACCCAAAAAGGCCACTGAGTTCAACCAAAGCTCACATTTGCTGAACTTAGCATACAATTGGCGATCCTTAAGAGTCTATAGAACCTCTCTCAAATTAGCGGCATGCTCCTCCTCGCTCCGAGAGTATATAAGGATGTTATCTATGAACATAATCACGAACATATCCAAATATGGCTTGAACACCCTGTTCATCAAATCTATAAAAGCTACAAGAGCATTCATTAATCCAAAAGATATAACTACAAACGCATAGGGACCATACCGAGTCCAAAAGACTTTCTTCGGGATGTCACTCTCCCTGACTCTGACTGATTATATCCGGATCCGAGGTCTATCTTCGAAAAGCACTTGGCACCCTGAAGCTGGTCAAATAAATCATCAATCATATGGATAGAATACCTATTCTTGATTGTGACCTTTTTCAATTGCCGATAATCAATACACATAAGAGGAGAACCATCCTTCTTGCGGACAAAGAGAACTGGTGCACCCCATGGGGATTTGCTAGGTCTGATGAATCCCTTGTCTAGAAGATCCTTAAACTGCTCGTTCAACTCCTTTAACTCGGTTGAGGCCATTCTGTAAGGATGGATAGATATATGTTGCATATCGGGAAGAAGGTCAATACAAAAATCAATCTCTTGCTCGGGAGGGATTCCTGGTAAATCATCTGGAAACACCTCTAAATACTTACACATGATAGGAACTGACTGGATAGTTGGGGTTTCGAACACAGCATCCTTAACCATAACTAGATGGTATACACAACACTTGGAAATCATATTTCTAGCCTTAAGGTAGGAAACAAAGCGACCTACAGGCACACTAAACTACCCTTCCACTCTAGAACTGGCTTATCCAAAAATCTGAGCTCTACTACACGGGTTAAACAATTGATAGAGGAATAACATGCATGTAGCCAATCCATGCTGAAGATAGCATCAAAAGTGGTCATGTCTAATTCTACTAAATCTGCTGAGGTGACTTTCTGAGGACTGTGAAAGGGCAATTTCAATATACCCGTCAGGCTATAATTGAATCATCGACTGGAGTAGAGATTGAGAAAGGTTCTAATAAGATTTTTGAATTGACTCTAAAACTACTAGCAACATAGGAGTCACAAAAGATAAAGCATTCCCTTGATCTAATAAGCATATACATCAAGGTGGAAAACTCGTAACATACTGGTAACCACATCTGGTGAAGTCTCCTATCCTGGAGGGATGCAAGGGCATAAAACTTGTTCTAGAGTTGGCTGCCACCTACACTAATGGATGCACCCTGATGGGCTAGGCATGCTGGTGCTTCTACTGATCTTGTATCCTGAGCACGGCCTCTACCATCACCTTGTCTAGCCAAGGGACACTCCTGGCGCATGTGGCCGGATCTACCACACCCAAAATATATATTCAATCCCATCAAGCACTCTCCTGTATGACTCTTGCCACACTTCCCACAGGCCGAAAAGGTGCTCTCTTTCTGCATGCTCCTTTGGTCCTCTAAACCTAAGGCCCTACTCCTCAAATCACCTCATGGTCTGGACTGGGCACTGGAGCTAATGACATATGATGAGACTGCTGGCGATGTCTACCTCTCGATCTCTATCAAGAGAATCTGTAACTGTCTGTCCTAGCCCTCTTAGCCTCTCTCTCTCAGATGCACCGCCTCCATCTGTTAGGCGTGCAAAACAATCTAGGAAAAATCAAAATTGTTATACCCCGGAAGCTCAAAGATCGAACCTGGGAGTTGAAATAGGAAAATTTTAAAGTTGATGTTGCAGTCACAGGACGAGTCATGGGGCGACTTGTGAGGAGACCCCACGAGCCGTCAGGTGGCTTGTGGGGAGGCCTGAGAAAATGAAGGCATGAGGTCCCCACGAGTGAGGGAACGACACGTGGGGGTGATGTTGGAATTAAATTAGTAGAAGTAACTAGTGTACCTAATGGATGGGACCCCACGAGTCGTGGCCAGTCCCAACGACTCGTGAGGTGAGTCGTGGCCAGTACCAACGACTCGTGAGGTGAGTCGTGAGCAGGCTGGTTAAAAAGTAAGGCAGTGTACATGACAAAAGGTGACCACGAGTCATGGTCTAGAGGAAGAAGTCACTATGTCCCCCGTTACGATCCACAACAGATCAGTTAACTAGTGCACTTGACAAGCAACCTAACGAGTCGTTGCCCGTCATGACGAATCATCAGGTCACCCGTTAAGGTCACTTGGTTGAGTTTTCCTGCGAATTTAGTAAGGGTCTTTTCATAATTCCTAAGTTCATAAGACCTACACTACGTTGTTTAAGGCTCGTTTTAGTGGGTTTTTAGTAGGGAAAAAGCTATCCTAAGCCATTATTCTCATGCACGCAAGTTTGAAGGTTGAAGAGGAGGTTCAAGGTGAAATCTCAAGGTTTCCAATTGGAATCTCAGCTGGGAAATTAGAGGGTGTTAGAATTCACCATTCCCAGGTATGTAAATCTATGAGTGGGTGTTTTCTTCCAGACCCATTCCCAATCCCTATCAAAATGCGATAAATTATCTATGATCAAGTATGGGGTTTTACTCAATTGTATGATTCTTCCATTTCTATACATGTGTATGATTAGATTGTATTTATATTGATGATTTATGAAGCTTGGGTAGATTCTAAATTGTTTTTCCCTTATAAAAATTGTTTTTCTAAAATTTAAATCTAAAACGCCCGTGGGTGAAGAGTTCATAAAAGAGCTGATTTATGGTAAATGTGTGATGATGATGAAGTTGCTGATGAATAACATGTTTCTAAAACTACCCATGATCTTTGTTGTTGTTTTCAAAATGAATTGATTAGATCCAAGTATGATACAGCTTTGGGTGATGCCCACATGTCGATTTAAAGTGATGATTTTCCAGACATAAGCTTGCCACATTGTTTGAAGTGAAATTTCCCAACTTTTATTATAAATTCTAGCTTGTGGTATGTTGAAGTAAATGTTTCTATATGTAGCTTACCACATGATTTGGAGTAGATGCTCCCACCTATGATTGAGCTTGTGGTATGTTTCAAAATAAATCTTCTCATATGCATGGTTTCATAATAGAGATGTAGGTCATTATTGAGCTTTGTCAATAGAAAACGTTGAGCTTCGTTTCATATGATTTTGAGTTATGCATGATTTCATGTGAGTTTCATCAATAGACGATGTTGAGCTTCGTTATATACAATGTAGAGCATTGCATATTTTGGGAGAAGAGTCTAGCACTGAGCAGGTTAAGGGTCGACTACCCTATATCCTAGAACTACGCGCAAACATAGGTTGATACTGTTATATTATTGGGAATTTCCTTGCGAGCTATCCCCTACCCGATTGGCCGTTCAACTTGATATCGATATCATGGTATCGTCTATCGCCCTAGTAAGGTTATGGACGACTCTACCCACTTGAATGTAATAGTTGGGACCACATAAGCTCTATCGTGGTATGTCAGTTAAGTGACGAATGTCCCACTGTCTAAATCATTCAGATGGCATATTCATCACTCATGATAATTATTGTATGCATGTATGTTCAAAAAGCAAGGTTTGACTCATTGTTCAACTTTTGGTATAAATGTAAGTTGGTCAAACAAATCATCAATCCTAGGGATAGGATACCTGTTCGGCTGTTTGGAATAACTACACACAAGTGCACGTGGTCGAACAAGTAGTAAAGTGGCTCAAGTAAGCCAAGTATCGATCCCACAGGGACTGGACTAAGGTATCAACCTAATCAAGTGTCAATAAACTTTAACTTTAAACTGCAGACAACAGTGTGAAGAAGATTTTCATATTTTGTTTCCTAATTTTATACAAAGTCTAAAACGAATATATAATTTGAGTCTGAACTATAAGTATGAGCATGCTGAGGCTAAAATGAACATGTAGAGAAATAAATTATCGATACAATTTGATTTATCTTTCCTCCGGTTGCTAGTCAAGAATTATTGCCTATGGATTAAAACTCTCGTATTTAACCCAACTTAAGAATCATGAACCTTCCACCTACATCTTTGTGATAAAAAGAAATTCATGCTCTAGCCATACAAAACCAATTCCTTAGTTGACTAATATGACTTTCAAGTATATCTCTATCCTGAAGGTAAATCAATTCTCAATTTTCCCAAACTAAGAAAAGATCATATCCTATCAATTCACAACTTTCCAATTTATTACTCTCTCGAGTGAAACCGGACTCTTTAGATATACATTAACGTTGGCCACACATTAACGCAGCAAGAACAAGAATCAATAGAACAACCATGGAAGAAAAGATGAAAACCCAATTTATCAATAATTACATTTCAATACAACTGTTCTTAACCTCAGCAAGAAGGGAATTTAACCACTCATTTGCGGATTAAACATCGTTAAATGAGTGTTAATCATACAAGCAATTGAAATAAAGAAGAAGGAGATAGAGAAGAACCCTGAGATTTTCGTCCCCTCAACTGCCTGTAACCCACGTTCTTGCTCCACCAAGTCAGAATAATTAAAAATGAACCTAAGTTTTCTATTTATACTAGTGGGAATTTTTCCCGGAATAACAAGCAACGTGTCACGGAGTGCATCGCGGAGCACTGCCTCTGTGACATGCCACCAACGCGGACCCTCACTGGAATCTGGTCGTCCAGGTATTAAAGCCCAACGTGGAACGGCGTGCAACGCGGAGCTAGGCCAACGTGCCACGGCCCCAACGCGCACCTTCACTGGAATTTGGCATATTTTCAGCATCCGGGCAGAATGTATCCGCGATGGCAGCGTGACACGGCTCCATCGCGAAGCCCCTTTAATTCATGCTTTCCTTGTGCTTTTTTCCTTTCTAGCTTCCGAGTCCAATCCCGATTTCTCCCAACATGCATCTTAGCTTCGTAAAATTATATTTTTCCTGCAAAACCACGCTAATCATGTTGGTTAGTATAAATTCACATTTTATTACAATTCACATGAGAATGTACAAACATCGATTGATAAACAAGACAAAATGACACATTTGAGTATCACTTGGGCATATAAATCTGCCCAAGTTCACTTACCCCACACTTAAATCCTTGTTCGTCCCCGAACACTAATCTTACATCTCATGCGATTGACACCCAATCTCGGCTACTCTGGCTCGACAATTCAAGCTACGGTTATACCGATTATTTAATATAGCAAATCATCAAGAAAACATGCATAGTCTTATCAATACAATGACCTTCAACACATTAAGACCTCCTAGACTCAAGAATCGACTCTCGATATCAGCAAACCCATGCAAATCAGCTGATCAAGATATCTGACACAAAATTCAATCTCTCGTCGAGCATGCCCTCACAACACAAGAGAATTTTCCCCTTTTTAATCAAATGAACTCAAAGACATTACATGCAGGGGCATATAAACACGATTTCACTCTCTCTCCCAAAAGACTTCACATACATCATGTCATGAACCATAGGCTTGCCTTAAGTGTATTACTCCACTAATATAAGGGCGCGTGATGTAAGATCACGTAGGACTTAACGGGTTGTAATGTAAGCTACAAAACTAGCAAATACTGGGCTAACCAATAATAACAACTAGCCTCCTTAAGCGCTTTTTCAATACATCCTATCAACCTTATGGGCACTGTTTCTTCCTTCATCCTCCCATTCTTGAAGTCTGTCTTTATTTTTGTTCCCATATCGTTAGCACACTCGACTTAATAACAAAGATTAGTTATACGTCTTCATTATATTTAATTTATAGCGAGTGCACCTTTGACGTTTGACCTTTTCTTTCCTTTCATCACTCTGCTTTTTCTTTTCTTTTCACAATTCTCACTCCTTGACACTGTGGGAAAATTATTTTTTTCTTGAGAGCTTAAGAGTTTTGGATCAAATTCACGGATAATGAAAAGAAGGGGTTAAGCTCGGTTTACACCTTTTTGACAAAAGAAAAAAAATAGGCTAAAGGCTCAATGGGCTAACTAAGATGTAAATTCAAGGTAGGTACGATAATGAAAAAAAACTTTCGGTTAAAGCAAAGAAATGCCTACATCCTTTCCTATAATACACATCCTTCATTTTGTTTTGTACACACACCAGGCAAGTTCTAGACACTTCACAATAGCATGGAAGAAATGAAACCTCACCACACACTCATTGCACATGCTCAACTCAAGACATATTCATAGACTCTTCAATAAGCTAATTACAAGAATTCAAACATTAAGCCTCAATCACACCGAATCGAACTCTATGGCCTAGGTATCTCAACATATTTACAAAGTTGCATGCTTTCATACAAATCACCTTTGCATTTTAAATATCATGTACAACACACAACAAGAATTTCGAACCATAAAGTAACGACGCGTTTGGGATACAAACAAACAAAAAATTAAAAGAAAAAAACTACTCCTATCGACTATATTTCCCTTAAGACGGTCGTCATCCATCAATCATAGGGAACGGTCACTAATTACGACTTCTGTTCAATGGGACTATTCTTGGTAAAAGAACCGAAAACAAACGCCGAGAAACCCAATCATAAAAATAATTAAACGAAAAAGAAAGAAAAATATAAAAGAAATTTTAAAAATATCGATGATTTTGATAAAAAAATATATTTACACAACCAGCTAACAACATTCAACAGCATACAACAGCTTCACACAACAGCTTCACATTAACTACAATACAGAACATACACAAAAGTCACAGGGTCACAAATTTAGCACAACAACAGAATAGAAACATAAATAGCAACAAAACAACCAGCACCTAACTACTCCCACCCCACACTTAAATCGAACATTGTCCCCAGTGTTCATAAAATTTAGCATCGCACAAAAGTGGTAGGTGAAACTCCCTGATCAATCGAAGTACTCAACTTCTTCGTCAGGTGCTGCTGCCTTGTCTCCCATGTCTGAATCGCCCCCGTCGTCCTCCTCTGACTCAACATCGGAGTCGTCGCAACGTGTCTCCTCATCTGTGGGGACATCATCATCAGTGGGCTCCACAAAAGCTGGCCCCACTCAGCATAGAGCCCTGGCATTTTTGCCAAAAGGGTAGTCTAGCTCGAGTTGCCACAACTCATCTTCTGTTGCTGGCCTTCCGCCTATGTGCAGCTGGAGCATCTGCATCCCGAACATGCGGGCCATGTACTGATCATCTCGAGCATGTCGCTCGGCTAGTGTAAGAACTGGCCCGTGAGTGGTGTTGGGTGCCTTAGTTTTAGTGACGTCTAAGGCCCGCCTCTCCATCTGCGGGATGTAGTCAAGGGCCTCCTCCTTAACATCTAGGCCCCTTAGGAACGTGGTCAATAAACCACCAAACCCGTACCTGTGCCCTTGATGCAATAGGCTCTCTTCATGGCGGAGATAATCACCGCCCAAACATTGATCTCTAGCCCTTTCATCAAGGCATATACCAAGCACACACGATCCCCGGTGACATCTGTCATATGCACCCCCGGGATCAGGCAGGAACACACAATCTTAAGCCATATCCTGGCTTCCCTGTTCATCTGTGAGTAGGGTAATGTTTGATGGTAGCCCCTCTCCTTATGCCTGCTCCATCGTGTTGTAGACCGGGCTCCACACAGACTGCGTCTGATGTCCGCATATGGTGGAGTGATATTCAGCTGCCGGAGTACATGGGCGTCTGTGTCTCACGCCCCCAAGATGGCATTAAGGTGACGGGGCTCAAAAGTGACTACCTTCCCCCTTATCTTTATGGTGTGACTTCTTAGTGTCGGGTTCCAGTTGGCGTAGAACTCCTGAATCAGGTGAAGATTGCATTCCTTGGGCTCTTCAAAGATGAAGTTCAGCCCGGCTGCATCAATCCTGTGGACAATCCTGGGGAATTCTTGTGCCAACGGTTCCCTAGCAATGTGCTCCTCGGGGAAGTATTTGCTTTCCTTATGCTTTGCGTACCATTTCTTCCCTTCCTCTTTCACCCATCGGGTTCCGTATTGACGGAGTTGGCCACGCGGAACCGCTGGTGCTGCTGGGACTGCTGCTCCTAGTTTGATTCTTTTCCTTCCGGTGCCTGATGTAGATGCGCCCTTTCCTTTGTCTTGCCTGCTTGCCATTGTTCCTGTCAAATTAAGCAGACAGTCCCAATGTTATTCAAATTAAAATTAGCTTTGACTAAGGTTGGGTTAAGCTAGGCCACCCCACACTTAGTCTTTAGCCACAATCACAACATTACGGCAAGACAATTCTCACTTCCCAATTCACAACAAGAAACAACAACATGCCTTGTGCATTCAGAGAATTTGATGGAATATGTTTTATGTACTACTCAGACTTCGTACAGTTATTCAACATATGACCATCAATACCATTTCATCCCATAGCACTTAGCACAGAAAAATTCTTAACACAACCTGTGCAACCCACCAAGTTCTATACAATTCACAATTTCATTCTCCAAAAATCCATCGTTTACTTAGCATATTCATAACAAGCACAACATAATTCACCTTACCCAACATGAACAACCCAATCATTTTCAAATTTTCAACCAAATTTAGCTTCTTCGTATTCAAATTCCAACCCTAGCTACCACTTTCGCACAAATTCAATCAAACATGTATTTATTGAGTTCATACAATCATAACAATACTACGAACATCAATCAACAATACTTAAATGAATTCATGCTCAGTTTACACTTAGGGCAAACTTTAGTTACCTCACATGCTCAAAAATTGACAATTTCGTCCAAAATTTAGGTTAAGTTCAAGAACCTACCTTTAATTCGTTGAACTTGAAGAAAAGTTGAAGAAAATTTGATCCTAGGTTCGTGTCACGTTGGGGGAGGGGGGATTTTGGGTTGTTTGTCGCGGAGGGGAGTGAAAAATGGGGAAAATTGGGTGTTTGCTAGGTTTAAAAGAAGGTTTTTCGCGCGGGTCACTTGGCGACCCAGTGTGACCCGTCGCGAATAACACTTCAACGTGTCACGGAGGGTAACGCAGAGCACACCCTCCGTGATACAGAGCCATCACGCAGGGGTTCTGGAATTTGTAAAAAATTTCCAAAACACCTTCAACGTGTCACGGAGGGTAACGCGGAGGCCCTCCTCTGTGACACGGAGCCATCGCACAGGCTCACTGTTTTGCCACTTTTTATTATTTTTCTCACCTCGATTTTTCCTTTGCGATCCTTTGCATTTTTACCCTCCGTTCAACCTGAAATTCATCTCACAACAAGAAATTGGTTAGAATTTATAGGTTTCACATAAAATACAATTTTTTTTATTTTTATTTTTATTTTTTTCTCATTTTTTTTCTTTTCTTTTTTTCTTCTACGAAATCTATTCAAATATTACAACAATTTCACGGGTTGCCTCCCGTGCAGCGCCTGGTTTACCGTCGCGGCTCGACGTCATTAAGCTCAGTCATCCTCTAGGGTGACGGATGTCTTCTCTCGACTACCGTCCTCACCCCAGTAATGCTTACATCGCTGCGCATTGACTAAGAACGTGGCACTTCGATCTTCTTGCCACAACTCTACTGCCCCGTGTGGGGTCATTCTCACTACCTCAAATGGCCCTGACCATTTGGATCGCAGTTTTCCTGGAAACAGCTTCAATCTTGAATTGAAGAGCAATACTTTCCGCCCCGGCTCAAAAATACGATGCACCACATGCTTGTCATGCCATCTCTTTGTTTTTTCTTTGTAGTACTTGGCACTCTCATAAGCATGCCAATGAAACTCTTCAAGTTCACTGAGTTGCATTAGCCTCTTCTTGCCCGCTAGCTCTAAGTCCATATTCAATTTCTTCACGGCCCAGAAGGCTCGGTGCTCTAGCTCCACTGGCAGATGACACGCTTTACCATAGACCAATTGGTATGGAGAAGTTCCAATTGGTGTCTTGTAAGTAGTTCTGTATGCCCACAACGCATCATCAAGTTTGCTTGACCAATCATTACGTTGTGCATTCGCTGTTTTCTGGAGAATTTGCTTCACTTCTCTATTCGACACCTCCACTTGCCCACTAGTTTGGGGGTGATATGTTGTTGCCACCTTGTGGAGCACCCCATACTTGGCTAGTAGCTTCTTGAAACTTGCATTTACGAAATGAGCCCCTCTATCACTGACAATGGCTCAGGGTGTCCCGAACCTGGTGAGAATGTGTTTTTTCACAAATTTTGTTACCACCTTGTTGTCATTCCTGGGGCAAGCTATTGCTTCAACCCACATTGATACATAATCAACGACCACCAAGATATAACGATTACCAAATGACGGTGGGAATGGGCCCATAAAATATATGCCCCATACTTCAAAGGTCTCCACTTCCAGTACATTCTGCAGTGGCATCTCTTGCCTTCTATCAATTGTGCCTATACGCTGACATCTATCGCACATTTTGACGTATGCCATAGAGTCTCTGAACAGTGTAGGCCAAAAGAAACCTGACTGTAGAACCTTGTGCGCTGTCTGCTCGCCTCCATGGTGCCCCCCATACAACGAAGAGTGATAATTCCTCAACACCTCTGCAATCTGGCTCTCCGGGATGCATCTTCTCATCACCTGATCCGGTCCCTGTTTAAATAAGTATGGCTCATCCCAAATAAAATACCGACAATCATGCCTCAATTTTTTTCTCTGCTGAATTGTAGCCTCAGGTGGATAGACTCCACTCACTAGAAAGTTTACTATGTCTGCATACTAGGGAACTTCAGCTTCCCCTATTGCCAAGAGCTACTCATTTGGGAGCTCCTCATTGATGTTATCACCTTCCTTCACATGTGACCGGCTTTCCAATCGCGATAAGTGATCTTCCACCTGATTTTAGCTTCCCTTTCCGTCCTTATTTTCGAGGTCGAACTCTTGCAACAACAGGATCTATCTGATCAGCCTGGGCTTTGTATCCTTCTTGTTAAACAGATACCGTATCGCTGCATGATCGGTATACACCACTACTCTCGAACCCACCAAATAGGACCTGAATTTATCAAATGCAAACACCAATGCTAGAATCTTCTTCTCTGTGACTGATCTTTGGGCAAATTTATATGCCCAAGTGATACTCAAAAGTACCATTTTTGCCTTATTTATCTATCAATGTGTATACATTATCATGTAATTGGTAATAAAATGTGGATTTATACTAACCAACATGATTAGCATTGTTTTGCAGGTAAAATGTAATTTCGGGAAGCTAAAATGCATGTTGGATGATATCGTGGTTGGACTTGGATGCGATCACGGGACAAGGTAGTGGACAGCAGGAAATAAAGGGGCTCCGCGATGGAGTCGTGTCACGATGCCATCGCGGAGGCCTTCTGCCTGGATAGGGAAATTTTGCCCAAATTTCAGAGAGGGTCCGCGTCTGGTCCGTGGCACGGTGGCTTGGCTCAGCGTTGCACGCCGTGCCACGTTGGGCCTTAATTCCTGGACCCCCAATTCCAGTAAGGGTCCGCGTCCGTAGTGTGTCACGGAGGCAGTGCTCCGCGATGCACTCCATGACACGTTGCTCGTTATTCCGGGAAAAATTCCCAACAATATAAATAGAACACTTTGGTTCATTTTTCAATATTCTGACTTGGTGGAGCAAGAACGTGGGTTACAGGCAGTTGAGGGACGAAAATATCAGGGTTTTTTCTCTCTTTCATTCTTCTTTAATTCAATTGCTTGTATGATTAACACTCATTTAATGATGTTTAATCCACAAATGAGTGGCTAATTCCTCTTTTTGCTGAGGTTATGAACAATTGTGATGAAATATGATCATTGATTCTTTGGTTTTTCATCTTTTCTTCCATGTTGTTCTATTAATTCTTGTTCTTACTGCATTAATGTGTGGCCTACATTAATGTACATCTAAAAAGTCTGGTTTCACTCGAGAGAGCAATAAATTGGAAAGTTGTGAATTAATAGGATATGTTCTTTACTTGGTTTGGGAAAATTGAGTCTTGATTTGCTTTCAGGATAGAAATATACCTGAAAGTTGTATTAGTCAATTTAGGAACCGGATTTGTATGGCTAGAACATGAATTGCATTAAATCACAAAAATGTAGGTGGATGGTTCATGATTCTTAAGTGAGGTTAAATACGAGAGTTTTAATCTCTTGGCAATAGTTCTTGGCTAGCAATTGGAGGAAAAGATTAACCAAATTATGATGATAACCAATTTCATTACATGTTCGTTTAACCTCAGCATGCTCTCATTCATAGTTCATACTCAAAGTAGATAATTGTTTTAGATTTAGTATAAAAATTATAAAACAAACTATCAAACTCTTGGTTACACTGTTGTTTGCATTTTTAGAAGTAAAATATAGTACACTTGAGCAGATTGCACTTCA
Organism: Datura wrightii; assembly: GCA_035772735.1. NCBI lineage: Eukaryota > Viridiplantae > Streptophyta > Magnoliopsida > Solanales > Solanaceae > Datura > Datura wrightii. Next base: position 118,731,721 of record JASDFA010000010.1, on the reverse strand, counting down.
TCCAAGTCTTTGTCGGATCGATACTTGTCTTACTAAAGCCACTTACTACTTGTTCGACCACGTGCACTTGCGTGTAGTTTTATACCCGTAGCAAACAGACCGAACAAGTTTTTGGCGCCGTTGCCGAGGACTTGGCAATTGGTGAATTTGTTTTAAGTGTTAATTTACTGTATTTTTATTTTCTTAGTGTTGACAACTTGGTCTTAGCCTGTATTTTGCAGACTTAATTTCTGTTGAACGCTGGCAAGAGACAAGGAGCTGGTGGAATCGTATATAGGGCCAGAAAGAATATTTCACAGTAAACGGAGAGAAGCTCTACAAAGAAAGCTGCAGTTGCTCAGACAGACGATCATGGAGCAACAACAGAATCCACCAGTAGTACGGGCAGTATTAGTGCCCGAAGAATTAGCAGCTCGGCTGGTTCGCGAGGTGGAAATCCCACATGCCAATAATGTTATATCTAGTATCCGCAAACCTGAGCCAAGAGGGAGGTTTGAACTTAAATAGAATATGGTGCAGTTGCTGCACACTAGCGGGCAGTTTACCGGTCTCCTTCATGAAGATCCACAGCAGCAACTCCAAAATTTTTTGGAGATAAGTGACACTTACATCCCCGCTAGAGTGTCATCAGACTATGTCCGGCTTACATTGTTCCCATTCTCATTATTGGGAGAAGCCAAGAGGTGGTTGAAAGCTGAGCCACCGAATTCTATTTCTACGTGGGATGATCTTGCAAGGAAATTCTTGATACAGTTTTTTCCCTACGGTAAAACAGCAAGACTTAGAAGTCAAATTCTAAGTTTCAAACAGAGAGAGGGAGAAAATTTATATCAGGCCTGGGAGAGATTCAAATCCATGTTGCGGGATTGTCCTCATCATCATCAGTCCAATGATGTACGGGTGCACACTTTTTATAGAGGGTTTGGAACCCCACACCAAAATATTGCTAGACTCAGCAGCTGGAGGGCAAGCGCTAGAGAAAACTTATGAGGAGTTGTATACCTTGTTGAACCGTATTTCGCAGGGCAATCCAGAATGGAATGCTGATTCATCAAGAGGCAGGACAAGGAAAGCAGCAGGAGTGCTTGAAGTGGATGGGTTTACAGCTATTGTTGCATAGATAGCTGCATTACAAAATCAACTTAACACCCACTTCAGCAACATGACAATGAACCAGCCTCAAGCCCAAGTGAATGCAGTGCGGCAGATGTGGTGTGAAGTGTGCGGAAGCAGTGAGCACTCAGTTGAGTGTTGTGGAGCAAATCCTGACTCGGTAAACTTTGTGTGAAATGTACAAAGAAACAACCACCAACAGTATGGTAATAGCTACAATTCCAATTGGAGGAATCACCCTAATTTCTCATGGGGTAGCAACAACCATCAGGGGCAAAGTTTGGGTCAGGGTGTGCAAAGGAACCAAGGAGGGCTGCAGAATTATCAAGCACAATTCAGAAACAACAATGCACCTCCTCCACCACCATCACCCAGCATTGAGGAGATGTTCAAGACCATGATAGCTAACAAAGCTCAATTGCAGGCTGACTATGTGAAATTGGCAGCCGAAGTGAAAAATAACCAGTTATCTACCAAGGCACTTGAATATCAATTTGGGCAATTTGCTAGTGCCCAAAACACAAGGCCCAGAGGAGGACTGCCGAGCGACACGGATCCCAATCCCAAGCAGGTAAATGCGGTGACCACAAGGAGTGGTTTGCAGTTGAAAGAGGTTGAACCAGAAAGACCACCTCAACAGTCGGGAGCAACAAAAGTTGAGAGGGAGCAAAGTACTGAAAGGGGGAAGACTAAGGAAGCTGAATCAGAAAGACCTCCACCCCCGTTCCCTCAACGACTAAAGAAACACAAGGAGGAGGCGTTTTTCAAGAAATTCATGGAGGTGCTGAAACAGGTACATATTAACTTACCTCTTGTTGATGTTTTGCAGGGAGTGCCAAAATATGCTAAGTATATAAAGGACATCGTGGCAAACATAAGTCAGTTGACTAAGTATGCTACGGTGGCTCTAACGGAGGAGTGCACTTCCCAAATTCAAAATAGACTGCCCACAAAGCTCAAAGACCTTGGGAGCTTTACTATCCAGATTACTATTGGGCAGAGCATCCGAGCTCGTGGATTGTGTGATTTGGGAGCGAGCATAAATTTGATGCCGTCATCGGTATTTAGAATGTTGGGTCTAGGGAGTCCTAGACCACAACGGTAATCTTGCAGTTTAAAATCTTTTCGATCGGTTTGGAGTGAAGAAGAAGAAGAAGAAGTAAAGGGAATTTTGAAGTCTTGTATCGGTTTAAGTTTAATGGGGAGAATATACATGAAATCAGCTTTTGTGGGTTTAATTTGAAAATTTCCGAAATTCCAGTCGTGGGTCGGGTTTGGTTAACTTACCTGGGACCTAACAAGTCATGTAACGACTCGTGATGTCACCCAACGAGTCGTTTCCTGAGTCGTGGTCCTTGGACTGATGTAGCTTCCCCACGGGTCACTTAACGACTCGTTTGATCTCCCAATGATTCGTTGAGTGCACCATTATCACCCTTATTCTTTTAAATCAGACTTTGATCCAATGTACCTAACAAGGGACAAGACGATTAGTCCTTGGAGAAATGAAATGCTGAGTCACCCATTGCTCCCCTGTTTTATGCAGCTCTCTTCACGATTTGATTGAACGAGTTGCCATGTCAGACGATGACTCATTCTATGATTTTTCTGCACTAGAACTAAAGTTCAAGTTTTTGGATCCAACTTCAAATTTTCCATCTTATTCACCTGCACCCATCAACAAACATTAACACTAACTTCTTCTTACATTTACAACTTGGGTTGCCTCCCAAGAAGTGCTTGATTGAACGTCGCGGCACGACGTGGGTGTTTTGGCTACTCAGACTTCACCAAAACACCTCCATGTGTTGCTTCCCATGCAGCACCTAATTTAACATTGCGGCACGACGCAAGTCACTTGACTACTCATAATTCGTCAAGTGACTCTTCTCCATCCTCCAATGCTAAAATTATGCTGAATTCCTTTGGTTGTCTCATGGTTTGGCTAATGTTGAAGGTGACCTCTTCTTTGTTCAATCTGAATTTCAGCTGGCCTACCTCCACATCTACTAAGGCCCTACCTGTTGCAAGGAATGGTTGTCCCAAAATGATGGGGATGATCTTGGGCAGAATTATATGCCCAAGTGATACTCAAATGCTTCATTTAGTCTTGGTTATCCATCGATATTTGTACATTCTCATGTGATTTGTAGTTAAAAGGTGAATTTATACTAACCAACATAATTAGTGTTGTTTTGTAGGAAAAATGTAATTTTAGGAAGCTAAGAAGCATGTTGGGAGAAATCGGGAATGGACTCGGAAGCGAGCAGTGGAAGAGGCCAAGGAAATGCAACAAATTAAGAGGCTCCGCGATGGAGCCGTGTCACGCTGCCATCGCGGAGGCATTCTGCCTCGGCTGATTAAAATAGGCCAAGTTCCAGTGGAGGTCCGTGTTGCCTCCGTGGCACGTTGGACATAATTACCTGGAACATGTAATTCCAGTACGGGTCCGCGTTTGTGGCGTGTCATGGAGGCAGTGCTCCGCGATGCACTCCATGACACCTTGCTTGTTATTTAGGGAAAAATTCCCACTAGTATAAATAGCACACTTAGGTTTATTTTTAGGAAGGCTGACTTAGTTGAGCAAGAATGTGGGTTACAGGCAGTTGAGGGGACGAAAATCTTAGGGTTCTTCTCTAACTCTTTCTCCTTTATTTCAATTGTTTGTATGATTTACACTCATTTAATGATGTTTAATCCACAAATGGGTGTCTAAGTTCACTTCTTGCTGAGGTTAAGAACATTTGTAGTGGAATGTAATTATTGATCATCTTGGTTTTTCATCTTTTCTTCTATGGTTGTTCTATTAATTCTTGTTCTTACTGCATTAATGTTTGGCCAATATTAATGTACATCTAAAAAATCTGGTTTGCGCTCGAAAGAGAAAGAAATTGGAAAATTGTGAATTGGTAGGATATGATCTCTTCTTGGTTTGGGAAAATTGAGAATTGATTTACCTTCAGAATAGAAATATATCTGAAAGTCGTATTAGACAATTAAGGAATCGGTCTTGTATGGCTAGAACATGAATTTCTTTTTATCACAGAAATGTAGGTGGAAGGTTCATGATTCTTAAGTTGGGTTAAATCCGAGAGTTTTAATCCATAGGCAATAATTCTTGACTAGCAACCTAAGGAAAGAGTAACCGATTTGTATCAATAAATTGCTTCCCTGCATGTTTGTTTTAACCTCAGCATGCTCATTACTATAGTTCACACTCAATTTGTACATTTGTTTTAGATTAGTATAAATTAGGAAACAAACTCGCAAAATATTCTTGAAATTGTTGTCTGCATTATTAGAGTTAGATTTTATTAATGCTTGATTCTATTATTACCTTGGTCCAGTCCCTGTGGGATCGATACTTGGCTACTCTATCCATTTTACTACTTGTTCGACCACGTGCACTTGCGTGTAGGCATTCAAAAATACCACCGAACAAGTTTTTGGCATCGGTTGCGGGGGACTGGCAATTGGTAAAATTGTTTTATTAAGTGTTAGTTTACGATTTCTTATTAGTGCTGTCAACTTGGTCTTAGCCTGTCTTTTGCAGATATCGAATTCTGTTGAACACTGGCAAGAGACAAAGAGCTGGTGGATTCACACTTAGTGCCGAAAAGACAATTCCATCGTCAAAGGAAAGAAGCAATAGAGAGAAAGCTGCAGTTGCTCAGACAAACAATCCTGGAGCAACAACAGAATCCACCAATTGTAAGGGCAGTGTTGGTGCCCAAGGAAATGGCAGCTAGGCCGGTTCGTGAAGTTGAAATACCACATGCTAACAACATTACATCTAGCATTCACAAACCTAAGCCAGGAGGGAGGTTCGAGCTTAAACGGAATATGGTGCAATTGCTGCACACCAGTGGGCAATTCACAGTTTTCCCTCACGAGGATCCACAACAACATCTCCAAAACATTTTGGAGATAAGTGACACCTACATCCACGCTGGAGTGTCATCCGATTACGTCAGGCTTACATTGTTCCCATTTTCACTTTTGGGAGAAGCAAAGAGGTGGTTGAAAGCTGAGCCACCTAATTCCATCACCACTTGGGATGATCTTGCACGGAAATTTTTGATATGGTTCTTTCCATCCGGTAAAATAGCAAGACTTAGAAGTCAAATTCTAAGTTTTAAACAAAGAGAGGGGGAGAATCAGTATCAAGCTTGGGAAAGATTCAAATCTATGTTGCGGGATTGTCCTCATCATGACCAATCCAATGATGTGCTGGTGCATACTTTCATACAGGGTTTGGAACCCCACACAAAAATTTTGCGAGACTCAGCAGCTGGGGGACAAGCATTAGAAAAAACTTATGAGGAGCTGTATACTTTGTTAAACCGTATTTCGCAGGGAAATCCGGAGTGGAATGCAAACTCTTCTAGAGGAGGAACAAGGAAAGCGGCAGGATTCTTGGAAGTGGATGGTTTTACAGCTATCGCTGCACAGATAGCTGCATTATAGAATCAACTCAACACCCACTTCAGCAATATGAGCATGAATCAGTCTCATGCCCCAGTGAATGTAGTGCAGCAGATTTGGTGTGAAGTGTGCGGCAGTAATGAACACTCAGTTGAGTGTTGTGGTGCAAATCCTGATTCAGTGAACTTTGTTGGTAATGTACAGAGAAATAATCACCAATAGTATGGCAACAACTACAACTCTAATTGGAGGAGTCACTTGAATATCTCTTGGGGTAGTAATAGCCATCAAGGGCAGAGTTCGAGTCAGGGGGAGCAGAGAAATCAAGGAGGGCAGCAGAACTATCAGACTCAATATAGAAGCAACAATGCACCTCCACCACCACCATCACCCAGCACTGAGGAAATGTTCAAAATGATGAAAGCTAACCAAGCTCAATTGCAGGCTGACTATGTGAAATTGGTAGCTGATGTAAAGAACAATCAGTTAGCCACAAAGGAGTTGGAGTACCAGTTTGGGAAACTAGCTAGAGCTCAGAACGCCAGGCCAAGAGGAGAACTTCCGAGTGACACTGACCCCAACCCCAAGCAAGTGAATGTAGTGACCACAAGGAGTGGTTTACAACTCAAGGAGGTGGAACCAGAAAGACCACCACAGCAGTCGGGAGCAGTGGAGAATGAGAGGGAACACAATGATGATAGGGGGAAGGAGAAGGAAGCTGAACCAGAAAGACCACCACCCCCGTTCCCTCAAAGATTAAAGAAACACAAGGAGGAAATGTGTTTTAAAAAGTTCATGGAGGTGCTTAAACAGGTACACATTAATTTACCTCTTGTTGATGTTTTGCAGGGAGTGCCAAAGTACGCAAAATATATCAAGGACATCGAGCAGGTTGACGGAGTACGCTACGGTGGCGCTTACGGAGGAGTGCACTTCCCGGATACAAAATAGGTTGCCCACAAAGCTCTAAGACCCTAGGAGCTTTACAATTCAACTTACAATCGGGCAGAGTATCCGAGATCATGGATTATGTAATTTGGGAGCGAGCATTAACTTGATGCCGACATCGGTATTCAAGAATTTGGGGCTAGGCAGTCCTAAACCAACGACAGTGATCTTGCAACTAGCGAATCGTTCTCTGGCTAGACCAGATGGCATTGTGGAGGAAGTCCTGGTGCAAGTGGGCTCCCTTATCTTCCCGGTAGACTTCGTTGTGCTATATTTTGAGCCGGATGCGGAAGTCCTATTTATTTTGGGACGTCCTTTCTTAGCGATCGGGAAAGCGCTGATTGATGTAGCTATAGGGAAGCTAACCATGCGGGCACACGACAAGGTGGAGGTATTTGATGTGTACAAGGCCATGAAGCTTCCGGCTGTGTATGAGGAACTCTCAGTGATCAACGTGCTTGATCGAGCGAATATTGCTCAAAGTGTTGATTCGCGAGAGCTAGTGGGAAAACCACCGGTGAAGGACCCTCCAAAACTAGAATCGTGGCAAGAAGATTGAAATGCCACGATCGCAGTTAATGGGCATCGGTGTAAGCATTACTGGGGTGAGGACGGTAGTCGAGAGAAGACGTCGTCACCCTAGAGGATGACTAAGCTTCAATGACGTCGAGTCGCGATGGTAAACCAGGCACTGCATGATCTTGGGCAGATTTATATGCCCAAGTGATACTCAAACGTATCCTTTTTACCTTGTTTGTTGTGCAATGTGTATATAATATCATGTATTTGTTAATAAAATGCGAATTTATACTAACCAACATGATTAGCATTTGTTTTGCAGGATAATGTGATTTTTAAGAGCTAAAATGTGTGTTGGGACTATGTCGGAGTTGGACTGGGATGCGAGCGTGGAAAAGACCTTGAATGGCACATTTTACACTGGCTCCGCGATGGAGCCGTGCCACGCTGCCATCGCGGTAGCACACTGCCTGGAGAGGAAATTAATTGGCAGATTCCAGTGAGGCCTCGCGACAGCTCCGTGGCACGGAGACAGGACTCCGCGATGGCCTCCGTGCCACGTTGAGGCCAATTATCCGAACCCTGCAATTTCCAGAGAGGGTCCGCGTCCACGCCGTGTCACGGAGGCAGTGCTCCGCGTTGGCCTCCGTGACACGTTGCTTGTTATTCCGGGAAAAATTTCCCACTAGTATAAATAGCACACTTAGGTTTATTTTTAATCAGTTTTTAGTTTTTAGTTTTTAGACTAAGTTCAGAAGTGGAGAGCAGGAACGTGGGTTTGTGGCAGTTGAAGAATAGAAAAGCTAAGAGTTTTCTTCTCTTCCTTTCTTCTTTCCTTCAATTGTATGCATGATTTACACTCATTTTAGGATGATTAATCCAAGAATGAGTGGCTAATTCCCTTCTTTGCTGAGGTTTTGAACTTGTGTAATGAATTTTGGTGATAATTGATATGGTTTCTTCTTCTTCTTGCATGTTGTTCTATTAATTCTTGTGCTTACTACATTATTGATTGGCCACCATTAATGTATATCTAAAAAGTCCAATTTCACTCGAGAGAGCACGAAATTGGAAAGTTGTGAATTAATAGGGTATTGTTCTTAACTTGATTTGGGAAAATTGGGTTTTGATGTGCTTTCTTGATTGAAATATACTTGAAAGCCGTATTAGTCAATTTAGGAACCGGAATTGTAGTGCTAGGTCATAAATTGCATTTGATCACAGAAATGTAGACGGATGGTTTATGATTCTAAAGTGAAATTAAATACGAAAGTTTTAATTTCTAGGCAACGTTCTTGGCTAGCAACATGAAGAAGAGGATGACTAAATTATCATGATTATCAAGTTCATTATTCGTTCTTAACCTTGGCATGTGCGTATCCATTGTCTAAATTCTAAAGTAAATAAGTGTTATTAATTGTAGTATATAAATAGTTTAGAAACAAAAACTCACTCAACTCTTGGTTGGATTGTTGTTAACATAGTTAGGGATAGAATAGAAATATAGTAAAATAGGCAGTTTTACATATCTAGAGCAGCCTCCTTGGATCGATACTTGGCTACTTAGCCACTTTATTACTTGTTTGACCACGTGCACTTGCGTGTCGGTTGATAATATTTAATACCAACCCGAGCAGTACAAGCCGCGAACAAGTTTTTGGCGCCGTTGCCGGGGAGGCTAGGCGATTTGTAAAATTGTGATTAGTGTAAATTTGCTGTATTTGTATTTTTATTTTCTTAAGTGTTAACAACTTGGTCTTAGCCTGTATTTTGCAGATTTTTATTTCTGTGAACACTGGCAAGGGACAAGGAGCTGGTGGAATCTTACTTAGAGCCAGAACGTGAATTGCACAGTCAACGTAGAGAAGCTCTTCGGAAGAAGCTGCAGTTGCTGAAACAGTCTATGATGGAGCAACCAAATCCACCAGTTGTGCGGGCTGTGTTAGTGCCCGAGGAAGTAGCAGCCAGGCCGGTTCGCGAGGTGGCAATCCCACACGCTAATAATGTACATTCCAGCATCCGCAAACTAGAGCCTGGAGGGAGATTTGAGTTAAAGCAAAATATGGTGCAACTTTTGTACACTAGCGGGCAGTTTACCGGTCTCCCTCACGAAGATCCGCAACAACATCTCCAGAACGTTTTGGAGATAAGTGACACTTACATACCCGCTGGAGTGTCACCTGATTATGTTCGACTCACCTTATTTCCATTTTCCTTACTGGGTGAAGCCAAGAGGTGGTTAAAAGTTGAACCACCCAACTCTATATCAACGTGGGATGATCTTGCAAGGAAGTTTTTGATCAGATTTTTCCCTTCAGGTAAAACAGCTAAACTTAGAAGTCAGATTCTAAGTTTTAAACAGAGGGAAGGAGAAAATCTTTATCAAGCCTGGGAAAGATTCAAGTCCATGTTGCGGGATTGTCCTCATCATCATCAGTCAAATGAGGTGTTGGTCCACACTTTTATTGAGGGTTTGGAACCCCACACTAAAATCTTTTTAGACTCAGCAGCTGGAGGGCAAGCGCTGGAGAAGACTTATGAGGAGCTGTACACTTTGCTCAACCGAATTTCACAAGGCAATCCGGAATGGAATGCAGATTCTTCAAGAGGTGGAGCAAGGAAAGCAGCGGGAGTGCTTGAAGTGGATGGATTCACAGCTATCGCTGCACAGATAGCTGCTTTGCAAAATCAGTTAAACACTCACTTCAGCAATATGAATTTGAACCAGCCGTCAGCCTCAGTCAATGCAGTCCAACAGATGTGGTGTGAAGTGTGTGGTAGTAGTGAGCATTCAGCTGAATGCTGTGGTACAAATCCTGATTCTGTCAACTTTGTGGGCAATGCACAGAGGAATCAACAGCAGTTTGGCGGTGGCTACAACTCGAATTGGAGGAATCATCCAAATTTTTCGTGGGGTAGCAACAATCAACAAGGTCAAGGTTCAGGGCAGGGTATGCACAGAAACCAAGGAGGGCAACAAGGCTATCAGAATCAGTTCAGAAATCACAATGCCCCTCCTCCACCACCATCACCGACTATTGAGGAAATGTTCAAGACCATGATTGCCAACCAGGCGGAATTGCAGGCTGACTATGTCAAATTGGCAGCCGAAGTAAAGAACAATCAATTGGCAACCAAGGCTCTTGAATATCAGTTTGGGCAATTTGCTAGTGCCCAAAATACTAGACCAAGGGGAGGACTACCTAGCGACACGGATCCCAATCCTAAGCAGGTGAATGCAGTGACCACGAGGAGTGGTTTACAATTAAAGGAGGTGAAACCGGAAAGACCGCCTCAGAAGTTAGGAGCAGCAGATGTTGAGGGAGAACAAACCTCAGATACGGGGAAGACCAAAGAAGCTGAACCAGCAAGGCCTCCACCCCCTTTCCCTCAACGACTTAAGAAACACAAGGAGGAGGCGTGTTTCCAGAAATTCATGGAGGTACTTAAACAGGTACATGTTAACTTACCTCTTGTTGATGTCTTGCAGGGTGTGCCAAAATATGCGAAGTATATCAAAGACATCGTGGCCAACAAAAGTCGCTTGACTGAGTATGCCACGGTGGCTTTAACGGAGGAATGCAAATCCCGTATTCAGAACAGGTTGCCCACTAAACTGAAGGATCCTGGAAGTTTTACTATCCAGCTGACGATTGGGCAAAGTATCCGAACTCGTGGGTTATGCGACTTGGCGGCAAGTATAAATCTGATGCCATCTTCGGTATTCAGAAAGTTAGGACTAGGGAGCCCTAGACCTACAACAGTGATCTTGCAGCTAGCAGACAGGTCTTTAGCTAAGCCGGATGGCATTGTCGAGGATGTGCTAGTGCAGGTAGGCTCCCTCATTTTTCCTGTAGATTTCATTGTTCTAGATTTTGAACCAGATGCGGAAGTCCCATTTATTTTGGGACGACCCTTTTTGGCAACCGGAAAGGCATTGATCGATGTAGCTGTGGGTCAACTCACAATGCCAGCACACGACAAGGTTGAGGTGTTCGACGTGTACAAGGCACCTAAGCTCCCGACTGTCTATAAGGAACTCTCGGTGATCAACGTGATTGATCATGGGAATGTGAATGGATTGAGTGATCCCCGAGAGTTACTAGGTAGGCCACCAGACAAGGTTGAGAACTACTGGGGAGATGACCATGATCGGGTCAAATCGTCTATCTCCCTAGTAGACACTTGAGCATAAAGGCTGTCGAGCCGCGACGTTAAACCAGGCGCCGCACGGGAGGCAACCCGTAAAAAATATTTTTTTTTTCTTTTTCTTTCTTTAGTGTAAAGTTTTTCTTTTATTTTATTTTCTTTTCTTTTTCTTGATTAGGCTTAGATTTGCATTTTATTTAGTAAATTTTTTTATTTAGTAATTTAGTAAATTTTTATTTTTTAGTAGGGAATCTATTCATTTAACCAATTTTTGTTTAGTGAGGTGATTTTCAGGTATACCGGAGGAAAAATACTTGGAATCGAGGAAACGAGGCGAGGTATGAAAAATAAAATTTGATGGTGAAATAGAGCACTGGCGCGTTGGCGCCGTGTCACGGAGGCAATGCTCCGCGTTACCCTCCGTGACACGTTAAAGGCAAATCTGGAATTTTTTAAAAAATTCCAGTAAGCCAACACGTTGGCTCCGTGTCATGGAGGAGGGTCTCCGCGTTACCCTACGTGACACGTTGCCCTTATCCCAGTGCCTGGTCACACCGGGTTTCCGGGTGATCCGCGTGTTTCCTTTAAATAAACCCCCGATTTTCGCCCATTTTTCCCCATTCCCTCTAATCTCCGCGACCAAACACCCATTCCCCTACCCCCAAGCTCCGTGCCACGTTAATAGGCAAGGAAAATGTCAAGTTTTCGTCGATTCTTCAATTCCAAGGTATATTTTCATCATCTATCTCAAATTTTTGGCAATTTTTGTCGATTTTGAGCATGTGAGGTGAGATATATCACCCTAGGTAGAAATTACACATGACGTGAATTATTTTGTGATTGATTATGTACGGATTGTTGTAGTTGACATTTGAACTTATCGATTGATTGAATAGTTCAATGTTGATTGTTGAATTGCATTCTAGGGCTTGGGGTTGTTGAATTTTAACTTGGGTAACTTGATAGTTTGACGAAATTGATACCGGGGTGTGTTTATTATTTGAGATAGGTCGTGGTAAATATTGTATAATTGTTGACAGACGACTAATTCTCGAATTTTTGTGGGAAATTGCGTAATATGTGAATTGGTTGAATTGATTAGATTAGTTGTATATAAAATGTTTGTATTATTGTTTCTATTTTGTTGTTGTTATTGTTGCTAAGTGCTATGGGTGAATAGCTGTCGATAGTAGGATTGGGTTAGCTGTATGAAGTCTGAGTAGTTCGCTAGCCGTTATGCTGTCGAATTTTTGTGAACGCACTAAGCAATATGTTATAGTTGATTGTCTTTGAGGTGTAAATAGAGCTATCCTTGCTAAAATGTTGTAAATATTGTTAAAGACTAAGTGTGGGGTAAATTTTGTTTAACCCGACCTTAGCCGAAGCTAACAACTTTTTAGCTTAACGTTGTGCTTGTTTGTGTAAATTGACAGGTACAATGGCCAGCCGACAAGATAAAGGCAAGGGTGCTTCAACCTCAGGCACCGGCAGAAAGAGAATGCGACTGGGCACTGCTGTCCCAGCTGCACCTGCTGTTCCACACAGTCAACACCGCCGATACGGAACACGATGGGTTACCGAGGAAGGAAAGAAGTGGTACGCAAAGCATAAGGAGAACAAGTACTTACCGGAGGAATATATTGCAAGGGAACCACTTGCACAGGAGTTCCCTCGCATCGTACAGAGGATTGAGGCAGCTGGGCTCAGCTTTATCTTTCAGGAGCCCAAGGAGTGCAACCTTCACTTGGTCCGGGAATTCTACGACAACTGGAACCCGGCCATCAGGAGCCATACTATTAAAATCAGAGGGCAGATTGTCACTCTGGAACCCCAGCAGTTTAATGCCATCGTGGGAGCGCGGGACACAGACGCCCACGTCCTCCGCCAGTTAAACATCACCCCACCGTACGCCGACATCAGACGTACGTTGTGTGGGGCTCGATCCACAGCCCGATGGAGTAGACACAAAGAGAGGGGTTACCACCAGACTCTGCCTTATTCGCAGATGAAAGGGAGGCCAGAATCTGGCTAAAAATTGTATGTTCGTGTCTGATCCCGGGAGTGCATATGACAGACGTGACCCGGGACCGTGTCTGCCTGGTGTATGCCCTTATGAAAGGGCTTGAGATTAATGTGGGGGCGGTCATAATATCCGCCATGAAGAGAGCCAGACTACACCAGGGCCACAGATACGGGTTTGGTGGACTAATCACCACCTTCCTCTGAGGCCTCGACGTTGAGGAAGAAGCTTTGGATTACATTCCGCAGTTGGAGCGGAGGGCCCTTGATGTGACAAAGACCAAGGCCCCCGACACTACACACGGACCGGTGCTGACTCTGGGCGAGCGACATGCTTGTGACGACCAGTATATGGCCCGTATGTTCGGCATGCAGATGCTGCAGCTACGGATAGGTGGGAGACCAGCCACCGAGGATAAATTATGGCAGCTGGAGCTGGACTACCCCTTTGGCGAGAATGCCAGAGCTTTATGCAAGGTGGGGCCAGCCTTTGTGGAGCCGACTGATGACGACATCCCTACTGATGAGGAGACACGTCGTGAGGACTCTGATGTGGAGTCCGATGACGGCGATGGAGCTGATTCAGATATGGGCGACGAGGCCGCAGCATCGGATGAGGAAGTCGAATATTTCGACTGAGCAGGGAGTTTCACCACCCAAAATTTTGTGTTTTGTATTGTTGTGAACACTGGGGACAGTGTTCGATTTAAGTGTGGGGTGGGGAGTAGTTAGGTGCTGGGACATAGGCTCTAAATTTGCTGTATAATTTTTCCTTGACGTTTATGTATGTTTGTGCTTTCCCTGTTGTTGTGAACTGATTTGTGATTTATGTGTATATATTCATTTGTGGCTAATGATGTGTGTTTTTGAAAGTTATGGTTGCCTTTGTAAATATTTTGTAAATTTTGTAAATATTTTTTTTTCTTTATCGATATGATCGATATTTTTCAAAATTTTTACGAAAAGATTTTGCACTTATCAAAATATTTTGTAAATGTTTTCTATCGAAATGATCGATGTGTTGAAAAAATTTTGAAGTTTTATTTTTGGGTTTCTCGGAGTTTGTTTTCGGTTCTTTTACCGAGAATAGTCCCATTGAACTGAGGTCATAGTTAGTGACCGTTCCCTATGATGGATGGATGACGACCGTCTTAAGGGAAATGTAGTCGATAGGAGTAGATGTTTTGTTTTTAGTTTCTTTGGTGGATTGCATCAATAAACTGTAGTTGCTTATGGTTGCTAAAATTTCGTTGCGTGTTGTAATTGATGTTCAAAATGTGAAAATGATTCGTTTGAAAGCATGCAATTTTGTAAATATGTTGAGTTACCTAGGCTATAGAATTTGGTTCATTATGATTGAGGCTTAATCTTGAATTCATGTAATTGACTAATTAAAGAGTCTGTGAATGAATCTTGATTCGAGCATGTGCATGAAGTGTGAGTGAGGTTTTGCTATTCCATGTCATTGTGAATTGTCTAGAACTTGCCTGGTGTGTATACAAAACGAAATGAAGGAGGTGCAGTGTCGGAAAGGATGTAGGCATTTCTTTGTTTTAACCTTTAGTTTCCATTTTTTTCTTGTCAAATTCTACCTTTTTATATGTTGTATACCCTAGTCAGCCCATTGAGCCTTTAGCCGATTTCTTTCTTTTGTCCAGATTTATATGAACTAAGCTTTATTCCTTCTTTTCATTAGCCTTCAAGTCTATAAGAAGCTCTTAAGCGCTTACAAAGGACAGAAAATGTTTCCCAAAATGTTAAAGAGTGAAAAGAGTGAAAAGAAAAGAAAAGCAAGGTGAGGAAAGAAAAGATGATGTTGAAGAGGCACTAGTTGTAATTAAATGATAGTGAGGGTACATGAAAACCCTCTGTTTTGTGTCAAGTGTGCCTGATGAAATGGGCTGTATGAAAGTAAACCAGCATGAATGGGAGAAAAAGAGAAAAGAGAGGAACAATGTCCATGAGTCGATGGGAATGAGTTGAAAAGGCGCTTAAGGATGCTAGCGACTATTATTGGCTAATCCAATATATATATACTAGATCCATAGCCCAGTTACAACCCATTAAAAGTCCTATTTGATCCTACATTGCATTTCTTTATATTAGTGGAGTAATACACTAAGGGCAAGCCTATGGGTCATGACATGATGCATGTGAATTCTTTAGGGAGAGAGAGTGAAAGTAATTTTTATATGCCCCTACTTGCATGTTGGTGTGCTGCACGAACAAAAAAAGGGGAAGTTTCTCTCGAGTTGTGAGGGTACATGCTTGATGAAAGATTGATGTTCGTGTCAGATTTCTTGATTAGTTGATTTGCATGAGTTTGCCGATATCAAGAATCAATTCTTAAAAGTTTAGGAAGCCTCGATGTATTAAGGTCATTGTCTTGTACGACCAAGCATGTTTTCTTGATGATTTGCAATAATTGAATAATCGGTATGACCGTAGCGTAAAATGGTTGCACCATAGTGACAAAGGTTGAGATGTGATGTGCATGATTTGTGTATGTGTTGTTCGACGACGAACAAGGATTTAAGTGTGGGGTAAGTGATCTTGGGCAGATTTATATGCCCAAGTGATACTCAAACGTATCCTTTTTACCTTGTTTGTTGTGCAATGTGTATATAATATCATGTATTTGTTAATAAAATGCGAATTTATACTAACCAACATGATTAGCATTTGTTTTGCAGGATAATGTGATTTTTAAGAGCTAAAATGCGTGTTGGGACTATGTCGGAGTTGGACTGGGATGCGAGCGTGGAAAAGACCTTGAATGGCACATTTTACACTGGCTCCGCGATGGAGCCGTGCCACGCTGCCATCGCGGTAGCACACTGCCTGGAGAGGAAATTAATTCGCAGATTCCAGTGAGGCCTCGCGACAGCTCCGTGGCACGGAGACAGGACTCCGCGATGGCCTCCGTGCCACGTTGAGGCCAATTATCCGAACCCTGCAATTTCCAGAGAGGGTCCGCGTCCACGCCGTGTCACGGAGGCAGTGCTCCGCGTTGGCCTCCGTGACACGTTGCTTGTTATTCCGGGAAAAATTTCCCACTAGTATAAATAGCACACTTAGGTTTATTTTTAATCAGTTTTTAGTTTTTAGTTTTTAGACTAAGTTCAGAAGTGGAGAGCAGGAACGTGGGTTTGTGGCAGTTGAAGAATAGAAAAGCTAAGAGTTTTCTTCTCTTCCTTTCTTCTTTCCTTCAATTGTATGCATGATTTACACTCATTTTAGGATGATTAATCCAAGAATGAGTGGCTAATTCCCTTCTTTGCTGAGGTTTTGAACTTGTGTAATGAATTTTGGTGATAATTGATATGGTTTCTTCTTCTTCTTGCATGTTGTTCTATTAATTCTTGTGCTTACTACATTATTGATTGGCCACCATTAATGTATATCTAAAAAGTCCAATTTCACTCGAGAGAGCACGAAATTGGAAAGTTGTGAATTAATAGGGTATTGTTCTTAACTTGATTTGGGAAAATTGGGTTTTGATGTGCTTTCTTGATAGAAATATACTTGAAAGCCGTATTAGTCAATTTAGGAACCGGAATTGTAGTGCTAGGTCATAAATTGCATTTGATCACAGAAATGTAGACGGATGGTTTATGATTCTAAAGTGAAATTAAATACGAAAGTTTTAATTTCTAGGCAACGTTCTTGGCTAGCAACATGAAGAAGAGGATGACTAAATTATCATGATTATCAAGTTCATTATTCGTTCTTAACCTTGGCATGTGCGTATCCATTGTCTAAATTCTAAAGTAAATAAGTGTTATTAATTGTAGTATATAAATAGTTTAGAAACAAAAACTCACTCAACTCTTGGTTGGATTGTTGTTAACATAGTTAGGGATAGAATAGAAATATAGTAAAATAGGCAGTTTTACATATCTAGAGCAGCCTCCTTGGATCGATACTTGGCTACTTAGCCACTTTATTACTTGTTTGACCACGTGCACTTGCGTGTCGGTTGATAATATTTAATACCAACCCGAGCAGTACAAGCCGCGAACACTGCACGGGAGGCAACCCGTGAAATTGTTGTAATACTTTAGTAGAATTAGTAGAAAAGAAAGAAAAAAAAAAAGAAAAAAAAAAGAGAAAAATAGAAAAATGAAAATAAAAAAACAAAATATTGTGTTTTATGTTGAAACCTTTGAATTCTAACCAATTTCTTGTTGTGAGATGAATTTCAGGTTGAACGGAGGGTAAAAATGCAAAGGATCACAAAGGAAAAATTGAGGTGAGAAAAATAATAAAAAGTGGCAAAACAGTGAGCCTGCGCGATGGCTCCGCGTTGCCCTCCGTGATACGTTGAGGTGTAATTCTAGAAATTTTAAAATTCCAGAACACCTCCGCGTTGGCTCAATGTCACGGAGGGGGTGCTCCGCGTTACCCTCCATGACACGTTGAGGTGTTAATCGCGTCGGGTCACACCGGGTCGCCGGGTGACCCGCACAAAAATCCTCCTTTTTAACCATAATTTCCCTCATTTTTTCCTCATTTCTCATCCCTCCGTGACAAACACCCAAAAATCCCCCCTTCCACAATGTGACACGGACCTAGGCACGAGTTTTCTTCAACTTTTCTTCAATTTCATAATATTAAAGGTATGTTCTTTAACTTCATCTCAATTCTTGACTAATTTTTTCGATTTTTAGCATGTGAGGTGAGTAAACCTTGCCCTAATTGTAAATTGAGCTTGAATTCATTTAAGTTATTGTTGATTGATGTTTGTAGTATCATTTTGATTGTATGAACTCGATAAATACATGCTTGATCGAATTTTGGTGAAATATGTAGCTAGGGTTTGAATTTGATTGCGAAGAAACTAAATGTGATTGAAAATGTGAAAATTATGGGTTGGGCATGTTGGGTAAGGTGAATTGTGTTGTGCTTGATGTGAATATGCTAAATAAATGATGGATTTTTGGGGAAATGAAATTGTTGAATTGCATAGAAATTGGTGAATTGCATAGGTTGTGTGGAGAGAAGTTTTTGCTAAGTGCTATGTGACGAAATGGTATCGATGGTGATATTTTTATTAGCTGTACAAAGTCTGAGTAGTACGTAGAATTTATTCCATCGAATTCTCTGAATGCACGAGGCATGTTGTTGTTTTTCTGTAAATTGGAAAGTGAGAATTGTCTTGCCGTAATGTCGTAATTGTGGCTAAGGACTAAGTGCGGGGTGGCCTAGCTTAACCCAACCTTAGTCGAAGCTAATTTTGATTTGAATAACATTGGGATTTTTCGTTTGATTTGTAGGAACAATGGAAAGCAGGCAAGACAAAGGAAAGGGCGCATCTACATCAAGCGCCGGGAGAAAAAGAATTAGACTGGGAACGGCAGTCCTAGCAGCACTAGCGGTTCCGCGCGGCCAACGCCGTCAATACGGAACCCGATGGGTGACTGACGAAGGGAAGAAATGGTACGCAAAGTACAAGGAGAACAAATACTTCCCCGAAGAGCACATTGCAAGGGAGCCATTGGCACAGGAACTCCCCAGAATCGTACACCGGATTGACGCTGCAGAGCAGAACTTCATCTTTGTAGAGCCCAAGGAGTGCAATCTCCACTTGATTCGGGAGTTCTACGCCAACTGGAAACCTGACACTCCGCAGTCACACCATCAAGATAAGGGGGCAGGTAGTCACCTTTGAGCCCCATCACCTTAATGTCATCTTGGGGGCGCGGGACGCAGACGCCCATGTACTCTGGTAGCTGAACATCACTCCACCATATGCGGATATCAGACTCACTCTGTGTGGAGCCCGTTCTACAGCACAGTGGAGCAGGCATAAGGAGAGGGGCTACCATCAGACACTGCCCTACTCTCAAATAAACAGGGAAGCCAGAATTTGGCTTAAGATCGTGTGTTCCTGCCTGATCCCGGGGGTGCACACGACAGATGTCACCTGAGATCGTGTGTGCTTGGTCTATGCCCTGATGAAAGGGATGGAGCTTAATGTTGGGGCGGTGATTATCTCCGCCATGAAGAGAGCCCGTTTGCATCAAGGGCACAGGTACGGGTTTGGTGGTTTGCTTACCACATTTCTGAGGGGCCTTGACATCGAGGAGGAGGCCCTAGACTACATCCCCCAGATGGATAGGTGTGCCTTGGACGTCACAAAAACCAAGGCACCGACACCACTCACGGGCCAGTTCTCACACTAGCCGAGCGACATGCTCGAGATGGTCTGTATATGGCCCACATGTTCGGGATGCAGATGCTGCAGTTGCGCATAGGCAGGAGGGCAGCAACAGAAGATAAGTTGTGGCAGCTTGAGCTTGATTACCCCTTTGGAGAAAATGCCAAGGCTCTATGCCAAGTGGGGCCAGCTTTTGTTGAGCCCGTAGATGACGATGTCCCTACAGATGAGGAGACACGCCGCAATGACTCAGATGTTGAGTCAGATGAGGATAGCAGGGGCGATTCAGATATGGGGGATGAGGCAACGACCCTTGACGAAGAAATTGAATATTTCTATTAATCAGGGAGTTTCACCACCTACTCTTGTGCTATAATGAATTTTGTGAAAACTGGGAACAATGTTCAATTTAAGTGTGGGGTGGGAGTAGTTAGGTGCTGGTTGTCTTGTTGTGTTTATGTTCATGTTTTGTTGTTGTGCCTGTGAAAAAATTTTGACCCTGTGATTTTGGTGTTTATGTTTTGTATTGTAATTCGGGGTTGTAATTAATGTGAAGTTGTGCGTGCTGTGTGGAGTTGTTGTTAGCTGGTTGTGTAAATATTTTTGTTTTATCGAAATTCTCGATATTTTTAAAATTTTTCATTGAAATATTTTTATGATTGGGTTTCCCGGTGTTTTTTCAGTGCTTTTACCGAGAATAGTCCCATTGAATTGAAGTCATAAATAGTGATCATTCCCTATGATGGATGGATGACGACCGTCTTAAGGAATGTAGTCGATAGGAGTGATCTTGGGCAGAATTATATGCCCAAGTGATACTCAAATGCTTCATTTCGTCTTGTTTATCCATCGATATTTGTACATTCTCATGTGATTTGTAGTTAAAAGGTGAATTTATACTAACCAAAATGATTAGTGTTGTTTTGCAGGAAAAATGTAATTTTAGGAAGCTAAGATGCATGTTGGGAGAAATCAGGAATGGACTCGGAAGCGAGCAGTGAAGAGGCTAAGGAAATGCAGCAAATTAAGGGGCTCCGCGATGGAGTTGTGTCACGCTACCATCGTGGAGGCATTCTGCCCCGGATGATTAAAATAGGCCAAGTTCCAGTTGAGGTCCGCGTTGCCTCCGTGGCACGTTGGACATAATTACCTGGAACATGTAATTCCAGTACGGGTCCAAGTTTGTGGCGTGTCGCAGAGGCAGTGCTCCGCGATGCACTCCGTGACACGTTGCTTGTTATTCCGGGAAAAACTTCCACTAGTATAAATAACACACTTAGGTTTGTTTTTAAGAAGGCTGACTTGGCTGAGCAAGAACGTGGGTTACAGGCAGTTGAGGGGAGGAAAATCTTAGGGTTCTTCTCTAACTCTTTCTCCTTTATTTCAATTGTTTGTATGATATACACTAATTTAATGATGTTTAATCCACAAATGAGTGTCTAAGTTCACTTCTTGCTGAGGTTAAGAACATTTGCAGTGGAATGTAATTATTGATCATCTTGGTTTTTCATCTTTTCTTCTATGGTTGTTCTATTAATTCTTGTTCTTACTGCATTAATGTTTGGCCAATGTTAATGTACATCTATAAAATCCGGTTTGCGCTCGAAAGAGAAAGAAATTGGAAAGTTGTGAATTGTTAGGATATGATCTCTTCTTGGTTTGGGAAAATTGAGAATTGATTTACCTTCAGAATAGAAATATATCTGAAAGTCGTATTAGTCAATTAAGGAATCGGTTTTGTATGGCTAGAACATGAATTTCTTTTTATCACAAAAATTTAGGTGGAAGGTTCATGATTCTTAAGTTGGGTTAAATACGAGAGTTTTAATCCATAGGAAATAATTCTTGACTAGAAACCTAAGTAAAGAGTAACCGATTTGTATCAATAAATTGCTTCCCTGCATGTTTGTTTTAGCCTCAGCATGCTCATTACTATAGTTCAGACTCAATTTGTACATTTGTTTTAGATTAGTATAAATTAGGAAACAAACTCCCAAAATCTTCTTGAAACTGTTGTCTGCATTATTAGAGTTAGAGTTTATTAACGCTTGATTCGATTATTACTTTGGTCCAGTCCCTGTGGGATCGATACTTGGCTACTCTAGCCATTTTAGTACTTGTTCGACCACGTGCACTTGCATGTAGGCATTCAAAAATACCACCGAACAGGGGACCTCAGAATTGACTTCGCAGTCCAATATCACGAAGTCTACCGAGAAGATGAATTTGTCGCTTTGACCAGTACATCAAACAAAATCCCCACTGACTTTTTAACCGATCTATTAGCCATCAGTAGCCGCATAGTAGTCAGTGTGGGGGTTCTTATGCCTAACTTTTTAAACACTGCTAGAAGCATCATATTTATGCTAGCTCCCAAGTCACAAAGCGCCCTTGCAAAGTAACCTCCCCAATCGTGCAAGGTATAGTAAATGCACCTGGGTCTTCCTTTTTTCTGAGATAAAACCCTGGTAATGATGGAACCACAGTTGTGCAAATTATCGATAGGTTTCAAACTTACCTTCCTTTTTCTTGTGAGAAGGTCCTTCATAAATTTGGCATATCCGGGCATTTGCTCAAGTGCCTCAGCCAATGGGATGTTCACCGACAACTGCTTGAGCATAGAGATAAACTTTTGATATTTCCCATCTTCAGCTTTCTTCTTCAAGCGTTGGGGATAAGGAGGATGAGGTCTAGGGATTGTTGTATGTTTTTGTTGTGCCTCCTTCTCCTTCCCATGGGCAGCTCCTTGCTCCCTTGCATTACTTGGAGCAGTTTGCATATTTGAGTCCCCAACCAAATTTAGGTTTTCAAAATCTGCTACATCATCATCATTTATCAACATAGGCTTCTCTGACTCTTTAGGTACAACTGGCCTTGGGGGATCAACTATGGCCTTCCCGCTCCTAGTAGTGACCGCCATGCAATGACTGTCATTTTTCAGATTTTGCACAGTATTGCTGGGAAGTGTGCCTTTTTGCCTCTAATTCATTGCAACAGACATCTGACTCACTTTTTGCTCAATCTGCCTAATTGACAGGGCATGTGACTCCACTTTTTGATTTAAACCGGAAATATTAGCGCGAAGCTCCTT
Source organism: Datura wrightii (assembly GCA_035772735.1). NCBI lineage: Eukaryota > Viridiplantae > Streptophyta > Magnoliopsida > Solanales > Solanaceae > Datura > Datura wrightii. Next base: position 118,709,297 of record JASDFA010000010.1, on the reverse strand, counting down.
AAAGTGGTTGTCTGTTTTCTCCATCTTCTTGAGCACTTTGGATAGAATATCCTCAACTCTTGAACCACTAGACTCTGGGTCTTGGTTTTGTGGAGGAACATACAGACCGCTCCTATCATTTTTTAACTCCTCAAGCTTCTTCCAATCCCCATTGTCTCGGTATTGGCCCTGGTTGTAATTATTATCTTTGTAGATGTTCCAAACTCGGTTTCCATGACCTTGAAGCCAAGATTCTTGGTTATACCCTTGGGTGTTGGTCCGAAAACCCACCCTCTGATCATTTAAATAGTTGACCTCTTCTTCAAACTCAGACTCGTAACCATCATTTATTGGGACCTTGCCCTGAGAACCTACAACATTCACCTTTTCTGCACCGACTCCCATCAGGTGTTTGGAAAGAAACCCCATGGTAGTATTATCTCTGTTATATCCTGATCAAGCTATTCATCTCTTCTCTTCTGTTCAGCAGACATACGAACCGCATATGAACCAGTCGGATCCTCCGACTCTCTAGTGTGCCATGCTCGGTTGGTTTTGGTGATCCTGTCTAGCAGCTCTGCAGCCTATGCATAGGTGTGACTCATAGAAGTTCCTCCTGAGATGGTATCAGCCACCGGAAATTAGTGTTGGCATTCAGAGACCTATAAAAGATCTCCAACAGTGTATCATCCGAAATTCTGTGATTTGGCACCTTTTTGAGCTTTTTGTTGAAACGCAGCCAGGTCTCGTGGAGTGCCACATAATTTATCTGTCTAAAGTTATAAATCTCATCTTTCAACCACAATGCTTTGGATGGTGGGAAGAACCTTTCAAGAAAATCTCTCTTAAGCTCTCCCAAGTAGTGATGGAATCATTCGGCAACTCAGCCAGCCACATTGTTGCCTCACTCCCTAGAGAGAATGGAAATAACCTCAGTCTGATAGTGTCCTGGCTCACCCCCGGTTGCTTATATGCCTTACATATTCCCATGAAATTTGTCAGGTTAGCGTGGGCATCATCAGATGCGTGACCCGTAAATTTTCCCTTAATATTAAGCTGTTGGATCATCGCTCTGGTAATGTAAAACTTTGCCCCAAAAAGCAAAGGAGGAGGGACTATTTCTCCAGTGGCACTATCTTCATCTATATCCGCATCTTCTTCCTTATCAAAATATCGGTGTCGCTTGTGTTGTGGACCTCTGGGTCGTCTAGCTCGTTCAGCTTCTGCAGCTAGACGCTACTCTTCAGCAACTCTGGCTAACTCCCGATCTCTAGCCTGAGCTTGGTCTTCATCCAACATTATTGTTGTGGCTTGGTCCACGGTTTCTTTCTCTTGTATGTTGGCCATTTTTCTCAAGTTTCTTAACGTTAGCTCAAGTTCGTGATCAATTGGAACCAGGGGATTTCCTTGGCTTCTAGTATTGAGCATGCACAAACCTAAGACCTATTAAGAAATTAAAATAAAAAAAAAAAAAAGTAGCAATAGCAAAGTTAACACAATTAACAAAAGCCTTAGCCGTATTCCCCGGCAATGGCACCAAAATTTGATGTTGCCTAAGTTACACCTCGCGATTGAGATATAAGCGGTCGATTGTCAAATATAGAACCCAACAAAGGTTGCGGTCGATCCCACAGCGAATATGGTGAGAACTTAAGTTAATGCGAATAAATATTACTATTGAGTTACTTATTTCCAAAGGGGGAAAAATATAGAATAATAAACAAAGTAAAATTACTGAATGATAAAATTAAATTCGGTTTGTATCCAATTAACGATTTGACTAGGATTGTGTTCCCCAAGATTTCATAACCACAAGGCTTATACACTAGTGATCTATTCCGGTGTTCAACATGCAATATTGGTAAGTTAGGTTCACCTAAATGGTTTGTCCCCTATCTAGATGATTTTCACCATGCAACTTGGTCCGTATACGGGTGTACTTTAGTTGACCCTTACACTTAATATCGAATTAGCTATCTGTTACAGCCCGTAAGTTTCTAACATCCAGTCGTCCTATCCGTACGTTAATTAAGAGTTTTAGAGTGCCATACATACGAGGAAAGGGCTAGGGGAAAGGCCGAACGAGTGCAAAGCTGGTACTTCACGGGAGGAGGTCGAACCAAGTTGCCTAGAGGGGCAAAGTGGCACGGAGCAGCCCCCTCCATATTACCCAAAGTGGAATGCCCATAAATTGGCGCAACCGGCAGAGTGCCACATTGCCTAGTCTGCCGCCTCAACTATATAAAGGCCTCACACTTAGATGTTATTTCATTTCTCATGTATTCTCGGACAGAACAGGTAGGAACGAAGGGAAACTACTGAAAATCATCCGATTACGCCGCTAAACGCCATCAAAATCTAACTTAACTATGGGTAGTGAAGCATAAGGCTGCAGAGAGCATCGCTGCGGAGTTATTTTCGTAAAATATGCCCGGCGAATCGTTGTCCTGTCAAGCCTAAGTTGGTGGAATTATTTCAAACTAGTGTCAATACGATCACGTGCCTAAAGTAAGTATTTCTCCCTTCTAGATTCCCGAGAAATTATGAGTTTTTCATCGTCTTTCAATAAGTTGAAGTATAGTCAGTATATATATATATAAGTTATTGTTTTCTTCAAATATAGTAATAAAGTAGACCTATTCTTCCGTAATATGTTTACATTTGAGAAGGGCAGTTGAACACGAGCAGAAACTCACCAGTTAATCGGTAAACAACGAACGAGGTATGTTAAGGCATTTTCTTTCGGCAAGTTAGTTTCTTCAGCATAGTAGTCCAGTATGAATCCTAGTAAAGCATGTTAGGTGTATGTTATCATGTCTAGTTGTTGTTTTCAATTGAGGCTCGTAATTTGTATTGTTTTGGGATAGATTACACCTGTATAGCTTCCATGACCACCCCAGGGTTAATAGCTGTGTCGCCGCCTGCCAGGAGCAAGATTACGTCGCTCTACGAAGCGGCATGCCGTCCGCAAGGGATGAAGATGGGGATCTAGATCCTCATATGCCGTGGTTGGCCTTATCCACACCCCCGTCGAGCATTTTCGCCCGGGGTGTAGATATCCGGAGTCATCCAAACTCAGACACAACTACAATCAGGGGTCGAGCGGGCCCAGTTGCAGACCCAGGGGATCGGCAGGACGCTTATAGATGGTTGTTGACTCAGTATGACCTGGATAGGGGTATATAGATTGAGGTGTACTCACTAGGGTTAATGGGGGCCTAGGTGGGTTATTCTGTGCTGATTGTACCTTCCAGCTTATGGGGGCCAAGTAAGGTTTATGTTTGCTTTAGTTACTGATAGTTAGCCCATAAGACGCCTCGCTTGTTAGGTATGACCCCTACCCTTCTTATTATAGTTATGTTTAGCCCTAATTTAACTACTTCAGTCATCATTAGTCCGTTTTCTTTAGTTTAGTCATTGTCAGTTCTATTTCTTACTTTCAGTCATTTAAAGTTACTGCCTTACATATTTAGTACCTGTGGTACTAACGCCCTCTTCTGGGGCACTACATTACTTTCCTGCAGGTGTAGATAGACAAGGAGCAGGTCTCTCGTAGTCCTAGTCAGCCGTACAGAGCCGTCAGCTCCCTTCTTCCGAAGCTTGTGTACTAGAGGTTTACTTCTTTTGTTTGTACAGTATGGGTAGGTCGGGGCCCTGTCCTGACCATCTTATTACTCCTAGAGGCTTGCAGATTATGTTACTTTTCTGTGGTTAGATGATATCGGCCGTGCGGGGCCCATATGTGTTTTAGATTATGTGTGTTGGCCGTGTGGGGCCCGGTTTAGCGGTTGATTAGCGGCCTTATTGGTCATAGTTTAGTTTAGCATCTGATTTTACTTTCTAGTTATAATTAGATATCATAGTGGCCTTGTCGTCCCGCATAGGACTCCCTATGATTGTTTGTCTCTAGTTAGCTGTTTATTTTCACAGGTGGCTATTTGCCTTGTCGGCCAGGGGTTGTACTTACAGCCGCTACATAGCCCATTATTTTCTTGATTCTAGAGTTAGAGTCAGCCCTGCACCAGAGGTGCTTAGGCTCAGTTAGCTCAGCAGTTCAGATCCTAGTCGGGCACCAGGTGCCAGTCATGCCTCCCAAGCGGGGGTGTGAAAAACTTGGTATTAGAGCAGGTCGTATCCCAGGGAGTCTACAAGCCATGCTAAGTAGACTCTATTCTATGGATGTGTTGTGCACCACATACTATAGGCAGGAGGCTACAAGGCATGATAGGATGGTTACTCTTTCTTCTTATTCAGTAATGCTATAGAGCGATACAGTATAGGGTTGAGTCCTTATGCTCATTATACTCTTTTGCTTATAGAGAAATGTCGGATCAGCGACACCCTATGACATGCAGGAGGCTAGATATAGCAGCAAGAGAGGGAACCAGAAGGGTGCCTCAGCCTCGGTCAGAATCGGCCCGATCTGAGGACGATACGGAGGTATCATCTCGACCTCCCAAGTAGTCTCCACCATGTCAGGAGCCGCTTGGGACGGCCGGTGTGACGGCACCGCCTCCAGCATTTTCTATACCAATACCATCCGACCAGGAGGTTAGGAGCGCGGTGGTTATGCTAGCCTAGATGATGGCTGCTCAGCGCCAGCCAGTGCTACCTATAGTTGCAGAATCCTTAGGAGGGCCTGGTAGCTCGAGGGTCCAAGAGTTTCTAGCACTAAGTCCCCCGCAATTCACAGGGAGAGATCGAACCAAGGACCCTCAGGACTTCTTACACCAGATGCAGAGGATTTTCAGGGTGATGCATTCTACACCTATAGAGTCGGTTAAGTTGGCGGTATTCTGGCTACGCGACATCGTCGTGCTGTGGTATGAGAGTTGGGAAAGGTCTTGGGGGAGAGATGTTTCCCCTCTGACCTGGCCCAACTTCTCAGACTTTCTTGGATCATTACCTACCACAAGAGATTCGACAGGCCCGGGTTGATCAGTTCCTACACTTGGAGCAGGGGTCGATGAGTGTCCGGGAATATGCCATGCGGTTTGATTCCTTGGCTCGATATGTGCCAGCTTTTATGGACACAATGCTAGCCAGGGTACACCATTTTATTATGGGGATCAACCCGAAATATTTTGAGACTTGCATCACAGCCACACTGCGAGAGGATATGGATATTGCCCGTGTACAGGCTTTTACTTAGAATATTGAGGGTGTCAAATAGCGGCAATAGGAGATTAGGAGGACAAGTCAGGAGCAGTGCTGTAGGGACAGACCGGGTGAATTACAGGAGGAGTCCCGAGGAGGACCTAGGCGACGGTTCAGATAGGCCGCCTAGACCCCCGCCTCCACTGCAGCGGCAGAGGAGCAGGTCTAGTCGCCGAGGGCAGCCGAGCCAGGCGAAGGTTCGTGAGCAGTAGGTTCACAGCAACAGAGGGGAGTGAAGCAGAGTGGGTTAACAATACCATTTTGTCCTATTTATAGTCGACGCTACTATGGAGCATGGAGGTATGTTTCAACAGCATGCTACATTTGTGGAAAGAAGGGTCACCAAATGAGGAATTGTCCAGCTAGGGGTCAGGGTGACCGGGATCGACAGGATAGGTCATTGATAGGATCACGATTTCCAGCATCCCCGGAATGGCGTAGGCCCTCAGTTCAGTTAACATAGGCCGAGGCAGATCAGGGGCCTCCAGTTCAGGTGCTGGCCTAGACCATACTTATGCACTACTGGGGCGATAGGAGTCAGAGTTTTCACCATATGTTGTGACAGGTATGCTGAACATTTGTTGTCATCCTGCTTATGTGTTGATAGATCTAGGATCCACCTTGTCCTATGTTACACCGTTAGTGGCTCGAAAGTTTAATACTGTGCCGAAATTGCTTTGGCGACCTTTCTAAGTGTATACACCTGTTGGTGACTTTATTATATCCATAAGGGTCTATCGGGGGTGTATAGTAGAGGTTGCCAGTCGTCAAACTATGACTGACTTGATAGAACTAGAAATGGTTGATTTTGAGTCCATTATGGGTATGGATTGGATAGCTCCATGCTATGCCATTATTGAATATTGGACCAAGATTGTTCGATTCCACTTTCCAGGGGAGGTAGTATGGGAGTGGAAAGGTAGTACATCCATGCCAAAAGGTAGGTTTATTTCCTATCTTAGGGAAAGAAAATTGATAGCAAAAAGGTGCATTTACCATATTGTCAGAGTTCAGGATGTTCGGGCTGAACCTCCGACCCTTCAGTTTATCCTAGTGGTTAATGAATTTCCCGACGTACATCTAGATGAGCTTCCTGGTATTCCCCCAGAAAGGGAAATTGATTTTGCAATCGACATATTACCAGGCACTCAGCCTATATCTATTCCTCTATATCAGATGGCTCCTGCTGAACTCAGAGAACTAAAGGAACAATTGAAGGATTTACTAGACAAGGGCTTTATTAGGCCGAGTACCTCGCCATGGGGTGCGCCAATTTTGTTCGTGAGGAAGAAGGACGGCTCCCCTATATGTGTGTAGATTATCGGCAGCTAAAAAAAGTCACTATCAAGAATAAGTACCCGCTTCCCAGAATAGACGATTTGTTTGATCAGCTACAGGGAGCGAGGTATTTTTCAAAGATTGACTGAAGGTCTGGATATCATCAGGTTCAGGTTCGTGAAAGAGATATTCCAAATACTGCCTTCAGGACCAGATATGGCCACTTTGAATTTCTAGTCATGTCCTTCGGACTAACAAATGCCCCAACAGTGTTCATGGACCTAATGAACAACATTTTCAGACCATAACTGCACTTGTTCATGATAGTATTTATTGATGATATTCTGGTGTATTCCCGCTCAGAGGCAGATAACCAGGATCATCTATGGACAGTGCTCCAGATTCTCAGAGATCGCCAGTTATATGCAAAATATTCTACATGTGAATTTTGGCTGAATTCAGTAGCCTTCTTAGGCCATATTGTGTCAGATGCTGGTACACGTGTAGATATGCAAAAGATAGAGGCAGTGAAAACCTGGCCTAGACCTACCACTCCGATCGAGGTACATAGTTTCTTAGGGTTAGTCGGGTATTGCATAAGGATCGTGGAAGGATTTTCCACTTTAGTAGCACCTTTAACCAAACTGATGCAGAAGGTAGAAAAATTCCATTATACTAAGGCATGTGAGCAGAGCTTTCAGGAACTGAAAGATAGATTGGTATCAGCACCGGGGCTAGCATTCCCAGAAGGAACAAAGGGTTATGTAGTCTATTGTAATGCTTCAGGTGTTGGGTTAGGATGTGTTTTGATGCAGCATGGTAAGGTGATTGCCTATGCTTCCAGGCAGCTGCGGAAGCATGAGAAGAACTACCCTACCCATGACCTGGAGTTAGCCGCGGTGATTCATGCCATGAAAATATGGAGACACTACCTGTATGGCGTCCACGTAGATATTTTCACTGATCAAAAAAGCCTGCAGTATATTTTCACCCAAAAAGAGTTGAATCTGCGGCAGCATCGCTGGTTGGAGCTGTTAAAGGATTATGATGTGAATATTTTATATCACCCAGGAAGGGACAATGTTGTAGCAGATGCCCTTAGTCACAAATCCATGGGAAACCTAGCATATTTATAGCCCGAGCGGCAAGAATTTGCCTGAGAATTGCATCAGCTAGCCAGTTTAGTCGTTCGTATAGTAGAATCAGGAGACAAAGGAGTGGTAATCCAGAATACCGCAGTGTCATCATTGGTGGTGGAAGTGAAAGAACGGCAGTATGAAGATCCTAGCCTGGTTCAGCTCAACAATAGGGTCCAACAAGGGGAAATGACAGATTTCCAGGTAACCGGGGATGGAGTTTTGAGATATAGGGATCGCCTCTACTTTCCAGACGTTGCAGGGCTTCACCAGCAAGTTATGGGTGAGGTACACTATGCCCGTTACTCTCTCCATCCAGGTTCGACAAAAATGTACAATGATATAAAAGAGATTTACTGGTGGCCGGGAATGAAAAAGGGGATAGCAGAATTCGTAGCTCAATGTGCCAATTGCCAAAAAGTGAAAGCTGAGCATCAGAAACCAGGCGGACTGACACAGGATATAGTGGTGCCTTTATGGAAATGGGAGGCAGTTAATATGGATTTCGTAGTAGGGTTACCTCATACCAGGCATAAATATGATTCTATCTGGGTAATTGTTGACACGTTGACAAAATCGGCTCACTTTCTACCAGTAAGGGCTACCTTTTCAGCCGAATATTATGTTGAGCTGTATATTAGAGAAATAGTCCGATTGCATGGTGTTCCATTGTCAAATATCTCTGACAGAGGGGCGCAGTTTACAGCTAAATTTTGGCAGTTTTTTCCGAGGGGTCTAGGGACGAAGGTTAACCTGAGCACAGCCTTCCATCAACGGACAGACGGGCAGGCAGAACATACAATCCAAATGCTCGAGGATGTGTTACGGTCATGTGTGCTAGATTTTGGAGGTAGCTGGGATGATAATCTATCGCTTATTGAATTTGCCTGTATTAACAATTATCATTCAACAATTCAAATGGTGCCTTATGAAGCGTTGTATGGGCAGAAGTGCAGGTCTCCAGCTGGTTGGTTTGAGGTAGGAGAATTTGTATTGGTTGGGCTAGATATTATTCATCAGTCAGAAGAGAAAGTAAATCTTATCAGGGAGTCTGCTGACTGCTCAGAGCCGCCAAAAATGTTATGCTGATGTGCGGCGGAGAAACCCAGAGTTTAATGTGGGTGACTGGGTATTCCTGAAGGTTTCATCGATGAAGGGTGTGACAAGATTTGGTAAGAAAGGCAAGCTCAGTCTGAAGTTTATTGGACCTTATCAGATTCGACGAAGGATAGGCCAGGTGGCTTATGAATAGGATTTACTTCCAGAATTAGAAACCATTCACCCAGTTTTTCATGTATCAATGCTGAGGAAGTGCAAAGGAGATCCCTCCCCGATTGTCCCAGTCAAGGACATCCAAATCACTGAGGAGCTAGCTTATGAAGAAGCTCCAGTAGCCATACTAGATCGACAGATCCGCAGACTAAGAACTAAAGATGTTCCTTCCGTTAAAGTGTTATGGCAGAATAAGAACCGAGAGGAGATGACATGGGAGGCAAAAGATGATATGAAAACCAGATATCCTCAGTTATTTCAGACTTAGTCAGATTGTGCAGCTAGAGGTATATTGTTGTGGTTGTTTCATAGTTGCATTATATACATGTATATTGTGACTTAAGTCTATTTTGAAGTGAACGCTATAGTATTATGTGAAGTACCTGTATTGGAATTTTCTGCATTTCAGGGTTTTTAGATAGTCCATATTAGAGGGGAGACTGCCAAAATTTTTCTAGAATAAGTAATCGTAAGGTTAAGGTTCTTGCAAGTAGAAGTTAACATTCGAGGACGAATGTTCTTCAGGGGGGGAGGATGTTACACCCCATAAGTTTCTAATGTCTAGTCGACCTATTCGTACGTTAGTTAGGAGTTTTAGAGTGACATACGTACGAGGAAAAGGCCCGGGGAAATGCCGAACGAGTGCAAAGTCGTGACTTCACGGGAGGAGGCCGAGCCAAGTTGCCCAGAGGGGCAAAGTGGCATGGAGCAGCCCCCTCTGCGTTACCCAAAGTGGCACGCCCATAAATTTGTGCGACCGACAGAGTGCCATGTTGCCTTGTCTGCCGCCTCAAGTATATAAAGGCCTCACACTGAGATGTTATTTCATTTCTCATGTATTCTCAGCAAGAACAGGGAGGAATGAAGGGAAACTATTTAAAATCATCTGATTACACTGCTAAACGCCGTCCAAATCTAAATTAACTACGGGTAGTCAAGTACAAGGCTGCAAAGAGCATCATATATTTTCGTAAAATATGCCTGGCGAATCATCGTCCTGTCAAGCCTAAGTTGGTGGAATTATTTCAAACTAGTGTCAATATGATCACGTACCTAAAGTAAGTATTTCTCCGTTCTAGATTCCCGAGAAATTACAAGTTTTTGATCGTCTTTCGATAAGTTGAAGTATAGTCAGTATATGTGTATATATATATATATATATATAAAAGTTATTGTTTTCTTCGAATATAGTAATAAAGTAGCCCTATTATTCTGTTAATATTATTGCAGTTGAGAAGGGCAGTTGAACATGAGCCGAAACTCACCAGTTAATTGGTAAACAATGAACAAGGTATGTTAAGGAATTTTCTTTCGGCAAGTTAGTTTCTTCAGCATAGTAGTCAAGTATGAATTCCAGTAAAGCATGTTAGGAGTATGTTATCATGTCTAGTTGTTTTTGTCAGTTGAGGCTCATAATTTGTATTGTTTTTGGGTAGATTACACCTGTATAGCTTCAGTGACCACCCCAGGGTTAATAGCTGTGTCGCCGCCCGCTAAAGGTGAGATTACATCGCTCTACGGAGTGGCATGTCATCCGAAAGGGACGAAGACAGGGATCCAGATCCTCATATGCCGTGGTTGTCCTTATAAACACCCTCCCCCGAGCATTTATGCCCGGGGTGTAGATATCAAGATTCCTCTGATTTCAGACACAACTACAGTCAGGGGTCGAACGGGCCCAGTTGCAGACCTAGGGGATCGGCAGGACGCTTATAGCTGGTAGTTGACTCAGTATGACCTGGATAAGGGTATATAGATTGAGGTGTACTCACTTTGGAAAATGGGGCCTAGGTGGGTTATTCTGTGCTGATTGTACCTTCCGGCTTCTGGGGGCCAGGTAAGGTTTATGTTTGCTTTAGTTACTGATAATTAGACAGTAAGACGCCTCGCTTGTCAGGTATGTCCCCTACGCTCCTTATTATAGTTATGTTTAGCCCTGATTGAACTACTTCAGTCATCTTTAGTCCGTTTTCTTTACTTTAGTCATTGTCAGTTCTATTTCTTACTTTCAGTCATTTAAAGTTACTGCCTTACATATTCAGTACCTATTGTACTGACGCCCTCTTCTGGGGCACTGCATTACTTGCCTACAGGTGCTAATAGACGAGCAGCAGGTCCCTCGTTGTCCCAGTCAGCCGTACGGAGCTATCAGCTCCCTTCTTCCAGAGCTTGTGTGATAGAGGTTTACTTCTTTTGTTTATACAATATGGGTAGGTCGGGGCCCTGTCCCGACCATCTTATTACTCCTAGAGGCTTGCAGATTGTGTTACTTCCCTGTGGTTAGATGATATCGGTCATGTGGGGCCCATATGTGTTTTAGATTATGTGTGTTAGATTATGTGTGTTGGCCGGGTGGGGCCTGTTTAGCGGTTGATTGTCGGCCTTGTCGGTCATAGTTTAGTTTAGCATCTGATTTTACTTTCTAGTTTTTACTAGATATCATGGTGGCCTTATCGGCCCACATAGGACTCCCTATGATTGTTTGTCTCTGGTTAGCTGTTTATTTTCACAGGTGACTATAGGCCTTGTCGGCCACGGTTGAATTTACAGCCGCTATATAGCCCGTTGTTTTCTTGATTCTAGAGTTAGAGTCAGCCCTGCACCAGAGGTGCTTAGTCTCAGTCAACTCAGCAGTTCAGGTCCTAATAGGGCATCAGGTGCTAGTCATGCCTCCTAAGGCGGGGCGTGACACTATCCTCGGACAAGTTCAAGCTATTAGATGAGGGTTGATAGCCTCAAATCTCTGTTGTTAATCTCTTTTCCTATTTTTTACCTCCTTGGTCCGTTAAGAAAGAATAAGGCAAGTCCTGATGTTTGTAACTGTCAAGAATCAATCAAAACGAAGGGAAAAACAATACATTCATAAAACCCCGTTCAAGAATCACTAAGTGTTTTTACCTATGTGTGTTAATTCATCTTAGTTCCCACAAACCTATTTTATGGGTTTATCTACTCATACTTGTATTATCGCAATCACAAAATATTGAAGAAATCATAACTACAACTTACAAATTATTGTAGAATAAAAATCACGTAGATTGAATAACAACTCCACAATAGATGAATAAAACTTCAATGTTTATTTTGTTTCTTGAATCAAGAACAATTGATCAACACCAAAATTATAGTTGAAAACTAATAAAGTTTGCTCTCTCAATTACTCTAGAATTCTCTCAAAAAGCATTATCTAACTGTCAGGAAATTCTTCCTTCAAAAATAACCCTAAACTGTGTTCTCTAACTGTTTGGAAAAGAATTTAAGATGAATACAAAAAGTAGAGCGCAAGGTTGTTAAATTTGATGATAAGTATTACGATTGTTAATGAATTAGGCAAATAACTAGGAAGATTTACCCTGTTCTAAAGACATTTAGCAAAAGAGTTATAAATAAATTTGTTTATGTTCAGTTGTCTTAAGCTAAAAAAAAGGCCAATAAAGTGTTAACTCCTTAAGAAATAATTAGAATCAAATATTTTGAGATAGCGACTCAAGTTAAAGAGAAGTTCTTCATTGTACTTTTAAACAATTATCTTGGATTATTTGTTCTAAGAGTTGGATTAACTTTTTCAAGTTTTAAAGGATTTTATTTTTCTTGGAAGTTTCTAAATTGTTTATAATGTTGCTAAGCTTTTCTAAGCTGTACATATATTGCAATGTTTCAAATGAGCTTTTCCTACATTGTCTGAAGCACGACTATAAGTCTTTATTTATCTTAAGGTGGCCCATAGACAGTTGTCTAGCATTTGTATATTAAAGAGCTCCAGGTTTGAGATACACAAGTTATGTCTTCCTGTTCATAAGTTACCTCGAGATGTGGTATGATGTGCAATGAATGAGGTATGCTCAAAATTATTAATATCAAAGTATGAAAGTCAAATGTGTATAAGCACGAAATGAATGCTAAGATTGTTAATAGAAAATGTTAGGTTAAGTGATTCATCTCTGCTCATCGTGTTAGAATTGCTAGGAGATGTTTAAAATCATGAACGTGAGTCTACACATGTCTTTATGATATTCCAGTTCTAGGAACTTCCCTAGAATTCATTCATAGCATATGTATGTATTTAAGTGCAAGACCTATATGAGTATGGCATAATTACATTATTAGGGGTCGTGGTAAGATCCTACACATGTTATAGTTACTGATCAGCATATTTTATGGTTTTCAGTATTCAGATAGTTTGTATGAGCTCTGTTAGCTCCATTTATGATGGTGATTAAGATCTGTTTTTATTTGACCCCGATATGGTACATCGACTGGAGATCTTTTTATTTTACCTCGGTGTAGTACATCAGCTGGAGATCTTTTTATTTTACCCCAATGTGGTACATCAGCTGGAGATATTTTTATTTTACCCCGGTGTGGTACATCGGTTGGAGGTATTTTTATTTTACCCCGGTGTGGTACATTGGCTGGAGATATTTTTATTTTACCCCGGTGTGGTACACCGGCTGGACGAATTTTATATATGGATTTACGGTTGGCTGGTCGCTGGCATTACAGTTATAGTTTCTTTCTTGTGCATTTCTTAATTGCATTTTCATCTCATTATAGAGTTATTATCAAGTTTTAGTTTCCAGGAGTCCAGGTTGTTACCATTCCTTATTCTTGGTTCAGTTATCTTGAGTTTAGTTATGTTATAGTAAGTTGTTATCAATTACAGGTTGCAGAGTTCCAAGTTACTTTTATCCTTTATATGTTTATGTGGAAAGTTAGTTATTACAGGATTGTTATCTTATGGTTACAGTTTCAGCCTTACATACCAGTTCATTTCATTCGTACTAACGTCCCCTTGCTTGGGGATGTGCGTTCGTGCCGCAGGTGCAGGTAGAGGTCAGGATGGCCAGTTGAGTAGTAGTTCGTGGGATCAACAGATGGTCGGTATGCTCCTTTTCTTGCTCGATCTAGGGCTTAGTTATTTATGCTTGAGTTTTGAGATGCAGTTATGGGTAGGTCGGAGCCCTGTTCCGACCATCAGTCAGTTTACTCTTTATAGGCTTTGTGGACTTAGTGTGTACAGTGTTATTCAGTTTGTGTCCTCGTCGGCTTATTGTTGCTTGGTTTAGCACACTAATTGTAGTGTTATTCAGTGTTATAGTTTCTTTCTTGTGCGTTTAATAATTGCATTTTCATCTCATTATAGAGTTATTATCAGGTTTCAGTTTCAAGGATTCCAGGTTGTTACCATTCCTTATTCCTTGTTTAGTTATCTTGAGTAAAGTTATCTTATGGTAAGTTGTTATCAATTACAGGTTGCAGAGTGCCAGGTTATATTTATCGTTTATGTGTTATGTACTAAGTTAGTTATTACAAGATTGTTATATCGTGGTTATAGTTTCAGCCTTACATACCAGTACATTTCATTCGTACTGACGTCCCCTTGCTTGGGGACGTGCGTTCGTGCTGCAGGTGCAGGTAGAGTTCAGGATGACCAGTTGAGTAGCAGTTCATGAGATCAACAAATGGTTGGTATGCTCCTTTCTTCCTGGAGCTAGGGCTTAGTTATTTATGCTTGAGTTTTAAGATGCAGTTATGGGTAGGTCGAGGCCCTGTTCCGACACAGTCTGTTTACTCTTTAGAGGCTTTGTGGACTTAGTGTGTAGAATGTTATTCAGTTTGTGGCTCGTTAGCTTATTGTTTCTTTGTTTAGCACACTAATTTCCTTGGTTGTATTTCGATTCTTTACCCCCTATTGTTGATACCTTATGGGTCGAGTTTATTCTTCTGTTGATTGTGACAGGTGGCCTGGATGGCCTAAGTGTTACAGTTACAGATGTCATATAGCCGGTTTCTCGATCAATCATGAATCGAGTTCCAGTTGCTTCCTACCCCAGTTTTGGGGCACGACAGACTTGGTATCATAGCGAAGTCGTATCCTAGGGAGTCCACAAGTCGAGTCTAGTAGAGTCTTGATTATGGGTATGTTGTGCACCATACTTATAATCAGGAGGCTACATGGCATTTAGGGGTTATTTCACTTTGTTCATTAATAGATCGTGCTATAGAGCAAAGATGTAAGGGCTGTTTGAAGTCTAAATTGTGCTTATGTTTTAGAATTCACCTGAAGTAAGGAAGATGTCTATGAGATTCTTGAAAGGGTCCAGTCGCCCCTCCTGTCAATATGAGAAATAGATTATATGCTCGAAGTGAGTTTTATTTTACTCCCCGTGTTATAGTTCCTCTAGTTCTAGTCAGAGCTACCGTGAGAAGGGATTCAACTGTTCAAGTTGTCCCAGTTTCAGTAGAGTCAGGAGAAGGTAGAGTTTTGTTTCCCTCCAGCACCTTCAGCTATATCAAAGGGATGAGATTTTGAGGAAGCATTTAAGATGTTAACCCGAATAGTGACATTTCAAAAATCAGCTGTTGAAATAAATGTCAGGGTCTAGTGGAATAATTCTGAGAGCTTTAGTGCTCGTGGGTTTTGAGCCTAAACCCCCTATCCTTTACGGATCAGTACTTACTAGGGGAACTTCAACGAGTTCGAGTTAGTATGTTTTTGTACCTAAAGCAGGGAAGCATGAGTATTCGCGAATATAGTCTTAGGTTTAATTCTTTGGTCTAATATGCTTCAGATAGGGTGCAAAATATGAGGGGGTATATCAATTGTATTAGGTTTGATAGAGGATCTAATTCACCGTCTTCAAGTACCGACATAAAAGTAGAATGGAGTGGGGGATACAAGGTCAACAGGATTATTTAATGCTCCTTGTAGTGTTTCAAGGCATTAGGTGGCCAGACATTTATTTTCCCTTGAAGACTTAGTCCTTTTTTGTTTTTCTAGATCACGCTTTAGTTTCAGTAATCAGGACTACCAATAATGGGTCGTGGTAAAAGCAAAGGTAAAAGCATAATTTCAGATTTAACATTGATCTTATATCTTAATTAGTGAATGGAAAGTGGTATTAGAGTTAATTATAAGTAGTGCTAGTGTATAAATTTGCTTTTGGTTAAAAAAGTTCATCGATTATGTAGTGTTAAGGCATGTCTGCCTTATGTTAGATAAATAGAATGAGTTAAATAAAAATAGTTTGATATGAAGCAACGACTGGAAAGGATATGTTTATGAATATATGGAATGTATGTTTATGATGGAAGAGAAGGATAAGTTAAAGGTGTTATAACATTCGAGGATGGATGTTTCCAAGGGCGGAAGGATGTTACACCCAGAAAATTTTTGGTAATTATTTGATGTTTGTATGCTATGCTAAGGGAAGTATGGGCTGTATATTTGCCGTAGATGACAAGGGAAATGTGTATGAACGGAAAACCGAAGAGTATGTGAAGTTCATAAGTAAGGGTCAAATTTAAATAACCATATCTCCTGGTATATAATTAATTAGAAGCTCCACGACCTATCAAATTAAAGGTATTTGAGTCTACTTTTCATAAAATCATACTTTTAATCAATCGGAGTTCGGAATAAAAAGTTATAGGCGTTTTACCGTAGCACTATCGAGCAGTGACACGGCCACCACCCTAAAAACGGCCACCGCCCAAACACCTTTATATTTTATGTTTTTGGTTATGAAATCATTTTGAAATTTTCCAGGTTTCAGGTGATTGCTTACCTTCTGAAATAACCTCTCTTTTCCAGTAGCAAAGCCTTAGAAACCAAGACAAAATCCCTCAAGAAAACACCATCAAAACTCAAGCAAAAGTTGATGGAGGTGAAGGCAACATTGCGGTGAAGTTGTTGCTGCCTTGTAGCTTCGTTTTGGCAGTATTTTTGCTGCGTGTTTGGGACTACTAGGAGCTAATATTATACTCCATCTTATTAGGAATTGTTCATAAGAAATAGTAAGTCACTTCCCTCTTTTGAAATCTCTAATAAGTGTATGAATTTTTGAAGGAAACCTAGAAGAAAGTTATGGTTTGTATGTTTACTTGTTGTAATTACTGTGCTGTTATTTTGCTGCGGTTTGGGCAGCAAGTTTGCTGCGTTATTGGGAAGTTATTTGGAGGAAATACTCCTATTATATCCAACAATATTCTCATGCCAAGGGTAAGTGTTTCTAATTGCTTAACTTGCCTAATAATCCTAGCTAAAGCTAGAAATTGGAGGTTATGTTGGGCTGCCGTTGTTGGTATGTTGTTGTTGAAATTCTGCTCGTTTTTGAAGGTTAGAATAGCTGTGTTTTTCTGAGAATATACTCTATATTTGTGGGAGTTTTTAATGATAAAAGTTAGGTAATTTCCTACCTCTATTTTCCCCCAAAGTTGTAGAAACAAGTTGAAATAAGAAATGCTAAGTGTTGCTTTATTTGTTTGTATTGTGACTACCTATTGATGTAACATTTTGGCTGGATAATTGGCTTGAAACAGCCTTGTCACTTGGTGATAAACTCAAGTCATTTAAGGGGATAAAGTTCTGGTTGTTGAAAGAAATAAACGACATAAGAAAGCTCGCCGGAAAAAAAATAGGTATGTAAGGCGCTCTTTCTCTCTTGATTTGAAATCCCGAATTCATGCGGAGGATTAATCCAGCATTCCCCTGTACTTGAGATTCTGTAGTAGCATATTATGGTTCTTCCCAGTTTTTAGAATTACTTGGTATTAAGTTGTGTATTTTCTAATGAGTTGGAACACATGAATGTAACACGGAGAGGGCAATTGCATTCGATTATGGTCATAGTTGAAAATTGATTCTGAAGTCCCCTCGGCGTGGGCATTATGAGCTGGTCCTTTACATTACATTATGTGTTTGTGGTTTCAAAGTTGTTTCACAATGTGGTTGCTAAGGAAATTGGTAAACATACAAAGTCGATGACACGCAGGTATACCTAATAGATGGAATCGGTTTTAACTCAATAAGGGTTAACGAGGGTAACAAAATGGAATTTCCCTACAACAATTACCTACCCTCTTATATTCACGTTTTAAGGTTCCTAGGGCCATGAGAAGCTTCCTCGATCCCTCTCCCTTAATCCAAGAGACTAATTAATACGTTTCTTAATTAACCGATACGTTAAACTTTGAAGATAGAACCCGAATGGGTAAACTATCTATATTTCTAAGGGACCATCTTTATTGGTAGGTTATGCACAATATCTTGATGTTAATATGTTAGATGAAAATCAAAATTTATACATATATATGTTTATTCTTACATTCAAATTCGCGCTAAAGCGGCAAGGATTGCCTTTAGAAAGTCGTTATATGTTTATCAGAGCTCTTGAGTTATCTAGACCTCCTGAGAATTGCAGGCTTTAAGTAGACACGTCACATATTCTTTGAAAGTTGTAGATGTGTAAGGAAATTAACCTAAGTGTAAAAGTTGAGGCACTAGTAGCAAAGGAGAGATAAGAGTAAATGTTAGACCTTTTAAGGTAATATGTGAGGTATATGCCTTCTGACCGTAGTTGATTTCAAGAACCTTTGAGCAACGTTAAAATATGAGCAAGACGAGTTTAAGAGACAAGGTTAGCAATTAGGTAAGAAGGGAAGTGCGTACAAGAAATGCTGGAATAGTGAACATGAGAGTAAATAATTAGGTGGGGAATGACGAATCCTGTTTGGAAAAGAATTTAAGATGAATACAAAAAGTAGAGCTAAAGGTTGTTAAATTTGATGATAAGTGTTACGATTGTTAATGAATTAGGCAAATAGCTAGCAAGATTTACCCTGTACTAAAGACGTTTAGCAAAAGAGTTATAAATAAAGGTGTTTATGTTCAGTTCTATTAAGCTAATGAAAGGCCTGTAAAGTGTTAACTCCTTAAGAAATAATTAGAATCGAATATTTTGAGATAGTGACTCAAGTTAAAGCGAAGTTCTTCATTGTAGTTTCAAACAATTATCTTTGATTATTTGTTCTACGAGTTGGAATAAGTTTTTCATGTTTTAAAGGATTTTATTTTTCTGGGAAGTTTCTAAATTGTTTATAATGCTGCTAAGCTTTTCTAAGCTCCACATATATTGCAATGTTTCACATGAGCTTTTCCTACGTTGTCTGAAGCACGACTATAAGTCTTTATTTATCTTAATGCAGCCCCTAGACAGTTGCCTAGCATTTGTATATTAAAGAGCTCCAGGTTTGAGATACACAAGTTATGTCTTCCTATTCATAAGTTACCTCGAGATGTGGTATGATGTGCAATGAATGAGGTATGCTCACAATTCTCGATATGAAAGTATGAAGGTCAAATGAGTATAAGCACAAAATGAATGCTAAGATTTTTAATAGAAAATGTTAGGTGAAGTGATTCCTCTCTACTCCTAGTTTTAGAATTTCTAGGAGTTGTTTAAAATCATGAACGTGAGTCTATACATGTCTTTATGATATTCCAGTTCTAGGAACTTCCCTAGAATTCATTCACAACAAATATATGTATTTAAATGCTAAATGAAAGACCTATATGTGTATGGCATAATTGTAGTATTAGGGGTCGTGGTAAGATCCTACACATGTTATAGTTACTGATCAGCATATTTTATGGTTTCCAGTATTCAGATAGTTTGTATGAGCTCTGTCAACTCCATTTGTGATGGTAATTAAGATTTGTTTTTATTTTACCTAGGTGTGGTACATCGGTTGGAGATCTTTTTATTTTACCCTAGTGTGGAACATCGGCTGGAGATCTTTTTATTTTACCCCGATGTGGTACATCAGCCGGAGATATTTTTATTTTACCCTGGTGTGGTACATCGGCTGGAGGTATTTTTATTTTACCCCAGTGTGGTACATTGGCTGGAGATATTTTTTTTTACCCCGGTGTGGTACACCGGCTGGACAAATTTTATATATGGATTTATGGTTGGCTGGTCGCTGGCATTACAGTTATAGTTTCTTTCTTGTGCATTTCTTAATTGCATTTTCATCTCATTATAGAGTTATTATCAGGTTTCAGTTTCCAGGAGTCCAGGTTGTTACCATTCCTTATTCCTGGTTCAGTTATCTTGAGTTCAGTTATGTTATAGTAAGTTGTTATCAATTACAGGTTGCAGAGTTCCAAGTTATATTTATCCTTTATATGTTTATGTGGAAAGTTAGTTATTACAGGATTGTTATCTCATGGTTACAGTTTCAGCCTTACATTCCAGTACATTTCATTCGTACTGACGTCCCCTTGCTTGGGGATGTGCGTTCGTGTCGCAGGTGCAGGTAGAAGTCAGGATGGCCAGTTGAGTAGCAGTTCGTGAGATCAACAGATGGTCGGTATGCTCCTTTCTTGCTGGATCTAGGGCTTAGTTATTTATTCTTGAGTTTTGAGATGCAGTTATGGGTAGGTCGGAGCCCTGTTCCGACCATCAGTCAGTTTATTCTTTATAGGCTTTGTGGACTTAGTGTGTACAGTGTTATTCAGTTTGTGTCCTCGTCAACTTATTGTTGCTTGGTTTAGCACACTAATTGCAGTGTCATTCAGTGTTATAGTTTCTTTCTTGTGCATTTCATAATTGCATTTTCATCTCATTATAGAGTTACTATCAGGTTTCAGTTTCAAGGATTCCAGGTTGTTACCATTCCTTATTCCTTGTTTAGTTATCTTGAGTAAAGTTATCTTATGGTAAGTTGTTATCAATTACAGGTTGCAGAGTGCCAGGTTATATTTATCCTTTATATGTTATGTGCTAAGTTAGTTATTACGGGATTGTTATATCGTAGTTATAGTTTTAGCCTTACATACCAGTACATTTCATTCGTACTGACGTCCCCTTGCTTGGGGACGTGCGTTCGTGCTGCAGGTGCAGGTAGAATTCAGGATGACCAGTTGAGTAGCAGTTCGTGAGATCAACAGATGGTTGGTATGTGATCTTGGGCAGATTTATATGCCCAAGTGATACTCAAACGTATCATTTTTACCTTGTTTGTTGTGCAATGTGTATATAATATCATGTAATTAGTAATAAAATGCGAATTTATACTAACCAACATGATTAGCATTTGTTTTGCAGGTAATTGTGATTTTTAGGAGCTAAAATGAATGTAGGGACTATGTCGGAGTTGGACTTGGATGCGAGCGTGGAAAAGACCTTGGAATGCACATTTTATAAGGGCTCCGCGATGGAGCCGTGCCACGCTACCATCGCGGTAGCACACTGCCTGAACAGGAATTAAAATGGCAATTTCCAGTGTGCCTTCGCGTCAGCTCCGTGGCACGGAGAGAGGCCTCCGCGATGGCCTCCGTGCCACGTTGAGGTTAATTTACCGGACCCTGGAAATTCCAGTGAAGGTCCGCGTCCACGCCGTGTCACGGAGGCAGTGCTTTGCGTTGGCCTCCGTGACACGTTGCTTGTTATTCCGGGAAAAATTTCCCACTAGTATAAATAGCACACTTAGGTTTATTTTAATGAGTTTTTTAGTTTTTAGACTGAGTTCAGAAGTGGAGAGCAGGAACGTGGGTTAGTAGCAGTTGAAGAACGAAAAAGCTAAGGGATTTCTTCTCTTCCTTTCTTCTTTCTATCAATTGTACGTATGATTTACACTCATTTTAGGATGATCAATCCACAAATGAGTGGCTAATTCTCTTCCTTGCTGAGGTTTTGAACATGTGTAATGAATTTTGAATGTAAATGATATGGTTTTCTTCTTCTTCTTTAATGTTGTTCTATTAATTCTTGTTTTTACTGCATTAGTGCTTGGCCAACATTAATGTACATCTAAAAAGTCCAATTTCACTCGAAAGAGCAAGAAATTGGAAAGTTGTCAATTAATAGGGTATTGTTCTTAACTTGATTTGGGAAAATTGGGTTTTGATGTGCTTTCCTGATAGAAATATACTTGAAAGCCGTATTAGTCAATTTAGGAACCGGAATTGTAGTGCTAGGTCATAAATTGCATTTGATCACAGAAATGTAGACGGATGGTTTATGATTCTAAAGTGAAATTAAATACGAGAGTTTTAATTTCTAGGCTAATGTTCTTGGCTAGCAACATGAAGAAGATAGTAACCAAATTATCATGATCATCAAGTTCATTACTTGTTCTTAACCTTGGCATGTTCGTATCCATTGTCTAAATTCATAAGTAAATAGTTGTTATTAATTGTAGTATATATAGTTTAGAAACAAAAACTCAAGTAACTCTTGGTTACATTGTTGTTAGCATAATTAGAAGTGAAATAGGAATATAGTAAACTAGGCAATTTTACGTATCTTGAGCCTCCTTGGATCGATACTTGGCTACTTAGCCACTTTATACTTGTTTGACCACGTGCACTTGCGTGTCGGTTTATAATATATAATACCAACCTGAGCAGAACACCGGACAATATGCTCCTTTCTTCCTGGAGTTAGGGCTTAGTTATTTATGCTTGAGTTTTAAGTTGTAGTTATGGGTAGGTCGAGGCCCTATTCCGACCATCAGTCAGTTTACTCTTTAGAGGCTTTGTGGACTTAGTGTGTACCGTGTTATTCAGTTTCTGGCTCGTTAGCTTATTGTTTCTTGGTTTAGCACACTAATTTCCTTGATTGTATTTCGATTGTTTACCCCCTATTGTTGAGACCTTATGGGTCCAGTTTATTCTTCAGTTGATTGTGACAGGTGGCCTGGATGGCCTAAGTGTTACAGTTACAGATGTCATATAGCCGGTTTCTCGATCAAACATGTATCGAGTTCCAGTTGCTTCCTACCCCAGTTTTGGGGCATGACAGACTTGGTATCATAGCGAAGTCGTATCCTAGGGAGTCCACAAGTCGTGTCTAGTAGAGTCTTGATTATGGGTATGTTGTGCACCATACTTATAATCAGGAGGCTACATGGCATTTAGGGGTTATTTCACTTTGTTCATTTATAGATCGTGCTATAGAGCAAAGATGTAAGGGCTGTTTGAAGTCTAAATCGGGCTTATGTTTTAGAATTCACCTGAAGTAAGGAAGATGTCTATGAGATTCTTGAAAGGGTCCCAGTTGCCCCTCCTGTCAATATGAGAAATAGATTATATGCTCGAAGTGAGTTTTGTTTTACTCCCCGTGTTATAGTTCCTCTAGTTCTAGTCAGAGCTACCGTGAGAAGGGATTCAGCTCTTCATGTTGTCCCAGTTTCAGTAGAGTCAGAAGGAGGTTGAGTTTTTTTTTCCTCCAGAACCTTCAGCTATATCAAAGGGATGAGATTTTGAGGAAGCATTTAAGATGTTAACCCGAATAGTGACATTTCAAAAATCAGCTGTTGAAATTAATGGCAGGGTCTACTGGAATAATTCTGAGAGCTTTAGTGCTCATTGGTTTTGAGCTTAAACCCCCTATCCTTTATGGATCAGTACTTACTAGGGGAACTTCAACGAGTTCGAGTTAGTATGTTTTTGTACCTAAAGCAGGGAAGCATGAGTATTCGCGAATATAGTCTTAGGTTTAATTCTTTGGTCTAATATGCTTCAGATAGGGTGCAAAATATGAGGGGGTATATCAATTGTATTAGGTTTGATAGAGGATCTAATTCACCGTCTTCAAGTACCGACATAAAAGTAGAATGGAGTGGGGGATACAAGGTCAACGGGATTATTTAATGCTCCTTGTAGTGTTTCAAGGCATTAGGTGGCCAGACATTTATTTTCCCTTGAAGACTTAGTCCTTTTTTGTTTTTCTAGATCACGCTTTAGTTTCAGTAATCAGGACTACCAATAATGGGTCGTGGTAAAAGCAAAGGTAAAAGCATAATTTCAGATTTAACATTGATCTTATATCTTAAGTAGTGAATGGAAAGTGGTATTAGAGTTAATTATAAGTAGTGCTAGTGTATAAATTTGCTTTTGGTTAAAAAAGTTCATCGATTATGTAGTGTTAAGGCATGTCTGCCTTATGTTAGATAAATAGAATGAGTTAAATAAAAATAGTTTGATATGAAGCAACGACTGAAAAGGATATGTTTATGAATATATGGAATGTATGTTTATGATGGAAGAGAAGGATGAGTTAAAGGTGTTATAACATTCGAGGATGGATGTTTCCAAGGGCGGAAGGATGTTACACCCAGAAAATTTTTGGTAATTATTTGATGTTTGTATGCTATGCTAAGGGAAGTATGGGCTGTATATTTGCCGTAGATGACAAGGGAAATGTGTATGAACGGAAAACCGAAGAGTATGTGAAGTTCATAAGTAAGGGTCAAATTTAAATAACCATATCTCCTGGTATATAATTAATTAGAAGCTCCACGACCTATCAAATTAAAGGTATTTGAGTCTACTTTTCATAAAATCATACTTTTAATCAATCGGAGTTCGTAATAAAAAGTTTTAGGCGTTTTACCGTAGCACTATCGAGCAGTGACACGGCCAGCGCCCTAAAAACGGCCACCGCCCAAACACCTTTATATTTTATGTTTTTTGTTATAAAATCATTTTCAAATTTTCTAGGTTTCAGGTGATTGCTTACCTTCTGAAATACCCTCTCTTTTCCAGTATCAAATCCTTAGAAACCAAGAGGACATCCCTCAAGAAAACACCATCAAAACTCAAGCAAAAGTTGATGGAGGTGAAGGCAACATTGCGGTGAAGTTGTTGCTGCCTTGTGGCTTCGTTTTCGCAGTATCTTTGCTGCGTGTTTGGGACTATTTGGAGCTAATATTATACTACATCTTAGTAGGAATTGTTCATAAGAAATAGTAAGTCACTTCCCTCTTTTGAAAACTCTAATAAGTGTATGAATTTTTGAAGGAAACCTAGAAGAAAGTTATGGTTTGTATGTTTACTTGTTGTAATTGCTGTGCTGTTATTTTTCTGCGTTTTGGGCAGCAAGTTTGCTGCGTTATTGGGAAGTTATTTGGAGGAAATACTCCTATTATATCTAACAATATTCTCATGCCAAGGGTAAGTGTTTCTAATTGCTTAACTTGCCTAATAATCCTAGCTAAAGCTAGAAGTTGGAGGTTATGTTGGGCTGCCGTTGTTGGTAAGTTGTTGTTGAAATTCTGGTCGTTTTTGAAGGTTAGAATAGCTGTGTTTTGCTGAGAATATACTATATATTTGTTGGAGTTTTTAATGATAAAAGTTAGGTAATATCCTACCTCTATTTTCCCCCAAAGTTGTAGAAACAACTTGAAATAAGAAATGCTAAGTGTTGCTTTATTTGTTTGTATTGTGACTGCCTAGTGATGTAACATTTTGGCTGGATAATTGGCTTGAAACATCCTTGTCACTTGGTGATAAACTCAAGTCATTTAAGGGGATAAAGTTCTGGTTGTTGAAAGAAATAAACGACATAAGAAAGCTCGCCGGAAAAAAAATAGGTATGTAAGGCGCTCTTTGTCTCTTGATTTTCAATCCCGAATTCATGCAGAGGATTAATCCGGAATTCCCCTGTACTTGAGATTCTGTAGTAACATATTATGGTTCTTCCCAGTTGTTAGAATTACTCGGTATTAAGTTGTGTATTTTCTAATGAGTTGGAACACATGAATGTAACACGGAGAGGGCAATTGCATTCGATTATGGTCATAGTTGTAAATTGATTCTGAAGTCCCCTCGGCGTGGGCACTATGAGCTGGTCCTTTACATTACATTATGTGTTTGTGGTTTCAAAGTTGTTTCACATTGTGGTTGCTAAGGAAACTGGTAAACATAGAAATACGATGATGCGCGGGTATACCTAATAGTTGTAATCGGTTTTAACTCAATAAGGGTTAACGAGGGTAACAAAATGGAATTTCCCTACAACAATTACCTACCCTCTTATATTCACGTTTTAAGGTTCCTAGGGCCAAGAGAAGCTTCCTCGATCCCTCTCCCTTAAGCCAAGGGACTAATTAATACGTTTCTTAATTAACCGATACGTTAAACTTTGAAGATAGAACCCGAATGGGTAAACTATCGATATTTCTAAGGGACCAACTTTATTGGTAGGTTATGCACAATATCTTGATGTTAATATGTTAGATGAAAATCAAAATTTATATATATATATGTTTATTCTTACATTCAAATTCGTGCTAAAGCGGCAAGGATTGCCTTTAGAAAGTCGTTATATGTTTATCAGAGCTCTTGAGTTATCTAGACCTCCTGAGAATTGCAGGCTTTAAGTAGACACGTCACATATTCTTTGAAAGTTGTAGATGTGTAAGGAAATTAACCTAAGTGTAAAAGTTGAGGCACTAGTAGCAAAGGAGAGATAAGAGTAAATGTTAGACCTTTTAAGGTAATATGTGAGGTATATGCCTTCTGACCGTAGTTGATTTCAAGAACCTTTGAGCAACGTTAAAATATGAGCAAGAGGAGTTTAAGAGACAAGGTTGGCAATTAGGTAAGAAGGTAAGTGCGTACAAGAATTGCTGGAATAGTGAACATGAGAGTAAATAATTAGGTGTGGAATGACGAATCCTGTTTGGAAAAGAATTTAAGATGAATACAAAAAGTAGAGCTAAAGGTTGTTAAATTTGATTATAAGTGTTACGATTGTTAATGAATTAGGCAAATAGCTAGCAAGATTTACCCTGTTCTAAAGACGTTTAGCAAAAGAGTTATAAATAAAGGTGTTTATGTTTAGTTTTATTAAGCTAATGAAAGGCCTGTAAAGTGTTAACTACTTAAGAAATAATTAGAATCGAATATTTTGAGATAGTGACTCAAGTTAAAGCAAAGTTCTTCATTGTACTTTTAAACAATTATCTTTGATTATTTGTTCTAAGAGTTGGAATAAGTTTTTCAAGTTTTAAAGGATTTTTTTTTTCTGGGAAGTTTCTAAATTGTTTATAATGTTGCTAAGCTTTTCTAAGCTCCACATATATTGCAATGTTTCACATGAGCTTTTCCTACGTTGTCTGAAGCATGACTATAAGTCTTTATTTATCTTAATGCAGCCCCTAGACAGTTGCCTAGCATTTGTATATTAAAGAGCTCCAGGTTTGAGATACACAAGTTATGTCTTCCTATTCATAAGTTACCTTGAGATGTGGTATGATGTGGTATGATGTGCAATGAATGAGGTATGCTCACAATTCTTGATATGAAAGTATGAAGGTCAAACGAGTATAAGAACAAAATGAATGCTAAGATTTTTAATAGAAAATGCTAGGTGAAGTGATTCCTCTCTGCTCCTAGTTTTAGAATTTCTAGGAGTTGTTTAAAATCATGAACGTGAGTCTATACATGTCTTTATGATATTCCAGTTCTAGGAACTTCCCTAGAATTCATTCACAGCAAATGTATGTATTTAAGTGCTAAATGAAAGACCTATATGTGTATGGCATAATTGTAGTATTAGGGGTCGTGGTAAGATCCTACACATGTTATAGTTACTGATCAACATATTTTATGGTTTCCAGTATTCAGATAGTTTGTATGAGCTCTGTCAGCTCCATTTGTGATGGTAATTAAGATTTGTTTTTATTTTACCTAGGTGTGGTAGATTGGTTGGAGATCTTTTCATTTTACCCCGGCGTGGAACATCAACTGGAGATCTTTTTACTTTACCCCGATGTGGTACATCAGCCGGAGATATTTTTATTTTACCCTGGTGTGGTACATCGGCTGGAGGTATTTTTATTTTACCCCGGTGTGGTACATTGGCTGGAGATATTTTTATTTTACCCCGGTGTGGTACACCGGCTGGACGAATTTTATATATGGATTTACGGTTGGCTGGTCGCTGGCATTACAGTTATAGTTTCTTTCTTGTGCATTTCTTAATTGCATTTTCATCTCATTATAGAGTTATTATCAAGTTTTAGTTTCCAGGAGTCCAGGTTGTTACCATTCCTTATTCTTGGTTCAGTTATCTTGAGTTTAGTTATGTTATAGTAAGTTGTTATCAATTACAGGTTGCAGAGTTCCAAGTTACTTTTATCCTTTATATGTTTATGTGGAAAGTTAGTTATTACAGGATTGTTATCTTATGGTTACAGTTTCAGCCTTACATTGCAGTACATTTCATTCGTACTGACGTCCCCTTGCTTGGGGATGTGCGTTCGTGCCGCAGGTGCAGGTAGAGGTCAGGATGGCCAGTTGAGTAGCAGTTCATGAGATCAACAGATGGTCGGTATGCTCCTTTCTTGCTGGATCTAGGGATTAGTTATTTATTCTTGAGTTTTGAGATGCAGTTATGGGTAGGTCGGAGCCCTGTTTCGACCATCAGTCAGTTTACTCTTTATAGGCTTTGTGGACTTAGTGTGTACAGTGTTATTCAGTTTGTGTCCTCGTCGGCTTATTGTTGCTTGGTTTAGCACACTAATTTCCTTGGTTGCATTTCGATTGTTTACCCCGTATTGTTGAGACCTTATGAGTCCAATTTATTCTTCAGTTGATTGTGACATGGTGCTTGGATCTCCTAAGTGTTACAGTTACAAATGTCATATAGCCGGCTTCTCGATAAATCATGAATCGAGTGCCAGTTGCGCCCTACCCCAGTTTTGGGGCGTGACACTATGAGCTAGAATTACCGTCAGAACTAGCAGTTGTGCTCCCAATTTTTCATGTGTCACTTTTGAAGAAGTGGATTGGAGATACAACCTCAGTTGTTCCATTGGACAGTGTAGGAATAAAAGATAGTCTCTTATATGAGGAAGTACCAGTCCAGATCCTTGATCGTCAGGTTCGTAAGCTAAGGAACAAGGAAATAACTTCAATCAAGGTTTTATGGAGAAATCAGGAGGTTGAAGGAGCTACATGGGAGGCCGAAATAGATAAGATGGCCAAATACCCGCATTTGTTCTCTATCGGTTCTATCACAGCTTGAGATATTAGTTTTTACCCTAGAACTCAATTTAGCTTTCATGATTCAGTTCAGGTGTTCAAGCCTCTTTTATGTTTTTGAATATATGTATGAAAGGTAAACTCAATGCAGTCATGTATTTTGAAATGGAGGTAGTCATTCCGACAATGTTGGAGTTAAATGAAAGGTATTTTGAAGTTATGATTGTCATTCTATGCTTTCCTGGGAGTTTTATAGCTCTCGAGGATGAATTTTCCTAGGGGGAGATATTGTAATGCCCTAAAAACTCAAAGACTAGATCCGGGACTTAATAAGAAAATCTACAGATATGCTATAGGATGGCTCACCTAACGGGTCGTTATAAGACCAAATGACTCATTAGATCAGTCATGGGAAGGGGAAATAGAGGTGTTAAGTGAGAAGCAGTGTACCCAATGAGAGACTTCACGAGTCATGGTCGCTGACCATGACCCGTTAGGTCTCTCGCGCTCAGGCCTGAGTCAGGAGTTTTTTTAGTGGGCATTGTACTTGACAGATGATGACCATGAATTGTTGTCACCTGTAATGACTCGTTTGGTCCCTCGAGGTGGCCTACAGAGGAACCTGGATAGTACACCCAACAGGTGTGACCACGAGTCGTGGTCAGTCACCACGACCTGTTAGGGTCACCTGGCAGTTTTTCCCAGCGGGCTATTTAGTAATTTCCTTTTCTCCTAGACTCTAAACTATGTCATTTTTGGATTATTTTGAAGGGATTTAGAGGGGTTAAATGGTTTCCTCCCACCCCCACTTAGATTTTCAGAAAAATTTGTGTATATCTTTTCCCAAGAGCTCTCAAGCAAGGTCTAGGGATCCTCACCAATTGCAATCATTCAAACTTCTTTCTCCAGGGAAATTTAGTCAGGTATGTGGGAATTCAACAAGGGAATTGTTCTTCCCTTGTGTGCCCCAAAATCCTCCCATAATTTCCCTATCAGTTTAGCCATGAGTGTTCGAATGCGAATAAATTTCGTGTTATGATTCGTTAATTTCACCTGGAATAACATCAATGTTGATTGTTCATATTATCTTCATCAGTTCGTAATTAAATTACCAATGTTCGAATAAAGGTGAATGGAATCCCTAAATTCTCGCATGAAGATTGTTTGTTTGTTAATTCCCCATTTAGTGAATGAAGTATGTTTTTTACTGAAATTCCTTGTAATTCTTATTATATATATGATGAGAAAATATTCCATCAATAAGAATGATTTTAGCTTTTTCAGATGAGATTACTTTAATTCTTGAGATTTGGCCATATTAAGGAATTCCTGTG
The DNA here is from genome assembly GCA_035772735.1 of Datura wrightii. Taxonomy (NCBI): domain Eukaryota; kingdom Viridiplantae; phylum Streptophyta; class Magnoliopsida; order Solanales; family Solanaceae; genus Datura; species Datura wrightii. The sequence continues at coordinate 118,679,583 of JASDFA010000010.1, read as the reverse complement.
TTGTTGGAATGAGTCGAGTTCTCTATTAGCTGCTTAATAGTTCAGTTCAGTTAGAACGTAGAATCTCTTCAGAAATATTCAAAAATTTTCAACTGATTAGTTTGACATCAGTCTTTTCCCAAGGTGTCAGTGGTGCCTCCCAGTTATTAGAATCAGACTCAGAATCTAGTTTATTGGTCCATTAGACGGTCATGACATTTTATATATATATAGCTTTGACCAGCCCCAGGACCCCACCTCAGCTTACAGTTTTGTTCTTAGAAGGTTACGATGCTTCCATATAAGCAGCTCTGACCAGTTTAGAACCCAGTTTCAGAATCTAGTCCGATAAGACTCTTAGGGTACTTTCAGTTATATGTCCCTGACTAGTCTTGGACCCCAGTTTTGAGCTATTAGCTTAGTTGTTTAGTATAAGTTTCCAGTGGGAGTAGGACTTAGCACCGAGCGGGCCGGGGTTCCAGCACACCCAGGTTCCCAAAACTATGTTGCCAACATAGGTTACAGTATTACTTGGCCTGATTGGCCCCAAACTTTTGTGATAACCAAGTTCATGCCTTTATACCCTGGAAGGTATATTGGATCCTACCGGTGGGGTGTATACATCGGACTCCACATCCAACTCACGTGGTTATATATCGGTTACAAACTCTCCCATTAGTCAGTCAGTCCAGTCTCAGAATAATTAGCTCTGTTCAGTACAATATTTCAAATTCAGAACTCTCAGACTTGGGGCATGTCGTTGGCCATCAGACAAGGTCATCTTGACACTTCAGTTACCTCAGTAGTTCAGTTCAGCTTACTTGTTGATCATTGCATGCCATTTTAGTTCAGACTTTGTATTTCAGTTATGCTTTCTCCCACTTACTTAGTAAATTCAAAGTACTGACGCATACATTCATGTTGTATCATTTCATGATACAGCTGCATGTTCCTAGACTCAATAGCGTTAGCCGCCACGATTCAGATCCTCCTCAGCCGCAGTTGAAGTGTGGGTCGTCATCATTCGAGGGCCTTATTTCATTTTCTTACAGTTAGATTATAGTTTTAATTTAGACTTAGAGTTAGCTCGGGGCTTGTTCTAGTAACTCATCAGTTAGAAGGCCTTCAGACTGCATATGTTTAGATTTCATGTTTTAAGTTTTATCTTAAAGTTCATCGAAATGCTTTTATGTTATTACTTCAAAATTTCCGCTGTGCATGTTTTACTCAGAATACCAGTGTACGATAGACAAGGGGTTGACTTGGGGTCACTTGTGACTTCAAGTACCGTGTTACGTTCAGTGTATAGGAACTATTTAGAGCTTCATACTCTATGCACGATAAGTATCATTAAGAAAAGGGAACATTCCTAAAATGTCTCGTAGCCTCCTCATCGTAAGTGTGGCATGTTTCACATCCATGAAGAAGACTCTACTTAACGCGGCTTTCAAACACCCTAGGACACTCTAAACCTTGGCTCTAATACCAAGTTTGTCATGACCAGAGTTTACACACTAGCCGTAACATAGGACAAGTAATCCCGAAAGACTCCAAGTCGGCCCATGCCATAATCATAGCATAACACGTAATGATATAAACATTTGAAAAAGCATAACTGAGTGGAAACTAACTTTGAAATCTAGATTTACATTTTAAGACATAATCTAGCGAAACAAAATACATAGAATGAATCTGATTACGCATGTCCGAAAGCCTCTACTAACTGATGAGTTGCTAGGACAGGTCCCTAGCTAACTCTCAAAGTCTTAAACTGAACAACAACTGAATAAGAGCATAGACCTCGTCCTCAAGAGATGAGGACTCACCACAATCCGCTGAGATGAAGGGAGGAGCATGTCTATCCGTGGGGCTGGATATGGATACCTAAATCTATATCATGAAATGATATAGAACATAAAGGTGTGCGGTCAGTATTTGCAATGCGGGAAAACCGTAAACAAATAAATATGCAAGTATACGATAAGGAAATAACAAAGTACATCGACATAACTGATTTAACATGCATCAAATCTCTTATGAGTCACATAGACATATATATACATGAAACTTTCATAAGTATCTCATATCCTGAAACATCAATGAACTCATGCATAAGGGTCAAGTACTGAACACTTAATAAGAGCCGAAGCTGATACTAGCATCACACAATGGACTAGATCACTGCTGGTAACTGAATCTGCTTCTCATTATATTATATCTATTGTAATCTGAAGTCTGAATCATACGGAACTGAATCATGCTGATAACATAACTAAGTGAATCATTCTATACTATGGAGAGTCCCGATTGAGCTGGGAAGTTTCTCTCTGCTATGGAGGATCCTAATATAAGTAGGGTGTCACTCTCTGCTATGGAGGATCCCGATTGAACTAGGTAGTCACTCTCTGCTATGGAGTATCCCGACTGAACTAGGGAGTCACTCTCTTCTATGAAGGATCCCGACTGACCAAGGGAAACATTCTCGGCTATGGAGAGTCCCTGGCTGACTAGAACATGAGAAGTACTAATCTGGCAATATACATCTGGTCTATGCTACTACAGCTAGTCAGAAATATGAACATTCACTATTTTCATCATACAACATTCATTTCGAAAGGATTAGCGCTACTTTCTACTAACAACAAGCCCAAAAGTATGAAATATCATTATCATGCTTTATCATTGTAATTCATATTGTCATGGTGCCAAATCATTATTTTTTTAAATGTCTTACGTTAGTGAGCATCTATAGATTCACATTATGCATTACACTACCTCAACATTCAAGTTCCGAATTCATTTCATTCAACGTTTATCATAGGGTTATTTATGGTCCATAGGTCTAAATCACACTTTATCATAGATACATTGTTTCATATACTTAGATTTACGGGAGTCCATGCACTTAAATTCTACCTTAAGCATTCACAACGAATTCATGGAGAAGCATAGATTTTCATTTCACAAGACCCATTTCATGATTCACCCCAATTCATGAGAAAGATGCAATAATTAGGCCTTTGTCATAGATTTACCTCATACCCAACCAGTTCCACTGAAAACATAATGTAATATACATATTTTACTTTCAATTGATAAAGCCCATACACTATAATCTCATCTCAACATATTTAGCAAATAGTATATTCTAATCATTAGGGAATTTATACAATCTTCACATATTTTATACATGGATACGAGTCGTTGATTGAATTGAGTGGACAATGACAAAACCCCAATCATCGTTCAAGTCATCTCATGAAGAACATTCTATAACCAAGTATTTTCACCATCCAACATATAATTCAAGATGTTTAAATAGTTTCATAATCACAATTAGCTCATAATCCTAGTGGGATTTAGAATTCAAGAATACATAGAAGAAATCACCCATCAATCAAAACCCTAGGTCATGCTTTTCTAGAATAACTGAAATTGGGTTTGTGATAAAACATTTTGCGGCACAAGGATGGAATAATATCCTTGTTGAAAAACCCGCATACCTGCTTCGAAGAATTTCCCACTTGAACTTGACCTTGAAGCCTTTGAATAATCCCTTGAAGAATCCTTAGTATTGACAGAGAGGAGGAAGAAGGGTTTGATAGTTATTTGATATAGAATGGGGTTTTAGGCTAGTTACCCCCTTAAAAATGTTCCATACCATGCTCAAAACGACGTATTTTAGGAGTTAGAAGCATAGAATTTTACAAAAACACTCCTGGAAAAACGCAGGAAAAATCACCCTGTCAGTCCCCACGAGGCACTCCACGAGTCGTGGGGTCAGGCAACGACTCGTGGGCCAAGTCATTGGGTGCACTTGCTATATCTCCTTTTTCTACTCTTTTCTCCCCACGGGTTACTTCGCAAGTCGTCAGGAGCACGAAGACTCGTCCCTCCTTCCATGGTCTCCACTGCCTCGAAACCTCACCAGGCATTTCCAACCTTCACCCTACGGCCGACCTAACAAGTCATGGGGTTACCTAATGACTAGTTGGGTTGTCCGTGGCCACTAGTCCAGGCTACAACTCTTGACTGCTCCCCACGGGTCTTACCACGACTCATGGGGTAACCTAACGAGTCATCCCACGACTCATTCAGTGCAAGAATTTCCACCTTCTATATAAGTTCAATCTTTAAACCTAGAATCTGATCTTAGAAATATTCAGGGTTTTACAAGGAGTTTTTGCACATAGAATGCCAACAAGTTCCAAAGTTTAGAAGCACAAGTGCATGGAAATGGTGAACATAAAAGCCCTCCAAAGTTCGTGGTTAAAAATGCCTATAGAGGGTGTCTTTAGTTAAATTCCAAGACCAACAAGAGGGAGAGTGACCAGAAAAGCTATAGGAAAGCTACAGAGGTTTTGAGCTTGAATATGATAGCTATAAGATTAAATAGTACGAACCTCATAAGCTGCTGTTCTTCTTAGTATCTGGTAACTCCGCATTTCCAAGTCCGGTGTCTTGTAAATCCTTAACTGCTCAAATTAAGGTACTTCCAAATTCTACAGAAACTGACATATCGATTATAGAAGGCAACACAAGTAGGGAAGCATGATACAACCAACAGCAAGGAAAGGGATACATATAAACAAAATACAAGGATGGACTATATACTTATGAAAAAGAAAGAAAGAAAGAAAGACAAATAACCATCTAGTAATGGAGGTACTTCCAAAGTATGAGGAAGGCAGTAGGCAGAATGTTAACAAAGAAAAAACTTTGGTCTACATGCATGTTTAGACTGCACAATTCATAACAAAATAGGTAATAATATGACTAAAATACCTTGGAAAGAGTTTCCTTTTACCTATCTGGGAGTTCCAATTTAATATGGCAGATTGAAACACTTGTACTACAAATAACTAATGGATAAGATACAAAATAGACTGAGCTATTAGACTAGAAAGCTGCTATCAGTTGGAGGAAGGAAAAAAGTTATAAAACATGTAATTCAAATTATGCATGTTCACCTACTTTTTGTATGTAATCCTCCTGTCGGGTACTATCTCAGATGCACAAAATGTTTGCTAACTTCTCAAGGAAACTATATTTTTTCCTAGACAATTGGACAGGGCTGGAAGCTCTCTACTATGCTACCCACCAATGTTTTAATGTGACCGGACTATTGTATTAATTAAAGAAACAATATAGAATGGAAATTGGAATGAAAAAAATTCTTAGAAGAACACTACCAACTGATTTGGTAGAACACATCCTAGAAAATATTTGTCCACCAAGGAGATTAGTCAGATAATGCTTATTGGACGATTGCAACAAGTGATATATTCACTATGTGATCAGCCTTTGAATTGATGAGATAAAGAAAAGAACCTGACAAGTTATATTAACAGATATGGCTAAAAGGATTGCCTATTAAAATCTCATTCTTCTTGTGAAAACTATGACAATAAATGTTGCCTTAGATGACACATTGAAGAAATGGGGTGTTCAATTCCTATCCAGATGCTATTGTTGTTAGGATCCAAACAATGAAGATCTAGCACATGTGTTCCTAAAAACTACATCATTTGTCACGACCTGAACATAGACCCGAATTGTAACATTGGACAAGGAGCCCCGAGAGACTCCAAGTTGACCCATGACATGAACATTCATCTAACTTTATTTCACTTAAAGCGGAATATTGAACATTCAACATAGCAGAAACATAAACGTAACATAGCATAGCATAACAATCGGGAAGTACTACACATATATATTAGTTGAGTACTACATATGGTCTGAAAGCCTCTATCATGTAAGATGGGTTGATGGGACAACATCCCCAACTAACCTAGCAAAACGGAAACAAAAGAACATCATCAATGTCTAGACATATGGTCCTCGGAACATGAGGACTCACCAACAAAGCTGGTAACTAACTCTGAGATGGACTAATGATCGCGATAAGCCTGAGAACTGGGTCCTGTATCATGAAATGGTATAGGATAGGAAGTATGTGATCAGTACGTGAAATGTACTGAGTATACAAGGTAAGTAAAACGAACATTTAAAATAATTAAAACTTATAATTGAACATAAGAGTAGGACAACATGCTCATAACATAAACATCGTAATATGACATAAGGCTTAAGGTTTTCAAAACATTCATCATACAATCGTAATCATAATCATAAGAGAAAAAATTTATTGAACATGACTTGATCCAATATACATAATCATAAATATGAATAAATCATGAGGAATAGTGGGAGATTCTCTTAAACGACATACCACATACGAGCACACATGAAGCCCGACTTGTGACCCTAGTTGGGAGGGTGTTCGTACGTTGCCTGATCACGGGCAAAAATAGCATGCCCGAGATACGCTTTATGACTTAAATTAGTCTTGTTTATCTAAGTTATTGTATACATTTTCATGTAATATTATATGAATGTGAAGATATGTGCTAACCAACATGATTAGCCTTTGTTTTGTAGGTTTTGATGACTTTCGAGCAACTAATCCCTGAGTTGGTGAAGTAGAGGCTTGGAAATGAAATTAACCCGTGAACGTCGGCAAAGAGGAGGCAAAAAACAGCCCACCTGCGCATCGGCAACGTGCCATGGCAGGCTAGCTGCGCGACATGGAGGTGTCAACGCGCTGCCCAAGCAGCGTGACACGCTGCCAACGCGGCAGGGTACTGCTGAGGCCAAATTTCGGGTGATTTCCAGAGAGCTTTCGCGTTGCCTCCATGTCACGGAGGCAGTGCTCCGCGATACACTCCGTGACATGGAGCCGTTCCACGATAGGCTAAATTAAGCACGTTTTCCATTTACTATAAATTGAACCCTTAGCTCCTAAAATCATTTGGTCATGATTTTATTCTGGAAAACTACCTAGGAGTGAAGGGAGAAGTGGGAGAACTCATCTAAGGTTTGTCAAATTCCCTTCTCATCTACCAAATTCATGTAAGTATGTTAGTTTAGTAGTAGTTAGTTGTAGTTTCACGAACATGAATGGCAAGAACCCTTCCTCTAGGGTTGAAGCCATGAATTATGATTGTGATTTTATGAAATTATTTTGGAATTAAGTTATTGATTGTTGTTTTCGTCTTGCATTCTGGATTGTTGGTTGTTTTTATGATTGATCACCATGAAAGCATATTTGTTAGCTTGAGTAATAGCTTGAGAAAGCATTACCTAGGTCAGGACATGAGAATGTGAGGAGCATGTTTGTATCTCGGGAGAGATTTTTGTGTCAGGATAGAAATATACCTAACACCGTGCTTGGTTGAGACACGGGGGTTATGAAAGACCAACTTGGGATGTCACATCACCACTCGAAGAAGTAGTTGTGAGGCTAAGTTGAGTTAAATGGTTAGACGCACGAAAGTCCCTAATCGTTTCCCCGTAAACCACAACATAATTGATTGCCCGCGACTAGAAATTAAACTCCTCGCTCACAATGATGCAGTGAGGCTAGATTGCCATGTTTAGAGGCTCGAAAGACCATAAACATGCAATTCTGATTATGTGAAATAACAATTGATAGTTCCATGCTTAACCCATTGCAAATCGTAGTATCGCATGATTAATTGGTTTTAACTCTATGTTGCTCCTAGAGTAATTTCAGAATACTTCGTTGACCCAAACTTAGACTTAATTAATCTCGATTGAAAATGTCTATAACCAACACTTGAGGTATTTAAGATCACACTAGAAATGGATAGTTAGAGGAATGGGTCCAGTCCCTGTGGGTTCGACTATCCGGTTCTTAAAAAGAGCCACTATATTACTTGCACGACCCGTACTGCGGACGCGCGAATCGGGCACGTCAAGTTTTTGGCGTCGTTGCTGGGGACTCGGCGAAGTTTTGATAATTTATCTGTTTTTGTGTGATTTTTAAATTTCCTTAAGTGTTGAGAAACTTGGTCTTGGTCTACTTATTGCAGGTGACAGGTTGTCCTGCCGAGCTGGCTAGAAATAGAGAGCTTGTGGAACCGTTGCTTGAACCTGAACGTCAGATTCATTTGCGAAGGAGAGTAGCTCTAGAGCAAAAGCTGAAGAGACTTCAAGAAAAGGTACAACAACAATCACCCGCGGGACAAGCACAATTGTCATCGACAGCAATGGCAGCTAGACTAGTTCACGAAGTGGCAATCCCACTAGTGACTAATGTGAACTCCAGTATCCGTAAACCGGAGCCTGGAGGGAACTTTGAGCTTAAACAGAACATGGTGCAGCTGTTACATTCTAGTAGTCAATTCACTGGGATGGCACATGAGGACCCGCAACAGCACCTACAGAGCTTTTTAGAGATTAGTGACACGTTTGTCCCCACCAGCGTGTCCACAGATTATGTCCGACTAACTCTCTTCCCATTTTCATTGTTGGGAGAGGCGAAAAAGTGGCTGAAGGCTGAGCCACCGAACTCCATAACTTCATGGAATGATTTAGCTAAGAAGTTCCTTATCAGATTCTTCCCTTCAGGCAAAACTGCAAAGTTGAGAAGTGAAATACTCAGTTTCAAGCAGAGGCCTGGTGAGAACTTATATATGGCTTGGGAAAGATTCAAGTCATTGTTGAGAGACTGCCCCCATCACCAGCAATCAAATGAAGTGCTGGCTCATACCTTTGTAGAAAGTCTAGACCCACACACAAAAATATTACTAGACTCTGCATCGGGTGGGCAAGCCTTGGATAAAACATATGATGAGTTGTACACTTTGTTGAACAAAATTGCACAAGGAAATCCATAGTGGCACAGCGAGTCATCGAGGGGGGTAGGAAACAGATTGGGGTTGATAGAAGTAGATGGTTTGAATGCCTTGGCAGCACAGTTAGCTGTGTTCAAGCATCAGATGATGACTCAGTTCAATAAACTGAGTATGAACCAACACCAGGGCCAGGTTAATGCAGTTGAGCAAGCTCCGAGTTGGTGTGAAATTTGCGGTAATAATGGGCACAATGCAGAATATTGTAGAGCCAATCTGGAATCAGTCAATTTTGTTGGTAATGTGCATAGGAATCGGAATTTTGAGAATAACTCCAACAGAAATTGGCAGGGCCACCCGAATTTTTCTTGGGGTGGAAACCAAAAGCAAAATTATATGCAACCTCAACAACAGCAGTATCAGCAAAATAGGCAGAATGATGGGCAATTGAGTAGCAGCATTAAGGAAACACTGCAGAAAATTATGGAGACCCAGAAGCAGTTAGCGGAAACTCAGGCGAGGATGGCAACAGACTTAATGAATCATCAAGTAGCCACCCGAAATCTTGAAAAACAAGTGGGTCAGATTGCAGCTGCTCAAAATATGAGATCACAAGGGGGATTACCAAGCAACACAGATCCTAACCCCCAGCAGATCAATGCCATCAGTCTGAGAAGCGGTAAGCAATTAGCTGATGTAATGCCAAAAGAGCCAAAAAAGGGGGTGCAGCCGGAGTTGGTTAGACTAGAACCATCCATCAACATGGGAGATAATCAGAGTGCTGGACAAAAAAATGCACAACTTTCATTGCAGCCAGCACAAAGACCACCACCACCATTCCCTCATAAATTCAGAAAGAGCAAGGAGGAGGAATGCTTCAAAAAGTTCTTTGAGAGCTTCAAAGAACTTCACATAAATTTGCCTCTTATTGATGTATTGAAGGGAATGCCCAAGTATGCTAAATACTTGAAGGACATGATGGCGAACAAAGTTAGATTGGTCGATGTCCAGACTGTAGCATTGACTGAGGAGTGCAGTCACAGGGTATTGAGCAAAATGCCAATGAAGCTCAAAGACCCAGGGAGTTTTACCCTCCCCATACAAATTGGTAAAGCTGAGGTGCTACGAGCTTTGTGTGACTTAGGGGCAGCAGTTAATCTAATTCCCCTATCCTTATTCAACACCCTGGGGTTGGGAGAACCGAGGCCGACAAGGTTGATACTGCAGCTGGCTGACAAGTCGCGAGTGACACCTGATGGAATAATAGAGGACCTCCTCATCAAAGTAGGTAAGTTTATTGTACCTGCTGATTTTATTGTTCTATATTTTCAGGTTGATGAACAGGTACCCTTAATCTTGGGACGGCCATTCTTGGCCACCGGTGGAGCAGTGATTGATCTGAGAGCAGGGACCCTGAAAATGAGGGTCGAAGATGAAGAAGAACTCTTCCGCATTTACCAAGAAATGAACCCATCCACACACTACACTAACCTTTGTCAGGTTAGTGTGTTGGCAGAGGATGAGTGTGGGGTGGGGGATTCCACAGGTGCACGGCCAAAGGCAAGGTCAAGTGTTCAGCCCGAGTCTGATAGAGGACATCAAATTGAGAAGAAGTTGGAGAAAGAGAGGAACAAAGTGGAGGCGGTTTCCTCTAAACAACAAAAGAAAAGGAGATGGTTCTCGAAAGAGAACCCGGGTATGAGGATGTCCTGAAAAGGACAGTCCACGTCGGGCCACAACGTAAAATAAAGCGCTGCTTGGGAGGCAACCTAAGGGTACCTCAGGTACAATTTGTAATTTTGATTTTGTGTTGATTTTGTTATGTTTATTTTGTTTGTGTTTTTGGTGGAAAGTTAAGCATAGATGGTGGGAAGTTTGAGTACCGAGATGGTGGAAGCTAAAGAGCATGGAAGAGAAGAAGTGTGGGGTCGAACACCCACCTCTGAAAACTTTAAAGGAAAGCATGCTTTTAGCTTGGCATAGAGGCTCAGGGAGTATTTCTCATCCTTTAAATGTTAATTTGATGCTATGAGGACATAGCATAATTTAAGTGTGGGGTGAGGGAAATTTCAAGAAAATTTCAATTTTTTTTGTGCTTAACGATTTTTGGTGAATGTAATGCTTGTGAGAAGAATTTTGAAAATTGTTTTATGAGTCAATCATGACTTCATCACCCGTTGGTTTTTCTTTTCGGTTCTTTTCCGACCGGGGGGGGGGGTGTATTTGAACCGAAGAATAAATTTTTTTTTATTTCATTTGTTTGTAGATAGTGTCTTTAGTCATAGTTAGAGACTGTTTCCGACGATGGATGGATCACAACCGTCTTGAGGAAAAATTGGTCGATAGGTTTTAGGATTTTTAAACCATAACTAATTGGTGCTTGATGTTCTTGTTATGTGTTATACGTGATTGTAAGAGGCAAGTATGTTCAGTGTGAAGCATGCAAGTGTATAACTTTGTTTGAGACACTTAGGCTCTTGAATGTGACTCAATATGATTGAAGCTTAATCTGAATTCTTGTGATTAGCTGGGTTAAGAGTCTGCTGAATGTGTCTTGAATTGAGCATGTGCCATGAGTGTAAGGTTTTTGAGTATTCTGTGCTATTGTGGATTGTCTAGAACTTGCCTGGTGTGTCTATAAAACGAAATGAAGGATGTGAATTGTAGGAGATGATTGAGGCATTTCTTTGAATGAACCAAATTTTTATCCCTCATTTTACCTACCTTGAAAAATTAATCCTAGTTAGCCCCATTGAGCCTTGAGCCTATTCTTTGACAGCTGCAACGTAAGCTTAATCCTTTTTCGTTCATTAGCCTTCAACTTGATCCAAAACTCCTAAGCGCTTGAGTGAAAAAATACGAAGGAGTAAAGGAGTGAGAAGAATCAAAAGAAAGGAAAAGTAGCATGTTGTAGAAGTGAGAAAAGGACAAAGGTGCACTTGTGTGAAAATGGTTGAGTATTAGTAAGGAGTAAGAAAACAAATTAATGAAAAATTATTTATAGAACTCCTTACTAATAAGTTTAAAATGCCTAAATAAAGGGGGGAACATAAGAGGAAGAAGAAAGCTGAAAGGAGAAAAAGGTGAAGTAAGGGAAGGGAAGTTCGTAATGAAGGCGTGATGTATTAAAAGCTCTTAGGAAAGATAGTCACTATTACTGGCCATAATAGTACCTACCCGCAGCTGAGTTACATTACAACCTAAAAAGTCCTACTTGATCTTACATTCATACATCCTTAAATTAGTGGAATAAAACACTAAGGGCAAGCTTATGGGTCATTACATGATGCATTTGAATTCTTTGTGAGAGTGAGCGTAGTTCTACATGTACCCACACATGTTGTGATTTCAAAATTGTTTTTGCGTGTGAAATTGGGTAACTCTCTTTCCGTGAGGGCACGTGTTGACTGAAGGATATAATTCATGTGGTATTTCTTAATCAGTTGATTTGCATGAGTTTGCTAAGATCGAGAGTCGATTCTTGAGGTTAAGAAGTCTTAACATAGTTGTACTTCATTTCAATGATCAAACCGTGCATGCTCTAATTGTAGCTTGTTATCTTACGTAATCATTATAGCTGTAACTTGAATTATATTGCTAAATTAGTTATGTGGGAGTCTCCATATGCATGATATGTAAAAGGCTGTTCGAGGATGAACAAGGCTTTAAGTGTGGGGTTGTGATCACGGGCAAAAATAGCATGCCCGAGATACGCTTTATGACTTAAATTAGTCTTGTTTATCTAAGTTATTGTATACATTTTCATGTAATTTTATATGAATGTGAAGATATGTGCTAACCAACATGATTAGCCTTTGTTTTGTAGGTTTTGATGACTTTCGAGCAACTAATCCCTGAGTTGGTAAAGTAGAGGCTTGGAAACGGAATTAACCCGCGAACGTCGGCAAAGAGGAGGCACAAAACAGCCCACCTGCGCATCGGCAACATGCCACGGCAGGCTGTCTGCACGACATGGAGGTGTCAACGCGCTGCCCAAGCAGTGTGGCACGTTGCCAATGCCGCAGGGTGCTGCCGAGGCCAAATTTCGGGTGATTTCCAAAGAGCTTTCGCGTTGCCTCCGTGTCACAGAGGCAGTGCTCCGCGATACACTCCGTGACACGGAGCCGTTCCACGACAGGCTAAATTAAGCACGTTTTCCATTTACTATAAATTGAACCCTTAGCTCCTAAAATCAGAGGGCCACGATTTTATTCTGGAAAACTACCTAGGAGTGAAGGGAGAAGTGGGAGAACTCATCTAGGGTTTGTCAAATTCCCTTCTCATCTACCAAATTCATGTAAGTATGTTAGTTTAGTAGTAGTTAGTTGTAGTTTTATGAACATGAATGGCAAGAACCCTTCCTCTAGGGTTGAAGCCATGAATTATGATTGTGATTTTATGAAATTGTTTTGGAATTAAGTTATTGATTGTTGTTTTCGTCTTGCATTCTGGATTGTTGGTTGTTTTTATGATTGATCACCATGAAAGCATATTTGTTAGCTTGAGTAATATCTTGAGAAAGCATTACCTAGGTCAGGACATGAGAATGTGAGGAGCATGTTTGTATCTCGGGAGAGATTTTTTTGTCGGGATAGAAATATACCTAACGCCGTGCTTGGTTGAGACACGGGGGTTATGAAAGACCAACTTGGGATGTCACATCACCACTCAAAGAATTAGTTGTGAGTCTAAGTTGAGTTAAATGGTTAGACACACGAAGGTCCCTAATCGTTTCCCCGTAAACCACAACATAATTGATTGCCCGCGACTAGAAATTAAACTCCTCGCTCACAATGATGCAGTGAGGCTAGATTGTTGTGTTTAGAGGCTCGAAAGACCATAAACATTCAATTCTAATTATGTGAAATAACAATTGATAGTTCCATGCTTAACCCATTACAAATCGTAGTATCGCATGATTAATTGGTTTTAACTCTATGTTGCTCCTAGAGTAATTTCAAAATACTTCATTGACCCAAACTTAGACTTAATTAATCTCGATCGAAAATGTCTATAACCAACACTTGAGGTATTTAAGATCACACTAGAAATGGATAGTTAGAGGAATGGGTCCAGTCCCTGTGGGTTCGACAATCCGGTTCTTAAAAAGAACCACTATATTACTTGCACGACCCGTACACTTGCGGACGCGCGAATTGGGCACGTCATTGCCAAGGGTAGAACCATGAATGTGTGATATCACCATGAAAGACGGCCAATTGGGCCAGGAAATTCATGAGAGGGGTCCCAACATACCTACGGTGGCATGTAGTTCATGAGATCCGTGGCTTAACCTGAGCCCAGAACCTACTTAGTGTTTGACACTACTCCCAAAACATATATAGTTCTCATAGTAATACATACATGAGCTCATAGGCAAGTTAAATCATGATAATTAGAAGCATGCGTGTAGATACATGAACTATCCATGATATGAGGCCCGTGTGTCGGCCAAAACATGAATGATGATTCGAAAGTTCAAATATACTTGTAGCAAATGCATATAGCTTGTGATTCATAAGATCATGATGGGTAATTGATTTAAACACATAATTTAACTCATAATACATGCAGGGCATTGTAATTAAAATTAATATAAAAGTTGATCATAAATCGGTTCATCACGGGTCATGCATTTTTAGTCTTCATTCAATAACAATCAAATTGATAACAATTATAAACAATTTGAATCATAAAAACTGATTTAAAACCCATAGAATATAATTAGATTCAAAAAATCATAAAACCCATTATCAAATCATTAGAATTTTATATAAATCAACTTCAAAATCCCATGAGTTTTTATTGGAATTTTAGTAAAATTGTAGAGGAGGGGCATGGGTGTGGAAGAAATCACCCATTGATAGCCTTCCATACTTGGGTTGATGATATCTTGACTTGTTTTGAAGATCACAGATGAATTGAGAAGTTGGAGGTGATGAACCCTAGTTTATTCTTGAGAGAAAGATCAATCTATAGTTGTTTGAAGAGGGTGAGGATTTAGGCTAGGGTAACCCATTTAATATGCCCTTAAGGAAGCCCAAAACGACATCATTTTAGGAGTTAGAAGCATAGGAGTTTACCAAAATTCCCCAAAAATAACGAAATAAAACTTGTAACTGGCAGTTACCATGACCAACAATACGGGTCGTAGGTTGCTTGTATGACTCGTACTGAGAGTCGTACCATGCCTGCTGCAGCTTCACTAAATCACTCATAACTATTTACTACGAACTCCGATTTATTTAAGGTTGGATGTGTTGGAAAGAAGACTCAACGGCCTTCAATTTGATGTGATGAATCATCCAAAAACATTTTGTAACATGGGAGCTATGATCGATTGAAGTTGACCCTTATATGAACCAATATGAAAAACCCAATAGGCAAGAAGGCTCTCAGCTCAACTTCATGCTAGAGGTTTCTTAAGACCTTAATTTGCATCCAATGCAATTCTAAAACTTTGGAATTAATCTTAACACCTCGAATCCATAAATTCATTGGGTGTGGGTCTATCCACATACCTGAAAGGTTCCTAACTTGGCCCGAATGTTCGAGGCATTATAATATATCAAGTCACGAATAAACCAATGATTCACATCATCATATTATGAGTCGTACCATGAGTTGTACTACCAACCTACGGTTTCCTCCTGTGACTAAGGAGTTCATTTTCCCTAACTCTCTGAATATTTTCATGACTCGTACCACAGCCCGTAACACCATCCTACAAGTCGTACTATTACCAGTATAATCATACACATGATAACTCCAAACACTTTCTACGACTTCTGGCCACAGGTCATACCCACATACTACGGTCATAGTGGGGACTCGTGGTTGGTAAACAACTTATTTGATCTGGCCAATGGATCTTCTACGACCCGTACTACCAACCTACGACTCGTAGGTTGAGTCGTATTGAAGTAAATTTCCAACATTTCCTGTTGATCACACTTCAAATCTCAAGTCTAATCTTATGAACTTTTGGAGTTTTATAATATCTCCCCCTTGTGAACATTTGTCCTCGAATGTGGGTTAAGCATATGGAAGAACTGGGAAAAGAACTGCCATCCCAAATACTGAACATCTGAAGCTGAATATTGACGGAGTGATTGACTCCGGGCTGATACACATGATTTAACTGAATTCATGAGTCATACATATATGCTAAGACATGAATGGAACTGTTATGCATGACTCTGAATAGAGTTCTAAGGATGAAATTTATACCTCCAGCTGGAACTGAGCTGGTAGGAGAAGGTACCGGTATTTAACCATCATATCTACTTTGACTTCCCAAATAGCTCTCTCAATAAGCTGATTCGTCCACAAGACTTTCACCGAGTCTACTTCCTTGTTCCTCAACTTACGAACTTGATGATCAAGGATTTCAACTGGTACCTCCTTATAGGTAAGGTTGTCCTTCACCCTAACTTCCTCTCCAGAACCACTAAAGATTGATCTTCGATGCATTTCTTCAGCAAAGACACATGAAACACTGGATGCACCGAAACTAACTCCGCTGGTAGATCCAACTCATCGGTCACCTTTACAAAATGTCTCACAACCCTATATGGCCCAACATACTGGGACTAAGCTTCCCCTTCTTTTCGAACCCTCAAAGAATCAATGAATCTCTACTTGCCTCAAAATGAATCTCAAGCATCAAATTATGAATTTGTCCTTCCATAACGATTCTGAATGAACAAAATATGGTCAAATATGTATTCTACGTAAAAAAATAAAATCATGGACACCCATATTGATATACTTCTATCTCGGGCCCAAAAAGTCAATCCAAAAGTCAACCCTGAGCCCATAAGGGCAAAACTAGAATTTTATTTGAAAATCATGTTACCCATAATGTAAAGAACCCAAATATGAAATTTCATCCAAAATAGAGCTCAAATCAACTTTGAATTAGTCAAAATACAGTGTCTTAACTATAGACTCAAAATCCTCAATTTTCCTCTAATAAATTCACAGATAAAAATGAAAAGCAATTGAAGGAATCATGGAGAAATACAAAAATAAGGATTAGATACTTACTCCCTTATTAAATAGAGAAGATTGTCACAAAAATCACTCAATTCCAAACTCTAAAACTCCAAATATACTCAACATACCAAATAAACACAGTCTGTGCAAAAATACATTGTTCGGGCATTTATATAGGGTTGCACCGACACTACACCAACAACTTTAAGTTTTATTAAAATGGCTAGAACTTCATCATACAAGCTCGAAATGCGATGATTCTTTTTCTTATAGTTCCCAAATAATGATAAGGACCTATTCATTCAATCAAAACTTCATTTGGTGCTCGTTTGCCCAGTCAGACATCATGTTTACTCGTTCAAGAATTATTTCATCTTTTGCAATAAAACCCAATATTGACTTATCAAAATTGCATCAAACTTTTCAGATAACTCCTACAATTCATGTTAAGAATTTTGAAAGTCTCAGAATGATTTCTCAATCTCAAAAACTAAAAACGAACCTCTGAGTAGTCACACTTTATGCTTAAAAATCATGCCAAACACACAAACATTCAAATCTACCCGAAACTCATCTGGAAGCCTCCAGTCACAAACCAAATATGCAATTCAATCATAAAACACATTCCGAACCTTTTGGAATCATCAAATCACCATTAGGAGGTCATTTTCATCGAAAGTTGTGGGTGTTCAAACTTAGCTTCCTCAAAGCTAATAAATCCAACCAAAGGTTCAAATCACTCCCCAACTCCTCAGGATCCATGCAAACTACACAACTAAGTCATAAATCACCTGCGGAACTAACAAAACTTTCAGAAACCAATTTCGAGCTTGTTAACCTGAAATGTTGACTTTGGTCAAACCTCTCAAACTTCAAACCTTTCAAAAATCGAAAATCTTATCCAATCATCATTGGATCATCTTAAAAATTGTGTCATCCATCTCTGCAAGTCATAAATAGAAAAATATAGTTACGAAAAGGTTCAAACTAGGGAAACAGGTCAGAAGTCACAAAATGACCACGTGGGTTGTTACACTTCAAGGCTTGGCTAATAACTGCGCTTCCTGAACTTCTACATACCGAAACTTATGGTAGGGATATGGAGTTATCCTTAATATACACCTTTTAACCATCATTTCCATCATAGGGAAACATTCATAAGGCTTAGAGTAAGGAAACTATGAGCATGAATCATTCAAGAAATCTAAGCTGGGCATATACTTGATATAACACGATCTTATGAGCCGATGAGGCAAATCTTAAGGAATGAGTCCATAGAGCTGAGCATGCTAAGAGGCACGAGTTTACATACATAAGGGACATGACATAAAGTTGAGATTTATGGAATCATGGAAGAAGACTGGAATCACTATCTGAAGTAGTTACTTCTCATTCTATGAATATGAGTACGAATACACGTACGGAGTACTTGGAACTTAGACATAGGGATAACAGGTTCACATATGACATGAGTAGGGTAGCATATAGACTGAAGTATGGAAGGACACCTGAATAAGAGTGGATCGATCTCCCATAGTTATTGATCCTAGACCTTCACCCTTGAACTCAAGGCATGACCTGGTCCTTCACCTTATAATCTCCCCCTTAGCATAAAGGTCATCATTCTGAGGGTTGCTCCCCTTCTTAAGGCTAGGCAGAAATCACTATCTTTTGACTTCCCATTTGCCTCTAAGGCTATCATGGAAGGCTTCATACACCTACAGCGGTACTCCCCCACTCTTTTGTTACCTTACTTCAAGTTCACTAATTTTTCTGTCTTAGCTCTTCTTAACTCTTGCAGGGAGAAATGACTCGAGAGCACCTCTTATTCCACTATCTGGCGTTATTCTTGGAGTGTGAATACAAGAGTAGAAGGACAGAAAGATATTTCATCGCACAACATAGATCATGAAAGAAGGAAACATTTTCAAAACGTCTCGTAGCCTCTTCATCATAAGTGTGGAGCACTTCACACCTATGGAAAAGAATCTACTTAACGTGGCTTCCAGACACCCTAGGATAATTCAAATCTATTGCTGTGATACCATGTTTGTCACGACCCGAACGTAGACCCAGATCGTAACATTGGACAAGGAGCCCTAAGAGACTCCAAGTCGACCCATGGCATGAATTCATCTAACTTTATTTCACTTAAAGCGGAATACTGAACTTGCAACATAGCAGAAACATAAACGTAACATAGCATAGCATAACAATTGGGAAGTACTAGACATACATATCAGAAAGTACTACATATGGTCTGAAAGCCTCTACCATGTAAGATGGGTTTATGGGTCAACATCCCCAACTAACTCGGCAAAACGGAAACAAAAGAACATCATCAATGTCTAGACATATGGTCCTCGGAACATGAGGACTCACCAACAAAGCTAGTAGCTAACTCTGAGATGGACTAATGATCGAGATGAGCCTGAGAACTGGGTCTTGTATCATGAAATGATACAGCATAGAAAGTATGCAGTTAGTGCGAGGAATGGACCAAGTATACAAGGTAAGTAAAATGGACATTTAAAATATTTAAAACTCATAATTGAACATAAGAATAGGACAACATGCTCATAACATAAATATCGTAATATGACATAAGGCTCAAGGTTTTCAAAACATTCATAATACAATCGTAATCATAATCATAAGAGAAAGGCTTTATTAAACATGAATTGATCCAATATACCTAATCATAAACATGCATAAATCATGAGGAATAGTGGGAGATTCTCTTAACTGACATACCCCATATGAGCACACATGAAGTCCGACTTGTGACCCTAGTTGGGAGGGTGTCCGTACCTTGCTAAGGGTAGAACCATGAAAGTGTGATATCACCATGAAAAAGGACCAATTGGGCTAGGGACAGTCATGAAAAGGGTCCTAACATACCTATGGTGGCATGTAGTTCATGAGATCTGGGGCTTAACCTGAGCCCCGAACCTACTCGATGTTCGAGACTACTCCCAAAACATACTTAGTGCTCATAGTAATACATACATGAGTTCATGGGCTATTTAAATCATGATAATTAGAACCATGCATGTAGATACATGAACTATCCATGAGATGAGGCCCGTGAGTCGGCCAGAATATGATTCATGATTCAAAAGTTCAAATATACTTGTAGAATATGCATATAGCTTGTGATTCATAAGATCATGATGGGTAATTGATTTAAATACATAATTTAACTCATAATTGATGCTGGGCATTGTAAATATCATTAATAGAGAAGTATATCACAAATCGGTTTATCATGGGTAACGCATTTTTAGGCTTGATTCAATAGCAATCGAATTGATAACATTATAAACTATTTGAATCATAATAACTGATTTAAAACCCATAGAATATAATTAGATTCAAAAAATCCTAAGACCCATTATCAAATCATTAGAATTTTATATAAATCAATTTCAAAACCATATGAGTTTTTATTGTAATTTTAGTAAAATCCTAGAGGAGGGGCATGGGAGTGGAAGAAATCACCCATTGATAGCCTTGCATACCTGGGTTGATGATCTCTTGAATTGTTTTGAAGATCAAAGAGGAATTGAGAAGTTGGAGGTGATGAGCCCTTGCTTATTCTTGAGAGAAAGATCAATCTATAGATGTTTGAAGAGGGCGAGGATTTAAGCTAGGCTAATCCCTTTATTCTGACCTTAAGGAAGCCCAAAATAACGTCACTTAGGAGTTAGAAGTATAGGAGTTTACCAAAATGCCCTAAGACTAACGAAATAAAACCTGTAATTAGCAGTTACCACGACCAATAGTACGGGTCGTAGGTTGCTTGTACGACTCGTACTGAGAGTCGTACCATGCTTGCTATAGCTTCACTAAATCACTGATAACTTCTTACTCCAAACTCCGATTGATTCAAGGTTGGATGTCTTCTAAAGAAGATACAAAAGGGATTCAATTTGATATGTTGAATCACCGAAAAACATTTTGTAATATGGGAGCCATGATCTGTTGAAGTTGACCCTTATACGAACCAATACAAAAAAACCAATTGGCAAGAAGGCTCTCAACTCAACTTCATGCTAGAGGTTCATTAAGACCTTAATTTGCATCCAATGCAATTCTTACACTTTGGAATTAATCTTAACACCTTGTTTCATAAATTCATTGGGTGTGGTTCTATGCACATACCTAGAAGGGTTCCTAACTTAGCCCGAAAATCCGAGGTATTATAATATATCAACTCACGACTAAACCACTGATTCACTCCATCATATTATGACTCATACCATGAGTCTTACTACCAATCTACGATTTCCTCCAGTGACTACAGAGTTCATTTTTCCTCAACACTTTGATTATTTCCGCGACTCGTACCACGACGCGTAATACCATCCTAGGAGTCGCACTATTACCCGTATAATCATTCATATTATAACTCCAAATACTTGCTATGACTTCTGACTAAGGGTTGTACCCACATACTTCGGCTCATAATGGGGACTCGTGGTTGGGAAACCACTTATCTTGTCTAGCCCATGGGTCTTCCTACGACCCGTACTACCAAGCTACGACTCGTAGGTTGAGTCATACTAAAGTAAATTTTTTCCAACTTTTCCTGCTGATCACACTTCAAATCTGAAGTCTAGTCGTAGGAACTTTTGGGGTATTACATCATCAAGGTACGTATGATACATTTATGTAATCCAATGGGGACCAACATAGAGAATATGCACATTATTGAGCTGATTAACTATGTGGTGGGAGATAAAAACAAATAATCAAGTAAAATACATCTATTTTATAATACCAACTATTATAGTATGGAAGTTATGGAGAACAGGGAACATCTTAAATCATGGTGAAAAAAATATCAAATACAAAATTTTCTATCAGGTAATGCATGCACTGATTTTCTTCAAAAAAATAAGGAGAAAGAATTTCAGACATGCTCCATACAAGTGGAGTATTGTATAGCAAGTATTAAATAGATATAATCATGCAGTAACATATGGGGAGACACCTCAAATGAGATACGTGATCGTTGAGACAGATTCCCTATTGCTTAAGAACATTGTAGAAATGATTTGAAAAATATCCTGGCAGATAATAATAATTATGGATGAAATCTAGAGGCTTATGAATGGAAAAACCATTGTAATTACACACATACATAGAGCAGGAAATAAGATAGCATGTCACTTGGCTAATTGGCACTAGAAAAGGTAAAGGTAAGGGCTGACGCTCTCAGGAAATGGATGTGCAAAGTAAAAACTATTGAATAATGATAGATTACAAGAATCCTACCTAAGAGTTAGACCATATATAAGATGACACTACTAATGGAAGAATAAATTGGTCATGTTCAAATTCAAAAAGAGGAGAGCTAAGACGAAGAAGTTTATACTTACAAAATGCTAAATTTTACAGAGAAAAACTATACAGCCTATCAGATAGTAAGATATCAAAATTAACAAGCAACAATATGACACTCAAGGAAAACAAAACAGATATCACATAGCAGAGGCAAGTGAAAGAAAAGTATCAGCATCAACAAGGAACAAGGTGCAACAAACCCACTAGAATGTTCTCAATCTTAAATATACAGTGCAAGGGTTGAAAAATAGAGAGAGTAACATCAATTGAAGTTCAAAGAAAAATACAAAAATCATATTCATATAAAGGAAAATAAAAACAATGGAGAATAAGAATTAAAAAATGGATTACAAGAAAACAGAGAATAGATCAAAAATTAGAAGAACAACTCATGATACTAACAACCCTTCTAGTAATTAATTCAGCCAGCTATTGCACACCCAATTGCCTCCTAGATTCCTGGTATTGCCTTAAGATCATTGTCCTCTTTTTCTCCAACATCAAAAGAATCACGAGGTTGAACCTTTCGCACAACATGCTAGCCTTTATTCGAATGATCGCTCGCATAAAATACTTATGATGTTGTATTGGCCAATATAAAAGGTTCATTTATTTTCAAATATCTTTGGCAGTTAACACTTACGAAGCCATATTCATCTACTTTAATTCCCTCTTCTTGATCAAACACCTCAAACCACGTACATTGAACAATAGAACTCTTCTTCCACCAGTAAATTGTAATTCAAGAACCTCAGTTAACTCTCCGTATTAATCAATATTTTTATTCTCTTCATCAGTCTCACCATCTACAACCACCCCACACTTTTGAGTTTTCAAACTTTTATCAGGGTCTTGCACGTGAAACCTCTATCTCTTAGTAACGGAGCCTTTGAAACTTGTCACATATGGAAGAGGACCACGTGACAATGAGAAAAAAATATTTTATTTTCTTACTGTCATCATGTTTGTGCAATTCCACAACCTGTCAAAATCAATTACATATAGTTTAGCAAAGCAATTCACAAATTAATTAGAAAAACAAAAACACTTAATTGCACACCTTTATTTTTAATCAACTAATGGATTGTCTATTCCATTTGATCTCTGATTGATCCATTTGGGAAAATTCTCTGCAATGAATTTGAAATATGACATGTCATTTTAAGTAAGAAAAATAAAAAATAAAAAAGTAAATTACTTGTACGGGTCATTACATACTCAAGAAATGGTTGAATTTCATCATAGTTCTTCAAAATATAAGAATGTTCCTACTCAAATTCATTTGAATCAAGACTGCCAAGTGTGCCACCCCTCAAAGATTTTCCAGATCGAGAAAAAATTTGTAAACCTCTATCAAATTCAATAGAACCACCATCATAATTCCATTCATGGTGATTAAATTTTGTTTCATCATATATAAATACCTTGAACATAAGGTCATACATCCAGTTGCTAAATATCCCTCTGCAATAGAGCCTTCTGGGAAAGACCTATTATGAATAAAGGAATTAAGAAAGTATAGCCATTGCTGCATCGGATACATCCATCGATATTGAATAGGTCCAGCAATCTTAGCTTCACGAGCTAAATGAATTGACAAGTGGACCATGATATCAAAAAATGCAGGAATGAAGAGCTTTTCAAACTTGCATAGAGTTATAGGAATTTGGGTTTCTATTTTCTCTAGCTCATCTACTCTTAGACATTTTGCTCCAAGCATGTTGAAAAATACAGACAACTCAATAAGTTGTTCAAGCACAGATTTGCAGATCATACCACATATCGCAAGTGGGAGTAAATATTGTAGAATAACATGGCAATCATGACTTTTCAAACCTAAAAGTTTGTGATCTTCAAGGTTGACATACTGAGATATATTTGATGAAAATCCATCTGGGACCTTTAAATTCTTTAATAAATTAAAAAAGTCATTCTTTTCTTCAGGAGATAATGTGTAACATGTAGTTGGTAACTCATACTCATCTACACTCTTTATTGGATGCTATTCTTTATTTATGTTGATTGCTTGCAAATCCATCCGAGAATTCAGGGTATCTTTAGTTTTTCCTTTGACATTTAAGATTGTCCCCAAAATATTATCACATATATTTTTCTCAATATGCATCACATCTAAATTATGTCGCAGCAATAGAGTTTTCTAATATGGAAGATCAAAGAAAATACTCTTCTTATTCCAATTATCACCCCTACTCTCATATATATTTTAATTTTCCTCTTTGGATGTTTTGATAGCATTGACCTATCTAAATCAACCACTTAATCAAGTATATCATTACCAGATAGCATTTTTGGTGGTAATCTCCACTCCTTAGTGCCATCAAATGAATTTTTATCATTCCCCCATATGTGTTTAATAGGAAGAAAGCGTCTATGATCTGTATGACACTACTTTTTACTGTTTTCTAACCTAATTGAAAAGGTTTCTTTATTTCTACATAGACAAGCCATTTTTCCTTTGGTGCTCCATCTATCAAATTTGCATATGCTTGAAAGTCATTAATGGTCCATAACCCTGCATGTAACATAAAATTCTATTTAGCTAATGCATGAAATGTCTCCACTCTAGTTTCCCATAATTTCTTTAATTCCTCTATTAAATGTTGGAGAAACATCGATTGCATCTCTAGGACTTTCAGGACCATAAATAAGCATCGATAAAATAAAATTCTCTTGCTTCATGCATAACCAAGGCGGTAAATTATATGTAATAAGTACCATAAGACAAATTCTATATGGAGTTTTGGAACTTCTAAATGATTGAAAACTATCACTAGTAAGTCCAAGTCGAACATTACGAGGCTCGCTAGAAAAAGATGGGTGAAGTTCATCAAGTGTATTCCACACAACTGATTCGGCAGGGTGCCTCATTATTCAATCATCAACTCTTTCATTGTGATGCCATCTCATCATAAAAGATGTATTTTAGGATATAAATAATCTTTGAAGTCTTGGCTTTAGAGTAAAATAATGTAAAATCTTGCATGGTATCTTTTTCCCACGTTTACGCTTTGTTTCCACATTATCTTTACCCTCTTTCCATCTAGATGCGTCGCAAACTTTGCAATTACGAGAAACTTATCATCCTTCCAATATAACATGCAATTATTCTTACACACATCTATCTTCTTGTAAGAAAGCCCAACTTTTCAAAATATTTTCTTTTCCTCATAATATGAATCTGGCAAGTTTGATCCATCAGGCAATAAGTCTTCCTTCAGCATCTTCAACAACATTGCAAATGATGCATTAATCCAATGAATAATACTTTCAATATGAAGCAATTTAACTAGAGTAGAAAGTTTAGAAGCTTTTGAACATTCGTGTAATGGTTGCTCAAAATCCTCTAAGAGGTTGTAGAATCGTTTTGCTTCAAATTTTGGTTCCTCCTCAATAGAATCATCACCACCTATGTTCATATTGTCTTCATTAAAAGTGGGGCATAAATCCCTTAAAGTATCATGTATTTCATCCTCATCATCATCCTTTTCAATGCCATAACCACTCCTAATGATGATACCAAAAAGTATAACTTTGGATTATTCCATACACTAATAGATGTGACCTAACCACCTCACGAGTCTTTGAAGACGTATTACAACACATGACACATGGGAAACGTATTTCTTATCTTTCTCCTAATCTTGCACAAGTTGCATCCATTCCTTATTAGGTATCATATTCTTTATTCAGGAAAAATAAAGAAGAAATATATTAGTTGACAACCAAAAGGAGTAAGAACTAACTTTTTATTTCTAGCTAAATGTAATGTTATATGTATTAAATATTACTATAATTCTATTCTAAGAGTTAATAAATAATGAGTGAGTATCCAAAAGAAATTTACAATGTACATCATGAAAAAAGATCTCCATGCATGCATTAAATAATATTATGCAGCAATCAGCTAAAACCATCAAGTATTCAACATTAAAGTAAGTTTCTTTAAGACCTCACACTTAGTTCATGACACATAGATGATGCAAGTTAGCATTAGTATTCAACATTTTTCTTTAAGTTTTTATATACAAGTCTTTTTCACGTGCCATAAACAAAACTTGTTCTAGGACCTCACACATGATTCACATTAAATTAAAAATCACCTCAAATAGTTTGAAGTAATTTAAGTAGGCAAAAAAATACATTATATATAATTGGTAGTCACAACTAGTGTTTCGGGAGCAAATGAGAAGTCACATAAGATCATATTATATTTAAGCTTAGAATTTCTTTAGAAAATGAATTAGATCCAATATCTCAGTAAAAAAAACCCACATAGTACCATATTAACCTCAAATAACCAGTCAAATTAATGTTCTCTAGTGTAGCTACAACTCAATACTAAAGGTATTTATTAGTTGTGAGCATCTTAGTTCGAACACTCTGACAAAACAATCCAATCATATGATCAAAGTGGCAACTTAATAAATTCAACTCCTGTCATCACTGGTAATCAGATTGTTAGTCTTCTATCTTTTTCTTTTAGTCAAAAGTTGCAACTAGCTAGACAAAAATTTGAAATCCTTCTATCTCAAAAGGCTAGTTAGCCACTTAATCATTATTTCATTGAAAAGTAGACATGAATATGTGGAGAAAAGTTGAGGAACAAGCACTAAGACAAAAGTCTAGACCTTCATGGATACATAGTGATGATGAAAATACTAGGTATTACCATACTCAATAGAAAATAAGAACTAGACAAAACTCTATTCATAAATCTATGATGTTGTTGTATCAAAATTTCTGACCCTATGCAAGTAGAAGCATAATTTATTTCCTTTTTTACAAACAATTATGGGCTCAACTATTGAGGAGATATCTTGTCCTAATGTTGATGTAATTCATAGGGACCCTTGCTTTTCATACCAATAGAAGTGTTTACTAATTAAATAAGTTACAAATGAGGAGATTCTAGTTGTTTTACAAGATATGCCTGCAAAAAATCTATATGGATTGATGGCTTCCCTTTATAGAGAACTAGGACCTGGTTAAAACTGATGTCTTATTGGATGTTAAGGAATTCTTCTATACTTGTATGTTTTCCAACTAGATAGTTAATTTAAAGTCATAAACAATAGTTATAAGTAAACCTACCTCAGTACTCAATTAGTCGTTACAACAACAACAATAACTCATAAAGAAGAAAAAGAGAAAAATATGAAAATAAGATGCTCTAAGAAAAAAATACGTTAATATATGTACAAAAATATAAACTTACATTGATGAGAAGAACACTCTAAGAATGCATTTTGTAATTATCAATAGCAGTTGACAAGTGTCAAAGTAACAAACGAGCAAGTTCGATGAGCGATGAGCAGTTGCGAGAGAAGGTTGGAATTCTTCTTTTAACAGAAATATACTATGCGACTATGTAATATAAATCTCAAAATCTAATAAATATACTAATTTTACTCTTAAATATATAATAATTAACAAATGAAAATATAGACTAAACCACAACATTATATAAGCAGCTGTTAATTGCCTTAAACTAGTAAATAAGCAGCTTTATTAACAGTAGTTAAAGCAGATGTTAAGGGCCTCAAGCCAGAAAATAAGCTGCCTTATTAGCAACATTTAAAACAGCTCTTAAAGGCCTTAAACCAGCACTTAAGAAGCCCTATTAGCAGTAGTTAAAGCAACTGCTAAGGGACTTAAACCGACACATAAGCAACCTTATTAGCAGTAGTCAAAGCATGAGCTGTTAAGGGTCTTCAACCAACACTTAAGTAGCCTTATTTGCAGCAGTTAAAGTTGTATAATAGCTGTTAGCAGGTAAAATACTTTTGTTACAAGGTAATTTTAATGCAGATTGCTACTTTTTATCTTTCTTTGGATCTTATTCAGGCTATTGAAGATACAGATAAAAATAGAAACAAGTTGATGAGCTCGATAAGGACCTTTTTCTCGAAACATTAGCTGGTCTGGCTCAAGAGAAACCTTTAATTCATCATCATCCACTGTTACCATAAGTCTATCACTTCCAATTGTCCCACATTGGATGCAAGAGTAGCTTGAAAGTACTGTTCCAAGCTACATTCAAGAAACGGTTGAAGTTTTAAAGTTTCTAACATAAACAACTGACATGATTTAAAATAATCTGAAGGAACGCACAAGAATTTTCTTATCAAGATCTGGAAGCACAAAATTATATCCAGAGAAAAGTTGAAATTAATAGTAAAGGGAAAAGAAAAAACTGCAAAGGCAAACTTCGGGTTGAGAAGAGTATAATGTGAAAATTGCAAAATTCCATAACTTTACTGCTGATTTCAACAACCTTACTAAAGATAGTGACATTATTTCACTCCCCGAATCTCCACCCTGGACGGGACATGATACTTGGAGTCACAAATTACCCCAATCAACCCTTGATCTATCATACACTGGTATTCTGAGTACATATAAATATAGCGAAGCTTTAAAGTAAAAATACAAATAATTCATGAAAAATGTTGCTGAATCATGAAGTTTAAAATATCTGACCAAAACTAAAAGTTTGAAAACCAAGTCTGTGTCTGAAAGCCACTACAATTGATGAGTTGCTAGGACAAGACCCCAGCTAACTCCAAGTCTAAATAAAAGAAAATAGAACTGAATAAGATGATCTTCATCCTTGAAAGATGAGGGCTCACTAATAGTGCATCTTGAGTCTTCTAAGAGGGATCGGATAGCGAGGCCGAGACTAAGAACCTATAGCTGTATCATAAAATGATATAACATAAAAGGTATGCGTCAGTACTTTGAATGTATTGAGTAGTGAGAGAAACCATACACAAGAAATAAAAATGTTGAACTTAAAAAGACATACAATGAAAAACTGAAGCTACTGAACTGAATAACTATAATAACTGAGATGGTCTAGAAGACCTTGTCTAATGGTCAAAGACATGCCCTAAATCTGAGATTCTAATCTAAACTAATTTGAGACTGAACTTAGCTTACTAGTTGGGGAGTCTATAACCGACATGTAACTACGTGAGCTAGACGTGGAGTCCGATGCATACACCCCATCGTTAGGACCTAATATACCTTTCCAGGGATAGAGGCATGAACTGGATGATCACAAATCTAGGGCCATGAGGCCAAAAAACTGTAATCTACAGTGGCGACGTAGTTTTGGGAACCTGGGTGCGTTGGAACCCCGGTCTGCTCAGTGCTAAGTCCTACTCCCACTGGATAGTTCTGGATTGAATACTAAGCTGATAGCTTGAAAATGGGGCCCAAGACTAGTCAAGGATACCTATCTTGAATCACCCTGAGAGTCCAGACCGGATTCTGTGACGGGGTTCTAAGAATGGTCAGAGCTTCTTATTTGGAAGCGTTGTAGCCATCTAAAGAATAAACTGTAATTTTGAAGCTGGGATCCTAAGGCTGGTCATAGCTTCTTGTCTGAACGTGTCATGAACTCTTACAAAACCATTAAAACTAATATTTGGACTCTTTTTGATAACTGGGAGGCCCCACTAACACCTCGGAAATTTTTGTAGTCAAACTGATCAGCTAAAATTTCTGACTAACATTGAGGATTCTAACATCCTGATTGAAACTGATCTATCGTGCAACTAATTAAGATTTCAATTCATACTAACAATATGGGAACCCACAACATTGATAGAATCAAGCAACAAGGAAGGCCAACCCAACCGGAAATATTGTAGGGGATCTCATTCAATATTAGGGCTAAAATCATCCTTACAAGAAAGAGAATTTATAGGATATCCAGATAATGGAGAATATCCAACAATCAACTTAAATCATACTCCACAAGCTATAATGGAAACTGGTATATAAATCATCCACATTCGAAAGCTCAGGGCTAGAATTCACTTTACAGGAACAACATCAATATAGTCATAAACTGATGGAATCATATCTAAAATAAACATGGATAACATTCTACATGAATTCAAAAAAATCTAACATATATTCTCTTCACATTCGAAAGCTTATGGTTAGAATTCATAGAGAAACTAGAAGGGAGTTTGGGGACACAAGGGAAGAATTATTCCCTTATTGAATTTCCACATACCTGGCTACAAATTCCTTGGAGAAGAACAACTTGAATCGCTGCAATAGATGAGAAGCCCTAGTCTTGCTTGAGAATTCTTCAGAGGAAACTTACGTTAATTTCTCTAAAAATCTGAGTGGGAATAAGGGGGAAACCGTATAGCCCCTATAAATTCCCTTAAAATAGGCCAAAACAATGTAGTTTAGAGTCTAGGAGGTTAGGAAATTATTGAAACACCCTTAGGAAATTCACAGGAGAAACTGACTTCCAGGCCCCTATAAGGGACTTCACGGATCGTGCCCATTGACCACGACTCGTGGTCACGACCGTCAAGTGCACTATCAAGAACCTCATGTTGGTCACCAAGAGGGACACCATGACTCGTGGTGACCCACCCATTGCCAACATTGCCTAAACTCTCCTGGAGTCACCACGGGGGACACCACGACTCGTTGTGACCACCCGTTGTGTACACTGCTTGGATTTTCCAACTTCCAATCAAATAATGACCACGGATCACCCCACAACTCATGGTGTTGACCACGTCTTATGGTCTAACCTGTGGTCACCCATTTTTTCCAAATTTCTCAATCAAGCTCGGACCCTTCCCCACGAGTCACTTCACGACTCGTTGTCTACCCTACGGGTCACAGAATGACTTATTCTGTGATCTGGTGTAGAAAATTTCTGATTTCTCCATTTCAACTCCCGGGTCTGATATTAGTGTTTCCAGGGCATTACATATTCATATGGCAGAATGACCAAAGGCAATTTCCGGGGCATTACATATTCATATGGCAGAATGACCAAAGGCAATTTTAAGCAGTACACACACACAAAAAAATAAGCAGAGCAACAAAGAGTAAAACAAAAATGTGGCTTCTCAAGAGAAAAGGGCCATTTAGGGTTTCCTCTTCATCCACCACTGAGGATGTTACCTATGGAATTGATGGCTCTGCTCTTACTTCCATTTTAATAAGAGCATCAAGTGGTATTAGTTCTTAAACTAGATGTGTTCTTACCCTACGTGGAGTCCATCTCATCATGGTTGTATGGAATATGACTGTTGGAAAGGATGTTAGAGAAGAAATACTTAAGAAAATCCTTGGTTCTAAAGTTTATACCATGGAGTTAGATCTTAGTTCATTAGCATCAACATACAAAGATCTAACTACAGCAACAACACAGTGGACAGAATGGCCATTAAAGATGATTTTGATAGAATATTATATGTCTATGACCTTTTGCAGTCTTGAATTTTTCTTCTAGGAGTCAATGCTAGCACCAGTGTGAAACTTATAGGAAGATTTTGACATAAATTAATAACACAACATCATCAAGAGAATCAGTAATACAACATCATCAAGAGATGTAATACCCTGGAAGTGCCCAAGACTAGACTCGGGATTCAAAAATTAAAAGTAGCAGAAATCTGGAAAATCTTCTCAGAATGAGTCGTGGTACGGGTCGTTTGTGACAGTAACAACCCATTTGATGTGTCCGTGGTGAGGTACTGCAGGTCGGGAGTTTGAAGTAACGGGTTCAGGGACGACCTGTTGTTCGATGTTATGAGTCATTGGATGGGGTCGTTGTGAGACTGGTCCATGGTCAGGTAGGAAGTAACGAGTCGTAGAATGACCTATTGGAGGAAACAACGGGCCGTATTCAGTAGTAGTTTAAAAGGATCCCCAGGTTAAGGCAGTGGTGACGACGACTAGTAGCAACGAGTCAATTGAGCTGGCAACGATCCTTCCTGTCCGGTCATGTTGAGGGATCTAAGACCTAAATTTTTTGTGAGCAACGAAAGGTAACAACAAATCGTAGGAGCTTAAAACGGATCGTACCGGTGCCCATTGTCCCTGGCAGTTCAATTTTTCTAGGATTTCATTAAGGGTATTTTCGTAATTCCAAAGATCTAAGGTCCCAAACTACATTGTTTTTTAAGCTTGAAATAGGCAGTTTTAAGAGGGGTAAGTTCATTCTAGGCTCATTCACATTCATGCATGCAAGTTGAGGGCTTAGAAGGTCATCAAGCTTAGGTTTTCTGCAAATTTTTCTTCAATTCTTCATTGGACAATCAGAAAAGTGGTAGAATCAGATCCTAAATGGTATGTAGGGTAATGAATGGGTGAATTTGTTCACACCCATTCGTAATCCCCCTCTAATTCATGAAAATACATATGTTGATCCTATGGGGTTTTAAACCAATACATGAAATTCCTAATTTTCTACATGGGTATGATCTAAGTATATTTCTATTGCTGAATTATGATTCATGGGCAAGTTTTACATTGTTTTCAATTATAATCATGCTTTCAAATTTCATAAATTAAAATACCCATTTATGAGAAGTTCATGAAAGTTTAGATTTATGATGAATGTTCAAGTATGATGAGGTATTATTGATGAAAAGCATGTTTTCAAGTTACCCATGCTTATGATCATGTTTTCAAGTGAATTAAGTATTTTCAAGTATGTTTAAGTATTGGGCAATTCCCAATGTTCAAGTATGATTCATGATTTCACGAATTAGCTTACCACATGGTTTTGGAGTTAAACTCCCAATTATGTTCAACTTGTGGTATGGTTTGAGCTAAAGCTTCTCATGTATGATTTCAGATTTGATATGTATATGATTATTCAGCTTCATCAATAGACGATAGTCAGCTTCGTTGAAAAACAATGGAGAGCATATGCATGTTTTTTAGGAGTAGTGTTTAGCACCGAGTAAGATGGTCAACCCTATTCCTCAGAACTACCCGCATACATAGGTTTACATATCATATATATACTTTGGGACCTCCTTTTTTGAGCTATTCCCTGGCCCGAATGGGCCTCGAGCTTGATACCGATATCATGGTATCGTCCTTAGCCCTAACAAGGCTTTGGACGGCTCTACCCACTTGAGTGTGATAGTTGGGACTTTGTAAGCTCTATCGTGGTAATGTCAGTTATAAGACGAGTCTCCCATTATTCCTTATGATTTCAGTTATGCGTGTTATCATTCATGATATATATATGTATATACATATACATACATACATACATACATACATACACACACACACACACACACACACACACATATATATATATATATATATATATATATATATATATACAGGTTTGACCCAATGTTCAGTTTTACTTATGATTATCAAATTTTAGCTTTGGGTCATTTGATTTAGTTATGATGTTCAGTTATGTTCAGATCATGATTTAAGGAAATATCATGTAAGACCTACTCTGAAATTTTTATCTTGATTATGTTTTATATTATGCATGTTTTAAATGATTTTACTTACTTAAGCGGTTTTACTTACCTTACATACTCGGTATATTCCATGTACTGATCGCATACTTTATGCTGTATCATTTTATGATACAGGCTCCGATCTTTAGACTCAGCCCCAACACTAGCTGGCATCCAGAGTTAGACTTAAGTCTCTATTGGTGAGTCCTCATCACGAGGGCCCCTCTTATATTTAGTTATGTTTATGTATTTTTAGTTTTCAGAATTAGAGAGTTAGTTGGGTCTTGTTCCATCAACTCATCAAATGTACAGGCTTTACAGACAATAGATTATATTCAGCTTCAGACATGGGTTGTATATTCATATTGTCATGTTATGTTCGAATTTCTGCCATGTTATTTATGTTAAGTCTTCTGCTTTACTTGATTGAGTTAGATGCATGCTTATGCCATGGGTCAACTTGGAGTGTCTCGGGGTTTCTTGTCCTGTGTCTCGATCTGGGCCTATGTTCGGGTCGAGACAAACTTGGTATCAGAGTAACAGGTTTTGAAGTGTCCTAGGGTGTCTAAAAGTCGCGTTAAGAATAGTCTATTTCATGGGTGTGAAGCACACCACACTTATGATGAAGAGGCTACGAGACGTAAATATTTCCTTCTTTCATAGATCTATGTCATGCGGTTACATGCCTCTCTGTCCTTCTCTCTTGCTATTCGCGATTGAAGAATCATGCCTCCTTGCAGGGTTAATGAAAAAAGGAATGGAAATGGAAATGGCCATGAGGATGGAAAAAGGGATGGGCACCATCAAGCCCCACCAGTCTATGAGCACCATGCACCGGAGCCGGTTGCCCACGCTGAATTTAGGGCAGTAATTCAGATACTAGCACAGGCTTTAACTTCCCAGATCAACAAGTAGGCAGTGGCACATGTCACATAGAATGCGAATCCGGCAGCAGCACGAGTCAGAGATTTCCTAAGGGTAAACCCGCCAGAGTTTCTTGGGTCCAAGGTAGACGAGGATGCACATGAGTTTATCGACGAGCTTAAATTATTGTTCATCCTCGAATAATCTACTACTTCCCTTCTTACAATTAAACAGAATATTCATCCTACGAATAGGTCGGCTTACACTTAGAATCATGAGACAAATCAATGAAGCTTAAATAACTCACTCGCATGCATATAGGTTCGACATTAAGATGTCAAAGTTCGGAATTACTTAGCTTTTGAAAGCTAACTCATCAAGACATATTTTGGGCCAACGTGAATTATATGTAATTTAGCAATCAAGATTAAACCAAAGTCTTACCATTGTGCCCCTCACAATTTGGAGAGATGGCCGTTTTTACACAAGATATAGAATAAGATTAACTTGGGCATAAAGAAAATAATTTCCGCTCACTCTCACAAAAGAACTCAACAGACATGCAAAAGACGACCCATAGGCTTTCCCTTAGTGTAATACTCAACTAATATAGAATTGTGAATCAAAGATTAATTAGGACTTTAATTTGGTTGTAATGTAGGCTAAGGGACGGGTAGGAACTATTTGGCCAAGATAGTGACTAATCTCCCCAAGCACTTTAATACTTCACAACACTTTGATTTTTACGCACATTCTTTAATTTCCAAATTTTCTCCTTATACCTCCTTTTATTTTTCAATTTTTTCAACATAGGTGAATCATGGGAATTTTATTTCCATCATTGACCTTATTCACACCCATTTTTTCTCTTTTTCTTTTCCTTTCTTCCGTTCCCACCCTTGACACACCCCTACTCTAGCCACCCTTAACTTAAGCATTTTTTCTTATGTTGAGGTTCACAATATCAAAAGAAGGACCAGGGCCAAAACAGGTTCATCGTAAACAAATGGGTACGGTTAATCGGTAAATCATAATTTTTTTATCTTCAATTTTTCGAAGCTCTTTCTTCTTTTTGTTTTCCCACTAAAAATTACCCTCCTTGTTTAGCAAAATTTCACCTTTTTCTTTTCTTCCAATTCACCACACCTTTTAGCTTTTCCCTCCACTTCTCCAATTATGCTCCTTTCCTATAAAAATTTTTCATTAAAGTGCTCTAGAAGTCATTTGGATCAAATACAAGTAAGTACAACAAAAATGGATTCAAGCTTAAAATATGGCTATCAAAAGAATAGGCTAAGGCTCAACATGGCTAACTAGGATAATTACAATCATGGTAGGTAAAATAGGATAAAAATATGGTTATCAAAGAAACGCCTATATCACTTCCTAAATCCATCATTCTTATTTCGCTTTACACACACGCCGAGCAAGTTCGAGACATCAATTTACAAGCATGGAGTATCTCAAAGATAGTTCCTCACACATTGGCACAAGATGGTTTAAAAATGGAAATCAAGATCACATATATCCATATTGCATGCATAACATAATTAAGCCCATTTTTTCAAGTACAAGAGTCAATTTCCAAAAGACTAAGTGTTTCTACCTTTTTCATGCATTTTTGAGTGAATTTAATAAAGTCTCAATGATACCTAAAGTGAAGCACCTAGCATTCGTAAGGCTCAAGTCTTGTTTTTCCTAAAGACTAATTTATCCTTAAGACAGTAGTCATCCATCCATCATCGGGAAAAGTCATGACTCAATGACTAAAATAGAAAATAAAAGAAAAATATTGATTCTCTAATTGGTTCTAAGGGACTATCCACCGGAAAAGTACCGAAAACAAAAATCGGAGGAACCCAAAATAAAATAAAACTAAAAATACTACAAACAAACAAGCATGCAAGATAAGTCATAAATTCCAAAAAAGAAAACTAGGCCTACCATGTACAAATTTAGCAACTAAGGAATGCATGGTAATATGAAGTTCACTTCTCCCACCCCACACTTAATTTGTTACACTGTCCCCAGTGGTAAAATAAATAAGCATAAAGTAATAGAGTGAAAGAAGATTTCCTGGGCCTCTACTCCTCGTCGTCCATGGGGGCAAGCGCAGCTTCCCCCATCTATGTATTTCATGCTCAAATTGTTTTGTTGAAAATTATGAGCTATCACCTGCACACTTGAACAAACACATAAAAGCGAAAAATTTATCTTGGGTTTCCTGCCAAGTAGCCTTGATTTAACGTCGCGGCATGACAAAGGTATATTGATTACTCAGACTTCATCATGATACCTGTTGAGGCTGTGGTCTCATCATGGCCGCTTGTCTTATCACGCCGCCCTATGACATGTCAGAAAATAAAAGAAAAACAAAAAAATAGGAAATAAAGACTAAAAGTTACAAGCAATTAATCTAATCCTAAACTGTATTCCCCGGTAACGGCGCCACATTTTGGTAACGCTCAAATTCACACTTCTTAACAAAGTATGAAGCAGACATTGTCAATAAAGAACTCAACTAGAGGTTGGGGTCGATCCCACAGAGAATACGGAAGAATGTAGAAGAACGTGAGTGCTTAAGATTTTTAGTTAATTATTTCCTAAGAGGGGGGAATTTGTAAAAGTGATAAATAACAATGTTGAGAAATTGTTAAGGTTGGTTCCGAATTAATGCAACTACCTAGGGTAAGTGTTCCCTATGACTTCATAACTACAAGGCGCTTTATACTAGTGATCTATTCTAGTGCTTAACATGGAATATTGCTAAGTTAGGTTCATTTAAATGGTTGGTCCCCTATCTAGATGATTTTCACCATGCAACTTGGTCCGTCTAGGGGTGTACTTTAATTGACCCTTACCCTTAATGTCAAATTAGCTATCCCCGGACAAGTTCAAGCTACTAGATGAGGGTTGATAGTCTCAAATCTTTGTTGTTAGTAAGAATAAGGAAAATTCTAACGTTTGCAACCGTTAAAAATCAATTAAAATGAAGGAAGAAACACTACATGCATAAACTCTGTTCAAGAATCACTAAGTATTTTACCTATGTGTGTTAATTTGTCACGTTCCCACAACCTTAGTTGTGGTGGTTTTAGCATGTCATGTTTATAAGTCAATTAATAGATTTCATAAATAAAAGCAAAAATTAATACTTACAATGTTGATAGGAAGAAACACTTGATTATTGCAATAATAAAGAAGAACAATTCAATAATCATCTCGAAGTTCCAAACGTAAGACACCAAACTTGTATCTAAAAACTTGAGACATAAAACTCTAATCCGACTTGAAGACTTTTGATCTTGAAACTTGATCTAATTCTTGATAGCTATTACATGAAAATAAAGGGTATTTATAGTAGTTAGATGCTTTCCTCATTCCTTGATGAATTTGGCTTGGGATTTAATTTTCCTTTTCCCAGTTGAAGTAGGAAATCCACTTTTTTCCAATTTTGGAAGCCTTGCCATGTCTCCAGTTGTGGCAACGGGTCACCTAACGACTTGTTCTGCATGGGCACGAGTCATTAACCCCTCGTGGTCTAACTCTCTAAAATTCTAGTGCACCTGACGATTCCTACCAGTGCTCTCACAATGAGTCGTGCCAACACCTGACGATTAGTGATGTCTTTCGTTACCTTCACTGGATTTTTCTCAAAATTTCTCTTCTCAGTCTTAACGACTGACTTCACGACTCATTACCAGACGTAACAAGTCGTTCCCTCAACCCGTCAGGTACACTATTTATGCATCTTCCAAACTCAACCTTTCCCCACAACTTTAGCTACATTTCATTTTCATTCCATAAGCCTCAAATACATTCAAATCCATCCTTTTTAGCCCTGAAAACATCTAATCATATGTTTTAGCTAATTTTCACAAATATATAACCTAAACACATGTAAAAACACCTAATTTGTTCTCAAAACATTGTAAAGTACGGGAAAAATATGTCTATGAAGTGCGTGAGTACGCCCTTCATCAGTTGCCCACGCTGAATTTAGGGAAGTAATTCATATTCTAGCACAGGCTGTAACTGCCCAGGTCTACCAGCAGGCAGTGGCACATGTCCCATAGAATTCGAATCCGGCGGCAGCGTGAGTCAGAGATTTCGTAAGGATAAACCCTCAAGAGTTTCTTGGGTCTAAGGTGGACGAGGATCCACATGAGTTTATTGAGGAGATTGTGAAGATCACCCAAGTCATGGGGGTGAATGGAGTAGAGTGTGATGATTTGGTCTCATATCAATCGAAGGGGGTCGCACACATTTGGTTTAGACGGTGGAAGGATAGTAGGGCACCTGGAGTAAGCCCTATCAGTTGGGAGGAGTTTCATTGCTTTTTTAGTTCGATTTTTCCCTCATGAGATGAGGGAGTTGAAGGCAGCCAAGTTCTTGAACCTAAAGTAGGGGAAGATGAGAATGTAGGAGTATTCCCTGGAGTTCACTCGTCTGTCAAAGTACGCCCCAGAGTTAGTGATTGATTAGAGGATACAAGTGAGCATGTTTGTTCATGGGGTGGCGGACTACCTAGAAAAGGATTGCAGAATTGCCAAGATCCATCAGGATATAGATTTCCCTAGGATAGTCTTGTACGCTCAGTAGATGGAGGTGGTGCATCTGAGGGGGAGGGAGGCCAAGAGGGCCAGGACAGACAGCTATAGGTTCTCTCCCCAGAGGCTTGGTGGTGGGCATCGACAGCAAACCCACCAGAGATCTTTAGCCCCAATATCTTCATTGATGAGTGTGCCATCCAGACCTAGGCACGACCAGAGAGGATGAGCATCAGGCTCTAAGGGTCAGAGTAGCAGGACCCCGGGCTCCAATATCCCAGTTTACGACAGGTGTTGTCGGGGACACACGAGTTAGTGTATTACAGGTACAGGTACTTGCTTCAAGTGCGGAAAGCCCGAACATATGCTCAGAGATTTCCCAGCAGCTAGATAGGGCCATGATA
This sequence comes from Datura wrightii, assembly GCA_035772735.1. NCBI lineage: Eukaryota > Viridiplantae > Streptophyta > Magnoliopsida > Solanales > Solanaceae > Datura > Datura wrightii. The sequence goes on along the minus strand of JASDFA010000010.1, from coordinate 118,640,500 downwards.
GGGGCCGAGGCCAAGCTTCCAGTTCAGCTGCTCCACTCGCATGTCCAGCCTAGCAGGGGGCATCCACTAGCACAGGTGGCGATCAACTGCAAAATAGACTATATGCCTTAGCATCTCATTAGGAGCAGGAGGTCTCCATGGATGTAGCATTGGTATGTTACGAGTTTTCCATCTTGATGTATTTGCTTTGTTAGATCCAGGGGCTACCTTGTCTTTTATGACACCTTATGTGGCTAGTAATTTTGGAGTCAGTCTTGAAATCTTATCAAAACCCTTCTTAGTCTCTACTCCCATAGGTGATTCAATTGTAGCTAGACGGGTGAATAGAAGTTGCCCGATTTCAGTCCTTCAGAAAGTTACCTCAACAGATCTAGTAGAGTTAGCCATGACCGACTTAGATATTATCCTCGACATGGATTGGCTATTTGTACGTTATGCCTCAGTTAATTGTAGAACCCGGGAAGTAGAGTTTAGATTTTCGGGTGAGCCAGTCATAGAGTATAAGGGTAGTTCAACACTGCCTGTAGGTCGTTTCATTTCCTAACTTAAGGCGAGATAGATGAACTCCAAAAGTTGTGTATACCATTTAGTTAGGTTTAAGGATGCTACGTCTGAGACCCCGACTATCCATTCAGTCATAGTAGTATGTGAGTGTCCAGAAGTCTTCCCAGATGATTTGTCGAGAATCCCTCCAGAGTGAGAGATTGATTTCGGTATTGACCTTCTTCACGATACGCAACCTATATCTATTCCTCCTTATAGAATGGCCCCAATAGAGTTAAAGGAGTTGAAGGAGAACTTGAGGACCTTTTAAATAAGGGTTTCAACAGACCGAGCAAATCCCCATGGGGTGCACGAGTTCTCTTTATCCGAAAGAAAGATGGTTCTCTTTGTATGTGTAATAATTATCGGCAATTGACAAGGTCACCATCAAGAATAGGTATCCTCTACCTAGGATTGATGATTTGTTTGACCAACTTTAGGGTGCCAAGTGCTTTTTGAAGATAGACCTCAAATTCAGATACCATCAATTCAGGGTTCGGGAGAGTGACATCCCGAAGACAGCCTTCAGGGCGCGGTATGGTAATTATGAGTTTGTAATTATGTATTTTGGACTAACGAATGCTCCTTTAACTTTTATGGATTTGATGAATAGGGTGCTCAACTATAGGGATATGTTCGTGATCATGTTTATTGATGGCATCCTAATATACTCTCAGAGCAAGAAGGAGCAAGCCGCTCATTTCAGGGTGGTACTACAGACTCTCAAAAATCTCCAACTATATGCCAAATTCAACAAGTGTGAGTTTTAATTGAACTCAGTGGCATTTTTGGGCCATGTGGTGTCAAGTGAGGGCATAAAGATGGTACTCAAGTTTTAGAGATCATTTTAGAAGGGATTTGGTACTCAAGTCAAGCTTCGCACAATTTTTCACCCGCAGACAGATGGTTAGGACGAGTGGTAGTTGGGATGATCATTTATCTCTCATTGAGTTCCCTTACAATATCAACTACCTCTCCAGTATCCAGATGCTCCATTTGAGGCTCTTTACAGGCAGAGGTGTAGGTCGCCTATTTTTTGGTTTGAGGTAGGTGAGGCAACATTCGTCGGGCTAGATTCTATTCATGAGGCCATGGATAAGATTCAACTTATTAGAGGATTGCTGAAAATAGCTCTTAGTCATTAGAAATCTTATGCAAATGTTAAACAGATGGAACTTGAGTTTGAAGTTGATTATTGGGTGTTTTTGAAGGTGTCTCCCATGAATGGAGTGATGAGGTTCAGGAAGAAAGGGAAACTTAGTCCCCGATATGTTGGCCCATATAGGATTATGAGACGTGCTGGGAAGGTGGCCTATGAGTTGGACTTGCCCTCAGAGCATCCAATTTTTCATGTATCTTTGTTAAAGAAGTGTCTCAGTGACCCAACCTTAGTTGTTCTGGTGGAGAATTAAGCGTGAAGGATACTCATACCTATGAGGAGGTTTCGTTTAAGATCCTTGATCGTCAAGTTTAAAAGTTGAAGAATAAGGAAGTAGCATCCATGAAGGTGTTGTGGAGAAATCAGTATGTTGAGGGAGCTACGGGGGAAGCCAAAGTAGATATAAAGGCTAGATACCCACATCATTTCCCTTCTGGCTCAGTTCCAGCTTGAGGTATCAGTTTCCTCCTTAGTACTCTATTCAGTCTCATGTTGAGTTCATTTCTCTAAGTTTCCTTTATGTCAGTACATGTATGTGTGATTCATTAATTAAGTTCAATCATGTATATCAGTTCGAAGTCAGTCACTCTGTCAGTTTTCAGAAAAAAATTTCTCAGTTTCACAGTTGTGGTTCCCTCCCTTAGCCCTCCATCAGGTTTAAATCAACATTGGAGGATGAATTTTCCTAATGGGGAGATATTGTAACACCTCAAACCTCAAAATAGCTAGATGAAGGAAAATAACTGAAATTGTAGGTCTGGTGTAGGGATTGGCGGTGTTACCAACAGATCGTCATGGAACTGACTGTGAAAGTGAAAGTCGTCAGGAAGGTGAGAGACCATGATTGGTGATGTTTAGGTTTGATGGCATGGCTGAAGGCCCGTCATAGACCTGACGGTGCTAGTAACGGCTATCAGAGCAGCGACAGACTGCCAATTGAGCAGTTGAAGGAAAATTTTCTAAACTCTGGGGTGTTAGCAAACAAAATGGACTGTCAAAGTCGTGATGCCCTGTCACTTGTATTGTAACAGGAAGATTGTGGCTAACATCACTAGTTTAGGGAGATGGCACAAATGACGGACCACCGAGAGTGTGTAACATTGAGGTGCCCAGTTGAGGTTTTGCCCAATTCTTAGAGGAAATTTTGTACTCTCCCATGCTTTTAACTCCTCTACTACATCATTTTATGCTCTAAAAGAGGTGTATTAAGTGATTTTAACCCATTAAAATTCATTCAACTTCAATGCATGCAACTGTAGAGGTTTTCCATTGAAGATCAATCCTAGAATCCTCCAATTCCTCTCTAAATCTCTTAGACTTTCGAAGTCAAGTTAAGAATCAGTTTACCCAGGTAAGTAGGGTTATAAATTAGAGCTTCCTTTCACTCTCATGCCCAAATTTCTCCTCAGTTCATGAATTCAAGTATTAATTCAAGTGTGATCCTATCGTATTTTAACCTAAATTCATGAAATTCTCTATGATTCATTTATGGGTCCATTACCTTCATGTTTCAAATTATGTTTTAAGATTCATGGGAAGAATTTATGTACCAGTTGATTATAAATTCATGATTTCAAGTTTTAGAAGATTATGCCCAACAATGCAAATTCATGAAAAGTTAGTGTATGATTGATGATTTGAAGTATGATGCAGTATTTAGCATGTATTATATTTACGAATTACTCATATATGAATCTATGATTTTAAGTAGTGAAGTCTATTTCAAGTATGCATGATCTTCAGATTTTGGGTAATTCCACTCAGATTTAGCATGTTTTCATGATTCATTTAAGTTCTATAAATCAGCTTACCATATGGTTTTGGAGTCTATATTCCCCTATTCAGCTTATGGAATGTTTTGAGACAGGACTCCCTATATTCAGATTTTCAAACTATGCATGTAATTACATTATCAGCTTCATTGAAAAATGATGTTTTCAACTATATTGAAAAACAATGGAGATCACCTTGCAAGTTTTTGGGAGCAATGTGTAGCATCGAGTAGGATAGGGGTCATGAAAACCCTAGGTCTCAAAACTACGTGCCACTGTAGGATTATCCAGTTACTTTGGTATCTTCTGTGCGAGCTTTCCCCTACCCATAATTGGCCTTCAGCTTGATATCGATATCATGGTAGCACTCTTAGCCCTAGAAAGCCTTTGGATGCCTCTGCCCACTTGAGTGTAATAGTTGGGATTACGTAATCTCTATCGTAATTGTGTCGATTATATGATGAGTCTCCTAGTATTTCTCATGATCTCAATTATGTATGTTTATCAGTCATGATATAATGTTTTCAGCAGGTTTGACTCAATAATTAGGTTATCATCTTTTACTTATGAATTTCAGTTTCATCTTTGGGTCATTCAATTTAGTTATGAGATCCAGTTTATGGTTATTCATGTTTTAAGAAATCAACATGCAGTCTTTACTCTAAGAATCTTATGATGTTCTAATTATGATAAACATAATTTCAGGTTATGCTAACTCAACATGTTTGTTTCTTATCTTGAATACTTAGTACATTCCAAGTACTAATTTCATACCCTATGCTATACCATTTCATGATATAGGTCCTAGCGATTAGACTCAAACACGTCGTTAGTTCAGCTCTCGTTCCAGCTCAGACCTTGCCTTTGGTGAGTCCTCATCCTCCGAGGACATCTATCTTTCAGTATTATCATATCAGTTTGTTTAAGACTTAGTGATAGTTGGGGGCTTGTCCCAGTATCTCATAAGTCAGTTGAGGCTTTTTCAAACATAGATTTGTAAATTCAACTTTGGATTTAGTGTTATGATTTTACCATTGGATAGACATTTTTTATTCAGACTTCCGCTATTTAAGAATTTAGTTATCAGTTATGTTTATGTTTATTTTAGTTATCATGTTCATTAGATGGGTTGACTTGGAGCCATTTATGATTCTAGGTCAGGTGTCTAGATCTAGGCCTATGTTCGGGTTATGACATAGTCTAATCACATTTATTTGTCCGCAAGCATAAATAATTCAAAACATGCATGAATACATTGGTATTATCCATAGTATGAGTGATAACATGGTGCTTGGTTGTATAAATACGCCCAAGATCACCACCCCTACCTATAACCTTGTTCGTCCTCGGACAATCCTTTTACATCCTTGGCATGATTTAAACATACCATCATCAATGGAACTAGATCACTCATACCGAATTATGCTAAACGCTTTAATCATGGCATATAATTTATTCAATCAAGCATGGTCTTCACTCACCACATTCATGGGCAGAATCACTCACCCTAATGAATAACTTTTCAACTAAAAATCCAGCCAACATGGTTACATTATTGCAGAAAGGTCTTTAGCTTTACAAACGTCATACAATCATGTCCTTACTTATATGCAGTATCCCTACCCTCATGAGTCCAATATGTCCGAAATTAAGTACATTCTAGCAAGTGATTCACTCACACTCCAAAGACTATTTCATGCATACCTAACAAATCATAAGTTTGCCTGTAGTGTACTATTAAACCTAGCATGCCATCAATTGGTAGGATCAAAAGGGCTTTTCGTGCTTTTAATCTTGGCTAAGAGACATGTAGGATTCTTTATCTTATAATGACTCTTATCCCTATGCACTTTAAGGCAATTACCTATTTCCCTTTTTAGCACTTCACTTCTTTAGCACTTCGTTCCTCCCCCTTTCAATATTGTCCTTCCCCTCACTTACTTATCCTCATCTATGATGTAGTGACTGAGTACCCATGGCTTAGATGCACATTCATATTTTATAATAATATTTAGCTCTTGACCAATAATTTGAGTACACATGCCAATCCTTTTCCCACCTTACAATTTATCTTTTCCTTTGATCATTTTCTTTGACCTACTGTCTTAATAAATTTCAATAGGGCCTATTTGGATCAAATTAACATTGAGGCTATTTGAACAAATAGGATATGGCTAATTAGTATGGTTGTTCTAAAGAATAGGCTTAAAGTTTCAAACTGGGTTCACTAGGGATAACATCTGGGGATGGCACAATGAGTGATACATGAAAGAAATTTAGGTTCATAAAGAAGTGTCTTAATCATGTCCGATAAGTTAAATGCCAATTCCAGTTTTTCGTAAACACAAGAAAATTCTAGATGCTAGTTAGCAAGCGATATAACAAGTTCTCACTACTCATAGAACCATGGTTCAAACTTGGTTAGCCTAGATCACTTTTGCTATTACATATACATTAAGTGACAAGCACAATTAAGCCCATGATTTTATAATTTAAAGTTAAACACCAAGGCCTTATATGATCCTACCATTATTCTCATTGCTATTTGCTTTTTCTAATGAATGTCTCATGAAGTCTAGCACTTAACCAAGTGGAATACTCTATCTCACTAACGATGGTTTTATTTCCTAAGCATGACTAATTTCCCTTAAGACGGTCGTCGTCCATCCATCATAGGGAACAATCTCTAATTATGCCTAAAATCTACTAGGTTCAAAGGGACTATTCTCGGGAAAAACACCAAAAACAAAAGCCGAGTAACCCAAAAAAAGAAAAATAATTGCAAGAAGCAGCATAGGAATAAAAGATATAATATTTATAACTTTTACATGCCAAGTACCCAGCCTTGAAGCAACAAATTACATGACACACATTGTTTCTTTATTACCATTCATTACATACGAGAATTTTACCACATAAACATGCATAAAATGACAACCCCACACTTACAATGAGCACTGTCCCAAGTGCTTACAACAAAACAATGTAAGAAAGTAAAGTTAGGGTGGTGTAGACTCCCTGATCAAACAACTGTATCATCTTTCTCATTTGGTGCAAATGTGTCATGACCCGAGAGTAGACCCAGATCGTAAACATGGGACAAGAAACCCTGAGAGGCCCCAAGTCAACCCATGGCATAAGCGTACATCTAACTTCATTTATTAAACGGAAGACTGAACATAAGGCATAGCAGAAACATAGCACAACATGACATATCAAACTACCTAAATCACTTAGACATACATGAGCTGAATTCTATATCCTGTCTGAAAGTCTCTACTACAATAATGGGTTGATGGGATGACCACCCAACAAAACTGAGCAGATACTGAAACATAAAGTGACAACATGTCTATCAAATAGCCCTCAGAACATGAGGATTCACCAAAATGCTGAAGGCAAACTCTAAGACGATCTAGGGATGCGGGTAAGCCTCAGAGCTGGGTCTTGTATCATGAAACGATACAACATAGAAAGTATGCAGTCAGCACGTGAAATGTATCGAGTATGCAAGGTAAGTAAAATGGACAAAAATATATAAAAGTCATAAATGATCATCAGAGTAGGACGTCATGCTTATACCGTAAACATCGTAACATAACATAAGGCTCAAGGTTTTCAAAATATTTGTATTACAAACATAATCATAATTATAGGAGAAAAGCTTTACTTAACATGACTTGAGCCAAAACATATAATCATAAACATGCATAAATCATGAGGAACAGTGGGGGATTCTCTTAACCGACATACCCCAAATGAGCACTCATGAAGCTCAACTTGTAACCCTAGTCGTGAGGGTGCTCGTGCCATGCCAATGGTAGAACCATGAAAGGTGTGATCACACATGAAAAGGGTCATTTGGGCTAGGGACAGTCACAAAGGAGGTCCCGACATACCTATGGTGGCACGTAGTTTATTAGATCCGGGGTAGAACCTAGGACCCGAACCTACTCGGTGTTCGATATTACTCCCAAAACATATATAGTGCTCATATAATAATATGGATGAATTCATGGGTTTGTTAAATTATGATAATCATAAACAAACTTGTAAATATGTGAACTAGCCATGACATAAGGCCTGTGATGGGTAATTCCATGTATCGTAGGTTTCATGCATACTTGTAGATCATATATATAACTTGAAAATCATCAACCCATGATGGGTAATTGAACAAATTCATATTTCAAATCATAATTCATGCTAGGAATGTAAATATCATCAATTGAAGTGAAGATCATAAATCAATTCATCATAGATCTTACATAATTAGGCTTAATTTAGTAGAAGTCGAAATCAATAATTTGAAATCAAAATAGTTGTAAAATCTGATAAAAATTCATAAAATAGAATTTAAATCACAATTTAAAACAACCCATTGGTAAATCATTAAAATTCCACAAGATTTGAATTAAAACCCCATGAGATTTTTGATTGATTTTCATGAGTTTATAGAGAATGGGCATGGGTGTGAACGGAAAGACAAATTTGTAACCCTACATACCTGAAAATAACTGATTCTTACTCTCCCTTGAAAGCCCAAGAAGAAATTGAAAGGATTTGAAGAAGGAAGCCTTGAGTCATCCTTTGAACACCTTTCTATACTCTTGCGTGCATGAATGAGGACTTAGAATAGATTATCCCCCTAAAACCCACCTTTCATAAGCTAAAACGACGTAGTTTAGGGTCTTATAACATGAAAAAGTCGAAAATGCCCTTAATGAATCTTCCCTGAAAACTGTCCAGGTCGGTCCAACGGGTCGTACCAACGAGTCGTTGGAAGAAACGATGACTCATGGTATGGCCCGTCATAAGTCCAACGGGTCATTAAGTCGAGCATTATTTGCCCCTTTGAATTTCTGGACTCCTTCACAATGGGTCTCACAACAACTCGTTGTTACCTCCAATGGGTCATTCTGTCCATCCATTAAGACCACTAGAAAATTGACCATTCAGACGCTGACTGTTGACAACGAGTCTTTATTCCTCACGGCGGGTGGGTGGCCCGTTATATCCCCAAATGCTAAGGTCCACTCATCACCACGACTACAAACGGCGACTCATTGTTCCCTACAACGAGTCATTACATAGGTCATTGTTTCCACTGCCACCCAAGACTCCTGAAACCACGACTGGCATCAACGGCTCGTGGTTTCCAACAACGAGTGGTTATAGCCCTCGTTTTGAGACATTTTTCCCAATTTCAGTAGTTTTAAATTTTTAATTCCTAGGTCTAATCTTAGGCACTTCCGGGGTGTTACAATATCTCCCCCTTGGGAACATTCATCCTCGAAGGTAGGAAAGAAGTAGAAAAGAGAAGCATGCAATTATCATACACAAATACTGATCATTTAGCCCGAAAATTGATGGAATGACTACCTCCGATTCAAAATATACAGCTGAACTGAATTCGTAAATGACATACACATACATATAGGTAAAAGAAACTTGCGTGCATGAACTGAACATAAAACTAAATAGAGTCAAAGAGCGAAACTAATACCTCAAGTCGGAACTGATCCGGTAGAGAATAAGTGTGGGTATTTAGCCATCATATCTGCTTTGGCTTTATTCAGTGCTTTTGCTTTGGGTATAAAGCTACACGCAAGTGCACGTGGTCGAACAAGTAGTAAAGTGGCTTAAGTAAGCCAAGTATCGATCCCACAGGGACTGGGATGAAGTGCAATCTGCTCAAGTGTACTATATTTTAATTCTAAAAATGCAGACAACAGCGTAACCAAAAGTTTGATATTTTGATTTATAATTTTTATACTAAATCTAAAACAACTATCTAATGTGAGTCTGAACTATGAATGAGAGCATGCTGAGGTTAAACGAACATGTAATGAAATTAATTATCGACGTAATTTGGTTAGTCTTTTCCTCCGATTGCTAGCCAAGAACATTTGCCAAGAGATTAAAACTCTCGTATTTAACCTCACTTAAGAATCATGAACCATCCACCTACATTTCTGTGATTAAATGCAATTCATGTTCTAGCCATACAAACCCGGTTCCTAAATTGACTAATACGACTTTCAGGTATATTTCTATCCTGAAAGTAAATCAATTCTCAATTTTCCCAAACTAAGAAAAGATCATATCCTATTAATTCACAACTTTCCAATTTCTTGCTCTCTCGAGTGAAACCGGACTTTTTAGATGTACATTAACGTAGGCCACACATTAATGCAGTAAGAACAAGAATTAATAGAACAACCATGGAATAAAAGATGAAAAACCAATATGATCAACAATCACATTTCACTGCAATTGTTCATACCCTCAGCAAGAAGATGAATTAGCCACTCATTTGTGGATTAAACATCGTTAAATGAGTGTTAAACATACAAGCAATTGAATACAAGGAGAAGGAAAGAGAGAAAAATCCTGATAATTTCATCCCCTCAACTGCTTGTAACCCACGTTCTTGCTCCACCAAGTCATAATATTAAAAATGAACCTAAGTGTTCTATTTATACTGGTGGGAATTTTTCCTGGAATAACAAGCAACGTGTCACGGAGTGTATCGCGGAGCACTGCCTCCGTGACACATTGTGTATTGCGGAGCACTGCCTCCGTGACACATTGTGTATCGCGGAGCACTGCCTCTGTGACACGTTGCTATTCCACCACAGGCCAAATTTTGCATTTTTTCCTTGTTGACATCCGAGTCCAACCCCAATCTCTCCCAACACGCATTTTAGCTTCCCAAAATTATATTTCACCTGCAAAACAACGCTAATCATGTTGGTTAGTATAAATTCACATTTTATTATCAATCACATGAGAATGCATAAACATTGATAGATAAACAAGGCTGAAATGACACCTTTGAGTATCACTTGGGCATATAAATTTGCCCAAGAACACTTACCCCACACTTAAAGTCTTGTTCATCCTCGAACAAACCTTTTACATCTCATGCACATGAAGACTTACACGTAGCTAATTTTAGCAAGACAATTCAAGCTACAGCTACAATGACTATTTAAGATAGCAAGCTAAAAATAGAGCATGCACGATTTAATCATTGAAATGGAATACAATTATGTTAAGACTTCCTAACCTCAAGAATTGACTCTCTATCTTAGCAAACTCATGCAAATCAACTGATCAAGAAATCCAACATGAATTATATCCTTCATTAAACATGTGCCCTCACAACAAGAGAGTTACCCCTTTTCATACGCAAATTTTTAAATCACAACATGTATGGGTAAATGAATAGAATTACGCTCACTCTCACAAAAAATTCACATGCATCATGTAATGACCCATAAGCTTGCCCTTAGTGTTTTACTCCACTAATTTAAGGATATTTGAACGTAAGATCAAGTATGACTTAATGGGTTGTAATGTAAGCTAAGGGACGGGTAGGTACTATTCTGGCCAGTAATATTGACTATCTTCCCCCAAGCGCTTTTAATAACTTCAACCTTCATTAAGGATATCTCTTCCCTTACTTCACCCTCATTCTTTTGAATCCTGAATTTTCTCTTCTTGTTCCCATTTCTTTAAGCACACTCAGCTTAGTAGTAAGGAGTACTTAAGCAAAAAAAAAATTTTTTTCATTTATTTTCTTACTCCCTACTAATAATCAACCATTTTTACACAAGTGCACCTTTGTCCTTTTCTCAACTTTTACAACTTGCTTTTTTCCTTCTTTTTCACGCTTCTCACTCCCTCATTCTTTGGAATTTTTTCACTTAAGCGCTTAGGAGTTTTGGATCAAATTCAAGGCTAGTGAAAGAAAAAGGATTAAGCTTATGTTGTAGCTATCAAAGAATAGGCTCAAGGCTCAATGGGGCTAACTAGGATTAAATATTCAAGGTAGGTAAAGTGAGGGATAACATTTATGTTCATTCAAAGAAATGCCTAAATCATCTCCTACAATTCACATCCTTCATTTCGTTTTATATACACACCAGGCAAGTTCTAGACATTCCACAATAGCACGGAATATTCGAAAAACTTACACTCACAGCACATGCTCAATTCAAGACACATTCCGCAGACTCTTAACTCAGCTAATCAGAAGAATTCAAAATTAAGCTTCAATCATATCAAGTCATATTCAAGAGCCTAGGTGTCTCAAACATAGGTATACCACTTGCATGCTTCAACACTAAACATACTTGCATCTTACAATCATTTATAGCACATAACAAGAATATCAAGCCATCAATTAGCTACGGGTTCAAAAACCAACCTACTGACTAATTTTCCTCAAGACGGTCGTCATCCATCCATCGTTGGAAACAGTCTCTAACTATGACTAAAAACATTATATACAGACAAAGAAAAATTTTTATTCTTCGATTCAAAGACCCCCCGTCAGAAAGAACCGAAAAGAAAAACCAACGGGTGATGAAGTCATGCTTGACTCACAAAAAAAAATTCTTTTTTTTCAAATATTTCTCACAAGCATTACATTCATCAAAAATCCTTAAGCACAAAAATTTTAAAATTTTTCTCACCCCACACTTCAATCATGCTATGTCCCCATATCATCAACTTAACATTTAAAGAGGGTGAGAAATACTCCCTGAGGCCTTTAGGCCTAGCTAACAGCATGCCTTTCTTCCACTTTGCACAAGTGGGTGTTCGACCCCACACTTTTTCTCTTCCATGCTTGTTAGCTTCCTCCTCCACGGGTACTCAGACTTCCCCTCAATCTGTGCTTAACTTTCTACCAAAACAACACAAGATGAAAAATAAATAAAATAAACTTAAATGCAAGAAATTAAAATGGTACTCATGGTACCCTTGGGTTGCCTCCCAAGCAGCGCCTAATTTTTCGTCGTGGCACGACGTATCAAGTTTCACCGCTTTTTCCTCCACCTTGAGGATATGAATCTCACCCCTAATTTCTTCTCTAATTTCCTCTTATGCTCCAGGGGTGGTGGTGAAAAATTGTAAGGACCAAGTAGTACATGTTGCCTTTTGAACTTATTGGCCCTTAAGTAAGCGAAGTCATTTTGTCTCTCCGAGTTAGCAAATTTTAAAATATACAGGGCTTGGTCCTCCTCTAGACATTTCTCTATAAGCTTGGAAGACTCTATTTCTATGTTTTCAACCAAACTTAGTGTCGAAAAATGATTCGAGTGTGGTCCAATAAACCTCAACTCTGAAAATGCATTGTGCTTGACCTCCTTACTTGTATGCACCTTCTCAGCATCGACATCTATCTCTCCGTTAATGTCAACTGGGGGATACTCTATCTCTTCTTCCATGAATGGATTTTCCATAAGTGTGAGCCCATCACCGGGACACTCAACAGATTCTAATTGTTGGGCTTCATCCAAAAATTCACCCTTGTCTTCCTCTTGTAGTTCCTCTTGAATATCGGCTAAAACTGTCACCTGCAATTTATCACAAGCTTCAGCAATCATCTCCATGAATTTGACTCTCATCCATTCTAGAGCCTCTGCATTCTCTTCTTGTTGAATTTTCAATACTGCCATCGCCTCTTTCATTGCTTCTGATTGCTCCAGGAGTTGTTTCAGCATGTCTTCTATTTGAGCTTGGCGTCCCAAGTCCGCATTTTCAGCATGCCTATATTCAGCAAAAACAACAGAAGGATCATAGTAGGGGCTTGGGGGAGGGGAATATGCATTCGGACAGCCATCCCAATGGCCATCTTGACCACCACATATATTGCACGTGTTACAGTGTTTCCATGAGTGGTGTCCTCCGCAATTCAGACAAGATTCGCTAAAATATGAGTATCCACCATTTATAGCATTTGTATTCCACGATGTCATGTCAATAAGGGTATCCGAAAAAGAAAAAAATAAAATGAAAAAGAATTAAAACAAACACTAAGATCAAGTTGTCAGTACTAAGAAAAAAATATAGTAAATTTACATTTAAGAAAAATTCACCAATTGCCAGTCCCCGGCAACGGCGCCAAAAACTTGTTCGGTGTTGTTGCTTTGGGTATAAAGCTACACGCAAGTGCACGTGGTCGAACAAGTAGTAAAGTGGCTTAAGTAAGCCAAGTATCGATCCCACAGGGACTGGGATGAAGTGCAATCTGCTCAAGTGTACTATATTTTAATTCTAAAAATGCAGACAACAGCGTAACCAAAAGTTTGATATTTTGATTCATAATTTTTATACTAAATCTAAAACAACTATCTAATGTGAGTCTGAACTATGAATGAGAGCATGCTGAGGTTAAACGAACATGTAATGAAATTAATTATCGACGTAATTTGGTTAGTCTTTTCCTCCAGTTGCTAGCCAAGAACATTTGCCAAGAGATTAAAACTCTCGTATTTAACCTCACTTAAGAATCATGAACCATCCACCTACATTTCTGTGATTAAATACAATTCATGTTCTAGCCATACAAACCCAGTTCCTAAATTGACTAATACGACTTTCAGGTATATTTCTATCCTGAAAGTAAATCAATTCTCAATTTTCCCAAACTAAGAAAAGATCATATCCTATTAATTCACAACTTTCCAATTTCTTGCTCTCTCGAGTGAAACCGGACGTTTTAGATGTACATTAACGTAGGCCACACATTAATGCAGTAAGAACAAGAATTAATAGAACAACCATGGAATAAAAGATGAAAAACCAATATGATCAACAATCACATTTCACTACAATTGTTCATACCCTCAGCAATAAGATGAATTAGCCACTCATTTGTGGATTAAACATCGTTAAATGAGTGTTAAACATACAAGCAATTGAATACAAGGAGAAGGAAAGAGAGAAAAACCCTGATAATTTCGTCCCCTCAACTGCCTGTAACCCACGTTCTTGCTCCACCAAGTCAGAATATTAAAAATGAACCTAAGTGTTATATTTATACTGGTGGGAATTTTTCCTGGACTAACAAGCAACGTGTCACGGAGTGTATCGCGGAGCACTACCTCCGTGACACGTTGTGTATCGCGGAGCACTGCCTCCGTGACACGTTGTGTATCACGGAGCACTGCCTTCGTCACACGTTGTTGTTCCACCACAGGCCAAATTTTGCATTTTTTCCTTGTTGACATCCGAGTCCAACCCCAATCTCTCCCAACATGCATTTTAGCTTCCCAAAATTATATTTCACTTGCAAAACAACGCTAATCATTTTGGTTAGTATAAATTCACATTTTATTATCAATCACATGAGAATGTATAAACATTGATAGATAAACAAGGCTAAAATGACACCTTTGAGTATCACTTGGGCATATAAATTTGCCCAAGATCAGGCTTCCCACGTAGCTCCTTCAACATGCTGATTCCTTCATAATACTTTAACTGAAGCTACTTCTTTATTTTGTAACCTGTAAACCTATTGATCTAATATTTCCACCGGAACCTCCTCATAGCTAAGGCTAACCTTTACACCAACGCTGTCCACTGGAACTAGTAAGATTGGATCTCCCAAACATTTCTTCAATAGTGATACATGAAACACAGGATGCACGAAAGATAACTCTGAGGGCAAGTCCAACTCATACGCTACCTTACCAACTCTTCTCATAATCTGATAGGGAGCATCATAACGAGGACTGAGTTTTCCTCTCTTTCCAAACAGCATGACTCCTTTCATGGGAGATACCATCAGAAATACCCAATCGTCCACCTCGAACTCTAACTTTCCCCTTCTCACATCAGCATATGACTTTTGATGACTTTGAGCGATTTTTAGCCTGTCCCTTATCAACTAAACCTTCACCATAGCCTCATAAACCGAATATGGCCCTATCATAGCTGCCTCACCAACCTCAAACCATCTGATGGGCGATCTACATCTCCGCCCATAGAGAGTCTCGAACGGGGCCATTTTGATACTGGAGTGATAGTTGTTATTGTAAGCAAACTCGATCAGGGCCAAGTGATCATCCCAACTACCTATGAAGTCCATCACACATGCTCTTAACATGACCTCGAGAGTTTGAATTGTCTGCTCTGCCTGACATCCATTTGCTGATGAAATGTTGTGCTGAGCTTAACCTGAGTCCCAAGCCCTTTTTGAAAAGAACGCCAAAACTTAGAGGTAAACTGAGTACCTCGATCTGAGATAATAGAAAAGGGCACTCCATGTAATCTCACCAACTCTCGGATATACATTTTGGCATAATCATCTGCTGAATTAGTGGTTTTGACCGGTAGAAAGTGTGCAGCCTTGGTCAACCTATCTACCACCACCCAAATAGAATCATTATGTCGACGAGTACGAGGTAGGCATGTAATGAAATTCATATTGATCTTTTCTAGATTCCAAGTGTGATTGCTAATATCCTAAAGTACGCCTCCCGTCCTTTCATGCTCGACTTTTACTTGCTGACAATTCGGGCACCTGGCTTTGAATTCCGCAATATCCTTCTTCATGTCATTCCACCAATATATTTCCCGCATACCATGATACATCTTGGTGGCACCCGGATGGATAGAATACCTGGATCCATGTGCCTCATGCAATATCCACCTGGATCCATGTGCCTCATGCAATATCCGGGCCCTATCAACATCTGGAACACATAGCCGACCCTGGTACCGCAACACACCATCTCCCCCTTGGGAGAAGACCTCCACCTTCTAAATCTGAACGACTTATTTTATCTTTACCAATATTGGATCCTCATCTTATATATATTTCACATCAGTC
This sequence comes from Datura wrightii, assembly GCA_035772735.1. Taxonomy (NCBI): domain Eukaryota; kingdom Viridiplantae; phylum Streptophyta; class Magnoliopsida; order Solanales; family Solanaceae; genus Datura; species Datura wrightii. The sequence continues at coordinate 118,624,395 of JASDFA010000010.1, read as the reverse complement.
ACCAAGGACGATTCTGATCCGTTTGGCACAACAACACCGCTATTGGTCGAGTCGACCAATCTAACTCCCAACCTTGCAAGTCAATGGACATATTTCACCAACTCCTTCTTTCCCTCATCCACATGGGACACTCTCCATAGAGAGCCTACTAAGTGCATCCGCTGCCACATTAGCCTTACCTGAGTGGTAAAGGACACTCATATCATAGTCCCTGAGTAGCTCCAACCACCTTCTTTGCCAAAGATTGAGATCTTTCTGCGTGAACACATATTGCATGCTCTTGTGGTCTATAAATACATCCACGTGGACCTCATACAAGTAATGTCTCCATATGTTCAATGCAAACACCACCGCAGCCAACTCAAGATAACGGGTTGGGTAATTCTTCTCATGGACTTTCAACTTTCTTGAGGCATATGCTATCAATTTCCCATGCTGCATCAACACAAACCCAAGTCCTATTCTCGAAGCATCACAACACAGCACAAAACCATCGGTACCCTCGGGTAGGGTCAACACTAGTGCTGAAGTGACTGAAGTCTTTAACTCTTGGAAGCTTTTCTCACAAGCCTCCGACCATTAGAACTTTACCTTCTTCTAAGTCAACTTGGTCAAAGGTGCTGCAATAGAGGAGAAACCCTCAAGAAACCTCTGATAGTAGCCAGCTAAACCCAAGAAACTCAGAATGTTCGAAGGATTAACCGGTCTAGGCCAATTTTTTACCGCCTCAATTTTCTGAGAATCTACCATTATGCCCTCACTCGATACCACATGGCCTAAAAATGCCATGGAGTCCAACCAAACACTTGCTAAACTTTGCATACAACTAACGATCCTTGAGGGTCTGAAGCACTACTCTCAAGTGAGAGGCATGCTCCTCCTCGCTCTGAGAGTATATAAGGATTTCATCAATGAACACAATCACAAACATGTCCAGATATTGCTTGAATACCCTGTTCATCATGTCCATGAAATCTGTAGGGGCATCGGTTAGTCCAAAAGACATAAAAAAAAATTCATAGTGACAATACTGAGTCCTGAAAGCGGTTTTTGGGATGTCACTCTCCCGAACCCTGAGCTTGTGATACCCGGACTTGAGATCAATCTTGGAGAAACAATTGGCACCCTGAAGATGGTCAAAAGAATCATTGATCTTAGGTAAAGGATAATCGTTCTTAACGGTGACCTTGTTCAACTGTTGATAGTCAATGCACATCCAAAGTGAACCGTCCTTGTTCAGGACAAATAACACTGGTGCACCCCATAGAGACTTGCTCGGTCTGATAAATCCCTTATCTAACAGGTCCTTCAACTGATCTTTAAACTTCTTTAGCTCAGCTGGAGCCATCCTATAGGGAGGAATAGATATAGGCTGCGTATTGGGTAAAAGATCAATAAAAAAATCAATTTTTCTCTCAGGATGAACACCTGGCAAATCATCGAGAAATACCTCTGGATACTCACACACCACCAAGACTGAGTGGATAATTGGGGTCTCAAATTCAACATCCTTAACCCTAACTAAATGATACATATAACCCTTAGAAATCATTTTTTTGGCATTAAGATATGAAATAAGTCGACCTGCTAGTACAACCGAACTATCCTTCCATTCCAAGACTGGTTCAGCCGAAAAATGGAATTCCACCGCACAGGTTCTACAATTAACAGAAGCATAACATGAAAACAACCAATCCATGCCCAAAATGATGTCAAATTAAGTCATGGCTAACTCTACTAGGTACACATAGGTGACCTTATGCAACACTGTAATGGGGAAACCTCTATACACCCGCCTAGCTACAACTGAATCACCAACAGGAGTAGAGACTCAGAATGGTTCTGATAGAATTTCAGAGCTAACTCCAAAGTTACTAGAAATGTAAGAGGTCACAAAAGACAAAGTAGCTCTTGGATCTAATAAGGAATAAGCATCAACATGGATGACTTGCAACATACCAGTAACCACATCTGGTGAAGCCTTCTTCTCCTGGCGGGATGCTAAAGCATAAAACCTGTTTTGGCACTGACCGCCTGCTGAACTAGTAGAGCCACCCTGCTAAAGGGAAAGTGCTAATGGAGCAGTAGAACTGGATGCTGGCATACGAGCTCCGCTGGTCCTTGATCAAGCTAAGGAGCAATCCCTGAGTCTATGTCCGGGTTTTCCACACTCGAAACAAGCATCTGAGCCGACTAAGCACCTCCTGGGATGGTTCTTGCTGCACTTTGCACAAGCTGGGAAAGTGCGATCTATCTACATTCTACCCTGGCCCCTCGACTCAGGAGCCCTGCTCCTACGATCCCCCCGGAGTCTAGATGGCGTACTAGCTGATGGTGCTGGAGCAATGGACCTAGACTGATACTGTTGACGCTGTTCACCCCCTGACCTAACCTGAAAAGTCCCATAACTGTCGGTCCTAGCCCTCTTGTCATCTCTCGGCCTCCGATATACCGACTCCATATTGAGCATGCAACATAATACGGAGAAAGTCGATATCCCCATGCAACATGGCGGTCCTACAATCCTTATCTAGATAATCCGCCACCTGATGTACGATGCGACACACCTGAGCCCTCTAATCTTCCACCAACTCTAGAGAGTACATGGACAAATGGGTAAACTCCAATGCGTACTCCTAAACGGATATGTCACCCTATTTCAAATTCACAAACTCAGCCGCCTTGAGCTCCCTCATTTCCTAAGGGAAGAATGGATCCAAAAATTCCACATAGAACACTTCCCAACCTATCGGGCCTACACCCACTACCCTCGCATCTCTCCACTACTTGAACCATAGTGGAGCGACCCCCATTATTCATCCCCATAACCTGAGTGATTTTCAGAATCTCCTTGGTGAAATCATGTGGATCCTCACTCACCTTTGACCCTGAGAACTCAGGAGGGATCATCCTCAAGAAATACCTTACCCTAGCTGCCGCATTCCCATTCTGAGGGTAATGCGCCACTGTCTGATTTTGAACCTGGGAGCCATAGCCTATTCCAGAATCTGAATTGCTTCCCTAAACTCAGCGTGGGCATCTAGCTCTGGTGCGTGCTCCTCGTGAATGGGTGGGGCTGGTTGATTCCCATCACCATTGGCACCCTTATGATCATTGCCATTGCTATTTATTCTGACGTTCACTCGGCGTGGAGGCATGATTTTGCAAATGCGAATAGCATGAATTAGAAGGATAGGAAAAACTTTTCATCGCACGACATAGATCATGAAACAAGGGAAAATTTCCTAAACGTCTCATAGACTCTTCGTCGTAAGTGTGGCGCGCTTCACAGCCATGAAAAAGACTCTACTTAACGCGGCTTTCAGACACTCTAGGACACTTTAAACCTATTTCTCTGATACTAAGTTTGTCACGACTCATGAGTAGACTCGGATAATAAACATGAGATAAGGAACCACGAGAGGCCCCAAGTCGACCCATGGAATAAGAATACATCGAACTTCATTTATTATAATGGAAGATTGAACATAAGGCATAGCGGAAATATAGCATAACATAACATATCAAACTACCCGAATCACTTAGACATATAGGAGCTGAATTTTATATCCTGTCTGAAAGCCTCTACTACAACGATGGGTTGATGGACAACACCCCAAACTAACCCGAGCAGATACTAAAACATAAAGTGACAACATGTCTATAAAATATCCCTTAGAACATGAGGACTCACCAAAATGCTAAAGGAAAACTTTGAGACGATCTAGGGATGCGAGTGAGCCTGAGAGCTAGGTCCTGTATCATAAAATGATACAGTATAGAAAGTATGCGGTCAGTACATGGAATTTACTGAGTATGCAAGGTAAGTAAAGCGAACATTGAAAATATATAAGACTCATAAATGATTATCAGAGTAGGACTTCATGCTCATATCGTAAACATCATACCTTATCATAAGGCTCAAGGTTTTCAAAACATTGGTAATACAAACATAATCATAATTATAGGAGAAAAGCTTTACTTAACATGACTTGAGCCAAAACACAAAATCATAAACATGCATAAAACATGAGGAACAGTAGGAGATTCTCTTAACCAACATACCCCATATGAGCACACATGAAACCCGACTTGTAATCCTAGTCAAGAGGGTGTTCGTACCTTGCCAAGGGTAGAACTATGAAAGGCGTGATCATACATAAAAGGGCCATTTGGACCAGGGACAGTCACAAAGGAGGTCCCAACATACCTATGGTGGCACGTAGTTTATGAGATTCGAGGCTAAACCTTGGCCCCGGACCTACTCGGTGCTCGATACTACTCCCAAAACATATATAGTGCTCATAGTATTATATGCATGAATTCATGGGCGAGTTAAATCATGATAATCATAAACATACTCTTAATACGTGATCTAGCCATGACGTAAGGCCCGTGAGTGGGCCAAAACATAATTCATGTATCGTACGTTTCATGCATACTTGTATATCATACATATAACTTGAAAATCATCAAATCATGATGGATAATTGAATAAATCTATATTTCAAATCATAATTCATGCTGGTCTTGTAAATATCATCAATTGAAGTAAAGATCATAAATCAATTCATCATAGATCTTACATAATTAGGCTTAATTTAGTAGAAATTGAAATCAATAATTTGATAATCAAAATAATTGTAAAATTTGATCAAAATTCATAAAATAGAATTTAAATCACAACTTAAAACAACCCATTGGTAAATAATTAAAATTCCACAAGATTTGAATTAAAACCCCATGATATTTTTGATAGATTTCATGAATAGGCATGGATGTGAACGGAAACACCCATTCATAACTCTACATACCTAAAAATAACTGATTCTTACCCTCCCTTGAATTCCCAAGAAGGAATTGAAAGGATTTGAAGAAGGAAGCCTTGAATCACCCTTTGATCACCTTTCTATACTCCTGCATGCATGAATGAGGACTTAGAATAGATTATCCCCCTAAAAGCCCACCTTTCATAAGCTAAAACGACATAGTTTAGGCTCTTATAGCATGAAAAAATCAAAAATTCCCTTAATGAATCTTCCCTGAAAACTGTTCAGGTTGGTCCAACGGGTCATAAGAACGAGTCGTTGGAAGAAATGATGACTCATTGTATGGCCTGTCATAAGCACTGCTGAGAACTAGCCTCCAGAACCAAACCAAGGATAGACACGTGGACTCGTCCTTTAGTCCAACGAGTCGTTAAATCGACCGTCGTTTGCCCCTTTGATTTTCTGAACTCCTTCACAATTGGGTCTCACAATGACTCATTGTCACCTCCAATGGGTCATTGTGTCCATCCGTTAAGCCCACTAGAAAATTGACCATTCAGATAATGATTGCTGACAAAGAGTCGTTATTCCTCATGACAAGTCGTTGGGTGGCCCGTTATATCCCCATATGCTAAACCAAGCCGACCATAAATTATTCTAATTGAATTATTCTAATTGAAAATGGCCCACTCCTCACCATGAATACAAACAAAGACTTGTCGTTCCCTACAATGATTCGTTACATAGGTCAATATTTCCACTGCCACCCAAGACTCCTGAAACCACAACTGGGAACAATGGCTTGCGGTTTCCAACCATGAGTCGTTACACCCCTCGTTCTGAGATACTTTTTCCAATTTTAGCAGTTTTAAATTTTTAACTCCCGGGTCTAATCTTAGGCACTTCTGAGGTATTACAAAATACCTTCGCATCAAGGTCAGAGTCCTATGCCTCATCATCATCTGACTCAAATTTTGAGTCCACTCGACATTACTCCTTATCCATGGGCACATCATCATCCATAGGCTCTACAAAGGATGGTCGAATCCTGCACATGGCTCTGGAGTGAGCATTTAGTGGATATTTAATGTCCACCTCAAATCATCCTCCGTTACTGGTCTAGCACCAATACACAACTTCAACATCTACAGCCCAAATATCATAATAGCGTAAGAGTCATCTCGTGCATGTCGCTCTACCAGTGCGACCACAGGGCCATATGTAGTGTCTGGCACCTTTATTTTGGTCACCTCCACTGCTCGTTGGTCTACTTTGGGCCTATAGTCTAACGCCTCCTCCTTAATGTCATGGATCTTGAGAAAGGTGGTGAGCAAGCCATCAAAGCCATACATGTCCTCTGATGCAGCCATACATGTCCCCTGATGGATTTTAAATAAAGGGGTTGATTTGATCACAACCCCTTTATTTATATCGACATTCTCATCAAGGAGTATACCAAACAGACCCTGCCTGTGGTAAGATCAGTGAAGTGCACCCCTGGAATGAGAAGCTGCAAATAATATTCAATCAGACACATGCCTCTGTATTCATCTGTGCATAAGGCAAGGTCTGGTGATAGCCTTTCTCCTTCTAGCTAGTCCATCATGTTGTGTGTTATGGATCTTTTATACCCCGAAAGCCCAAAGATAATATTCGGGAGTTAAAATAGAGAAAAACTAAAATTTGGCATCAGCATAGAACGAGTCGTGAGGAGACTCGTGAGAGCAGCCCACGAGCCATGATGTGACACGTGGGGAGGCCCAGGTGATGAGTTTGTAGTTTGGGAAATAGGATCCCCACAAGCGTGACCATGACTCATGGTCAGGCCCCATGAGTTATTAGGTCAGTCTTAGGGTGGGAGAGTAAGAAAATAGAAGGAAGAGAGATAGTGTACTTGACGGGAGGACCCTACGGCTCGTGGTTAGTTACCACGATTCGTGGGGAGGGTCGTGAGCGGCTGGGAATTATTTTGTTGAATCTAAGGCAGTGCACATCACGGATGGTGACCAGTCACCAGGATACGAGTCGTTATGTCACCTATTATGAGCCCAACAGACTTGATAGGAAGTGAACTTCACAAACGAGTCCATGAGTCATGGCCCAAGGTAACGAGTCGTTAGGTCCCTCATTTGGACCATCTGGAAGTTATTTTTTGCGAATTTAGTAAGGGCTTTTTCGGAATTCCTAAGATCCTAAGGCCTAAACTACGTCATTTTGAGTTATGAATAATGAATTTTAAAGGGGTTAGGTTCATTTTAGGCCTTATTCATTCATGCATGCAAGGTAGAAGGGGAGAGAGAGTGATCAAGCTTAGTGTTCTTCGATTTCCCTTCAATTTCTTCTTGGGCTATCAAAGAAGTGTAAGAATCCTCTACCAACAGGTATGTAGGGTTATGAATGGGTGATTCCTTTCACACCCATGCCCAATCCCTCTGAAAATCATGAATGTTCTATGTCTAATCTATGGGGTTTTAACCCAATGCATGAAGTTTCTAATTCTTTACATGGGCATGGTTTAAATATGTTTCTACCATTGAATTAGGAAGCATGGGAAAGTTTTACAATGTTTTCAATTAAAAATCATGTTTCTAGCTTTATGAATTAAAAAGCCCATCAATGAAAAGTTTATGAAAGATGAGATTTGTGATGAATGTATGATGATGATGAGACATTATGATGAAAAGCATGTTTTCAAGCTACCCATGTTTAGAATGATATTTTTGATGTGAAATGAGTATTCTCAAGCATGATAAAGCTTTGGGAAATACCCACATGTACTAGTATGACTTCTGATTTCCCTAGTTAAGCTTACCACATAGTTTTGGAGCGCAGACTCCTAATAATCTTTCATCTTGTGGTATGGTTTGAGTTAAAGCTTCTCATACGCATGATTTCATATTTGAGATGTATTTGATGATTGAGCTTCGTCAATAGATGATGTTGAACTTCGTTAAATAATGATGTAGAGCATATGCATGTTTTCGGGAGTAGTGTCTAGCACCGAGTAGGCCAAGGGTCGATCACCCTATGACTCAGAACTACGCGCCAACGTCGGTTTATACTTATTTATATAACTTCGGGACCTCCCTTGTGAGCTATCCCCGACCCTATTGGCCCATGAGCTTGATATCGATATCATGGTATCGTCCCTAGCCTAGGAAAGGCTTTGGATGGCTCTATCCACTTGAGTGTGATAGTGGGGACTACGTAAGCTCTATCGTGGCATGTCGATTAAAAGTCGAGTCTCCCATTGTTCCTCATGATTTTGGTTATGCATGTTTATCATTCATGAGATTTCTATATCTATATATGTTCTAAAGCATGTTTGACTCAATGTTCAGTTTTACTTATAAATATCAGATTTCAGCTTTGAGTTAATCGATTTAGTTATGATGATATGTTATGTTAAGATGAGATCATGATTTAAGAAAGAATGCATGCAAGCCCTACTCTCAGATTCTTCATGTCCATGTTTTGCATTATGCATGTCTTTAAATAATTTTACTTACTTAAGAAGTTTTACTTACCTGGTATACACGGTAATTTCCACGTACTGACCACATACTCTATGTTGTATCATTTCATGATACAAGACCCGACTCTTATGCTCAGCCCCGATCATAGTCATTCTTCTGAGATAGCATCGTACATTGTTGGTGAGTCCTCATCTCCCGAGGACTAGACTATTCAGATCTTCTTATGTACTTTCAGTTTCAGATAGTTGGGGTCTTTTCCCATCAACTCATCATGTTTAGAGGCTTTTTAGACAGATGGTTGTATTCAGCTTTAGATTGTGTATTATGATGTTATGTTTAACTTAGACTTCCTCTATGATTATCTTGTGGATTCTTCTATTTTATTAATCGAGTTAGATGTATTCTTATGCCATAGGTTTACTTGAAGTCTCTTGGGGCTCCTTGTCCCGTGTTGCGATCTGGGCCTCCGTTCAGGTCGTGACAAACTTGGTATCAGGGACATAGGTTTGAAGTATCCTAGGGTGTCTGAAATCTGCATTAGTAGAGTCTTTTTCATGGGTGTGAAGCGCCACACTTATGACGAATAGGCTATGAGACATTTAGGAAATGTTCCCTTATTTCATTACCATGTCGTCCGATGAAATGTCTCCTTATCCTCCTAATTCATGCTATTTGTGATTGCAGAAACATGGCTCCCCGATGAATGAATGGTAGAAGGAATTGGAATGGAGATGACCATGAGGATAACAACAATAACAAGCACCAGCAAGCCCCACTAGTTCAGGAGCACCAAGCACCGGAGCCAGCAACCCATGCTGAGTTCCGGGCCGCGATTTATATTCTTGCACAGGCCTTGCCCACTCAGGTCAATTAGCAGGCAACTGTGCATGTTCCAAACAATGGCAATGTAGCTGCAGCTCGAGTCTGAGACTTCTTGAGAATGAACCCTCTATAGTTCCTTGGGTCAAAATTAGATGAGGACCCGCATGAGTTCCTAGATGAGATTGTGAAGATCACCCAAATCATGGGGGTGAATGAAGTGGAGTGCACAGATTTGTCCTTGTACCAGTTGAAAGGAGTCGCACATATCTGGTTTCGTCAATGGAAAGATAGTAGGGTCGTCGGAGCAGGCCCGGTCACTTGGGAAGAGTTAGATGTTGCATTATTAGATCGGTTTTTCCCTCGTAAGATTAGGAAGCTAAAGGCAACTGAATTCGTAAATCTAAAGCAAGGGAGGATGATGGTGCAGGAGTATGCCCTTGAGTTCACCCGCCTATCAAAGTACGCCCCAAAGTTAGTGGTTGATCAGAGGGCGTGGGTGAGCAGGTTCGTTCATGGAGTATCCAGCTATTTGGACAAGGATTGTTGGACCACTATGCTCTACCAGGACATGGATTTCCCTTGAATAGTTTTGTACGCCCAGTAGATGGAGGCGACACATCTGAAAGAGAGGAAGGACAAAAGGGCCAAGATCGATGACCACAGATTCTCATAGTCGAGATCAGGTAGTGGATACCGGTAGCAAACCCACCAGAGGTCATCAGCCCTAGCATCTTTACCATTGAGTGTGCCATCCAGACCGAGGCACGATTAGAGGGGGCGAACATCAGGCTCTAGGGGTCAGAGTAGCAGACCCACAGATTCTAGCATTCCAGCTTGCTTCAGGTGTGGCCGGGGTCATATGGGTCAGTGTTTAGAAGATACAGGTGCTTGTTTCAGTGTGGGAAGCCCGGACACATGCTTAGAGATTACCCAGTAGCGAGACAAGATTCGGATGGTGGCCAAGGTCCAGCTTCTAGTTCAGAAGCCCTTCCTGCATGCTTATCACATCAGAGGGCATCTACCAGTACAGGTGGTGGTCAACGCCAAAACAGATTCTATGCCTTAGCATCCTGCCAGGAGCAGGAGGTCTCCCCGGACGTAGTCACTGGTATGTTACGAGTTTTCCATCTTGATGTTTATGCTTTGATACATTTGGGGGTTACCTTTTTTTTTGTGACACCTTATGTGGCCAGTAGCATCGGAGTCAGTCCGGAAGCCTTTTCAGAACCCTTCTCAGTATCTACTCTAGTAGGTGATTCAATTATAGCTAGATGGGTATATAGATGTTGTCCAGTCACAGTCGTTCAGAAAGTCACCTTAGCAGATCTGATAGAGTTATCCATGACCGATTTTGATGTTATCCTTGACATGGATTGGCTATTTTCATGTTATGCCTCAGTCAATTGTAAAACCCGGGTAGTAGAGTTTAGATTTCTGGGTGAGCCAATCTTAGAATAGAAGGGTAGTTCAGATGTACCTGTAGGTCATTTCATTTTTTACCTTAAGGCCAGAAAGATGTTCTCCAAAGGTTGTGTATACCACCAGGTTAGGGTTAAGGATGTGACGTCCGAGACCCCGACCGTCTAGTCTGTCCCAGTAGTACATGAGTATCTAGAAGTCTTTCCTGATGATTTGTCGGGAATCCCTCCCCAACGGGAGATTGATTTTGGTATTAACCTTCTTCCCGACATGCAACCTATATCTATTCCTCCCTACAGAATGGCTCCAACTGAGATAAAGGAGTTGAAAGAACAGTTGAAGAACCTGTTAGATAAGGGTTTCATTAGACCGAGAAAGTATCCATGGGGTGCACCGGTTCTCTTTGTCCGAAAGAAAGATGGTTCTCTTTGAATGTGTATTGATTATCGGTAATTGAATAAGGTAACCATCAAGAACAGGTATCCTCTACCCAGGAATGATGATTTATTTGACCAGCTTCAGGGTGCCAAGTGTTTCTCAAAGATAGATCTCAGGTCTGGGTACTATCAGCTCAGAGTTCGGGAGTGTGACATCCCAAAGACAACCTTCAAGACGCGGTATGGCCATTATGAGTTTGTAGTTATGTCTTTTGGACTAAAGAATTCTCCTGCAGATTTTATGGACTTGAAGAATAGGGTGTTCAAGCCGTACCTGGATATGTTCGTGATCATTTTTATTGATGATATCCTGATATACTCTCACAGTGAGGAGGAGCATGTCGCTCATTTGAGGGTAATGTTGTAGAATCTCAAGCATCATCAATTATATGCTAAAATGAGTAAGTGCAAGTTTTGGTTGAAGTCCGTATCATTTTTGGGCCCTATAGTATCAAGCGAAGGCATAAGGGTGGACTCTTAGAAAATAGAAGTGGTGAAAAATTGGCCTAGACCGGTAAATCCTTTAGATATTCGGAGCTTCTTGGGTTTATCTATCTATTTCGGAGATTTGTTGAAGTTTTCTCATCGATTGCAGCACCTTTTACTAGATTGACCCAGAAGAAGGTAAAATTCCAATGGTCGTCGACTTGTGAAAAGAGCTTTCAAGAGTTGAAAACTTAACTTAATTCAGCCTTGGCGTTAACTCTATTGGAGGGTACCGATGGGTTCATGGTGTATTATGATTCCTCAAGGATCGAACTTGGGTGTGTATTGATGCAGCACGGAAAAGTTATAGAATATTCCTTTAGACATCTAAATGTTCATGAGAAGAATTACCCAACCCATGATCTTGAATTGGCCGCAGTGGTATTCGCCTTGAAGATTTGGAGACATTATTTGTATGAGGTTCATGTGGACGTGTTTATGGACCATAAGAGTTTACAATATGTGTTCACGTAGAAGGATCTCAACCTTCGGCAAGGGTGGTGGTTGAGCTATTCAAGGACTATGATATGAGTGTCCTTTACCAACTCAGTAAAGCCAATGTAGTAGCGGAAGCTCTTAGTAGACTCTCTATGGAGAATGTGTCTCATGTGGATGAAGGGAAGAAGGAGCTGGTGAAGGATGTGCATTAACTCGCAAAATTGGGAGTTAGGTTAGTTGACTCTACTGATGGCGGTGTTGTTGTTCAAAATGGAACAGAATCGTCCTTGGTGACTGATGTAAAAGCTAGACAAGATGAGGCCTCGATTTTTGATGATGTTGAAGGAAGCGGTTCAAAATCAGAAGGTAGAGGTCTTCTCCGAAGGGGGAGATGGTGTGCTTCAGTACCAGGGTCGCCTATGTGTTCTAGATGTTGATGATTTAAGGAGATGGATGTTGCATGAGGCTTATGGCCCCAGATTTTCTATCCATCCAGGTGCCACCAAGATGTACCGTGGCTTATCAGAAGTCTATTGGTGGAATGGCATGAAGAATGATATCGCAGAATTGGTAGCAAAGTGTCTGAACTTTCAACAAGTAAAGGTTGAGCACCAGAGACCAGGAGGCGTGCTTCAAGATATTTGCATTCCTACCTGGAAGTGGGAAAAAATTAATATGGACTTCATCACAGGTTTCCCTCGCACTTGCAGGCAATATAAATCTATTTGGGTTGTGGTAGACAAGTTGACCAAGGCTGTTCTTTTTCTACCAGTCGAAACTACGGATGCAGCAAAGGATTATGCCAAACTATATATCCGAGAGCTAGTTCGATTGCATGGAGTGCCCTTATCCATTATTTCAGACAAAGGTACCCAATTTACCTCTCAGTTTCGGAAGTCATTTCAAAAAGGACTTAGTACTCAATTTAAGCTCAGCACAACGTTTCACCCGCCAACGGATGGTCAAGCGAAGCGGACAATTCATACTCTAGAGGACATTTGAGAGTATGCATAATTGACTTCAAAGGTAGCTGGGATGAGCACTTGCCCCTTATCAAGTTTGCATACAATAACAGCTATCATTCCAGTGTCCAGATGGCACCGTTCAAGGCTATCTATGGGAAGAGATGTAGATTGCCCATTGGTTGGTCTGAGGTGGAGAAGCGGCGATAATAGGACCAGATTCGGTTCACGAGCTATGGAGAAGGTTCAGTTGATAATGGACAACTTAAAAACTGCCTTGAGTCGCCAAAAGTCCTATGCTGATGTGAAGAGAAGGGAATTAGAATTTGAAGTTTATGAATTGGTATTTTTGAAGGTGTCTCCCATGATGGGAGTGATGAGGTTCAAAAATAAGGGGAAACTTAGTCCCCACTATGTTGGCCCATACCGGATCGTGAGACGTGTTGGCAAGGTGGACTATGAGTTGGAGTTGCCTTTAGAATTAGCTTTTGTGCATATTGTTTTCCATGTGTCGCTCTTAAAGAAGTGTTTTGGTGATTCATCTCTAGTTGTCCCGGTGGACAGTGTTGGTGTGAAGGACAGCCTCAGTTATAAGGAGGTTCCGGTAGAAATACTGGATTGTCAGGTTCGAAGGATAGGGAACAAGGAAGTAGCTTCAGTTAAAGTGTTATAGAGGAATCATCATGTTGAAGGAGCTATGCGGGAAGCCAAAGCAGATATGATGGCTAGATACCCACATTTATTCTCTACCGTCTCAGTTCCAGCTTGAGGTATCAGTTTGTCTCTCAAACTATATTTTGTTTTCATGTTTAGTTCATGTGCCTAATTGTTTTTTAATGTATAAGGATGTATGTATGATTTGTGAATTCAGTTCAGCTATGTAGTGTGAACCGGAGATAGTCATTCCATCAGTTTTTGGCTTAAATGATCAGTAATTGAATGTGGTGATTGCATTTCTCTATTTTTCTGTATGTTTTCCAACATGAGGATGAATGTTCCCACGAGGGAGATATTGTTATACCCCAGAATCCAAAAGATCATACCTGGGAGTTGAAACGGAGAAAAACTAAAATTTTGCATCAGGCACAGAACGAGTGATGAGGAGACCGGTGAGAGCAGCCCACAAGTCATGATGTGACTCGTGGGGAGGCCTAGGTCATGAGTTTGAAATTTGGGAAACAGGATCCCCACCGGCGTGACCACGACTTGTGGTCAGGACCTACTAGTCGTTAGGTCAATCGTGGGGTGGGAGGGTAAGAAAAGAGAAGGAAGAGAGACAGTGTACTTGACAGGAGGACACCATGAGTCATGGTCAGTGACCACGATCTGTGGGAAGGGTCGTGAGCAGCAGGGAATGATTTTATCGAAACTAAGCTAGTGCACATCACAGATGGTGACCACGAGTCATGGTCACCAGGCAACGAGTCATTAAGTCTCTTGTTATGAGCCCAACAGACTTGAGAGGCAGTGAACTTCACAGACGACTCCATGAGTTGTGGCCCAGGGCAACGAGTAGTTACGTCCCTCGTTGGGACCATCTCGAGGTTAGTTTCTATGAATTTAGTAAGGGCTATTCCATAATTCCTAAGATCCTAAAGCCTAAACTACGTCGTTTTGAGTTATGAATGATGACGTTTAAAGGGGTTAAGTTCATTTTAGGCCTTATTCATTTATGCATGCAAGGTAGAAGGTGAGAGATGGTGATCTAGCTTAGTGTTCTGCAATTTCCCTTCAATTTCTTCTTGGGATATGAAAGAAGTGTAAGAATCAGCTACCAACGGGTATGTAGGGTTATGAATGGGTGATTCCTTTCACACCCATGCCCAATTTCTCTCAAAATCATGAATTTTCTATGTCTAATCTATGGGGTTTTAACCCAATGCATGAAGTTCCTAATTCTTTACATGGGTATGATTTAAATATGTTTCTACCATTGAATTATGAAGCATGAGAAAGTTTTATAATGTTTTCAATTAAAAATCATGTTTCTAGCTTTATGAATTAAAAAGCGCATTGATGAAAAGTTCATGAAAGATGAAATTTGTGATGAATATATGATGATTATGAGATATTATGATGAAAAGCATTTTTTCAAGCTACTTGTGTTTAAATGTTGTTTTCGATGTGAAATGAGTATTCTCAAGAATGATAAAGCTATGGGAAGTGCCCACATGTACTAGTATGATTTATGATTTCCCTAGTTAAGCTTACTATATTGTTTTGGAGTGAAGCCTCCCAGTTATCTTTCAACTTATGGTATAGTTTGAGTTAAAGCTTCTCATATGCATGATTTCATATTTGAGATGTATTTGATGATTGAGCTTCGTCAATAGACGATGTTGAGCTTCATAGAATAACGATGTAGAGCATATGCATGTTTTTGGGAGTACTGTCTAGCACCGAGTAGGCTATGGGTCGATCACCCTATCCTTAAAGCTACACACCAACGCAGGTTTATACTTATATATATTACTTCGGGACCTCCCTTGTGAGCTATCCCCTGCCCTATTGTCCCATGAACTTGATATTGATTTCATGGTATCATCCCTAGCCCAGGCAAGGATTTTGATGGCTCTATCCACTTGAGTGTGATAGTTGGGACCATGTAAGCTCTATCATGGTATGTCGGTTAAAAGATGAGTCTCCCATTGTTCCTCATGATTTTGGTTATGCATGTTTATCATTCATGAGAATTCTATATCTATAGATGTTCTAAAGAAGGTTTGACTCAATGTTCAGTTTTACTTATAAATATCAGATTTCTGCTTTAATCGATTCAGTTATGATGATATGTTATGTTAAGATGAGATCCTGATTTAAGAAAGAATGCATGCAAGCCCTACTCTCAAATTCTTCATGTCCATGTTTTGCATTATTCATGTACTTAAATGATTTTACTTACTTAAGCGGTTCTACTTACCTTGCATACTCGGTGCATTTCACGTACTGACCGCATACTCTATGTTGTATCATTTCGTGATACAGGACTCGACTCTCAGGCTCAGCCCCGATCATTGTCATTCTTCTGATATAGCATCGTACATTGTTGGTGAGTCCTCATCTCTCGAGTACTAGACTATTCAGATCTTCTTATGTACTTTCAATTTCAGATTGTTGAGTTAGTTGGGGTCTTGTCCCATCAACTCATCATGTTTAGAGGCTTTTCATAGATATGGTTGTATTAAGCTTCAGATTGTGTATTCTGATGTTATATTTAACTTAGACTTCCGCTATGATTATCTTATGGATTTTTATATTTTATTGATCAAGTTAGATGTATGTTTATGCTATGGGTCGACTTGGAGTCTCTCGGGGCTCCTTGTCCCATTTTGCGATCCGAGCCTCCATTTGGATCGTGACAGGATCATTGCTCACATAGTGCATGCCGAATTTCAACATATGGTGGTGTAATGTTAAGCTAGCAAATCTGATGCGGATCTGTGTTAGGAGTGCCCAGGATTGCATTCAAGTGGTGTGCTTCAAATGGTATGACTTGACCCCGGATCTTGACTACATGGCTGCGGAGAGTGGGGTCCCAATTTGCGAAGAATTCCCTGACCATATGCAAATTACACTCCCCGGCCTCATTGAAAATGAAGCCCATGCCCAGGGTGTGTAGTCTTTGCACTCCGTGGGGCATTTCCTGTGCTAGACTCTCCCAGTTGATCCGCTGCTCCGGGAAGACTCCTTATGCTTAAAATACCATTTCTTGCCTTTTTCAACTACCCACCAGGTATCATACCTCCTTCCCTAGCCCCTGGGAACTGGTCCGGCCACTGGCACAGATGTTCCAAGTCTGATCCTTTTTTGGCCTCCACCGGAGGACAAAGCCCCTTTTCCTTTGCTTTGCCGAGAAGACATCGTACCTATTCAAACAAAACAAAGAACCCAAATCAGTAGGCAGATAACATGGCTAGCCAACACTATGTTTAGGGTTTTGGTGGTTGCCCCACATTTAGTTGCTAACGTGGGTTCACTAGTCATAATTTTTGGGTACTCAGACATCCCCTCTTTCAAAATATATTGACTAGTTTTTCCCACAAAGAAGCACCTTTTAACAATTTGACAAGTTTAAACCAGCACAATGATATACAGTGTTTAGCACTTTAGGCAATTTGCACTTTGGTATTCAACTTGGCATTCCTATTGTATTGCTCAAACTTCATACAATTAGGAATTAGAATCAAGAAACTAGCACTATATTTGCTCATGTTGCATTCTGGTATTCAAAATAAATTTCATATTGCTTTACTCAGACTTCAAAAAATTATGAAACTTTTACCCCATACATTTGTGTAGACTTCCTCTATACTTCATGCAACAACTCAACTCAACACGCTAGGCTAACCAATTTAACAGGACTAAATTCTTAGGCCAGAGTGAGCATAACACAAAGGTAACACACAATTGCATTTCTCCTTTTTAGTATCCGTTCAATCAAAGCAAAAGTGCACAATTCACATGTAACAACCCGATAACCAGCCTAACAAATAGTGATATCTGAACTACCCTATTTCATACAATTTGCAAGTCCACAAATTCACAATTATCATTTGTACAACACAAACCATTTCGCCTATATATACCAGTCAATGAATTTGTTGTCCAATCACTTGTAAAATCAACCAATATGTTGTACAAAATCATGATTATTTCCCTCTATATAAATTTCCTCCAAACTCAATATTATTATTACTACAATACAAGAAATCCTTGGTCTATCAAGTGTAAGAAATAAATATTAACACATATAATCAAGATTTACCTAACAAAATCATGATTTTACCAAGTTCAACTAATTAGACATAATTATTGACTCATCTCTTCAAACCCACATGATCAAGCAAACACATTGAAAGAGAAGAATGATGAAACCAAGAGACCTTACCTGGGGATCTGTTTCTTATGAAGTGAAAAGAGATTGAGAAGATTTAGGTGTGTGTCAGGATGGAGAGGGAAGGAGAATTTGGGATGTGTCACACTAATTTGATGTATTTTAGGGCCAAATTGCATAAATGGGAAATATAAAGGGGGAATTTGGGGCGGGCTGACCCGAAGGTTTAATGAAACCCAAAAGAGAATGCACACCAACGTGTCACGGAACATGTCGCGGAGGAATAGCTCCGTGACATAGAGCGATCGTGGACCTACATTATTTTCTAGTGTTGGAATTTTGAAACAACTCTGTGACACAGAGCCTAACGGGCGATTGGACTCCGTGTCACGGTGCTATCAAGCAGGCCCACTATTTTATTTACTGCTCTAAAATTATGCCCCTCCGTGACACTCTAAGAAATGCGGTATATGTCCTCCATGACACGGACTAGACGCAGAGGGCTATTGTTTAACGCCGAGTTGTCTTGTACTTCCCTGGTGCCTCTGGGGTGAGTCTTGACCCCTGCAATATTCCCAAAAACAACAAATAAATTGGAAAATAGCGGGTTGCCTTCCCCCAGTGCCTTAGTTTTGGTCATGGAACGACTTCTATTTCTTATTTCTTATTATTTTTTATTTTTTGAAATAATTCCTAACTATTACATTACAATCACGAGTTGCCTCTTATGCAACGCCTGATTTACCGTCACAACATGACCTAGCTCACACTTATTAATCAGATAAAGTGATATACGCCTTCTCTAGATTAACGCCCTCACCCCAACAGTGCTTGCTCCTTTGACAATTCACCAAAATTATGGCACTTTTATCTTCTTTCCATAATTCCACTACCATGTATGGGGTCATCTGAGCAACCTCAAATGGCCTAGATTGCTTGGACCTCAACTTTACTAGAAATAGCTTTAGCCTAGACTTAAACAACAATATCATATGCCCTGGCTTGAAAACTCTCAGGATTATATGCTTGTCATGCCATCTCTTGGCTTTCTCCTTATACAACTTTACATTTTCATATGCATGCCACCAGAATTCATCAAGTTCATGCAGCTACAACGATCACTTTTTTCCAGCTAACTTAGGATCCATGTTAAACTTTCACAAAGCCCAATACATCCGATGTTCTAGCTCAACAGGTAAGTGGAAGGCCTTCCCGTAGGCCAATTGATTTAGTGAAGTCCCAGTTGGCATTTTATAGGCAGTTCTATACGCCCACAAAATATCATCCAATTTCCTTGCCCAATCCTTACTTTGTGCATTCACTATTCTCTGTAGAATCTTCTTGACTTCTTGATCTTGGGCAGAATTATATGCCCAAGTGATACTCAAATGGTTCATTTCGTCTTGTTTATACATTGATAATTGTACATTCTCATGTGATTTGTAGTTAAAATGTGAATTTATACTAACCAACATGATTAGTGTTGTTTTGCAAGAAAAATGGAATTTTAGGAAGCTAAGATGCATGTTGGGAGAAATCGGGAATAGACTCAGAAGTGAGCAGAGGAAAAGGTCTAGGTTATGCAGCAAATTAAGGGGCTCCGCGATGGAGCCGTGTCACGCTGCCATCGCGGATGCATTCTGCCCCAGATGATGAAAATAGGCCATGTTCCAGTGAAGGTCCGCGTTGGGGCCATAGCACGTTGGCCAAGCCCAGCGTTGCACGTCGTGGCACGTTCGGCATAATTAATTGGAGGACCGGATTCCAGTGAGGGTCCGCGTTTGTGGCGTGTCACGGAGGCAGTGCTCCGCGATGCACTCCGTGACATGTTGCTTGTTATTTCGGGAAAAATTTCCGCTAGTATAAATAGCACACTTAGTTTATTGTTAATTATTCTAACTTGGTTGAGCTAGAACGTGGGTCACAGGCAGTTGAGGGGACGAAATTCTTAGGGTTCTTCTCTAACTCTTTCTTCTTTATTTCAATTGTTTGTATGGCTTACACTCATTTAATGATGTTTAATCCACAAATGAGTGGCTAAATTAACTTCTTGCTCAGGTTAAGAACATTTGTAGTGGAATGTAATTATTGATCATCGTGGTTTTTCATCTTTTCTTCTATGGTTGTTCTACTAATTCTTATTCTTATTGCATTAATGTTTGGCCAATATTAATGTATATCTACAAAATCCGGTTTGCGCTCGAAAGAGAATGAAATTGGAAAGTTGTGAATTGGTAGGATATGATCTCTTCTTGGTTTGGGAAAATTGAGAATTGATTTGCCTTCAGAATAGAAATATATCTGAAAGTCGTATTAGTTAATTAAGCAATTGGTTTCGTATGGCTAGAACATGAATTTCTTCTTATCACATAAATGTAGGTGGAAGGTTCATGATTCTTAAGTTGGGTTAAATACAAGAGTTTTAATCCATAGGCAATAATTCTTGACTAGCAAGCGAAGGAAAGATTAACCAGTTTGTATCCATAAATTGCTTCCCTGCATGTTCGTTTTAGCCTCAGTATGCTCATTACTATAGTTCAGACTCGATTTGTACATTTGTTTTAGATTAATATAAATTAGGAAACAAACTCCCAAAATCTTCTTGAAACTGTTGTCTGCATTATTAGAGTTAGAGTTTATTAATGCTTGATTCGATTATTACCATGGTCCAGTCCCTGTGGGATCGATACTTGGCTTACTTAAGCCATTTTACTACTTGTTTTACCACGTGCACTTGCATGTAGTTGAAAAATAGTACGAACAAGTTTTTGGCGCCGTTGCTGGGAACTGGCAATTCGTAAAATTGTTGTCTTAAGTGTTAGTTTATGATTTATTATTAGTGTTGACAACTTGGTCTTAGCTTGTCTTTTGTAGATATTGAATTCTGTTGAACACTGGCAAGGGACAAGGAGCTGGTGGATTCACACTTAGAGCCGGAAAGACAATTTCATCATCAAAGGAGAGAAGCTCTAGAGAGAAAGTTGTAGTTGCTCAGACAGACAATTCTGGAGAAACAACAGAATCCACCTATTATAAGAGCAGTGTTAGTGCCCGAAGAAATGGCAGCTAGGCCGGTTCGCGAAGTGGCAATCCCACATGCTAACAATGTTACATAGAGCATTCGCAAACCTGAGCCAGGAGGGAGGTTCGAGCTTAAACAGAACATGGTGCAATTGCTGCACACCAGCGGGCAATTCACAGGTCACCCTCACGAGGATCCACAAGAACATCTCCAAAACTTTTTGGAGATAAGTGACACTTACATCCCTGTTGGAGTTTCACTCGATTATGTCAGGCTTAAATTGTTCCCATTTTCACTTTTGGGAGAAGCAAAGAGATGGCTGAAAGTTGAGCCACCTAATTCCATCACTACTTGGGATGATCTTTCAAAGAAATTCTTGATACGGTTCTTTCCATCCGATAAAACAGCAAGACTTGGAAGTCAAATTCTAAGTTTTAAACAGAGAGAGGGAGAGAATCTGTATCAAGCCTGTGAAAGATACAAATCTATGTTGTGGGATTCTCCTCATCATCACCAATGTAATGATATGCTGGTGCATACTTTCATAGAGGGTTTGGAACCCCACACAAAAATCTTGCTAGACACAGCAGCTGGGGGACAAGCATTAGAAAAAACTTATGAGGAACTGTATACTTTGTTGAACCGTATTCCGCAGGGAAATCCAGAGTGGAATGCAGACTCTTCTAGAGAAGGAACAAGAAAAGCGGCAGGAGTCTTGGAAGTGGATGGTTTTACAACTATCGCTGCACAGATAGATGCGTTACAGAATCAACTCAATACCCACTTTAGCAATATGAGCATGAATCATTCTCAAGCCCCAGTGAATGTAGTGCAGCAGATTTGGTGTGAAGTGTGCGACAGTAATGAACACTTAGCTGAGTGTGGTGGTGTGAATCATAATTCAGTAAACTTTGTTGGTAATGTACCGAGAAATAATCACCAACAGTATGGCAACAACTACAACTCTAATTGGAGAAGTCACCCGAATTTCTCTTGGGGTAGTAACAGCCATCAAGGGCAGAGTTCGAGTCAGGGAGCACAGAGAAATCAAAAAGGGCAGCAGCACTATTAATCTCAATACCGAAGAAACAATGCACCTCCTCCACCACCATCACCCAGTATCGAGGAAATGTTCAAAATAATGATAGCTAACCAAGCTCAATTGTAGGCTGACTATGTGAATTTGGCAGCCGTTGTAAAGATTAATCAGTTATCTACAAAGGCATTAGAGTACCAGTTTAGGCAACTAGCTGTAGCTCAGAACACCAGGCCGAGAGGAGGACTTCTAAGTGTCACTGACCCCAACCCCAAGCAAGTGAATGCAGTGACCATAAGGAGTGGTTTGCAACTCAAGGAGGTGGAACCAGAAAGACCACCACAGCAGTCAGGAGCATTAGAGAAGGAGAGGGAACACGATGATGATAGGGGGAAGGAGAAGGAAGCTAAACCAGAAAGACCACCACCCCCGTTCCCTCAGAGACTGAGGAAACACAAGGAGGAAGCGTGTTTCAAAAAGTTCATGGAGGTGCTTAAACAGGTACACATTAATTTACTTCTTGTTGATGTTTTGCAGGGAGTGCCGAAGTATGCAAAATATATCAAGGACATCGTGGAGAACAAAAGCAGATTGACAAAGTACGCTACGGTGGCACTTATGTAGGAGTGCACTTCCCGGATACAAACTCAGTTGCCCACAAAGCTCAAAGACCCTGGAAGCTTTACAATTAAACTTACAATCGGGCAGAGTATCCGAGCTCGTGGATTATGTTATTTGGGAACGAGCATTAACTTGATGCCGACATCGGTATTCAAGAAATTGGGGCTAGGCAGTCCTAGACCGGCAACAGTGATCTTGCAACTAGTGGATCGTTCTTTGGCCAGACCATATGGCATTGTGGAGGACGTGTTGGTGCAAGTGGGCTCCCTTATCTTCCCGGTTGACTTCATTGTGCTGGATTTTGAGCTGGATGCGGAAGTCCCATTTATTTTGGGACGTCCTTTCTTGGCAACCGGGAAAGCACTGATTGATGTAGCTGCAGGGAAGCTAACCATGCGGGCACACGACAAGGTGGAGGTATTTGATGTGTACAAGGCCACGAAGCTTCCGGCCGTGTATGAGGAACTCTCAATGATCAACGTGCCTAATCGAGTGAATATTGCTCAGAGTGTTGATTCGCGAGAGCCAGTGGGAAAACCACCGGTGAAGGACCCCCCAAAAGTGGAATTGTGGCAAAAAGATCGAAGTGCCACATTCTTAGTCAATGAGCAGCGATGTAAGCATTACTGGGGTGAGGACGGTAGTCGAGAGAAGACATCCGTCACCCTAGAGGATGACTAAGCTTTAATGACGTCGAGCCGCGACGGTAAACCAGGTGCTGCACGGGAGGCAACCCGTGAAATTCTTGTAATATTTGAGTAGATTTCATAGAAGAAGAAAAATAAAATAATTAGAAAAATAAAAATAAAAACAAAATTTGTATTTTACGTGAAACCTATGAATTCTAACCAATTTCTTTTCGTGAGATCAATTTCAGGTTGAACGGAGGGCAAAAATGCAAAGGATCGCAAATGAAAAATCGAGGTGAGAAAAATAATAAAAAGTGGCAAAACAGTGAGCTTGCACGATAGCTCCGTGTCATGGAGGAGGGCCTCCGCGTTACCCTCCGCGACACGTTGAGGTTAAATTTTGGAATTTTTAAAATTCCAGAATACCTCCGCGTTGGCTCCGTGTCACGGAAGGGGTGCTCCGCATTACCCTCCGTGACACGTTGAGGGTTTAATCGCGATGGGTCACACCGGGTCGCCGGGTGACCTGCGCGAAATTAACCCTTTTTAACCCCGAATTCCCTCTATTTTCCCTAATTTCTCACCCCCTCCGTGACAAAAACCCAAAAACTCCCCCTTCCCCAACATGACACGGACTTAGGCACAAAATTTCTTCGACTTTTCTTCGATTTGATCAAACTAAAGGTATGTTCTCTATTTTCTTCTCAATTCTTGTCAACTTTGTCGAGTTTGAGCATGTAAAGTGAGTAAAACTTGCCCTAATTATAAATTGAGCTTGAATTCCTTTAATTTAATGTTGATTGAAGTGCGTAGTATCATTTTGATTGTATGAACTCAAAAAATACATGCTTGATCGAATTTTGGTGAAATATGTAGCTAGGGTTAGAATTTGATTACGAAGAAACGAAATGTGATTGAAAATGTGGAAATTATGGGTCGGGCATGTTGGGTAAGGTGAATTGTGCTGTGCTTGTTGTGAATATGCTAAGTAAATGATGGATTTTCGGGAAAATGAAATTGTTGAATCTCAAGAAGTTGGAGAATTGCATAGGTTGTTTTAAGAGAAATTTATTTTTGTTTTTGCTAAGTGCTATGTGATGAAATGGTATCGATGGTGATATTTGGATTGGCTGTACGAAGTCTGAGTAGTAAGTAGAATTTAGTCCATCAAATTTTCTGAATGCACCAGGCATGTTGTTGTTTTTTCTTGCAAATTGGAAAGTGAGAGTTGTCTTGTCGTAATGTCGTGATTGTGGCTAAAGACTAAGTGTGGGGTGGCCTAGCTTAACCCAACCTTAGTCGAAGCTAATTTTAATTTAAATAACATGGGGACTATCTGTTTGATTTGACAGGAACAATGGCAAGCAGGCAAGACAAAGGAAAAGGCGCATCTACATCGGGTGCCGGAAGGAAAAAAATTAGACTGGGAACAGCACTCCTAGCAGCACCAGCGGTTCTGTGCGGCCAACTCCATCAATACGAAACCCTATGAGTGACAGAGGAAGGGAAGAAATGGTACACAAAGCATAAGGAAAGCAAATACTTCCCCGAGGAGCATATTGCAATGGAGCCGTTGGCACAGGAGTTCCCCAAAATTGTACACCGGATTGACGCTGCCGGGCTGAACTTCATTTTTGACGAGCCCAAGGAGTGTAATCTCCACTTGATTTGGGAATTCTACGCCAACTGGAACCCGACACTCCAAAGTCACATTGTCAAAATAAGGGGGCAGGTAGTCACTTTTGAGCCCCATCACCTTAATGCCATCTTGGGGGCACGGGACACAGACGCCCATGTACTCAGACAGCTGAACATCACTCCACCATATGCGGACATTAGACGCACTCTATGTGGAGCCCGTTCTATAGCACGGTGGAGCAGGCATGAGGAGAGGGGCTACCATCAGACGCTGCCCTATTCTCAAATGAACAGGGAAGCCAGAATTTAGCTTTAGATCGTGTGTTCCTGCCTGATCCCGGGGTGCACATGACAGATGTCACCCGGGATCATGTGTGCTTGGTATACGCCCTGATGAAAGGGCTGGAGATTAATGTTGGGGCGGTGATCATCTCCGCCATGAAGAGAGCCAGTTTGCATCAAGGTCACAGGTACGGGTTTGGTTGCTTGCTGACCACTTACCCTTAGGGGCCTAGATGTTGAGGAGGAGGCCCTTGACTACATCCCGCAGATGGAGAGGTGTGCCTTGGACGTCACTAAAACTAAGGCACCCGACACCACTCACGGGCCAGTTCTCACATTAGCCGAGCGACTTGCTCGGGATGATCAGTACATGGCCCACATGTTCGGGATGCAAATGCTACAGTTGCGCATAGGCGGGAGGCCAGCAACAGAAGATGAGCTGTGGCAGCTAGAGTTGGACTACCCCTTCAATGAAAATGCCAGGACTCTATGCCGAGTGGGGCCAGCTTTTGTGGAGCTCATTGTTGATGATGTCCCTACAAACGAGGAGACACGCTGCAGTGACTCAGATGTTGAGTCTGATGAGGATAGCGGGGGTGATTTGGATATGGGGGACGAGGCAACTGCACCTGACGAATAAGTGGAATACCTCGATTGATCAGGGAGTTTCACCACCTACTCTTGTGCTATGCTGAATTTTGTGAACACTGGGGACAGTGTTAGATTTAAGTGTGGGGTGGGAGTAGTTAGGTGCTGGTTGTTTGGTTGTTGTTTATGTTTCTATTGTGTTGTTGTGCCTCTGAAAAATTGTGACCCTGTAATTTTGATGTTTATGTTTTGTATTGTAATTAATGTGAAGCCGTTGTGTGCTGTATGGAGTTGTTGTTAGCTGGTTGTGTAATTTTTTTTAATCAAAATTATCGATATTTTTAATTTTATTTTCGTGAAATTTTTTTTTTGGGTTTCTCGGTGTTTGTTTTCGCTGGTTTTGTAGATAATAGACCCATTGAACCAAAGTCGTAAATAGTGACCGTTCCCTATGATGGATGGATGAAGACCGTCTTAAGGGAAATGTAGTCGATAGGAGTAGATTTCTTTTGTTCTTTTTAATTTTTTTTCTTTTGTTTGTTTGTATCCCAAACGTGTCGTTACTTTATGATTCGGAATTCAGGTTGCGTGTTGTAAAGTATATTTAAAATGCAAAGGTGATTCGTATGAAAGCATGCAACTTTGTAAACATGTTGAGATACCTAGATCGTAGAGTTCGATTCGGTGTGATTGAGGCTTAATGTTTGAATTCTTGTGATTATCTAAGTCAAACTCGGAAGTACCATATATTTTGGGATATCCCATTTTGGCAATCGAATGAGCATTGGTAAATGTATGTTATACCCCGGGAACCCAAGGATCAAACCTGGGAGTCAAAACAGTGAAAAACTGAAATTTCACACCAGGTCACAGAACGAATTGTGACGAGGCTCGTGAGGAGTGACCATGAGTCGTGAAGTGACTCGTGGTCCAACAAGGTTGGCAGTGTGTGTTGAGAAGACCACGAGCATGACCACGAGTCGTGGTCAGGCCTCACGACTTGTGAGGTCTCCCGTGGCCTAGACTGGTTGTTAGCAAGGGACATTGGGCAGTAGAAACCACGGATGGTGACCATGAGTCGTGGTAACCACCATGAGCCGTGGTGTCTTCCATGAGGTCCCCTAGTTGTTTTGAATAGTAAACAAGACAACTCATGACCACGAGGTGGCCTGTGAGCACGAGTCGTCCAGTTCCGTATGGGGACTGGTAGTCAACCAAATTCTATAATTTTAGTAAAGGTTTGTCCGTAATTCCTAAGTCCTAGGAGCCTATACTACGTCATTTAGGGCTCTTTTTACAGGGTTTTAAGAGGGGAAAACTTATTCTAAGCTAAGTCATTCCATGCATGCAAACTTGAGAGTTTGATAAGAGGATATGGAGCAAGTTTTGAAGGTTTCTATTGGGATCTCATCTTAAGAAATTAGAGAAGTGGTTAAATCATCCCTTCCAGGTATGTAGGGTTATGAGTGGGTGTTTCCTTCCTTACCCATGCCTAAATCTCTAGCTCAATGAGAAATTCATATGATCAAGTTATGGGGATTTTACCTAATTGCATGATTCCTAAATTTCTATACATGGGTATGATTAGATTAAGTTTATAATAATGAATTGTGAAGCCTAGGCAAATTTTGAATTGGTTTTCAATCAAAATTGGGTTTTCTAAATTATAAAATTTAATGCCCATGGATGAGGAGTTCATGAAATAAGAGAATAATGATGAATGCATGATGATGATGAGATTTGATGATGAAAAGCATGTTTCTAAATCTATCCATGATTTTGATATTTTTTTCAAAAGGAATTGAGTAGATCCAAGCATGATTAAGTTTTGGGCAAGGCCTTGATATCAAGTATGGTGATGTAGTATCTCTAAAGTAAGCTTACCACATGGTTTTGGAGTAGATGCTCCCACTTATATTTGAGCTTGTGGCATGTATCAAAATAAAGCTTCTCATATGCATGAATTCAAAATTGAGAAGTATGTTATTATTGAGCTTCGTTTTTACACGATGTCGAGTGTATGTATGATTTCATTATTGAGCTTTGTCAATAGACAATGTTGATCTTTATTTTCATGCGATGTTGAGTTCATGCATGATTTCATCTTGAGATTCGTCAATAGATGACGTTGAGCTTCGTCAATAGACAATTTTGAGCTTTGTATATACAATGTAGAGCATTACATATTTTGGGAGAAGAGTCTAGCACCGAGTGGGCTAAGGGTCGATCGCCCTATGCCCTAGAACTACGCGCCAACATAGGTTGATACTATTATATTATTGGGACCTCCGGTGTGATCTATCCCTATCCCTAATGGCCCATGCGCTTGATATCGATATCACCGTAGCATCCTTAGCCCCGGCAAGGTTTTGGAAGGCTCTACCCACTTGAGTGTAATAGTCAGGATCACGTAAGCACTATCGTGGTATGTCGATTAAGTGACGAGTCTCCCATTGTCTATATGATTCAGATTTTCATATTCATTACTCATGATTATTACATTATGCATGCATGTTCTAAAAGCAAGGTTTGACTCATTGTTTAGGTTTTCTATAAATGTCATATTTCAACTTTGAGTCATTCGAGTCAGTTATGATGTTATAAAGCTATGCATGGTCATATTATGAAAAGATTACAATTTCAGAATGAATGCATGTAGTCCTTCCTCTCAGATTTAAAGCTTATGATATGTTATGAAATGTTTTATATGATTTACTTTACTTAAGAGGTTTTACTTACCTTGCACTCGGTACATTCAACGTACTGACCACATACTTTCTATGATGTATCATGAAATGATACAGGACCTACCTCCCAGGCTTAGCCCCATTTGTAGTCGATGGTCAGAGTTAGTTCCTACTCATTTGGTAAGTCCTCATCCTTCGAGGGCAAGAATTTCAGTACCTTATGTATTTTTAGTTTCAGTCTTGTTGAGTTAGTTAGGGTCTTATCCCATCAACTCATCTAGATTAGAGGCTTTTTAGAATTATGAATGTGTTACTTCGGATGTTTATTCTAATGTTATGATGAGTTAGACTTCCATTGAGTTATATTGATGATTTCTTCAATTTATCAAATGTATTGGATGTACGCTTATGCCATAGGTCAGCTTGGGGTCTCTCAGGTTCCCTTGTCCCGTGTCTACAATCTGGGCCTCTGTTCAGATCGTGATAAACTTGGTATTAGAGCAATAGCTTTGAAGTGTCCTAGGGTGTCTGAAAGTCGCGTTAAGTAGATTCTTTTTCGTGGGTGTGAAGCGCGCCACACTTATGATGAAGAGGCTACGAGACATTTAGGAAATGTTCCCTTCTTTCATTATCTATGTCGTGCGATGGAAAGTCTTTCTATCCTTCTAATTCTTGCTATTCGCGATTGCAGAATCATGGCTCCTCTAAGATTGAGTGGAAGGAGGAATGGAGGTGGTGAAGGCCATGAGGATGGAAATGGTTATGGGCATCAGCCAGCCCCACCAGTTCAGGAGCCTCAGGCACCGGAGCCAGCCGCTCATACCGAGTTCCAGGCCTCTATTCAGATGCTTGCGCAGGCCTTGACCACTCAGGTCAATCAGTAGGTTGTTGCGCATGTTCTAAAAAATGAAAATGTAGTGGCGGCTCGAGTTAGAGTCTTCTTGAGGATGAACCCGCCGGATTTCTTGGGGTCCAACGTATATGAGGACCCGCATGATTTAATTGATGAGATTGTCAAGATCACCCGAGTCATGGGGGTGAGTAGTGTTTAGTGCGTAGAGTTGGCCTCCTACAAGTTGAAGGCGGTCGCACATATCTGTTTTCGCCAATGGAAGGAGAACAGGGTCACAGGAGAAGGTCCGATCACATGGGAGGAGTTTAAAATTACATTTGTAGATCGGTTCTTCCCTCGTGAGATGAGGGAGTTGAAGGCAACTGAGTTTGTAAACTTGAAGCAGGGAAGGATGATAGTATAAGAGTATTCCCTTAAGTTCACTCGCCTATCGAAATATGCCCCGGAGTTAGTGGTTGACCAGAGGACACGGGTGAGCAGATTTGTGCATGGTAATAGCAGGGTATTTGGACATGGAGTGTCGGATTTCTATGCTGCACCAGGATATAGACTTCCCTCGTATAGTGTTGTACGCCCATCAGATGGAGGCTGCACATTCGAGAGAGAAGGAGGCCAAGAGGGCCAGAACTGAGGATCACAGATTCTCTTAGTAAAGGTCTGGTGGTGGGCACCGACAGTAGACTCACCAGAGATCATCATCCCTGGCATCTTCGGCATTGAGTGTGCCATCCAGGTACAGACATGATCAGATGGGCGAGCGTCACACTCGAGGGGTCAAAGCAGCAGACCCACAGATTCCAGCATCCCAACTTGTCGTAGATGTGGTCAGGGGCACTCAGGACAGTTCTTGGTAGGTTCAGGTGCTTGTTTCGGGTGTGGGCAACCCAGACACATGCTTCGAGATTGTCCAGTTGCGAGACAGGATCAGGTTGTGGGCTGAGGCCCAGCTTCTAGTTCAGCAGCCCCTCCCCCACACTTAGCACATCTGGGGGCATCTACTAGAACAACTGGCAGTCAGTGCTAGAACAGATTCTATGCTTTAGCTTCCTATCAGGAGTAAGGGGCATCATCCGGATGTGCTTACTAATATGTTGCGATTTTTCCATATTGATGTATATGCTTTATTAGATCCGGGGCTACCTTGTCTTTTGTGACACCGTATGTGGCCAATAGCTTCGGAGTCAGTCCCGATGTCTTGTCAGAATCTTTCTCAGATCCACTCTAGTAAGTGACTCAGTTATAGCTAGACATATGTATAGAGGTTGCCCAGTCTCAGTCCTTCGTAAGGTCACCTCAGCGGACTTGATAGAGTTAGCCATAACCAATTTAGATGTTATTCTCAGCATGGATTGGCTATTTGCATGCTATGTTTCAGTTAATTGTAGAACTCGGACCGTAGATTTCAGATTTCCGGGTGAGCCAGCCTTAGAATGGAAGGGTAGTTCAGCTGTGCCTATAGGTCGATTCATTACCTACATTAAGGCCAGGAAGATGGTTTGTGAAGGTTGCATGTATCATCTACTTAGGGTTAAGGATGTCGAGTTTGAAACCCCGACTATCCAGTCAGTTCTAGTAGTACGTGAGTATCCAGAGGTCTTTCCTGATGATTTGCCAGATGTCCCTCCCGAGCGGGAGATTGATTTCGGTATAGATCTTCTTCCTAACATGCAGCCTATATCTGTTCCTCCCTACAGAATGGCTCCAGCAGAGCTAAAAGATTTGAAGGATCAGTTGAAGGACCTATTAGATAAGGGATTTATTAGGCCAAGTCTCCATGGGATGCACCAGTGTTATTTGTCCAAAACAAGGATGGTTCACTTCGAATGTGCATTGACTATTGGCAGTTGAATAAGGTCATCATTAAGAACAGGTATCCTTTACCTAGGATCAATGATTTGTTTTACTAGCTTCAGGGTGCCAAGTATTTCTACGAGATTGATCTCAGGTTCGGGTATCACCAGCTCAGGGTTCGGGAGAGTGACATCCCAAAAACCGCCTTCAGGACTCGGTATGGTCACTCCGAATTTGTTGTTATGTCTTTTGGACTAATCAATGCCCCTGCACCTTTTATGGATCAAATAAAAAGGGTGTTAAAGGAATATTTGGACATGTTCGTGATTGTGTTCATTGATGATATCCTTATATACTCCCGGAGCAAGGAGGAGCATGCCGCTCACTTGAAAGTAGTGCATCAGACCCTCAAGGATCGTCAGTTGTATGCAAAGTTCAGCAAATGTGAGTTTTGGTTGGAATCCGTGGCATTTTTGGGCCATGTGGTATCATGTGAGGGCATAAAGGTATATTCTCAGAAAATTGAAGCGGTGAAGAATTGGCCTAGACTGGTGAATCCTTTGGAAATTCGGAGTTTCTTGGGCCTAGCAGGCTACTATCGAAGATTCGTAGAGGTTTTTTCATCTATTGCAGCACCTTTGAACAAGTTGACTCAGAAGAAGGTAAAGTTCTAATGGTCGGAGGCTTGTGAGAAAAGCTTCCAGGAGTTGAATACTCAACTCACTTTAGCACTAGTGTTGACCCTACCCGAGGGTACTGATAGTCTTGTGGTGTATTGTAATGCTTCGAGAATCGAACTTGGGTGTGTGTTGATGCAACATTGGAAAGTGATAGAATATGTCTCAAGACAGTAGAAATTCCATGAGAAGAATTACCCGACCCATGACCTTGAGTTGGTTGCGGTGGTGTTCGTATTGATGATATGGAGGCATTACTTGTATGGGATCCACATGGATGTATTCACAGATCACAAGAGTTTGCAATATGTGTTCACGCAGAACGATCTCAATCTTACGCAAAGGAAGTGGTTGGAGCTACTAAAGGACTATGACATGAGTGTCGTTTACCACCCGAGTAAGGCTAATGTGGTAGCGGACACACTTAATAGGCTCTCTATGAAGAGTGTGTCCCACATGGATGAGGGAAAGAAGGAGTTGGTGAAAGATTGCCATCGGCAAGGTTGGGAGTTAGATTGGTCAACTCGATTGATGGCGGTGTTGTTGTGCAAAATAGAACAAAATCATCTTTGGATACCGATGTGAAAGCTAGGCAAGATGAGGATCTGATTTTGGTAAAGCTGAAGGAAGCCATTGGAAGTCAGAAGGTGGAGGTCTTCTCCCAAGGGGGAGATAGTGTGTTGCAGTACCAGGGTCGTCTATGTACTCCAGATGTTGATAATTTGAGGGGCCAGATATTGCATGAGGCACATGGATCCAGGTATTCTATCCATCCAGGTGCCACCAAGATGTATCATGATTTGTGGGAAATATACTGGTGGAACGACATGAAGAAGGATATTCCAGAATTCATAGCCAAGTGCCCGAACTGTCAACAAGTAAAGGTTGAACATCCAAGGCCGGGAGGCGTACTACAGGATATTAGCATTCCCACTTGGAAGTGGGAAGAGATTAATATAGATTTCATTACAGGCCTACCTCGTGCTCGCCGACACTATGATTCTATTTGGGTGGTGGTAGATAGGTTGACCAAGGGTGCATACTTCCTACGGGTCAAAACCACAGATTCAATGAATGATTACGCCAAACTGTATATCCGGGAGTTGGTGCGATTACATGGAGTGACCTTGTCTATTATCTCAGACCGAGGTACTCAGTTTACCTCTTAGTTTTGGTGGTATTTCCAAAAAGGGCTTGGGACTCAGGTTAAACTCAGCACAACATTTCATCCGCAAACAGATGGTCAGGCGGAGCGGAGAATTCAAACTCTCGAGGAAATGTTGAGAGCTTGTGTGATGGATTTCAAAGGAAGTTGGGATGATCACTTGCCCTTGATCGAGTTTGCTTATAATAAAAGTTATCACTCCAGCATCCAGATGGCACTATTCGAGGCTCTTAATGGGAGAAGGTGTAGATCAACCATCGGATGGTTTGAGGTTGGTGAGGCAACTATGATAAGACCTGATTCAGTTCATGAGGTTGGGGTGAAAATTCAGTGTTACACCCCATAAATTTTAAATGAATAAATAGCCTAATGGCATGTTGGTTAAGAGATTTAGCAAAGAAAAAAAAAATAGCAAAGTTGGTTTTTATTTCATCTTCATCAATATAACCTGGAAAAACAGAGGGTAGCCATGTAAGGCAAACCCACATCAATTTTATATAATTTGCTTTCAAATTATGCTACGAAACGCGGTCTAAACTCCGTTCCAGCTTAGGTACAGAGGAATAAAGCTGCAGAGAACAATCCTACGGAGTTGGTTTCGTGAAATTTGGCTGGCGAAACGTCGTGCTACCAAGGTAAAGTGAATATAATTGCTTTGAATTAGTACCAATGTGTTCCTAGCGTTGCAGTGAGCATTTATCCCTTCTAGACTATCGAGAAATATCGAGTTTTCGACCGTTTTCGGAAAGGTTAAAGTTTGGGATAAATATATATCAAAAGTGAAAATTTATCCTGGATATTAATGTATTTAGTTCTAATTGATATGTATATGAATGTAGTTGGGAGAAACAGCAGAAGTACCGACAGAAATCACATCGGTCAGTCGGGTACTCAGAAACCAGGTATGTAAAGTAGTTTCCTCGGCAAGTTAGAGGTTTTAGTCGTATAAATTATAGTAAACTCCGTATTTGAAACTCTCGGAGTTGAATGTTGAGAATTAAGTAAGTCTAATAGATTCTGAGTTGTGTTGCCGTATCGTGTTCAGTCCGGAAGTTAGTAAAGCATGCGCCAAAGGGCGAGTTAGCATTCCAGATTCAGTATAGCTTATTGTATGATTAGCAAGCATGTTGTAGATTAAAAAGAGATAGATTTTAAGAATGAAAGCTAATAAAGTAAAATCAGATAGACAGACAGTTTTATGGCTACAGACTAGCCATTCACACAGATGGAATATTGGCTACAGATTAGCCAACAGTTAAAGAAGGATTTCAGAACTAGTATAATCAGTAAAGAATTAGTTCAGTATAGAAATAGATCAGAATAAGAAGTTAGATTTCAGATAGTCTTTTCAGTTATACATGTTTGCTATTTCTATGTGCTATTTGTTTGTTGAGACTTGTTGTGGCATGTGGGCACCCTTTAGCATCCCCACCGCCCCTGGGTTATAGCTTTGTCGATACCAGATTCAGATACCGCCACCAGCTTGGCGATGCCGTCCGCCTAGAGGACGATGATGGCCGACGACCATAATAATACGATCCAGATTACCCTGCTCGCAGGGGCAATTCAGTTTACTCTGCGCAGAGCCAGATTACCCTATTTATAGGGGTAGATTACTCTGTGTGCGCTTGTGGCCAGGGGCAGTTTCAGATACAGATTTTTTATAATATTACGTTGTTGCGTGCTTGCACCCAGGGGCAGTTTTAGTTACAGATACAGCAGCAGATTACCCCATTGCACACTTGCGCCCAGCGGCAGAAGTCTTCAGACTGAAACATAGTTTATTGTCAGAGGCCAAGGCCCGAGCTATGTACCCAAGGGGGCCGGTAGGAGGAGCTCACAGTTATGAGATGAGTGGAGTGACTTATTTTTGGTTGATTTAGACCCGGGTAGGGGTAAATAGATTGTTATGTTGGTTGGCACCTTCCGGCTTATGGGGGTCGGTCAGGTATTGTGTGTATTATTATGTATATCTATATGTGCTATTCGATACTGATAGACAGTAGGACGACACATCATCAGGCACGCTTAGTTTAGATTCAGAATAAATAAACTCTCCCCAGTTATCCTCAACTAGATAGACTTAGCTACTTCCTGCTGATATGTCATGTTATTGTTGCTATTCATTTCAGTTGTATATTTCAGTTTTCTTTATAGCTTAGTACCTATGGTACTGGCGCCTGTGGGGTGCTGCATTGCTTGCCTGCAGGTACTCACAGACGTGGAGTCGATCCCTCGTGATCCTAGCCAGCACAGAGTTATCAAATCCTGTCATCCGGAGCTTGATATTCAGAGGTGTATTTAATTTTCTTTTGTTGTATAGTACGGGTAGGTCGGGGCCCTGTCCCGACCATTCTATTATTACTTCCTAGAGGCTTGCAGTCTGATGTTTCCTGTGGTGGTGGAGCCGGTCGTGTGGGGCCGTGCATGTATATATGTGTTTAGTTGTTGATGTTGGCCGTGTGGGGCCTTCTTCTGGTTATAGTTAGTGACCTTGTCGGTCACAAAGGTGAATAGTAGTTGTTTCAGATTATAGTGTCATTGTTCTGGTTAGCTGTTGTGTATTGCAGGTGGCTATAGGCCTAATCGGCCGGGGGTTGTATTTACAGCTGCTATATAGCCGGTTCGTTTCTTGAAATAGAGCCAGAGTCTAGCAGGCACCAGGTGCCCGTCATACCCCCCAAGGTGAGGTGTGACAAACTTGGTATCAAAGCAGTTCGTGTCCTAGGGAGTCTGCAAGCTGTGCTATGTAGAGTCTTGTCTATGGATGTGTTGTGCACCCCATACTATAGGCAGGAGGCTGCGAGACATAATAGGATAGTTACCCTTCTTTCATACTCAGTCGTGCCTAGCACAGTACAGTATAGGGTTTGGCCTTTTGAAACTTACCACCCTCTTTGTTTACAGATACTATGGCAGATCAGTGGCACCCAGCTACAGGAAGGAGATTGGATACAGCGGCGGGCGAAGGAACCAGTAGGATGCCTCACTTATAGCCAGATTCAGCCCGGTCTGAGAGCAATACGGAGGTGTCATCTCGACCCTCCCAGCAGTCTCCGCCTCGCTAGATACCATTTGAGGCAGCACCGCCTCCCACAGCTCCTGCACCCATTTCATCTGATCAGGAGCTACGTATTGCGGTGGTTATGTTGACCCAAATGCTAGCTACTCAGCGTCAGCCAGTACCACCTGCAGCAGTAGAATCTCTAGGTGGGCCAAGTAGTTCCAGGGATACAGAATTCTTGGTGTTGGGACCCCCTTAGTTTACAGGGTCGGATTCAGCGGAAGACCCTCAAGACATTCTGGACCAGATGCAGAGAATCTTTAGAGTCATGCACGTAACCCCAACAGAATAAGTCGAGTTAGCAGTGTTCCGGTTAAGGGATATCGCTGTTTTATGGTACGAAAGTTGGGAGAAATCTCGGGGAAGAGATGCAGCCCTCCTACTTGGTCCAGCTTCTCAGAGGCCTTCCTGGACCACTACTTACCCCGGGAGGTCAGACAGGCCCGGATGGACCAGTTCTTACACTTAGAGCAGGGGGCCAGGAGCGTCTGTGAGTATTCTTTACTGTTCGACTCTTTAGCCCGCTATGCTCCAGCATTTGTGGACACCATGTCGTCCAGAGTCCACCGCTTTATTATGGGCCTGAATCCAGATTACATAGAGACGTGCATGACGGCTACTTTGAGAGAGGACATAGACATAGCCAGGGTATAGGCGTTCGCACAGACAATTGAGGGCCTGAGACAGCGGCAGCAGGGTGACAGGCATGCGACTTCAGAGCAGCGCCGTAGAAATAGACCCGCTGAGATTCAGGGGGAAACCCCTAGGGGGCCGAGACCATGTTTTTCAGATAGGCCACCCAGATCTTTACCTCCGGTACAGCAGCAGGGAGGCAGATTTGTTCACTGGAGTCAGTCAGAGTCCGGTAGCAGTTTACGGACAGTAGCATCACCTCAGCAGCGGAGGGCAGAACAGAGTAGATTTGCACCTACCCCTTGTCCTATATGCCACCGACCTCATTCTGTAGCCTGCAGGCAAGGCTTCTCAGGGTGCTATCACTGCGGACAGGAAGGGCATTTAATGAGAGATTGTCCGGCCAGAGGACAGGGTAGCCGTGATAGTCTGGATAGAGCATCAGCGGGACCACGAGCTCCAGCAGCTTTAGCAGGGCGCAGACCCTCAGGTTCAGCGAATGGGGGCCGAGGTAGATCAGGAGCCTATGGCTCAGGTGCAGGCCCCAGCCGTACCTATGCATTACCAGGGAGGCAGGATTCAGAGGCATCTCCCGACGTGGTCATAGGTATATTGATTATCTACGCATACCCTATTTATGTATTGATTGATCCGGGGTGATCACGGGCAAAAATATATGCCCGAGATACTCTTTATTACTTAAATTAGTCTTGTTTATCTAAGTTATTGTATACATTTTCATGTAATTTTATATAATGTGGAGATATGTGCTAACCAACATGATTAGCCTTTGTTTTGTAGGTTTTGATGACTTTTGAGCAACTAATCCATGAGTTGGTGAAGTAGAGGATTGGAAACGGAATCAACACGCGAACGTCGGCGAAGAGGAGGCACAAAACAGCCCACCGGTGCGTCGACAAGGTGCCACGGCAGGCAGGCCGCTCAAAACAGCCCACCTGCGCGTTGGCAACGTGCCACGGCAGGTGGCCTCCGCGACCAAGGGCCTGCAACGCGCTGCCCAGGCAGCGTGACATGATGCCAACGCGGCAGGGTGCTGCCTGGGCCAATTTCGGGTGATTTTCCAGAGAGCCTCCGCGTCCGTAGCGTGTCACGGAGGCCGTGCTCCGCGATGCACTCCGTGACACGTTGCTTGTTATTTCGGGAAAGATTCCTACTAATATAAATAGCACACTTAGGTTTATTTTTCAGAAGGAAGACTTGGTGGAGCTAGGACGTGGGTTAGCAGCAGTTGAGGGAAGAAAAAGCTAAGAGATTTCTTCTCTTCCTTTCTTCTTTCTACCAATTGTACGTATGATTTACACTCGTTTTAGGATGATCAATCCACAAATGAGTGGCTAATTCTCTTCCTTGCTAAGGTTTTGAACATGTGTAGTGAATTTTGATTGTAAATGATATGGTTTTCTTCTTCTTCTTTCATGTTGTTCTATTAATTCTTGTTCTTACTGCATTAGTGCTTGGCCGACATTAATGTACATCTAAAAAGTCCAATTTCACTCGAGAGAGCAAGAAATTGGAAGGTTGTGAATTAATAGGGTGTTGTACTTAACTTGATTTGGGAAAATTGGGTTTTGATGTGCTTTCCTGATAGAAATATACTTGAAAGTCGTATTAGTCAATTTAGGAACCGGAATTGTATTGCTAGGTCGTAAATTGCATTTGATCACAGAAATGTAGACGAATGGTTTATGATTCTTCAGTGAAATTAAATACGAGAGTTTTAATTTCTAGGCTACTGTTCTTGGCTAGCAACATGAAGAAGAGATTAACCAAATTATTATTATAATCGAATCATTACTTGTTCTTAACTTTGGCATGCTCATATCCATAGTTTAAATTCACAGTAAATAATTGTTAATAGTTTTAGTATATATTTTATAAACAAAAACTCATTTAACTGTTGGTTACGTTGTTGTTAGCATAATTAGAAGTAAGGTAAGAATATAGTATACT
Source organism: Datura wrightii (assembly GCA_035772735.1). Lineage (NCBI taxonomy): Eukaryota > Viridiplantae > Streptophyta > Magnoliopsida > Solanales > Solanaceae > Datura > Datura wrightii. Next base: position 118,586,095 of record JASDFA010000010.1, on the reverse strand, counting down.
TAGGCAAATTTTACATATCCTGAGCCTCCTTGGATCGATACTTGGCTTACTTAGCCACTTTATTACTTGTTTGACCACGTGCACTTGCGTGTCGGTTTTTAACCGTAGCAACAAAACGCGAACAAGTTTTTGGCGCCGTTGCCGGGGAGGCTAGGCGATTTATGAAATTGTGTTAAGTGTAAATTTACTGTATTTTTGTTTTATTTTCTTAAGTGTTGACAACTTGGTCTTAGTATTTGTTTTAATTCTTTGTTAATTTTAATTTTTCTCTCTTTCGGATACCCTCATTGACATGACATCTTGGAATATAAATGGTGGATACGCATATTTCGGCGAATCTTGCATGAATTGCGGAGGACCCCACTTGTGGCAAAACTGTAACACGTGCAATATATGTTGGTGTCAATATGGCCATTGGGGTGATTGTCCAAAGGCATATTCCCCTCCCCCAAGCCCCTATTATGATCCTTTTGTTGTTTTTGCTGAATATAGGCATGTTGAAAATGAGGACTTGGGACGCCAAGTTCAAATAGAGGACATGATGAAACAACTCCTGGAGCAATCAGAAGCAATGAAGGAGTCGGTGGCAGAATTGATAATTCAGCAAAAGGAGAATGCAGAGGTTGTAAGCAGGATGAGCGTCAAACTCACAGAGATGTGTGCTGAGGCTGAAGCTTGTGATAATTTGCAGGTGACAGTTTTAGCCAATATTCAAGAGGAACTACAAGAGGAATACAAGGGTGAATTTTTGGATGAAGCCCCACAATTAGAATCTCTTGAGTGTCTCTGTGATCGGCTCATACCTATAGAAATTCCATTCATGGAAGAAGAAAAAGAATATTTCCCATTTGACCTTAATGGAGAAATAGATGTCGATGTTGAAAAGGTGTACACAAGTAAGGAAGTCAAGCACAAAGCAATTTCAGAGTTGAGGTGTATTGGACCACACTCTACGCATTTTTCGACATTAAGTTTGGTTGACAACATAGAAATAGAGTCTTTCAAGTTTATAGAGAAATGTATAGAGGAGGACCAACACTCATATATTCTGAAATTTGCTAACTCAGAGAGACAAAATGACTTCGCTTACATAAGGGCCAATAGGTTCAAAACAAAACATCTACTGCTTGGTCCTTACAATTTTTCACCACCACCCCTAGAGCATTAGAGGAAATTAGAAAAGAAATTAGGGGTGAGATTCATATCCTCAAGGTGGAGGAAAAAGTGGTGACACTTGCTACGTCGTGCCGCGATGTAAAATTAGGCGCTGCTTGGGAGGCAACCCAAGGGTACCACAGGTACCATATTAATTTCTTGCAATTGAGTTAATTTTTGTTTATTTTCATCTTGTGTTGTTTTGGTGGAAAGTTAAGCACAGATGGAGGGGAAGTCTGAGTACCCGTGGAGGAGGAAGCTAACAAGCATGGAAGAGAAAAAGTGTGGGGTTGAACACCCACTTGTGCAAAGTCGAAGAAACGTATGCTGTTAGCTAAGCCTAAAGGCCCCAGGGAGTATTTCGCAGCCTTTGTAAATTTTAATTTGATGCTATGAGGACATAGCATGATTTAATTGTGGGGTGAGGGAAATTTCAAGAAATTTCAAAAATTTTTGTTGTGCTTAACGATTTTTGGTGAATGTAATGCTTGTGAAAAATTTGAAAAATTTGAAAAATTTTTGTGAATTAAGCATGACTTCATCACCCGTTGGTTTTTCTTTTCGGTTCTTTTCCGACGGGGGGTCTTTGAACCGAAGAATAAAAATTTTCTTTTTCTTTCTTTCCGTTGTCTGTATATAGTGTTTTTAGTCATAGTTAGGGACTGTTTCCGACGATGGATGGATGACGACCGTCTTCAGGAAAAATTAGTTGATAGGTTTTGGGTTTTTGAAACCATAACTAATTGGTGCTTGATGATCTTTTTATGTCTATACATGGTTGTAAGATGCAAGTATGTTCAGTGGGAAGCATGCAAGTTTATAACTTTGTTCGAGACACTTAGGCTCTTGAATTTGACTCAATATGATGGAGGCTTAATTCTGAATTCTTGTGATTAGCTGAGTAAGAGTCTACTGAGTGTGTCTTGATTTGAGCATGTGCCATGAGTGTAAGGTTTTTGAGTATTCTATGCTATTGTGGAATGTCTAGAACTTGCCTGGTGTGTATATAAAACGAAATGAAGGATGTGAATTGTAGGAGATGATTTAGGCATTTCTTTGAATGAACCAATTTTTATCCCTCATTATACCTACCTTGAAAAATTAATCCTAGTTAACCCCATTGAGCCTTGAGCCTATTCTTTGACAGCTGCAACATAAGCTTAATCCTTTTTCTTTCATTAGCCTTGAATTTGATCCAAAACTCCTAAGCGCTTAAAGGAAAAATCCGGAAGAGTAAAGGAGTGATAAGAATGAAAAGAAAGGGAAAGTAGCAATTGTAAGAGTTGAGAAAGGTCGAGGGTGCATTTTTTTTTAATATGAGTGAGTATTAGTAGGGAGTAAGAAAACAAATAAATGAAAAGTTGCTTATAGAACTCCTTACTAATAAGCTAAAAGTGCCTAAAGAAATGGGGGAACAAAAGAGGAAAAAGAAAGATGAAAAGAGAAAAAAGGTGAAGTGAGGGAAGGGAAGTTTGTAATGAAGGCGTGACGTATTTAAAGCGCTTAGGAAAGATAGTCACTATTACTGATCACAATAGTACCTACCCGCACCTGAGTTACATTACAACCTAAAAAGTCCTACTTGATCTTACATTCATACATCCTTAAATTAGTGGAATAAAACACTAAGGGCAAGCTTATGGGTCATTACATAATGCATGTGAATTCTTTGTGAGAGTGAGCGTAATTCTATTCATATACCCACACATGTTGTGATATAAAAATTGTTTTTGCGTGTGAAAATGGGTAACTTTCTTTCCGTGAGGGGCACATGTTTAATGAAGGATAAAATTCATGTGGAATTTTTTTAATCAGTTAATTTACATGAGTTTGCTAAAATTGAGAGTCGACTCTTGAGGTTAAGAAGTCTTAACATAGTTGTACTTCATTGCAGTGATCAAATCAGGCATGCTCTATTTTTAGCTTGTATCTTACATAATCATTATAGCCGTAACCTGGATTATCTTGCTAAATTAGTTATGTGGGAGTGTCCATATGCATGATATGTAAAAGGTTGTTCGAGGACGAAGAAGGCTTTAAGTGTGGGGTTGTGATCACGGGCAAAAATATATGCCCGAGATACTCTTTATTACTTAAATTAGTCTTGTTTATCTAAGTTATTGTATACATTTTCATGTAATTTTATATAATGTGGAGATATGTGCTAACCAACATGATTAGCCTTTGTTTTGTAGGTTTTGATGACTTTTGAGCAACTAATCCATGAGTTGGTGAAGTAGAGGATTGGAAACGGAATCAACACGCGAACGTCGGCGAAGAGGAGGCACAAAACAGCCCACCGGCGCGTCGACAAGGTGCCACGGCAGGCAGGCCGCTCAAAACAGCCCACCTGCGCGTTGGCAACGTGCCACGGCAGGTGGCCTCCGCGACCAAGGGGCTGCAACGCGCTGCCCAGGCAGCGTGACACGCTTCCAACGCGGCAGGGTGCTGCCTGGGCCAATTTCGGGTGATTTTCCAGAGAGCCTCCGCGTCCGTAGCGTGTCATGGAGGCCGTGCTCTGCGATACACTCCGTGACACGTTGCTTGTTATTCCGGGAAAGATTCCTACTAATATAAATAGCACACTTAGATTTATTTTTCAGAAGGAAGACATGGTGGAGCTAGGACGTGGGTTAGCAGCAGTTGAGGGAAGAAAAAGCTAAGAGATTTCTTCTCTTCCTTTCTTCTTTCTACTAATTGTACGTATGATTTACACTCGTTTTAGGATGACCAATCCACAAATGAGTGGATAATTCCCTTCCTTGCTAAGGTTTTGAACATGTGTAGTGAATTTTGATTGTAAATGATATGGTTTTCTTCTTCTTCTTTCATGTTGTTCTATTAATTCTTGTTCTTACTGCATTAGTGCTTGGCTGACATTAATGTACATCTAAAAAGTCCAATTTCACTCGAGAGAGCAAGAAATTGGAAGGTTGTGAATTAATAGGGTATTGTTCTTAACTTGATTTGGGAAAATTGGGTTTTGATGTGCTTTCCTGATAGAAATATACTTGAAAGTCGTATTAGTCAATTTAGGAACAGGAATTGTATTGCTAGGTCGTAAATTGCATTTGATCACAGAAATGTAGACGAATGGTTTATGATTCTTAAGTGAAATTAAATACGAGAGTTTTAATTTCTAGGCTACTGTTCTTGGCTAGCAACATGAAGAAGAGATTAACCAAATTATTATTATAATCGAATCATTACTTGTTCTTAACCTTGGCATGCTCATATCCATAGTTTAAATTCACAGTAAATAATTGTTAATAGTTTTAGTATATATTTTATAAACAAAAACTCATTTAACTGTTGGTTACGTTGTTGTTAGTATAATTAGAAGTAAGATAAGAATATAGTATACTTAGGCAAATTTTACATATCCTGAGCCTCCTTGGATCGATACTTGGCTTACTTAGCCACTTTATTACTTGTTTGACCACGTGCACTTGCGTGTCGGTTTTTAACCGTAGCAACAAAACGCGAACACGGGGTCTACCTTGTCATATATTACCCCATTTGTGGCCCAAAAGTTGGGTATCAAACTAGAATTGCTTCAGCAGCCCTTTTCAGTGCTTACACCGGTCGGTGACTCGATTACAGCTAAAAGAGTTTACCGAGGGTGTACGGTAGAGGTTGCTGATCGCCAGTCCACAGTAGACTTAATAGATCTTGAGATGGTCGACTTCGATGCCATTATGGGTATGGACTGGTTAGTGCCATGCTATGCCAACTTAGAATGCTGGACCAAGATGGTCCAATTTCACTTTCCGGGGGAAACAGTGCGAGAGTGGAAAGGGAGCACAGCTACGCCAAAAGGTAGGTTTATTTCCTACATTCAGGCGAGAAAATTAATAGCAAAGGGATGTATTTACCACCTAGTTAGAGTCCAGGACGTTTGGGTGGAACCTCCGACTCTTCAGTCTGTTCTAGTGGTCAATGAATTCCCGGACGTATTTCCAGATGAGTTGCCTGGTATCGCTCCCGAAAGGGAGATAAATTTTGCAATTGACTTGTTGCCAGGGACTCAACCTATATCCATTCCCTCGTATCGCATGGCACCAGCTGAGCTTAGAGAGTTGAAAGAGAAGTTAAAAGATTTGCTCGACAAAGGCTTTATCAGGCCTAGTACTTCCCCGTGGGGTGCGCCAGTATTGTTTGTAAGGAAGAAAGATGGCTCACTCCGTATGTGTATAGACTACCGGCAGCTGAATAAGGTAACGGTTAAAAACAAATACCCGCTCCCTAGAATAGACGATTTGTTTGACCAGTTGCAGGGGGCCAGATGTTTCTCTAAGATAGATCTGAGGTCCGGATACCACCAGGTCCGGGTTCGTGAGAGGGACATTCCAAAGACTACTTTCAGGACCAGGTATGGTCACTTTGAATTTCTAGTTATGTCTTTTGGTCTGACAAATGCTCCCGCAGTGTTTATGGACCTGATGAATAGCATATTCAGACCGTATTTGGATTTGTTCGTGATAGTATTTATCGATGATATTCTAGTATATTCTCGTTCAGAGACAGATCACCAGAACCATTTACGAACAGTACTCCAGATCCTTAGAGACCGTCAGCTGTACGCCAAGTTTTCTAAGTGTGAGTTTTGGCTGAACTCAGTTGCCTTTTGGGGGCATATCATGTCGGATGCTGGTATACAGGTAGACACACAGAAAATAGAGGCGGTCAAGACATGGCCCAGACCTACCACTTCGACCGAGGTCCACAGTTTCCGGGTTTAGTAGGGTATTACCGGAGATTTGTTGAAGGATTCTCCACTATAGCAGCACCTCTGACAAAGCTGACACAGAAAGCAGCAAAATTTTAGTGGACAGAGGCATGTGAGCAGAGTTTTCAAGAATTGAAAGACAGATTGACCTCCGCCCCAGTACTAGCATTGCTAGAGGGGACAGATGGGTATGCGGTGTATTGCGATGCTTCAGGCTTTGGACTGGGTTGTGTGCTGATGTAGCATGGAAAGGTAATTGCTTATGCTTCCAGACAGCTGAGGAAGCATGAAAAGAACTATTCGACTCATGACCTGGAATTGGCCGCAGTGATCCACGCTCTGAAAATAAGGAGGCATTATCCGTATGGCGTTCATGTAGACATTTTTACAGATCACAAAAGCCTGCAATACATTTTCACACAGAGGGAGTTAAATCTGCGGCAGCGTCGCTGGTTAGAATTGCTGAAATACAATGACGTAAATATTCTCTACCACCCAGGGAGAGCTAATGTAGTAGCCGATGCACTCAACCGTAAGTCAATGGGGAGTTTGGCATATTTGCCACCCGAGAAGCGGGAGTTAGCCAAGGAAATTCATCAGCTAGCTGGTTTAGCCATCCGAGTAATAGAAACAGAAAATAACAAAGCGGTGATTCAGAACTCTGCTGTGTCATCGTTAGTTACAGAGGTAAGAGAACGGCAGTATGAGGACCCTGACTTAGTCCAGCTCAGAGATAGAGTTCAGAAAGGTAAGGAGCCAGATTTCCAAGTGACTGAGGATGAAGTGCTGCGTTGTAAGGGTCGCCTATGTGTCCCGAATGTTTTTGGGCTTCGCCAGCAGATCATGCATGAGGTACATTATGCTCGCTATTCTCTCCATCCAGGAGCAACAAAAATGTACCACGACATCAGAGGCATCTACTGGTGGCCAGGTATGAAAGCTGAAATAGCTGAATTTGTATCTAGATTTCCTAATTGCCAGCAGGTGAAAGCAGAACACTAGAAACCGGGCGGTCTATATAGCTGTGCCTTTGTGGAAATGGAAAGCGATAAATATGGATTTTGTAACAGGGTTACCCCGTACCAGACGCAGAAACGATTCTATTTGGGTAATCGTTGACAGATTAACAAAATTAGCCCATTTCCTGCCAGTACGAACTACATTCTCTGCTGAGGATTATGCCGAATTATATATCAGAGAAATAGTTAGATTACATGGATTGCCGGTATCTATTATTTCAGACAGGGGAGCACAGTTTACAGCTAGATTTTGGCAGTCGTTCCAAAGGGGTCTGGGAACGCAGATTAATTTGAGCACAACATTCCACCTTCAGACAGATGGACAGGCTGAGCGAACTATCCAAACGCTCGAAGATATGCTACGAGCGTGTGTACTAGATTTTGGGGGTAGATGGGATGAGCATCTGTCGTTGATTGAATTTTCCTATAATAACAGTTATCATTCAGCTATCCAGATGGCACCCTCTGAAGCATTATATGGGCGAAAATGTAGATCACCGATTGGCTGGTTTGAAGTGGGAGAATCAGTGTTGATTGGGCTAGACATCATTCAACAGTCAGAGGAGAAGGTAAAGCTTATCAGGGAATGCCTACTGACTGCCCAGAGCCGCCAGAAGTCTTATGCAGATATGCAGCGCAGAAATCTAGAATTTGCAGTAGATGACTGGGTATATTTGAAAGTGTCTCCGATGAAAGGGGTGATGAGATTTGGAAAGAAAGGCAAGCTTAGCCCGAGGTTCATTGGGCTATATCAGATTCGGTGGAGAATAGGCCGAGCGGCATATGAATTGAACTTGCCTCCAGAGTTAGTGTCTGTTCACCCAGTATTCCATGTATCTATGTTGAGGAAGTTCGTAGGAGACCCTTCCACAGTTGTTCCAGTTCGGATGTCCAGGTCACAGAAGAGTTAGCATATGAGGAGGTTCCATTAGCTATCTTAGACAGACAGATTCGTAGATTGAGAACTAAAGATATTGCGTCTGTCAAGGTATTGTGGCGTAACAGGAACCGAGAGGAGATGACCTGGGAAGCCGAGGAGGACATGAAAGCAAGATATCCCCACTTATTCAAGGCATAGGCAAACAGGAGGTATGTTAGAACTGTTTTTCTTGTGAATGCTTATATTTCATATATCAATGTTATTATATCTTATGGAGTACCTGTATTGGGCTTTTCTGCTTTTCAGGAATTTTGAGATAGTCCATAATACAGGGGAAACTCTACCGAAATTTTTCTAGAAACAAAGTTGAGTAAGTTAAGAAGCCCTCTAGACAGAATGTCATTCGAGGATGAATGTTCTTAAGGGGGGAGGATGTTACACCCCATAAATTTTAAATGAATAAATAGCCTAATGGCATGTTCGTTAAGAGATTTAGCATAAAAAAGTATAAATATAAAATAAAAAAATAGCAAAGTTGGTTTTTATTTCATCTTCACCAATATAACTTGGAAAAACAAAGGGTAGCCATGTAAGGCAAACCCACATCAATTTTATATAATTTGCTTTCAAATTATGCTACGAAACGCGGTCTAAACTCCATTCCAGCTTAGGTACAGAGGAATAAAGCTGCAGAGAACAATCCTACGGAGTTGGTTTCGTAAAATTTGGCTGGCGAAACGTCGTGCTACCAAGGTAAAGTGAATAGAATTGCTTTGAATTAGTACCAATGTGTTCCTACCGTTGCAGTGAGCATTTATCCCTTCTGGACTATCGAGAAATATCGAGTTTTCGACCGTTTTCGGAAAGGTTAAAGTTTGGGATAAATATATATCAAAAGTGAAAATTTATCCTGGATATTAATGTATTTAGTTCTAATTGATATGTATATGAATGTAGTTGGGAGAAACAGCAGAAGTACCAACAGAAATCACATCGGTCAGTCGGGTACTCAGAAACCAGGTATGTAAAGTAGTTTCCTCGGCAAGTTAGAGGTTTTAGTCGTATAAATTATAGTAAACTCCGTATTTGAAACTCTCGGAGTTGAATGTTGAGAATTAAGTAAGTCTAATAGATTCTGAGTTGTGTTGCCGTATCGTGTTCAGTCCGGAAGTTAGTAAAGCATGCGCCAAAGGGCGAGTTAGCATTCCAGATTCAGTATAGCTTATTGTATGATTAGCAAGCATGTTGTAGAATAAAAAGAGATAGATTTTAAGAATGAAAGCTAATAAAGTAAAATCAGATAGACAAACAGTTTTATGGCTATAGACTAGCCATTCAGACAGATGGAATATTGGCTACAGATTAGCCAACAGTTAAAGAAGGATTTCAGAACTAGTATAATCAGTAAAGAATCAGTTCAGTATAGAAATGGATCAGAATAAGAAGTTAGATTTCAGATAGTCTTTTCAGTTATACATGCTTGCTATTTCTATGTGCTATTTGTTTGTTGAGACTTGTTGTGGCATGTGGGCACCCTTTAGCATCCCCACCGCCCCTGGGTTATAGCTGTGTCGATACCAGATTCAGAGGTGTATTTCATTTTCTTTTGTTGTATAGTACGGGTAGGTGGGGGCCCTGTCCTGACCATTCTATTATTACTTCCTAGAGGCTTGCAGTCTGATGTTTTCTGTGGTGGTGGAGCCAGTCGTTTGGGGCCGTGCATGTACATATGTGTTTAGTTGTTGATGTTGGCCGTGTGGGGCCTTCTTCTGGTTATAGTTAGTGACCTTGTCAGTCACAAAGGTGAATAGTAGTTGTTTCAGATTATACTGTCATTGTTCTGGTTAGCTGTTGTGTATTACAGGTGGCTATAGGCCTAATCAGCTGGGGGCTGTATTTACAGCTACTATATAGCCAGTTCGTTTCTTGAAATAGAGCCAGAGTCTAGCAGGCACCAGGTGCCCGTCATACCCCCCAAGGTGGGGTGTGACATTCTGTTGATAAGGGACTGGCTGAAAACCGCTCAGAGTCGTCAAAATTCATATGCTGATGTGAGGAGGAGAGAGTTGGGGCTCGAGGTGGACGATTGGGTATTTCTGAAGGTGTCTCCATTGAAGGGAGTCATGCAGTTTGGAAGGAAAGGAAAACTCAGCCCTCACTATGTTGGTCCTTACCAAGTTATGAGAAGAGTTGGTAAGGTAGCGTATGAGTTGGACTTGCCATCAGAGTTATCTTCAGTTCATCCTGTCTTTCATGTATGGCTCTTGAATAAGTGCTTTGGTGATCCAGCTTTAGTTATCCCGGTGGAAAGTGTTAGTCTGGGAGATAGCCTCAATTATGAGGAAATTCCAGTTTCAATCTTGGATCGTCAGGTTCGGAGGTTGAGGAACAAGGAAGTAGCTTCGATAAAGGTGTTATGGAGAAATCAACATGTTGAGGGAGCTCCGTGGGAAGCCATAGCGGCTATGATGGCTAACTACCCTCACCTATTCCCTATCGACTCTAGTTTAAATTTGAGGTACTAGTTTTTTCCTGATTCTCTAATCAGTTTCCATGTTCTGCTCAAGTGTGCAAGTTAGATTTACGTTTGATATATGTATGTGATGTCTCATTCAACTATGTAGTTCTTTTCGCCGGTAGTCATTCCATCAGTTTTCAGTTCAAATGATCAGTGTTTGCATATGTTCAATGCCTGTTTCTAAGCTTTTGTGTGTTTCTAACATTCCAGGATGAATGTTCCCAAGGGGGAGATATTGTTATACCTTTTACACCCCCTAAGTTTTTAACGTTTAGTCGGCCTATTCGTATATTGGTTAAGAGTTTTAGGGTGCCACATTGCCTTGCCTACTGCCTCAAGTATATAAAGGCCTCACACTTAGATATTATTTCATTACTCATAAATCACGTCCAGAACAGAGGGAGACTGAAGGGAAACAATGGAAAATCATCTGATTACGCCGCTAAACGCTGTCCAAATCTAAATTAACTCCGGGTATTGAATCATAAGGCTACAGAGAGCATTGCTGCAGAGTTATTTTTGTAAAATACACCTGGAAAATCGTCGTCCCACCTAGCCTAAGTTGATGGAATTGTTTCAAACTAGTGTAAATACCATCAGGTGCCTAAAGTAAGTATTTCTCCCTTCTAGTTTCCCGAGAAATTATGAGTTTTCAATCATCTTTCGATAGGTTGAAATATAGTTACTATATATATATAAAGATATTTTTTTATTCGAATTCAGTAACAACGTTGGCCCTATTCTTCCATTAATATGATTACAGTTGAGAAGGACAGTTGAATACGAGCTGATAGTCATCAGTTAGTCGAAAACGGCAAATGAGGTATGTAAGGCTTAACTCTCGACAAGTATCCTAGTCGTACAGTGTTACGACTTATGTTCTCGAATAGAAATAACCATCTCAGATGCTGCAGATGGTTGCTACCATTAGATTGGAATTCGACATGTTGTAATTAGTTGTTATTGATATACATATATAAATAACAGATATGTTGCGAGTAGCTGCTAATAGGGATTACAATTACATAAATTCTGGTTGGCTGCTAGAAGACATATACAGATCGTACTGACCCCTCGCTGAAAGGGAGTAGGTTAAATGTGACTCGCGTTATGAATGCTATAGAAACTCTTTTAGTTCTCAGTTTATTGTGATGGTAGACTTATATGTTTTTTGCCATGCCTATACTTCAGAAGCTCGTAAGAGTTAGTGGCCTGAATTAGTTGGTTAAACAGTATGGGCGAAGTTAGGTGGTCTAACGACCAGTTGGAGCCTGTATTGGTAGGGAAGCATCCCTATAGGTCATTGACGTTATCGCACATTCCAAAACCAGAAATAGAGACAGAATAGGTATATTCTAGAGTTAGCGACAACAAGGTTCTCCAGTGTATTGAGTGATCACCCGCTATCCCTTTAGCCTTATCAGTGATTGTCAGTCTTAGTTGACCTAACAGTTAGCATGTGGGACGCCAGCAAGCCAGCCCAGTCGTCCGAGTCAGATAAACCTGTGGGTACCCCAAGGAGGGGTCCACATTAGTAGTCAATGATGGGCCAACACCCTAGCCGATTCTTATAAGGTATTCAGGTACAGAGAGCTAGGAGAGGGCTAGTCTATATGGAATTGCCTATAAGATTGGGAATTACCCAGAATAGTAATACAGAGCTGAGTGGATCCAGATAAGGCCTAAGGAGTTAGTAGCACTCTTCTAGTACAATGTTAACCACAAGTTAAGGAGATCGGTAAGCCCCCTATGAAGGATCAGCGTGCCGATAGCGTAGAAGAAAGTTCGACCAAGTCCAACTCTATAGTTGATTAATTAGAAGAATAATGTAGTTAGTTATCCGCAACCCCACAGTTATTCATAAGTTATAGATGTCCGAGTAGGACATTCAGAGTATTGTTAGGACACTTCAGACCTGGCTCTATTCATCCCAGATTATTAGAGATCATGATCACTATCAGGATCCTCTAATCAAATACGGGCACATGGCGTGCCTGCAGACAGCCATACAGATTATCCCAGAAGCGAGTAGCACTAGCATGAGGCCCAAAAGGCCAGATATGCTCTCTATATATAGATAGATTGATGTGTCAATATAGCACCAGGGTTGGGGTTGCCCTCAGTTAGGAGCCTTCCATGATCGCCCCAGGGTTAATAGCTGTGTCGCTCGCCCGCTAGGGGCGAGGATACGTCGCTCTACGGAGTAGCATGCCATCCGTAAGGGACGAAGATGGGGATCCAGATCCTCATATTATCGTGGTTGGCCTTATCCTCCGGACTCAAATTTAGATACAGCTACAGTTCAGGGGCCAAGTGGGCCCAGTGGTAGACCCAGGGGACTGGTAGGTTGGCTACAGTACCAGTAGAGTTGTAGACACCTGAGTAGGGGTATATAGATTGAGATGTGCATGCCAGGACTTATGGGGGCCTGAGTGAGTTATTCTATGCTGATTGTACCTCCCGGCTTATAGGGGCCATGTGGGGTTCCTATATGAATTCTGGTCTACTAGTTGTAGTGTATAAATGTGTAAGTATGCAGTCTTACCTTATGTACATATAGTGTCAGTCAGATGCAGAGTACGAATCAACAGGCGTATAGGTTAATCTTTCGGCTCTTCTTTTATTTACTTCTAGTCCTATTCAGCTTATCTATTGCCTTACATACTCGGTACATATTGTACTGACGCCCTTCCCAGGGCACTGCATTACTTGCCTGCAGCTACAGATAGACAAGGAGCAGGTCCCTCATAGTTCCAGTTAGCCGTACAGAACTGTCAGCTCCCTTCTTCCGGGGCTTGTGTAATAGAGTTTTACTCCTTTTGTTTGTACATATGGGTAGTTCGGGGCCCTGTACCGACCATCTTATTAATCCTAGAGGCTTGCAGATTGTGTTACTTCCCTGTGGTTAGATGATATCGGCCATGTTGGGCCCATATGTGTTTAAGACTACGTGTGTTGGCCGTGTGGGTCCCTGTTTAGCTGTTGATTAGCGGTGTTGTCAGCCCGCATAGAACTCCCTATGATTGTTTGTCTCTGGTTAGCTATTTATATTCATAGGGGCTATAGGCCTTGTCAACCGGAGGTTGTATTTACAGATGCTATATAACCCGTTGTTTACTTGATTCCAGGGTTAGGGTCAGCCTTGCACCAGAGGTGCTTAGGCTCAGTTAGCTCAGCAGTTTAGGTCCTAATAGGGCACCAGGTGCAAGTCATGCCTCCCAAGGTGGGGTGGGGTGTGACAAACTTGGTATCAGAGTGTCACGCCTCACCTTGGGAGGCATGACTGGCACCTGGTGTCTTACTAGGACCTGAACTACTGAGCTGACTGAGCCCAAGCACTTCTGGTGCAGGGTTAGCTCTAACTCTAGAATCAAGAAAACATTGGGCTATATAGCGGCTGTAAATACAACCCCCGACCAACAAGGCCTATAGCCACCTGTGAAAGTAAGCAGCTAACCAGAACGAACAAACATAGGGAGTCCTATGCGGGTAGACAAGGACACCAAGGTATCTAGTTATAGTTGGAAAGTAAAATCAGATACTAAACTGAGCTATGACCGACAAGGTCATCATTCAACAGCTAAGTGGGGCCCTACACAGCCAACACACATAGTCTATAACACATATGGCCCCACACGGCTGATATCACCTAACCATAGGGAAGTAACACAATCTACAAGCCTCTAGGAGTAATAAGATGGTAGGGACAGGGCCACGGCCTACCCATACTGTACACACAAAAAGAAGTAAACCTCTATCACATACAAGCTCCAGAAGAAGGGTGCTGATGGCTTTCTACAGCGGACTGGTACTACGAGGGATCTGCTTCTCGTCTATGCATACCTGCAGGCAAGTAATGCAGCACCCCGAAGAGGGCGTCAGTACCACAGGTACTAAGTACGTAAAGCAGTAACTATAAATGACTGAAAGTAAGAAATAGAACTGACAATAACTTAAGTAAGGAAAACGGACTAAAGCTAACTGAAGTAGTGAAATCGGGATTAAACAAAACTGTAGTAAGGAGGGTAGGGGTCATAGCTGACAAACGAAATGTCCTACTGTCTAACTATTAGTAACTAAAGCAACATAACATAAACCTTACCTGGCCCCATAAGCTAGAAGGTACAATCAACACAAAACAACTCACCCAGGCACCTAGCGAGTACACCTCAATCTATATACCCCTATCCAGGTCATACTGAGTCAACTACCAGCTATAAGAATCCTGCCGATCCCCTGGGTCTGTAACTGGGCCCGCTGCGCCCCTGCTATATTTGTGCCTGAGTCTGGAGGACTCCTGATATCTACACCTCGGGCATAAGCGCTCGGCGGGGTGTGTATAGGCCAACCACGACAAATATGAGGATCTGGCTCCCTATCTTCGTCCCTTGCGGACGGCATGCCGCTCCGTTGAGCAATGTATCCTCGCCCCTGGAGGACGAGTCGACACAACTATTAACCCTGGAGCGGTCACGGAAGCTATACAGGTAATGCAGCCCAAAATAATACAATTACAAGTCTCAACTGATAACAACAACTACACATGATAACACACTCCTGACATCCTTTACTGAGATTCATACTAGATTACTATGCTGAAGAAACTGTTTTGCCGAATGAAAATGCCTTAACATACCTCGTTCGCTTTTACCAATTAACTGGATAGTTTCGGCTCGTGTTCAACTTCCCCTCTCAACTGGAATCGTGTTACTGGAAAGATATGACTAGTTTTAATACTAAATTCGGCAAAAAGGAAAACTTTATATATAAATATTAACTATATTCCTATTTTACAGAACACGGTCGAAACCTCGTTATTTCTCAAAGGTCTAGAAGGGAGAAATACCTATTTTAAGTCTTGGATTGTATTGACACTAGTTTGGAGCAATTCCAACAACTTTGTCTCGGCGGGACGACGATTCGCCAGGCGAATTTCACGAATCTAACTCCGTAAAAATGCTCTCTGCAGCCTTATACTTCGATACCTGAAGTTAATTTGAATTTGGACGGCGTTTAGCGGCATAATCGATTGAAAATTATATATTCCCTTCATCTCTACTCTCTGCTGATTGAGAATATATGAAAAATATCATAAATTCCAAAGATGAGGCCTATATATACTTGAAGCAGGATACAAGGCAACGTTGCACATTGGCCAACGCGCCGTTTCAGCTCCGTGCCATGTTGGCAAATGCGGACGACCAGGCTCAATTCCACTTTGCCCCTCTAGGCAGCTTTGTTCGGCCTCCTCTCACGAAATCCCAACTTAGCACACGTTCGGCCTTTCCCTGGGCCCTTTCCTCGTAGGTATAGCACTCTAAAACTCTCAACCAACATATGAATAGGCTGACTGAACGTTACAAACTTATGGGGTGTAACATAGAGCAGGTCGTATCCCTGGGAGTCTGCAAGTCGTGCTAAGTAGAGTCTTTTCTATGGATGTATTGTGCACCACATACTATAGGCAGGAGGCTGCAAGGCATGATAGGATGGTTACTCTTTCTTCTTCTCAGATCGTGCTATAGAGCAAAGTTGTATTGGGTTAAGTCCCTAAGTTTTCCTTGTTATGTTTGTCTAGGGTAATGTTTAATATAAGATAGACACCAGCCAGTTGCAAGCTAACTACAGCAGTAGGAGGAGGTGTAGTTAAGACGACACAGTTGGGAGATAGTCAGCCTAAGGACGGGAGCGGACGTCCTTGATCTCCCTAATACTCTCCCGAGGTAGCAGGAACCTCGCACTTTGATACATCTACCAGCACCGTCTCCAGTTCTTTTTTATAATCTCAAAGTAGAAAGTTAGGAGTATAGCGTATATACGAGTTGACTTATCTGTTAGATATATAAGATATGGTCAAGACGACAGTTAATATTTGATTACCTGATGGATGCAAAAAGGATAGGGAAATGCAGGATTCCCACCTCCATCCTTTCGAATATTGTACAGTTCCATATTTCCGTTTCATTGCGGTAAGAAAATACTATTCCTACCTCCTAGTTTTGTTTTCAGTATAGCGAAGGGCGTAAGAATTGAGGCGATGTTGCCCGAAGTAAATAGTAAGCGAAGGTTTGATTTGTTGACTCCAGAAAGTTTTAGGAAATAGTGGGGACCCCCAATGTTTATGTAAGTTGTCCAGACCTTCACAGTAATTAGTTAGAAGATCGGGTAAGACCACCAGATTACTCGAAGTGTGTCTAAGAAATCCATCAGTGATAAACTCCCAGTAATAGTCAAGTTCAAGTCAAAAAAAGGCTGAATCCGCTGTAGCCTTCTAATGATGGCAGGATATGCCTGCAAGATAATGGTGATGATCTTAGTTTGTGATATCAAAAAACAGGGAGGTCATATGAATAAAATGGGTCCGACTGCAAGCCAGAAGAAGTATAGGCCGAAACCTGGCCGATAACCTTATTGACAATGTAAGGCAGGTACCATGAACCCCAGAGCTCAGTCTAAGGAAGGTAAGGGGAAAAGCATGAACACCAGACTTTGGGGGAAATTATAATCACCTCCAGGTTGACAGAACATCGTATATTGAGGACTAAGCCTCGGGCTAATAGTTAAACGACATTCAGGTTGTAGCCTAGAATATTGCAGTACGCCCGCCTAAGGGGAAGGAAAGAGAGCGCCGACACGGAGACTCTAATATAGCGCAACTTGGAAACAAGGTCCAGCGGACAGTTACGGGCATTCAATATAACAACAAGCAAGTTCACAAGGTCCGGATGTTGACCTCACGTTCCAAGGGTGGCGGAACATCAAATAGCAGACCATAGTTAAGGTGCATGTGTTCGTTGCTCCAAGAATTTGACGAAGATGCAATGAGATGGTACGAGAGGACAGGAGATATCATTAAATCATAGAAGCAGAGCCCCAGCGACAGGCTAGAAAAGGTGAAATAGCAGGAACCGAGTTATCCAATATAAGAGATGGTCGTGTCTGCAAGGGAGTGGAGAGTAATTAATATGAATACAGTCACAGGGTTATCTCACACCAGGTGTAGCCTGACCTTATTTGAGTCAATATAATAAGACCAATGAGGTCAATTCGTGCCTCGCTAGATGAAATTATGTCACCACTAAAACTTATGCCAAGTTAAATACCCCAAAAGTAGATGGAGTGCATGGAGCCCCACTGTTTCATAAACACCGACAGAGGGGCGCAATCTACGACTAAATTTTAGGAAAGGATGTTAGAACAGACGGTGACATATGTTACTTAAGCACGGTTCCTCGTACCCTAATTGGTGGCTAAGTAGAATATACAACTCAGACTCTCGAGGCCTACTATAAATGGAAGTGGAAGCCTTCTAGATGATGACCTCAGGCAGATAGAGCAAACCTGGACATGTTAAAATAGGCAAAAGGAAAAAGTAAAGCTTATCAAAAAACATGTGCTGACTGCTCAGAGCTGCCAGAAATCTTATGCTGATGTGCGGTGGAGAAACCTAGAATTTAATATGGGTGACTGGGTATTCTTGAAGGTTTCACTGATGAAGGGTGTGACGAGATTTGGTAAGAAAGGCAAGCTCAGCTCAAGGTTTATTGGACCTTATCAGATTCGCCGAAGGATAGGCCAGGTGGCTTATGGATTGGATTTACCTCCAGAATTAGAATCTGTTCACCCAGTTTTTCATGTATCAATGCTGAGGAATTCATAGGAGATCCCTCGCGGAGTTTACCAGTCAAAGACGTCCAAATCACTGAGGAGTTAGCTTATGAAGAGACTCTAGTAGCCATACTAGATCGGCAGGTCTGCAGACTAAGAACAAAAGATGTTGCTTCCGTTAAAGTGTTATGGCGAAATAAGAACCGAGAGGAGATGACCTGGGAGGTAGAAGATGATATGAAAACCAGATATCATCAGTTATTTCAGACTTAGTCATATTGTGCAGCTAGAGGTATATTGTTGTTGTTTCATAAGTTGCATTATTACATGTATATGTGAGATAATTGACTTCAGCCTATTGTAAAGTACCTATATTGGACTTTTCTATGTTTCAGGTTTTTTTGGATAGTCCATATTATAGAGGAGACTCTGCCAAAATTTTCCCAGAATAAGTAATTACAAGGTTAAGGTTCTTGCAAGTAGAAGTTAACATTCGAGGATGAATGTTCTTAAGGGGGGGAGGATGTTACACCCCGTAAGTTTTTAACGTTTAGTCGGCCTATTCGTATGTTGGTTAAGAGTTTTAGAGTGCCACGTTGCCTTTACTGCTGCCTCAAGTATATAGGCCTCACACTTAGATATTATTTCATTACTCATAAACCACGGCCAGAACAAAGGGAGACCGAAGGGAAACATTGGAAAATCATCTGATTACGCCGCTAAATGCCGTCCAAATCTAAATTAACTCCGGGTATTGAAGTATAAGGCTACAGAGAGCATCACTGCGGAGTTATTTTCGTAAAAAATGCCCAGCAAATGATTGTCCCACCGAGCCTAAGTTGATGGAATTGTTTCAAAGTAGTGTCAATACGATCAGGTGCCTAAAGTAAGTATTTCTCCCTTCTAGATTCCCGAGAAATTACGAGTTTTCAATCGTCTTTCAATAGGTTTAAATATAGTTACTATATATATACATAAAGTTATCTTTTTCTTAGAATTCTGTAACGAAGTTGGCCCTATTCTTCCATTAATATGATTACAGTTCAGAAGGGCAGTTGAATACGAGCTGATACTCATCAGTTAGTCAGAAAACGACGAACGAGGTATGTAAGGCTTAACTCTCGGCAAGCATCCTAGTCGTACAGTGTTACGACTTATGTTCTCGAATAGAAATAACGATCTCAGATGTTGTATATGGTTGCTACCATTGGATTGGAATTCGATATGTTGTAATTAACTGTTATTGATATACATATATAAATATCAGATATGTTGCGAGTAGCAGCTAATAGGGATTACAGTTACATAAATTCTGGTTGGCTGCTAGAAGACATATACAGATCATACTACAAGACCCTTTGCTGAAAGGGAGCAGGTTAAATGTGACTCGCGTTATGAACGCTAAAGAAAATCTTTTAGTTTTCAGTTTTTTGTGATGATAGACTTATATGTTTATTGCTAGGCCTAGACTTCAGAAGCTCGTAAGAGTTAGTGGCATGAATTAGTTGGTTAAATAGTATGGGTGCAATTAGGTGGTCTAACAACCAGTTAGCGCCTGTATTGGCAGGGAAGCATCCCTAGAGGTCATTGACGTTATCGCACGTTCCAGAACCAGAAATAGAGACAGAATAGGTATATTTTAAAAGTTAGCGACACCAGGGTTCTCCAGTGTGTTGAGTGATCGCCCGCCATCCCTTTAGCCTTATTAGTGATTGTCAGTCTTAGTCGACCTAACAGTTATCATGTTGGATTCTAGCAAGCCAGCCCAGTCGTCCGAGTCAGATAAACCCATGGGTACCCCAAGGAGGGGTCCACATCAGTAGTCAGTGAAGGGCTAGCACCCTAGTAGGTTCTTGTAAGGTATTTAGGTACAGAGTGCCAGGAGAGGGCCAGTCTATATAGAATTTCCTATAGGATTGGGAATTACCCAAATAGTAATATAGATCCAAAAGGATCCAGATAAGGCCTAAGGAGTCAGTAGTACTCTTCTAGTACAGTGTTAAGCACAAGTTAAGAAGAACAGTAAGCCCCCATGAAGGACCAGGGTGCCGATTGCGTAGAAGTAAGTTCGACCAAGTCCAGCTCTATAGTTGTTTAATTAGAAGAATAAGGTAGTTAGCTATCCGCAACCCCACAGTTATTCATGAGTTATTATGGACTTCATTACGGGGTTGCCTCGCACTCATTGACAATATGACTCTATTTAGGTGGTTTTAGACAGGTTGACTAAGGCAACTCATTTTCTACCGGTCAAAACTATCAATTCAGAGGAGGATTATGCCAAATTATACATTTGGGAGTTAGTTTGGTTGCATGGAGTGCCCTTGTCCATCATATCAGATAGAGGTACTCAGTTCACCTCCTAGTTTACGAGATCTTTTAAGAAGGGACTTGATACTCAAGTTAACCTTAGCATAGCATTTCACCAGCAAACAGATGGTCAGGACGAGTGGACCATTCGAAATCTGGAGGACTTGTTGAGAGCGTGTGTGATTGATTTCAAAAGTAGTTGGGATGACCATTTACCTCTCATTGAGTTTTCATATAACAACAACTACCATTCCAGCATTCAAATGGCTCCATTTGAGGCTCTCTATGGGAGAAGATGTAGATCGCCTATTGGTTGCATTGAAGCCATTGAAGCTTCATTGATAGGACCAGATTTATTCCATGAGGCTATGGAGAAAGTTCAACTTATAGGGGAAAGGTTGAAAACAACTCAGAGTCGCCAAAAGTCCTATACGGATGTGAGGAGGAGAGAACTTGAGTTTGAAGTTGATTATTGGGTGTTTCTGAAGGTGTATCTTATGAAGGGAGTGATGAGGGTTGGAAAGAAAGGGAAACTCAATCCCCATTATGTTGTCCCATACGAGATTGTGAGACGGGTTGTCAAGGTAGCGTATGAGTTGGAACTACCCTCAGAATTGGCTTCAGTTCATCCGGTGTTTCATGTGTCACTTTTAAAGAAGTGCTTGGGTGATCCGGCTTTAGTTGTCCCAGTAGATAGTATAGGTGTGAAGGATATCCTTAGCTATGTGGAGGTTCCGGTGGAAATACTTGATGGTCAGGTTTGAAATCTAAGGAACAAACAAGTAGCTTCAGTAAAGGTCTTATAGAGGAATCAGTATGCTGAGGGAGCTACGTGGGAAGCTAAAGTAGATATGGTGGTTAAGTACCCACATCTACTACCTTCCGTCTCAGTTTCAGCTTGAGGTATCAGTTTCCTCCCTAGTACTCTATTCAGTTTCATGTTCAGTTCATGTGCCTTAGTTTCTTAAATGTCAATATATGTATGTATGATTCATGAATTCAGCTCAGTCATGTAGTTTAGTCCAGAAACAGTCACTCCGTTTTCAACTCTAAATGTTCAGTATTTGGTATAATGATTGCATTTCTCATCTTTTCAGTATGTTTATTCACATTCGAGGATTAATGATCCCAAGGGAGAGATAATGTAATACCCTAAAAGCCCTAAGATTAGACTAGAGGGTTGAAACAAAGAAAAATAGGATTTTCTGCACCAGGTCACAAGACGGGTATACTAGGAGGTGTACCAAGAGTTGTTAAGTGACTCATGGGGAGGAGGGAAGACTTGGTTAGGTTTCTTGCTTTGGGGGTTGACCACAGGCGAGGCCACGAGTTGTGGTCAACACCCCGAGTCGTTATGCTAGCTATGGTCAGGAGATTGATTCAAAGGTTGAAGGTTTTGCAGTGCTTGTAATGACTAGTCACCACGAATCTTCGGGCACACCACGAGTCATGGTATCCCTCGTAGTGACCAGTGATGGTGAGCTTCTAGTGCTGAAACGAGTTCAGACCACGAGTCGTGGTCAGTGGCAACGGGTCGTCCAGTCCCTCGTTGGGACTAGCAGTGTGTTTTTTTCCTGCAAATTTACTAAGGGTTTTTTTGTAATACCAAAGTTCCTAAGGCCTACACTACATCATTTTAAGCTAAGTTAGGATTGTTTTAAGAGGGTTTAGCTCATTCTAAATCACTCCTCTCCATGCATGCAAGACTAGAAGGTTTCTCGGGGTGATCAAGGCTAAAATCCATCAATTCTCCTTCAATTTTCTTTTAGCCATTCAAGGAAGAGTGTAAGATCAACTTACCCAGGTATGTGAGGCTATGTGTCACGCCCCACCTTGGGAGACATGACTTACACCTAGTACCACACTGGGTCAGAACTAGTCTAACTGAACTGGTGCACTACTGGTGCACATTGATACTCAATTCAAGAAACCAACGAGCTATATCTCGGCTGTAAGTACAACCCCTGGCCCACAAGACCACCTATAAAAGAAGACAGCTAACCAGAACAACATAATAACAGGGATCCTATGTGGGCCGACAAGACCACCATGCTGTCTAGTTATAACCGAAATATAAATTAGGCACTAAACTACGCTTTGGCCGATAAGGCCGTTATCTAACGGCTAAAAAAGGCCCCACATGGCCGTCACAGGAAATAAAGCACACATGGGACCCACACAGCCAACAGGAAACTAACCACAGGGAATATACCACAGACTGCAAGCCTCTAGGAGTGATATAATGGTTGGGACAGGGCCCCGACCTACCCAAAATTGTACATCAAAAGTAAGTCTTGTCTAACTTTCAACTCTGGAGGGAAGGAGCTAAATAAACTGCTGACCTCAGCTGAAGGTTAGGAACGTCCCGAACTGCATCTATCTGCGCCTGCAGGCAAGTAATGCAGCGCCCAGGTGGGCGTCAGTACATTATGTACCGAATATGTAAGACAGAAAGGTAGTAACTAACTGAAAACTAGTAACTCTATAATAATTTAACAGAGAGCGTAAGAATTTAACCTACAAAACCTGTATCGTCTAAATTATCTAAACAACAAGTCTATATATGCAAAAAAGAGCCTAATCGGGCCCCCATAAGCCTGGAAGGTACAGATAGCACAGAAAAACCTACCTGGGCCCCCATAAACCCTAGAAATTACAATCAAGATCCCCTCCACTTACCTGACCACTAAGGACTTTAGCATAACTATAACTCGGGATGGCCCTCGTGGCCTCAATCGGATGGAACTCATTATGGACCTCATGGCCTTAGTAACTGAAACTCAGTACGACCTTTACAGCCTCAGTAAGTGTAACTCAATACGGCCCTTATAGCCTTTAGTAAATAGAATTCAATACGGTCCTTACAACCTCGGTAAATGTAACTCAATACGGCCCTTACAGCCTCAGTAAATGTAATCCACTACGGCCTTTACAACCTTAGTAAATAAAACTCAATACGGCCCTTACAACCTTCGTAAATAGAATAGCAGCTAACTACTCAACTTCGGGGGACGATCATTCTAGCTAGGCTAACTTGGACAAGAATTATTATCTCATCGCTATAGGCTTAATTTAGTTTACAACGGCTGATCCCAATAGGTTTACTCAAAAGTACTGTAGACATATGAGTCATATTACTTTACGACGTACATAACTTTCCATAAGGATAGCCTTACATACCTTAAGTGCCGAATTCCTGTTTGACCGGTGAGTTTTAACCTGAATTCAATAGCCCTTCGCAAATGTAATCGTATTACTTGGAGAATGAGGCTAGTTTCAGTTCTCAATTCGAAGAAAATGATAACTTCTCATAATAATATCAACAACATCTTAACTTGATGTAATACAACTGAAAATGTATAATTTTCCAAGAGTTCAGAAGGGAGAAATGCTTACTCAAAGCCTGTGATCGTATAGAAATAGTTTGAAGCAATTCTGACGACTTCTACTCAGCGGAGTTTCGATTCTCTGGGTGCTTTTCATGAAACTAACTCCGTAGTAATGCTTCCCATAGGCTTATAATTCAGTACCAGAAGTTAATCAGAGTTTGGATGGCATTTGGTAGTGTAATTGAATGAAAAACGTTGAATTCTCTCGTCTCACACTCTTTCTGGCCGTGAGTATGTTGGAAAATTCTCACAATGAATTATAAGGACCCTTATATACATTTAAGGGCGGTGGCAAGGGGGCGTCTCACGCCACTCAACGCAGCAACCTAGGGTTGCGCCGCGCCTTCCACTGCGGAGTCTCCCTGGTGCATCGCGCCTCTCAAGGCACTGGCAGGGCTAGCGTGTCGTGCTGCCCAGAGCTCCACGGTGATGGGGGGTCGTGCTGGCCCTTGCGGCCTGACCTCGTTAGACCCGACCTTCGGTGTTTTCTACATACATCGTACCTTCTTTATTTAACACAACTCCATGCATTCACTTTGTATGTTACTGACTTTTATGGGGTGTAACATCCTCCCCCTCCTTAGGAACATTCATCCTCGAATGTCTATTTCAACTCATAAGGGCTTAACTCTTTTAACTATTATTTTGAAAAATTTTGGCAGAGTTTCCTCTATAATATGTACTAACTGAAAAATCCTAAAATGCATAAAAGTCTAATGAAAGTATATCATAGGACACTATAACAACTCTTTCACAACAAAATGGCGGTCAACTGAATAATCTAGCATGAGCATCATAAAATAATGACTGAATCAACGACTCTACCTTAACCGCATATTCGGGACTACTCCTGAAACAACTCAGGGTATCTGGACCTCGTGTTGTCCTCGGCTTCCCAAGTCATTTCTTCTCTGTTCTTATTCCTCCATAGTACTTTAACAGAAGCAACATCTTTGGTTCTCAGCCTCCAAACTTGTCGATCTAATATGGCCACTGGTACCTCTTCATAAGCTAACTCCTCAGTAAGCTGAACCTCCTCTACTGGCACAACTTAGGACGGATCCCCTATGCACTTTCGTAACATCGGTACATGAAAGACCGGGTGAACAGACCCTAATTTTGAAGGAAAATCTAACTCGTATGCCACCTAGCCTATTCTCCAGAGGATCTGGTATGGCCCAATAAACCTTGGTCTAAGTTTGCCTTTCTTGCCAAACCTCATTACACCCTTCATCGGTGATACCTTAAGGAATACCCAGTCGCCAACATTAAATTCTAAGTCTCTTTGATGAACATCGGAGTAGGACTTTTGATGACTCTAGGTTGTCAACAAGCGTTCTCTGATAAGCTTTACCCTTTCCTCTGATTGGTGGATCATATCTGGCCCAACTAGCATTGATTCTCCCACCTCAAACCAACCAACTGGGACCTAAACTTCCGCCAATATAACGCCTCATACAGTGCCCTCTGAATCATTGAGTGATAGATGTTATTATAAGCAAACTCGATAAGCGGTAAATTCTCATCCCAGCTGCCCCAAAAATCTAGCACGCATGCCCGTAACATGTCCTCGAGTGTCTGAATTGTATGTTCTGCCTGCCCGTCTGTTTGAGGATGGAATGTTGTGCTCAATTCACCTGTGTCCCCAAACCTTTCTGAAATGACTTCCAGAATATAACTGTAAATTGTGTTCCCCAGTCAGAAATAATGGATATTGGGACACCATGTAGCCTAACTATTTCTCTAATGTACAGCTCAGCGTATTCCTCGGCTGAGAAAGTGGTCCTGATTGGCAGAAAATGAGCTGACTTCGTTAGTCTGTCAACAATCACCCAGATGGAATCAAATTTACACCTGGTACGGGGTAGTCCTGTCACGAAGTCCATATTAACTGACTCCCACTTCCACATAGGTATATCTATCTCCTGAGTTAGGCCGCCGGGTTTCTGATGTTCCACTTTTACCTGTTGACAATTAGGACACTGTGCTACAAATTTAGCTACTGCTTTCTTCATTCCAGGCCACCAGTATATCTCTTTTATATCATGGTGCATCTTCATTGAACCTGGATGAAGAGAATAACGAGAGTAGTGCACCTCTGCCATAATTTGCTAACGGAGCTCTGCTACGTCTGGAACGCAGAGGCGACCTCTGTACCTCAAAACTCCATCTCCGGCCACCTCAAAAGCTGATACCTCACCTTGCTGAACTCTATATCTGAGTTGTGATAAATAAGAATTCATATTGCTACTCTTTTACCTATACTACTAGGGACGACACTGCTGTATTCTAAATTATGGCTCCATTATCCTCTGTATCAACCACTCGAACTACTAAACTGGCTAGTCGGTGTAATTTTCGAACCATTTCCCACTATTCCGGATTCAGGTATGCCAAACTGCCCATAGATCAATGGCTAAGAGCATCTGCCACAATATTAGGTATCCCTTGATGATATAAGATGTTCACATCATAATCTTTCAACAATTCCAACCAATGGCGATGTCGCAAATTTAACTCTTTCTGTGTGAAAATGTACTGAAGACTCTTATGGTCAGTAAAAATATCTACATGTACCCCATATAAGTAATCCCTCCATATCTTTAAGGCCTGAACCACTACATCCAACTCTAGATCATGAGTGGGATAGTTCTTTTCATGTTTTCTCAACTACCTCGAAGCATAAGCAATTACCTTACCATGTTGCATCAGCACACATCCTAATCCAACACCTGAAGCATCACAATACACTGCATAACCCTCTGAACCTTTTGGCAACGCTAATACTAGTGCTGAGGCCAATCTATTTTTCAACTCCTGAAAACTCTGCTCGCAAGCTTCAATCCACTAAAACTTAGCTACTTTTTGAGTCAATCTAGTCAACGGTGCTGATAGAGTAGAAAACCCTTCCACGAACCTTCTGTATTATCTAGCTAACCCCAAGAAACTACGAACCTCTGTTGGAGTCATAGGCCTAGGCCATGTTTTCATTGCCTTAATTTTCTGTGAGTCGACTTGAATACCAACTTATGGTACAATGTGGCCCAAGAAAGCTACAGAATTTAACCAAAACTCACATTTAAAAAACTTTGCATAAAATTGACGGTCTTTGAGGATCTGGAGTATTGTTCGCAAATGACCTTTATGTTCTGTTTCTGAGAGGGAGTAGAACAAAATATCATCAAATAAACAGATCCAAATATGCATGAAGATACTATTCATGAGATCCATGAACACTGGCGTGTTAGTCAACCCAAAGGACATAATGAGAAATTCAAAGTGGCCATACCTAGTTCTAAAAGATGTCTTCGGGATATCTTTCTCCTGAAATCGAACCTGGTGGTACCCGGATCTCAAATCAATTATAGAAAAGTGTTTCGCCCGTTGTAGCTGTTCAAAAAAAATCATCTATTCTCGGAAGAGGATATTTATTCTTAATAGTAACTTTATTCAATTGCTGGTAATCTATGCACATGCGTAGGGAACCATCCTTCTTTCTTACAAACAAAACTGGCGCACCCCACAGTGACGTACTCGGTCTGATGAAGCCTTTGTCTAACAGATCTTTCAGCAACTCTTTCAATTCTCTAAGCTCTGTAGGTGCCATTCTATACGAGGGAATAGATATCGAATGAGTATCTGGTAGAAAATCTATAGAGAAGTCTATTTCCCGCTCTGGGGGAATACTGGGAAGTTCATCCGAAATATCATCTGGGAACTCATCAACAACCAGGATAGACTGGAGAGTCACTGCTTGCACATCTCGAACCCTGATAATATGGTAAATACAACCCTTTGCTATTGACTTTTCTCCCGAAGATAGGATATAAACTTACCTTTCGGGCTAGCTGTGTTACCTCTCCTTTCTCGCACAACCTCCCATGGAAAATGAAATCGGACAATTCTAGTCCAACATTCTGCAGTAGCATGACATGGTGCCAACCAGTCCATACCCATAATCACATAAAAGTCAATCATTTCTAATTCTACCAGATCTGTTGAGGTCTGACGACCCGCAATCTATACTGTACAACCCGGTAAATTTTTCTATCAATTATAGAGTCACCAACAGGGGTAGATGCTGAAAAGGGTCGCGAAGCAATTCTAGTACTATATCAGACTTTCGGGCTACTAATGGAGTAACATACGACAAAGTGGAGCCTGGATCTATCAAAGCATAAACTGAGTGAGAACAGACATTTAATATACTTGTCACAACATCTGGCGACGACTTTGACTCCTGTCACCTTGGAAATGCATATGTACGATCCTGGACGCTGCCTGAACCAGATTCCCCTGATCTACCTCGGCCTCTGCCGGCTGGAGTTGAGGGCCTACACCTTGCAGAATGTGTTGGGGCATACGAACCTGCTGAAACTCTACTCTGTTGGTCCTGACCGCCCTAGCGTCTAGTTGGGCAGTCCCTCATCATATGCCCCTCCTACCTGCAGGTATAACACGCGGTGGAACCATATCAATACCTCCCCAGATGCCAGCTGTGACAAGTACTGCATCGTGGTATCACTAACTCTGTCCGATCTAGCCCCCTCTGCTACTACGAGTCTGGCGCTCGTGAACTTTCGTCGGGGCCTGACTGCCTCTGACAATTTGATTTACTGTCCTGCTGCTGCTAAAATGGAGGCCTAGGTGGTCTACCTGAAAAATGGGGCTTGGGCCTGCCCTGAAAATCTGTGAGTTTAGCCCTCCGATACTGCTCCTAACCTGTCCTTTCCATAGCTTACTGACGCTGTCTGAGCTCCTCTATATTCTGAGCAAAGGATTGGATTCGGGAAATGTCCATATCCTCCTACAGTGTAGCTGTAATGCAAGATTCTATATATTCTGGTCAAGCCCCATGATAAATTGGTGCACCCTTGCTGGCATGGTACCAACGAACGAGGGTGCATACCTGGCTAAGGAATCGAATCTCAATGCATACTCCCTGACACTCATTATGCCCTGCTCAAGATGTAAAAACTGCTCCACCCTGGCCTACCGAACCTCTCAGGGAAAATAATGATCTATGAGAACCTTAGAAAAGATGGGTCGTGTAGGTGGAGGTGCATCTCTGCCTCGGGACCTCTCCCAACTCTCGTAACACAAAACCGCTATGTCTCGTAATCTGAATACTGCTAGCTCAACTGATTCTGTGGACGAGGCATGCATGACCCAGAATATTCTCTGTAGCTAGTCTATAAAGTTTTGAGGGTCCTCTCTGCAATTTGTCCCTGTAAACTGTGGAAGACTCTAGGACAGGAACTCAGGAACTCTCGAACTCCCGGGCCCATCAGCGGGCTTAACGGTAGTTGGTACCACCGGCTGAGGTTGACGCTGAGCAGCCATCATTTGTACCAACATATAAAATTCACCCCTGAGCTCCTGATCTGATCGTATAGGAATAGCTGGGGGTGGTACTGGTATATCTGCTGCCATGGCGGGCTCTGAATGGGGTGGTGAATGCTGGGGAGATTGAGGTGGTGTCCCCTATATCCCTCAGATCGGGCTAACTCAACCTAGGGCCCCCTATTGGTGCCCTCTCCTACTGCCGCATCTAGCTCTCGACCCGTAGTGGTCTGTCGTGGGTCTGACATTTCTCTGTAAACAAATAGGATAACATAAGCTTCGGAATTCACCCTATACAACACGGTTCAATAGCACGACTAGAGGAGAAAAACAATAACCATACTATTATGCCTTGCAGCCTCTTGCCTATTGGATGTGGTGCACAACACACCCATAGACAAGACTCTGCTTGGCACAGCTTGCAGACACCCTGGGATATGACCGGCTCTGATATTAAGTTTTTCACGCCCCACCTTGGGAGGCATGACCGGCACCTAGTGCAACACTGGGTCTGAACTAGTCTAACTGAACTAGTGCACTACTGGTGCACATTGATACTCAATTCAAGAAACCAACGAGCTATATCTCGGCTGTAAGTACAGCCCCTGGCCGACAAGGCCACCTGTAAAAGAAGACAGCTAACCAGAACAACACAATAACGGGATCATATGTGGGCCGATAAGACCACCATGCTGTCTACATATAACCGAAATGTAAATCAGGTGCTAAACTACGCTATGGCTGACAAGGCCGCTATCTAACAGCTAAAACAGTCCCCACATGGCGTTCACAAGAAATAAAGCACACATGGGCCCCACACGGCCAATAGGAAACTAACCATAGGAAATATACCACAGACTGCAAGCCTCTAGGAGTGATATAATGGTAAGGATAGGGCCCCGACCTATCCAAAACTGTACATCAAAAGTAAGCCTCGTCTAACTTTAAACTCTGGAGGGAAGGAGCTGAATAAACTGCTGACCTCAACTGAAGGTTAGGAACGTCCCGAACTGCGTCTATCTATGCCTGCAGCCAAGTAATGCAGCGCCCAAGTGGGCGTCAGTACAATATGTACTGAATATGTAAGGCAGAAAGGTAGTAACTGACTGAAAACTAGTAACTCTACAATAATTTAAAAGAGAGAGAAAGAATTTAACCTACAATACTTGTACCGTCTCAATTATCTAAACAACAAGTCTATATATGCAAACAAGAACCTAACCGGGCCCCCATAAGCCTGGAAGGTACAAACAGCACAGAAAAACCTACCTAGGCCCCCATAAGCCCCGACAAGTACAAATAAGATCCCCTCCACTTACTTCACAACTAAGGACTTTAGCATAACTGTAACTTGGGGTGGCCCTCGTGGCCTCAATCGGATGGAACTCATTATAGCCCTCACGACCTCAGTAAATGAAACTCAATACGACCCTTACAGCCTCAGTTTGTGTAACTCAATACAACCCTTACAGCCTTAGTAAATAGAATTGAATACGACCCTTACAGCCTCAGTAAATTTAGCTCAATAAGTCCCTTACAACCTTAGTAAATTTAATCCACTACGGCCCTTACAAACTTAGTAAATAGAACTCAATATGACCCTTACTGCCTTCATAAATAGAATAGAAGCTAACTACTCAACTTCGGGGGACGATCATTCTAGCTATTCTAACTTGGACAATAATTATTATCTCATCGCTATAGGCTCAATTTAGTTTACAACGACTGATCCCAATAGGTTTAGTCTGAAGTACTGTAGACATATGAGTCGTATTACTTTACGACGAACATAACTTGCCGTAAAGATAGCCTTACATACCTTAAGTGCTGACTTCCTATTTGACCGGTGAATTTTAACTTGAATCAATAGCCCTTCGCAATTGTGATCGTATTACTGGGAGAAGGAGGCTAGTTTCAGCACTCAATCCAAAGAAAGTGATAACTTTTCATAATAATATTATCTACATCTTAACTTAACGGAATACGATCGAAAACGTATAATTTTTCGAGAGTTCAGAAGGGAGAAATGCTTACTCAAAGCCTGTAATCATATAGATATTAGTTTGAAGCAATTCTGATGAATTCTACTCGGCGGAGTTCCTATTCGCCGGGCGCTTTTCTTGAAACTAACTCCGTAGTAATGTTTCCCGCAGTCTTATAATTCAATACCAGAAGTTAATCGGAGTTTGGACGACGTTTGGTAGTGTAATCGGATGAAAGACATTGAATTGTCTCGTCTCACACTCTCTCTGGCCGTGACTATGTTGGAAAATGATCACAATGAACTTTAAGGACCCTTATATACATTTACGGGTGGTGGAAAGGGGGCACCTCACGCCACTCAACACGGCAACCTAGGGTCACGCCGCGCCTTCCATTACGGAGTCTCCTTGGCGCGCCGCGCCTCTCAAGGCACTGCCAGGGCTGGCGCGCCGCGCTGCCTATAGCGCCACGGCTCTGGGGGCCCTGCCCAGAGCACCACAGTTCTGGGGGGTTGCTGTCACGCCCCGCCTTGGGAGGCATGACTGGTACCTAGTGCCCTGCTAAGACCTAGACTGCTGGACTAGTTAAGCCTAAGCACTTCTAGTGCCAAGCTGGCTCTAACTCTGGATTCAAGAAAACGACGGGCTATATAATGGCTGTAAATACAGCCTTCGGTCGACTAGGCCTATAGCCACCAGTAAGAAACAACAGCTACCTAGAAAAACTGAATCAATAAGGAACCTATGCGGGCCGACAAGGCCACCATGCTGTCTAGTTATTTCTGAATTAAGAAAACAAGTGCTAAACTGCTACATGACCAACAAGATCACCACTACCAACTGAATAAGGCCCCACACGGCCATCACAAACAAACTAAAATGTACACACAGCCTCACACGACCGGTATAGCTAACCACAAGGAATATACAATCTGCAAGTCTCTAAGAATACTGATAAGATGATCGGGATAGGGCCCTGGCCTACCCATACACCTCTAGTTGTCTAGCTCTAGATCAGGAGCTGATGACTCTGTGTGCTGGCTAGAATTACGAGGTATCGACTCCTCATCCATGAGTACCTGCAGGCAAGTAATGTAGTGCCCCCAAACGGGCGTCAGTACCACTGGTACCGAGTATGCAAAGCAAACTGAACATAACTGAAGATAAACAGTAAACTAGTAGATACTGAAATGACAGAGGATAACTAAAACTATCTGGAATAGCAGAATTTGTACCGAGCTTCACTGTACTAGAAAGAAGATAAGAATCATACCTGTTGATGCGGCGTCCAACTATTTATCAACTTAATAAGTAACATATATATATATATATATATATATATATATAGCATACAAGAACATATACCAGCCCCCATAAGCCGGAAGGTTCCAATCATGACACAATCTATATACCCCTACCCGGGTCAAACCATCCAAAATAAATTCACTACGCTCACCTAATAACTACGAGCACCCTGTCAGCCCCCTAGGAATGTAGTTTTGGCTCTCTAGGCCCCTGACGATAACTGTATCTGAGTCCGGAGGACTCCTGTAAATGTAATCTGAGATCTGTATCTGTAATCTGTAATCTGGGCCCTGGGCGCAAGCGCTCGACAAGGTATGCTATAATGCTGATCAGCCTGCTATGGGGAATGCTGCATCACATCTTCGTCCTACTGCGGACGGCATGCCACTCCTTGGAGTGTCGTATCCTCACCCTCTGGCAGGCAAGTCGACACAACTATTAACCCTGGGGCGACAAGGAAGCTCTAAGGGTGCCCACATAATAAAATCAAGTCTCAACAAACAAAAATAATCACATATAACATGTATAATTAATCTAATAATACTGTTCATGTTCTGATATTCTATTCTGAATCTCTGGCTGAATTAAACTGAATTTGATACTAAGTCTGGAATAATATCTCCCTATGTGATACTATTTTATTGACTTTTATTCTGAATACGGCATAGTAATACAAAACATATTTACTGAATTCACACTGAGCTTAATACTTGGCTTTCTGGAACTTTCTTCTAGAATTTATTCTATTTTACTATACTAGAATTACTAACTTGCTGAAGAAACTGGCTTTACATACCTCAGTTGTCGGCTTTCTGGCTAGCTAGCGTAACTCGGCCAATACTCAGCTATTTCTTCCAACTGTATTCACATTCATAGCAATTAGAACTAAATTCATTAATATTCTGGAAGAAAATACTACTTTTCATATATATATAGCCCAAACATTAACTTATCGTAAAAGCAATCGAAAAATCGCTATTTCTCGGATGTCCAGAAGGGAGAAATACTCACTTTAGGGTTAGGAGTATATTGACACTAATTTGGAGCAATTCCACTTACCTTAGCTTGGTAGGGCAATGATTCGCAGGCTGAATTTCACAAAACTAACTACTCAGGAATGCTCCCGGCAGCTTAGTACTTCACTACCCAAGATTAATTCAAGTTTGGACCTCGTTTAATAGCCTAAACGGATGAAAGTTTGTTGAATCCTCTCGTTCCCTCTATTCTCTATTTGTTTCTGGAAATTAAATGGAAGTAAATGATTAAAACCGAAGTGGGAGGCCCTTTTATACTTGGGACCTTTAAGTCGCATTCGTCGAATGCGATTTACAAATCGCATTTGCCTTGCGACGTGCTGACTTGGTGCTTTTTCGGTCTCTCCCCGGGCCCTTTCCTCGCACGTATGGCATTCTAATACTCTTAACCAACATGCGAATAGGCCATCTACATGTCAAGAATTTATGGGGTGTAACATCCTCCCCCCTGTAAGAACATTCATCCTCGAATGTAAACTTCTACTTGCAAAAATTTCAACTTATTTGACTTAGTTTAGAAAAACTTCGGCAGAGTCTCCCCTGTAATATGGACTATCTCAAAAATCCTGAAACGCAGAAAAGTCCAATACAGGTACTCCACACAACACTAGTATTCATTACATAAGCCATCTATTTCATTTATCTACATAATATAAGGCAATTCATAAGATAACAATACTAACGTACCTTTAGCTGATTAAGTCTGGAACAGTTGAGGATATCTGACTTTCATATCTTCCTCTGCTTCCCAAGTCATCTCCTCTTGGTTCCTGTTATGCCATAATACTTTGACAGAAGCAATATCTTTAGTTCTCAACCTGCGAATCATCCTGTCTAGTATGGCTACTAGAACCTCTTCATAAGCTAGCTCTTCTGTAACCTGGACATCCTAAACTGGAACAACTCTGGAGGGGTCTCCTATATACTTCCTCAGCATAGACGTAGAAAACTAGATGAACAGACTCTAATTCTAGAGGTAAGTTCAACTCATATGCTACTTGGCCTATTCTTCGACGAATCTAATAAGGCCCAACAAATCTCGGGCTAATCGTACCTTTCTTGCCAAATCTCATCACCCCTTTCATAGGAGAAACTTTCAAAAATACCCAATCATTCACATTAAATTCTAGGTTTCTGCGCTGCACATCAACATACGATTTCTGGAGGCTCTGAGCAGTCAGTAGGCGTTCTCTGATAAGCTTTACCTTTTCCTCTGACTGATGAATAACATCCGGCCCAATCAGCACTAACTCTCCTACTTCAAACCAGCCAACTGGTGATCTACATGTTCGCCCATACAAAGCCTCATAGGGCGCCATCTGGATAGCTGAGTGGTAACTATTGTTATACGCAAACTTAATAAGAGGTAGGTGTTCATCCCAGCTACCTCCAAAGTCTAACACACACGCCCGTAACATATCTTCGAGCGTCTGAATAGTACGTTCTGCCTGTCCATCTGTCTGAGGGTGGAATGCTGTTCTAAGATTAATCTGTGTTCCCAGGCCTCTCTGAAATGATTGCTAGAATCGAGCTGTAAATTGCGCCCCTATGTCAGAGATAATGGATACTGGAACACCGTGCAGTCTGACTATTTCTCTGATATACAACTCTGCATAATTTTCGGTAGAGAAAGTCACCCTTACTGGTAGAAAATGGGCTTATTTTTTCAGTCTGTCAACAATTACCTAAATCGAGTCATTCTTATGCCTGGTACGGGGTAATGCTGCTACAATATCCATATTTACTGCTTCCCACTTCCAAAAAGGCACAGCTATGTCTTGAGTCAATCCGCCTGGTTTCTGCTGTTCAGCTTTTACTCGCTGGCAGTTAGAACACTAAGCTGCGAATTCTGCTATTCCCTTCTTCATTCCTGGCTACCGGTAGACTTCTTTCATATCATGGTACATTTTAGTCGAACCTGGATGGAGGGAATGACGAGCATAGTGTACCTTGCCAATAATCTACTGGTGAAGTCTTGCAACGTCTGGAAGGCAAAGGCGATCTTTATATCTCAACACTCCATCCTAGGTTACCTGAAAACTCTGCTCGTATGCCTCAGTCTACTTGAACTTTGCTGTTTCCTACGTCACTTTAGTCATAGGTGCTACAAAAGTGGAAAATCCTTCCACACACCTTCTCGAGTACCCGGCTAACCCCAGGAAACTGCGTGCCTTGGTCGGAGTGGTAGGTCTGGGCCATGTTTTCACTACTTCTATTTTCTATGTGTCTATCTGTATACCAACCTCTGACACAATGTGACCAAAAAGACTACTAAATTCAGCCAGATTCACCTTTAGAGAAATTGGCATGTAATTGATGATCATACTGATTTATCATACCGGATAAACTGACAAGTAATTTCTCTGTATAGCTAGAGCTTATCTGACCTTCTGGGCCGCATGCTAATGCTACTCACTGATGGGATAATCCGTATGACTGTCTACACACCATGTGCACGTATCTGATCAGAGGATCCTGATAGTGATCATGATCTCTAATAATCTGGCTAAATAACTGTGAATAGCTGAATAGCTGGGCTGAATGACCCGAATACTGAAGTAGTCTAACAATGCTCTAAATGTCCTACTCGGACATCTGTAGTGCATGCATAACTACAGAGTTATGGACAACTAACAACTTTGTTCTTCTAATTGAACAACTGTAGAGCTGGGCTTAATCGGACTTACTCTTAGGTGATCAGTCCCTGGATCTTCATAGGGAACCTACCAATTTCCTTGTCTTAGTAAACACTGTGCTAGCAGAGTACTACTGATTCCTTATGCCTTGTTCGTATTCACTCGGATCTATACTGCTATTCAGGGAAATTCTCGGTCTTATGAGCAATTCCTTAAAGACTAACCTTCTCCTAGGACTCTATATCTGAATATCTTACGAGAACCGGCTGAGGTACTAGTCCGTCACTGACTACTGATGTGGACCCTTCCTTGGGGTACTCACGATTTTGTCTGACTGGGATGGCTGCCGGGCTTGCGGGGTGTTCTACATGATAACTTCTAGGTCGACTAAGGCTGACTCTCACCTACAAGGCTGGAAAAATGATGTACGACCACTTAACATACTTGAGAATTCTGGTGTTGCTAACCTCTGGAATATGCTTAGTCAGTCTCTATTTCTGGTTTTGGCACAGGCGATAACGTTACTGGTCTTTAGGGATGCTTCCCTGCTAATACAGGCGCCAGTTGGTCATTAGACCGTCTAACTACGCTCGTATCGTCATCCACCTGATTCAGGCTACTAACTCTTGTGAGATTCTGAAGTCTAGATATAACAACAATCATATAAGTCCATTAACTCAATAAACTGAGAACTGAGAAAGTTTTTACAGCTTCATACGTGATTCACACTTAACCTGCCCCTTCTCTCTTTTTTTTTGCGAGGGGTCCTGCAGTACAATCTGTATATACTTCCTAGCAGCTAACCAGAATCTATGTGACTGTAACCCATATTGGCAGCTACTCACAGCATGTTTGATATCTGTATATATATATATATCAACAACTGCGTACAATACATACTGAATTCTTGTAGTAATACGTAATCTCTGACATGCTTTACTGAATTTCATACTACACATGATATACTGCTTCTACAGTCTAATGATATCTCTTGTCCTCTCGTACAATTTCATTGGATTTTTGTCCCATTCTGGAAGAACCAAACACATGCACTTTAGCTATGATCTTCTATTTGACATTCCACCACTCTTACAACGTGGGGTCAACATCCGAACCTTGTGGTCTTACTTGGCATTATATTAAGGACCCGTGACTGTCTGTTGAACCTTGTCTCTAGGCCACACAAGATTAAAGTTTCTGGGTCGACACCCTCTTACCTTCCCCTTAGGCGAACGTACTGCAACATTCTAAACTACAATCTTACTGTCTCTTAACTGTCAGTTCGAGGCTTAGTCCTTAATACACGACGTTCTACCAATCTGGAGGTGATTCTAATTTCTCCTCAAAATCTAGTTTTCATGCTTTTTCCCCTTATCTTGCTTAAGCTGAGCTTTGGGGTTCAAGGTACATGCCTTACATTGTTAATAAGGTTACTGGTCAAGTCTCAGCCTATACTTCATCTGGCTTGCAGTCGGACCCATCTGATTCATATGACCTTCCTACCTTCGATATCACAACTGAAATCATAACTATTATCTTGCACGTATATCCTGCCGTTGTTAGCGCGTCATGGCGGACTTAGCCGTTTTCCGACTCAACCTTAATTATTACTGGGAGTTTATTACTTACAAGTCTTTTACACCCACTTCGGGTAAGCTAGTAGTCTTACTCGCTCTTCTGACTTGTTACCGTGAGGGTCTGCACAACTTACGTAATCATAGGGGCTCTTTACGCTTTCTAACACTTTCTGGAATAAACCAATCCATCTTCACTTACTGCTTACTTTGGGCAACATCACCTCAATCCTTATGCCCTTTGCTATACTGGAATCAAAACTAAGAGGTAGGAATAGCCTTTTCTTACTACAACGAAATGGAAATATGGAACTGTACCACATTTGAAAGGACGGAGGTTGGAATCCTGCATTTCCCTCTCTTTCACACATCTATTCGATAATCTAATGTCACACCCCGCCTTGGGGGGGGGGTACGACTGGCACCTAGTGCCCTACTAAGATCTGACCTGCTAGACTATTAAGCCTGTTCGCGTCTGGCGCCTGGCTGGCTCTAACTCAGATTTCTGGAAACAAAGGGCTATATAACGGCTGTAAATATAGCCCCCGGCCCATTGGCCTATCGCCTGTTGTACCTGTCTTGGCAGCTAACCAGAAATATAGTAACTCAGGGAAACCTATACGGGCCGACAAGGCCACCATGCTGTCTAGTTATCTGCTGCTTAATCAAAAAGCACAAAAAGAAGCTACGTGACCGGCAAGGTCACCACTACTGACAACTATGGCCTCACACGACCAGCACAGAAGTAAGAAAGAGTAAAGACAACTATACAACTGCACGGCCCCACACGACCGGCTCATCTGACCACAGGAATTTCATACAGAATGCAAGTCTCTAGGAATAGTAATAGAACTGACCAGGACAGGGCCCCGACCTACCCATGCTATATAAAACAAAAGGAACTGAACTACACCTCTGAAATTCAGTCTCCAGATGACTGGAGCTGAATACTCAACCGCTGACTGGGAGTCACGTAGAATCACCTGCTCGTCTAGGAGTACCTGCAGGCAAGTAATGCAGCGCCCCACTGGGCGTCAGTACCACTGGTACTGAGTATGTAAAGCAACTGAAATAATATAACTGAAAACAACATCTGAAAGCAATAATATGACTGATGAAGCAGAAGTAGGAGGAATAACTTAACTGACTGATGAAGTAGATCGTACCTGTTCTTACTGATACCGAAGGAAGTAGGAATCATACCTGGAGGCGTACCATTCTACTAACAACCCACTCGCATCTAATATAACATAGCATAGCATACATAACATAACATAGCACACACAAACCTTACCCGGCCCCCATAAGCCGGGAGGTACAATCAACACAGAATCTAAGTCCCTACCCCGGTCATCCCATCTCCTATAATAGCTGTAAGCATCCTGCCGGTCCCTGGGTATGCACTTGGGCTCGCTGAGCCCCTGACTATAACTGTATCTGAGTCCGAAGGACTCTAAATCAACACCCCGGGCGTACCCACTCGACGGGGGTGTATAAGGGCCGATCAAGGCACAATATGGGGAAACTGGCATCCCATCTTCGTCCCCTTGCGGGATGGCATATCACTCCGTAGAGCGACGTATCCTCGTCCTCTGGCGGACGAGTCGATACAGCTATTAACCCTAGGCAGTCAGGGATGCTAGGTAATCCAACCCCAATCAATACAACGGTCCCAACTAGTCATGCTGTCTGTGTATCTCATAAGCTAAGGCTAACAGGGGTAAGGTATCGTATACTTTACATGCTGTACTAACAATAATAATCTGTACGTATTCGATATGTGCTGAGGCTGGCAAATATATATAATGTAAACATAGTCTCCTGCTAAACTGTACTGGGGCAAAGGCCATACAAGATAGTGTTTCTGCTGAAAACTATACTGTTTACTAAGTTTCTGTGGTAACATAATTTCCTATTTCTAACATGCTTTCTAAACCATATACCGTTACTATTCTATATCTGGAATGCTTTACTGATACCGTACTACCTTGCGAGGTTTCAGCTAAACACAACAATATCTTAATATGACATATTACATCACATACTGAATATACTGGGCAACCTTAACCACTCACGCCCGAATCTAAATCGTACGGATAGGTATCATACACGTTACAACCCAAAACTTCTCATATTGCACCAATTTTCAAAATAACACGATAATCGATTTCTAAACATGCAACTGGTCTGTAAATTACTATACTGCTTCGAGGTTACTCAACTTGCCGAGGAAACTTAACTTTACATACCTTATCTTTGAATATCTGTCCGTCGGACGAGGCTCGACTGGTACTTCAACTATTTTCTGCCAACTGCATTCATAAATACGTCAATCAATACTAAATACAATGTTATTTCAAAAGGCAACGTCACTTTCGATATAGTTTATAGCCTAAACTTAGGCTTATCGAAAGACGGTCGAAAACTCGCTATTTTTTAGCGGCCCAGAAGGGAGAAATATTTACTTCTCAACTAGGAACACATAGACATAAATTTGGAGCAATTCTACTTACTTTAGTTAGGCGGCTCGCCAATTCGTCGGCCATATTTCGCAAAACTAACTCCGTAGAAATGCTCTCTGCTGCTAAATACCTTGGTATCTAGGATTAATTTGGGTTTGGGCAGCGTTTGGCAGCATAATCGGACGAGAATATTTAATTTTCCTACGTTTCTCTCTGCTTGCTGCGTTTCTAGAAATTTCACTGATAAGAAATAATTTTTCAACTGAAGTGAGGCTTATATACTTGGGCCTGAACCTGGCCAACGTGTCACGGAGCCATCGCAGAGGCCTCACCTCCGTGACACGCTGCCATCGCGGAGGGGCTCTGCCTCGGCTCCTCCCGCGATGGTTCGATGGGTTTCTCGTCCGATCTTTTCCCGGACCTTTCCCTAGCACGTATGGCTTTCAAATATGTTTAACCAACGTGCGAATAGGTCATCTAAGTACCGGGAATTCTACGGGGTATAACATTCTCCCCCCCTTAGGAACATTCGTCCCCGAATGTATACTGCTATCTAGAGAGCTGTTCACTCTAGTTTCTGGAAAAATTTAGGCAGAGTTTCCCCTGTAATATGGACTATCGCAACACCCTGAAACGCAGAAAAAGTCCAACACAGGCACCGCACACAACATTCTACAATCCACTGGACAACTGAATACCACTTCTTTCTTTATCATTTACAACATACATACCATAAAGTACTGTGTAAATAATGATACGGACATACCTGTCGTCTGACTAGGCCTGAAATAAGTGAGGATATCTGATTTTCATGTCTTCTTCAGCCTCCCACGTCATTTCTTCCCTATTTCTGTTACGCCACAATACCTTGATAGATGCAACGTCTTTAGTTCTCAGCCTGCGAATCTGTCTGTCTAGAATGGCTACGGGAACCTCTTCATAAGCTAACTCCTCTGTGACCTGAACATCCTGGACTGGAACTACTGTAGAAGGGTCCCCTACAAACTTTCTTAACATGGAAATGTGGAATACTGGGTGAACAGATGCTAATTCTGGAGGCAAGTTTAACTCATATGCCACGCGGCCTATTCTTCACCGAATTTGGTACGGCCCAATGAATCTTGGGCTAAACTTGCCTTTCTTTCCAAACCTCATTACCCCTTTCATCGGGGACACTTTCAGATATACCCAGTCGTTTACCGAAAATTCTAGATTTCTGCGCCGTCTATCTGCATATGACTTTTGATGGCTCTGAGCGGTCAGTAAACGTTCTCGGATAAGCTTTATCTTTTCCTCGGACTACCGAACAATGTCTGGGCCAACTAATGCTGATTCTCCTATCTCAAACCAGCCCACCGGCGATCTACATTTCTGCCCGTACAATG
The DNA here is from genome assembly GCA_035772735.1 of Datura wrightii. NCBI lineage: Eukaryota > Viridiplantae > Streptophyta > Magnoliopsida > Solanales > Solanaceae > Datura > Datura wrightii. The sequence continues at coordinate 118,544,766 of JASDFA010000010.1, read as the reverse complement.
CCTCGAAAGGCACCATCTGAATAGCTGAATGGTAGTTGTTATTATAAGAAAATTCGATTAACGAAAGATGTTCATCCCAGCTACCCCCAAAATCTAACACACACGCTCGTAGCATATCTTCGAGCGTCTGAATTGTACGTTCAGCTTTCCCGTCTGTCTGAGGATGGAATGCTGTGCTCAGATTAATCTGCGTCCCCAGACCTTTCTGAAATGACTGCCAGAACCTAGCTGTAAACTGTGCCCCTCTGTCTGAAATGATAGATGCCGGCACTCCATGTAATCTAACTATTTCTCTGATATACAATTCGGCATAATCCTCAGCTGAGAAGGTAGCCCTTACTGGCAGGAAATGAGCTGATTTTGTCAGCCTATCAACTATTACCCAAATGGAATCATTTCTGCATCTGGTACGGGGTAACCCTGTTACAAAATCCATATTTATTGCTTCCCATTTCCACATAGGTATCGATATCTCTTGAGTCAAGCCACCCGGTTTCTGATGCTCTGCTTTCACCTGCTGACAATTAGCACATCTAGATACAAATTCGGCTATTTCAGTTTTCATACCTGGCCACCAGTAGATGTCTCTGATGTCGTGGTACATTTTCGTCGCCCCTGGGTGAAGGGAATAGCGAGCATAATGTACCTCGTGCATAATCTGCGCACGAAGGCCTGAGATATTCGGGACACAAAGGAGGCCCTTATAGCGTAGCACATCATCCCCGGCTATCTGAAAATCTGGTTCCTTACCTTGCTGAATTCTATCTCTGAGCTGGACTAAATCGGGATCCTCGTACTGCCGTTCTTTTACCTCTGCACCAATGATGACACTGCAGAATTCTGAATTACGGCCCCATTATTTTCTATTTCCATTACTCGAACGGCTAGCCCAGCTAACTGATGAATTTCTTTAGCTAATTTCTGTCTCTCGGGTCGCAAATACGCCAAGCTCCCCATTGACTTTCGACTCAGAGCATCTGCTACAACATTAGCTTTCCCTGGATGGTACAGGATGTTCACATCATAATCCTTCAACAATTCTAACCAGCGACGTTGCCGCAGATTCAACTCCCTCTGAGTGAAAATGTACTGCAAGCTCTTATGATCTGTATAAATATCAACATGAACGCCGTACAGATAATGCCTCCACATCTTCAAGGCATGAATTACTGCGGCCAACTCTAGATCATGGGTGGGGTGATTCTTCTCGTGTTTCCTCAGCTGCCTGGAAGCATATGCAATTACTCTACCATGCTGCATCAACACACAACCCAATCCGACACCTGACGCGTCACAATAGACTGAATAACCTTCTGTGCCTTCCGGCAGTGCTAGTACTGGGGCGGAGGTTAATCTGTTTTTCAGTTCCTGGAAACTCTGCTCGCATGCCTCCTTCCACTGAAACTTTGTTGTTTTCTGTGTCAATTTCGTTAAAGGTGCTGCAATAGTTGAGAATCCCTCAACGAACCTCCGATAGTATCCTGCCAACCCTAGAAAGCTACGAACTTTAGTCGGGGTGGTAGGCCTAGGCCATGACTTAACTGCTTCTATCTTCTGTTTGTCTACCTGTATACCAGCGTCTGAGACAATATGCCCTAAAAAGGCTACTGAGTTAAGCCAGAATTCACACTTCAAAAATTTAGCATACAACTGGTGGTCCCTAAGAATTTGGAGCACTGTCCGCAAATGAGTCCGGTGATCTGCTTCAGAGCGAGAATACACCAGAATATCATCAATGAATACTATCACGAATAAGTCCAGGAAAGGTCTGAAAATACTGCTCATCAGGTCCATAAAAACTGCTGGGGCATTTGTTAGTCCGAAGGACATAACCAGAAATTCAAAATGTCCATATCGGGTCCTGAATGCTGTCTTAGGGATGTCCCCCTCACGTACTCGGACCTGGTGATATTCGGACCGCAAGTCAATCCTAGAAAAGTGTCTGGCTCCCTGTAACTGATCAAATAGGTCATCAATCCTAGGAAGCGGGTACTTGTTCTTTACTGTAACTTTATTGAGCTGTCGATAATCTATACACATCCGGAGCGAGCCATCTTTCTTTCTCACGAACAAGACTGGCGCACCCCAGGGGAAAGTACTCGGCCTGATAAAACCTTTATCTAACAAGTCTTTCAACTGCTCCTTTAATTCTCTGAGTTCTGCAGGAGCCATACGATAAGGAGGTATTGATATTGGCTGAGTGCCTGGTAGCAAGTCAATAGCAAAGTCTATTTCCCTTTCTGGGGGAAGACCAGGTAACTCATCGGGAAATACATCTGGAAATTCATTTACCACTGGAACAGACTGGAGTGTCGGAGTTTCCGCTTGGACATCCTGAACTCTGACAAGATGGTAAATGCACCCCTTAGATATCAACTTTCTCGCCCGAAGGTAGGAAATAAACCTACCTTTTGGCGTCGCGGTGCTGCCCTTCCACTCCCGTACTGCCTCCCCCGGAAAGTGGAATCGGACCGTTTTGGTCCAACATTCAACATTAGAAAAACATGGTACTAACCAGTCCATACCCATTATGGCATCGAAATCTATCATCTCTAACTCAACCAGATCTACTGTGGTCTGACGATCAGCAACCTCTACTGTACACCCGCGGTGAATTCGGCTAGCTGTGATGGAGTCACCGACGGGCGTAGATACTAAGAAGGGCTGCTGTAATGATTCTGGTACAATACAAAACTTCCGTGCCACAAATGGAGTAATATAGGACAAAGTAGACCCTAGATCAATTAGCACATAAGCAGGGTGTGAGCAGATAGTTAGCATACCTGTCACAACATCAGGCGATGCCTCTGAATCTTGCCTCCCTGGTAAGGCATATGCGCGGCTTGGACCCGCACCTATACTGGAGGCCCCTAATCTGCCTCGACCCCTGCCTGCTGAAACTGGGGGCCTGCGCCCAGTCGAGGATGCTGTAGCTCGTGATCCTGTTGATGCCCTATCCTGTCTGTCCCGGTCCTCACGACCTCTAGCTGGGCAATCTCTCATCAAATGGCCTTCTTGGCCACAACTATAGCATGCGGTAGAACCATACCTGCATGCTCCAGAATGGCGTCGGCTGCATATAGGGCAAAGTGGTAGGGTATACCTACTCTGCTCCGCCCTCCTCTGTGACGGTGAGTCTGCCGTCTGTGAACTTCTACCAGCCTCTAACTGCCCCCTGCGGTTGGATCTACCTCCCTGTGACTGTGGTGGAGGCGGGGCCCTGGGCGGCCTGTCTGACAATCGTGGCCTGGGTCCTCCCCAGGCCTCTCTTTGTAACTCAGCTGGCCTATCCCGGCGACGCTGCTCCTGATTAACCCTTCTGATTTCCCAATGTCGCTGTCTGATGCCCTCAATATTCTGGGCAAATGCCTGGATTCGGGAAATATCCATATCTTCTCGCAGTGTGGCCGTGATACAAGTCTCGACATACTCTGGGTTCAACCCCATAATAAAACGGTGCACTCTGGATGCCATGGTATCAACAAAAGCTGGTGCATATCGAGCCAAAGAATCAAACCGCAAGGAATATTCCCGAACGCTCATGGCCTCCTGTTCCAGATGTAGGAACTGGTCTACCCGGGCCTGTCGAATCTCCCGTGGCAAATAGTGGTCCAGAAAGGCTCCTGAAAAGCTGGACCAGGTGGGAGGGGGAACATCTCTCCCTCGGGACCTCTCCCAGCTTTCATACCATAACACCGCAATATCTCGCAACTGAAATGCGGCCAATTCAACTGACTCAGTAGGTGTAGCATGCATAACCCTGAAGATTCTCTGCATCTGATCCAGAAAATCCTGGGGGTCCTCTGTGCGGTCCGTGCCTGTAAACTGTGGGGGATTCAAGGCTAAGAACTCTCGGACCCTCGAACTACCGGGCCCTCCTGATGCTTCTGCAACTGTGGATGGCATTTGCTGACGCTGAGCAGCCATCATCTGTGCTATCATAACTACCGCACTCCTAACCTCCTGGTCGGAAGGTGTTGGTATAGGGATTGCTGAAGATACTGTCACTCCAAATGGCTCCTGACGTGGTGGAGACTGCTGAGGAGGCTGAGATGAAGCCTCTGTAGGGCCCTCTGATCGGGCTGTCTCCAAATGAAGGGGAGGCATCCTGCTGGTGCCTTCCCCTGCTGCAATGTCTAAGCTCCGACCTGTGACGGGATGGCGCTGGTCTGACATTATCTGTAGCCAAAGAATATGGTAAGATTTTTGGAATTCAACCCTATACTGTACAGCTCTATAGCACGACTGAATCAAAATAAGAGACAACCATCCTATCATGCCTTGCAGCCTCCTACCCATAGTATGTGGTGCACAACACATCCATGGACAGGACTCTACTTAGCACGGCTTGCAGACTCCCTGGGATACGACCTGCTCTGATACCAAGTTTGTCACACCCCGCCTTGGGGGGAGGGGGTACGACTGGCACCTGGTGCCCTACTAAGATCTGACCTGCTAGACTGTTAAGCATGGGCGCGTCTGGCGCCTGGCTGGCTCTAACTCAGATTTCTGGAAACAAAGGGCTATATAACGGCTGTAAATATAGCCCCTGGCCCATTGGCCTATCGCCTGTTGTACCTGTCTTGGCAGCTAACCAGAAATATAGTAACTCAGGGAAACCTATACGGGCCGACAAGGCCACCATGCTGTCTAGTTATCTGCTGCTTAATCAAAAAACACAAAAAGAAGCTACGTGACCGGCAAGGTCACCACTACTGACAACTATGGCCTCACACGACCATCACAGAAGTAAGAAAAAGTAAAGACAACTATACAACTGCACGGCCCCACACGACTGGCTCATCTGACCACAGGGATTTCATATAGAATGCAAGCCTCTAGGAATAGTAATAGAACTGATCGGGACAGGGCCCCGACCTACCCATGCTATATACAACAAAAGGAACTGAACTACACCTCTGAAATTCAGTCTCCGAATGACTGGAGCTGAATACTCAACCGCTGACAGGGAGTCATGTAGAATCACCTGCTCGTCTAGGAGTACCTGCAGGCAAGTAATGCAGCGTCCCACTGGGCGTCAGTACCACTGGTACTGAGTATGTAAAGCAACTGAAATAATATAACTGAAAACAACATCTGAAAGCAATAATATGACTGATGAAGCAGAAGTAGGAGGAATAACTTAACTGTCTGATGAAGTAGATCGTACCTGTTCTTACTGATACCGAAGGAAGTAGGAATCATACCTGGAGGCGTATCATTCTACTACCAACCCACTCGCATCTAATATAACAAAGCATAGCATACATAACATAACATAGCACACAAAAACCTTACCCGGCCCCCATAAGCCGGGAAGTACAATCAACAAAGAATCTAAGCCCCTACCCCGGTCATCCCATCTCCTATAATAGCTGTAAGCATCCTGCCGGTCCCTGGGTATGCACTTAGGCTCACTGAGCCCCTGACTATAACTGTATCTGAGTCCGAAGGACCTTTAATCAACACCCCGGGCGTACCCGCTCGACGGGGGTGTATAAGGGCCTACCAAGGCACAATATGGGGAAACTGGCATCCCATCTTCGTCCCCTTGCGGGACGGCATATCACTCCATAGAGCGACGTATCCTCGTCCTCTGGCGAACGAGTCGATACAGCTATTAACCCTGGGCGGTCAGGGATGCTAGGTAATCCAACCCCAATCAATACAACGGTCCCAACTAGTCATGCTGTCTGTGTATCTCATAAGCTAAGGCTAACAGGGGTAAGGTATCGTATACTTTACATGCTGGACTAACAATAATAATCTGTACGTATTCGATACATGCTGAGGCTGGTAAATATATATAATGTAAACATAGTCTCCTGCTCAACTGTACTGGGGCAAAGGCCATACAAGATAGTGTTTCTGCTGAAAATTATACTGTTTACTAAGTTTCTGTGGTAACATAATTTCCTATTTCTAACATGCTTTCTAAACCATATACCATTACTATTCTATATCTGGAATGCTTTACTGATACCGTACTACCTTGCGAGGTTTCAGCTAAACACAACAATATCTTAATATGGCATATTACATCACATACTGAATATACTGGGCAACCTTAACCACTCACGCCCGAATCTAAATCGTATGGATAGGTATCGTACACGTTACAACCCAAAACTTCTCATATTGCACCAATTTTCAAAATAACACGATAATCGATTTCTAAACATGCAACTAGTCTATAAATTACTATACTGCTTCAAGGTTACTCAACTTGCCGAGGAAACTTAACTTTACATACCTTATCTTTGAATATCTGTCCGTCGGACGAGGCTCGACTGGTACTTCAACTATTTTCTCCCAACTGCATTCATAAATACGTCAATCAATACTAAATACAACGTTATTTCAAAAGGCAACGTCACTTTCGATATAGGTTATAGCCTAAACTTAGGCTTATCGAAAGACGGTCGAAAACTCGCTATTTTTCAGCGGCCCAGAAGGGAGAAATATTTACTTCTCAACTAGGAACACATAGACATAAATTTGGAGCAATTCTACTTACTTTAGTTCGGCGGCTCGCCGATTCGTCGGCCGTATTTCACAAAACTAACTCCATAGAAATGCTCTCTGCTGCTAAATACCTTGGTATCTAGGATTAATTTGGGTTTGGGCAGCGTTTGGCAGCGTAATCGGACGAGAATATTTAATTTTCCTACGTTTCTCTCTGCTTGCTGCGTTTCTGGAAATTTCACTGATAAGAAATAATTTTTCAACTGAAGTGAGGCTATATACTTGGGCCTGAACCTGGGCAACGTGTCACGGAGCCATCGCGGAGGCCTCACCTCCGTGACACGCTGCCATCGCGGAGGGGCTCTGCCTCGGCTCCTCCCGTGATGGTTCGACGGGTTTCTCGTCCGATCTTTTCCCGGACCTTTCCCTAGCACGTATGGCTTTCAAATATGTTTAACCAACGTGCGAATAGGTCATCTAAGTACCGGGAATTCTATGGGGTATAACATCTAATATTATCTATCATCTTAATCAGATGTTATATATCCAAAAAATAAATCAACTCAAATATACGATATGCTTCTAACTTCCTACTCTGAAGTTATAGAAATATACTGGGGATGGTACCGACAGATATATCACATTGTGAGGTCCCTAATACCTCCTGCTGCTGCTATATCCAATCTTCTGCCTGTGATAGGGTGTCGCTGATCTAACTTTATATCTGTAAACAAAGAGTATGATAAGTTTTAGGGACTCAACCCTATATTGTACCGCTCTACAACATGACTGAATAGGAAGAAAGAGTAACCATCCTATCATGCCTTGCAGCCTCCTGCCTATAGTATGTGGTGCACAATACATTCATACACAAGAATCTACTTAACACGGCTTGCAGACTCCCTGGGATACGACCTGCTATGATACCAAGTTTGTCACGCCCCTCCTTGGGAGGCATGACTGGCACCTGGTGCCCTACTAAGACCTGGACTGCTGGACTAGCTGAGCCTAAGCACTTCTGGTGCCAGGCTGGCTCTAACTCTGGATTCAAGAAAACAACGGGCTATATAACGGCTATAAATATAGCCTCCGGCCGACTAGGCCTATAGCCACCTGTAAGAAACAACAGCTACCCAGAACAACTGAATCAATAAGGAACCTATGCAGGCCGACAAGGCCACCATGCTGTCTAGTTACTTCTGAATAAAGAAAACAAGTGCTAAACTGCTTCGTCACCAACAAGATCACCACTACCAACTAAATAAGGCCCCACACGGCCATCACAAACAAACTAAAACATACACACGGCCTCACACAATCGGTACAGCTAACCACAGGGAATATACAATCTGCAACCCTCTAAGAATACTGATAAGATGGTTGGGACAGGGCCCCGACCTACCCATACTGTACAATAAAAGAAAAGTAATAAACCTGTAGCTGTCTAGCTCCAGATGACAGGAGATGATGACTCTGTGTGCTGGCTGGAATTACGAGGGATTAGCTCCTCGTCTATGAGTACCTGCAGGCAAGTAATACAGCACCCCCAAACGGGCGTCAGTACCATTGGTACCGAGTATGCCAAGCAAACTGAACATAACTGAAGATAAACAGTAACTTGTAGTTACAGAAATGACAGAGGATAACTAAAACTGTCTGGAATAGCAGAATTTGTACCGAGCTTCACTATACTGGAAGATAAGAATCATACCTGTTGATGCGGCGTCCTGCTATTTATCAACCTAATAAGTAACATATATATATATATAGCATACAAGAACCTATACCAGCCTCCATAAGCTGGAAGGTGCCAATCATCACGCAATCTATATACCCCTACCCAGGTCAAACCATCCAAAAATAAATTCACTCCGCTCACCTAATAACTACGAGCACCCTATCGGCCCCCTGGGTATGCAGCTTGGGCTCTTTGGGCCCCTGACTATAACTATATCTGAATCGGGAGGACTCCTATAACTGTAATTTGAGATCTGTATCTGTAATTTGTAATCTGTGCCCTAGGCGCAAGCACTCGACAAGATATGCTATAATGCTGATCAGCCTGCTATAAGGAATGTTGCATCCCATCTTCGTCCTACCGCGGAAGGCATGCCACTCCTTGGAGTGACGTATCCTCACCCTCTGGCGGGCGAGTTGACATAACTATTAACCCTGGGGCGGCAAGGAATCTCTAAGGGTGCCCACATAATACAATCAAGTCTCAACAAACAACAATAATCACATATAACATGTATAATAAATCTGATAATACTGTTCATGTTCTGATATTCTATTCTGAATTAAACTGAATCTGATACTAAGTCTGAAATAATATCTCACTATGTGATACTAATTCACTAACTTTTATTCTGAATACGGCATAATAATACAAAACATATTTACTGAATTCACGCTGAGCTTAATACTCAGCTTCTGGAACTTTCTTCTAGAATTTATTCTATTTTACTATGCTAGAATTACTAACTTGCCGAAGAAATTGGCTTTACATACCTCAGTTGTCTGCTTTCCGGCTAACTGGCGTAACTCGACCAATATTCAGCTATTTCTTCCAACTGTATTCACATTCATAGCAATTAGAACTAAATTCATCAATATTCTGGAAAAAAATACTACTTTGAATATATATATAGCCCAAACTTTAACTTATCAAAAAACAACCGAAAACTCGCTATTTCTCGGAAGTCCAGAAGGGAGAAATGCTCACTTTAGGGCTAGGAGTATATTGACACTAATTTGGAGCAATTCAACTTACCTTAGCTCGTAGGGCGGTGATTCGCCAGCCGAATTTCATGAAACTAACTCCGCAGGAATGCTCCCAGTAGCTTAATACTTCACTACCCAAGATTAATTCGAGTTTGGACCACGTTTAGTAGCGTAAACGGATGAAATTTTGTTGAATCCTCTGGTGCCCTCTGTTCTCTATTCGTTTCTGGAAATTAAATTGAAGTAAATGATTAAAACCGAAGTGGGAGGCCCTTTTATACTTGGTACCTTTAAGTCGCATTTGTCGAATGCGATTTATAAGTCGCATTCGTCGAACGCAATTTACAAGTCGCATTTGCCTTGCGACGCGCCGACTTGGCGCTTGTCCGGTCTCTCCCCGGGCCCTTTTATCGCATATATGACATTCTAAAACTCTTAACCAACATGCTAATAGGCCATCTACATGTCAAGAATTTAAGGGTTGTAACAATTGCGCTGGCCCTAGCGGCCTGACCTCGTTCGACCCGACCTTCGGGGTTTTCTACACGCATTGTACCTTCTTTATTTAACACAACTCCACATGTACGCTTGTAAGTTACTAACTTTTACGGGGTGTAACACTATGAATGAGAGTTCCTTTCACTCTTATGCTCAAAATTCTTCTCCATTCCATGAATCTCACTTTTAGATTTAAGTTTCATAATCTTATGGGGTTTATGCCAATTTTGTGACATCCTCTATGATCCATCCATAGGGTAATTCCCTTCATGTATCAAATCATGTTTTATGATCTATGGGCAAATTTTATAATTATTTTTTATTATTAATCTATAGTTTCAAATTTAATTAAATTATGCCAAATTACACATGCTATATGAAAAGTCAAGTTATGATTCTATTATGATTGTGATCTTATCAAGTCTAAATTGCGATTTATGATTTATGCTATGAATTCTCTTCAATTACTCATCATGGATTTATGAATATCAAGTATATGCATGTTTTACAAGTATGCATTGATTTCATGATTTATGAATTTATGACTATTGGCCAACTCATGGGCCCTTATTCATGGCAAATCACATATTTCAAGTGTGATTAAGTATGTTAAGATGTAATTGGACATGAGCTTTATGAATGATTTATGATTATCATATGAGCCTCATGTGCATATTTCTAGAATCAATGTCTAGCACCGAGTAGACTCCACGTTCAAAGAAAAACCCGATGGTCTCAGAACTACATGCCACTATAGGTTTATATATATTTATTATTCGATCCTTGTGATATCACCATATTGCACGTCCCCTTGCCTAGCAATCGGGGGGCGGTCTTGACCATTTGGGCGAAATAGTGGGGTATCATGTAAGCTCTGTCATGATGATGTCGGTTATGATGAGTCCTCCCATTGTTTCTCATGATTTATGCATTGTCATGTTATGTTATTTTGGCTCAAGTTATGTTTTTTTTTAAGATTTTCTTACGATTATGATTACAAATAAATTATGAATGCTCTAAAAAACCTTGAGCCCTCTTGCTATGTTATGATATTTATTTCGCGCTCATGTTGTCCTATTCTTAAGAATTCTTATGTGTTTTAACTGTTCATTTTACTTACCTTTCATACTTGGTTCATTCCAAGTACTGAATGCATACTCTATGCTGTATCATTTCATGATACAGGTTCGAGAAATCAACCTCAACAGCATCATTAGCCTTGCCTTCCTCTCAGACCTGTATTAGCTGGGATTGGTGAGTCCTCATCCTTCAAGGACATTTAGTTATCTATGTTCATGTTATTTTAGTTGCAGACTTTCTTTTCTCGAGCTAGTTGGGGATGCTGTCCCATCATCTCATTAGTGATATTAGAGGCTATTCAGACATTATGTAAAAATCATCTTGTCATTGTTGACGCTGTATTAGATCGATGTGTATGCAAACTTCCGCTTAAGTATGCTTTAGTATTATATCAGTATCTCCTTATAGTATGCTCTTAGTCGATATGTTCATGCCATGGGTCGGTTTGGAGCCTCTCGGGGTTCTTTGTCCCGTGTCTCTATCCGGGCCTATGTTCGGGTCATGACACCCATATACTTAGTACATTCAAAATACTGACCGCATGCTCTATGTGTTGTATCATTTTATGATATAGATCCAAGTATTCACACTCAGCCCCTCTGTTGGACATGTTCCAAACTCTATCAACTAATAGTGGTGAGTCTTCATCTTTAGAGGATAGGAGTTATGTTTTTTTATTTCAGGATTATTTTGGTTTTAGACTTTGGAATTAGTTGGAGACTTGTCTCAATAGCTCATTAGATTAGTATAGGCTTTCAGACAGTGTAGTGTAGTTTCAACTTATGATTCAGTATTCTTAATAAACTATGTCCTTATGCATAATCATCAGTCAATTTTCAGTTAGCTTCCACTCAGACATGCTTTATTAGTTGTTATTATGTTAGAACTATACTATGTCATGGGTTAGCTTCGATCCGTTCATGGTTCTAAGTCCCATGTTATGACTAGGATTTAGACTCGGGTCATGAAAAATTTAGTATTAGCGCATTAGGTTTAGAGGTTCCTAGGATGTCTGAAACCCACGTCAAGTAGAATCTTTCTCATGGTGTGAAGCGCATCACACTTATGAGGAAGAGGCTACAAGGCATTTTGAGGAAATTTCCCTTCTTTCATGATTCTTATCATGCGTAGAGTGTGAAACTCTAACAGTTCCTCTTCTAACTCGTGCTCTATGTGTTCGCAGATAATGCCTCCCTGAAGAGCTAACAGAAGGAGGCATGGCAATAGGAATTAGCTAGCTACAATAGAACCAATGAATGAGCAGGCTACTTATCTAGAGTTTCAGGCTGCATTCCATGTGTCGGCATAGGCCGTTATGGCATAGGTCCACCACCAAGCAGTTGCACCCATTAATCCTAACAAAAATGCAATCGCGACAAGGGTGCGAGATTTCATAAGAATTAACTCGCTGGAGTTCTATGGGTTGAAGGTGGATGAGAATCCACAAGAGTTCACAGATGAGATTCAGAAGATCACCCAGATTATGAGGATCTCCGGGGAGGAGAGTGTAGATTTAGCCTCCTATCAGCTAAAGGGAATAGCACATATATGGTTCAAATAGTGGAAGGAAGGTCGTAAGGCAGGTGCAGTTCTGGTGAATTGGAATAAGTTTGTAGCAGCCTTTCTAGACAGGTTCTTCCCCCAGGAGTTGAGGGAAACAAAGACTGCTAAGTTTATCAACTTGTAATAGAATGACATGACAGTTTAGGAGTATGCATTGAAATTCACTTAGCTGTCCCAATATGCTCCAGAGATGGTCACTAAACCTAGGTCTCGGATGAGCAAGTTCGACTTAGGAGTTTTAGGCCTAGTGGTCAAAAATTGTAGGATTGCCATGCTCCCAGATTGACATGGACATCTCCCGATTCATGATCCATTCTCAACAGTTCAAGGAAGAGAAATTAAATGGGGAAAAAGGGTAGCAAGAGGACTAAGATAGGGGACTCCGAGTATTCTTAGAAAAGTGGTGGACATCGATCACAATCCCCTCAGAGGTCATTAGTCCTAGCACCATCGAAAGCCAGTGTTTCATCTAGATCCACGATAAGGGAGATAACATATCCAGCTTGCAAGAGCATTGGAAAGAACCACCTAGGAGAGTGCATGGCTGGTTTAAATGCTTGCTTCTGGTGTGGCAAGTCATGCCATAAGCTCAGAGATTGCCCAGCAGCCAAATAGGGTGAAGGTAGAGCCCCAACCACCTCTTCAGTAACTCCGACAGCCCATCCACCTTAGTAGGGCGCATCAGCTGGTGCAGGTAGTGGTTAGCATTAGGACCACCTCTATGCCCTACCATCATATCAGGATCGGTCCTAGCCTTAAGAAAGGATCTAAGAGCCTTAGAATGATGACTTTAAGCTAAGGGGGAGATGATAAGTTGAAGGCCAAGTCAAGTCATGAGTGTGCTAGTATGGAAGTTCCAGAAGTCGTATCTATGGGATGTCAATCCATTCCTATTCAGGTGTCTTCCCTTATGTTTATGTCAATATTACATTCTACTCATGCCGTATGTAAACATGTTATGCCCATGTCAAAGTTCCAAGTACTCTTTATATGTACCCATATTCAGATTCCTAGAATAAGGAGCAACTGCTTCAGATAGTGATCCCAGTCTTACTCCATCATTTCATAAATCTCAGCTTCATGTCATGAAACTTATTATGTATGTAAACTCATGTATCATAGTATGCTCAACTCTATGAACTCAATCCTTAAGATTCACCTTAACGACTCATAGGATCATGCTAAATCATGTATATGCTCAATTTAGTCTTGAATAATTCATGCGTACAATTTCCTTACTCTAAGCCCTAGGTACGTTCACCCATGACAGAAATGATGGTTGTAACATGTCATGACCCGAACGGAGGTCCGAATCGTAGACACAGGACAATGGACCCCGAGAGACCCCAAGTCGACCCATGACGTAAGCATACATCTAACTCATTTGATAAACTAAAGAAATCATCAATATAACTCATCGGAAGTCTAACTCATCATAACATCAGAATAAGCATCTGAAGCTAACACATACATAAGTCTGAAAAGGCTCTAATCTGGATGAGTTGATGGGACAAGACCCCAACTAACTCAACAATACTGAAACTGAAAATACATAAGGAACTGAAACTCTAGCCCTCGATGTATGAGGACTCACCAACCGAGTAGGAGCTAACTCTGACAATCGACTACGAACGGGGCTGAGCCTGGGAGTTGGGTCCTGTATCATGAAACGATACAACATAGAAAGTATGCGGTCATACATGAAATATACCAAGTATGCAAGGTAAGTAAAAACCGCTTAAGTAAAGTAAATCATTTAAAACATTTCATAACATATCCTAAGCTTTCAAATTTGCGGGGAGGGACTACATACATTTATTCTGAAATAGTAATCTTTTCATAGTATGACCATGCATAGCTTGATAACATCATAACTGACTCGAATGACTAAAAGATGAAATATGACATTTATAGAAAAACTGAACAATGAGTCAAACCTTGCTTTTAGGACATGCATGCTTAAAGTAATAATCATGAGTAATGAATATACAAATCTGAATCATGTAGACAATGCGAGACTCGTCACTTAACCGACATACCACGATAGAGCTTATGTGGTCCCGACTATCATACTCAAGTGGGTAGAGCCATCCAAAACTTTGCTAGGACTAAGGACGCTACCATGATATCGATATCAAGCTTATAGGCCATTAGGGACAGGGATATCTCATAAGGGAGGTCCCAATAATATAATAGTATCAACCTACATTGGCGCGTAGTTTTGGGGCATAGGGTGATGGACCCTTAGCCCGCTCGGTGCTAGACTCTTCTCCCAAAACATGCAATGCTATACATCATATATAATGAAGCTCAACATCGTCTATTGACGAAGCTCAACAATGGAATCATGCATAAACTCAACATTGTATGAAACGAAGCTCAACATTGTCATTTGACAAAGCTCAATATTGGAATCATGCATAGAACCGACATCGTATGAAAATGAATCTTAATGATAACATATATCTCAATTATGAATTCATGCATATGAGAAGCTTCATTTCGAAACATATTACAAGCTCAAAGAATAGTGGGAGCATCTACACCAAAACCATGTGGTAAGCTTACTTTAGAGATACTACATCATCATGCGTAATATAAGGACCTTGCCCAAAATTTAATCATGCTTGGATCTACTCAATTCATTTTGGAAACAACATCATATTCATGGGTAGCTTTAGAAACATGCTTTTCATTATCAAATCTCATCATCATCACACATTCATCATCATTCTCTTCTTTCATTAACTTCTCATCCATGGGCATTAAATTTTCATTATTTAGAAAACACAATTTTTGATTGAAAACAATTTAAAATCTGCCCAAGCATCACAATTTATCAATATAAACATAATCTAATCGTACCCATGTATAGAAATAGAAGAATTATGCAATTGGGTAAAGCCCCCATAACTTGATCATGTGAATTTCCCATACATAGCTACAGATTTGGGCATGGGTGAGGAAAGAAACACCCACTCATAACCACATACCTAGAAGGGATGATTTTACCACTTCTCTAATTGCCCGAGATGAGATTCCAATGGAAACCTTCAAAACTTGCTCTAAATCTTCTCTTAAAACTCTCAAGTTTGCATGCATGGAATGAATTAGCTTAGAATAGGTTTTCCCCTCTTAAAACCCTGTAAAACGAGCAGTAAATGACATAGTATAGGCCCCTAGGACTTAGGAATTAAGGAAAAGCCCTTACTAAAATCGCAGTATTTGGCTGACTGCCAGTCCCCATGAGGGACAGGATGACTCGTGTCACAGGCCACGACTCATGGTCATGAGTTGCCTGGTACACTGCTCAAAACAACTAGGGGACCTCACTGAAGACACCACGACTTGTGGTGGGTGACCACAACTCATGGTCACCATCCGTCGCTTCTACTACCCAATGCCTCCTTGCCATCAACCAGTTTAGGCCACTGGAGACCTCACGAGTCGTGAGGCCTGACCACGACTCATGGTCATGCCCGTGGTATTCTCAACACCTCTTGCCAACCCTGATGGACCACAAGTCACCTTATGACTCGTGGTCACTCCTCACGAGTCTCCTCACGGTTCGTTCTATGACCTGGTGCGAAATTTCAGTTTTTCACCGTTTTGACTCACGGGTCTGATCCTTGGGTTCCCGGGGTATAACACAACAGGTATATTTAGAATGACTTTCTATCATGTTAGAATGTCTTAGGTATATCATGTTAGCTATTCAAATATCAAAAAGCAGTTTCAAGATTTATAACTCCATCCTGAATAACTCAGTTCCACTTTGAGGAAATAGTTCCTCCTCAGTACTCTACTTAGTTCCATGTCCGCTTCACGTCCTTTATACCTTCTCATGTCTTAGAATGCATGTATGATTGTTGAATTTAGTTCAGCTATGTATTTCAGTTCGGAGTAGACACTCCATCATTATTTAGTGTTCAACTTTCAGTTTTTGGGATTGCAGCTCTTTCCCTATCCTTTCAGCTTATTTAGTTTCCATTTGAGGGCGAATGTTTCCATGGGGGAGATAATGTAACACCTCAAAAGTTCCTAAGGTCAGATCCCAAACTTGAAGCAAGAAACCAGTAGAAAAGTAGATTTTTTTTTCATAGAATGACTCAACGAATGAGTTGTTGTTGGGAATAATGACCCATTATGTGCCTTGTTGTAAGCCAGTAGTCCAGACTTCCCAGAACAAACATTTGGTTCGTTAGCAAAGAAGGATGTAACGACTCGTTGTGATAAGAGAAAACCCGTGATGATGATTTGTTGGAAGAAGCTCAGAGAAGGTGCAAGGATGGTCTACCGACCACGAGTATGATAGGTCATCCTGTCTAGTCATTAGTTGAAGAATTAGAAAGTAACAAATTATCTCCATAAGTAATGGATGGACCCAATGAGTTGGTAAGTTAGACAATGACTCATTGGGTGGGTCATCGCCACTAACAGAAAAATTTCTAAAATGAATTCCCAAGGGTAGTTTAGTAAATTCCTATTCTTTTAACTGGTAAATGGGGTCATTTTGGGATTCTTAAGGGGAATATTAGAGGGATTTTCCAGGTCTAATTCCTCATTCTTCCCTTAATCACTGTATAGTTCTTCTCTCCTTCTTCTCTCAAGGCTTAAGAACACCTAGGGTTCCAGTCCAAGGGCTTCAAGATTCAAGTGCTAGTTGAGAATCCTTCAAGCCAGGTATGTGGGACTTCAACAAGGGTTTCCTTTCACCCTTGTGTCCCAATTATTTTCACAAACCCTATCAAATTCAATTCTCTAGAAACCATGTCTTAGGGTTTCCATTCTATGTATGATTTCCCTCATGTTTTCCATGTTTTTAAAGGCTCTTATGATGAGTAGCATATAATTTTCATGATCTCACTCCAAATTCCATGATGTATTTCCCGTGATTTGATACTAGCATGATTTCTAACTTTCATCCCATGATCTAGCATTATTTTCGAAACATATGGTCCGTTTTGAGTATATGATTCAACCATGATCTTAGTATGCATGATTTACACTATGATCTAAGCTTATGATTTTTCTCATGATTTTAGTATGATCAGTATGTTATGGTTCTTTAGACTCTTAGACACTTTTTGATAAAGTAGTTTTGACTAATCTTAGAACATCAATTTTGAGCCATCAGTATCTATATGTTCATGGTCCTTTAGGCTCTTAGGACACTTTTAGATAAAGTAATTTTGACTTGTCTTAGGACATCAGTTTCAGATTAACAATATTTATGTTCAGTTGGGAGTAGTACTTAGCATCGAATATGTTATGCCCACAACTCAGGGCCTAGGCATGACTAACACTCAAAGCCATTGCTGACTCGATCGAACCACATACATGGTTAACATCACAAGCATGCATCTAATCATCAGCGAAAAATTGCTAAACTTAAACTTTAAGGGTCAAATACTAAATTTGAAGAGAAGATTTGCCAAGTTTACATAACATGAGAAATAATATATGAAGATTACCCTTATAAGAACTTATATGAAAAATCAATCGGTAAAAAGACTCTCAACTCAACTTTGTGCTAGAGGTTCCTTATGACCTTAATTCACATTCAATGCACTTCCAACTCTTAAGAATTGATCTTACACCTAAGTACAACCATATTCACTTTTTGAGGGTCTAATTCACACGTCTAATGATCCCAACCACAACAAAAAGTACAGGGTGTTACAGTATCTCCCCCTTAGAATCATTCGTCCTCAAATGATGGCCATGGCCATGAATGGTATCCAACTCTGAAATTTTCCAAAAATTCTGGTAGAGTTTCCTTTGTAAATAAGACTATCCCAAATTCTCAAAATGTGATAGCTAACCAGAAAACATTATCATAAACCTTACAGGGCATCAAAAGTACATAGACATGAAGGAATACATAAGAAGCATAAACATAGTTATTTTGTCAAAGCTTACCTTTCCCTTCATTCATTATCATAACTCATCTTTCTTTCTAGGAATTTCATAACCTTTTAAAGGAATCAGTCGTTTCAGCAGAAGATGAGCCGTTAGAAAACACCCTTGTGGAAGTATCTTCGAATTTAGCTGGATCATCTTCGAGAATGCCTTCATATCCATAGGCACGATTCATACAAGGAATGTAGATTTTTGCATGGATGTAACATAACATGAGACATAAATTCATAGAGTCTAGCATAATTTCATTTAAACATAAGGGCATAACGTAACATAGAGTTTGACCCTTCATAGAGAATAAGCATAGACATGAGCCATGGAGTCATAAGAGCCGTAAAATCATGGTACGAGCCATACTGAGAGTCATGGAAAATACCAAAAGATGAGCTTAAGTCAAAGGCCAATGTATGACTCATGCTACGAGCAGTACTGAAAAGTCGTAGAAAAGTACAGAAGAAGCTACATTGGGTTAGTCTCCTAGTACGGGTAGCAACCACAGATCGCGATAACTACCTACGACCTATACCAAGGAGCAGTGATAAAGTTCAGAAAGATGGATGAATGATAGAACTCAAGGTATGAGAGGAAGTCACGAGTCATAAGACTAGGTTACGGGGCGTACCACATCATTCATGGGAATATTCAGAGGATGCCAGAATTCTCGGATTTAAACCATGACAAAAATATACGGCTCGTAGGATCAATGTACGAGTCGTACCAAGTTCCAATACTTAGACAGATTCAGAAGTTTTCAGACATTGTACGAGCAGAGGTACAACGAGTACAATCATGG
Organism: Datura wrightii; assembly: GCA_035772735.1. NCBI lineage: Eukaryota > Viridiplantae > Streptophyta > Magnoliopsida > Solanales > Solanaceae > Datura > Datura wrightii. The sequence goes on along the minus strand of JASDFA010000010.1, from coordinate 118,525,721 downwards.
TACGAGTCATAGGTGAAGGCAGGGACAGTTTATCAGTTTCCCTGTTAATATAGAAAAGGTTTCTAATTATTTGTATAAACACTTTTCTAGGTTATTTTTTGTTAAAGGGAGAACATAATTTGATTCTTTAGAGAAGTATTCGAATTTTGGGAATATTGAGAACAACTTTCATAGAGTTTCTTGCATTGATTCTTCCATTGTTCTTGAATTCGTTCATCATTGATCTTTTGCAATAATCAAGTGTGTTACTTTTCAATCATTATTGTAAGTCCTAAGTTATGTTTTTCTCTATGAATAATAATTGTATTCTGACAATTGATAACGCTCAAACCACACTTCCAACTGAAGTATGAAGCGGACGTTGTCAATAAAGAACCCAACTTAGTGGTTGTGGTCGATCCCATAGGAAATATGGAAGAACGAGATTACATACAATAGATGAAATTGTATGGTAATTACTTCACAATGGGGGGGAATTCTAATAAAAATCAATAATAGAAATAAGCGGCAATCAAGATTAGATTTGTGAATCAATAATTAAAGGATAATTAGGGTTTGTGTTCCCCATGGGTTCATAACAACTTTGGGTATACACTCGTGAGTTTTACCAATACTTACTCACATAACTGATAACTTAGGTTCATTCAAACCATTGACCAATCCCTATTGAATGACTATCCTCAATTACTCGACCAAGTGTCATGAGTTTTGCAAAGTAAACGTTATCACTAAGTTCCAGATATAACTATCCTATGACCACAACTCAAGTTAATACAACGATCATCAAGATCAAGGCTTTGTTGTAATTCTCTTTTCCTAAAATCTAACTCTTCGACCAAAGCAAGTAAAGAATTCAGGCACTTCCTAATGTTGCGCACCACTAAGAATCATTAAAGATGAAGAGACCACAATATAATTAATTAGTATTGGTTTTAGAATTACTTTGTGCAACCCTAACATGTTATTCCACCATGGTTCCCACAACCCTAGCTATGGAGGTTTTAGCCTCTCATAGTTGTAAGATTGTGAATTGTGCTCATGATTGAAAAATAAAACAATACTTATAAAGATGATTGAGAAAAACAAGTCCTTCTATTAAACCATGAAATCTTGAAACAGTAGCAAGAACAAGATGAATTCAAGAAAAGGTTGATCACAAGGTTGAACCAACTCAATTCTCTCTTCCAACGATGTAAAATTGCTTACTAAAATGTTTTCCTACTAGAATTAAGTCTATTCATCGTCCTCTTATATGAAAAATAAAACATAAAAAGTATTTATATAGACACGAGAATCCTTTTCCTAATCTAATAGGACTGCTTTTCATATCTGTAGATGACCCGTCACGAGTCCACCTATGACTCGTAGGGGCTTCTCACGGACTGTGACAACTACTCGTGGCTTGAAGTGTTGGCTGAATTTTTTCTAAGTGTTGGGCGAAGGTATGATTCGTACCAACATCCTATGACTCGTACATTACACTAGTGGCTTGATCCTGATACTTTGAACTTTGTCTAAACTTCACCATGACCGGTTGTGGTACGACTCCTACCTCCTTCTCATAGGTCGTAAGGTGTTCTCGTACTGAGAATCAGCCTCCTATGCAATTCTTCTGGATTTCATCACGATTGGCTTCCCACGACTCGTACCACCATGGTACGATCTGTGACAAGTCTCATTAGATCAGTCTTCCAGGTTAAACTGTCAGCTTCTTATCAAGGCCCTCAGTACGACTCATAGGTCCATCCTATGGATCGTCCTGTGGACTGCACTTTTTGCCTTTTTTTTCACACTTTTAGCTTCCTTTTGCCATTTATTGTTCCAACACCCATTTATCCTGAAATCAAAGGAAAAGTGCCTCATATCCACATAAATACACTTAAGTTCATGCTATTTTCTTAGTTTTGAGTGTCAATAGTACGGTAAATCCACAACACATCAACACCATCAACTTAATGCATTTGCATGTCCTCGGGCAAAGAAAAAGAAAAACTAAACATGACGCTCAACTAGAAAATAAACTTAAGATACTACAGCCAAAACTCAAACAAATTTGTGCACTCTATATACAAACTCTATTGACCCTTCATTTTGAAACATCATCAGCTAATGTATTGCAAGAAACATCAAAACATCATATTCTGGGATCAAGACATGTCATCTAGCTATTAACAAGCAATCAAGTCATCACCTATGCATTTCACACAGACCAATGGTAAAAGTAAACACAATCCATGCACCCTCACAAATAATGAAGTCCCCACTCTAGTATGAAGTATCAAATGAAACATGGGACTAAGCAAATGAAGCACTCACTCTCTCAAAGAACTGCAAGTATAATGCATCAGATACCATAGGCTTGCCCTTATTTTCTTTTCTTTGGTTTGTTAGATTGTCAAATTAAGATCACGATAGGACTTGATATGGCTTGTAATGTAGGCTTAGGGCTGGACATGATAAAGATTAAAGATTTTATGAGTGACTATCCCTTCCTTGCTACTACATTCATTGGCTACACCATTCTCCTATTTGACCCTTTATTCTTTTTGTCTTCTTTTCTTCCCTTTTCCCATTTTAACAATATTTGCATGGGTGAGGTGATTTTTCACATTTTTCAACACTTTCAACCTATTTTGAATTTTTCTTCTTTTTTCTCAATATTCTCAAATTTTCAGCTTTTTACTTTTTCACCTCACCACACCTTTTTTCACCATTTGTTTTCTCTCTCTTTTCTTTCTTTTCTTTCCTTTTCTCCCGCTCCCACAATTTATGCACCCCTACTCTAGCCACCGTCAACTTAAGCATTTTGCTTATGTTGAGGTTCACAATATCCAAGGAAGGAGCAGGGCCAAACAGGTTCATTATAAACAAATGGGTACGGTAATAGGTAAATCAAAGAAATATGGTCTATTAAGACTCAAACTTGGGATCAAGGGATTCATGAAAACTTGGGATCAAGGGATTCATGAAACTTTGGTAGGGCAATACAGTCTTAAAAGTGAGCTAATAAAAAAATGGCCTATAATCATATCCTAACCAATTATCCTCAACCTATGCAGAGACCAACCAGGAACATACCGCAATAAATACTAAGACCCCACTCGCACATGGTGTATGAATTATTTTTACTTTACCTGTCTAGTTCATACATGGCTTAACCAGAAAAACACTATTAATAACTAAATGACATGAAACGATCCATAAAAATCATGCATTGTTGTCACAAATACATAGCAAGAATTTTTTAAACAGGGTCAATTTTTCAAAAACAACAAAAGTAGTGCATATCCATTGGATGAGTATTCCTAAGTTACTTTCTAATCAAACAAAAATCACAACTAAAAATAAAAAACACATGCCATTTCTACTAGATAGCATGTCTAAGGAGAAAAGAAACATGACAAGAGAAACCCTCAGACGAACAAAAATCTCCCAAAAAATACAAGTACACCCCCCCTTTTTAAAAAATGAGCTTTGTCCCCGAAGCATAAAATATAAGCATGAAGGGAAAAGGGACATACCTACAGCTACTCATACTTCACCTCTCATGGGTTGCCTCCCATGCAATGCCTAATTTAACATCGTGACACGACGTTACTTTTGCGACTTCTCAGGCATCATCAAGGTATATTTCCTCCACTCTTTCAATTCATCTTCATCTCCCAGATACACTTTTATTCTTTGCCCATTTACTTTGAACCTTTTTCCTTCTTTGTTCTCAAGTTCCACTGCACCATATGGAGACACTTTCACTACTTTGTAAGGTCCCATCCATCTAGATTTCAACTTCGGTGCAGCCGGAGTCTTGAGTTAAACAACAATACCGAATAGCCTAAGATAAACTCCCTTCTTGTGATCTTTATGTCATGATAGATCTTCATTCATTCTTTATAAATTGGTGCACTCTCATTCCCCTACAATGGCGCCACTTTTTGATAACGCTCAAACCACACTTCCAACTGAAGTATGAAGCAAATGTTGTTAATAAAGAACCCAACTTAGAGGTTGGGATCGATCCCACAAGGTATATGGAAGATCTAGATTACAGCTGGTAGATGAACTTGTATGGTAATTACATCACAATGGGGGGAATTCTAATAAAAATCAATATAGAAATAAGCAGCAGTCAAGATTAGATTTGTGAATCAATATTTAAAGGATAATTAGGGTTTGTGTTCCCCATGGGTTCATAACAGCTTTGGGTATACACTCGTGAGCTTTACCAATACTTACTTACAGAACTGATAACTTATGTTCATTCAAATGGTCGACCAATCCCTATTGAATGACTATCCTCAATTACTCGACCAAGTCTCATGAGTTTTACAAACTAACCATTATCACTAAGTTCCAGATATAACTATCCTGCGACCACAACTCAAGTTAATACAATGATCATCAAGATCAAACCTCTGTTGTAATTCTCTTTTCCTAAAATCTAACTCTTCGATCAAAGCAAGTAAAGAATTCAAGCACTTCCTAACGTTGCGCACCGCTAAGAATCATTAAAGATGAAGAAACCACAATATAAGAAATTAGTATTGGTTTTAGACTTACTTTGTGCAACCCTAACTTTTTATTCCACCATGATTCCCACAACCCTATCTATGGAGGTCTTAGCCTCTTATAGTTTTAAGATTGTGAATGCTGCTCATGATTGAAAACATAAAATAATACTTACAAAGATGATTGAGAAAAACAATTTCTTCAATTAAACTATGAAATCTTGAATAACAAGTAGCAATAAAAAGATGAATTCGAGAAAAGGTTGATCACAAGGTTGAACCAACTCAACTCTCTATTCCAACGAGTAAAATTGCTTACTACAATGTTTTCCTACTAGAATTAAGTCTATTCGTCATCCTCTTCTATGAAAAATAAAACATAAAAAGTATTATATAGACACAAGAATCCTTTTCCTAAACTAACAGGACTGCTTTCCCTATCTATAGCCGACCTCGTCACGGGTCCACTTACGACTCGTAGGGGCTTCTCACGGACCGTGATAGCTACTCGTGGCTTGAAGTGTTGGCTGAATTTTGGCTAAGTGTTGGTCCAAGGTACAACATCCTACGAGTCGTACATTGATCTCGAGGCTTGATCCTGATACTTTGAACTTTGTCTGAACTTCACCACGACCGGTTATGGTACGACTTGTACCTCCTTCTCATAGGTCGTAAGGTGCTCTCGTACTTAGAATCAGCCTCCTGTGCAATTCTTCTGGATTTCATCACGACTGGCTTCCCATGACTCATACCACCATGGTGCGATCCGTGACAAGTCTCATAAGATCAGTCTTCTAGGTTAAAGTGTCAGCTTCTTATCAAGGCCCTCAGTACGACTCGTAGGTCTGTCATACGGATCGTAATGTGGACTGCACTTTTTGCCCTTTTTTGCACACTTTTAGCTTCCTTTTTCCATTTATTGTTCCAACACCCATTTATCCTAAAATCAAAGGAAAAGTGCCTCAGATCCAACATAAATAGACCTAAGTTCATGCTATTTTCTTAGTTTTGAGCATCAATAGTGCTGTAAATCCACAACACAACAACAATCATAAGAGGCTAAATCCTCCAAAAATTAGGGTTTTGGGAACCATGGTGAATTAAAAAACTAGGATTTGAACAAAGTTATTCTAAAACAATGCTAAAGCTTGTATTGTATTCTCTCTTAAATCTTGAACGTCTCTTAATGAAGTGCAACATTAGGACTTGCCCAAATTCTTTATTTGCTTGAATCTAGAGAGTTAGAGATATGGAAAAGAGAATAACAACAAAGCCTTAAACTTTCTGGTTCATTGTATGACTTGAGATGTGGTCTCATGATAGTTAATTTGGAACAAATTGATAATGGTTAAAGTGAAATCACTCGAGAGACCTAATCCAGTAACTGAGTATAGCCATCTATGTCACGCCCACCTTGAGAGGCACGACTGGAATCCAGTGCCACACTGGAAACCAACTGACCTAGCTAGGCTTACACTCCTCTGGTGCCAGCCTATGACTCAATTCAAGAAAACAACGAGTTATATCTCGGCTGTAAATACAACATCCGACTAACAAGCCAATATAGCCACCTATAAATGAAAGTAGCTAACCCACAACATGCAACAGAAGGGATCCTATGTGGGCCGACAAGGCCACCATGCTATCTAGTTATAACAGAAATGAGGACGAGCTACTATACTATGCCCCACACGACCAACACATGAAGCATAACTGATTAAGGCCTACCACGACCAGCGTACAACTAACTGACTTATGAATGTAATATGCAAGCCTATAATAATACAAATAGTGGTCGGGACAGAGCCCCAGCCTACCCAAAATGCTATATAACTGAATAAAGAAAACTCTACAACTTGGAAACTCTTAATGAAAGGTGTTTTCCAAACTTCGGACTCTGAATAGCTACTACTGGAGAACCTGAACCCTGTCTATCTAAACCTGTAGGAAAGTAATGCAGCACCCAGGTGAGGGCGTCAGTACAATATGTATCAAATATGCAAGGCAATAGATAAGCTGATAACGATTAGAAGTAAGTAGAAAGAAAGGCAAAAAGATTAAGTTGTACGCCTGCTGGTTCGTAATCTGCGTTTAACCAAAACTACATGTACGTAAACTAAGACTGTATAATTACGCATTTATAAACTATAACAAGTAGAAAAGAGTACAAACAAGAACCTCACCCGACCCCAATAAGCCGGAAGGTACAATCAACACAAAATAACTCATTCAGGCCCCCATAAGCCCTGACGAGCATATCTAAATCTATTTGCCCCTATCCAGGTTTCTATGACTCCATTGGCACTGTAGCCAACCTACCGGTCCCTTGGGTCTATAATTGAGCCTGCTCGACCCTTGAACTGTAGCTGTCTCTGAGTCCGGTGGGCTCCTGCTGTCTGTACCCCGGGTACCGAACTCTATGGGGTGTGCCGATACATCATAAGAGTAGTAAATCCATGGAATGGATTGTATGAGGACCTCGTACCTCATCTTCCTCCCTCACGGATGGCAAACAGCTCCTCAGAGCAACGTTATCTAGCCCCTCACGGGCGTCGACACAACTAATAATCCTGGGGTGGTCATGGATGGCTCCTAAGTGAGGGCAACCTAAACTAAGGTGTTGTACTAACATCTCAAAATAGCCACTCAAAAGCATGACTTTAACTGGTCTTCTGGGCCTAACGCCATCGCTGCTCGCCCCCTAGAATAATCTGTAAAGCTACTAGCAGGCAGGCCGTGCACTTGTATCTTATTAGAGGATCCTGATAGTGATAATGATCTCTAATAGTATGGACTGAATGGGGAGAGACCTGGAGTGCTCCAACACAACTCTCTATATTTCCTGCCCAGACATCTATAGCTCATAATAATTGCGGGGTCGCGAATGACTAACTACTCACTTCCCCTACTTAGGGCAACTGTGGCTGGTACAGGCCGAACATGCTTTTGAGCGATCAACCCCTAATCCTCCATAGGAAATTTACTGACATCCTTAGCCTGTAGGCAGTACTATACTAACATGGTACTTACTAGTGCCTTAGGCCTCAACTTGGTCTAATCGGATCTTATATTACTTTTCTGAATGATTCTTAACCTTATAGACACTTTATATAGACCTTACCATTCTTTGCAACCTGTGGGTGATAGGAATCGAATGAGATGCTGGCTTGGCCTCTAGCTACTGATAAGGTCCCCTTCCTTATGGTACCCATGGTTCTATTTGACCTGGACAACTGGATTGGCTTCCTAGGCGACTTATATGATAACTATTAAGCCGACTAAGACTGACAATCACTGGTAATAACTAATAGGGTGACAGGCTATCACTCAGTTCACAAGACAACCTTAGGCTGCTTACTCTAAAACATGGCCTTCCTATCTAAAGTTCTGGCCCTGGGGCATAGGGATACGCCAATGGCGCCTAGGCATGCTTTCCTGACAATACAGACACCAAACTTGTAGTTAAACCGCCTAGCTGTGCCCATGATGCTCAACTTACTAGCTTAGGCTCGATAACTCTCACGAGCTCCTAAGATCTAGGACTGGCAACAAACATAGAATTCTGCTAACACAGTGAACTGGAGAATTGAAAAGTTTCTATAATGCTTCTAGCGCGTGTCACACTTAACATGCTCCGGTTCAACAAGGAATACTGCTATAAAATCCATATACGTTTTCTAGCAGCTAACCAAAACTTATGTGACCGTAATGTACGGACAACAGCTAATCACAACGTATCTGATCTCTATATACCAGCAATAGCTAATTACAACATGTCTAATCATAATCTTATGGTAGCAACTATCTACAACATATGAAACTATCATTTTTGTTCTGGAACATAGGTTGTAACACTGTACGACGAGAATAACTTGCCAATGGTTAAGCCTTGCATACCTCGAATACCGACTCCCAATTATCTGATGAGTTCCAATTTGAATTCGCCAACTCTCTTCAGTTGTAACCGTTATATTGGGAGAAATAGAGAATTTCAATACCAAATTCTGTCTAAAATGATAACATTTAATACCAATATTGACTATACTTCAACTTAACAAAACACAACTGAAAACGTATTATTTCCCGAGAGTTGAGAAGGAAGAAATGCTTACTTGAAGCCTGTGATCATATTAGAAGTCAATTTGGAGAAATTCTGACAACTTTTTCTCGGAGGAGTTGCAATTTGCTGGGTGAATTTCACGAAAATAACTCTATCGTAATGCTCCCTATGGGCTTAAACTTCAATACCCGAAGTTAATTTGAATTTGGAGGGCGTTTCGTAGTGTAAACGGATGAAAATTATGTGAATGTTGCGTATTGTAATCTCTCTGGCCGCGAGGTTAATGGAAATGAAATCAAATGAAAGGGGAGGGGCTTATATAGGGCTAAGGGCAGTGGCAAGTCTAGCGCCTCGCGCTGCCCATTACGCAGGCAAGGCCGGTGCCTCGCACTGCCCTTAGCACAAGCAAGGCCGGCACCTCGCGCTGCCCATAGCGTAGGGGGGATGGCGTGTGGCACTGGCCCTTCACGTCCCAGTCCTGTCCAACCCTGCTTCCGAGACTCTTCCCACACACGTCAAGCACTTCTTGTTCTTCAAATAAACTACGCGTATGCCTACTAACCATTGACATTTTTACGGGGTGTAACATCCTCCCCCCTTTAAGAACATTTGTCCTTGAATGTCATCCTCAAGCTTACCGGACTCAACTCTTTCTAGCTACTACCAGAAAAATTTCAGCAGAGTCTCCCATATAGTATGAACTATCTGAAAATCCTGAAATGCAAAAAAGTCCAACACACACATTTCATATGACACTATCACAATAAGATTGCAGTCGACTAAGCAATACTGATAACATAAGCAATAAAATAGTAGCTAAGTATTAACATCATCTGAACTATATAAACTGTCGATCTAGTATGGCGACTGGACCCTTTTTCTGGATTAATTTCCCCGTAACCTGAACGACCTCAACTGGAACAACTCGGGATGGGTTACGTATACCCTTTTCGCAACATTATCATGTGAAAGCTGAATGGGTAGGTCCTAGATCTGGAGGCAATTTTAGCTCATATTCCATCTTGCCTGTTCTCTGGAGGATATGATATGGGACAATAAATCTCGACCTAAGCTTTTCCTTCTTACCTAACCTCACAATGCCTGTCTTTGGAAAAGTTTCTAGAAATACCCAATCGTTGCTTCAACCCTTAGCTGCCTGCGTCGTACCTTAGGGTAGGACTCCTGAGGGCCTTAGATATCGGTACCAATTTCTTGGTAAATTTAATTTTTTAGTCTGTCTATTATAATATGCCTTGGTCTAACTACCTTTAATTTACTTTAGGGGGGATTCCACTTCCACCCGTAATAGATCGCCGAGCGTATGACGTAAGTACTCTATTGGGTTATTTTCTTGGAGATAAGAAGTCATACTCATTTTAGCGTGCGCTCCAATCTGTCCTAATAGTTCCCCAGAACTTGGATGGGAGTTGTGCCTCTCTGTCAGGGTTTACTAGACATTGGGGCTCCACGTAACCAGACTACTCCTTAAATATTTAACTCGTCATACGCTTTAGCTACAATATAATTCCATCTTGTGACTGTATTCACATTAATTACTCTCCACTCCCTTGTAGACATGAACATATCCTATATTGAACTGCTCAGTTCCTGCTATTTTGTCTTTTCTAGCTTGTCATTGGAGCTCTGCTGCTATGATTCAATGATATATTCTGTCTTTTCATACCATCTCATTGCATTTTCATTAAATTTTGGGAGTAATAGGCACTTGCACCTTAGCTATGGTCTATTATTTGAAGTTGGTAAATATAGCCTCAGTCTTTGTGTCGGTACTCCCTTACCTTCTCCTCTAAAGGGGATACCGCAACATTCTAGGCTACAACCTTACTATCTCTTAACCGTTATCCCGATGCTTAGTTCTCAATATTCGGTGGTAATCCTATGTTCTATCAACCTGGAGGTGATTCTGGTTATCCCCCATTAGATACTTGTCCCGCTCCTCGTGCTCCCTTGGACTAAGCTCTAAGGTTCGTGCTCCATATCTCATACTGTCAAGGATGTTACTACCAGGTCTACTGACTTGTATCCATTCTAACTCGCACTCGGGATTATCTTGTTCATATGATCTCCCTGTCCTTCGATATCACTATCTAGGGTCATAACCATTATTTTATAGGTAGGCCCTGCCGTCATTATCACGCTATGGCGGAATCAATTTTTTTCTGACTTGACCTTTACTGTTGCTGGGGGTTTATCGCTGATGAACCCTCTCACACACACTTGAATTCTATTGGAGACCTTATCCCCCTTCCTGTCTTACTACTGTAAGGGTCTAGATAACCTGTAAATACTAAGGGTTTCAACCACTCTCTAATCTTTCTCGGAGGCAACAATTCTAGCCCTACTTTACTATTTCACCTAAGCACCATTGCACGGATACTTACACTTTCTGTTGTATTGCAAGAACAAGTTAGGAGGTGAAAATATAACCCTATCTTACTATGGTAGGACTAAGGCATGGAACCTTATAGTATCCGAAGAGTTGGAGGTAGGAATCCCACAATTTCCTCCTTCTTTCGCACCTTTCAGGTAATTCACATTAACTGCTGCCCCTGGCTAATTTTTAAATATCTAGTAGGTAAACCATCTCATATGTACATATATACTAAACTCCTAAACCCCTACTCTGAGGTTGTAGGGGGAACTGGGGATAACTCTGGCATATCTATCACGTTATGTGGTTCCTAGTACAATGGGAGGTTAATGGGCAAATGTAAAAGACATCTACTTTCGTCGTTGGGCTAACCGTCCCTCAACTGTGGCGTCCCACTGGTACCTCCTCCTGCTGCTGTAGTTATCTTGCATATGACTGGAGCATGTCTTATATAAAACATTATTCTAGACTGACATAACAAGGAAAGTTCAGGGACTCAACCCTATACAACTCTACTCTATAACACGATTTGGGAAGAAGGAGGGGTAACCATACTATCTTGCCTCATAGCCTCCTACTTATAGAATGTAGTGCACAACACATATATAAGCAAGACTCTACTAGACACAGCTTGTAGACTCCCTAGGATACGAACTGCTCTGATACCAAGTTTGTCACGCCCCACCTTGGGAGGCATGATTGGCACCTAGTGCTACATTGGAAACTAATTGACCTGGCTAGGCTTACACTCATCTGGTGCTAGCCTACGACTCAATTCAAGAAAACAACGAGCTATATCTCGGCTATAAATATAGCCTCTAGCTGACAAGGCCCTATAGCCACCTGTAAATGAAAGCAGCTAACCCACAACAGGCAACAGATGGGATCCTATGCGGGCCGACAAGGCCACCATGCTGTCTAGTTATAGCAGAAATGAAGACGAGCTACTATACTAGGCCCTACACGGCAAACACACGAAGCATAAATGATTAAGGCCCCACACGGCCAACATACAACTAACTAACTAACAACTGCAGTCTGCAAGCCTCTAAGAATACAAATAACGGTCGGTACAGGGCCTCGGCCTACCCAAAATGCTATATAATCGAAATACAAAAATCTCTACACCTGGCAACTCCGAATGAAATGAGTTGTCCCAACTGCGGACTATGAACAACTGCTACTGGAGATCCTGAACCCTGTCTGTCTAAACTTGCAGACAAGTAATGCAGCGCCCAGGTGAGGGCATCAGTACAATATGTACCGAATATGTAAGGCAATAGATAAGCTGATAACGAATGGAATTAAGTAGAAAGAAGTGCAGAAAGATTAACCTGTACGCCTGCTGGTCGTAATATGCATCTAACCAACACTACATGTACGTAAGCTAAGACTGTATAATTACACATTTATGAACTATAACTAGTAGACATGAATATAAATAAGAACCTCACCTGGCCCCCATAAGCCGGAAGGTACAATCAACACAAAATAACTCATTTGGGCTCCCATAAGCCCTGGCGAGCACATCTAAATCTATATACCCCTATCTAGGTTTCTATGACTCCACTGGTACTGTAGCAAACGTACCGGTCTCCTGGGTCTACAACTGAGCCCACTCGCCCCTGAACCATAGCTATGTCTGAGTCTAGTGGACTCCTGCTGTTTGTACCCCAGGTACCGAACTCGACGGGGTGTGCCGATATAGAATAAGAGTAGTCCTGCCATTGAATGGACTATATGAGGAACTCAGACCTTATCTTCGTCCCACACGGATAGCATACCGCTCCTCGGAGCAACATAATCTAGCCCCTCGCGGGCGTCAACACAACTAGTAACCCTGGGATGGTCATGGATGGCTCTTAAGTTAGGGAAACCCCGACCAAGGTGTTGTACTAGCATCTCAATCTAGCCACTCAAAAGGCATAACTTTAATTGGCCTTCTGGGCCGAACACCACCGCTGCTCGCCCCCTAGAATAATTTGTAAAGCCTCTAGTAGGCACGCCGTGCACCTGTATCTAATCAAAGAATCCTGATAGTGATCATGTTCTCTAATAGTCTAGACTGAATAGGGTGAGATCTGGAGTGGTCCAACACAACTCTCTATATGCCCTTCCCGGAAATCTATAGCTCATAATAACTGCGGGGTCGCGAATGACTAACTACTCAGTCCCCCTGCTTAGGGCAATTGTAGGGCTGGTACTGGCTGAACATGCTTTTGAGTGATCGGACCCTAATCCTCTATAGGAAATTTACTAACATCCTTAGCCTGTGGGTAGTACTATACTAACATGGTACTTACTAGTGCCTTAGGCCTCATCTTGGTCTAATCGGATCTTATATTACTTTTCTGGGAGACTCTTAACCTTATAGACACTTTATAGAGTCTTAACCATTCCTGGCAACCTGTGGGTGATAGGAACCGGCTGGGATGCTGGCCCGGCCTCTAGCTACTGATAAGGTCCCCTTCCTTAGGGCACCCATGGGTCTATTTGACCTGAACGACTGGGATGGCTTCTTGGGAGACTTATATGATAACTGCTAAGCCCACTAAGATTGACAATCACTGGTAATAACTAATAGGGTGACAGGCTGTCACTCAGTTCACTAGACAACCTTAGGCTGCTAACTCTAAAACATGGCCTTCCTATCTAAAGTTCTGGCCCTAAGGCGTAGGGATACGCCAATGGCCTCAAGGGATGCTTTCCTAACAATACAGATGCCAAACTGGTAGTTAAACTGCCTAGCTGCGCCCATGCTGCTCAACTTACTAGCTCAGGCTCGATAACTCTCACGAGCTCCTAAGATGTAAGCCTGGCAACAAACATAGAATTCTACTAACATAATGAACTGGAGAATAGAAAAGTTTCAATGATGCTTCTAGTGCATGTCACACTTAACATGTTCCGGTTCAACAAGGAATACTGCTATAAACTCCATATACATTTTCTAGCAGCTAACCAAAACTTATGTAACCGTAATGTACGGGCAACAGCTAATCACAACGTACCTGATCTTTATATACCAGCAATAGCTAATTACAACATGTCTAATCACAATCTAATGGTAGCAACTATCTACAACATATGAAACTATCATTTCTGTTCTAGAACATAAGTTGTAACACTGTACGACGAAAATAACTTGCCGAGGGTTAAGCCTTGCATACCTCGAATACTGGCTCCCAATTATCTCATGAGTTCCAATTTGAATTCGCCAGCTCTCTTCAGCTGTAACCATTATATTGGGAGAAATAGAGGAATTTCAATACCAAATTCGGTTTAAAATGATAACTTTTAATTCCAATATTGACTATACTTCAACTTAACAAAACACGACCGAAAACATATTATTTCCTGAGATTTTAGAAGGGAGAAATGCTTACTATCGTATAGAAATCAGTTTGGAGCAATTCTAACAACTTTTTCTCACAGGGTTGTGATTTGCTAGGCAAATTTCGTGAAAATAACTCTATAATAATGCTCCCTACGGGCTTAAACTTCGATACCCGAAGTTAATTTGAATTTGGACGGAATTTCATAGCGTAAACGGATGAAAATTATGTGAAAGTTGCGTATTGTACTCTCTCTGGCTGTGAGGTTAATTGGAAATGAAATCAAATGAAAGGGGAGGGGCTTATATGGGGCTAATGGTGGTGGCAGGGCCGACGCCTTGCGCTGCCCATCTCGCAGGCAAGGTCGGCACCTCGCGCCGCCTATAGCGCAGGCAAGGCCGACGTTTTACGCTGCCCATAGTGCAGGCAAGGCCGGTGCCTCGCGCTGGTATTTCGAGGCTCTTCCCACATGCATCAAGCTCTTCTTATTCATCACAAAAACTATGCGTATGCCTACTAACCGTTGAAATTTTTATGGGGTATAACAATCTAATAGGGACAAACCATTCATTCGGATGAACCTATGTTATGAGTTCTACAAGTTAGGCATTGGGAAGATCACAAGTGTAAAATCCGAAGTAGTTATGAATCCATTGGGAACACTTACCTAGTTAATTGCATTATCTTGATAACAATCCAATTGTCAATACCGTTATGTGGATACTTTCTTACAAAACCCCCCTTTTAGGAAATAGCAGATTTAAAAGCTTAAATACTAGCGTTATTCTATATCTTGACCATATTCCCTGTGGGATCTATCCCAACCTAGTTGCATTCTTTATTGATAATGTCCGCGTCATACTTTTATAGGAGTGTGATTTGAGCGTTATCAAAAGTGGCACCATTGCCGGGGAATATGGCTTAGATTAGAGTAATTGCTTGTGTTTAACTTCTAGTTGTTATTTTCCTCATTTACGTTGTCTTTTGTTTTTGAAACCCACAGGTTGTCACTTAGTGGATTCCAATTACTCGATGAAGCGAAAACCCCCTGATTCGATTGGATCTTGAATTAGAGTGAACACTGCATAAAATGGAAAACGCTGAGCAGAGAGAGGCCTGTTTGGCTAAAGATGCTCATCAAGCTGAGATAGCTCGGCAAGATACACTTCAGAAAGTAGAGGATGCTCATGAGGGGTAGTGAATGTTGGCTTCCATGGAAAGGGCAATAGAGGCCAAAGATATGCTCCTCAGTTGTATGATAATGATGATTCAGATATTGATTAAGCATTGCCAACCGGAGCTATCGTACCACCAACTTTGCCTGCTGGGGAAAAATTTGATATCACTAGCACCATGATGCAACAGCTAAATATGAAAGGGGTGTTTAGTGGTAATGTAACTAATGATGCGAATCCGCACTTAATGAACTTCGGTTGTATATGCAAGGCGTACAGACTACTAGTTGTCAACCAGGATGCTATAAAATTAAGACTCTTCCCATTATCTCTATCTAGAGAGGCCACAATTTGGTTTTCGGAGTTGCCCAATGACTCCATAACCAATTGGAGGGATCCTAAATCGGCTTTCTTGGGAAGATTCTTTCCACCCTCCAGAATGCTGCAGTTAAAGGATGATATCTATAATATCTACCTACTCAAGACAAAGGCACTTCATGAGACATGGCTGAGATTTAAGATGAAGCTGACTAAGTGCTCGAACCATAAAATTCCCAACGATAGTCTGTTGGAAATCTTTTACAGGTTTCTAAACAACAACACTAAGGATGTGGCAGATTCGGTGGCAGGAGGAGCATTGATGGGCCATTCATAGGAGCAAGCGACTGTTATACTTGACCGAGTAACCAAGACGAACAGGATCTGGCACACCAGGGAAGTAGAAGCAGCTGCGGGTACATATGCGATTGGTATGACTGCGGAACATCGTAGAAAAGAGAAGGAGCATGATCAGGAGATAGCTTACATGAGGAAATCTTTGGACCTGCTCACGATGCATATTATGGGCGTTGGTGTGAAAAAGGTAAGTGTAGTTAGAGCTCAAGGCCAGGAGCCAGGGTTTTATCAGTTAGATTTTGAGGAGAAGGCAAACTTCTTGGACAATCAGGTGGTGGGTTTTCAGGCCAACGCCCAAGGGTCTAGATAGGACACCTGGTGCCAAGGTTCCAAAAATCAAGGTCCAAATCAATATCGAGACAAATACTATAGGAATTTATATAAGGATAAGAATAGAGGTCGTGAGCGAGAAGGAGCATGGAGAAAGAATGATAGCTACCACAACGATCGTGCATGCATGTATATTCCTCCAAATGCTCATGATGGTAAGGCTGGACCCTCAAAATTGGAGAACATAATAGTTGAGATGATTAAGAAGGCTAAATCAACTGATGATCAGCTGAAGGATATTCGGGGTGATATATTTGGCATGGGCTAGAAAGTTGAATCCCACGCTATAGCGATCAGGCAGATTGAGCAACTGCTTGGTCAAATGTCTGCATCCCTAAATCAGAGGCAAAATGGGACACTTCCTAGCAACACTGTCTAAAATCCAAAGAATGATAATCATTGAATGGTGGTGATGACTAGGAGAAATAAAAAAGGAGATCTAGGTTAATGAGAATGAAGAGGTTGCTGACATGGATCTTGTAGGTGAGGCTGAGTTGACTGAGACTTCAATTGGTGCAAAGGGTTCTAGAAATGATAAAGGGAAGGAACTAGGAGCGACAAGGTGTATAGGGCCATTCCTTGACCATCGCCACCAGTCTCTCAGCATATGAATATAAAGGCGAAAGATGGTAAGTTTCCAAAATTCCTCTCTATGCTAAAATAGTTATCTGTGAACATACCATTGGTCGAGACATTGGAGAAAATGCCTGAATATGCCAAGTTTATGGAGGACCATGTGACTAGGAAGAGGTTCATGAGCTATGAGTTGGTTGGTAATTTGCATCATTGTAGTGCCATAGCCTAACAGGTTCTTTCCTAGAAGAAGGAGGATCCAGGTGCCTTCACCATTCCTTGTAGGATTGGTGACTTTGAGTTCGCGAAGGCATTGTGTGACTTAGGAGCAAACATCAACTTGATTCCATTGGTTGTATTCAGGCAGCTAGGCTTGGGAGCCCCTATACAGACATCGATGTGGCTAGTGATGGCTAACTTAAGTGAAAAAGCCAGTGGGGATCCTTATTAATGTGCTCATTAAAGTGGATCGGTTCATCTTTCCAGCAGACTTCATGATCTTGGATTGCAAGGTTGATTTTGAGGTTCCTATTATTTTAGGGAGACAATTCCTCACCACTGGGAGAGCTCTGGTAGATGTTGAGGCTGGCCAGCTGAAGTTCAAGCTGAATAAGGAGTAGGTTACCTTTAATGTATGTCGGTCAATGAAGCAGCCTAATGAGTTCAGGGTTGTGTTAGCAATTGAGGATGATTCTGAGTCTCTTGACGAATTTTGAGTAGTCAAGAGGCTTGTGTCATGCTGTGAGATAAATCAGGAACTTCTTGGGAAGCAACCCATAAGGTGGTTTGGTGAAGTCTGAGTAACCAAACCACTTGTGTTGTGTTGTGACATTAAATAAGGCACTACATGGGAGGCAGCCCATGAATGATTGGTGAAGTCTGTGTAGCTGATAGGAGCACCACACGTGTGTCCCTATTCTATTCTTACATTTTATGCTTTAGGGACAAAGCATGTTCTTAAAAGGGGGAGGTATACTTGTGAATTTTGGGTTTTGACTTTCGTCCGAGGGTTTTTATTACCATGTTTCTTTTTCCTCAGACATGCTATCTAGTAGAACTGACATATTAAGAATTTTGTTTTTGTGTTTTGTTTAGCTAGAAGTAGTTAGGAGTACTCTACATAGATGCTTCCCATAGGCCTAGAACTCAATATCCAAGATGAATTTTCGTTTAAATGGAGTTTCATGACGTAATTTGGCAAAAAATAGTTCAAAAGTTGGAGAAACTCTTCGTTCTACCGAGGATCTATTTTGGGGTATTATTTGAATGACTTATACTTTGAACTTAAAACACACACATATATAAGGCGGTGGGTGGGGGGCGTGGCACACCGCCCGTAGCGCCAAGAGTCAAGCGCGATGCGCCGCTCAAGGCGCCAGGCTGGCCAGCGTGGAGCGGCGCCTAGTGCGCCTGGCCTCCAGCCCCAACCTCCTTCTTGCTCGATTTCATACTTGTTCATTCATTCCCTGAGCCTTTTTTCATATTCATCGTACTCTAAAACCCTTGACACACGTATGCACGCGTCTGTCAAACAATAGAGATTTACGGGGTGTAACATCATCTCCTCCTTAGGAACATTTGTCCTCGAATGTAATCTTAGGCTCAGGTTTGGGATAAGTGAGGATATCAAGACTTCATGTCTTCCTCAGCTTCCCAGATCATCTCTTCTACATTTCTATTTCTATATAAGACTTCTCTAGGCTACAACTTTGGTCTTCAAGATACCCCCTGCGAACTTGCCAATCTAATATAACTGCTGATGGCTCTTCATAGGATAAGTCTTCTGTCACTGGAGCATTCTCAGCTGGGTCAATTTGAGGAAAGGTCTCCTTCATGATTTCTTAGCACTTAATAAACAAATCCTAGTCCCGAAGGCAACTCTATCTCATATGCTACTTGGCCGATCTTCCGGAGGATCTGGTGAGGCCCGACGAATCTATGACTGGGCTTGCCCTTCTTATGAAGCCTCACAACGCCCTCCTTTGGCAATATTTCTAGGAACACCCAGTCGTTCCCTCAATCTCTAACTCCCTATGCTATGCATTGGAATAGGGATGCTGACGTCCCTAGGCTATGAGTATACATCCGCTAATAAGTTTAACTTTCCCCCTCTAACCGATGTAGTATGCCCGGTTCAACTAGCCTGCTTCAGGTCATAATATAGGGGATCTGCATTCCCACCCTTAACATATCCTTGGGCGTCTGAGTCATGTGCTCTGCTCGATCATTGTCCGGGGATGAGAAGCCGTACTTAAATTAACATACATCCCAATCCGTTCTGACAGATTTTCCAAAACCTAGTTGTAACTGTGGCCTTAGTCAAAATTTAATAGAAACTGGGACATCATATCCTCAACATAGTTCTTTAATATTCAATTCAACATAATCTTTAACTGAAACATGATTCTGACTGGCAGGAAATGAATTAATCTCATTGGTCTTTCAACACTTGGCTCAAATAGGATTGAATTTAAACCTAGTATGGGTTAACCCTGTAGCTGTATTCATACTGTCTATTTCCCACTTTCACACAAGCATGGCTATCTCCTTAATTAGCCTACCCGTTTCTGTTGTCCAGCATTTCCTAGCTGGTCATTGGAGTCCTATGCCATAATTCGACAATATCTTTCTTCTTCCCGTGCCAGCAGTAGATCTCTTTTATAACCTAACGCGTTTTTATCAAACTGGGTGGGGGAATAACGGACATGGTATGCCTTGCTACAATATATTATCGAAGCCCTGCCACATCTAGAACATAGAGTCGACCTCTGGGTCTCAAGACTCTGTCCCCAACTATCTCAAAGAGCAGTGACTCCTTGTTGGGCCTTGCCTCTGGGATGCACTAGACTACGGTCTCTGTACCGTCACCCATTTGCCTCCACAACTAGTGGTAACATCATAATACTCTAGGTTACAATCTTAACCTCCTTTAAATGTCCTCCTGATGCTTATTTCTTGACTTTCTGTGGCTATTCCAAGATCTTATTAGCCTGCTACTTCCTGGAGGTGATTCTATTTTCCTCCAAAGTTAGATACTCGCGCCTTCCCCTTATTTCTATAGGAAGAGATTTGGGGTTCGTGCCTCGTGCATCGTACTGACAAGGATATTATTGACCAAGTATACCAACTTGTATTGTTCTGACCCGTACCTGGGCCAATTTTGTTCATATAATCTCTCTGTTCTTCGACATAACAAACTAGGTCCATATCCATTATTCCACAGGTATATCCTACCGTTGTCAGCTCACTTGTGGTAGAATCAACCTATTTCTGACCTGAGCTTTCCTATTGCTGGGGGTTTATCACTTATGGACTATCACATGTACTTGAGTGCTACTGACAATCTTATCTGCCCTCCTGACTTACTACCGTGAGGTTCTATGTAACCTTGTAAACACTAGGGGTCTTAACCACTCCCTAACCCTTTCCGGAAATCAACGGTTCTAGCCTTCCTTTACTATTCATTCTACGCAGCATGGCATAGATACTTACGCTTTTTGTTGTACTAAAAGAACATGTTGGGAGGTGGAAAAATGACCCCATCATTCTATAACATGGCTAAGGCGCGAAATTCAACAAACTCTAAAGGATGGAGGTACAAACCTTGCACCACCCTTCGCTTATTTTAGGTAACCCAACATTAATGGTCGCCCCTGTCTAGTTCCAACTATCTATTGAGTAAGCCAACTCATATATATACTATACTCCTGATTCCTATTCCGAGGCTAAAGAAGGAACAGGGGACGATGCTGGCATATCTATTACCTCATGAGATTCCTGGTGCCCTGGGAGGATGCTGGGGAGATTAAAAGACGTCTACTTTTACCCATATGTTAACTGTCCCCCAACTATGGCACCTTACTAGTACCCTCTCCTGCTGCTGTAGCTAACGTGTGGCTGGCTGAGGTCTGTCCCATATCAAACGTTACTCTGGATAGACATAAAAAGGAAATCTTAGGGACTCAACCCTATACAACTCGGCTCTATAGCGCGATCTGAGAAGAAGGAGGGGTAATGATACTATCATGCCTCGTATCCTCCTGCTTATAAAATGTGACACACAAAACATTTATAAGCTAGACTCTGCTAGACACGGCTTGCAGACTCCCTAGGATACGACCTGCTTTGATACCAAGTTTGTCACGCCCCACCTTGGGAGGCATGGCTGGCACCTAATGCCACACTAGAATCTGGGCTGGCCTAGCTAGGCATATGCACCTTTGGTGCCTACCAGCGACTCAAAATAAAGAAAATAGACTGCTATATCTCGACTGTAGACACAACCTCGGGCCGACAAGCCCACACAGTACATGTAAAAGAAAACAACTAACCCAGCCAATATAATAACAATAGGGATCCTATGCGGCCCGACAAGACCATCATGTTTTCTAGTTATAATAGACGTGAAAACAAGCAGTTATACAAGGGCCCACACGGATAATGCATAAGATAAGACATACATAGGCCCCACACGACCACAATAACCAACTAACTGAATACTGTCGTCTACAAGCTTCTAGGAGTGAAACAATTGGTCGGGACATGGCCTCGACCTACCTAAATGCTATACACATAAAAGACAGATAAAACTCTACAACCTGGCAGCTCCAAATGAAAGGAGCTGGCCGACCTGCTGACTCAGAAAAGCTACTAACGGCGGTCCTGGGTTCTGTCTGTCTAAACCTGCAGGCAAGTATGTAGCGCCCCATAGTTGGGCATCAGTACAATATGTACCAAATATGTAAGACAGTAAATAAGGCTGAATATAAACTGATAAAGAACTGAAAGTGAATAGAAAGAAGGGGCAGAAAACAACCTGTAAGCTTTCTTATCCATAACCTGCATCTAGTAACTCACTACACGTATATGAGCTGAAGCAGTACAACTTTACATTCATAAGCTATCGCTAATAGTCAAGTATACAAAAAAGAACCTAACCTGGCCCTCATAAGCCTGGAAGGTACAATCAACATAGAGATAACATACTTGGACCCCCCATAAGCATCGGTAGGTGCCAATCAATCTATGTACCCGTATTACCCTACAAGTAACTATGACTTAAATGTACCCCGAGCCTTTGCTCATTTGAGGGTCGTGATGCCACTGCAACATAGAGGATTTTGGAGGTAACTAGACCTCAACACGGCCCTTACAGCCTCAATCTGGTTCAGATATCATATTGTTCCTTCTTTTGCGAGCATATGGGTATCTCATTATGGCCCTCACGACCTCAATCTGGTCCCTTTGGACATGATATTTCTCATACGATCATATGGATATCTTAATATGGCCCTCATGGCCTCAATATGGTCCCTTCGGACATCATATTGCTCCTACGAGCATATGAGTATCTCAGTACGGCCCTCGCAACCTCAATCTGGTCCCGTTGGACATCATATTACTCCTATGAGCATAGACCTATAGGCAACAAAACATCCAACAACCCAAATATCATATGAAAAGACCAAGCTAACTAAGGTTAACTCTGACGAGGATTACTATGTCATAGTTGTCGTCTCAATTCTATTTGCATCAGCTGACCATAATAGGGTTACTCTGGAGTACTACAGATATATAGGCCGTATTAGATTTACAACGAACATAACTTGCCAAAGGATAGACCATAATATGGAGGGTCTAGTTCATCTGCGTAAATCTAGTCTGTCCTGAAAACATATAGCTCCTGTGAGCAATCCGTAGCCCCGTAGGTAGGTATACTTAGGCTTAGCCTTCTAGGCAACACATACATGGGCATATGTATGAGTAGGATAGGGCATTGGCCCCGCATCTAGCTACTAATAAGTTCCCCCCCTTGGGGTATCCACGGGTCTGTTCAACTTATACAACTGGGATGACTTCCTAGGCGACTCGTACATCAAGCACTAAGTCGACTGGGACTAATAGTCACTGACAGCAACCAACATATGTCAGGATTTCACTCATTTCACTAGGCAACCCTGGCGCTGCTGACTTTAGGATAAGACCATCCTGTTCAAATTCTTTCCCTGGAGGCGTCAAGGTATGCCAATGGCCTCTAGGCGAACTCTACTGACAATACAGGTGTCAAAATGAAAGTTATATTGCCTGGATGCACCTTACGCTGTCCAACTTACCAAATCAGGCCCCACAGCCAACCATAAATTTCTAGGGCCTTGGCATGATAGCGTAACATTAGAATTCTACTAATATTGTAAACAAAAGAATTGAGGAGTTCCTATGGCATTCCTACCATGAGTAACACTTAATATACTCTTTCCCCACAAGGGATATTGCAACATGCTCTCAATACATTTTCTAGCAGCTAAGCACAACATACATAATCATAATCTACTTACAACAGCTAATCACAACATACCCGATCCTTATTTACTAGTAACAACTAATTACAACATATAAACTCTTTATCTACTGGTAGCAGCTAATTACAATATAGAAGATCACTGTCTTGTTTCAAAGGCATCAGTCATATCACTAAACGACGAGAATAACTTGTCGAGGAGATAATCCTCAACATACCTCGAATGCTGGCTCTTATTTATTAAGCAGTTTTCCACCTGAAGCCAGTAACTCCACTTAATCGCCACCGTTACACTGAGAGAATGCAACTATTTTCAAGAATAAGAACGGCCAATAACAATGCTTTTCCAATAGGGTTAACCATAATTTCAACTTCATTTCATTCGGCTTAAAACTCATAATTTCTTGAGAATAAAGAAGGGAGAAATGCTTACCTCTTATCTGTGGCCACTTAGAACTCAATTTGTAGTAATTCCGACAACCTTTACTCGGCGGATTTTCAAGAAATATCTCCATTGAGATGCTTCCCGTAGGCCTAGAACTCAATATCCAGGACGAATTTGCATTTAAATGGAGTTTCACAATGTAATTTGGCGAAAAATAATTGAAAAGTTGGAGAAACTCTTCGTTCCTCCGAGGATCTGTTTTGGGGGATTATTTGAATGACTTAAAATATGAACTTAAAACACACAATTATATAATGCAGTGGGGAGGGGGGGGGTAGCATGCCTCCTGTAGTGCCAAGAGTCGGGCACGATGCACCACTCAAGGCACTGGGCTGGCTGGTGCAGCGCGGCGCCCAGTGCACCTGGCCTTCGGTGCTGACCTCCATCTCACTCGACTCCGTACTCATTCATTCATTTCCTGAGCTTTTTATCGTATGCGTCTTACTTTAAAACCCTCGACACATGTATGCACACATCCGTCAAACAATAGAGATTTACGAGGTGTAACATTTAGTATATTAGCATGTGTAATTGTATCTTAGCTATGTATGAACCATATAGGTAGACTCAACGCAAA
Organism: Datura wrightii; assembly: GCA_035772735.1. NCBI lineage: Eukaryota > Viridiplantae > Streptophyta > Magnoliopsida > Solanales > Solanaceae > Datura > Datura wrightii. Next base: position 118,501,356 of record JASDFA010000010.1, on the reverse strand, counting down.
TATGTACCGTGAGTGAGTGAGGATGCTCACCTAGTTTAATACTGCGTAAAGAATCTAGAACTTGCCCGGTTGGTCTTTACATAGGTGTATGCTAGTTGGTTAAAAAAGGATCATAGGCTGTTTTTGTTTTAGCCCCCTTTAGCTTAAATTACCCAACTAAATGAAAATGAATTCCTTGATCCTGATTTTGAGACTAAAAGTTGACCATTTTCTTTGATTACCCATTCACCTTTCCCATGTTTATAATGAACTTGTTTGGCCTTGGTCTCTCCTTGGACATTTGAACCTCAACTCGGGCAAAATGCCTAAGTTGAGGGTGGCTATAGTAGGGGTGCATAGACTACGAGGAGGTGGAAAAGAAAGAATAAGTCAACAAAAGTGAGATGTGGTGTAAAGAAGAAAAAAATTATATATATGAAAGAGCTAAAATGTAAAAATGAAAATATAGAAAAGAAAGAGAGTTGAAAAAAGAAAAAAAATACACTACACTCACAAATAACATTTGAAGGGTGATAAAGGGAGAAAAAAGTTGAAAGGAGAAGAAAGGGGTAAAAAGTGTAAAGTGGAGCCAAGTGTGCAGTGCCAAGGAGGGTTAGTCACTTATATCCATATCTATCATACCCATCCCGAATCCTACATTACAAGCCGAAAAAAGTCCTATAGTGATCCAAGCCTAATTTTCCAAAAAACCAAAGTAGGGAAAATAAAGGGAAGGCCTATGGTATCCGATGTGCAGTATCTGGAAATTCATTGTGAGAGTGAGAGTCTTATTTTATTAGTCCCATGTTTCATATTCTTATATATCTGTGAGTTTTGGGGACTTTATTTGCTGTGAGGGTACATGCTTTGTATTGTATTCAGCCAGTTGTCCATGTAAATAACACTAGTGATAGCTTAATTCTCTGCTGGCAGTTAGATGCCATATCTTGATCCCTGTATGTCATAATTTGTAGTTGCATGTGTGCATAGTTGACTTGGTTTGAATGAAAAAGTGGTGGAAACTAAGAATGGTTTTTCTTTTGCAAATTTTGTTGTGTTGGCTATAGGTATTCCAGTTTACTTTCTAGTGAAGCAACGTTTTATAGTTTTGTTTTGTTTGTCTGAGGACATGCAAAAGTCTTGAGTTGAGGGAGTTGATATTCTCTGTGTTTACAACACTTTCGATACTTAAAACTAGGAAATAAGCGTGGGCTTAGGTGTGTTTATATGGAAATGATGCACTTTTACCTTGTTTTTAGGGAAATTAGGTGTTGGAGTTGAAATTTGCAGAAGAAGTGAAAAGAGTGTAGAAAAAGGGCCAAGTACAGACCTCAGTACGAGCCGTACAATAATGGTATGAGTCGTACTGAGAGTCATGGAAAAAACCAGAACATGAGCTTAAGGTAAAGGCCAATGTAGGACTCATGGTACGAGCCGTACTAAGAAGTCATAGAAAAGTGTAGAAGAAGCCGCACAGGGTCTGTCTACTGGTATGGGTAGCAACCACGGATCGTGATAACTGCCTAGGACCTGTACAAAGGAGCCGTGGTAAAGATTAGAAAGATGGATGATTGGCAGAACTCAAGGTACGAGAGGTAGTCATGAGTCCTAGGTCTAGGGTACGGGTCGTACCATGACACTCGTGGGAATTTTTGGAGGATGCCAGAATTCTCAGATTCAAACCGCGAGAGCAATCTACAAGTCAAGCTTTGGGATAGATCACAAGTGTAAAATTTTAATATACCTATTGCAACGTATGGGGATTCCTCTAAATCTTATCGACTCAATAAAGCATATAAGCGATTTTGTCCTCAGCCTCTGTTATTACCTCGTCCTGCTGGGGCCTGATAATCACATGGATAAGCTGTCTGAGTGGTTGCTACATTTTGGGATAAAGCAATATTGCCAACATTACCCCATCTGGCTGATGGACAATATCTCTGAATATGGCCTCTAAGATCACAGTCATGACATATATCAGTACCCATGCGATACTCCCATGGGTGGCTCTTACCACATCTGTTACAGGGAAGTTGTTGTGAATTACTTTATGCAACACTACCCTGTGATTGGGAGCTTGGTGCTCTAGAGTTTTGGATTTGGCCATTTTGACCTCGCCTTTCATTCCTTTCTTTGGAAGATGGTGCACTTGTGGTAGATGGTGCCCTGTATAATTATCTCACATTAAAGAAGTTCCTATAGGTATTACGGTCATTATGGCCAGCTGACCTGACCCTCTTGTGCTGATTGTTGTCTGTGCCTTCTCTAATCCTTTTCTTCAAGTCCTCCATTTATTGAGCATAAGCCATTAACCAGGAAATATCCATCTCCTTATTCAACAAGGCTGAGGTGCAATCACAAGCCAAGTGAGTTCCCAAACAATATACATAATGATGCATCCTTGCCCGCATGGTAGAAACCATCTCTAGAGCATATCACGACAATTGTGTGAACTTAAGGCTATACTCTCGCACACTCATAGAGCCTTGTTTGTGAGATGCAAACTCCTCTTCTCTGTCTTCCCTTAGCTCTATAGGTAGAAGGTGATCAATAAAGGCGTCCATAAAGTCATCCCACACAGTAGGGATTGCATCTTCCCCTGGGGATAATTCCAACTGCTCGTACCAAGTTATAGCTACATCCTTTAGCTGATAGGAGGAAACTTTCACTGCCTCTGTCTCACTAGCATGCAATGACTTGTACAATTATCTGCACCTCATCAATAAAATTCTGGGGATCCTCCTCTGGCTTGGACCCCGTAAAAACTAGTGGATTCATCTTGAGGAATTCTCTACTCCTTGATATAGTTGAGCGTTGATGAGATCCCATACTCTGCAACAATGTACCTTGACATTGAGTCTTCGCTGCAACCAATTGGGTAAGCATATGAATATCTCCCCTCATATTAGCATCTATCCTTCTAAGGTATAGCACATATGCTATCGGGTTCCCCATAGGACCCTCTATAAGTGGTGGAGAAGTACGAGTGGTCTGGCATGCAGGACAAAATGAGACCTTATCTGAACTCCCTGATGTTCACTAGAGTTCGCCCCATTTGCGACACTAGCCTTTTGGCTTGAGGTTGTATTTCTTGTAATAGGCATTTTTCGTAAGAAATGCAACAACACGAACATTAGAATATTCACTTAGAGTTCAACTATACAGAACTAGAGTAGGAAAGAAAAGTAACATTCTTATATGTCCATTAGCTTTTAACTTATAAATGTGGCGCGCTTCACACTTATAAGTCAGACTCAACTAGACACAGCTTCATAGACTGACTAAGACACTTGCACCTAGGGCTTTGATAAAAGTTTGTCACGCCCCGACTCAGGGCCTAGGCATGACCAGCACTCAAAGCCATTTCTATCTCGAGTGAACCGCATGCATGATGTACATCATGAGCATGCGTCTAATTATAAGTGAAAAATAGCTAAACTTTAACTTTAAGAGTCAAAACCTCAATTTAAAGAGAAGACTTGCCAAGTTTACATAAGATGAGAAATAATCTATGAAGCCTCTAACATATTGGATTAACTATTTTACCAGGACAAGACATCTGGCATACCTCTAAATCAATATGTAATAATTATAGATAAAAAACTAAGCCCAAAATAAGTATGGCTCACTAAAAGTTGAATGAAGTGGAATCCTAGTGAGAAGCTCGATCGTCGGTATGAGTACTTGAATCTGCATTACAAAACAATGTAGTGCCCCCGACCAAAGGAACGTAAGTACATAAGATCTTACTATATGTGAAGCGGCTGAAAGAAACATAACACAGCTGAAAAATATAAAAGGGAAACAAAGATAAAGACATAACATAAAGCAAATCAAGGATATAAAATAATTAAGTAAATATACCCCTTTAAAAATCATGTTTTCATCATCATTCATTAATTTCGTTAAGGGAGGTTCTTTTCTTAACCGACATAAACTACCATGTAAACATGGAGTCTGATCTCTGCTCAATTAGTTAAGCCATCTCATACCTTGCCCGGGTATGAGACATACATATCATAGTGCTAGAAAGCATCCATAACAACCCATACCAAAGGCATATAGGAGTCTCCTGAATCATTGGAAACAATCCATCATCCTACATTGGCATACATAGTTTAAGGCATGAAGCCTTCTTAGTTCTTAATACTACTCCCATTTCATTATGTAATGTGATTTACTTAAAATCCTCATTAAGAAACCAAGATTTTCATCATTAGTCATTATCCTATCTTAATCATAGTTCTTCATCATCATAATGCCTTTAAATTCATAAGTCATCAAGTCATAGTCATTTTTCATAAAGACCATAGCAACTTTTCTTTTAGAGGAAAAGAAATATCATAAATCATAGAGTTTGACTCTTTACAACAAAAGGATTCATAGAATTCATGGAAAGTCAATGATAATCATATTACATATGTAGGAACACAAAGAGTTTTGAAAAATTATTTATTACGGACATAATGTTCTTGACCTTAACCCGAACAATTCAAGAAGAAGGATTTTATGTGGAAATTTCATGAAGCATGGTGTGGGGGAATGAAACAAAGTGTTCGCGCACAAGGGTTATCCTTACATACCTTATTCTTGTTATCAAAACTCTCACCACAAATAAATAATCCTTTTATAATGTCAATATACAATAATTATATAGATAGGAACTATAATCAATAACTTAACGATAAAATTCAAGTCATAGAGGCATTTCATCGAACACTTGGAGTGCATAGAAAATTTGAGCCTTATATGGGTGGGGTGCACTAATACCCACTTCTTTGTACAACCCCTTAATACCATACATACCCATTAAAATTCAACCCAAAATAACTAAATCCATCCTCAACACCAAAATAGTCCCATAAACCCCGACTCTAAGTCCTCACATGAACTCATGGCTTCCTAGTACCGTCCCAGGAAACCTGTGTTACATCCCATAAATTCTGACATTTAGATGGCCTATTCGTATATTGGTTAAGAATTTTAGAATGCCACACATGCTAGAAAAAGGCCCGGGGGAAGACCGAAAAAGCGCCGCATCGAACCGTCGCAAGAGGAGGCCGGGCAGACCCCCTCCGCGATGGCCAACGTGCCACGGAGAGGCTGTCCAGGCTCAAGTATATAAACCCCTCCACTTCGGTTTTTGAAGAATAATTATCATAATTTCCAGAGAGTAACCAGAAAACAGAGGGCACGAGGGTTCCATTGAACTTTCCTTCCATTTACTCTATTAAACGCGGTCCAAACTCGAATTAATCTTGTGTAGTGAAGTATTAAGCTGCCGGGAGCATTCCTGAAAAGTTAGTTTCGTGAAATTCGGCTGGCGAATCATCATCCTACCGAGCTAAGGTAAGTGGAATTGCTCCAAATTAGTGTCAATATACTCCTAGTACTTAAGTGAGTATTTCTCACTTCTGGACTTTCCAGAAATAGCGAGTTTTCAGATGTTTTTCAATAAGTCAAAGTTTGGGCTATATATATATTCTAAGTAGCATTTTCTTCTGGAATATTGATGAATTTAGTTCTAATTGCTATGAATGTGCATGCAGTTGGAAGAAATAGCTGAATATTGGCCGAGTCACGCCAGTTAGCCGGAAAGCCGACAACTGAGGTATGTAAAACCAGTTTCTTCAGCAAGTTAGTAATTCTAGTATAGTCAAATAGAATAAATCCCAGAAGGAAGTTCAAGAAGCTGAATGTTAAGTATGTTTGTATTATTATGTCATATCTAGAATAAAAGTATGTAAATCAACATCAGACAGCAAAATCTTATCCAGACTCAGTTTAACTCAGTATTAGATTACGTTTAATTCAGTAAGAGATTCAAAATAGAATATCAGAACATGAATAGTATTTTTAGATTTAATATACATGTTATATGTGATTACTGTTGCTTGTTGAGACTTGTTATTGATATGTGGGCACCATTAGAGCTTCCTTGCCGCCCCAGGGTTAATAGCTATGTCGACTCACCCGCCAAAGGGTGAGGATACGTCACTCCAAGGAGTGGCATGCCATCCACAGTAGGATGAGGATGGGATGCAGCATTCCCCATAGCAGGCTGATCAGTATTATAGCATACCCTATCGAGTGCTTGCGCCCAGGGCACAGATTACAGATTATAGATACAGATCTCAGATTATAGTTACAGTAGTCCTCTGGACTCAGATACAATTATAGTCAGAGGCCTAGAGAGCCCAAGCTGCATACCCAGGGGGCCGACGGGGTGCTCGTAGTTAGTAGGTGAGTGGAGTGATGGTTTGACCCGGGTAGGGGTATATATATTGCGTGTTGATTGGCACCTTCCGACTTATGGGGGATAGTATATGTTCTTGTATGATATATATATATATATGTTACTTATTAAGTTGATAAATAGCAGGACGTGGCATCGACAGGTTTGATTCTTATTTTCTTTCCAGTACAGTTAAGCTCGGTACAAATTCTACTATTCCAGACAGTTTTAGCTATCCTCTGTCATTTTAGTAACTACCAGTTTATTGTTCATCTTCAGTTATGTTCAGTTTTCTTTGCATACTCGGTACCACTGGTACTGACGCCCATTTTGGGGCGTTGCATTACTTGCCTGTAGGTACTCATTGACGTGGAGCCGATCCCTCGTAATTTCAGCTAGCACACAGAGTCATCAGCTCCAGTCATCTAGAGCTAGACAATTAGAGGTTTATTCCTTTTCTTTTATTGTATAGTATGGGTAGGCCGGGGCCCTGTCCCGACCATCTTATCAGTATTCCTAGAGGCTTGCAGATTGTAATTTCCTTGTGGTTAGCTGTGCCAGTCATGTGAGGCCGTATGTATGTTTTAGTTTGTTTATGATGGCCGTGTGGGGCCTTATCCAGTTGGTAGTGGTGATCTTGTCGGTCACGTAGCAGTTTAGCACTTGTTTTCTTGATTCAGAAATAACTAGACAGCATGGTGGCCTTGTCGGCCCGCATAGGTCCCCTATTGATTCAATTATTCTAGGTAGCTGTTGTTTTCTTACAGGTGGCTATAGGCCTAGTCAGCCGGAGGCTGTATTTACAGCCGTCATATCGCCCGTCGTTTTCTTGAATCCAGAGTTAGAGCCATCCTGGCACCAAAAGTGCTTAGGCTCAGCTAGTCCAGTAGCCCAGGTCCTAGTAGGGCACCAGGTGCCAGTCATGCCTCCCAAGGCGTGGCGTGACAACCTGACCCTAGAACATCCCTACGGAGTAGAAAACAATGCTCATGTATGGTTTTTGGAGAGTTTCTTTCCTTGGAGGAAGGAGGAGTGCTCAAGATTTTAAGTCTTAGAACTCAAAGGTTGTGTTTGAACTTGTTAGAGATAGAGAGAAGATTTTGATGTTAGAATCATGAAGAAATTCATGGATGTATGTTATAGTAGGTTGGAGAATGCTTCTAACCTTAGGAGGATTAAATAGAGCTCTTGAAACTGATATGGATGATCTGGAGGTGGAACAATACCAAAAAATCATTTAAGGCAACTTTTAAAACCCTGAAACCCCCATGTGACGGGCCGTCAGTCCCCCAATGGACCGTCCACTTGACCATCACTTTGGGGTGGAAATTTTCATCTTTTAGTTAAGGGTAATAGATAAATCTTGATAGGCAGTCGGGTGGTTGATGGGCCATCACTCTTCCTACCACAGCTGACAATGCTCCACTAAATTGCTCATAACTTTTCACTCCACACTCTGATTGACGCAAGGTCAGATGATTGGAAAGAAGAATCAAAGGGCTTAAATTTGATGTGTTGAATAACCCAGAAGCATGTTCATTCTGTTTGGAATAACTACACGCAAGTGGACGTGGTCGAACAAGTAGTAAAGTGGCTCAAGTAAGCCAAGTATCGATCCCACAGGGACTGGACTAAGGTATCAATCTAATCAAGTGTCAATAAACATTAACTCTAAACTGCAGACAACAGTGTGAAGAAGATTTTGATATTTTGTTTCCTAATTTTATACTATGTCTTAAATGAATATACAATTTGAGTCTGAACTATAAGTATGAGCATGCTGAGGCTAAAATGAACATGTAGAGAAATAACTTATCGATACAATTTGATTAATCTTTCCTCTGGTTGCTAGTCAAGAATTATTGCCTATGGATTAAAACTCTCGTATTTAACCCAACTTAAGAATCATGAACCTTCCACCTACATCTCTGTGATAAAAATAAATTCATGTTCTATCCATACAAAAACGATTCCTTAATTGACTAATACGACTTTCAGGTATATCTCTATCCTGAAGGTAAATCAATTCTCAATTTTCCCAAACTAAGAAAAGATCATATCCTATCAATTCACAAATTTCCAATTTCTTGCTCTCTCGAGTGAAACCGGACTTTTTAGATATACATTAACGTTGGCCACACATTAGCGCAGTAAGAACAAGAATCAATAGAACAACCATGGAAGAAAAGATGAAAAACCAATTTATCAATAATTAAAATTTCAATACAAATGTTCTTAACCTCAGCAAAAAGGGAATTTAGCCACTCATTTGTTGATTAAACATCGTTAAATGAGTGTTAATCATACAAGCAATTGAAATAAAGAAGAAGGAGATAGAGGAAAACCCTGAGATTTTCGTCCCCTCAACTGCCTGTAACCCACGTTCTTGCTCCACCAAGTCAGAATTATTCAAAATGAACCTAAGTGTTTTATTTATACTAGTGGGAATTTTTCCCGGAATAACAAGAAACCTGTCACGGAGTGCATTGCGGAGCACTGCCTCCGTGACACGCCACCAACGCGGACCCTCACTGGAATCCAGTCGTCCAGGTATTAAAGCCCAATGTGGCACGGCGTGCAACGCGGGGCTAGGCCAATGTGCCACGGCCCCAACGCGCACCGTCACTGGAATTTGGCATATTTTCAGCATCCAGGCAGAATGCATCTGCGATGGCAGTGTGACACAGCTCCATCGCAGAGCCCCTTTAATTCGTGCTTTCCTTGTGCTTTTTTTCCTTGCTAGCTTCTGAGTCCAATCCCAATTTCTCCCAACATGCATCTTAGCTTAGTAAAATTATATTTTTCCTGCAAAACCACGCTAATCATGTTGGTTAGTATAAATTCACATTTTATTACAATTCACATGAGAATGTACAAACATCGATAGATAAAAAAGGCTAAATGACACATTTGAGTATCACTTGGGCATATAAATCTGCCCAAGATCACTTACCCCACACTTAAATCCTTGTTCGTCCCCGAACAATAATCTTACACCTCATGCGATTGACACCCAATCCTGGCTACTTTGGCTCGACAATTCAAGCTACGGTTATACCGATTATTTAATATAGCAAATCATCAAGAAAACATGCATAGTCTTATCAATACAATGACCTTCAACACATTAAGACCTCCTAGATTCAAGAATTGACTCTCGATATCGGCAAACTCATGCAAATCAGCTGATCAAGATATCCGACACGAAATTCAATCTCTCGTCGAGCATGTGCCCTCACAACACAAGAGAATTTTCCCCTTTTTAATCACATGAACTAAAAGACATTACATGCAGGGGCATATAAACACGATTTCGCTCTCTCTCCCAAAAGAATTCACATGCATCATGTCATGAACCATAGGCTTACCTTTAGTGTATTACTCCACTAATATAAGGACACGTGATGTAAGATCACGTCGGACTTAACGGGTTATAGTGTAAGCTAGGGAACTAGCAATTACTGGGCTAACCAATAATAACAACTAGCCTCCTTAAGCGTTTTTTCAATACATCCCATCAACCTTATGGGCATTGTTTCTTCCTTCATCCTCCCATTCTTGAAGTCTGTCTTTATTTTTGTCCCCATATCTTTAAGCACACTTGACATAATAACAAAGATTAGTTATACGTCTTCATTATATTTAATTTATAGCGAGTGCACCTTTGACATTTTCTTTCCTTTAATCACTCTGCTTTTTCCTTTCTTTTCACAATTCTCACTCCTTCACCCTGTGGGCAAAATATTTTTTTCTTGAGCACTTAAAAGTTTTGGATCAAATTCGTGGATAATGAAAAGAAGGGGTTCAGCTCGGTTTACACCTTTTTGACAAAAGAAAAAAAAAATAGGCTAAAGGATCAATGGGCTAACTAGGATGTACATTCAACGTAGGTACGATAATGAAAAAAAACTTTCGGTTAAAGCAATGAAATGCCTACATCCTTTCCTACAATACACATCCTTCATTTCATTTCGTACACACACCAGGCAAGTTCTAGACACTTCACAATAGCATGGAAGAAATGAAACCTCACCACACACTCATTGCACATGCTCAACTCAAGACATATTCACAGAATCTTCAATCATCTAATTACAAGAATTCAAACATTAATCCTCAATCACACCGATTCGAACTGTATGTCCTAGGTATCTCAACATATTTACAAAGTTGCATGCTTTCATATGAATCACCTTTGCATTTTAAATATCATGTAAAACACACAACAAGAATTTTGCAACCATAAAGTAATGACACGTTTGGGATACAAACAAACAAAAGAAAAAAATTAAAAAGAAAAAAAGAAATCTACTCCTATTGACAACATTTCTCTTAAGACGGTCGTCATCCATCCATCATAGGGAACGGTCACTAATTACAACTTAGGTTCAATGGGACTATTCTCGGTAAAAGAACCGAAAACAAACGCCGAGAAACCCAAAAATAAAAAAAAATCATGAAAAATTTTAAAAATATCGATAATTTCGATAAAACAAAAATATTTACACAACCAGCTAACAACATTCAACAGCACACAACAACTTCCCATTAATTACAATATAGACATACACACAAAAACCACAGGGTCACAAGTTTTTCCAAGCACAACAATAGAACAAAGACATTAATAACAACAACAACCAGCACCTAACTACTCCCACCCCACACTTAAATCGAAGACTATCCCCAATGTTCACAAAATTTAGCATAGCACAAAAGTGGGTGGTGAAACTCCCTGATCAATCGAAGTATTCCACTTCTTCGTCCGGTGCCGCTGCCTCGTCTCCCATGTCTGAATCGCCCCCGTCATCATCATCTGACTCAAAATCTGAGTCCTCACGACGTGTCTCCTCATCGGTGGGGACGTCATCATCAGTGGGCTCCACAAAAGCTGGCCTCACTCGACATAGAGCCCTGGCATTTTTTCCAAAAGGGTAGTCTAGCTCGAGCTGCCACAGCTCATCTTCTGTTGCCGGCCTCACGCCTATGCGCAGCTGGAGCATCTGCATCCCAAACATGCGAGCCATGTACTGATCATCCCAAGCATGTCGCTCGGCTAGTGTGAGAACTGGGCCGTAAGTGGTGTCGGGTGCCTTAGTTTTGGTGACATCTAAGACCCACCTCTCCATCTGCGGGATGTAGTCAAGGGCCTCTTCCTCAATACCCAGGCCCCTCAGCAACGTGGTCAGTAAGCCACCAAACCCGTACCTGTGCCCTTGATGCAAACGGGCTCTCTTCATGGCGGAGATAATCACCGCCCCAACATTGATCTCCAGCCCTTTCATCAAGGAATAGACCAAGCACACATGATCCCAGGTGACATCTGTCATATGCACCCCCGGGATCAGGCAGGAACAAACAATCTTTAGCCATATCCTGGCTTCCCTGTTCATCTGTGAGTAGGGCAATGTTTGATGGTAGCTCCTCTCCTTATGCCTACTCCATCGTGCTGTAGATCGGGCTCCACACAGAATGCGTCTGATGTCTGCATATGGTGGAGTGATATTCAGATGTCGTAGTACATGGGCGTCTGTGTCTCGCGCCCCAAAGATGGCATTAAGGTGATGGGGCTAAAAAGTGACTACCTGCCCCCTTATCTTTATGGTGTGACTTTTGAGTTTCGGTTTCTAGTTGGCGTAGAACTCCTGAATCCGGTGAAGATTGCACCCCTTGGGCTCTTCAAAGATGAAGTTCAGCCCAGCTGCATCAATCCTTTGGAAAATCCTAGGGAATTCTTGTGCCAACGGTTCCCTAGCAATGTGCTCCTCAAGGAAGTATTCGCTATCCTTATGCTTTGTGTACCATTTCTTCCCTTTCTCTGTCACCCATCGGGTTCCGTATTGATGACATCGGCCGCGCAGAACCGCGGGTGCTGCTGGGACTGCTGTTCCTAGTCTGATTCTTTTCCTTCCGGCGCCCGATGTAGATGCGCCCTTCCCTTTATCTTGCCTGCTTGCCATTGTTTCTGTCAACCGAAACAGACAGTTCCAATGTTATTCAAATTAAAATTGGCTTCTACTAAGGTTGGGTTAAGCTAGGCCACCCCACACTTAGTCTTTAGCCACAATCACAACATTACAGCAAGACAATCCTCTTTTTCTAACTTTCAAAATAAAATTTAAAAACAACAATAACAAAAACGCCTCGTGCATTCAGAGGGTTCGACGGTATAAATTCTATGTACTGCTCAGACTTCGTACAGCTAATCCACTACTACCATCGATAACATTTCATCACATAGCACTTAGCGAAAATTTCTATCAACAAAACCGATGCAATTCCCCCAATTTCTATGCAATTTCAACAATTTCATTATCCTGAAAATCCGTCGCGCCTTTAGCATATTAACGTTAAGCACAACATAATTTACCTCACTCAACATGCACAAACCAACAAGAATTTCACATTTCAACTCAATTTTTACTTCTTCATATTCAAATTCTAACCCTAGCTACAATTTCACAAGAATTTTAATCACTCATGTATTTATCGAGTTCATATAATCACAACGATACTACGAACATCAATTAACAATAGCTTACATGAATTCAAGCTCAATTTACAATTAGGGAAAGTTTTCCTCACTTCCCATGCTCAAAATCGGAAAAATTAGTCAAGAAATGAGGTGAAGTTAACGAACATACCTTCAATTCGATGATATCGAAGAAAAGTTGAAGAATTTTAGCTCCAAGGTTCGTGTCACGTTGGGGAAGGGGGGATTTTGGGTTCTTGGTCACGGAGGGGAGTGAAAAATGGGAAAAATTGGGTGTTTTCGGGGTTAATAAGGAGGTTTTTTGCGTGGGTCACCCGGCGACCCGGTGTGACCCGTCGCGAATAACACTTCAACGTGTCACGGAGGGTAACGCGGAGCACACCCTCTGTGACACGGAGCCATCGCGCAGGGATTCTGGAATTTGTAAAAAATTCCAAAACACCTTCAATGTGTCACGGAGGGTAACGCGGAGGCCCTCCTCCGTGACACGGAGCCATCGCGCACGCTCACTGTTTTGCCACTTTTTATTATTTTTCTTACCTCGATTTTTCCTTTGCGATCCTTTGCACTTTTACCCTCCGTTCAACCTGAAATTCATCTCACAACAAGAAATTGGTTAGAATTTATAGGTTTCACATAAAATACAATTTTTTTGTTTTTATTTTTATTTTTCTCATTTTTTTTCTTTTTCTTTTTTTTTCTTTTTCGACGAAATCTATTCACATATTACAAAAATTTCACGGGTTGCCTCTAGTGCAGCGCCTGGTTTACCATTGCGGCTCGACGTCATTAAGCTCAGTCATCCTCTAGGGTGACGGATGTCTTCTCTCAACTACCGTCCTCACCCATTTCATGGTCACACTTCTCCGGTGGTATCCCCAATGGCTCCCGTGACTCAACGCTCTGAGCACTATCCGCTAGATCAAGCACGTTGATCACTGAGAGTTCCTCGTACACGGCCGGAAGCTTTGTAGCCTTGTACACCTCAAAGACCTCCACCTTGTCATGGGCCCGCATAGTTAGCTCCCCTGCCGCTACATCAATAAGTGCTTTCCCGGTTGCTAAGAAAGGACATCCCAAAATAAATGGGACTTCCGCATCTGGCTCAAATCCAGCACGACGAAGTCTACCGGGAAGATAAGGGAGCCCACTTGCACCAGCACATCCTCCACAATGCCATCTTGTCTGGCCAAAGAACGATCCGCTAGTTGCAAGATCACTTTTGTCGATCTAGGACTGCCTAGCCCAAATTTCTTGAATACCGATGTCGGCATCAAGTTAATGCTCACTCCAAAATGACATAATCCACGAGCTCGGATACTCCACCCGACTGTAATTTGAATTGTAAAGCTCCCAGGGTCCTTGAGCTTTGTGGGCAACCTATTTTGTATCCGTGAAGTGCACTCCTCCGTAAGCGCCACCGTAGCGTACTCAGTCAACCTGCTTTTGTTTGCCACGATGTCCTTGATATATTTTGCGTACTTCGGCACTCCCTACAAAACATCAACAAGAGGTAAATTAATGTGTACCTGCTTAAGCACCTCCATGAACTTTTTTAAACATGCTTCCTCTTTGTGTTTCCTTAGTCTTTGAGGGAACGGGGGTGGTGGTCTTTCTGGTTCAGCTTCCTTCTCCTTTCCCCTATCATCATTGTGCTCCCTCTCTTTCTCCACTACTCCCGACTGCTGTGGTGGTCTTTCTGGTTCCACCTCCTTGAGTTGCATACCACTCCTCGTGGTCACTGCATTTACTTGCTTGGGGTTGGGGTCGGTGTCACTTGGAAGTCCTCCTCTCGGCCTGGTGTTTTGAGCTCCAGAAAATTGCCCAAACTGGTACTCCAGCGCCTTTGTAGCTAACTGATTGTTCTTTACATCGGCTGCCAATTTCACGTAATCAGCCTGCAATTGAGCTTGGTTAGCTATCATTGTCTTGAACATTTCCTCAATGCTGGGTGATGGTGGTGGAGGAGGTGCATTGATGCTTCTGTATTGCGACTGATAGTTCTGCTGCCCTTCTTGATTTCTCTGCACCCCCTGACTCGAACTTTGCCCTTGATGGTTGTTGATACCCCAAGAGAAATTCAGGTGATTCCTCCAGTTGGAATTGTAGTTGTTGCCATACTGTAGGTGGTTATTTATCAGTACATTACCAACGAAGTTCACCGAATAAGGATTTGCTCCGCAACACTCAGCTGAGTGTTCATTACCCTCGCACACTTCACACCAAATCTGCTGCACTACATTCACTGGGGCTTGAGACTGGTTCATGCTCATGTTACTGAAGTGGGTGTTGAGTTGATTCTGTAACGCAGCTATCTGTGCAACAATAGCTGTAAAACCATCCACTTCTAAGACTCCTGCTGCTTTCCTTTTTCCCCCTCTTGACGAGTCCGCATTCAACTCCGGATTCCCCTGCGAAATACGATTTAACAAGGTATACATCTCCTCATAAGTCTTCTCTAATGCTTGTCCCCCAGCTACTGAGTCTAGCAAGATTTTTGTGTGGGATTCAAAACCTTCTATGAAAGTATGCACCAGCACATCATTGGATTGGTGATGATGAGGACAATCCCACAACATAGATTTGAATCTCTCCCAGGCCTGATATAGATTCTCTCCCTCTCTCTATTTAAAACATAGAATTTGACTTCTAAGTCTTGCTATTTTACCAGATGGAAAGAACCGTATCAAGAATTTCTTTGCAAGATCATCCCACGTGGTGATGGAATTAGGTGGCTCAACTTTCAACCACCTCTTAGCTTCTCCCAAAAGTGAAAATGGGAACAATGTAAGCCTGATATAATCTGATGACACTCCAGCAGGGATGTAAATGTCACTTATCTCCAAAAAATTTTGGAGATGTTGCTGTGGATTGTTCTAACTGATTGTTCTTTACATCGGCTGCCAATTTCACGTAATCAGCCTGCAATTGAGCTTGGTTAGCTATCATTGTCTTGAACATTTCCTCAATGCTGGGTGATGGTGGTGGAGGAGGTGCATTGTTGCTTCTGTATTGCGACTGATAGTTCTGCTGCCCTTCTTGATTTCTCTGCACCCCCTGACTCGAACTTTGCCCTTGATGGTTGTTGATACCCCAAGAGAAATTCAGGTGATTCCTCCAGTTGGAATTGTAGTTGTTGCCATACTGTAGGTGGTTATTTATCAGTACATTACCAACGAAGTTCACCGAATAAGGATTTGCTCCGCAACACTCAGCTGAGTGTTTATTACCCTCGCACACTTCACACCAAATCTGCTGCACTACATTCACTGGGGCTTGAGACTGGTTCATGCTCATGTTACTGAAGTGGGTGTTGAGTTGATTCTGTAACGCAGCTATCTGTGCAACAATAGCTGTAAAACCATCCACTTCTAAGACTCCTGTTGCTTTCCTTTTTCCCCCTCTTGACGAGTCCGCATTCAACTCCGGATTCCCCTGCGAAATACAATTTAACAAGGTATACATCTCCTCATAAGTCTTCTCTAATGCTTGTCCCCCAGCTACTGAGTCTAGCAAGATTTTTGTGTGGGATTCAAAACCTTCTATGAAAGTATGCACCAGCACATCATTGTATTGGTGATGATGAGGACAATCCCACAACATAGATTTGAATCTCTCCCAGGCCTGATACAGATTCTCTCCCTCTCTCTATTTAAAACATAGAATTTGACTTCTAAGTCTTGCTATTTTACCAGATGGAAAGAACCGTATCAAGAATTTCTTTGCAAGATCATCCCACGTGGTGTTGGAATTAGGTGGCTCAACTTTCAACCACCTCTTAGCTTCTCCCAAAAGTGAAAATGGGAACAATGTAAGCCTGATATAATCTGATGACACTCCAGCAGGGATGTAAATGTCACTTATCTCCAAAAAATTTTGGAGATGTTGCTGTGGATCCTCATGAGGGAGACCTGTGAACTGCCCGCTAGTGTGCAGCAATTGCACCATGTTTTGTTTAAGCTCGAACCTCCCTCCTGGCTCAGGTTTGCGGATGCTAGATGTGACATTGTTAGCCTGTGGGATTGCCACCTCGCGAACCGGCCTAGCTTCCATTTCCTCGGGAACTAACATTGCCCATACAGCTAGTGGATTCTGTTGTTGCTCCAAGATTGTTTGTCCCAGCAACTGCAGCTTTTTCTCTAGAGCTTCTCTCCTTTGACAATGGAATTGTCTTTCCGGCTTTAAAGATGAGTCCACCAGCTCCTTGTCTCTTGCCAGTGTTCAACAGAAATTAGTATCTGCAAAATACAGGCTAAGACCATGTTGTCAACACTAAGAGGAAATAGTAAACTAACACTTAAGAAAATTTTACCAATTGCCATTCCCCGGCAACGGCGCCAAAAACTTCTTCGGTCTGTTTGGAATAACTACACGCAAGTGCACGTGGTTGAACTAGTAGTAAAGTGGCTCAAGTAAGCCAAGTATCGATCCCACAGGGACTAGACTAAAGTATCAATCTAATCAAGGGTCAATAAACTTTAACTCTAAACTGCAGACAACATTGTGAAGAAGATTTTGATATTTTGATTCCTAATTTTATACTAAGTCTAAAATGAATATACAATTTGAGTCTGAACTATAAGTATGAGCATGCTGAGGCTAAAATGAACATGTAGAGAAATAAATTATCGATACAATTTGATTAATATTTCCTCCGGTTGCTAGTCAAGAATTATTGCCCATGGGTTAAAACTCTCGTATTTAACCCAACTTAAGAATCATGAACCTTCCACCTACATCTCTATGATAAAAATAAATTCATGTTCTATCCATACAAAACCGATTCCTTAATTGACTAATACGACTTTCAGGTATATCTCTATCGTGAAGGAAAATCAATTCTCAATTTTCCCAAACTAAGAAAAGATCATATCCTATCAATTCACAACTTTCCAATTTCTTGCTCTCTCGAGTGAAACTGGACTTTTTAGATATACATTAACGTTGGCCACACATTAGCGCAGTAAGAACAAGAATCAATAGAACAACCATGGAAGAAAAGATGAAAAACTAATTTATCAATAATTACATGTCAATACAAATATTCTTAACCTCAGCAAGAAGGCAATTTAGCCACTCATTTGTGGATTAAACATCGTTAAATGAGTGTTAATCATACAAGCAATTGAAATAAAGAAGAAGGAGATAGAGAAAAACCCTGAGATTTTCGTCCCCTCAACTGCCTGTAACCCACGTTCTTTCTCCACCAAGTCAGAATTATTAAAAATGAATCTAAGTGTTCTATTTATACTAGTGGGAATTTTTTCCGGAATAACAAGCAACGTGTCACGGAGTGCATCGCGGAGCACTGCCTCCGTGACACGCCAGCAACGCAGACCCTCACTGGAATCATGTCGTCCAGGTATTAAAGCCCAATGTTGCACGACGTGCAACGCGGGGCTAGGCCAATGTGCCACGGCCCCAACGCGCATCTTCCCTGGAATTTGGCATATTTTTAGCATCCAGGCAGAATGCATCCGCGATGGCAGCGTGACATGGCTCCATCGCGGAGCCCCTTTAATTCGTGCTTTCCTTGTGCTTTTTTTCCTTGCTAGCTTCCGAGTCCAATTCCAATTTCTCCCAACATGCATCTTAGCTTCGTAAAATTATATTTTTCCAGCAAAACCACGCTAATCATGTTTGCTAGTATAAATTCAAATTTTATTACAATTCACATGAGAATGTACAAACATCGATAGATAAACAAGGCAAAATGACACATTTGAGTATCTCTTGGGCATATAAATCTGCCCAAGATCACTTACCCCACACTTAAATCCTTGTTCGTCCCCGAACAATAATCTTACACCTCATGCGATTGACACCCAATTGTTACACCCCGTAAATTTTTAAATGAATAAATATCCTGATGGTGTGTTGGTTAAGGGATTTAGAACGCAAGCAAAAAAAAAGTCAAAAAAAAGTCAAAGTCGGTTTTTCATCTTAATATAGCATAATTTCCAGCAAACAAAGGGGTTAAGCCATGTTAAGGCAAACCCACAACAATTATATATAATTTCCTTCCGATTATGCTACGAAACACGGTCTAAACTCCGTTCCGGCTTAGATACAGAGGTATAAAGCTGCAGAGAGCAATCCTACGGAGTTGGTTTCGTAAAATTTGGCTGGCGAAACATCGTGCTTCCGAGGTGAAGTAAATAGAATTGCTTTAAATTAGTACCAATGTTTTCCTAGCATTGCAGTGAACATTTATCCCTTCTGGACTTTCGAGAAATAACGAGTTTTCGACCGTTTTCCGAAAGGTTAAAGTTTGGAATAAATATATATCAAAAGTGATAATTTCTCCCGGATATTAATGTAT
Organism: Datura wrightii; assembly: GCA_035772735.1. Classification (NCBI taxonomy): domain Eukaryota; kingdom Viridiplantae; phylum Streptophyta; class Magnoliopsida; order Solanales; family Solanaceae; genus Datura; species Datura wrightii. The sequence continues at coordinate 118,482,327 of JASDFA010000010.1, read as the reverse complement.
TTAGTTTTAATTGATATGTATATGAATGTAATTGGGAGAAACAGCAGAAGTACTGACGAAAATCACATCGGTCAGTCGGGTACTCAGAAACCAGGTATGTAAAGTTATTCTTTCGGCAAGCCAGGAAGTACAGTCTAGAAAATAAATAGAATAAAGGCTATTAACAGATACCTAGCATACAGGAACGATTTCAGTACAATTTCCAGCAAGCATGCTAGTATATCATTACGTATCATGCGATAATCAGAATAACGGATAGTCAGATGATTTCAGATAGTATGTATTACATTTGTTGAGACTGTATCCGGTAATAGATGGCATATTTTATATTATTGAGCTATATCCAGTTATAGATGGCATATCCTATGTTATTGAGTTATATCCATATGTAATCAGATCAGTAATCAGATATAGAAATAGCTCCAGATACAAATGTAGCTCCAGAAATAGATATGGCTCTAGAAACTAATATAGCTTCAGATCACGGGTAAAATTAATCAGATAAACAGATAAAGGCCAGGCAGCAGTTAGCCCAGCAATCAGAAACAGTGTAAAAGCAGAATATAGCATCAGTTGTTTAATATGGACTGGCCTTGAAATAAAAGAAGAGAATATGATTAGTATTTTTCATTTGAGCATGCTTGCTGTGTATGTGTTTTGCATGTTGAGACTTGTTGTGGCATGTGGGCATTAGCATCCCCACCGGCCCTGGGTTATAGCTGTGTCGATACCAGATTCAGATACCGCCACCAGCTGGGGGATGTCATCCGCCTAGTGGACGATGATGGCCGACAACCATAATAATACAGTCCAGATTATCCTGCTTGCAGGGGCAGTTCAATTTACTCTGCGCAGAGCCAGATTACCCTGTTTATAGGGGAAGATTACTCTGTGTGCTCTTGTGGCCGGGGGCAGTTTCAGATACCGATTTTTTTAAAATTACCCTATTGTGTGCTTGCACCCAGGGGCAGTTTCAGTCACAGATACAGCAGCAGATTACCCCGTTGTGCACCTGTGCCTAGAGGCAGGAGTCTTCGGACTCATACACAGTTTACTGTCAGAGGCCAAGGCCTGAGCTAAGTACACAAGGGGGCCGGTAGGAGGAGCTCACAATTATGAGATGAGTGGAGTGACTTATTTTTGGTTGGTTTAGACCCGGGTAGGGGTAAATAGATTGTTCTGTTGGTTGGCACCTTCCGGCTTATGGGGGTCGGTCAGGTATTGTGTGTATTATTATGTATATCTATATGTGCTATTAGATACTAATAGACAGTAGGACGACACGTCATCAGGTACGCTTAGTTTAGTTACAGAATAAATAAACTCTCCCCAGTTATCCTCAGCTAGATAGACTCAGCTACTTCCTGCTGATATGTCATGTTATTGTTGCTATTCATTTCAGTTGTATATTTCAGTTTGCTTTACATGCTCAGTACTTGTGGTACTGACGCCCGTGGGGCACTGCATTGCTTACCTGCAGGTACACACAGACGAGGAGCCGATCCCTCGTAATCCTAGCCAGCACGGAGTTATCAACTCCTGTCATCCGGAGCTTGATATTCAGAGGTGTATTTCATTTTCTTTTGTTGTATAGTACGGGTAGGTCGGGGCCCTGTCCCGACCATTCTATTATTACTTCCTAGAGGCTTGAAGTCTGATGTTTCCTGTGGTGGTGGAGCCGGTCGTGTGGGGCTGTGCATATATATATGTGTTTAGTTGTTGATGTTGGCCGTGTATGGCCTTCTTCTGGTTATAGTTAGTGACCTTGTCGGTCACAAAGGTGAATAGTAGTTGTTTCAGATTATAGTGTCATTGTTGTGTATTGCAGGTAGCTATAGGCCTAATCGGTCGGAGGTTGTATTTACAGCCGCTATATAGCAGGTTCATTTCTTGAAATAGAGCTAGAGTAGCAGGCACCAGGTGCCCATCATACCCCCCAAGGTGGGGTGTGACACCAATCCTGGCTACTTCGGCTCGACAATTCAAGCTACGGTTATACCGATTATTTACTATAGCAAATCATCAAGAAAACATGCATAGTCTTATCAATACAATGACCTTTAACACATTAAGACCTCCTAGACTCAAGAATCAACTCTCGATATCGGCAAACTCATGCAAATCAGCTGATCAAGATATCTGACACGAAATTCAATCTCTCGTCGAGCATGTGCCCTCACAACACAAGAGAATTTTCCCCTTTTTAATCACATGAACTCAAAGATATTACATGCAGGGGCATATAAACATGATTTCGCTCTCTCTCCCAAAAGAATTCACATGCATCATGTCATGAACCATAGGCTTGCCTTTAGTGTATTACTCCACTAATATAATGACGCGTGATGTAAGATCACGTAGGACTTAACGGGTTGTAGTGTAAGCTACGGAACTAGCAAATACTTGGCTAACCAATAATAACAACTAGCCTCCTTAAGCGCTTTTTCAATACATCCCATCAACCTTATGGGCATTGTTTCTTCCTTCATCCTCCCATTCTTGAAGTCTGTCTTTATTTTTGTTCCCATATCATTAAGCACACTCAACTTAATAACAAAGATTAGTTATACGTCTTCATTATATTTAATTTATAGCGAGTGCACCTTTGACCTTTTCTTTCCTTTCATCACTCTGCTTTTTCTTTTCTTTTCACAATTCTCACTCCTTCACCCTGTGGGCAAATTATTTTTTTCTTGAGCACTTAAGAGTTTTGGATCAAATTCGCGGATAATGAAAAGAAGGGGTTTATCTCGGTTTACACCTTTTTGACAAAAGAAAAAAAAATTGGCTAAAGGCTCAATGGGCTAACTAGGATGTACATTCGAGGTAGGTACGATAATGAAAAAAAACTTTCGGTTAAAGCAAAGAAATGCCTACATCCTTTCCTACAATACACATCCTTCATTTCGTTTCGTACACACACCAGGCAAGTTCTATACACTTCACAATAGCATGGAAGAAACGAAACCTCACCACACACTCATTGCACATGCTCAACTCAAGACATATTCACAGACTCTTCAATCAGCTAATTACAAGAATTCAAACATTAAGCCTCAATCACACCGAATCGAACTCTATGTCCTAGATATCTCAACATATTTACAAAGTTGCATGCTTTCATACGAATCACCTTTGCATTTTAAATATCATGTAAAACACACAACAAGAATTTTGCAACCATAAAGTAACGACACGTTTGCGATACAAACAAACAAAAGAAAAAAATTAAAAAGAAAAAAAGAAATCTACTCCTATCGACTACATTTCGCTTAAGACGGTCGTCATCCATCCATCATAAGGAACGGTCACTAATTACGACTTAGGTTCAATGGGACTATTCTCGGTAAAAGAACCGAAAACAAACGCAGAGAAACCCAAAAATAAAAAAAATTCACGAAAATTTTTAAAAATATCGATAATTTCGATTAAAAAAATAGATATAACAAAAATATTTACACAACTAGCTAACAACATTCAACAGCACACAACAGCTTCACATTAATTACAATACATACATACACACAAAAACCACAGTGTCACAAGTTTTTCCAAGCACAACAATAGAACAGAGACATTAATAGCAACAACAACCAGCACCTAACTACTCCCACCCCACACCTAAATCAAACACTGTCCCCAGTGTTCACAAAATTCAGCATAGCACAAAAGTGGGTGGTGAAACTCCCTGATCAATCGAAGTATTCCACTTCTTCATCAGGTGCCGCTGCCTCATCTTCCATGTCTGAATCGCCCCCATCATCATCATCTAACTCAACATCTGAGTCCTCACGACGTGTCTCCACATCGGTGGGGACGTCATCATCAGTGGGCTCCACAAAAGCTGGCCCCACTCAGCATAGAGCCCTGGTATTTTCGCCAAAAGGGTAGTCTAGCTCGAGCTGCCACAGCTCATCTTCTGTTGCCAGCCTCCCGCCTATGCGCAGCTGGAGCATCTGCATCCCAAACATGCAAGCCATGTACTGATCATCCCGAGCATGTCGCTCGGCTAGTGTGAGAACTGGCCCGTGAGTGGTGTCGGGTGCCTTAGTTTTGGTGACATCTAAGGCCCGCCTCTCCATCTGCGGGATGTATTCAAGGGCCTCTTCCCCAATATCTAGGCCCCTCGGGAACGTGGTCAGTAAGCCACCAAACCCGTACCTGTGCCCTTGATGCAAACAGGCTCTCTTTATGGAGGAGATAATCACCACCCCGACATTGATCTCCAGCCCTTTCATCAAGGCATAAACCAAGCACACACGATCTCGGGTGACATCTGTCATATGCACCCCTCGGATCAGGCAGGAACAAACAATCTTAAGCCATATCTTTGCTTCCCTGTTCATCTGTGAGTAGGGCAATGTTTGATGGTAGCCCCTCTCCTTATGCCTGCTCCATCGTGCTGTAGACCGAGCTCCACACAGAGTGCGTCTGATTTACGCATATGGTGCAGTGATATTCAGCTGCTGGAGTACATGGGTGTATGTTTCCCGCGCCCCCAGGATGACATTAAGGTGATGGGGCTCAAAAGTGACTACCTGCCCCCTTATCTTTATGGTGTGACTTCTGAGTGTCGGGTTCCAGTTGGCGTAGAACTCCCGAATCAGGTGAAGATTGTACTCCATGTGCCATTCAAAGATGAAGTTCAGCCCACCTGCATCAATCCTGTGGACAATCCTGGGGAATTCTTGTGCCAACGGTTCCCTAGAAATGTGCTCCTCGGGGAAGTATTTGCTATCCTTATGCTTTGTGTACCATTTCTTCCCTTCCTCTGTCACCCATCGGTTGATACCATGTAGAATGGTGTTGATGAACATTGGTTAAAGTGGATAGTATGTTCTTATCCTGAGATGAGTAGCTCATGTCCATGGTGAGCATCCAGACGAGCGAGATGGTGAATGATTGAGTATATAAAAATATTGGGAGATAAGTGGCTCGTGTTCGAGGGGAGCATTTGGATGAGCAGATGGATGGAGCGGGCACCACGACGATACAATACATTAATTTCTAGAGTCCCCTGAAAGTCATGACCGAAAGGGCAAACACGATCCTTTGGCATTTGTGTACATTTATATAACATACATGATATAGATGATATGATACTGATGAGTGGTCTATGCAAGACTAGGTTGGTGAAGAAACAAAAAAGGATGAGACATTATTATTTACCTGTGTGTTTTAGTGTGCATATGATTTACTGTCTTATTTGTTTTTTGCTTATGTTGAAAACCTACTATGTCCTGTGATGATTGGTGAAACTTATCTACGTGTTTCATTTGATTAATGGTGTTGGACTTATTGTAGTGAATAGAATATTAGTGGTGCATACTTATGGGAAACTATGAAAACATGAAGGTTGTCAGTGAAGTCAAGCTACTACCTAGAGCAATACCGTTGCAGCGGTAGAATTCCTGCTATGGCGAGACCGTGATAGTAGTCAAGTTACCACAGCAGCGAAGCCTAATTAGTGTGCAGGCCAGCTTGACAGCTAAAAACTTGTATACATTAAAATGTGACTTGTATATTTGCAGTCTTCTTTGAGTACTGGATTTTTTATTTAATTATGATATATACCTGTTATTATTTAAGGTAATCCTATGATTGTACCTCCTCGAACATTGAAGCTAAGTTTGAAATTGTTCTAGGTATGTAGATAGATACAAAATTGATGAATTTTATAGAAACTAAGTGTTACGATCAATTCTAGAGTGTGAGAAGTTAATTGTATGCAAATTAAAGACATATGGAACCTCTAGCACAAAGTTGAGTTAAGAGCCTTCTTACTGATTGAGTTTTTATATATGTTCTTACAAGGGTCAACTCAAAATAACCATAACTCCAAATTTGGAAAGTATATTTGAGTGTTTCAACCCATTAAATTTGAGCCATTCAAGTATTCTTTCCAATATATCTGACTTTTCACCAATCGGAGTTCGGAGTAAAAAATTATGAGTATTTTAGTGAAGCACTATCAAGTGACACGTCATCACTAGACGGGTCAAAGTCAATGATGCATGAAGTTACCAAAAACGATCTTAAGGTTATTTTAGGGAAATCCCATTGTTTAATTTCCTAGATCCAGATAGTTTGGGCTTCCTAAAGGTATTATTTAAGTATACCTAAAGCCTAAACACTCATTCCTCACCATTCCAATTAGAATTCAAGGATCAAAGCTCTCAAGTTCTTTAAGAAGCTAGGAAGCCTTCTTCTCCAAATTAGGGTTCTTCAAGCTTGAGTCCAAGGTTCTATTTTTTCAAGTATGTAATGCTAACCTAAGTAAGGATTCCTATTCATCCTTAAGCCCTACATCCATGCAAAAATTCATTAAGATGAAAGTTAGGGTTCTTACTCAATTCTTGAATTGTCTTCTTCTATCAAGGCTCAAGACACCTAGGGTTCCGCTCGAAGTACTTTAAGCTTCACGTAATAGTAGCGATTTCTCCAAGCCAGGTATGTGAGACTTCAACAAAGGTTTTCTTTCACCCTTGTGTACCCGTTATCATTAGAAATCCTAGAAAATCCAATTCTCTAGAAACTATGTCTTAGGGTTTCCATTATATGAATGATTTCTCTCATTTTTTCCATGTTTTCAAGGTTCTCATCATAAATAGCATATAATATTTATGATTTCACTCTGAATTGCGTGATTTATACTCATGATTTGATACTTGCATGATTCCTAAAAATCCAGCCATGATTTAGTATGGTTTTTGAAAAATATGGTCTGTTTTAAATGTATGATTCTATCACGATCTAAGTATGCATGATTTAAAGTATGAATTAAACCTATGATTTTCTCATGATTTTAGTATGATCATAATGTTATGGTTCTTTACTCTCTAGACACTTTTAGATAAAGTAGTTCAGACTAGTCTTAGAATACCAGTTTTGAGCCATCAGTATCAGTATTTTCATGGTCCTTTAGGCTTAAAGGACACTATTAGATAAAGTAATTCTGACTAGTCTTAGGACAACAGTTTCAAATTTTTAGCATTTATATTCAGTTGGGAGTAGTCCTTAGCATCGAGTAGGTCAGGGTTCTAGTTCACCCAGGTATCAAAACTACGTGCCACTGTAGGATAAGGGGTCCTTGATAGTAGGGAGTCTCCCTTTGCTTGAAGAATATGGGATCCTTGCTAGTTGAATGTTTACCTCACCTCAATGGGGTCATGCAGGGATCTGCATTAGTTAAGAGTGTCTTCCTAAAGTGATATCACGCCAGTCATAGTTCTTACCTTTGCAAGGTATGAACACCATCCTAACCAGGGTTACAGGTCGGGCTCCATGAGGCTCATAGTGGAGTTAGTCGGTTAATAGGCTCTCTCACAGTACTATTTCAGTTACAGTTATAGCTTTAATTTTTAGTGTATGCAAAAGATCCTTTAAATCAATTTTACCAATATTTTCATTAACTATTCTCAGACTAGCATGTCATGACAATATTTATGCATCTCAAATAGGCTCATTGTGCTATATCACAGTTATGCATTCAGTAATATACTTAGTATAGACTTTCTCAGATTACTAGCATTCTTTAAACTTCCATTCCATATCCCAATACTTAGTACATTCAAAGTAATGACCGCATACTCCTTATGCTATATCGTTTCATGATGTAGATTTTAGGTATTTAGACTCAACCCCAAAGTGTAACACCTCGAGCCTCGAAATGGCTCATTGAAGGGAAAAAAACTAAATGAAAGTCTGGTGCAGGTGCGATGGTGAGACCGATGACTCGTTAAGTGGGTGATGGACTGTTGCCTGTAGTGTCGTGCTCTAACGGCAAGGTCGACGGCCGTCAGCCTAGCGATGGGCCGTCACATGTGGCATCGTGGTCAGGCCTTGGTGTCCTAAGTGACAGAGAACTTGACAGACCATTGAGGGAGTGACAACCTGTCATTTCCACCGTCATCAAACGCTAGTTAGGATCCTTTTGGTGGTTAAGGTTGATTATAGTGAGTGACAGTCCATCATGGCCACCATCGGTATGATCAAGGGTCTAGTCTAGCCCGATTTTTAGGGTTAGTTTTGTAATTTTGTAAGCTCCTAATCCCTAATGATGTTTTTTTAGGGATCCTTATGGGTGTAACTAAGGGTTTTACTTAGCTTGTTCCTCACTCCTCTCATACATGAAGGTTGGGAAAGATTAAGGCTAGGGTTCTTCATCAAGTTCCTTCCGAATCTTCCTTAGGTATTTAAATTTAGTTGTTAGTTCGTCAAACCCATGTATGTAGGGTTATGAATGAGGGAATTCTTCCACCTTCATACCCACTGTCATCCCTACCTCATGATTTCAAGTCTTTAAGCAAGTTATGTTGAGATTCTAGGATTTAACCCAATTCCATGCAATTACTTACGATATCTCTTGGTTCAATTTTCTCATGTTCCAATTGATGAAATATAGTTATTAGGGCAGTTTTTACACTCAAATTCCTCATGAATTGGTGATTTCAAGATTATGACAATTATGCCCTAGTATGCATGATTTATGAATCTCAAACTTATGAGCCCTTGATTTCTAGTATTATGAATTATCAAAGTATACATGAATATTATGAATTCGTAAATGTATAATTCACAATTTTGAATTATGAAGCTTATTTAAAGTATGTGTGATTTCATGTATTGGGCAAACCCATGTAATTTCAAGTATGTTTTGTCATGATTTTAGCCATGACTTCTATGATTAGTTTTAAAGGAATGTTGGGAGTCAAGACTCCTAAGTAAATGATTCAAGTTATGTTTTGGAGATATGATTATGAGCAATATTCATGTTTTGGGAGTAGTTTCTAGCATCGAGTAGGCCAAGAATTTTGAGGACCTCAGTCTCATAATTACCCACCACTATAGGTAGATATTCTTATTTAGGACCTCTTAAAAGAGTGTTTCTCCTTCCCAAGGGCACATCGTGATACCGCACTTTATTCATCCTTCGCCCTAACAAGGCTTAGGATGGCTCTCCTCCATGTGGACAAGATGTGGGATCATCATGCGCACATACATGATGGTTGTTGGTTATGACGAGTCTCCCATTGGTCCTCATACTTTTAGATATTCTTGTTCATGTTTTATGATATTATGTTTCATAGAATATTTGACCCATTGATCAGTTTATGAGTTTTCATGTATAATTTCAAGTATGGCACGCTACATGATTTCTATTTCTAAACCTTGGGTCATTATGTTCAGCTTACAATGAATAGCCCATGATTATGCTTATTTTAGGAATATGGTTTTAGCATGTTGCCCTTACTCTCATGTTCTATCTTGTTTTATATTTATAATTTCATCTTATCATTTTACTAGCATATTCTACTTTCTCTACATACTCAATACATTTGAAGTAATGACTGCATACTCTATGTTATATTATTTAATGATATAGGTTCGGGTGATCCATCTCAGTCCTATCGTTAGTTCGTTCCCGCTCAGCCCAATTCTATTCCTGGTTTGGTGAGTCCTCATTATTGAGGACATCCATTTTGAATATGTCTTCTTTGTCTATAATTTTTAGTTTCAGACTTAGCGAGCTAGTTAGGGGTGTTATCCCATCACCTCATCAGATGTTAGAGGCTTTTCAGGAAGCTTTGTATAGATGGTTTAGCAATAGTAAATCGTGTTTGTTTTTATTTTGATGTTCTGTGCAGACTTCCTCTTATGCCATGTTCTTGCTTTATTTCCACTTAGTAATGCTCTTACTCATGCCATGTATGTGCCATGAGTTAGCTTGGAGCGATTCGTGGTTCTAGTTCTCATGTCTCGATTTGGGGTTCCAGCTTGTGTTGTGACAAATTTGGTATTAGAGCCAAGGTTTAGGTGTGTACTAGGGTGTCTGAAAGCTGCATTAAGTAGAGTATTCTCCATGGGTGTGAAGAATGCCACACTTACGAGTAAGAGGCTACAAGACATTTTAGAAAAAATTTCTCATTTCATGATCCATGCCGTGTGATGAAGTTCATCTCTCTATTCCTCTAACTCGTGCTATACACGTTTGCAAAAATATGCCTCCCCATCGGTTTGGAAGAAGAAATGGCAACAGAAATGGCCATGGCAATGGCAATGGAGACGGGCATTAGCTAGCCCTACCAACTCAGTTGATCCTTTATCGGAGTAGGTTACTCATGCAGAGTTCAGGGTGGCATTTAAGATGTTAGCACATGCCATGACTGCTCAGGCCAATCAACAGGCTGTGGCTCATGTGAACTAGAATGGGAATGCGGTAGTGGCTAGGGTGCGAGACTTCATCAAGATGAACCTACCTGAGTTTCATGGGTCGAAGGTGGATGAGGACCCATAGGAGTTTATGGAGGAGGTCCAAGTATGCTTTGGAGATACTCAACTATCCAAGTATGCTTCGGAGATACTCGCGTATCCGAGGGCTCGTATGAGCAAGTTCGTGAATGGGGTGGCAGATTTATTAGTCAAGGAGAGGACCACCATATTGATTATTTATATAGATATCTCCCGACTGATGATATATGCCCAGAAGATAGAGACAGAGCAAATGAAGGAGAAGGAGAGAGCGGCCAAGAGGGACAGGAGAGGGAGCCATAGGCATTTCTAGTAGAGATTCGGTGGTAGACATCGCCCTCAATTCCATCATAGGTTGTAAGCCCCAGCTCCCTCATCAACTAGTGTTCCATCCAGACATCGAGGAGATCACAAAGGCCGAGGGTCAGGCTCTAGGGGTCATAAGAGCATGTCAGGGGAGCACACTTTCCCAGCTTGTAGGAAGTATAGTAGGAGGCACCCTGAAGCATTTGTGGTTGGTACTAATGGTTTCTTTTGATGTGGAAAGCCCAAACATATGCTTAGAGATTTTTCCTCAACTAGATAGGGTGACGGTAGAGGCCATGCCCTAGACACCACTTCAGCAGCTGCAGCAAGTCACACCTCTCAGTAGGGCGCTAGTTCAGCAAATGGACATCCCCAAAATAGGTTCAATGTATTTTCATCATTTCAGGAGAAGGAGTGCTCACCCGATGTGGTTACTAGTATGTTACGAGTATTCCACCTTGATATGTATACATTTTTAGATCCAAGGGTTCTATTATCTTTTGTGACTCCTTATGTTGCTGTTAGTTTCGAATTCAGTCCCGAAATCCTATCAGAACCCTTCTCAGTCTCTACTCTTGTCAGTGAACCAGTCTTAGCTCGATGGGTATACAGAAATTGCCCTATCTTGATTCTTCAGAAAGTTACCTCAGCTGAATTAGTAGAGTTAGATATGACCGATTTCAATGTTGTCTTCGATATGGATTGGTTGCATGCTTGTTATGCCTCGGTCAACTGTAGAACCCGTATGGTAGAATTTTGGTTTTGGGTGAATCAGTCCTAGAGTGGAATGGTAGTTCAGCTGTGCCTATAGGTCGCATTGTTTCCTATCTCAAGGCTAGGAAGATGATCTCCAAGGGTTGTATATACCGTCTGGTTTGGGTTAAGGATGCTATGTCTTAGACCCCGACTCTTCAGTTAGTCCTTATTATATGTGAGTATCCAGAGGTGTTTCCAGTTGATCTACCAGGAGTCCCTCCCGAGCGAGAGATTGGCCGTAGTATTGATCCCTCCCGAGTGAGAGATTGGTTGTAGTATTGATCTTCTCCCTTATACGTATCCCATATCCATTCCTCTTTATAGAAGGGCTCCAACCGACCTAAAGGAGTTGAAAGAGTAGTTGAAAGATCATCTAGACAAGGGTTTCATCAGACCTACTAAGCCCTCATTGGATGCTCCAATTCTCTTTGTTTTGAAGAAGGATGGGTCCCTTAGGAATGTGCATTGATTATTGGCAGTTGAACAAGGTAACAATGAAGAACAAGTATCTCCTCCCTAAGATTGATGACCTATTTGATCAGCTTCAGGGTGCTAAGTGCTTTTCAGAAATAGACCTTAGATCTGGCTATGATCAGCTCAGAATAAGGGAAAGTGACATTTCTAAGACAACCATCAAGTCTTGGTATGGTCACTATGAGTTTGTAGTTATGTCTTTGGACTAACGAATGCTCCTGTAGCTTTTATGGACTTGATGAATAGGGTGTTCAAGCGGTATTAGGATATGTTCGTGATTGTCTTCATTGATGATATTCTCATATACTCTCGAAGCGAGGAGGAACATGCCGCTCATTTGAGGATTGTGTTGTAGACTCTCAAGGATCGTCATCTGTTTGCTAAATTCAGCAAGTGTGAGTTTTGGCTGAACTCATTAGCATTCTTGAGCCATATGGTGTCTAGTAAGGGTGTGCAGGTGAACTCTCAAAAGATAGAGGCGGTGAAGAATTGGCCTAGACTTATTAGGAGCTTTATCGATTTAACTAGATACTACCGGATGTTCGTAGAAGGATTTTCATCAATTGCAGCACTTTTGACTAAGTTGACCCAAAAGAAGGTCAAATTTCAGTGGTTCGATGCTTGTGAGAAGTGTTTTCAAGAGTTAAAGACTCGACTCACTTTAGCCCCAGTATTGACCCTACCGGAGAGCATGAATGGCATCATTGTATATTGTGATGCTTCTAGATTTAGTCTTAATTGTGTGCTAATGCAGCATGGTAAGGTCATTGCGTATGCCTCTAGACATCTTAAGACTCATGAGAAGAATTATTCGACACATGACCTAGAGTTGGCAGTTGTGGTGTTTTCCTTAATGATTTGGAGGCATTAATTATATGGGGTGCATGTGGATGTGTTCACAGACCATAAGAGCCTAAAGTACATGTTTACTCAGTAGGACCTGAATTTGTAGCAAAGAAGATGGCTAGAGCTTCTCAAGGACTATGACATGAGTGTCCTTTATCACTCGGGCAAGGCCAACATAGTGGCAGAAGCTCTTAGCAAGCTGTCCATGGAAAGTGTATCCCATGTTGAGAGTGGAAGAAAGGAGTTGGTGAGGGATGTTCATAGGCTTGCTCGGTTAGGAGTTTTAACTTATAGATTCATAAGATGGTGGTGTTATCGTTCAAAATGGGCCAGAATCTTCATTGGTGACAGAGGTTAAAACTAGGCAAGATGAGGATCCTATCTTGGTGAAGTTGATGGAAGCTATCTAGAATCAGAAGGTAGAGGTTTTCTCCCAAGGGGGAGATGGTGTACTTTGATATCTGGGCCGATTGTGTGTTTCAACAGTTGGATGACATGAGAGAGCAGTTTTTGAGTAAGGCTCATGGCTCTCGATACTCTATCCATCAGGGTGCCACCAAGATGTACCATGATCTACGGGAAATCTATTGGTGCAATGGCATGAAGAAGGACATAACAGAGTTTATGCCTATGTGTCCTAATTGTCAACAGGTGAAGGTTGAGCATCAGAGACCTGGAGGTATGCTTTAGGACATAAATATTCCTTCTTGGAAGTGAGAAGAGATCAATATGGACTTTATCATAGGGATGCCTCATACTCGCTGACTGTATGACTCTATATAGGTGATTGTGGACAGGTTGACCAAATCAACATTTTTCTTACCAGTCAAAACTATAGATTCAACCGAGGATTATGCTAGACTCTACATTTGGGAGTTGGTTCGGTTTCATTGAGTTCCTTTGTCCATCATCTGAGATAGGGTACTCAGTTCACCTCTCAGTTTTGGATGTCATTTAAAAAGGGCCTTTGTACACAGGTGAATCTTAACATAACATTTCACCCGCGGACAGATGGTCAGGCCGAGCAGACCGGATGAGGACATGCTAAGAACATGCGTGATTGATTTCAAGGATAGTTGTGAGGATCACTTACCTCTTATTTAGTTTGCCTAAAATAACAATTATCACTCCAACATTTATATGGCTCCGTTTGAGGCTCTTTACAGGTGAAGGTGTGGGTCACCTATTAAATGGTCCAAGGTAGGTGAGGTTACGTTGATAGGGCCAGATTTAATTCATGAAGTGATGGAGAAATTTCAACTTATTAGAGAGAGGCTGAAAATAGCTCAGAGTCATTAGGAATCTTATGCAAATGTTAGAAGGAGAGAGCTTGAGTTTAAAGTCGATGATTGGGTGTTTCTTAAGGTGTCTCCCATGAAGGGAGTCATGAGGTATGGTAAGAAAGGGATGATTAGTCCCAGATATATTGGTCCTTATAGGATTAGTAGGCGTGTTAGTAAGGTGGCATGTGAGCTAGAGCTACCTACAGAGTTCGCTTCGGTGCATCATTTTTCTATGTATCTCTGTTGAAGAAGTGCATTGTCGATCCAGCCTTAGTAGTTCTGGTAAAGAACATTGCAGTGAAGGATATCCTTACTTATTAGGATGTTTTAGTTGAGATCCTTGATCGTCAGGTTTGGAAGTTGAGGAACAAGAGAGTAGCTTCAGTGAAAGTTTTGTGGACAAATCAGCTTGTTGTGGGAGCTACGTGGGAAGCGAAGCAGATATAATGGCTAGATACTTGCATCTTTTTCCTTCCGACTCAATTCCAGCAGGATGTACTAGTTTCCTCCTTAGTCTCTATTGAGTCTCATGTTAAGTTCATGTCTCCTAGTTTCTTTCATGTCATTGCATGTATGGGTGTTTCATGAATTCAGTTCGGTCTTGTATTTCAATTGGATTCAATCACTCCATCAATTTTTAGCTATGGTTGTCTAGTTTTGGGATTACAGTTCCTTCCTTATCCCTCCAATATTCTTAAGTCAACATTCGAGGATAAATATTCCCAAGGGGAAGATATTGTAATATCTCGAGCCTCGAAATGGCTCCTTGAAGGGAAAAGATCTGAAGTTGCAAGCCTGATGCAGGTGGGACGGTGGGATCGATGACCCGTCAAATGGGCGATGGACCATCGCCTGCGGCATCGCGCTCTTATGGCAAGGTCGATGGACATTAATCTAGCGATGGACTATCACCTGTGGAATCATGGTCAGGCCTCGGTGTCTCTGAAGAGATAGAGGACCTGACGGACTATTGAGGGAGTGACGACTCATCATTTCCACCATCTTCAAAGGCTAGTAAAGACCCCTTTTCCGGTTAAGGTTGATAGCAAGGGCGACGGACCATCGGACGAGTGATGGCCCGTCATGACCATCTTTGTTATGATCAGGGGTCTAGTCCAACCTGATTTCCAGGGTTAGTTTTGTAATTTCCTTATCTCCTAATCCCTAAGTGAAGTCATTTTAGGGATCCTTAAGGGTTGAGGGTTTTACTTAGCTTGTTCCTCACTCCTCTCATACACCAAGGTTGGGAAAGATTAAGGCTAGGGTTCTTCATCAAGTTTCTTCCAAATATTCCTTGGGTCTTCAAATTTAGTTGCAAGTTCATCAAACCTATGTAGGGTTATGAATGGGGAAATTGTTCCACTCTCATGCCCAATTTCATTCTTACCTTATGATTTCAAGTGTCTAAGCATGTTATGTTAAAATTCTAGGGTTTAACCCAATTTCATGCAATTATGATATCTCTATGGGTTTAATTATCTCACGTTCCAACTAATGAAATATAGTTATTAGGGCAGTTTTTACTCTCAAATTCCTCATGAATTAGCGATTTCAAGCTTATATCAATTATGCCCTATTATGAATGATTTGTGAATCTCTTGCGTATGAGTCCATGATTTCTAGTATTATGAATTATCATATTATGCATGAATATTATGAATTCCTAAACTTATGAATCCACAATTTTGAATTATGAAGCTTATTTCAAGTATGTATGATTTCATATATCGGGCAAGCTCATGTAAAGTCAAGTATGTTTTATCATGATTTTAGCTAAGGCTTCTATGATCAGTTCTAAAGGAAGGTTTGGATTCAAGATTCCCGAGTAAATGATTCAAGTTATGTTTTGAGGATATGATTATGAGTAATATCCATGTTTTGGGAATAGTGTCTATTACCGAGTAGGCCAGGAATTTCGAGAACCTTGGTCTCATAACTATGTGCCACCGTAGGTATATAGTTTTATTTGGGAACACTCAAGAGAGTGTTTTTCCCACCCGAGGGAACACCATGATATCACAGTTTCTCTGTCCTTTTCCCTAACAAGGCATAGGATGGCTCTCCTCCATGTGGGAAAGACGTGGGATCATCATGCACACAAACATGATGGTTGTCAGTTATGACGAGTCTCCCATTGTTCTTCATATTTTCAGATACTCATGTTCATGTCTTATTATATTACGTTTCATAGCATATTTGACCCATTGATTAGTTTATGAGTTTTCACATATTAATTCAAATATGGTGCCATACATGATCTCTATTTCTAAACCTTGGGTTAATATGTTCAGCTTACGATGAATAACCCGTGATTATGCATATTCCACGAATATGGCTTTTAGCATATTTCCCTTACTCTCATGTTCTATCTTATTTTACATTCATGATTTTAGATTATCATTTTACTGGCATGTTCTACTTTCTCTACATACTCAGTACATTCGAAGTACTGACTGCATACTCTATGCTATATCGTTTCATGATATAGATTGGGGTGATCCATCTTAGTCCCATAATTAGCTGGCTCCCACTCAGCCCAGTTTTATTCTAGTTTTGGTGTGTGCTCATGATATGAGGACAATGATAATGCTCAAATCACTCTTGTAAAAGTACAACGTGGACATTTCCGATAAAAATCCAATTAGGTGGGAGTTGATCCTATTGGGAATATGGTCAGGGTTTAGCATCTCATGTTTGTAAGAAAGGAATTAGAATTCATGGAAGAAATCATAATTAGAGGCTTACAATGATGATTGAAATAAAACTCCATTGATTATTGCATAATCAAAAGTATAGATTCTCTATCAAAAAGTTAGTCTCTTAACAAAAGTAACCTAGAAAAGTATTTATATAAATAATCAGATACCTTTCCTATATTAACAGGGGAACTTCTATAATTTTTGCTGCCAAATCCTACGAGTCACAATTTCCATCCGTATAATTCTAGGAAGCTTTGAAATTGGTTATGTCCTGGGAGTTGGTATGGCTTGTATAATGCTGTTACGAGTTGTATGTTTTTGTCATGGTCTGTTACTATGAAGTTTGACATCCTCCGAATATTTCCATGAGTACTTTGGTATAACTCGTACATTGATGTTACGACTCATAGTATCCTCTGGTACTTTGAGATATGCCAATCAACATTTTCGCTAAAGTTTACAATGGCTCCTTGGTACGAGTCATATGAGGTCATCAAGACTCGTGGTTGCTACCCGTATCAGGAGACTAGACAAGTGCATACTTTTACGAGTTTCCATGACTGCTCTAGTATGGATCGTACTAGGATGGTATGACTCATACCAAGAGTCGTACTTGGCCATCACCTTCTGCAGTTCCTATGGATTTTATCACGAATGCATAGCATGACTCATACTACCAAGGTACGACTCGTACTGAGGACTGCAACTTCACTATTTTCTGTACTCTTTTCACTTCTTTTACAAAATTCAACTCAGACACATGATTTCTTGAATATAAAGCAAAAGTGCATCATATCTGTATAAACATGCCTAAGACCATGCATCTTTCATTAGTTTTAAGCGTCGAAGGTGCTGTAAATCCACAGTACATCAATACCCTTAACTTAATGCTTTTGCATGTCCCCAGGCAAACAAAACAAAACTATAACATGATGCTTAACTAGAAAGTAAAGTAGAAGACCTACAACCAACACACAAAAATTTGCACACATGACCTTTATTAGATATTGACCCCCTTTTTCATTCAAAACCAAGTCAGCTATGTATACATGTTACTGAAACTCATGACACACTGGGATCTAGGTATGACATCTAAATATTAGCTGTAAATTGAGCTATAAGTAATGCTATTTACATAGACAACTGGTAGAATGCAATTCAAAGCATGTAGCGTCACAACAAATGAACTCCCCAACACTCAGAGATATTTATATATATGAAACTTGGGGCTAACAAGTAAGACTCTCACTCTCACAAAAAAGTTTCAAATACTGCATAGCGGATACCACAGGCTTGCCCTTATTTTCTCTACTTTGGTTTTTCAGATAATCAGGCTAGGATCACTATAGGACTTTTATTGGCTTGTAATGTATGCCTCAGGTTGGGTGTTGTAAATATGAAAATAGTGGCCAACCCTCCTAGACACTACACAACATGGATTCACTTTTTTCTTTTTTATCCGTTTATTCCTTTTTCATCTTTTTCATCCCTTTTTCTCCATTCAACTTGTCATTTGAGGATGTGGTGAATTTTTTCTTTTTCTTTTTCAACTTTGATTCTTGCATTTTTATTTTTCTTTCTTTTTCTCTTTTTCTTTTTTATTTATTTTTCTTCACCACCAACCTTTCATTAACCAACTTTTTCTATTTTTCTCCCCCCCTCATCTTTGCACCCCTACAATAGCCACCCTCATCTTAGGTATTTTACTTGAGTCGAGGTTCACAATGTCTAAGGAGGGACCAGGGCCAAAATAGGTTCATTATTAACAAAATAGGGCAGGTGAATGGGCTAATCAACAAAAAGGTCACTTTTAGGCTCAAACATGAGATCAAGGGATTCATTTTTATTAGGTTGGGCAATATAAGGTAAAAGTGGGCTTAAATCAAAAACACCCTATGATCCTTTCCTAACCAACTATCCTAAAACCTATGTAAAAACCAACCAGGCAAGTTCTAGATCCTCTACACAGTATTGAACTAGGTAAGGATCCTCACTCAAACATGGAACAGGTTTGCATTTATTCTACCTATCTGGTTCATGAACAACTAAGCTATAATTACACATGTTAATCTATCAAATGCCATAAAAGATCCATAGTACTCATGCATTGCAATCAACATACACCGCTAACACAATATTTTTTTAAAAAGGGCCATTTTTCAACAATTTACAAAACATCAATTACATGTGTATTTATTGGCTATAAAGTACTTCTAAACTAGTTCTAGTTAAATAAAAACTAAACTAAAAATCCTAAACATGATGGTTCTACTAGATAGCATGTCTGAGGGAAAAGAAACATGACAATAAAAATCCTTAAACGATCAAAAACCAAAATATAGATATACCCCATTTCAAAAGTCATGCTTTGTCTCTAAAGAAGCAAAAAATGAAAAACCAGGAAAGGGACATACCTGTGGTGCTCTAAGTGCTCCTGCCAGCTACTCAGACTTCACCAACCATTCATGGGTTGCCTCCCATACAACGCCTAATTTTACCTCGTGGCATGACGTAAATTTCTTAACTATTAAGGCCTCATCTAGATACACCGACTCAATTCCCTTTCCCTCATTAGTGTTACCTAGATACAACTTCACTCTCTACCCATTTAATTTAAACCTCTTGCCATCTTTGCTCTCTAATTCAATGAGACCATATGGAAACTTCCACCACTCGATATGGTCCCATCAATCTAGACTTTAATTTTCCTGGATGCAAGCAGAGCCTCAAGTTAAATAGGAGTACCAAATCACTAGCATTGAACTCCCTTTTTGCAATCTTTCAGTTGTGATAGATTTTCATTCTCTCCTTATAGATGTCCACACTTTCGCAAGCTCGATCTCAGAAATCATCCAACTCATTCAGTTGATATAGCCTTAACTTGGTTGCTTTACTTCAGTCTAGTTTCAACTTCTTTAGTGCCCATAATGCCTTATGCTCTAGCTCCACCGGCAAATGACATGACTTGGTAAAACAACTGATATGGTAAGCTGTCAATAGGGGTCTAATAAGCTGTCTGATATGCCCAAAGTGCATCGTCCAGTTTTCTAGACCAGTCCGTCCGGTTCGTCTTCACGATTTTCACCAGAATCGTCTTGATCTCCCTATTGGAGACTTCCACTTGTCCACTTGGCTGAGGATGGTAGGGTGTTTCCACCTTATGCTTTACACCATATTTCTCAAGTAGAGCTTTGAAGAGGCGATTATAAAAGTGTGATCCACCATCGCTAATGATGGCTTTGGGAGTATCTAATCTGGCAAATATGTGCTTTAACAGAAATTCTGTGACACTTTTCCCTTCATTATTAGGGAGTGCAATGGCTCCACTAATTTTGAGATATAATCCATAGCCACCAAAATATACTTCATCCCATATGAGCTCACAAATGGGCCCATAAAGTAAATACCCCATGTATTAAATAGCTCTACTTCTAGAATTAGGGTTAATGGTAGCTCATGCTTAAGAGTAATTCCACCTTGTCTTTGGCATCGATCACAACACATGGAAAAATCATACGCATCCTGGTGGATTGTGGGCCAATAGTACCCGCATTACAGAAATTTGTGTACAGTTTGAATACCACTATGATGACCCCCAACCGGAGATGAGTGGAAGGTCTCAAGTATGGTCAGTATCTCAACATTTGGAACACACTTATGAATTAGCCCATCCACACACATATGAAACAAATATGGCTCATTCTAGTAGTACCTTCATGCATCAAACATGAACTTATTCCTTTGCGGCAAAGTCAAATCTTCCAGGATCTTGTAACTTACCAATAATTTGCAGAGTCAGCAAACCATGTAATCAAATCTTGAGATGCAGCCAACACCTGTTCACGTGCGAAAGAATCATCAATGTCGATCTCATCTTTCAATTTAGCCTCTACCTCCATTCTGGATAAGTGATCTGCTACCTGATTCTCAGTCCCCGTTTGGTTCTTTACCTCGAACTCAAATTCCTATAAGAGCAATACCCATCTCATTACCCTTGGTTTAGCATCCTTCTTTGACATCAGATACTGCAATTCTGCATGGTCCACATGGACAATCACCTTAGTCCTGAGCAAGTATGCCCGAAACCTTTTGAATGCAAAGACTACTACTAGCAACTCCTATTCAATAACTATATAATTTTTCTGAGATACATAGAGTCTCTTATTGGAATAATAGATTGGGTGGAATATATTTACTCTCCTGTGGCCCAAGACAACACCTTGGGAAACTCCACTGGTATCGTACATTACCTCAAACCGTAGAGACGAGTCGGGGGGCTACGATAATGGGGGCTGAGATGAGTCTCTCCTTCAGGCATTCGGAGGCTTCCAGACAAGCTTCATCAAACGTGAACTTCACCTCCTTCTCAATTTTCTTGCATAATGGTTATGCAATTTTTGAGAAGTCCTTGATAAATCTCCTATAGAACCCTGCATGCCCTAAAAAGCTTTGAATACCTCTAACAGAAATAGGTGGTGGCAACCAAGTGATCACCTCAATTTTATCTCGGTTCACCTCTATCCCTTCTCCTGAGATTCTATGGCCTAACACAATCCCCTATTTGACTAAAAAAATGGCATTTTTCCCAATTGAGGACAAGATTGGTTCTCAAGGCAATATTCAAATGAATCACCTACAACTGAGAAGTCATCCATAAACACTTCAATGGTATCCTCTACCATGTCTGAAAATATGGACATCATGCAACACTAGAATGTGGCCGGTGCATTGCACAACCGAAAGGGCATCCTTCTAAAAGTAAAAGTCATATAGGGGCAGGTGAAGGTGGTTTTCTCTTAGTCCTTTGGGCTATGGAGATCTGATTATACCCTGAATAACCATCTAGAAAATATTTCCATCCTCTGCCTACCAACTTGTTGAGCATCTGATCCACGAACGACATTGGGAAGTGGCCCTTTTAGGTCCAATGGTTGAGTTTTTGTAGTCCATGCAAATATGCCAACTTGTAACTGGCCTAGTCAGTACTATCTCATTCTTCTCATTTGGCACAATCGTGATTCCACGTTTATTTGGTACATACTACACCGGGCTCACCCACTTACTATTAGCAATGGGGTAGACTACACCAGCATCTAACCATTTGATGATCTCTTTCTTCACCACCTCTTACATTGGTGGATTCAGTCGTTGTTGATGCTCTATGCTCGGTATGCAGCTTGGCTCAAGTTGAATTTTATGGGTGCATATACATAGAGGGATACCGATGATGTCAACAATGGTCCAACTAATTGCCTTTTTGTATCTTCTCAATACTAACATTGGGGCCTTAACTTGCCATTCTACAAGGTTTGCAACAAGAATTACTGGCAAAGTGTTGTTCTCCTCCAAAAATGCATATTTCCGCTGTGGAGGTCGAGCTTTGCGCTTCGAGACTGGTGGTACTTCAACTGATGGTTTTGCTGAAGGGGTTGCACGGTTTTTTAGATCAAGATCCAATTTTTTCAATTTGAAGTTGTAGGACCCTACTCCCTCCGGTGTATTTACCATCTCAGTGTATCCACGGATATCACCCCCATCATAGTTCATAAGGAAAAATGCCAGTGTCTCAACAATCAATCTTTTATTTAGAGGAATGAGCTACCTCTTATCCCCCATCCTTCTGTTCACATATGTTACTTTTAACTAATGGTATCTCTGATGTGTCCTGTATAGATCAAAACAAAAAGAAGACAAATGTAAATGAGAAAATAAAGACTAAAAGTTAAACACAAGCAACTAATCTAACCCTAAGTCGTGTTCCCTAGAAACATCACCACTTTTGATAATGCTCAAATCACACTCCTGTAAAAGTATGACGCGGACATTGTCAATAAAGAACTCAACTAGATTGGGGTCGATCCCATAGGAAATATGGTCAGTATGTAGAATTATTCTTGGAATTTATGCTTTCAGTTCAATTATATCCTAAATGAGGGTTTTAAAGAAGTAATCAAGTAATAGTATTGTAAATTGATGTTGTTGTCAAGTTTATGCAATTAACAAGGGAAGTTATCCCCATGGATTCATAACAACTTCGGGTGAATGCAATAGTGATCTATCTCAACTTAGCCTGTAGAACTGATAGCATAGGTTCATCCAAATGACTGAGTCGTCCCTTTTAGATGACTATACTCAATCACTAGATTAGCTCTCTTGAGTGTTTTCACTTTAACCTCTATCAATTTGTTCTAAGTTAACTATCCTACGATCGCAACTCAAGTTATTCAATGAATCATAAAGTTCACAACTTTTTTATTCTTCTCTTTTTCTAATCGCTAGCTCTTTAGGTTGAAGCAAGTAGAAAACTCAGGCAAGTCCTAACATTGCGCTCTGTTAAGAAACATTTAAAGATGAAGAAAAGACAATACAAATATAAGTATTGGTATTGAATCACTATGTGCAAACCTTAGCTAGTTATTCTATCATGGTTCCCACAACCCTAGTTGTAGAGGGTTTAGCCTCTCATGTTTGTAAGAAA
This sequence comes from Datura wrightii, assembly GCA_035772735.1. Taxonomy (NCBI): domain Eukaryota; kingdom Viridiplantae; phylum Streptophyta; class Magnoliopsida; order Solanales; family Solanaceae; genus Datura; species Datura wrightii. The sequence continues at coordinate 118,459,234 of JASDFA010000010.1, read as the reverse complement.
AGAATTAGAATCCATAGAAGAAATCATAATTAGATACTCACAATGATGGTTGAAATAAAACCCAATTGATTATTGCACAAATTCAACTTCCAACAATTCAAGAACGATGAACAATGTCTCCAAGAATATTGGAAAACCCAAGAAGAATCTCACAAGTATCAGTTCTGTATCAAAAAGTTGGTCTCTTAACAAAAATAACCTAGAAAACTATTTGTACAAATAATCAGAAACCTTTTCTAAATTAACAAGGAAACTACTATAACTGTCGCCGCCAAATCCTATGCGTCATTGCTTGTAGCTACGAGTCGTACCTTCCATCCATACAATGCTAGGAAACTTTGTAAGTCCTGGGAGCTAGTACGACTAGTATAATGCTATTACGAGTCATACATTTCTGTCATGGTCTGATACTGTAAAGTCTTGCATCCTCTTAATATTTCCACGAGTGCTTTGGTTTGACTCATACATTGATGTTACGGCTCGTGGCATCCTCTCGTACCCTGAGATCTGGCAATCAACATTTTATCTGAAGTTCATCACAGCTCCTTAGTATGAGTCTTTTGTGCTCATCATGACTTATGGTTACTACCTGTACCAGGAGACTAGACAAGTGCATACTTTTATAATTTTCCACGGCTGCTCTAGTGCAGCTCGTACCAAAAGCCGTACTTGACCATCACCTTGTGTAGTTCATCTGGATTTTACCACAAATGCATAGCATGACTCGTACCACCAAGGTACGGTTCGTACTGAGGCCTACAACTTCACTATTTTCTGCACTCTTATCACTTCTTTTATAGAATTCATCTCTAACATAGGATTTCCATGAAAATAAAGCAAAAGTGCATTATATCTGTATAAACATACCTAAGACTAGCATCTTTCATCAGTTTTAAGCATTGAATGTGCTGTAAATCCACAACACATCAAACATAAGTTTTAATTATGTCTTCTTTATCCATTTCCTTTAGACTCAGACTTAGCAACCAAGTTAAGGTTGTTTCCCCATTAGCTAATCAGATGTTAGAGCCTTTTTAGATAGCTTTGTATAGATGGTTCAGCAATGTTGGTTCGTGTTTGCTTTTATGTTGATGTGCCATACAGACTTCTGCTTATGTCATTTTCTTGCTTTATTTCCACTTAGTAATGCTCTTATACATGCCATGTATTTTCCATGTGTTAGCTTGAAGAAATTCGTGGTTCTAGGTCTCGTGTTTTCACGACCCGAGTTTACACCCTAGTTGTAACACAGTACCTAGAACCACGGATTGCCCCAAGTCGATCCATAGCATAATCATAGCATGATTCTAACAAGATAACAACTAATATAATCATAATTGAGTGAAAGCTAACTGGAAAAGTCCAATCAACACCATAAGAACATAATCTATTATAAACACTGAATCAAAAGTTGAATCTGTTTATACATGTCTGAAAGCCTATACTAAACTGATGAGCTGCTGGGATAAGTCCTCAGCTAACTCCTAAAGTCTGAAACTTAAATAAAACAAAAATAGGAAGATCATAAGCCTTGTCCTTGGTAGATGAGGAATCACTACTAATAGTTGAGGTGGGAATAGAGCGTGTCTAATCGCGAGGCTGAGTCTGGAATCTTTGATCTATATCATAAAATGATATAGCACATAAAGTATGTGGTCAGTACTTGGAATTTACTGAGTATATAGGAAATGTAAAAGAATTGAAAACATGCATTTATACTAAAATAAAGTAAATTGAATACATAACTGAGTGGAAGTACAATGATCCTATCTAAAAAGTATAGATACTGATGAGATATACTTATTTGAAAACATTTAAATAACATACAGGTAAAGATGATGCATAAGGGTCATGTACATGCACTGTGTACTAATATTATCACTGATATCATATACCGTACTGACTAACTGCAGACAACCGAGACTGAACTCCATAATGCCTAAGATGAACTGATGTATTAGGCTATACTAAGATGAACTGGAACTGAAATCATAAACTAAGGGAACCCTTCTCTACTATTGAGAATCCTTGAGTAAGCTGAGGGGAAACACTTTCTTCTATTGAGGATCCCTGACTGGACTGAGGGAACACTCTCTACTATGGAGGATCCCTAACTGTGCTGAGGGAGCACTCTCTACTATGGAGGATCCCTGACTGAGCTGAGGGAACACTTTCTACTACGGAGGATCCCTAACTGAGAGTAGGGAACACTCTTTGCTATAGAGGATCTCTGACTGAGCTAAGGGAGACACTCTCTACTATTGAGGATCCCGATTATACTAACATGGAAGACACCAATTTGACATCATTCATCTAGTCTAGGCTACTTCAAGTAATCAGAGACCTGAGTGTAAGCTAATCATAGCATACTGAATTCATTAGAGTTTGATCAGGGCTACTTTCTGCTAACAGGAGGCCCAAAAATCTGAAGAATCATGATCATTCTTTATCATCGAAATTCAGAACATCCTATGCCCAAATCGTAGTATAAATAATGTATTTTAGTTTCAAGAAAATTCATAGGTTCAAGTCATACTTTAAACATATGCACTGAAATCATAGTAAAAGCATGTATATATATATCATAAGGACCATGTCTCAAAAATAGTACTACTTCATGGTAGAATTCTAGAAGATCATACTATTGTCCTATTGTAATAGCCCCGAAAGTGCTTGAAAATAGACCCATGAGTTAAAAGTTGAAAACTGCTGAAATGGGGAAAATTGCACAGAACGGGCCATGGAACGAATTGTGGTATCAAAACACGGGTCGTTGTATGCAGTCGTTGGTTAAGGAAGGCTGGGTGGCAGTGGAGACAACAGACGACACAACAACTTATTATAGGGAATAATGAGCCGTTGTCAACAGGTGTTGGAGGAGGCTAGGTTCAACAGGTGGCATACAATGTGTCTTCTAATGACTCATTGCGGGATGTAACGACTCATTTTTACCAGCTGTTGTTTAGGTGCAAGAATTTTCAGTGTGTGTGACGGATCATGACCACGACTCATTGGAGGAAACAACGAGTCGTGGTGAGGCTCGTGGTGAGAAGGTTCAACATTTGTGAAAGGGAAACAACGGTCGATGTAACGACCCGTTGTCTTAGAGGATGAGTCATCCTATCCATCTGTCATTCAGATCCGGAGGAAATTCCCATGCAGTGCAAATGACGAGCAACAGAACGGGTCTTCATTGGTTCTAACGACCCATTGGTCCAACTTGGACAGTGTTCCGGGCAGATTCATTAAGGGCATTTTTGAAATTTTCACGCTATAAGATCCTAAACTACATCATTTTAGCTTATGAAAAGTTAGTTTTTAGGGGGATAATTAATTCTATGTCCTTATTCATGCGTGCAAGAACATAGAGAGGTAATTAAAGGTGATTCAAGGTTTTTCTCTTCAATTCTTCCAATTTCCTTCTTGGGCATTCAAAGGAAGTTTAGAACCAGTTATTCCCAGGTATGTAAGGTTATCAATAGGTGATTTCTTCCACACCCATGCCCATCCTTTATGATTTTTACGAAAATTTTATTGGAAACTCATGGGGTTTTGAGGATGATTTTTATAAAAGTCTAATAATTTGGTAATGGGTTTTGTGATTTTAGAATATCATCATAATCCATGGGTTTTGATCAGTTTTTATTATTTATGTCATTTATAATTTTATCCATTTTGCTTTCTATGAAATTTAGCCTAATTATGCATGACTCATGATGAATTGATTTATGATCTACTTTCCTATTAATGATATTACAAGCGCAACATGAATTATGATTTAAAACATGGATTTTCTCAATTACCCATCATGATTTTATGAATTTCAAGCTATATGAAAGATTTACAAGTATGTATGAACTTTATGATTCATGAGCTATGTTTTGGCCAACTCACGGGCCCTATGTCATGGCTAGTTCACGTATGTACAAGTATTTTTATGATTATCATGATTTAACTAGCCCATGAATTCATGTATTTTATACTATGCGCACTATATATGTTTTAGGAGTAGTATCAAACACCGAGTAGGTTCTGGGCTCAGGTGTCACGGCGGAACGGAGGCCGGGATCGTAGACAAAGGACAAGGAAACCCGAGAGACCCCAAGTCGACCCATGGAATAAGCATACAACTAACTCATTCAATAAACTGAAGAAATCATGAATATAATCTCAGCGGAAGTCTATTTCAACATCACATCAGAATAACATCCAAAGCTACACATAGATAAGTCTCAAAGCCTCTAATTTGGATGAGTTGATGGGACAAGACCCCAACTAAATCAACAATACTGAAACTGAAATACGTAAAAGAAACTGAAAGTCTAGTCCTCAAAAGATGAGGACTCACCAATCCTGAGCAGATAAGAACTCTAGAAAACTGACTAAGTTCAGGGCTGAACCTGCTAGCCGAGTCCTGTATTATAAAACGATACAACATAAAAAGTATGTGGTCAGTACGTGGAATGTACCGAGTATGCAAGGTAAGTAAAATCGCTCAAGTAAAATATATCATTTAAAACCTTTCATAACATATCATAAACTTTCAAGTCTTAGGAGAAAGGCTACATGCATTCATTCTGAGATCGAAATCTTATCATTGCATGACCATGCATAGCTTTGTAATATCATGACTGACTTGATTGACTGAAAGCAGAAACATAACATTTATATTAAAAGCTGAACAATGAGTCAAACCTTACTTTTAGAACATGCATGCGTAAAGTAATCACCACGAGTAATGAATATGCAAATTTGAATAGTATAGACAGTGGGAGACTCGCCACTTAACCGACATACCATGAAAAAGCTGATGTGTTCCCAACTATCACACTCAAGTGGGTAGAGCCTTCCATAACCTTGTCAGGGTGATGGAAGATACCATGTCGATATCAAGATCAAGCGCCAATCGGCCCAAGGATAGCTCACAAGGGAGGTCCCAATATTATAATAGTATCAACCTACATTGGCGCGTAGTTCTGGAGCATAGGGTGATCGACCTTTAACCCGCTCGGTGCTAGACTCTTCTCCCAAAAACATGAAATGCTATACATCATATATAATGAAGCTCAACATCGTCTATTGACAAAGCTCAAGATGAAATCATACATAACTCAACATCGTATGAAACGAAGATCAACATTGTCTATTGACAAAGCTCATTAATGAAATCATGCATAGATTCGACATCATGTGAAAATGAAGCTCGACATTGTTCGTTGACAAAGCTCAATAATGACATACATCTCAATTATGAATTTATGCATATGATAAGCATTGTTTTGAAACATACCATAAGCTCAAGTATAGGTAGGAGCATCTACTCCAAATCATGCAGTAAGCTATATGTAGGAATATTTAACTCAACATACCACAAGCTAGAAATTATGAAATTTGGGAGACTTCGCTCAAAACAATGTGGTAAACTTATTTCGGGAAATTTATCATTTTAAATCAACATGTGGGCATTTCCCAAAGCTTTATCATAGTTGGATCTACTCAATTCATTTTGAAAATTACTTCATAATCATGGGTAGCTTTAGAAACATGCTTTTTACCATCAAATCTCATCATCATCATACATTCATCATCATTAACTTCTTTTATGAACTTTTCATCCATGGGCATTTAAATTTCACAACTTAGAAAATATGATTTGTATTGAAAACAATTGAAAATCTGCCCAAGATTCACAATTCATCAATATAAATATAATTTAATCATACCCATGTATAGAGATTGAAGAATTATGCAATTGGGCGAAAACCCCATACTTGATTATAGGAGATATATCATGATTTGATAGAAATTGGGCATGGGTGTGGAAGGAGAAACCCACTCATAACCTTACATAACTGGGAGGGATGATTTTAACACTTCTATGATTGCCCAAGATGAGATTCCCATGGAAACCTTCAAAACTTGCTCTAAATCCTCTCTTAAAGCTCTCAAGTTTGAATGCATGGAATGGACTAGCTTAGAATAGGTTTTTCCCTCTAGAAACCCTATAAAACGATCCTTAAATGACGTAGTATAGGCCTCTAGGATTTAGGCATTACGGAAAAGCCTTTACTAATATCGCTGAAAATAACTGCCAGGAGGTCCCAATGAGGGACCTAACGACTCATCATAAGGGGCTATGAATCCTGGAGTCGTTCGTCAGGTACACTACTTATCAGATCCCCTGGGCTTATCACGGGTAACTTAACGATCCATTGCTCGTGACCACGACTCGTGGTCGCCTCCCGTCATGTATACTGCCTTAGTCTCAAATAAAACTTACCCTTCTTGATCACGACTCATCCCACGAATTGTGGGGACTGACCACAACTCATGGAGTCCTTCCCTTAGGTACACTGGTTTATTTCCTCCATTTATTCTTCACCTTCACCCCACAGCTGACTTGATGACTCGTAGTGACTGACCACGAGTCGTTCCCATGCCCGTGGGGACCCCTTATCCTTCAATCTTCCTGTTCTTCACTAGCCTCCCCCACGATCCACCTGATGACTCATTTTCTGCTTGCAACTCAGATTTTCAATTTTTCCCCATTTCAACTCCTAGGTACGATCTTCAAGTCCTCGGGGTATAACAATATCTCCCCCTTGGGAAAATTCGTCCTCGAATGTTAGAAACACCGAGAAAACTTAGAAACAAGCAATCATCATATGCAAATACTGGTTATTCAAACTGAAAACTAATAGAATGACTACCTCCGGAAAGAACTACATAGATGAATTGAATTCAGACATCACATACATCTATCATAACATAAATCAAAGTTGTGCACATGAACCGAACATGGAATCTGATTAGAGAGTTATGGAAAATATTGATACCTCAAACTGAAACTGAGACGGTAGGGAACAAGTGAGGGTATTTAGCCATCATAGCCGCTTCGACTTCCCACGTAGCTCCCTCAACATGCTGATTTCTCCATAAAACCTTCACCGAAGCTACTTCTTTGTTCCTCAGCCTACAAACCTGACGATCCAAGATTGCAACTGGAATTTCCTCATAACTAAGTCTATCCCTCACACCAACGCTTTCCACCGGGACACCTAAAGATGGATCACCCAAGCACTTTTTCAAGAGCGATACATGAAAGATGGGATGAACTGAAGATAACTCTGATGGAAAGTCCAACTCATACGCTACCCTACCAACTCTTTGATAAATTGGATATAGGTGAGCCGGGGGACTATTGTTGAAAAAAGATGCCTTATAAAAAACCCTCATAACCCGGTAGGGTCCAATATAGCAGGGACTAAGTTTTCCTTTCTTTCTGAACCGAAAGACTCCCTTCATGTGAGACACCTTCAGAAACACCCAATCGTCCACCTCAAACTCCAACTATTTCCTTCTCACATCCGCGTATGACTTTTGATGACTCTGAGCGATTTTCAGCCTGTCCCTTATCATCTGAGCTTTCACCATGGACTCATGAATCGAATCAGGTCTTACCATTGCTATCTCACCAACCTCAAACCATTCGATGGGCGATCAACACCTCCGCCCGTAAAGAGCCTCAAATGGTGCCATCTGGATGCTGGAGTGACAACTGTGATTGTAAGAAAACTCGATCAAGGGCAAGTGATCAGCCCAACTACCTTTAAAATCCATCACAAAGGCTCTCAACATGTCCTCGACAGTCTGGATATTCCGCTCCACCTGACCATCCGTTTGCGGATGAAATGTTGTGCTGAGTTTAACCTGAGTCCCAAGCCCTTTTTGGAAAGACCGCCAAAACTGAGAGGTAAATTGAATACCTCAGTTTGAGACGATAGACAAGGGCACTCCATGTAATCGCACTAACTCCCGGATATACAGTTTGACATAATCATCCGCTGAATTTGTGGTTTTGACTGATAGGAAGTATGCAGCCTTGGTTAACCTTTCTACCAGCACCCAAATAGAATCGTAATGTTGGAGAGTACGAGGTAGACCAGTAATGAAATCCATATTAATCTCTTTCCACTTCCAAGTAGGAATGCTAATATCCTGAAGTAAGCCTCTCGTCCTTTGATGTTCGACTTTCACTTGCTGACAGTTCAGACACTTGTCTACAAATTCTATACTATCCTTCTTCATGCTGTTCCATCAATATATTCCCCATATATCAGATACATCTGAGGGCACTTGGATGGATAGAATACCTGGATCCATGTGCCTCATGCAATATCCGGTATTTCAAATCATCAACATCTGAAACACATAGACGACCCTGGTACCACAACACCCCATCTCCTCTTTTGGAGAAAACCTCCACCTTTTGACTCCGCACTTCTTCCTTCAGTTTCCTCAAAATCGGATCCTCATCCTGCTAAGATTTGACATCCACCACCAAGGACTATTCTAATCCATTTTGCACAACCATGTCACCATCAGTCGAGTCGACCAATCTAACTTCGAACCTCGCAAGTCAATGGACATCTTTCACCAACTCCTTTATTCCCTCATCCACGTGGGAAACACTCTCCATGGATAGCCTACTAAGTGCGTCCGCCACCACATTAGCCTTACCCGGGTGGTAAAGAACACTCATGTCGTAGTCCTTTAGTAGCTCCAACCACCTCCTTTGCCAAAGATTGAGATCTTTCTGGGTGAAAACATATTGCAAGCTCTTCTGATCCATGAATAAATCCACGTGGACCCCATACAAGTAATATCACCATATCTTCAATGCAGACACCGCCACGGCCAACTCAAGATCAAGGGTCGGATAATTCTTCTCATGGATTTTCAACTATCTTGAGGCATATGCTATGACCTTCCCATGCTGCATAAACACACACCCAAGTCCGATTCTAAGAGCATAACAATACACCAAAAAACCATCGGTACCCTCGGGTAGGGTCAACACTAGTCCTAAAGTTAGTCGAGTCTTCAACTCTTGGAAGCTTTTCTCACAAGCCTCCGACCATTGAAACTTCACCTTCTTCTGAGTCAACTTGGTCAAAGGTGCGGCAGTAGATAAAAAGCTTTCATGACCCAAATGTACACCTGGATCGTAGACACGAGACAAAGAGCCCCGAGAGACCCCAAGTCGACCCATGGCATGAGCATACATCTAATTCAATCACATAAGCAGAAGACTTAACATAAAGAACGTAACCATAACATAACATAAAGGAAAAACAGTACTAGACTTATACAATATGGCAGAATACATCTTGTAGTTAGATAAGCCTTTAAACATGAAAGGCGGATTCATAGGACAACTCCCCAACTAATCCAACATATAGAAACTGAAGAAATAACATGGAGTATGAACATATAGCACTTGGAACATGAGGACTAACCAAATGCATGGAGAGCAAGTCTTAATCTAGCTACGGGTGAGGATGAGCCTAAGAACTGGGACCTGTATCATGAAATGATATAGCATAAAAAGTATGCAGTCAGTACGTGGAATGTACTGAGTATGCAGGGCAAGTAAAACGGACATTTAAAACATATATGAAATTCATAAATGATCATAAGAGTAGGACGTCATGCTCGTATCGTAAATCATAATATCATATCATATGGATCAAGGTTTTCAAAACATTCGTAACGTAACTTAATCATAATCATAATAGAAAGGTTTTCTTAACATGACTTGAGCCAACATATATAATCATAACATGCATAAATCGTGAGGAACAGTGGGAGATTCTCTTAACCGTCATACCCCATATGAGCACACATGAAGCTCAACTTGTAACCCTAGTCAGGAGGGTGTTCATACCTTGCCAAGGGTAGGAACCATGAAGGGCGTGATCACATATGAGAAGGGCCATTTGGGCCAGGGACAAAAATGAAACGGTCCCAACATACCTACGGTGGCACGTTGGTTCATGAGATTCGAGGCTTAATCGTGAGTGCTGAACCTACTCGGTGTTCGATACTACTCCCGAAATATATATAGTGCTCATAATAATACATACATGAGTTCATAGGCTAGTTAAATCATGATAATCATAAAAATGCTTGAACATACGTAAACTAGCCATGACTTGAGGCCCGTGGATTGGCCAAAAACATAATTTATTATTGATAAAATTCATACATACTTATAGATCATGCATGTATCTTTAAAATCATAAGTTCGTAGTAGATAAAAAAATAAATTCATAATTAAATTCATAATTCACGCTAGGCTTATCAAAACACTAATGAATCAATGGATCATAAATCGATTCTTCATGGGGCATGCATAATCAAGCTTAATTGTTTAGAAATTCAAAATCAACAATATTATAATCAATTTAAGTCCCAAAAGATGATCAAAATCAGTAGATTATGATAAGATTCCAAAATCACAAGACCCATAACTAAATCATTAAATTTGATACAAATCAATTACAAAACCCCATGAGTTTTTGATAATTTATAAGTAAAATCATAAAGTAGGAGCATGGTGTGGAAGGAACCACCCATTGATGAACTTACATACCTGGAAACACTTGATCCTTAATCTCCCTTGAAAGCTCAAGATGGAATTTAGAGAAATTGGGGAAGAACACCTTTAATCACCTCCTAGACTCCTTCCTATACTCTTGCATGCGTGAATGATGCCTAACATGGACTTATCCCTATTAAAAGACCCCATTTAGAGCTTAAAACGACGTAGTTTAGGCTTTAGGAACTTAGAAATTATGGAAACACCCTTACTAAAATGCAGGAAAATCACTGCCAGGGCCCCTAACGAGGGACCTCACGAATTATTGCCAAGGGGCACGACTCTTGGCTAGGACCTGTGAAGTCCACTACCCAAAACACTCAGGGGGACCCCACATATCGTGGTGGCTGACCGCGACTCGTTGTCACCACCTGTGACCCCTACTTCCCCAAAACCTTGATCAACCCTTCAATGCAGACCACGGGTGACCTCACGAGTCATGAGGTCTAATCACGACTCATGGTCAGGCCCGTGGCCTCCTCAACCTGAGCTTGCCCAGCCTGCTGACCACGAGTCACATCACGACTGCTAGTCACTCCTCACGACCCACCTCATGAGTCATTCTGCAACTTGATGCAAATTTCTAGTTTTCTCTGTTTTGACTCCTGGGTATGATCCTTGGGTTCTCGGGTCATAACAATATCTCCCCCTTGGGAATATTCATCCTCGAGTGTTAGAAACATGCAGAAAACTCAGAAACAAGCAATCACTATATATAAATGTTGATCATTTAAACTGAAAATTAACGGATTGACTACCTATGAAAAGAACTACATAGATAAACTGAATTCAGATACCACATACATATGCCATATCATAAAACAAACTTGTACGCATGAATGGAACATGAAAACTGATTAGAGGCTTAGGGAAAAACTGGTACCTCAAACTAAAACTGAGCCGGTAAAGAACAGGTGTGGGTATTTAGCCATCATATTCTCTACGGCTTCCCACATAGCTCCTTCAACATGCTGGTTTCTCCACAATACTTTAACTGAAGCTACTTCTTTGTTCCTTAGTTTACGGACTTGACGAGCTAAGATTTTCACCGGAATTTCTTCATAGTTGAGGCTATCCTTTATGCCAACACTGTCCATCGGGACTACTAAAGCTGGATCACCCAAGCACTTTTTGAAAAGTGACACATGAAATATAGGATGAGCTGAAGATAACTCCCAAGGCAAGTCACTCATATGCCAGCTTACCAACTCTCCTCACAACCTAGTAGGAGTCAACATAGTGGGGGCTGAGTTTCCCCTTTTTCCCAAACCGCATGACTCCCTTTATGGGGGATACCTTTAGAAATACCCAGTTGTCCACATCAAACTCCAAGTCTCTTCTCCTCACATCGGCATATGATTTCTGCCGACTCTGAGTGGTTTTCAACCGGTCCCTTATCAAATGAAACTTCACCATCACCTTGTGAACCGAATCTGTCCCTATTATAGCTTCCTCACAAACCTCAAACCATCCAATGGGAGATCTACACCTCCGCCCATAGAGGGCCTCAAACGGTGCCATTTGGATGCTCGAGTGATAATTGTTATTTTAAGCAAACTCGGCTAAGGGAAAATGATCATCCCAACTACCTTTAAAATCCATAACACATGCCCTCAACGTGCCCTCAAGAGTCTGGATTGTTCGCTCTGCCTAGCCATCCATCTGCGGATGAAAGGCCGTGTTGAGCTTGGCTTGAGTCCCAAGTCCCTTCTGAAAAGACTGCTAGAACTGGGAGGTAAACTGAGTACCTCGGTCTAATGTAATAGATAAGGGCACTCCATGAAGTCGAACCAACTCCTGAATATACAGTTTGGCATAGTCATCTGCTGAGTCCGTGGTCTTGATGAGAAGAAAATAGGCAGCCTTAGTTAACCTGTCTACCACCACCCAAATGGAATCATAGTGTCGTTGAGTATGAGGTAGACCTGTGATGAAGTCTATATTAATCTCTTCCCACATCCAAGTGGGGATGCTAATATCCTGAAGTACGCCTCTCGGTCTTTGATGCTCGACCTTCACTTGCAGACAGTTAGGACATTTGGCTACGAACTCTGCGATATCCTTCTTCATACCATCTCACCAATAGATTTCTTGAAAGTCCCAGTACATCTTCGTGGATCTCGGGTGGATAGAATATTTGGTACCATGTGCTTTATGCAATATCCGAACCCTCAAATTATCAATGTCCGGAACATATAGTTGACCCTGGTATCATAGCACACCATCTCCCCCTTGGGAAAAAACCTCGACCTTTTGAATATGCACTACTTCCTTAAGCTTCCTCAAAATCGGATGTTCATCTTTCTTAGATTTGACATCAACCACCATGGATGATTCTGACCCATTCTGCACAACGACACCAGCATGGGTCAACTCGACCAATCTAACTCCCAATCTTGTGAGCTGGTGGACATCCTTCACTAACTCCTTCTTTCCCTCATCCACGTGGGACACACTATCCGTAGAGAGCCTACTAAGTGCATCCACCACCACATTAGCCTTGTCCAGGTGGTAAAGAACACTCATATTGTAGTCCTTTAATAACTCCAACCACCTCCTTTGCTGAAGATTGAGATCCTTCTGCGTGAACACATATTGCAAGCTCTTGTGATTCGTGAATACATCCACGTGGACCCCATACAAGTAATGCCGCCATATCTTTAATGCAAACACAACCGCAGCCAACTGGAGGGCATGGGTCGGGTAATTCTTTTCGTGAACTTTTAGCTGCCTAGAGGCATATGCTATTATTTTCCCATGCTGCATGAATACACATCCCCGTCCGACTCTCGAAGCATCACAATATACAACAAAGCCATCCGTACCCTCGGGTAAATTCAACACTGGTGCTGAAGTGAATTCTGGTCTTCAATTCTTGGAAGCTTTCCTCACAAGCCTCCGACCATTGGAACTTTACCTTCTTCTGAGTCAACTTGGTCAAAGGTGCCACAATAGATGAGAAAACCTCAACAAATCTTCGGTAGTAACCTGCTAGGCCCAAGAAACTCTGAATTTCTGAAGGATTCACCAGTCTAGGCCAATTTTTCACCGCTTCGATTTTCTAGGAATCTACCTTAATGCTCTCACCTAAACCACATGGCCTAGAAATGCCACCGAGTCCAGCCAAAACTCACATTTCCTAAACTTTGCATATAACTGACGATCCTTGAGGACCTGAAGTACTATACGCAAGTGAGTAGCATGCTCCTCCTTGCACCAGGAGTATATAAGGATATAATCGATGAACACAATTACGAACATGTCCAGATACTGCTTGAACACCCTATTCATCAGGACCATAAAAGCTGCAGCAGCATTGGCTGGTCCAAATGACATAACTACAAACTCATAATGGCCATACTGGGTTCTGAAGTCTGTCTTTGGGATATCACTCTCCCGGACTCTGAGCTGGTGATACCTGGACCTGAGATCTATCTTCAAGAAACACCTGGCACCCTGGAGCTGATGGAATAAATCATTGATCCTGGGCAAGGGGTACATGTTTTTACAGTGACCTTATTCAGCTGCCGATAGTCAGTACACATTTGAAGGGACCCATCCTTCTTTCGAACAAAGAGAACCGGTGCACCCATGGAGACTTGCTCGGTCTAATGAAACCCTTATCCAACAAGTCCTTCAATTGTTCTTTTATCTCCTTTAGTTCGGTTGGATCCATCTTGTAAGAAGGAATAGATATAGGTTGCGTGTTGGGAAGAAGGTCTACACCGAAATCACTCTCCTGCTCGGGAGGGACACCTAGCAAATCATCGGGAAATACCTCCGGATACTCACACACCACTAGAATAGAATGAATAGTCGGGGTCTCAGACTCTTCATCCTTAACCCTAACTAGGTGGTACATGTAACCCTTAGAGATTATTTTTCTAGCCTTAAGATATGAAATAAACTGACCGGATGGACAATTGAATTACCCTTCCATTCCAAAACTGACTCACCCGAAAATCAAAATTCCACCGCACGAGTCCTACAATTAGTCGAAGCATGATATGCGAACAATCAATCCATACCCAAGTTGACATCAAAGTCAGTCATGGCCAACTCGATTAAGTCTGCAGAGGTAACCTTATGCAAAAATGTACTTGGGAAACCTCTATATACCCGCCTAGCTACAATTGATACATCGACTAGAGTAGATATGGAGAACGGTTCTAATAGAATTTCGGGACTAACTCCAAAACTACTAGCAATGTAAGGGGTCACAAAAGACAAGGTAGCTCCTGGATCTAAAAAAGCATAAGCATCAATATGGAAGACTTGAAACATACTCGTGACCACATCTGGCAAAGCCTCCTGCTCCTGGCGAGGCACTAGGGCATAAAACCTGTTTTGGCGCTGAGCGGCTGTTGAACTAGTGGAAGCATCCTGCTGTGGGGGTCGTGCTGCTGGAGTTGAAGAACTGGATGCAGGGCAATCTCTAATCCTGTGTCTGGGTTTTCCACACCTGAAATGAGCATTTGCACAAACCAGGAACCTCCCGTAATAATTTTTACCGCATCTCGAACAAGATGGGAAAGTGCGCTCCATCTGCATGCTACCATGATTCCTCGATCCTGTAGCCCTGCTCGTTTAGTCTTCCCTAAACCAGGATGGCATGTTGTCCAATGATGGAGATGGAGCAATGGACCTGTGCTTGGGCTGCTGACATGGTCCACCTCTTGGCCTGGCTTGAGAAACCCTATAGCTGTCGGTCCTGGCCCTCTTGGCCTCTCTCTACCTCCTGTAGACTGACTCCATCTACTGCGCATGCAATAAAATAAGGGGAAAATCCATGTCCCGGTGAAGCATGGCGATCCGACAATCCTTGTCCAAGTAATCTGCTAGTCCATGCACAAAGCGACTCACCAGAGCCTGCTAGTCCGCCACTAACTCCAGAGCATATTTAGATAATTAGGTGAAATCCAATGCATACTCTTGGAAAGACATGCTACCTTTCTTTAGATTAACAAACTCAGCCTCCTTGAGCTCCCTCATCTCCCAAGGGATGAATCACTCCATCAATGCAGTGTCAAACTTATCCATGCTTATCGGGCCTGCACCCGCCACCCTAGCATCTCTCCATTGCATAAACCATATATGTGCTACCCCCTTTAGCTGGTAGGAGGTCAAATCAATGCATTCCCCATTGTTCACCCCCATGACTTGGGTGATTTTCAAAATCTCCTCTATAAAATCATGTGGATCCTCGTCCACCTTTGACCCAGTGAACTCCAGAGGGCTCATCCTCAAGAAATCTCTCACCCTAGCTGCCGCTGCAATCCCATTCTGAGGGAAATTCTCCACCATATGATTCTGGACCTGGGAAGTCAATGGCCTGTGCCAGCATCTGAATCGCTGCCCTAAACTCAGCATGGGCAGTTGGCTCCGGTACGTGCTACTCACGAACGAGTGGAGCTAGCTGATGCTCACCCTCATGATCATTACCATTTTCATTTCTCCTGGCGTTTACTCGACATGGAGGCATGACTCTACAAACACGAATAGCATGAATTAGAGGAGTAAAGGAAGTTCATCACATGATATATATCATGAAAGAAGGGAACATTTCATAAACGTTTAGTATCCTCTTCGTCATAAGTCTGGCGCGCTTCACACCCATGAAAAAGGCTCTACTTAACGCGACTTTTAGACTCCCTAGGACCCATAAACCTATGTCTCTGATACCAAGTTGATACCAAGTTTTTCATGACGCAAACGTACACTCGAATTGTAGACAGGGGACAAGGAGCCCCGAGAGACCCCAAGTCGACCCAGGCATGAGCATGCATCTAATTCAATCACATGAGTGGAAGATTTAACATAAAGAACGTAATCATAACATAGCATAAAGGAAAAACATTACTAGATTTATATAATACGGTGGAATACATCTTGTAGTCTGATTAGCCTCTAAACATGAAAGGCAGATTGATGGGACAACTCCCCAACTAATCCAACATTTAGAAACTGAAGAAATAACATGGAGTGTGAACATGTAGCCCTTGGAGCATGAGAAATCACGAAATGCGTAGAGAGTAAGACTAAATCTAGCTACAAGTGAGGATGAGCCTGAGAACTGGGACCTGTATCATGAAACGATGCAGCATAGAAAGTATGCCGTCAGTACGTGGAATGTACTAAGTATGCAGGGTAAGTAAAATGTACATTTAAAACATATATGAAATTCATAAATGATCATAAGAGAAGGACGTCATGTTCGTATCGTAAATGATAATATCATATCATATGGCTCAAGGTTTTCAAAACAATCATAACGTAACTTAATCATAATCATAATAGAAAGATTTACTTAACATGACTTGAGCCAACATACATAATCATAACATGCATAAATCATGAGGAACAACGGGAGATTCTCTTAATCGGCATACCCCATATGAGCACACATGAAGTTCGACTTGTAACCCTAGTCGGGAGGGTATTCGTACCTTGCCAAGGGTAGGAACCATGAAGGGCGTGATCACATATAAAAAGGGCCATTTGGGCCAGAACAAACATGAAAGGGTCCCAACATACCTACGGTGGCACGTAGTTCTTGAGATTTGGGGCTTAATCGTGAGCCCGGACCTACTCGGTGTTCGATACTACTGCCAAAATATATATAGTGCACATAATAATACATACATGAGTCATGGGATATTTAAATGATGATAATCGTAAAAAAGATTGAACATACGTGAACTAGCCATGACTTGAGACCCGTTGGTCAGCCAAAAACATAATTTATGATTGATAAAATTCATACATACTTGTCAATCATGCATGTAGCTTGAAACATATGTTCATAGTAGATAAAAAAATAAATTCATAATTAAATTCTTAATTCATGCTGGGCTTACCAAAACACAAATGGATCATTGCATCATAAATCAATTCTTCATGGGGCATGCATAATCAAGCTTAATTGTTTGGAAATTCAAAATCAACAATATTATAATCAATTTAAGTCCCAAAAGATGATCAAAATCAATAGATTATGATAAGATTTCAAAATCACTAGACCCATAATTAAATCATTAAATTTGATACAAATCAATTACAAAACCCCATGAGTTTTTGATAATTTATAAGTAAAATCATATAGTGGGAGCATGGGTGTGGAAGGAACCACCCATTGATGGCCTTACATACCTGGAAACACTTGATCCTTAATCTCTCTTAAAAGCCCAAAATGAAATTTAGAGAAATTGGGGAAGAACACCTTGAATCACCTCCTAGACTCCTCCCTATACTCTTGCATGCATGAATGATGCCTAACATGGACTAATCCCCATTAAAAGACCCCATTTAGAGCTTAAAATGACGTAGTTTTTTCTTAGGAACTTAGAAATTATGGAAACACCCTTATTAAAATGCAGGAAAAACACTGCCAGGGCCCCTAACGAGGGACCTCATGAATCGTTGCCAAGGGGAACGACTCGTAGCTAGGACCCATGAAGTCCATTGCCCAAAACACTCAGGGGGACCCTACGAGGGACCCCACAAATCATAGTGGCTGACCACGACTCGTGGTCACCACCCGTGAGCCCTACTGCCCAAAAACCTTGATCAACCCTTCAATGCAGACCATGGGTGACCTCACGAGTCGTATGGTTTTACCACGACTCGTGGTCAGGTCTGTGGCCTCCTCAACCTGAGCTTGCTCAGCCTGCTAACCATGAGACACATCATGACTCGGGGTCACTCCTCACAACCCACCTCACGAGTCGTTCTGCAACCTGATGCAAATTTCTAGTTTTCCTCCATTTTGACTCCCGGGTCAGATCCTTAGGTTCCCAGGGTATAAAAAAAGCCCTCAATAGATCACCGATAGTAACCCACTAAGACCAAAAAATCTCTTGATATCTGATGGGTTCACTGGTCTGGGCCAATTCCTTACCGCCTCAATTTTTTGAGAATCTACCTTTATGCCCTCACTTGATACCACATGACCAAAAAATGCCATAGAGTTAAACAAAAACTCACATTTGCTGAACTTTGCATACAACTGACGATCCTTAAGGGTCTGAAGCACTACTCTCAAGTGAGCGGCATGCTCCTCCTCGCGCCAAGAGTATATGAGGATGTCATCAATGAACACAGTCACGAACATGTATTTCCCGAATAGGGCAACCTTTCGAACTGCTGCTGAATCCATGGGCAGGCAGGAGACAACCTGGCGAACTGAAACCCAATATGCCTTGAACACTCTATTCATTAGATCCATAAAAGCTGCAGGGGTATTGGTTAGTGCAAAAGACATAACAACAAATGCGTAGTGACCATAACTAGTCTTGAAAGAGGTTTTTGGGATTTCACTCTCCCAAACCCTGAGCTGGTGATACCCAGAGCTGAAATCAATCTTGGAGAAACACTTCGCACCCTAAATGTGATCAAACAAATCATCGATCCTGGGTAAAGGATACTTGTTCTTAACGGTGACCTTGTTCAACTGCCGGTAGTCAATGCACATCCGAAGCGAACCATCCTTCTTCCGGAGAAATAACATTGGTGCACCCTATGGAGACTTACTCGGCCAAATAAAACCCTTATATAACAGGTCCTTCAACTAATCCTTCAACTCTTTTAGCTCAGCTGGAGCCATTCTGTTGGGTGGAATGGATATAGGCTGCGTGTCGGGAATAAGATCTATACCAAAATCAATCTCCCGCTCGGGAGGGACACCTGGAAAATCATTAGGAAAGACCTTTAGATACTCACGTACAACTGTACGGACTGAATGGTTAGGGTTTTGGACTCCACGTCCTTAACCCTAACTAAATGGTACATGCAACCCTTAGAAATCATCTTCCTGGCCTTAAGGTAGGAAATGAATCGAGCTACAGGAACAACTGAACTACCCTTCCATTCTAAGACTGGCTCACGAAGAAATCTAAACTATACTACCCAGGTTCTACAATTAACTAAAGCATAGCATGCAAATAGCTAATCCATGCCGAGAATAACATCAAAATCGGTCATGGCTAACTCTATCAAGTCTGTTGAGATGACCTTATGAAGGAATGAGACTAGGTAATATCTGTACACCCATCTAGCTATAACTGAGTCACCTACTAGAGTAGAAATTGAGAAGGGCTCTGATAAGACATCAGGATTGACTTTGAAGCTGCTGGCTACATATGGTGTCACAAAAGATAGGGTAGCCCCCAGATCTAGCAAAGCATAAATATCAATATGGAAGACTAGCAACATACCAGTAACCATATCCGGGGAGACCTCCTGCTCTTGACGGGAGGCTAAAGCACAGAATCTATTCTGGTGCTGCCCGCCAACTGTGCTAGTAGATGTCCCTTGTTGTGCTGTGCATGGGGGAGGAGTTGCTGAATTAGAAACTGGGCCTCGGCCCCCAACCTGGTCCTGTATCGAAGCTGGACAATCTCTGAGCAAATTTTTGGGCGAACACTAGCCTGTGTGCCCTCGACCACATTTGCGACAAGCTGGGATGCTAGAATCTGTGAGTCTGCTAATCTGACCCCTCGAGCTTGACGATCTCCCTCTTTGATAATGGCTGGGCCTGGATGTCACACTCAACGCTGAAGGTGCGGGGGCTTACGATCTTTTGTGAGTCTGCGGTTGGTGCCCACCACTGGACCTCTATTGAGAGAATTTATGATCCTTGGACCTAGCCCTCTTGGCCTCCCTCTCCCTGCCGCCTCCATCTGCTGGGCGTACAACACCATGCTAGGGAAATCCATATCCTAGTGAAGCATATCAATCCAACACTCCTTGTCCAAATACCCTTCTATACCATGTACAAAGCTGCTCACCCGCGCCCTCTGGTCAGTCACTAACTTTGGGGTATATTTTGATAGGCGAGTGAACTCAAGGGAATACTCTAGAACTATCATCCTTCCCTGCTTCAAGTTTACAAACTCAGATACCTTGAGCTCCCTTATCTACCGAGGGAAGAACTGATCTAGGAATGCAACCTGAAACTCCTCCCATGTGATCGCACCTGCTCGTGCGATGCTGCTATCCTTCCATTGGCGAAACCAGATATGCGCAACCCCCTTTAACTAGTAGGAGGCAAACTATGCACACTCAAAACTACTCTCCCCCATAATATGGGTGATCTTGACAATCTCATCAAGGAAATCATGTGGGTCCTCATCTACCTTGGACCCTAGAAACTCCGGCGGGTTCATTCTTAAGAAGACTCAGACTCTGGCCACCGCTGCATTTCAATTTTGAGGAACATGTGCAACGGCCTGCTGATTGACCTGAGTGGTCAAGACCTACGCAAGCATCTGAATAGAAGCTCAGAACTCAGCATGAGCGGCTCACTCCAGTGCCTGGGGCTCCTGAACTGGTGGGGCTGGCTAGTGCCTATAACCATTTCCATCCTCGTGGCCTTCACCACCTCCATTTCTCCTCCTATCCATTCTTCGAGGAGCCATGATTCTGCAATCGAGAATAGCACGAATTAGAAGGATAGAAAGACTTCTCATTGCACGACATAGATCATGAAAGAAGGGAACAATTCCTAAACAACTCATAGCTTCTTCGTCATAAGTGAGGCGCACTTTACTCATGAAAAAGACTCTACTTAATGCGGCTTTTAGACACCTTAGGACATTTCAAACCTATTGCTCTGATACCAAGTTTTTGACAACCCGAAAGGAGGCTCAAATCGTAGACATGGGACAAGGGACCCCAAGAAACCCCAAGTTGATCCATGACATAAGCATACATATAACTCATTCAATAAACTGAAGAAATCATTAATATAATCTCAGTGGAACTCTATTTCAACATCATATCAGAATAATATCCGAAGCTACACATACATAAGTCTGAAAGCCTCTAATCTGGATGAGTTGATGTGACACGACCCCAACTAACTCAACAATACTGAAACTGAAGTACGTAAAAGAAACTGAAAGTCTAGTCCTTGAAAGATGAGGACTCACCAATCCTGAGCAGATAAGAACTCTGGAAAGCTGACTAAGATCGGGGGTGAAGCAGCGAGTTGAGTTCTATATCATGAAACGATATAGCATAGAAAGTATGCGGTCAGTACATGGAATGTATCGAGTACGCAAGGTAAGTAAAACCGCTCAAGTAAAATAAATTATTTAAAACCTTTCATAACATATCATAAACTTTCAAGTCTGAGGAGAAGGGCTACATGCATTCATTCTGAGAATAAAATCTTATCATGACATGACCATCCATAGCTTTATAATATCATGACTAACTCGAATGACTTAAAGATGAAATATAACATTTATATTAAAAGTTGAACAATGAGTCAAACCTTACTTTTAGAACATGAATGCGTAAAGTAATCACCATGAGTAATGAATATGCAAATCTGAATAGTATAGATAGTGGAAGACTCGTCACTTAACTGACATACCACGATAGAGCTTACGTGGTCCCAACTATCACACTCAAGTGGGTAGAGCCGTCCATAACATTGCCAAGGTGATGGATGATACCATGATATCGATATCAAGCTCAAGGGCCAATCGGGATGGGGATAGCTCACAAGGGAGGTCCCAATATTATAATAGTATCAACCTACATTGGCGCGTAGTTCTGGGGCATAGGGTGATCTACCCTTAACCTGCTTGGTGCTAAAATCTTCTCCCAAAAACATGAAATGCTCTACATCATATATAATGAAGCTCAACATCGTCTATTGACGAAGCTCAAAATTAAATCATCCATAACTCATCATCGTATGAAACGAAGCTCAACATTGTCTATTGAAAAAACTCATTAATGAAATCATGCATAGACTCGACATCATGTGAAAATGAAGCTCGACATTGTCCCTTGACGAAGCTCAATAATCACATACATCTCAATTATGAATTTATGCATATGAGAAGCTTTATTTTGAAACATACCACAAGCTCAAGTATAAATAGGAGCGTCTACTCAAAATAATGCGGTAAGCAATATGTAGGAATATTGAACTCAACATACCACAAGCTAGAAATTGTGAAATTTGGGAGACATCGCTCCAAACAATGTGGTAAGCTTATTTCGGGAAAATTATCATTTTAAATCAACATGTGAGCATTGCCAAAAGCTTTATCATACTTGGATCTACTCAATTCATTTTGAAAACAACTTCATAAACATGGGTAGCTTTAGAAACATGCTTTTCATCATCAAATCTCATCATCATCATAAATTCATCATCATTCACTTTTTTTGTGAACTTTTCATCCATGGGCATTTAAATTTCATAACTTCGAAAATATGATTTGTAATGAAAACAATTTAAAATTTTCCCCAATCTTCACAATTCATCAATATAAATATAATCTAATCATACTCTTGTATAGAGATTGAAGAATTATGCAATTGGGAAAAAAACCCATACTTGATTATAGGAGATTTATCATGATTTTATAGAAATTGGGCATGGGTGTGGAAGGATACACCCATTCATAACCTTACATACCTGGGAGGGATGATTTTAACACTTCTCTGATTGCCCAAGATGATATTCCAATGGAAACCTTAAAAACTTGCTCTAAATCCTCTCTTCAAACTCTCAAGTTTGCATGCATGGAATGAACTAGCTTAGAATAGGTTTTCCCCTCTAAAAACCCTGTAAAACAAGCCTTAAACGATGTAGTATAGGCCCCTAGGATTTAGGAATTACGGAAAAGTTCATACTAAAATCGCTGAAAAAAACTGCCAGGGGGTCCCAACGAGGGACCTAACGACTCATCATGAGGGGCCACGACTCGTGGAGTCATTCATCAGGTACACTGCTGATCAGATCTTTTTGGCTCATCACAGGTGACTTAACGATACATTGCTCGTGAACACGACTCGTGGTCACCTCCTGTCATGTACACTGCCTTAGTCCCAAATAAAACTTACACTTCTTGATCACGACTCATCCCACGAATCATGGGGAATTACCATGACTTGTGGGGTCCTTCCATTAGGTACACTGGTTTACTCCATTTATTCTTCACCCTCACCCCACGGTTGACTTTATGGCTCGTGGTGACTAACCACGAGTGTTCCCACACCCGTGGGGGCCCCTTATCCATCAATCTTCCTACTCTTCACTAGCCTTCCCCGCAAGTCACCTGATGACTCGTGGGCTAGTATCACGAGTTTTCCAATGACTCATTCTGTGCCTGCAACTTAGATTTTCAGTTTTTCCCCATTTCAACTCCCGAGTCTGATCTTCGAGTTCTCAAGGTATAACATCAGGTTACGCCTCAGATCTCATAAACTACATGCCATCATAGGTATGTTAGGACCACTTTAATGAATGTCCCTAGGCCAAATGGTTCTTTCTTCATGGTGATATCACACTTCCATTCCTACCCTTGGCAAGGTACGGACACCCTCCCGACTAGGATTATAAGTCAAACTTCATGTGTGCTCATATGGGGTATGTCGGTTAAGAGAATCTCCCACTGTTCCTCATGATTTATGCATGTTATGATTATGTATTTTGGCTCAATTCATGTTAATTAAAGCTCTTTTCTTGTGATTATGATTATGTTTACATTATGAATGTTGTGAAAACCTTGGTCCTTATGACTTGTTATGATGATTACGGTACGAGCATGGTGTCCTACTATTGTGATCATTTATGAGTATTACATGTTTTAAATGTCCATTTTACTTACCTTGCATACTCAGTACATTCCACGTACTGACCGCATACTTTCTATGATGTATCATATCATGATACAAGCCCCAGCTCTCAAGCTCACCCTCACCCATAGATTGTCTCGGAGTTGCTTTTAGCACAGTTGGGGAGTCCTCATAATCTAAGGGATAATTGATAGACATGTTGATACTTTCTATTTCAATACTTGTTCGGGTTAGTTGGGGGTGTTGTCCCATCAACCCATTGTACGTATTAGAGGCTTTCAGACAAATGTTCAGTACTCAGCTTGTATGTCTTAGTGTTTAAGATATTTTGATTTATGTTATGCCATGTTTCCGAGATACCTTATGTTCAGTCTTTCGCTTAGGTGACTGAATTAGATGTATGCTCATGCCATGAGTCAATTTGGGGTCCCTCGGGGCTCTTTGTCCCGTATCTATGATTCGGGTATACGTTCAGTCCGTCAAAAAACTTGGTATCAGAGCCATAGGTTTTGAAGTGTCCTAGGGTGTCTGAAAACCGCGTTAAGTAGAGTTTTTTTCATGGGTGTGAAGCGCACCACACTTATGACGAAGAGGCTATGAGACGTTTTGGAAATGTTCCCTTCTTTCATGATCTTTGTCATGCGATGAAAGTCCTTTACTCTTCTAATTTGTGCTAATCGCGTTTGCAGAATCATGCCTCCATGCCGAGTGAATGCCTGAAGAAATTGTAACGGTAATGATCATGAGGGTGCCAATGGTGATGAGCATCAGCCAGCCCCACCCGTTCATGAGGAGAACGCACCATAGCCAGCTGCCTACGCTGAGTTTAGGGTAGCGATTTAGATTTTTGCATAGGCCATGACTTCCCAGGTTCAAAATCAGAAAGTGGCACATTACCCTCAGAATGGGAATGCGGCGGCAGCTAGGGTGAGGAATTTCTTGAGAATGATCCCTCCTGAGTTCACGGGCTCAAAGGTGGATGAGGACCCATATGATTTCATTGAGGAGATTCTGAAGATCACCCAGGTTATGGGGGTGAACAATTGGGATGTGTTGAATTGACCTCCTATCAGCTAAAGGGGTGGCGCACACATGGTTTAAGCATTGGAGAGATGCCAGAGCAGCAGGTGCAGGCCCGATAGGTTCGGAGGAGTTGCATGCAGAATTTATGGATTTGCTCTTCCCTCGAGAGATGAGGAAGCTCGAGGAGGTCGAGTTTGTTAATTTGAAGCAAGGTAATATGTCCGTTCAGGAGTATGCATTGGAGTTCACCCGATTATCCTAGTATGCTCCAAAGTTGGTGGCGGACCAACGAACTCAGGTGAGCCGTTTTATGCATGGGGTGGCAGATTATTTGGACAAGGATTGAAAGATCGCCATGCTACATCGAGATATTAATTTTCCACTCATTATGTTGCATGCTCAATAGATGGAGTCAGTCTACCAGAGGTAGAGGGAGTCCAAGAGGGCCAGGACCGATAGTTACGGGGCTTCTCAGGTCAGGACAGGGGGTGGAAAACAACAACAGTCCCAACATAGGTCTATTGCTGCATCTCCATCATCAGCCAACACGCCATCTAGATTCAGAGGAGATCAGAGAAGCAGGGCTTTAGGATCGAGGGATTACGGTAGCATGCAGATGGAGCGCACTTTTCCAGTTTGTGTGAAGTGTGGCAAGAATCATCTCGAGAGGTGCTTAGTCAGTGCGGATGCTTGTTTCAACTGTGGCAAACCCAGACATAGACTCAGAGATTTCCCTTCAGCCAGATCAGGGGTCAGTGGAGCCCGTGTGATAGCAGCCAGTTCTACCGCTCCAACAGCACGTCCCCCTCAGCAAGGTGCCTCTACTTGTTCAGCAGGTGGTCAACACCAAAATAGGTTTTATGCTTTAGTGCCTGATAAAGGGCAAAAATATATGCCCGAGATACTCTTTATTACTTAAATTAGTCTTGTTTATCTAAGTTATTGTATACATTTTCATGTAATTTTATATAATGTGGAGATATGTGCTAACCAACATGATTAGCCTTTGTTTTGTAGGTTTTGATGACTTTTGAGAAACTAATCCATGAGTTGGTGAAGTAGAGGATTGGAAACGGAATCAACACGCGAACGTCGGTGAAGAGGAGGCACAAAACAGCCCATCGGTGCGTCGACAAGGTGCCACGGCAGGCAGGCCGCTCAAAACAGCCCACCTGCATGTTGGCAACGTGCCACGGCAGGTGGACTCCGCGACCATGGGGCTGTAACGCGCTGCCCAAGCAGTGTGACACATTGCCAACGCGGCAAGGTGCTGCCTGGGCCGATTTCGGGTGATTTTCCAGAAAGCCTCCGCGTCCGTAGCGTGTCACGGAGGCCGTGCTCCGCGATGCACTCCGTGACACGTTGCTTGTTAATCCGGGAAAGATTCCTACTAATATAAATAGCACACTTAGGTTTATTTTTCATAATTAAGACTTGGTGGAGCTAGGACGTAGGTTAGCAGCAGTTGAGGGACGAAAAAGCTAAGGGTTTTTCTCTCTTTCTTTCTTCTTTCAATCAATTGTACGTATGATTTACACTCGTTTGAGGATGATCAATCCACAAATGAGTGGCTAATTCTCTTCCTTGCTAAGGTTTTTAACATGTGTATTGAATTTTGATTGTGAATTATATGGTTTTTCATCTTCTTCTTTCATGTTGTTCTATTAATTCTTGTTCTTACTGCATTAGTGTGTGGCCAACATTAATGTACATCTAAAAAGTCCAATTTCACTCGGGAGAGCAAGAAATTGGAAAGTTGTGAATTAATAGGGTATTGTTCTTAACTTGATTTGGGAAAATTGGGTTTTGATGTGCTTTCCTAATAGAAATATACTTGAAAGTCGTATTAGTCAATTTAGGAACCGGAATTGTATTGCTAGGTCATAAATTGCATTTGATCACAGAAATGTAGACGAATGGTTTATGATTCTAAAGTGAGATTAAATACGAGAGTTTTAATCTCTAGGCTAATGTTCTTGGCTAGCAACATGAAGAAAAGATTAACCGAATTGTGATTATCGTCAAATTCATTACTTGTTCTTAACCTTGGCATGCTCATATCCATAGTTTCAATTCACAGTAAATAATTGTTAATAGATTTAGTATATAGTTTATAAACAAAATTATTTAACTTTTGGTTACATTGTTGTCAACATAATTAGAAGTAAACTAGAATATAGTATACTTAAGCAATTTTACTTATCCAGAGTCTCCTTGGATCGATACTTGGCTTACTTAGCCACTTTATTACTTGTTTGACCACGTGCACTTGCGTGTCGGTTTTTAACCCCTACCAAAGCACCGAGCAAGTTTTTGGCGCCGTTGCCGGGGAGGTTACGCGATTTGTGAAATTGTTTTAAGTATAAATTTACTGTATTTTTGTTTTATTTTCTTAAGTGTTGACAACTTGGTCTAGTGTTTGTTTTAATTCTTCTTTATTTTATTTTTCTGCTTGTTCGTATACCCTTATTGACATGACATCGTGGAATATAAATGGTTTCAATGGTGGATACTCATATTTTAGTGAATCTTGTCTGAACTGTGGAGGACCCCACTTGTGGCAAAACTGTAATACGTGCAATATATGTGGGTGTCAATATGGCCATTGGGGTGATTGTCCAAAGGCATATTCCCCTCCCCCAAGCCCCTACTATGATCCTTTTGTTGTTTTTGCTGAATATAGGCATGTTGAAAATGAGGACTTGGGACGCCAAGTTCAAATAGAGGACATGATGAAACAACTCCTGGAGCAATCAGAAGCAATGAAGGAGTCGGTGGCAGAATTGATAATTCAGCAAAAGGAGAATGCAGAGGCTGTAAGCAGGATGAGCGTCAAACTCACAGAGATGTGTGCTGAGGCTGAAGCTTGTGATAATTCGCAGGTGACAGTTTTAGCCGATATTCAAGAGGAACTACAAGAGGAATACAAGGGTGAATTTTTGGATGAAGTCCAACAATTAGAATCTCTTGAGTGTCTCCGTGATAGGCTCATACCTATAGAAATTCCATTCATGGAAGAAGAAAAAGAATATCTCCCATTTGACCTTAATTTTGAAATAGATGTCGATGTTGAAAAGGTGTACATAAGTAAGGAAGTCAAGCACAAAGCAAATTCAGAGTTGAAGTGTATTGGACCACACTCTACGCATTTTTCAACATTAAGTTTGGTTGACAACATAGAAATAGAGTCTTCCAAATTTATAGAGAAATGTCTCGAGGAGGACCAAGCACCATATATTTTGAAATTTGCTAACTCAGAAAGACAAAATGACTTCGCTTACTTAAGGACCAATAAATGCAAAAGGCAACATCTACTGTTTGGTCCTTACAATTTTTCACCACCACCCCTGGAGCATAAGAGGAAATTAGAGAAGAAATTAGGGGTGAGATTCATATCCTCAAGGTGGAGGAAAAAGTGGTGAAACTTGGTACGTCGTGCCGCGACGTAAAATTAGGCGCTGCTTGGGAGGCAACCCAAGGGTACCATGGGTACCATTTTAATTTCTTGCATTTATGTTTATTTTATTTATTTTTCATCTTGTGTTGTTTTGGTGGAAAGTTAAGCACAGATGGAGGGGAAGTCTGAGTACCCGTGGAGGAGGAAGCTAACAAGCATGGAAAAGAAAAAGTGTGGGGTCGAACACTCATTTGTCCATAGTTGAAGAAAACCATGCTGTCAGCTAGGCCTAAAGGCCTCAGGGAGTATTTCTCACCCTTTGTAACCATTAGTTTGATGCTATGCGGACATAGCATGATTTAAGTGTGGGGTGAGGGAAATTTCTAGGAAATTTCAGAATTTTCTGTGCTTAATGATTTTGGTGAATGTAATGCTTGTGCAAAAGTTGGTGAGAAAATTTGAAAATTTTGAAAAATTTTTGTGGATTAAGAATGACTTCATCACCCGTTGGTTTTTCTTTTCGGTTCTTTTCCGACAGGGGGTATTTGAACCGAAGAATAAAATTTTTTTCTTTTTTTCTTTCCTTGTTCTGTATATAAAGTTTTTAGTCATAGCTAGGGACTGTTTTCGACGATGGATGGATGACGACCGTCTTAAGGAAAATTAGTCGATAGGTTTTGGGTTTTTGAAACCATAACTAATTGGGGCTTGATGTTCTTTTTATGTGCTATACATGGTTGTAAGATGCAAGTATGTTCAGTGTGAAGTATGTAAGTGTATAACTTTGTTTGAGACACTTAGGCTCTTGAATTTGACTTAATATGATTGAAGCTTAATTCTGAATTCTTGTGATTAGCTGAGTAAGAGTCTACTGATTGTGTCTTGATTTGAGCATGTGCCATGAGTGTAAGGTTTTTGAGTATTCTATGCTATTGTGGAATGTCTAGAACTTGCCTGGTGTGTATATAAAACGAAATGAAGGATGTGAATTGTAGGAGATGATTTAGGCATTTCTTTGAATGAACCAAACTCTTATCCCTCATTATACCTACCTTGAAAAATTAATCCTAGTTAACCCCATTGAGCGTTGAGCCTATTCTTTGACAGCTGCAACATAAGCTTAATCCTTTTTCTTTCATTAGCCTTGAATTTGATCCAAAACTCCTAAGCGCGTAAAGGAAAAATCCGAAAGAGTAAAGGAGTGATAAGAATGAAAAGAAAGGGAAAGTAGCAATTGTAAGAGTTGAGCAAGGTCAAGGGTGCATTTTTTTGAATATGGGTGAGTATTAGTAGGGAGTAAGAAAACAAATTAATGAAAATCTACTTATAGAACTCCTTACTAATAAGCTAAAAGCGCCTAAAGAAAGGGGGAACAAAAGAGGAAAAAGAAAGATGAAAAGAGAAAAAGGTGAAGTGAGGGAAGGGAAGTTTGTAATGAAGGCGTGATGTATTAAAAGCGCTTAGGAAAGATAGTCACTATTACTGATCACAATAGTACCTACCCGCACCTGAGTTACATTACAACCTGAAAAGTCCTACTTGATCTTACATTCATACATCCTTAAATTAGTGGAATAAAACACTAAGGGCAAGCTTATGGGCCATTACATAATGCATGTGAATTCTTTGTGAGAGTGAGCATAATTCTATTCATATACCCACACATGTTGTGATATAAAAATTGTTTTTGTGTGTGAAATTGGGTAACTCTCTTTCCGTGAGGGGCACATGTTGAATGAAGGATATATTTCATGTGGGATTTCTTAATCAGATGATTTGCATGAGTTTGCTAAAATTGAGAGTCGATTTTTGAGGTTAAGAAGTCTTAACATAGTTGTACTTCATTTCAATGATCAAATCAGGCATGCTCTATTTTTAGCTTGTATCTTACGTAATCATTATAGTCGTAACCTGAATTATCTTGCTAAATTAGTTATGTAGGAGTCTCCATTTGCATGATATGTAAAAGGTTGTTCGAGGACGAACAAGGCTTTAAGTGTGGGGTTGTGATAACGGGCAAAAATATATGCCCGAGATACTCTTTATTACTTAAATTAGTCTTGTTTATCTAAGTTATTGTATACATTTTCATGTAATTTTATATAATGTGGAGATATGTGCTAACCAACATGATTAGCCTTTGTTTTGTAGGTTTTGATGACTTTTGAGCAACTAATCCATGAGTTGGTGAAGTAGAGGATTGGAAACGGAATCAACACGTGAACGTCGGCGAAGAGGAGGCACAAAACAGCCCACCGGTGCGTCGACAAGGTGCCACGGCAGGCAGGCCGCTCAAAACAGCCCACCTGCACATTGGCAACGTGCCACGGCAGGTGGACTCCGCGACCATGGGGCTGTAACGCGCTGCCCAGGCAGCGTGACACATTGCCAACGCGGCAAGGTGCTGCCTGGGCCGATTTCGGGTGATTTTCCAGAAAGCCTCCGCGTGCGTAGCGTGTCACAGAGGCCGTGCTCCGCGATGCACTCCGTGACACGTTTCTTGTTAATCCGGGAAAGATTCCTACTAATATAAATAGCACACTTAGGTTTATTTTTCATAATTAAGACTTGGTGGAGCTAGGACGTAGGTTAGCAGCAGTTGAGGGATGAAAAAGCTAAGGGTTTTTCTCTCTTTCTTTCTTCTTCCAATCAATTGTACGTATGATTTACACTCGTTTGAGGATGATCAATCCACAAATGAGTGGCTAATTCTCTTCCTTGCTAAGGTTTTGAACATGTGTATTGAATTTTGATTGTGAATTATATGGTTTTTCATCTTCTTCTTTCATGTTGTTCTATTAATTCTTGTTCTTACTGCATTAGTGTGTGGCCAACATTAATGTACATCTAAAAAGTCCAATTTCACTCGGGAGAGCAAGAAATTGGAAAGTTGTGAATTAATAGGGTATTGTTCTTAACTTGATTTGGGAAAATTGGGTTTTGATGTGCTTTCCTGATAGAAATGTACTTGAAAGCCGTATTAGTCAATTTAGGAACCGGAATTGTATTGCTAGGTCATAAATTGCATTTGATCATAGAAATGTAGACGAATGGTTTATGATTCTAAAGTGAGATTAAATACGAGAGTTTTAATCTCTAGGCTAATGTTCTTGGCTAGCAACATCAAGAGAAGAATAACCGAATTATGATTACTATCGAATTCATTACTTGTTCTTAACCTTGGCATGATCTTATCCATAGTTTCAATTCAAGTAAATATTTGTTAATAGTTTTAGTATATAGTTTATAAACAAAATTATTTAACTTTTGGTTACATTGTTGTCAACATAATTAGAAGTAAACTAGAATATAGTATACTTAAGCAATTTTACTTATCCAGAGTCACCTTGGATCGATACTTGGCTTACTTAGCCACTTTATTACTTGTTTGACCACGTGCACTTGCGTGTCAGTTTTTAACCCCTACCAAAGCACCGAGCAGTGCCTCGCCAGGAGTAGGAGGCTTCATTAGATCTGGTCACCGATATGTTGCAAGTCTTTTATATTGATGCTTATTCCTTGTCAGATCCAAGAGCTACTTTGTCTTTTGTGACCCCTTATATTGCTAGTAGTTTTGGAGTTAGCCCTGAAATTCTGTCAGAATCGTTCTTGTATCTACTTCAGTTGGTGAATCAGTTGTAGCTAGGCGGGTGTATAGAGGTTTCCCCATTATAGTATTGAATAGTTAGTTATGACTAACTTTTACATTATTTTGGGCATGGATTGGTTTTTTGCATGTTATGTTCGATAAATTGTAGGACCCGTGTGAACGGAATTTAGATTTCCGGGTGAGTCAGTTTCAGAGTGGAAGGGTAATTCAGCTATACCAGCTGATCAGTTTATTTCATATCTTAAGGCAAGGAAAATGATTTCTAAGGGCTGCATGTATCACCTATTTAGGGTTAAGGATGTTGAGTCTGATACCCTGACTATCCAGTCAGTTCCGGTGGTGTGTGAGTATCCGGAGGTTTTTCCCAATGATTTGCCAGGTGTTCCTCCTGAGCGGGAGATTGATTTCGGCATAGATCTTCTTCCCTATACACAGCCTATCTCTATTCCTCCCTACAGGATAGCTCCAGCTGGTCTAAAGGAGTCAAAGGATCAGTTGAAGAACCTGTTAGATAAGGGCTTTATCAGACCAAGCAAGTCTCCATGGGGTGCCCAGTGTTATTTGTCTGGAAGAAGGATGGTTCGCTTCGGGTGTGCATTGACTATCGACACTTGAACAAGGTCACTGTTAAGAACAGGTATCCTTTACCCAGGATCAATGATTTGTATGACCAGCTTCATGGTGCCAAGTGTTTCTCCAAGATTGATCTCAGATCCGGGTATCACCATCTTAGGGTTTGAGAGAGTGACATCCCGAAAATCACTTTTAGGACTCGGTATGGACACTGCGAATTTGTTGTTATGTCTTTTGGACTAACTAATTCCCCTACAGCTTTTATGGATCTATTGAACAGGGTGGTCAAGGCATATTTGGACATGTTCGTGATTGTGTTCATTGATGACATCCTTATATACTCTCGGAGTGAGGAGGAGCATATCGATCACTTGAGAGTAGTGCTTTAGACCCTCAAGGATCGTCAGTTCTATGCGAAGTTCAGTAAGTGTGAGTTTTGGCTGGACTCCGTTGAACTCTTGGGCCATGTGGTATCGAGTGAGGGTATAAAGGTAGATTTTAAGAAAATCGAGGCGGTTTAGAATTGGCTTAAACCAGTGAACCCATCAGATATCAGGAGCTTTTTGGGTTTAGTGGGTTACTATCGAAGATTTGTTAAGGGTTTTTTATCTATTGCAGCACCTTTGACCAAGTTGACTCTGAATAAGGTAAAGTTCCAATGGTTAGAGGCTTGTGAGGGAAGCTTCCAAGAGATGAAGACTCGACTCACTTCGGCACTAGTGTTGACCCTACCCAAGGGTACTGATGGTTTTGTAGTGTATTGTGATTCTTCAAGAATCGGACTTGGGTGCATGTTGATGCGGCATGGAAAGGTGATAGCATATTCCTCATGACAGTTGAAAGTCCATGGGAAGAATTACCCAACCCATGATCTTGAGTTGGCCGCGGTGGTGTTCACATTAAAGATATGGCAGCATTACTTGTATGGGGTCCACGTGGATATATTTACAGACCATAAGAGCTTTCAATATGTGTTCACACAGAAAGATCTCAATCTTCGGCAAAGAAGATGGTTGGAGCTACTAAAGGACTATGATATGAGTGTTCTTTACCACCTAGGTAAGGCTAATGTGGTAGCGAACGCATTCAGTAGGCTCTCGATTGAGAGTGTGTCCCGTGTGGATGAGGGAAAGAAGGAGTTGGTGAAAGATGTTCATCGACTTGCGAGGTTGGGAGATAGGTTGGTCAACTCGATCAGTGGCGGCGTTGTTGTGCAAAACGGATCAGGATCATACTGGGTGACAGATGTGAAAGCTAGACAAGATGAGGATTCAATTTTGATAAAGCTGAAAGAAGCCTTTCGGAGTCATAAGGTGGATGTCTTCTCCCCCGGGGGGGGGGGGGGGGGAGATGGTGTGTTGCGGTACCAAGGTCGTTTGTGTGTCCTAGATGTTGCTGATTTGAGGGACCAGATATTGCATGAGGCACATGGATCCAGGTACTCTATCAATCAGGGTGCCACCAAGATGTATCATAATTTGCGGGAAATATTTTGGTGGAACGGCATGAATAAGGATATCGCGGGGTTTGTAGTCAAGTTCCCGAACTATCAGCAAGTTAAAGTCTAACATCAATGGCCGCGAGGCGTACATCAGGATATTAGCATTCCCACTTCGAAGTGGGAAGAGATTAATATGGATTTCATTACAAGCCTACCTCGTACTCACCGACACTACAATTCCACTTGGGTGGTGGTTGATAGGTTGACCAAGGCTGCACATTTCCTACTGGTCAAAACCGCAGATTCAGCGGATGATTATGCCAAACTATATATTTGGGAGTTGGTGTGATTACACGGAGTTCCCTTGTCAATTATCTCAGACCGAGGTACTCAGTTTTCCTCTTAGTTTTAGCAGTCTTTTTAAAAGGGGCTTGGGACTCAAGTTAAACTCATCATAGCATTTCATCTGCAAATGGATGGTCAGGCGGAGCAAACAATCCATACTCTCGAGGACATGTTGAGAGCTTATGTCATGGACTTTAAAGGAAGTTGGGATGATCACTTGCCCCTGATCGAGTTCGCTTACAATAATATCTATCACTCTAGTATCCAAATGGCACCATTCAAGGCTCTCTATAGGTGGAGATGTAGATTGCCTATCGGATGGTTTGAGGTTGGTGAGGCAGCTATGATAGGGATAGAGTCAGTTCATGAGACTATGGTAAAGGTTCAGTTGATAAGGGACAGGCTTAAAACCGCTCAGAGTTATCAAAGTCATATGCTAATGTGAGGAGGAGAGATTTGGAGTTCGAGGTGGACGATAAAGGTATCTCCCTTGAAGGGAGTCATGCGGTTCGGAAGGGAAGGAAAACTCAGTCCCTGCTATGTTGATCCCTACCGGGTTATGAGAAGAGTTGGTAAGGTGGCGTATGAATTAGACTTGCCATCAGAGTTATCTTCAGTTCATCCCATCTTTCATGTATCGCTCTTGAAGAAATGCTTGGGAGACCCAGCCGTAGTGATCCGATGGAAAGTGTTGGTATGAGAGATAGACTCAGTTATGAGGAAATTCCAGATGCAATTTTGGATCATTAGATTTGGAGGCTGAGGAACAAAGAAGTGGCTTCAGTAAAGGTGTTATGGAGAAATCAACATGTTGAGGGAGCTACGTATGAAGCTGAAGCGGATATGATGGCTAAATACCCTCACTTGTTCTCTACTGGCTCAGTTTCAGTTTGAGGTATCAATTATTGCCCTAATTCTCTAATAAATTTCCATGTTCAGTTCATGTGTGCAAGTTTGTTTTATATTATGATAGATGTATGTGATGTCTGAATTTGGTTCAGTTATGTAGTTCTTTTCGAAGGTAGTCATTCTGCTAGTTTTGGTTAAAATGATGAGTATTTGAATATGATAATTGCATGTCTCTATTTTCTGCTTGGTTCCTACTTTCGAGGATGAATGTTCCCAAGGGGGAGATATTATAATAGCCCCAAAAGTGCTTGAGAATAGATCCGGGAGTTAAAAGTTGAAAATTGTTGAAATGGGGAAAATTGCACAGAATAGGACATGGAACGACTCATGGAATGAAACCACAGGTCGTTGTATGCAGTCGTTCGCTAGGTAAGGTTGGGTGGCAGTGGAGACAATGGATGATAAAATGACTCGTTGTTGAGAACAATGAGCCGTTGTCAATAGGCATTGGACGAGGCTGGGTTCAATAGGTGGCATACAACGGGTCTTCTAATGACTCGTTGTGGGATGTAACGACTCATTGTTACTGGCCGTTGTTTGGGTGCAAGAATTTCAAGTGTGTGACAGATTGTGAACACGACTCATTAGAGGAAACAACGAGTCGTGGTGAGGCTCGTGGTGAGAAGGTTTGGCTTTTGTTAAAGGGAAACAATGGTCGATGTAACGACCCGTTGTCTTAGAGGACAAGTTGTCCTATCCGTCCATCATTCAGATCCAGAGGCAAGTCCCATGCACTGCAAATGACGAGCAATAGAACGGGTCGTCATTGGTTCTAACAACCCATTGGTTTCGTCTGTTGGTCCAACCTGGAAAGTTTTCAGGGCAGATTCATTAAAGGCATTTTTACTTTTTCACGCTATAAGACCCTAAACTAGGTCGTTTTAGCTCATGAAAGGTGGGTTTTTAGGGGGATAATTTATTCTAGGTCCTCATTCAGGCATGCAAGAACATAGAGAGGTAATCAAAGGTTTCAAGGTTTTTCTCTTCAATTCTTCCAATTTCCTTCTTGGGCATTCAAGGGAAGTTTAGAACCAGTTATTCACAGGCATGTAAGGCTATCAATGGGTGATTTCTTCCACAACCATTCCCATCCTCTATGATTTTTATGAAATTCTTTTTAAAAACTCATGGGGTTTTGAAGATGATTTTTATAAAATTCTAATGATTTGGTAATGGGTTTTGAGGTTTTAGAATCTCATCATAATCTATGGGTTTTGATCAGTTTTGATTATTTAAATCATTTATAATTTTATCGATTTTGATTTCTATGAAATTTAGCCTAATTATGCATGACTCATGATGAATCGATTTATGATCAACTTTCCTATTAATGATATTTACAAGACCAGCATGAATTATGATTTAAAACACGGAGTTTCTCAATAACCCATCATGATTTTATGAATTTCAAGCTATATGCAAGATTTACAAGTATGTATGAACTTTATGATTCATGAATTAGTTTTTATCGACTCACGGGCCCTATGTCATGGCTAGTTCACGTATGTACAAGTATGTTTATGATTATCATGATTTAACTAGCCCATGAATTCATGTATGTTATTTCATGAGCACTATATATATTTTGGGAGTAGTATCGAACATCGAGTAGGTTCGGGGCTCAGGTTAAGCCCCAGATCTCATAAACAACTTACGAGGTGTAACATCATCCCCCCTTAGGAACATTCATCCTCGAACATAATCTAGTCTTAGGAGACTTAGTCCTTAGGATTTTCCAGAAATTTTTGCAGAGTCTCTTCTGTAATGTGGACTATCCGGAAACTTGAAATGTAGAAAAGTCTAACATAGGCGCCTCACAAGATGCTACAACCAACTTAATAATGTAATTCCACCACATACGTATAAGAAACTGACAATACTAGTAACAAAACAATCGTATATCATTTGGAAACTACATCATAACGGTGACTGTCTATGTCTGT
Organism: Datura wrightii; assembly: GCA_035772735.1. NCBI lineage: Eukaryota > Viridiplantae > Streptophyta > Magnoliopsida > Solanales > Solanaceae > Datura > Datura wrightii. The sequence continues at coordinate 118,421,953 of JASDFA010000010.1, read as the reverse complement.
ATGTTGTCATTACTAAAATAAGTGAGGATATCTAGACCTCATGTCGTCCTCGGCTTCCCAAGTCATCTCTACTACGTTTTTGTTATACCCCGTAGGATTCCCGGCACCTAGATGACCTATTCGCACTTGGTTAAGCATATTAGAAGGCCATACGTGCTAGAGAAAGGCCGGGAAAAAGATCGGACGAGAAACCCGTCGAACCATCACGGGAGGAGCCTAGGCATAGCCCCTCCGCGATGGCAGCGTGTCACGGAGGAGAGGCCTCCGCGATGGCTCTGTGACACGTTGCCGAAGTTCAGGCCCAAGTATATAAAGCCCCCACTTCGGTTTAAAATCATTTATCACTTGAAAATTTCCAGAAACGCGCAGTAAAGCAGAGGAAGACGAAGGAAATTATATATTTTCGTCCGATTACGCTGCCAAACGCTGCCCAAACTCAAATTAATCCTAGATACCAAAGTATTTAGTAGCAGAGAGCATTTCTACGGAATTAGTTTCGTGAAATACGGCCGACGAATCAGCGAGCCACCGAACTAAGGTAAGTAGAATTGCTCTAAATTAATGTCTATGTGCTCCTAGCTGAGAAGTGAATACTTCTCCCTTCTGGGCCGCTGAAAAATAGCGAGTTTTCGATCGTCTTTCGATAAGCCTAAGTTTAGGCTATAAACTATATCGAAAGTGACGTTGCTCTTTACAATAAAGCTGTATTTAGTATTAATTGATGTAATTATGAATGCAGTTGGGAGAAAATAGTTGGAGTACCGGCCGAGCCTCGTCCGACGGACGAATAGTTCAAAGATAAGGTATGTAAAGTTAGTTTCCTCGGCAAGTTAAGTAATATTGAGACAGTATAGCATTTTACAGACTAGTAGAATGTTCAGAAGTCGAATATTGCGTTATTATGAATATTGATACGAAATGTTAGGATGTGGTTGTATTCAGTTGAAACCCCGTACAGCAATGCAATACCCGTAAAGCGCTTCAGAAATAGAATAGCAGACTAAAATGAAGTTTAGAAAGCATGTCAGGAATGGTAAATCATGTTACTATAGAAAATCAGTATACAACACAGTTCAGCAGAAAGACTATATTCGTACATACATATATAGCACTTCCAGCCTCAGCATGTATTAAGTATGTACATATTTCTATCACTAGTCCAGCATAAAGTGTATACAGAAACTTAGTAAACAACAGAGTTTTCAGCAGAAACATTATCTTATGTAGCATTTGCTCAGTACAGTCCGCAGGAGACAATATTCATATTTATACATCTTTACCTGCCTCAGCACGTATTAAATACGTACAGATTACTATCATTAGCTCAGCAGGTAATTTATATGGTACTTTACCCTTATTAACCTCAGCATGTGAGATACACAGACAGTATTACCAGTTGAGACCGTTGTATTGTTTGGGGTTGGATTACCTAGCATCCATGACCGCCCAGGGTTAATAGCTTTATCGACTCGTCCGCCAGAGGATGAGGATACGTCGCTCCACGAAGTGGCATGCCGTCCCACAGGGGACAAAGATGGGATGCCAGTTTTCCCCATATTTTGTGCCTTGATCGGCCCTTACACACCCCAGTCGGGCGGATACGCCCGGGTGTAGATTCAGGAGTCCTCCGGACTCAGATGCAGTTATAGTCAGGGGCTCAGCGAGCCCAAGTGCATATCCAGGGACCGGCGGGATACTTACAGCCACTATAGGAGATGGGATGACCGGGGTAGGGGTATAGATTCTGTGTTGATTGTACCTCCCGGCTTATGGGGGCCGGGTAAGGTTTGTGTGTGCCATGTTATGTTATGTATATTATGCTATGTTACATTAGATACGAGAAGATTAGTAGTAGAATGATACGTCTCCAGGTATGATTCCTACTCCCTCCAGTATGATTAAGAACAGGTACGATCTATACCATCAGATAGTTAATCTAGTTCTTTCTATTTCAGTTTCGTCAGTTATGTCATTGATTTCAGATATCTCTTTCAGTTATTGCTTTACATACTCAGTACCTGCGGTACTGACGCCCAGTGGGGCGCTGCATTACTTGCCTGCAGGTACCCATAGACGAGCAGGCGATACCACGTGATCCCCATCAACGGTTGAGTATTCAGCTCCTATCATCCGGAGACTAAATTTCTAGAGGTGTAGTCCAGTTCCTTTTGTTGTACAGTACGGGTAGGTCGGGGCCCTGTCCCAATCATTTCTATTATACTTCTTAGAGGCTTGCAGTCTGTTTATATTCCCTATGGTCAGATGAGCCGGTCGTGTGAGGTCGTGCAGTTGTATAGCTGTTAGTACTCCTTCTTTCTATTATGATGGTCGTGTGGGGCAATAGTTGCCGGTAATGGTGACCTTGCCGGTCACGTAGTTTCTTTTTGTGCTTTATGATTGAGTGGCAGATAACTAGACAGCATGGTGGCCTTGTCGGCCCGCATAGGTCCCCCCTGAATACTTATGTTTCTGGTCAGCTGCTAGTACAGGTACAGAAGGCTATAGGCCGATGGGCCGGGGGCTGTAATTACAGCCGTTATATAGCCCTTTGTTTCCAGAAATGTGAGTCAGAGCCAGCTAGGCACTAGATATGCCCAGGCTTAACAGTCCAGCAGGTTAGGTCCTAGTAGGGCACCAGGTGCTAGTCATACCCCCCAAGGCGGGGTGTGACAAACTTGGTATCAGAGCAGGTCGTATCCCAGGGAGTCTGCAAGCCGTGCTAAGTAGAGTCCTGTCCATGGATGTGTTGTGCACCACATACTATGGATAGGTGGCTGCAAGGCATGATAGGATGGTTGTCTTTTATTCTTATTCAGTCGTGCTGTAGAGCGGTACAGTATAGGGTTGAATCCCTAAAATCTTACCATATTCTTTGGTTACAGATAATGTCAGACCAGCGCCATCCTATCATGGGTCGGAACTTAGATATTGCAGCAGGAGAAGGCACCAGCAGGATGCCTCCCCCTCATTTGGAGACAGCCCGACCAAAGGGCACTACAGAGGCATCATCCTAGCCTCCTCAGCAGTCTCCACCACGTCAGGAGCCACCTGGGGAGACACTACCTTCAGCAGCCCCTATATTGACTCCTTCTGACCAGGAGGTTAGGAGTGCTGTAGTTATATTAGCACAGATGATGGCTGCTCAGCATCAGCCATTGCCATCTACAGTTGTAGAATCATCAGGAGGGCCCGGTAGTTCGAGGGTCCGAGAGTTCTTAGCCCTGAATCCCCAATAGTTCACAGGCACGGACCCAGCAGATGACCCCCAGGATTTTCTGGATCAGATGCAGAGAATCTTCAGGGTTATGCATGCCACGTCTACCGAGTCAGTTGAGTTGGCAGCATTCCGGTTACGGGATATTGCGATGTTATGGTACGAAAGTTGGGAGAGGTCCCGAGGGAGAGATGTTTCCCCTCCCACCTGGTCCAGCTTTTCAGGAGCATTTCTGGATCATTATTTGCCGCGGGAGATTCGACAGGCCCGGGTAGACCAGTTCCTACATCTAGAACAGGGGGCCATGAGTGTTCGGGAATATTCCTTGCAATTTGATTCCTTAGTCCGATATGCACCGGCCTTCGTTGATACCATGGCATCTAGAGTGCATCGCTTTATTACGGGATTGAATCCAGAATATATTGAGATTTGCACTATAGCCACACTATGAGAGGACATGGATATTGCTCGCATTCAGGCATTTGCCTAGAATATTGAGGGCATCAGACAGCAACAACGAGAGGTCAGAAGGGTTAATCAGGAACAGCGTCGCCGGGACAGGCCAGTTGAGTTACAGAGAGAGGCCAGGGGAGGACCCAGGCCCCGATTGTCAGACAGGCCGCCCAGGCCCCCGCCTCCGCCACAGTCACAGGGGGGCAGATTCAGCCGCAGGGGGCAGTCAGAGATTGGTAGAGGCTCGCAGATGGCAGATTCACCATCACAGAGGAGGGCGGAGCAGAGTAGGTATACCCTACCACTTTGCCCGATATGTAATCGACACCATCCTGGAGCATGTAGATATGGCTCCACTGCGTGTTATATTTGTGGCCAAGAAGGCCATCTGATGAAAGATTGCCCAGCCAGAGGTCGAGAGGACCGCGATAGATAGGATAGGACATGAGCAGGGTCACGAGCTACAGCATCCTCGACTGGGCGCAGGCCCTCAGTTTCAGCAAGCAGGGGTCGGGGCAGATCAGGGGCCTCCAGTACAGGTGCGGGCCCAAGCCGCACATATGCCTTACCAGGGAGGCAAGATTCAGAAGCGTCGCCTGATGTTGTGACAGGTATGCTAACTATCTGCTCACACCCTGCTTATGTGTTAATTGACCCAGGGTCTACTTTGTCCTATATTACTCCATTTGTGGCACGGAAGTTTAGTATTGTACCAGAATCATTACAGCAGCCCTTCTTAGTATCTACGCCCGTCGGTGACTCTATCACAGCTAGCCGTATTTACCGCGGGTGTACAGTAGAGATTGCTGACCGTCAGACCACAGTAGATCTGGTCGAGTTAGAAATGATAGACTTCGATGCCATAATGGGTATGGACTGGCTAGTACCATGCTTTGCCAATGTTGAATGTTGGACCAAAACGGTCCGATTCCACTTCCCAGGAGAAGCAGTACGGGATTGGAAGGGCAGCACCGTTACGCCAAAAGGTAGGTTTATTTCCTACCTTCAGGCGAGAAAGTTGATATCTAAGGGGTGCATTTACCATCTTGTCAGAGTTCAGGATGTCCAAGCAGAATCTCCGACACTCCAGTCTGTCCCAATGGTAAATGAATTCCCAAATGTATTTCCTGATGAGTTACCTGGTATTCCTCCAGAAAGGGAAATAGATTTTGGTATCGACTTGTTACCAGGCACGCACCCAATATCAATACCTCCTTATCGTATGGCTCCTGCAGAACTCAGAGAATTAAAGGAGCAGTTGAAAGATTTGTTAGATAAAGGTTTTATCAGGCCGAGTACTTCACCATGGGGTGCGCCAGTTTTATTCGTAAGGAAGAAAGATGGCTCACTCTGAATGTGCATAGATTATCGGCAAGTAAATAAAGTTACAGTGAAGAACAAGTACCCGCTTCCCAGAATTGATGACTTATTCGATCAGTTGCAGGGAGCCAGATACTTTTCTAAAATTGACTTGCGGTCCGGATATCACCAGGTCCGAGTACATGAGAGAGATATTCCTAAGACAGCGTTCAGGACCCGATATGGACATTTTGAATTTCTAGTTATGTCCTTCGGGTTAACGAATGCCCCAGCAGTCTTCATGGACCTGATGAACAGTATTTTCAGACCTTTCCTGGACTTGTTCGTGATAGTATTCATTGATGATATTCTGATGTATTCACGCTCTGAAGCAGATCACCGGACTCATTTGCGGACAGTGCTCCAGATTCTCAGGGACCGCCAGTTGTATGCTAAGTTTTCGAAGTGTGAATTCTGGCTTAACTCAGTGGCCTTTTTAGGGCATATTGTCTCAGACGCTGGTATACAGGTAGACAAGCAGAAAATAGAAGCAGTTAAGTCATGGCCTAGGCCTACCACTCCGACGGAAGTTCGTAGCTTTCTGGGATTGGTAGGGTATTACAGGAGGTTTGTTGAGGGATTCTCAACCATTGCAGCACCTTTAACTAAATTGACACAGAAAGCAGCAAAGTTTCAGTGGACGGAGGCATGCGAGCAGAGTTTCCAGGAACTGAAAGACAGATTAACCTCCGCCCCAGTATTAGCATTGCCGGAAGGCACAGAAGGGTATTCAGTTTATTGTGACGCGTCAGGTGTCGGGTTGTGTTGTGTGTTGATGCAGCATGGTAGAGTAATTGCATATGCTTCCAGACAGCTGAGGAAACACGAAAAGAATTACCCTACCCATGACCTGGAATTGGCCGCAGTAATTCATGCCTTGAAGATGTGGAGGCATTATCTGTACGGCGTCCATGTTGATATATACACAGATCATAAGAGCTTACAGTACATTTTCACTCAGAGGGAGTTGAATTTGTGGCAACGCCGCTGGTTGGAGCTGCTGAAAAATTATGTTGTGAATATTCTATACCACCCTGGAAAAGCTAATGTCGTAGCGGATGCGCTTAGCCGTAAGTCAATGGGGAGTTTAGTATATTTGCGACCTGAGAAGCAGAAATTGGCCAGGGAAATTCATCAGTTAGCTGGTCTAGCCGTTCGAGTAATGGAAACAAAAAATAATGGAGCAGTAATTCAGAATTCTGCAGTGTCATCGTTAGTTACAGAGGTAAAGGGACGACAGTATGAGGATCCCGATTTAGTCCAGCTCAGAGATAGAGTTCAGAAGGGTAAGGAGCCAGATTTTCAGATAACCGAGGATGGTGTGCTACATTGTAAGGGCTGCCTTTGTGTCCCGAATGTCGCAGGACTTCGTGGGAAGATCATGCATGAGGTACACTACGCTCGCTATTCCCTTCACCCAGGGGCGACGAAAATGTACCGCGACGAAAATGTACCACGACATCAGAGACATCTACTGGTGGCCAGGTATGAAAACTGAGATAGCTGAATTTGTATCTGGATGTGCTAATTATCAGCAGGTGAAAGCAGAGCACCAGAAACCGGGTGGTTTGACTCAAGAGATAATGATACCTATGTGGAAATGGGAAGTGATAAACATGGATTTTGTAACAGGGTTACCCCGTACTAGACGCACATATGATTCCATTTGGGTAATAGTTGATAGGCTAACAAAATCAGCTCACTTCCTGCCAGTGAGGGCTACCTTCTCAGCTGAGGATTATGCTGAATTATATATCAGAGAAATAGTTAGATTGCATGGAGTGCCGGTATCTATTATTTCAGACAGGGGAGCATAGTTTACAGCCAGATTCTGGCAGTCATTTCAGAAAGGTTTGGGAACACAGATTAATTTGAGCACAGCATTCCATCCTCAGACAGACGGGCAGGCTGAACGTACAATTCAGACGCTCGAAGATATGCTACGAGCGTGTGTGTTAGATTTTGGGGGTAGCTGGGATGAACATCTTTCGTTAATTGAATTTGCTTATAATAACAGCTACCATTCAGCTATTCAGATGGCGCCTTTTGAGGCATTATACGGGCGAAAATGTAGATCGCCGGTGGGCTGGTTTGAAATAGGAGAATCAGCATTAGTTGGCCCAGACATTGTTCGGCAGTCTGAGGAAAAGATAAAGCTTATCCGAGAACGTTTATTGACTGCTCAGAGCCGCCAGAAGTCATACGCAGATAGGCAGCGCAGAAATCTAGAATTTTTGGTAAACGACTGGGTATATCTGAAAGTGTCCCCGATGAAAGGGGTAATGAGATTTGGTAAGAAAGGGAAGCTTAGCCCAAGATTTATTGGGCCATATCAGATTCGATGAAGAATAGGCCGAGTTGCATACGAGTTGAACTTGCCACCAGAGTTAGCATCTGTTCACCCAGTATTCCATATTTCTATGTTAAGGAAGTTCGTAGGGGACCCTTCTACAGTAGTTCCAGTTCAGGATGTTCAGGTCACAGAAGAGTTAGCCTATGAAGAGGTTCCCGTAGCTATCTTAGACAGACAGATTCGCAGAATGAGAACTAAAGATGTTGCATCTGTCAAAGTATTGTGGCGTAACAGAAATCGGGAGGAAATGAGGTGGGAGGCTGAAGAAGATATGAAAATCAGATACCCTCACCTATTTCAGGCCTAGTCAGACGACAGGTATGTCCGTATCATTACTTATACAGTACCTTATGATTGTATGTTTGTAAATGATAAAGAAGAAGTGATATTTAGTTGTCCAGTGAATCTTAGAATATTCTGTGCAGTGCCTGTGTTGGACTTTTCTGCATTTCAGGTTTTTGCGATAGTCCATATTACAGGGGAAACTCTGCCGAAATTTTTCTAGAGAGTAAAGTAAGCAGTCCTCTAGATAACAGTGTACATTCGAGGACGAATGTTCTTAAGGGGGGTAGAGTGTTATACCCCGTAGGATTCCCGGCACCTAGACGACCTATTCGCACGTTGGTTAAGCATATTAGAAGGCCATACGTGCTAGAGAAAGGCCGGGAAAAAGATCGGACGAGAAACCCGTCGAACCATCGCGGGAGGAACCGAGGCAGAGCCCCTCCGCGATGGCAGCGTGTCACGGAGGAGAGGCCTCCGCGATGGCTCCGTGACACGTTGCCCAAGTTCAGGCCCAAGTATATAAAGCCACCACTTCTGTTTAAAATCATTTATCACTTGAAAATTTCCAGAAACGCGCAGTAAAGCAGAGGAAGACGAAGGAAATTATATATTTTCGTCCGATTACGCTGCCAAACGCTGCCCAAACTCAAATTAATCCTAGATACCAAAGTATTTAGCAGCAGAGAGCATTTCTACGGAATTAGTTTCGTGAAATACGGCCGACGAATCGGCGAGCCACCGAACTAAGGTAAGTAGAATTGCTCTAAATTAATGTCTATGTGTTCCTAGCTGAGAAGTGAATACTTCTCCCTTCTGGGCCGCTGAAAAATAGCGAGTTTTTGATCGTCTTTCGATATGCCTAAGTTTAGGCTATAAACTATATCGAAAGTGACGTTGCTCTTTACAATAAAGCTGTATTTAGTATTAATTGACGTAATTATGAATGCAGTTGGGAGAAAATAGTTGGAGTACCGGCCGAGCCTCGCCCGACAGACGAATAGTTCAAAGATAAGGTATGTAAAGTTAGTTTCCTCGGCAAGTTAAGTAATATTGAGACACTATAGCATTTTACAGACTAGTAGAATGTTCAGAAGTCGAATATTGCGTTATTATGAATATTGATACGAAATGTTAGGATGTGGTTGTATTCAGTTGAAACCCCGTACAACAATGCAATACCCGTAAAGCGCTTCAAAAATAGAATAGCAGACTAAAATGAAGTTTAGAAAGCATGTCAGGAATGGTAAATCATGTTACTATAGAAAATCAGTATATAGCACAGTTCAGCAGAAAGACTATATTCGTACATACATATATAGCATTTCCAGCCTCAGCATGTATTAAGTATGTACATATTTCTATCACTAGTCCAGCATAAAGTGTATACAGAAACTTAGTAAACAGCAGAGTTTTCAGCAGAAACATTATCTTATGTAGCATTTGCCCAGTACAGTCCGGCAGGAGACTATATTCATATTTATACATCTTTACCTGCCTCAGCACGTATTAAATACGTACAGATTACTATCATTAGCTCAGCAGGTAATATATATGGTACTTTACCCTTATTAACCTCAGCATGTGAGATACACAGACAGTATTACCAGTTGAGACCGTTGTATTGTTTGGGGTTGGATTACCTAGCATCCATGACCGCCCAGGGTTAATAGCTTTATCGACTCGTCCGCCAGAGGACGAGGATACGTCGCTCCACGAAGTGGCATGCCGTCCCACAGGGGACGAAGATGGGATGCCAGTTTTCCCCATATTTTGTGCCTTGATCGGCCCTTACACACCCCAGTCGGGCGGATACGCCCGGGTGCAGATTCAGGAGTCCTCCGGAATCAGATGCAGTTATAGTCAGGGGCTAAGCGAGCCCAAGTGCATACCAAGGGACCGGAGGGATGCTTACAGCCAGTATAGGAGATGGGATGACCGGGGTAGGGGTATAGATTCTATGTTGATTGTACCTCCCGGCTTATGGGGGCCGGGTAAGGTTTCTGTGTGCCATGTTATGTTATGTATGTTATGCTATGTTACATTAGATATGAGCAGATTAGTAGTAGAATGATACGTCTCTAGGTATGATTCCTACTCCCTCCATTATGATTAAGAACAGGTACGATCTACACCATCAGATAGTTAATCTAGTTCTTTCTATTTCAGTTTCGTCAGTTATGTCATTGATTTCAGATATCTCTTTCAGTTATTGCTTTACATACTCAGTACCAGCGGTACTGACGCCCAGTGGGGCGCTGCATTACTTGCCTGCAGGTACCCATAGACGAGCAGGCGATACCACGTGATCCCCATCAGCGGTTGAGTATTCAGCTCCTGTCATCCGGAGACTGAATTTCTAGAGGTGTAGTCCAGTTCCTTTTGTTGTACAGTACGGGTAGGTAGGGGCCCTGTCCCGAAAATTTCTATTATACTTCTTAGAGGCTTGCAGTCTGTTTATATTCCCTGTGGTCAGATGAGCCGGTCGTGTGAGGCCGTGTAGTTGTATAGCTGTTAGTACTCCTTCTTTCTATTATGATGGTCGTGTGGGGCCATAGTTGCCGGTAGTGGTGACCTTGCCGGTCACGTAGTTTCTTTTTGTGCTTTATGATTGAGTGGCAGATAACTAAACAGCATGGTGGCCTTGTCGGCCCGCATAGGTCCCCCCTGAATTAATATGTTTCTGGTCAGCTGCTAGTACAGGTACAGAAGGCTATAGGCCGATGGGCCGGGGGCTGTAATTACAGCCGTTATATAGCCCTTTGTTTCCAAAAATGTGAGCCAGAGCCAGCCAGGCACCAGATGTGCCCAGGCTTAATAGTCCAGCAGGTTAGGTCCTAGTAGGGCACCAGGTGCCAGTCATAAACCCCAAGGCGGGGTGTGACAGTTTTGTCCCTTCGTAAGACTTTAATAGGCTATATCTTTAGTCCTTACTCTACAGACCTATCTATCTAATATGGCTATTAGAATCTTCTTATAGGACAATTCCTCTATAACCTGAGCATCCTCAACTTGGATAACCCGAGAAGGGTCTCCTATGCACTTGCGTAATATTGATACATGAAAGACTGGATGAACAGGTTCTAGCCCTGAAGGCAATTCTATTAAGGGCCACTTGGCCTATCTTCCAAAAGATCCAGTATGGCCCGATAAATCTACATCTAAGCTTGCCCTTATTACCAAGTATCATAACTCCCCTCACTGGCGAAACTTTTAGGGATACCCAGTCGTCAACAGAGAACTATTAGTCTCGATGTAGTATATCGGAATAGGACTTATGATGACTCTGAGCTATTGATAGATGCTCTCTGATGAGCTTAACTCCCTCTTCTATCTGATATATCATGTTAGGTCCTAATGACCCTGACTCGCCTATTTCAACCCATACTAGGGGGGCTTATATTTCTGCTCATACACAACCTCATAAGGCGTCATCTTGATGGTAGAATGCTAATTGTTATTATGAAAACTCGATAAAAGGTAGGTGTTAATCCCAACTTACTCTGAAGTCTAGCACACATGCCCATAACATATCTTTGGGCGTTTCAATTGTGCGCTTTGCTTGGCCATCTATCTAGGGACAAAATGTTGTACTCAAGTTAATTTATGTTCACAAACTTTTTCTGAAATGATTTCCAGAATCTAGCTACAAGCTAGGCCCCTCTGTCACTCCTTTCCATGCCACCAATAATTCCTTTTTATATCATGGTACATTTCATGAAGGTATATTTCCATCGTAGCCAGATGAAAAGAGTAATAAAAGTAATGTACTTCTGCCATAATCTACTGACGAAGCCCTGTCACATCTAGAATGCAGAGTCGATCTCTGTATATCAAGACTTTGTCCCCTATTATTCCCAATGCCCAAGACTTCTCCTACTGAGCCTTGCCTCTATTATCTGTACTAGGCTAGGGCCTTCATATTGTCGCTCTTTTTTCTCCATAACTAGGGATGACATTGTTGTACTCTGGATCACAACCCCACTACCATCTGAGTCCATCAACTGGACTCCTAAACTGGCTAACTGGTGTGGCTCTCGAGTCGATTTTCTCGTTTCTAGTCTCAAATATGATAGGCTACTCATTGATCTTCGACTAAGCGAATCAACTACAATGTTAGCCCTCCCCGGGTGATACAAGATGTCTACGTTGTGATCCTTTAGCAACTCAAGCCAACGATGTAGTCACAAATTCAACTTTTCCTACTTAAAAATATACTGGAAGCTCTTGTGATTAGTAGAGATGTTTACATAGGCACCATGCAGGTAATGTCCCTAAAATTTCGAAGTATGGACTATTGTAGCCAATTCTAGGTTATGGGTAGGATAGTTCTTTTCACATCTTTTTGAAGCACCTTGCCTTGCTGCATCATAACACATCCTAAATCCACACCTAAAACGTCACAGTATAGCGCGTATCCCTCTAAGCTATCTAGCAAGGATAATATTATTGTAGAGGTTAATATGTTTTTCAGCCACTGGAAACTCTGCTCATAAACCTCAGTCCTTTAGGAATTAGCTGCTTTCTGAGTCAGCTTTGTCAATGGTATTGATAGGGTGAAGAATCCTTCCAGCAATCCTTTGTAAAACCTAACTAACCCAATAAAGCTGCAACCTTCTATTGGGGTTGTGGGTCTGGGCCAAATCTTAACAGTCTCTAGCCTTTGCGAGTTAACCTGAATACCTATATCTGACAAAATATGGCCCAAGAAAGCTACAAAGTTTAAACAGAACTCACATTTCGAGAACTTTACATATAACTTATGATCTCTAAGAATCTGGGGTACTTAATTCGCAAAATATCCACGTGTCCTTGCAATGTGGATGTAATACAGGGTTCCACATGTTTTGGTGTGAACTTTACTATAAATCGGTGTGCCCCAGCTGCCATGATATCAACTAATGTTGGCATATATCTAGCCAAGGAATCCAACATCAATGCGTACCTTCTGACGCTTGATTTGCCCCATTTCGAGTGTAAGAACTGGTTTATCCTGACCTATCGAATTTCTAGAGGCAAATAATGGTCGATGAAGGCCTCAAAGAAACTGGGCCAAGTAGGTGACGGTGCATCTCTGCCTTTGGGTCTTTCTTAGCTCTTGACCACAGAACTACTATATCCTGAAATCGAAATACCACTAACTTAACTGACTCTGTGGATGAAGCATGCATGATCCTGAATATCCTTTGTAAGTAGTCTATGAGGTTCTGGGGGGTCTTTTCTATGCTCTGTCCCCATGAACTATAGAGGACTCAAAGCAAGAAACTCACAAACCCTAAAACTTCCAGATCCCTCTATAGGCCAGGCAACAACTGGTACTACAACTGACACTGAGTAGCTATCATCTGGATCAATATACAAATTGCATTCCTGACATCTTGATATGAAGGTATAAGAAGAATTGGATGTAGTGTCGGCATATATGTTGCCTTATGAGATTCTTGGTGCCCTGGAGGATATTGGGGAGATTGAGAAGATGTCTCCCTTTCGCCCTCAGGCTGGCTGTCCCCAATTGTGGCACCCTACCGGTAGCTTCTCCTGCTACCATATCTAACGCACGGTTGACTATAGTCTGTCGTATATCATACATCACTATAGAAAGACATAAAAACATAATCTTAGATACACAACCCTTTACAAATCAGCTCTATAGCATGATCTGAGAAGAAGGAGGGGTAACCATACTATCATGCGTCGTAGCTTCCTTCTTATAAAATGTGGTGCACAACACATTTATAAACAAGAATCTACTAGACATGGATTGCAGACTCCCTAGGATAAGACATTTCCATGATACCAAGTTTGTCACTCCCCATCTTGGGAGGCATGACTGGCACCTAGTGCCACACTAGGACTTGGACTGACTTGGCTAGCCATATGTGCCTCTGGTGCTTGCCAGCAACTCAAAACCAAGAAAATAAATTGCTACATCTCGCATGTAAACACAGTCTCGGGCCGACAAGGCCACACAACACCTGTAAAAGAAAACAGCTAATTCAGCAACATATCATAAAGGGATCTTATGTGGGCCGACAAGACCACCATGCTGTCTAGTCAAAACAGAAAGGAAGGCAGGCAGTCATTCACCAACTACAGCTGACAAGGCCGCAAACTGGAAGCTACACTAGTCCCCACGTGGCCAACATAGAAAAAACAACAAATATAGGTCCCACATGGCCAACACGAACCACTAACTGAAGACTGTAGTCTGCAAGCCTCTAAGAGTGAAAATATTGGTGGGGACAGGGCCCCATCCTACCCAAATACTATACAAATAAAAGACGGGTAAACCTCTACAACCTGGCAACTTCGAATGAAAGGAGTTGGCCAATCTGCTGACTTTTAGTAACTGCTAGGAGATCCCAAAATCTGTCTGTCTGACCTTACAAGCAAGTATGCAGCGCACCACGCGTGGGTGTCAGTATAACATGTACCGATTATGTTAGCCAATATCAATAATTGAATGAAAGCTGATTAGGAACTAAAAGTGATCAGTAGTTAGGGCCAGAAGTTAACCTATATGATATCACAACCATAACATGCATCTAGTAAACAATACAGGAACTTAAGTTGATTAATGATATATTCATAAATTATATCTAGCAAGCAGGTATACAAACAAAAACCTAACCTGGCCCCCATAAGCCCGGAAGGTACAAGCAACACAGAAATTACCCACTTGGGCCCCCATAAACCCCGATAGGTAAATGCAAGCCATACTCCTATCTATTTCACTGTAGCCCCGTAGGCATGCTGTAACTAGAGCATACTTGACGTCTGAGACTGTCTCCAAGCCTTCTGGGATTCTATAACTGTGTTTAAGCCATCTGGGCTCCTCTAACTATATGTGATCCCTCTGGGCTCTTTAACTGTATATGAGCCATCTAGGCTCCTGTGACAGTATATGAGCCGTCTAGGCTCCTGTAACTGTATATGAGAATTTTGGCAACCAACTACTTGGTTCCTTCACCTCAAATGACTATCGGGCTGCAAACAACTGGATTTGATACTAGGCGATCTGCCACAATTATTCTATGGGCATCCAAAACTGCTATTAACCCTAAAAGTAAAACATAACATTAAGGTTCTAGTTCACAGGCGTTAATCTAGTTTATCCTGACAACATATAACTCTTGTGAGCAATCTGTGGCCCCGTAGGTAGGTACACTTAGACTAAGCCCTTCTAGGAAACATATACATGAACATATGTATGAATAGCTAGAGGCGTTAGTCTCAAATATAATGATTAAAAAAAACTTAGGACGTCGCATAGTCCATCAGACTTCTGGCAACTAGGGTGGTTTCCTGAGCGGCTGATACAACCAACAGTAAGTCGAAAGGAGCTATACGATTACTGGCAGTAGGTAGTTCACCTAGAAAGAAAACACCCAGTACGTTAGGCAACCCTGGTGCCATTGACTCGAAGCTAAGGCCATCATATCATGACTCTAGTCTTGTAGGCGTCAAAGTACACCAATGGCCTGTAGGCGAGCCAATCTATATATATATACATGCATCAAATAGGAAGATATATTTCCAAACTACACCCTACGCCGCCTGGCTTAACCTAGTATGCTAACAACTAAGCACAGGCCTCTTTGGCCTCTGTACGACATCAAGACATTACCATTCTCTCTAGGCTTTGAATAATTGAACAAGGGATCTTTTTGTTGCTTCTAGCGATAGTCAAAACTGAATGTAATCTTTCCCGACAAGGGATACTATGTTACAACCTCAATTCTCCTCGTAGGAGCTAACCACAACATGTATAATCATAAGCTACTACAACAGTACAAGTCGTATTAACTATACGATGAGAATAACTTGCCAAAGGAGGCTAGCCTTAACATACCTCAATAACCGAATTCTACTCAATCAATCCTGTTGAGATCAAGAACTCATAATCCCTCCATATTTTAGCTTTTATGCCAAGGGAACATGGCTATTATAATTCAACCCAGCAATTCATAGCCCACTAACATAATGACAATATATTAAATGAGTTCAACTCGATGAAATCTTATGAATTCTTGTAGATTAGAAATGTCGAAATACTTATTTATCACTTGTAGATGATTAGGACTTGATTAGAAGTTATTTCTACAGCTTCAACTCAATGGGAATCCATCTATTCGGGCCAAATTCGATGATTTAGCTTCGTAGATATGTTCTTTGAAGGCCTAGAAATCATTACCCAAGAAGAATTTGTGATTAGAGGCGATTTAGCAGTGTAAGTTGACTTTAAATTGAGGAAACTCTTGAAACTAATTCGTCGAAGACGAGGTGCTAAGTTAGGGAAAATATTTTAAATGAAAACATCTCACAACTTAACTTATATATAATGAGGCGGTGGGTAGGGGAGCATGGCGTGCCTCCTGATCTTGGGCAGATTTATATGCCCAAGTGATACTCTAACGTATTATTTTCGCCTTGTTTGTGTGCAATATGTATATATTCTCATGTAATTGGTAATAAAATGTGAATTTATACTAACCAACATGATTAGCATTTGTTTTGCAGGAAAATATGATTTTTAGGAGCTAAAATGCATGTTGGAACTATATCGAAGTTGGACTTGGATACGAGCGTGGAAAAGACATTGGAATGCACAAATTATAGGGGCTCCGCGATGGAGCCGTTCCACGCTACCATCGCGGAGGTACACTGCCTGGAGAGGAAATTAAATGGCAAATTCCAGTGAGGCCTCGCGACAGCTCCGTGGCACGGAGATAGGCCTCCGCGTTGGCCTCCGTGCCACGTTGAGGCTAATTTACCGGACCCTGGATTTCCAGTGAAGGTCCAAGTCCACGCCGTGTCACGGAGGCAGTGCTCCGCGTTGACCTCCGTGACACGTTGCTTGTTATTCCGGAAAAAATTTCCCTCTAGTATAAATAGCACACTTAGGTTTATTTTAATTAGTTCAGACTTGGTGGAGCTAGGACGTGGGTTAGCAGCAGTTGAGGGACGAAAAAGCTAAGGGATTTCTTCTCTTCCTTTCTTCTTTCAATCAATTGTATGTATGATTTACACTTGTTTTAGGATGATCAATCCACAAATGAGTGGCTAATTCTCTTCCTTGCTAAGGTTTTGAACATGTGTAGTGAATTTTGATTGTAAATGATATGGTTTTCTTCTTCTTCTTTCATGTTGTTCTATTAATTCTTGTTCTTACTGCATTAGTGCTTGGCCAACATTAATGTACATCTAAAAAGTCCAATTTCACTCGAGAGAGAAAGAAATTGGAAAGTTGTGAATTAATAGGGTATTGTTCTTAACTTGATTTGGGAAAATTGGGTTTTGATGTGCTTTCCTGATAGAAATATACTTGAAAGCCCTATTAGTCAATTTAGGAACCGGAATTGTATTGCTAGGTCGTAAAGTGCATTTGATCACAGAAATGTAGACGAATGGTTTATGATTCTTAAGTGAAACTAAATACGAGAGTTTTAATTTCTAGGCTACTGTTCTTGGCTAGCAACATGAAGAAGAGATTAACCGAATTATTATTATAATCGAATTCATTACTTGTTCTTAACCTTGGCATGCTCATATCCATAGTTTAAATTCACAGTAAATAATTGTTAATAGTTTTAGTATATATTTTATAAACAAAAACTCATTTAACTGTTGGTTACGTTGTTGTTAGCATAATAAGAAGTAAGATAAGAATATAGTATACTTAGGCAAATTTTACATATCCTGAGCCTCCTTGGATCGATACTTGGCTTACTTAGCCACTTTATTACTTGTTTGACCACGTGCACTTGCGTGTCGGTTTATAATATATAACCCTAACCGAACAGCCGAACAAGTTTTTGGTGCCGTTGCCGGGGAGGCTAGGCAGATTTGTGAAATTGTGTTTACTATAATTTTACTATTTTTTTATTTTTATTTTCTTAAGTGTTAACAACTTGGTCTTAGCCTGTATTTTGCAGATTTTGTTTCTGTGAACACTGGCAAGGGACAAAGAGCTGGTGGAATCTTACTTAGAGCCTGAACGTGAATTTCATAGTCAACGTAGAGAAGCTCTGCAAAAGAAGCTGCAGTTGTTCCGACAATCTATTATGGAGCAGAAAAATCCACCAGTTGTGAGGGCAGTGTTAGTGCCCGATGAAGCAGCAGCAAGGCCGGTTCGCGAGGTGGCAATCCCACACGCTAACAATGTACATTCTAGCATCCGCAAACCAAAGCCTGGAGGGAGGTTTGAATTAAAGCAGAATATGGTGCAACTCTTGCACACAAGCGGGCAATTTACCGGTCTCCCTCATGAAGATCCACAACAACATCTCCAAAACTTTTTGGAGATAAGTGACACTTATATACCCGCTGGAGCGTCACCTGATTATGTTCGGCTCACCTTATTTCTGTTTTCCTTACTTGGTGAAGCCAAGAGGTGGTTAAAAGCTGAACCACCCAATTCTATATCAACGTGGGATGATCTTGCACGGAAGTTTTTGATCAGATTTTTCCCTTCTGGTAAAACAGCCAGACTTAGAAGTCAAATTCTAAGTTTTAAACAGAGGGAGGGAGAAAATCTATATCAAGCCTGGGAAAGATTTAAATCCATGTTGCGGGACTGTCCTCATCATCATCAGTCCAATGAGGTGTTGGTACACACATTTATTGAGGGTTTGGAACCCCACACTAAAATTCTGTTGGATTCAGCAGCTGGAGGGCAAGCGCTGGAAAAGACCTATGAGGAGCTGTACACTTTGCTCAACCGAATTTCATAGGGCAATCCAGAATAGAATGCAGATTCATCTCGAGGTGGAGCAAGGAAAGCAGCGGGAGTGCTTGAAGTGGACGGATTTACAGTTATCGCTGCACAGATAGCTGCCTTGCAAAATTAGTTAAACAATCACTTCAGCAATATGAACTTGAACCAGCCTGCAGCTTCAGTCAATGCAGTCCAGCAGATGTGGTGTGAAGTGTGTGGTAGTAGTGAGCATTCAGCTGAGTGCTGTGGTGGAAATCCTGATTCTGTTAACTTTGTGGGCAATGCACAGAGACATCAGCAGCAGTTTGGTAGTGGCTACAACTCAAATTGGAGGAACCATCCAAATTTTTCGTGGGGTAGCAACAACCAACAAGGCCAAAGTTCTGGTCAGGGTATGCAGAGAAATCAAGGAGGGCAACAAAACTTTCAAGCTCAATTTAGAAATCACAATGCCCCTCCTCCACCACCATCACCTACCATTGAGGAGATGTTCAAAACCATGATTGCTAATCAGGCACAATTGCAGGCTGACTATGTTAAATTGGTAGCCGAAGTGAAGAACAATCAGTTGGCGACCAAGGCTCTTGAATATCAGTTTGGGCAATTTGCTAGTGCCCAAACTACAAGACCCAGAGGAGGACTACCTAGCAACACGGATCCTAATCCGAAGCAGGTTAATGCGGTGACCACGAGGAGTGGCTTACAGTTGAAGGAGGTGGAACCGGAAAGACCGCCTCAAAGTCAGGAGCAGCAAATGTTGAGGAGGAACAAAGTTCTGATAGGGGGAAGACTAAAGAAGCAGAATCAGGTACTTAAACAGGTACATGTTAATTTACCTCTTGTTGATGTCTTGCAGGGAGTGCCCAAATATGCAAAATATATTAAAGACATCGTGGCTAACAAAAGTCGTTTGACTGAGTATGCCACGATGGCTTTAACGGAGGAATGCACTTCCCGGATTCAGAATAGACTGCCCATGAAACTGAAAGACCCTGGAAGTTTTACTATCCAGCTGACTATTGGGCAAAGTATCCGAGCTCGTGGATTATGCGACTTGGGGGCAAGTATAAATCTGATGCCATCTTCGGTATTCAGAAAGTTAGGTCTAGGGAGTCCTAGACCTACAACGGTAATCTTGCAATTGGCAGACAGGTCCTTGGCTAAGCCGGATGGCATTGTTGAGGATGTGTTAGTGCAAGTGGGCTCCCTCATTTTTCCGGTCGATTTTATTGTTCTAGACTTTGAACCAGATGCTGAAGTCCCATTTATTTTGGGACGACCCTTTTTGGCAACCGGAAAAGCATTAATTGATGTAGTTGCGGGTCAACTTACAATGCGGGCACATGACAAGATAGAAGTGTTTGACGTGTACAAAGCACCCAAGATCCCGATTGTAAATGAGGAACTCTCGGTGATCAATGTGATTGATCATGGGAATGCTAATATAATGAATGATTCCCGAGAGTTAACAGGAAGGCCACCAGATGAGGTTGAGCACTACTGGGGGGAGGACAAGGATCGTGAAAAATCGTCCCTCACCCTAGTAGATAATTGAGCATAATGGACGTCGAGCCGCGACGGTAAACCAGGCGCTGCACGGGAGGCAACCCGTGAAAAATATTTTCTTTCTTTCTTTTCTTAGTGTAAATAATTTTTATTTATTTATTTATTTTTTTTGATTAGGTTTAGATTTTTGTTTTAGTTAATATATTTTTCATTTTAGTTAGGGAAATCAATTAATCTAACCAATTTCGTTTAGTGAGGTGATTTTTAGGTCTAACGGAGAAAAATATGCATGGAAGCGGGAAAAATAAGGCAAGGTATGAAAATAATTTCTATTGAAGAAACAGTGCACTGGGGCGTTGGCTCCGTGTCACGGAGGAGTGGCTCCGCGTTACCCTCCGTGACATGTTGAATGCAAAATCAGATTTTTTAAAATTTCCAGAGAGCCAACGCGTTGGCTCCGTGTCACGGAGGAGGGGCTCCGCATTACCCTCCGTGACACGTTGCCCTTTATTCAGTGCCGGGTCACACCGGGTTGCCGGGTGACCCGCATGTTTTTCTTTAAATTAACCTAAGTTTTGCCCCTTTTCTCCCCATTTCTCTCCTCCTCCGCGACCAAAACACCCAATTCCCCCTCCCCAACCAACGTGCCACGCTAATAGGCAAGGAAAACGTCAAATTTCTTCGGTTCTTCAACTAAAAGGTATGTTTTCATCGTTTCTCTCAAGTTTTTGGCGATTTTAGTCGAATTTGAGCATGTGAGGTGAAATATATCACCCCAAGTAGCAATTAAACATGATGTTGAATTATTTTGTGATTGATTATGTTCGGATTGTTGTAATTAGCGTTTGAACTTGTCGATTATGTGAATAATTAGAATTTGATTGAAATATTGCATTCTAGGGCTTGAGTTATTGAAATTGAATTGGGGAACTTGATAGTTTGATGAATTAGATGCCGGGGTGTGTTTGTAAATAGAGATAAGTCATTGTAAATATTGTATGAATGTCAAAACGATGAATTCTCGAATTGTTGGGGAAAATGCGAAAATTGTGTAAATTGGTTTGATTATTTGGATTCGTTTGTATATAGAATGTTTTTGCCCTTGTTTTTATTTGTTGTTTTTATTGCTTGTGCGATGGTTGAATTGTTAGCGACAGTAGGATTGGGATTAGCTGTATGAAGTCTGAGTAGTACACTAATCGTTATGCTGTCGAAATTTTTTTGTGAACGCACTAAGCATAAAGAGTATACTTGTTGTCTTTGGTGTAAAGAGAGTTATCCTTGCCGTAGTTTTGTAAAAGTAGATAAGGCCTAAGTGTGGGCTAACGGTTGTGTAACCCGACCTTAGCCTAATTTAACATCTTTATAGCTTAACTTTGTGCTTGTTAATTTATATTGACAGGTACAATGGCTAGCAGACAGGACAAGGGCAAGGGTGCTTCTACCTCAGGCACCGGACGGAAAAGATTGAGGTTGGGCACTGCAGTCCCAGCTGCACCAGCTATTCCGCGCGGCCAACGCCACCAATACGGAACAAGATGTGTAACCGAGGAAGGAAAGAAATGGTATGTTAAGCATAAGGAGAGCAAGTACTTCCCGGAAGAACATATTGCACGGGAACCACTTGCACAGGAGTTCCCACGTATTGTGCAGAGAATCGAGGCAGCTGGGCTCAACTTTATCTTTCAGGAGCCCAAAGAGTGCAACCTTCATTTGGTCCGAGAATTCTACGCAAACTGGAACCCGGCCATCAGAAGCCACACAATAAAAATCAGAGGGCAGATTGTCACTCTGGAACCCTAGCAATTTAATGCCATCATTGGAGCGCGGGACACAGACGCCCACGTTCTCCGCCAGCTAAACATCACCCCACCATATGCCGACATCAGAGCGTCCACTACTACATTGGCTTGCTCGGGTGGTATAAGACACTCATATCATAATCCTTGAGTAGCTCCAACCACCTCCTTTGACGCAGGTTGAGATCTGATCTTGGGCAGATTTATATGCCCAAGTGATACTCAAAAGTATCATTTTTGCCTTGTTTATCTAGCAATGTGTATACATTTTCATGTAATTGGTAATAAAATGTCAATTTATACTAACCAACATGTTTAGCATTGTTTTGTAGGTAAACTGTGATTTCGGGAAGCTAAAATGCATGTTGGATGATATCGGAGTTGGACTTGGATGCGAGCAAGGAAAAGGCATTGGACAGCATGATTTAAAGTGGCTCAGCGATGGAGCCGTGTCACGCTGCCATCACGGAGGCATTCTGCCTGGAGGGTGAAATTTCACCAAATTTCCAGTGATGGTCCGTGTTTGCTCCGTGGCACGGAGCCAGTGCTCCACGATGCACGTCGTGCCACGTTGAGCTTGAATTCCCGGACCCCCAGTTCCAGTGAGGGTCCGCGTTCATGGCGTGTCACGGAGGCAGTGCTCCGCGATGCACTCCGTGACACGTTGCTCATTATTCCGGGAAAAATTCCCACTAGTATAAATAGAACACTTAAGTTCATTTTTCATAATTCAGACTTGGTGGAGCAAGGACGTGGGTTACAGGCAGTTGAGGGACGAAAAGTTCAGGGTTTTTTCTCTCTTTCTTTCTTCTCTAATTCAATTGTTTGTATGATTAACACTCGTTTTATGAGGATTAATCCACAAATGAGTGGCTAATTCCCTTCCTTGCTGAGGTTATGAACACTTGTGATGAATTTTGATTATTGATTATATGGTTTTCATCTTTTTCTTCCATGTTGTTCTATTA
Organism: Datura wrightii; assembly: GCA_035772735.1. Classification (NCBI taxonomy): domain Eukaryota; kingdom Viridiplantae; phylum Streptophyta; class Magnoliopsida; order Solanales; family Solanaceae; genus Datura; species Datura wrightii. Next base: position 118,399,302 of record JASDFA010000010.1, on the reverse strand, counting down.
ATTCTTGTTCTTACTGCATTGGTGTGTGGCCTACATTAATGTACATCTAAAAAGTCCGATTTCACTCGAGAGAGCACGAAATTGGAAAGTTCTGAATTAATAGGATATTGTTCTTTACTTGATTTGGGAAAATTGAGTTTTGATGTGCATTCAGGATAGAAATATACCTGAAAGTCGTATTAGTCAATTTAGGAACCGGAATTGTATGGATAGAACATGAATTGCATTTGATCACAGAAATGTAGACGGATGGTTCATGATTCTTAAGCGAGATTAAATACAAGAGTTTTAATCTCTTGGCATATGTTCTTGGCTAGCAAATGGAAGAAAAGATTAACCAATTTATGACGATAACCAGTTTTATTACATGTTCTTTAACCTCGGCATGCTTTTATCCATAGTCCAAATTCAAAGTAGATAATTGTTCTTAGTTTTAGTCTAAAATTTATAAAACAAAATATTAACTTTTTGGTACGTTGTTGTCAGCATATTTAGAAGTAAAAATATAGTATACTTGAACAAATTGCACTTAACCCAAGTCTTTGTGGGATCGATACTTGGCTTACTAAAGCCACTTACTACTTGTTCGACCACATGCACTTGCGTGTCGGTTTTATAACCCCAAAACCACCCGACCAAGTTTTTGGCGCCGTTGCAGGGGACTTGGCAATTGGTGAATTTGTTTTAAGTGTTAATTTTATTGTATTTTCATTTTTCTTAAGTGTTGACAACTTGGTCTTAGCCTGTATTTTGCAGACTTAATTGTTGTGAACACTGGCAAGAGACAAAGAGCTGGTGGAATCTTATATAGAGACAGAACGTATATTTCACAGTAAACGGAGAGAAGCTCTACAAAGAAAGCTGCAGTTGCTCAGACAGACCATTATGGAGCAACAAAATCCACCGGTTGTAAGGGCAGTGTTAGTGCCCGAAGAAGCAGCAGCAAGACCGGTTCACGAGGTGGCAATCCCACATGCCAATAATGTTACATCTAGTATCTGCAAACCAGAGCCTGGAGGGAGATTTGAACTCAAGCAAAATATGGTGCAATTGTTGCACACAAGCGGGCAATTTACCGGTCTCCCTCATGAAGACCCACAACAGCATCTCCAAAACGTTTTGGAGATAAGTGACACTTACATACCCGCTAGAGTGTCACCTGATTATGTCCGGCTTACCTTATTTCCATTCTCCTTACTTGGAGAAGCCAAGAGGTGGTTGAAAGCTGAGCCACCAAATTCTATTTCAACGTGGGATGATCTTGCACGGAAGTTCTTGATAAGGTTTTTTCCCTCTGGTAAAACAGAAAGCCTTAGAAGTCAAATTCTAAGCTTCAAACAGAGGGAGGGAGAAAATTTATATCAAGCCTGGGAGAGATTTAAATCCATGTTGCGGGACTGTCCTCATCATCATCAGTCCAATGAGGTGTTGGTGCACACATTTATTGAGGGTTTGGAACCCTACACCAAAATATTGCTAGATTCAGCAGCTGGAGGGCAAGCGCTGGAAAAGACTTATGAGGAGCTGTATACCTTGCTAAACCGGATTTCACAGGGCAATCCAGAATGGAATGCTGATTAATCACGAGGTGGGACAAGGAAAGCAGCAGGAGTGGTAGATGTGGATGGGTTTACAGCTATCGCTGCATAGATAGCTGCCTTGCAAAATCAATTGAACAGCCACTTCAGCAACATGACTTTGAACCAGCCTTCAGCTCCAGTTAATGCAGTCCAGCAGATGTGGTGTGAAGTGTGTGGAAGCAGTGAGCACTCAGCTGAGTGCTGTGGAGCCAATCCTGACTCGGTAAACTTTGTGGGTAATGCACAAAGAAATCACCAGCAGTATGGTAGTAGCTACAATTCAAATTGGAGGAATCATCCTAACTTCTCATGGGGTAGCAACAACCATCAAGGCCAAAGTTCGAGTCAGGGTGTGCAAAGGAATCAAGGAGGGCAACAGAACTACCAATCTCAATTCAGAAATAACAATGCACCTCCTCCACCACCATCACCCAACATTGAGGAGATGTTCAAGACCATGATAGCTAACCAAGCTCAATTGCAGGCTGACTATGTGAAATTGGCAGCCGAAGTGAAAAACAATCAGTTATCTACCAAGGCTCTTGAGTATCAATTTGGGCAATTTGCTAGTGCCCAAAATACAAGGCCTATAGGAGGACTGCCAAGCGACACGGATCCGAATCCCAAGCAGGTAAATGCAGTGACCACAAGGAGTGGTTTGCAACTGAAGGAGGTGGAACCAGAAAAACCACCTCAACATTTGGGAGCAGCAGAAGTTGAGGGGGAGCATAGTTCGGAAAGGGGGAAGACCAAAGAAGCTGAATCAGAAAGACCTCCACCCCCGTTCCCTCAACGACTCAAGAAACAAAAAGAGGAGGCGTGTTTCAAGAAATTCATAGAGGTGCTTAAACAGGTACATGTTAATTTACATCTTGTTGATGTCTTGCAGGGAGTGCCTAAATATGCCAAGTACATAAAGGACATCGTGGCCAACAAAAGTCGGTTTACTGAGTATGCTACGGTGGCTTTAACGGAGGAGTGCACTTCCCGGATCCAAAATAGACTACCCACAAATTTAAAAGACCCTGGAAGTTTTACTATCCAGCTTACTATTGGGCAGAGCATCCGAGCTCGTGGATTGTGTGACCTGGGGGCGAGCATAAATTTGATGCCATCTTCGGTATTCAGAAAGTTGGGTTTAGGGAGTCCTAGACCCACAACGGTGATATTGCAGTTGGCGGATCGATCCTTAGCTAGGCCAGATGGCATTGTTGAGGATGTTCTAGTGCAAGTTGGCTCCCTAATTTTCCCGGTAGATTTTGTTGTTCTGGATTTTGAACCAGACGCGGAAGTCCCATTTATTTTGGGACGTCCCTTTTTCGCAATCGGGAAAGCATTAATTAACGTAGCTGCGGGGCAACTCACAATGCAAGCACACGACAAGGTAGAGGTGTTCAATGTGTATAAAGCACCCAAGCTCCCGATGGTGCATGAAGAACTCTCGGTGATCAATGTGATTGATCATGGTAATGCTAAGCATATGAAGGATTCCTGAGAGTTAATGGGAAGACCACCGGATAGGTGTAAGCACTACTGGGGGGAGGATAGTGATCGAGAGAAATCGTCCATCACCCTAGCGGACAATTGAGCTTAAATGACGTCGAGCCGCGACGGTAAACCAGGCGCTGCACGGGAGGCAACCCGTGAAAAAATTTGTTCTTTCATTTTGTAAAGTGTAAATAGATTTTTCTTTTTCTTTTTCTTGATTTACTACAAATTTTTTTGTTTTAGTTAGTATTTTTTATTTTTAGTTAGGTGAAACCTATTATTCTAACCAATTTTGTTTGGTGAGATGATTTTCAGGTCAAACGGAGGAAAATGTGCACGGAATCGTGAAGGAAAAGTCGAGGTATGAAAAATTAATAAAATGTAGAAAACAGTGAGCTGGGGAGATAGCTCCGTGTCACGGAGGAGGACCTCCGCGTTACCCTTCGTGACACGTTGAGGTATAACCCGGAAATTTTAAAAAATTTCCAGTATGCTGTCGCGATGGCTCCGTGTCATGGAGGCAGTGCACGACGATGCACTCCGTGACACGTTGCCTTGTATATCGCGACGGGTCACACAGGGTTGTCGGGTGACCCGCATGTTTTTCTACCCTATTTAACCCGAAACCTCCCCTTTTCCCCTCATTTTCAATTTCCTCCGTGACCAAACATCCCAAAACCCCTCTCCCATCAACGTGCCACGACTTAAGGCAAGAAATTACCGAGTTTTCTTCAATTATTCAACTACAAGGTATGCTTTCCGATTCCCTCTCAAGTTTTTGTCGATTTTCTTTGATTTTAAGCATGGGAGGTGAGCTAAAGTGCCCTAAGTCGAAATTAAGCATGAATTCGAGTTATTTGTTGATTGATAATTGTTCAGAATGTCGTTATGATTGTTTGAACTTGTCGATTGCATAAATTATTCGAATTTGATTGACAATCTCAATTCTAGGGCTTGTTGTTGAATTTGAAGTTAGAAATGTGTTGAACTTGTGAATTTTATGCTGGGTTGTACGTGTTGAATGAGATGAGTCGTTGTACAAATTGTTAGGATGTTAATAGACGACGAATTCTCGGGTTTGGGGGAAAATGTTGAAATTTGTTCGAATTTAGTTGGTTGGATAGGTTCATGTATATAAATTTTCGTTGTTATTTTTGTTTCTTTGTTTTTCTTTGCTAAGTGCAATGGTTAAAATGTTGAGATGGTAGTGATTGTGATTAGTTATACGAAGTCTGAGTAGTACGCAGAAGTTATACCGTCGAATTTTTCTTTTTGAACGCACTAAGAATGATTGTATAGCTGGTTGTTTGATGTAAATAAAGTTATTCTTGCCATATTGTTGTAACTGTAGCTAAGGACTAAGTGTGGGGTAACTTAGCGTAACTCGACCTTAGCCGAGGTTAATATTTATTTAGATTAACATGGAGCTTGTTTACTTGGGTTGACAGGTCAAATGGCAAGCCGGCAAGAGAAAAGTAATGGTGCATCAACTTCAGGCACCGGAAGAAAGCGACTCAGACTGGGCACAGCAGTCCCAGCAGCACCAGCAGTTCCACGCGGCCAGCGCCGCCAATATGGAGCAAGATAGGTGACTGACGAGGGGAAAAAGTGGTACGCCAAGCACAAAGAGAACAAATATTTCCCCGAGGAGCATATAGCACGGGAGCCTTTGGCACAGGAGTTCCCCAGAATAGTTCGCCGGATCGAGGCAGCGGGGCTCAAGTTCATATTCGAGGAGCCGAAAGAATGCAAGCTGCACCTGGTTCGGGAGTTCTATGCTAATTGGAACCCGTCAATCCGAAGCCACACCATCAAAATTAGAGGGCAAATAGTCACTCTGGAGCCCCACCAGCTAAATGCCATCATAGGAGCGCGGGACACAGACGCCCACGTCCTCCGACAGCCGAACATTACCCCACCGTATGCTGACATCAGACGCATACTGTGTGGGGCCCGATCTACAGCTAGATGGAGCAGGCACAAGGAATGGGGCTACCACCAGACTCTGCCATATTCTCAGATGAACAGGGAAGCCCGAATCTGGCTGAAGATAGTCTGCTCTTGCCTCATCCCGGGGGTACATATGACTGATGTAACCCGGGATCGTGTTTGCCTGGTGTACGCCCTGATGAAAGGGCTGGAGATAAATGTCGGGGTGGTTATTATATCCGCCATGAAGAGAGCCCGGTTGCACCAGGGGCACAGGTATGGTTTCGGTGGACTACTCACCACCTTTCTCAGGGGCCTCGATGTTGAGGAGGAGGCCCTCGATTATATACTGCAGTTGGAGCGGCGGGCCTTGGATGTTACCAAAACTAAGGCTCCCGACACCACCCACGGGCTAGTGCTGACACTTGGCGAGCGACACGCTCGTGATGACCAGTACATGGCGCGGATGTATGGGATGCATATGCTCCAACTCAGGATAGGTGGGAGGCCAGCGACGGAGGAGGAGCTATGGCAGCTCGAGCTAGATTACACGTTTGGCAAAAATGCCAGGGCTCTATGCCGAGTAGGGCCAGCCTTTGTAGAGCCCACAGACGATGACGTCCCCACGAATGAGGAGACGCGTCGAGAGGACTCCGATGTGGAGTCCGATGATGACGACGGAGGCGACTCGGACATGGGAGATGAAGCAGCAGCAGCTGACGAAGAAGTGGAATACTTTGATTGATTAGGGAGTTCCACCACCCGATTTTGTGCTATTTAATTTTTGTGAACACTGGGGACAGTGTTCGGATTAAGTGTGGGGTGGGAGTAGTTAGGTGCTGGGCTGGGCTGTTTGTTTGTATGTTCTCCTCTGTTATTTTGTATGTTGTGTTTCCCTGTGTTTGTGAATTTTCAAATTGTTTTGTATTTGTAAATATTTGTGAAATTGATGTGTGTTGTTGAATGCTGCCAGCTGATTCTGTAAATATTTTAATTATCGAAATGATCGATATTTTTAAAATTTTTGAAACTATTTTGTTCATATTTAGAATATTTTGTAAAAAAAAAATTTCTATCGAAATGATCGATATTTTGCAAATTTTTCAACTTTTTAATTTTGGATTTCTCGGCGTTTGTTTTCGGTTCTTTTACCGAGAATGGTCCCATTGAACCGAAGTCATAGTTATTGATCATTTCCTATGATGGATGGATGACGACCGTCTTAAGGGAAATGTAGTCGTTAGAAGTAGTTTTTTTCAATTAATTTTCAGTTTTTCTTTGGTGGATTGCATCCTCGAACCTGTAGTTACTATATGGTTGCGAAATTTTGGTTGCGTGGTGTACCTGATATTCAAAATGCAAAGGTGATTTGTATGAAAGCATGCAATCTTGTAAATATGTTGAGATACCTAGGCTGTAGAGTTCGATTCAGTGTGATTGAGGCTTAATTTTGAATTCATGTAATTAGCTGATTGAAGAGTCTGTGAATACATCTCGAATCGAGCATGTGCATAAAGTGTGAAGTGAGGTGTTGATATTTCATGCTATTGTGAAATGTCTAGAACTTGCCTGGTGTGTGTACAAAACGAAATGAAGGAGGTGTATTGTAGGAAAGGATGTAGGCATTTCTTTGTTTTAACCGAGAGTTTCTATATTTGTTTTCTTGTCATACTTCCCCTGTCTATGATTGTATACCCTAGTCAGCCCTTTGAGCCTTTAGCCTATTATTTCTTTCTTTTGTCCAAAAAGTGTAAACCGAGCTTAATTCCTTCTTTTCATTAGCCGTAAAGTCTATACAAAACTCTTAAGCGCTTAAGAAGAGAAAATAATTTTCCCAAAGTGTCAAAGAGTGAGAATGGTGAAAAGAAAAAGAAAAGCGGAGTAAGGGAAGAAAACAAAAGGTTGAAGGTGCACTTGCTATAAATAAACGATAATGAAGGTGCATGAATAATCTTTGTTGTTGTGTCAAGTGTGCTTAATGAAATGGGCCATACTAAAGTAAATCATCAAGAATGGGATGAAGAAAAAAAGAAAAGAGAGAAACAATGTCCATGAGTTGATGGGAACGTGTTGAAAAGGCTCTTAAGGATGCTAGTGGCTATTATTGGCTAATCCAATATTTACTAGTTCCATAGCTTCCATTAAAACCCATTAAAGTCCTACGTTATCTTACATTGCATTTCTTTATATTAGTGGAGTAATACACTAAGGGCAAGCTTCTGGGTCACGACATGATGTATGTGAATTCTTTTGGGAGAGAGAGTGAAATTGTTTTTACATGCCCCTGCTTGAATGTTTGTGTGTCACATGAGCAAAAAGGGGAAGATTCTCTTGAGTTGTGAGGGCACATGCTTGAGGAAAGATTGATTTTCGTGTCGGATATCTTGATTAGCTGATTTGCATGAGTTTGCCGATATCGAGAGTCGATTCTTAAAGTCTAGGAAGTCTTAATGTATTGAAGTTCATTGCATTGTTAAGACCATGCATGTTTTCTTGATGATTTGCAATATTGAATGATCGGTATGACCGTAGCTTAAATTGTTGTACCATAGTAGCGAGGTTGGGATGTAAATTGCATGAATTGTATGTTTGTTGTTCGAGGACGAACAAGGATTTAAGTGTGGGGTAAGTGATCTTGGGCAGATTTATATGCCCAAGTGATACTCAAAAGTATCATTTTCGCCTTGTTTATCTAGCAATGTGTATACATTTTCATGTAATTGGTAATAAAATGTGAATTTATACTAACCAACATGTTTAGCATTGTTTTGTAGGTAAAATGTGATTTCGGGAAGCTAAAATGCATGTTGGATGATATCGGAGTTGGACTTGGATGCGAGCAAGGAAAAGGCATTGGACAACATGATTTAAAGTGGCTCCGCGATGGAGCCGTGTCACGCTGCCATCGCGGAGGCATTCTGCCTGGAGGGTGAAAACTCACCAAATTTCTAGTGAAGGTCCGTGTTTGCTCCGTGGCACAGAGCCAGTGCTCCACGATGCACGCTGTGCCACGTTGAGCTTGAATTCCCGGACCCCCAGTTCCAGTGAGGGTCCGCGTTCATGGAATGTCACGGAGGCAGTGCTCTGCGATGGACTCCGTGACACATTGCTCATTATTCCGGGAAAAATTCCCACTAGTATAAATAGAAAACTTAAGTTTATTTTTCATAATTCAGACTTGGTGGAGCAAGGACGTGGGTTACAGGCAGTTGAGGGACGAAAAGTTCAGGGTTTTTTCTCTCTTTCTTTCTTCTCTAATTCAATTGTTTGTATGATTAACACTCGTTTTATGATGATTAATCAACAAATGAGTGGCTAATTCCCTTCCTTGCTGAGGTTATGAACACTTGTGATGAATTTTGATTATTGATTATATGGTTTTCATCTTTTTCTTCCATGTTGTTCTATTAATTCTTGTTCTTACTGCATTGGTGTGTGGCCTACATTAATGTACATCTAAAAAGTCCGATTTCACTCGAGAGAGCACGAAATTGGAAAGTTCTGAATTAATAGGATATTGTTCTTTACTTGATTTGGGAAAATTGAGTTTTGATGTGCATTCAGGATAGAAATATACCTGAAAGTCGTATTAGTCAATTTAGGAACCGGAATTGTATGGCTAGAACATGAATTGCATTTGATCACAGAAATGTAGACGGATGGTTCATGATTCTTAAGCGAGATTAAATACGAGAGTTTTAATCTCTTGGCATATGTTCTTGGCTAGAAACTGGAAGAAAAGATTAACCAATTTATGAAGATAATCAGTTTCATTACATGTTCTTTAACCTCGGCATGCTTTTATCCATAGTCCAAATTCAAAGTAGATAATTGTTCTTAGTTTTAGTCTAAAATTTATAAAACAAAATATTAACTTTTTGGTTACGTTGTTGTCAGCATATTTAGAAGTAAAAATATAGTATACTTGAACAAATTGCACTTAACCCAAGTCTCTGTGGGATCGATACTTGGCTTACTAAAGCCACTTACTACGTGTTCGACCACGTGCACTTGCGTGTCGGTTTTATAACCCCAAAACCACCCGAACAAGTTCCTTCTGAGTAATCACATATTGTAGGCTCTTATGGTCCGTAAACATATCTACATGGACCCCGTCCAAATAATATCTCCATATTTTCAAGGCTAATACCATTGCCGCCAATTTAAGATCATGGGTCAGGTAATTCTTCTCATAACTTTCAGCTATTTGGAATCATATGCTCTAACCTTGTTGTGCTGCATCAATACACAACCAAGTCCGATTCTATAAGCATCACAATACACCACAAACCCATCGGTATCCTCGGGTAGGGTTAACACCGGTGCTGAGGTAAGTTGAGTCTTCAACCCCTGAAAGTTCCTCTCACAAGCCTCCGACCATTGGAATTTCACTTTCTTTTGTGTCAATTTTGTCAATGGCGTTGCAATAGATGCAAATCCCTCAACAAATCTCCGATAGTACTCGGTTAAACCCAAAAACTCTTGATATATGAAGGATTCACCGATCTGGGCCAATTCTTCACCGCCTCTATCTTCTAAGAGTCTACTTTCACACCCTCACTAGACACCATATGACCCAAGAACGCCACGAAATTTAACCAAAATTCACATTTGGTGAATTTTACATACAATTGTCAAGCCTTCAGAGTCTGCAACACCACCCTCAAATGAGCGGCATGCTCCTTCCTACTCCGAGAGTATATAAGGATGTTATCAATGAACACGATCACGAAAATGTCCAAGTATGGCTTGAACACCTAGTTTATCAAGTCCATAAAAGTTGCAGGAGCATTCGTTAGTCTAAACAACATAACTAAAAACTCATAATGACCATACCATGTCCTGGAGGCTGTCTTTGAGATGTTGCTCTCCCGAACCCTGAGCTGATGGTACCCAGACCTAAGGTCTATCTTTAAAAAACACTTGGCACCTTGAAGCTGGTCAAACAAATCATCAATCCTGGATAGAGGATACCTATTCTTGATGGTGACTTGTTCGATTGCTAATAATCAATGCACATATAAAGAGAACCATTTTTTTTATGGACAAAGAGAACTGGTGCACCCCATGGAGACTTTCTAGGTCTAATGAAACCCTTATTTAGGAGGTCCTTCAACTGATCTTGCAACTCCTTTAGCTCGGCTGGGGTCATTCTATAGGGAGGGATAGGTATAGGCTGCGTGTCAGGAAGAAGGTCAATACCAAAATCAATCTCCCGCTCGGGAGGGATTCCCAGTAGATCATCTAGGAAGACTTCTGGAAACTCACATACTATTGTGACTGACTGGATAGTCAGGGCCTCGGACGTTGCATCCTTAACCCTAACTAAATGGTACAAGCAACCCTTAGAAATCATCTCTCTGGCCTTAAAATAGGAAATGAAATGACCTACAGGCGCAAGTGAACTACTCTTCCATCTCTCTGAACTCTACTACCTGGGTTCTATAATTAATTGAGGCATAACATGCAAATGGGCAATCCATTGTGAGGATAACATCAAAATCAGTCATGGCTAACTCTACTATATTTTCTAAGGTGATTTTCTGAAGGACTGCAATCGGGCAACTTCTATACACCCATCTAGCTATAACTGAATAACTAACTGGAGTAGAGACTGAGAAGGGTTTTGATAAGATTTCGGGACTGACTCCTAAGGCTCTAGCGGCAAAATGTGTCACAAAAGAAAAAGTAGCCCCTAGATCTAACAAAGCATAAACATCAAGGTGGAAAACTCGTAACATACCAGTAACAATTTCTGGGGAGTCCTCCTGCTCCTGTCGGGATGCTATGGCATAGAATCTGTTTTGGCACTGTCCACCACCTGCACTAGTAGATATGCCCTACTGAGATGGGCATGCTGCTAGAGCTGCTGAATAGGAAGCTGGGCCTCGACCCCTATCATGGCCCTGCTAGCTGTTGGGCAGTCTGTAAGCATCTGTCTGGGCTTCCTACAACAAAACTAAGCACCTGTAACATCTAAACACTGAGTCGTGTGTCTCCGGCCACAACGATCGCAAACTAGAATACTGGAATCTGCGGGCCTACTGCTTTGACCCCTAGAGCATGATGCTCATCCCTTATGATCGTTCCTGGGCCTAGATGGAACATTCAGGGTTGAAGATGTTGGGGTTGAAGATCTCTAGTGGGACTGTTGTTGGTGCCCACCACCTGGCCTCGGCTAAGAGAACCTATAGCTATCTGTCCTGGCCCTCTTGTCCTCTCTCTCCCTCAGATGCGCTGCCTCCATCTGTTGGGTGTACAAGACTATCTGAGGGAAATTCATATCCTGATGGAGCATGACAGTCCTACAATCCTTATCTAGATTGTCCGCCACCCCATGAACAAACTTTCTCACTCGCGCACTCTGATCAACCACTAACTCTATGGCATACTTTGATAAACGAGCAAACTCTAGGGAATATTCTTGCACTGTCATTTTCCCCTGCTTAAGATTCACGAACTCGGCTACCTTCAACTCCCTCATTTCACAAGGTAAAAACCGATCTAGAAAGGTAACGTGAAACTAATCCCAACTGATAGTGCTTGCACCGACTTCCCCACTATCCTTCCACTGTCTAAACCAAATGTGTGCGACCCCCTTCAACTGATATGAGGCCAAATAAGTACACTCTAATCCATTCACCCCCATGACCTGAGTGATCTTCACAATCTCACTGAGAAACTCATGTGGATCCTCGTCCACCTTTGACCCAAGAAACTATGGTGGGTTGATCCTTAGGAAATCTCTAACTCGTGCTACCGCCGCATTTACATTTTGCGAGACATGCACCACTTCCTACTGGTTGACCTAAGTGGTTAAGGACTGCGCTAGCATCTGAATGGCTGCCCTAAATTCAGCGTGGGCAACAGGCTCCGGTGCATGGTGCTCCTAGGCTGGTAGGGCTTGTTGGTGCCCGTCCCCATTTCCATTCTCGTAGCCATTTCCATTTCCATTTCTTCTACTGTTAACTATGCGAGGAGGCATGATTTTGCAATTGCAAATGGCACGAGTTAGAAGGATAGGGAGACATTTCATCGCACGACATAGATCATGAAAGAAGGGAACATTTCCTAAATGTTTTGTAGCCTCTTCTTCATAAGTGTGGCGTGCTTTACACCCATTATAAAGACTCTACTTAACACGACTTTCAGACACCCTAGGACACTTCAAAACCTATTGCTCTGATACCAAGTTTGTCGTGACCTAAATATAGGCCCAGATCTAGACATCGGACAAGGAACCCCAAGGGACTCCAGGTCGAGCCATGACATGAGCATAAAATCTAACTCAATCATAAAAGTGGAAGATCAAACATGATAAACATAGAGGAAGTCTGAAGTAAGCATAACATCAGAAATACACACGTATCTGAAGTTGATTACATTTTATGTTTGAACAGCCTCTAATACTGATGAATTGATGGGACAAGACTCCAGCTAACTCTCTAAGTTTGATACTTGACACATAAAGGAAACTGACAAAAGCATGGTCCTTCGCAGATGAGGACTTACCAATAGAGACTGGATGCTAGCTCTGCAACTTGCTAAAGATGAGACTGAGTTTGAAGAGCGGAGCCTCTATCATAAAACGATACAACGTAAAGTATGCGGTCAGTACGTGGAATGTACCGAGTATGCAAGGTAAGTAAAACGCTTAAATATGTAAAATCATTTAAAAAATGCATAACATAAAACAACATCAAGATAAGAATTTGAGAGTAGGGCTTGCATGCCATTTTATGAAATCATGATCTGAACATAACTGAACATCATAATTGAATCGAATGACCTAAATCTTAAATCTGATAATCATATGTAAAACTGAATATTGGGTCAAACCTTCTTTAGAATATATATATATATATATATATATATCATGAATGATAAACATGCATAAGTGAAATCATAAGGAACAATGGGAGACTCGTCTTATAACCGACATTACCATGATGGAGCTTACGTGGTCCCAACTATCACACTCAAGTTGATAGAGCCATCCAAAGGCTTCCGGGGTCTAAGGACACTACCATGATATCGATATAAAGCTGAAGGCCCTTTGGGGCAGGGGAAAGCTCACATAGGAGGTCCCAAAATAATCTGATCATACCTACATTGGCGCGTATTTCCGAGGCATAGGATTGACCGACCCATAACCTACTCAGTGCTAGACATGATTCCCAAAAACATGCATGTGCTCTCCATCGTTTTTTGATGAAGCTGACCATCATCTATTGAGGAAGCTGAATAATCATGAATATACATAAATATGAATCATACATGAGAAGCCTTGGCTCAAAACATACCACAAGCTGAGTAAAATTAGGAGTCTTGACTCCAAAACCATGTGGTAAGCTAATTAACTTGAATCATAAATCATGCTTGAACATATGGGCTTGCCCAATACTTTAACATGCTTGAAATTAAATATATTTACTTTGAAAATATGAGTATAACATGTATAAACTGAAAACATGCTTTTCTCATCAACAAATCATCATGCATGAACACACTTCATAAATCTCATCTTCTCATAAGCTTTCATGAATGGGCATCATAATTTGGATAACTAGTAAACATGATTAGTAATCGAAAACATGATAAAATGTGCCCATGAGTCATAATTCATCAATTAAAACATACTTAGATCATACCCATGTCATAGATTTAGAAATTTCATACATTGGGTTAAAACCCCATAGAATCAACTCATAGATTTTTCATGAATTAAAGAGCGATTTGGAATGGGTGTAAACAAATTCACTCATTTATAACCCTACATACCTGAAGAGATTCAATTGTATAACTTCCCTGATTGCCCAAGGAAGAATTGGATGGAAAACCTTGAAGAATTAGCTTGATCACCTCTCTAGCTCTCTAACTTTGCATGCATGGGTAAGAATGGCATAAAAATGAACTTACCCCTCTTAAAACTCATGATTCATTGCATAAAACGACGTAGTTGAGGCCTTAGGATAATAGAAATTATAGAAAAACCCTTAATAAATTTACAGAAAATAACTGACTGCCAGTCCCAACGAGGGACTGGACGAGTCGTCACCTTGGATCACAACTCGTGGCCTGCAGTCGTCGAGTGCACTACCACTTTGTCTTCAAGGGTTCCCACGAGGCACCTAACAAATCGTCTTTGGTGACCATGAGTCGTGGTCACCTCTCCTAATCTCCACTGTCCAAAAATCCCTGATTTATCTCCAACCCTGATCACAACTGACTCAACGAGTCGTTGGGTCTGACCACAACTCGTGGTCATGCCTGTGGTGACTTCAAATAACAACTTCAAAAACTTAAGGCAAGTACTTTTCACGACCTGAACATAGGCTTGGATCGAGACACGAGACAAGGAATCCCGAAGGACTCCTGGTTGACCCATGGCATGAGCATACATCTAACTCAACCAAATAAAGTGGAAGAAACAACATCATAAACTTAGCGGAAATATAAAATAGCACAACGTCAGAAATACACATGAATCTGAAGCTGATTATATCTTATGTCTAAAAAGCCTCTAAGTCTGATGAGTTGATGGGACAAGACCCCAACTAACTCTCTAATGTTGAAAACTAAAAATACTCAATCACAACTAAAATAAAGAGGGTCCCTTGACAGACGAGGACTCACCAATAGGGAGTGTTGCGAACTCTGAAAGCTAGCTAATGGCAGGGCAGAGTCTGATGATAGAAGCCTGTATCATAAAACGATATTGCATAGAGTATACAGTCAGTACATGGAATGTACCAAGTGTGTAAGGTAAGTAAAACCTCTTAAGTAGGTAAAATCATTTAAAACATGCATAATATAAAACATGATTAAAATAAGAATCTGAGAGTAGGGCTTAAATGCTCTTTACTGATGATCTCAACATAACATAGCATCATAACTGAATCGATTGAACCAAGCTAAAATCTAATATTCATAAGTAAAACTGTACATTGGGTCAAACCTGCTTTAGAACATACATATATATTTATATCATGACTAATAGACATGCATAACTGAAATCATGAGGAACAACGGGAGATTCGTCATATAACGGACATACCATGATAGAGCTTATGTGGTCCCAACTATCATACTCAAGTGGGTAGAGCAAAAGCCTTGGTAGGGATAAGGACGATACTATGATATTGATAACAAGCTCGTGCCCCAATCGGGCAGCGGACAGCTCACAAAGGAGGACCCAAAGTATATATATAATCAAACTATGTTGGCATGTAGTTGTCACAACCCGTTAGTACACCCAGATCATAGACACGGGACAAGGATCCCCGAGAGACCCCAGTCAACCCATGACGTTCGCATAACAGTAATTCATTCATACACAATGAAAAACTTAACCTAACAATCATAAACCAACCGAAAATTGTATCATGAATTTTAAGGAACGACGAACTGGAAGACATACATCAACGACAAAGTAATACACATAAGTCTAAAAACCTCTAATCACAAAAGACGGGTTGAAGGGAAAAGACCCCAACTAACCACAAACATTCTGAAAAAAATAATATAATTTAACAAGTCCGAACATGAAGCCCTCGGATCATGAGGAATCACCACTGGAGATTTAGCGGAATTGAGCGGAATGATGCTGAGCATGCGAACCAGATCCTGAAAATATATGGGTTAGTACTTGGAAAGTATTGAGTATGTAAGGTATGCCAAACAATGCTTAAAAACATAAAAGTCATAGCAGTGGCGACATCATTATCATAAAACCGAAACCATAAGTATATCGTACGACTCAATATTCCAAAAAACATATTCATATACCCTTCAAAGTCATAATATGTGGGGAAAACATTTCATAAATCATAACTTGAGTCAAAATAACGTAATCATGCATATTTAAAAACCATGAGGAACAATGGGAGATTTCTATAACCGACATACTCCACATGAGCACACATGAAGTCCGACTTGTATGCCTAGTCAGGAGGTCATTCATACCTTGCAAAGGGTATGAACCATGAAGGCGTGATATCACTCATGAAGGCCCCGTAGGGAATGGGGGATAGTCACTAAGGAGATCCCAAACATAATCCTACGGTGGCACATAGTTCTAAGATTCGGGGCGTAACCTAGGCCCCGAACCTACTAGGTGTTAAGTACTACTCCAAAAACATGCATCGTGCTCATGGAAATTCATACATGACATGCATGGATAGTTAGATCTTGAGAATTATATCATGCTTGCAATTTCATAATCCTAGCTATGGAATTGACACCGTGAGTCGGCCAAGAATCATAGTTTATAAACCACAAGCGACATGTACATACTTGAAATGCTTAAATTTATAGGAAACTTGAGCATAATAACATGAGTAATTAATGAAATGCTTAAATTCAAGAGTTCATCTATCATGCTTGAAAAAAAATCACCATAGCTATGAATTTCACTAAAAACCCCATGATTTGGGGACATGAGCTTTTAAGAATTAATTCATCAAATATTGAGTAAAATAGGTGGAAACATCCCAATAACTTAACCCATGAGTTTAGATATACTACATCATGCTCATATCAATTTTTGAGGAAACATGCATTAGGAGTTATGACCCATCAAAAGTTGGTAGCTTAAACGTAGTGTTAGGGAGAAATTGGGCATGGGTAGGGACTAAACTACCCATTCAACACCCCACATACTTGGAATTTTGAGTCTCTCAACTTCCTTGAAAACCCTAGGTAGATTCATGAAAAATTTTGGAGAAGACACTTGAAATCCCTTTCCTCCTTCCTTTCTAACCTTATATGAATAGAAATGTAGTTTTTAGGAATGATTCCCCTTTAAAAGACCTGGTCCCGACCTCAAAACGACGTAGTTTAGGTCTTAGGAGTGTTGGAATTTACGAGAAGGACCTTACTAATTTGCAGGAAATAACTGTCAAGTGACCCTAGCGGGCGACCTGACGATTCGTTGCCAAGAGCGATGGGTCGTCTTTTGTCTTTTCATCATGTTCACTGGAAATTTTCCTTTGGCTCTTAACGGAGGACATGACGACTCGTCCCCTAGTGATATGACTTGTTATGCCCTTTTGTCAAGTACAATGTCTAGTTGTTCAAGAACATTCAATTGGCTTGGTAATGGCCCTCGTAACGGGTCGTTAGGACTGACAACGACTCGTTAGATACCATCCATTAAGTACACTAGATAGGCCTTTCTATGTTACACTAGGACCACCCCATGACTTACATGACGACTCGTGGTTAGACGCCCGTGGGGACCCTGATCCCTCATCAACCTGGACCTTCCCCATGAGTCACTTGATGACTCATTTGGCCTCCTCACGAGTCGTTAAGTGACCCGTTCTGCAACTGCTGCAACATCTTCCAGTTTTTCTCCTGATTCACTTTTGGACCTGATCCTTTGATTCCCAGGGTATAACAATATCTCCCCCTTGGGAACATTCGTCCTCAAATGTTTCAAGGAAGCAAAAAACTCATAAACCAACAATTAGTATATATAGATGCTAATCATTGACATTCAAGCCAAAAACTGACGGAACGACTACCCCCGAAGAGAACCACATAGCGGGTCAAAGTTCAGACATCACACACATATATCATATCATAAAACAAACTTATTCACATAAATAGAACATGAAAAACTGAATAGAGGTTTAGGGAAAAATTTTGATACCTCAAACTGAAGCTTAGCCGGTAGGGAACAAATAGGGGTATTTGGCCATCATATCCGCTTCAGTTTCCCATGTAGCTCCCTCAACATGCTGGTTTCTCCATAACACCTTTACTAAGGCTACTTCCATGTTTCTCAGTCTCCGAACGTTATGATCCAACATTTCAATAGGAATTTCCTCATAACTTAGACTATCCTTCACACCAACACTTTCCACAAGAACCACTAAGGCTGGGTCCCCCAAGCACCCTTTTAAGAGTGATACGTGAAATACGGGATGAACTGAAGCCAACTCTGAGGGTAACTACAACTCATAGGCTACTTTACCCACTCGTCTCACAATCCAATATGGGCCAACATAACGAGGCTGAGTTTTCCTTTGTTTCCAAATCTCATTACTCCCTTCATGGGAGATACCTTCAGAAACACCCAATCATCGACCTTGAACTCAAGCTCCCTTTTCCTCACATCTGCATAAGACTTTTGGCAATTTTAAGCAATTTTCAACCTTTCCCTTAACAACTGAAGTTTCTCCATGGCCTTACAAACTTAGTCTGGACCCACTAACAAAGCCTCACAAACTTCAACCACCCAATGGGTGATCCAGACCTTCGTCCGTAAAGAGCCTCGAACGATGCCATTTGTATGCTGGAGTGGTAGTTGTTGTTGTAGGCGAACTCAATCATAGGCAAATTCTTGTCCCAACTACCCTTGAAGTCAATAGTACAAGCTCTCAACATGTCCTCAAGAGTTTGGATAGAACGCTCCGCCTGACCATCGGTTTGTGGATGAAACGTCGTGCTAAGCTTGACTTGCGTACCAAGTCCCTTTTGAAAAGATCTCAAGAATTGAGAGGTGAACTACGTACCTCTATCTGATATAATGGTCAAGGGAACTCCATGCAACCTAACCAACTCTTGGATGTGCAACTTTGCATAATCTTTTGCCGAATCGATGTTTTTGACCGGTAGAAAATGAGCAGCCTTGGTCAACCTGTCCACCACGACCCAGTTGGAGTCATGCTGTCTATGAGTGTAGGGCAAACCGGTCACAATGTCCATGTTGATTTCTTCCCACTTCCAAGTAAGAATGCTGATGTCTTGAAGTACACCCCGCAGTCTCTAATGCTCGACCTTCACCTGTTGGCAATTCGGGCACTTGGCTACAAATTCTACAATATCCCTATTCATGCCATTCCACCAGTAGATTTCCCGTAGGGCATGATACTTTTTGGTGGCACCTAGATGGATAGAGTATCTGGATCTGTGAGCCTCTTGCAACATCCGACTCCTCAGATCCCCCACGTTTGGAACACATAAGCGACCTTGATACGGCATCACACTATCTCCCCCTGTGGAGAAGACTTCTACCTTCTGATTTTGAACAATTTCCTTCAACTTTACCAATATTGGGTCATCATCTTGCTTAGCCTTCACCTATGTTACCAAGGATGACTCTGACCCATTCTGAACTACTACCCCACCATCGGTCGAGCTGATTAGTCTAACTCCCATCGTGCAAGTCGATGTACCTCCTTTACCAGCTCCTTCCTATCTTCACTCACATGCGACACACTTCCCATAGAAAGTCTACTAAGAGCGCCTGCTACCATGTTGGCCTTACCCGGTGGTAAAGGACACTCATGTCGTAGTCCTTAAGTAGTTCCAACCACCTCCACTGCCGAAGATTTAGTTCCTTCTGTGTGAACACATATTGTAAGCTCTTGCGATATGTGAATACATCTACATGCACCCCATACAAGTAGTGTCTCCATATCTTCAAAGCAAATGCCACCGCGGCCAACTCAAGATGATGGGTCAGGTAATTTTTCTCATGTGTTTTTAACTGCCTAGAAGCATATGCTACGACTTTCCCGTGCTGCATCAATACACATCCTAGTCCGACCCTTGAAGTATCACAATATTCAACGAAGCCATCGGTACCCTCCAACAAGGTTAACATCGGTGCTAAAGTGAGTCTGGCCTTCAATTCTTGGAAACACTTCTCACAAGCTTCTGACCCCTAGAACTTTACCTTTTTCTAGGTCAGTCTAGTCAATGGGGCTGCAATGAATGAGAATCCTTCCATGAACCTCCGATAGTAACCCTCTAAGCCCAAAAATCTCCTAATCTCTTAAGGGTTTACCGGTCTCGGCCAGTTCTTTACCGCCTCTATTTTCTGAGAGTCCACCCTTATACCTTCGCTGGACACTACATGTCCCATGAATGCAACTGATTTCAGCCAAAACTTGCATTTGCTTAACTTAGCGTACAACTGGTTATCCTTGAGGGTCTGGAGTGCTACTCTAAGGTGTGCATCATGCTCCTCTTCGCTCTTGGAGTATATTAATATGTCGTCAATGAACATGATCATGAACAAATCCAAATATGCCTTGAATATCCTGTTCATCAAATCCACAAAAGCTGCAGGGGAATTGGTTAGTCCAATAGACATAACAATGAATTCATAATGGCCATACCGGGTTCTAAAAGCGGTCTTTGGGATGTCATTCTCCCGAACCCTGAGCTGGTGATACCCGGACCTGAGATCTATCTTAGAGAAGATTTGGCACCCTTAAGCTGATCGAATAAGTCATCAATACTAGGTAAGGGATATCTATTCTTGATGGTGACCTTGTTCAACTTTCTATAGTCAATACACATTCGCGGGGAACCATCTTTCTTCTGGACGAACAACACTGGGGCACCCCATGGGGACTTACTTGGTCTAATGAAATCCTTTCCTAGCAAATCCTTCAACTGCTCCTTCAACTCTTTTATTTCTACTGGGCCATATGGTAAGGAGGGATTGATATGGGTTGCGTGTCAGGCAATAGATCAATTTCAAAATCAATCTCCCTCTCGGGAGGAACACCTGGTAGGTCATCTGGAAATACCTTGGGATATTCACACACCACCGGTACTGACTAAATGGTCGGGGTCTCACACGTGACATCCTTAACCCTAACCAAGTGGTAAATACAACCCTTGGAAATCATTTTTCTGGCCTTGATATAGGAGATAAAGCAACCTATAGGTACTGCTGAACCACCCCTCTATTCTAAAACCGATTTATCAGGAAATCGAAACTCCACTACCCAAGTTCTACAGTTAACAGAAGAATAACATGCAAACAACCAGTCCATGTATAAGATGATGTCAAAATTAGTGATAGCCAATTCTACTAAGTCTACAGGGGTAACCTTATGTAATAATGTAATAGGGAAACCTCTATATACCTGCATCGCTAAGACTGAATCACCAACCGGGGTAGAGATAGAAAATGGTTCGGACAAGATTTCAGGACTAACTCCAAAGTAACAAGCAATATAAGGTGTCACAAAAGATAATGTGGCCCCTGGCTCTAATAATGAGTAAGCATCAATATGATAAACTCGCAACATACCAGTAACCATATCGGGAGAAGTCTCCTGCTCTTGTCAAGATCCTAGCGCATAAAACTGCTTCTAGCGCTGGCTGCTACCTGAGCCAGTTGGAGCACCCTGCAAAGTCTGACGTGTCATCAGAACTACTGAACTATCTGCTGAAGTGCAGGCTCCACTACCCGCCTGACCTAGCTACAGGGCTATCCCTAAGTCTGTGTCCGGGTTTGCCACACCCGAGACAAGAGTCTAAGCCCACCAAACATTTCCCGGGGTGGTTCTTGCCATAGGTAGCACAAGATGGGAATGTGCACTCTGTGCGCATGCTATTTTGACTCCTCGAACCTAGGGCCCTGCTCTTCTGATCATCTTGTGGCCTGGATGGAGTACTGGCTTAAGATAGTGCTGGTGCAATGGACCTGTGTTGGGACTGCTGGTGAGATTCACCCCTTGGCTTAGGCTGGGAGAACCTGTGGCTATCAGTTCTTGCCCTCTTAGCCTCTCTCTGCCTCATATGAGCTGCTTCCATCTACTGGGCATAGAGGACTATCCGTGGGTAGTCCATATCCTAATGAAGCATGGCTGTCCTATAATCCTTATCCAGGTACTCAGCTATCCCCTGCACGAATCTGCTCACCTGCGCCCTTTGGTCCATCACTATCTCCGGGGTATACTCTGACAGTCGAGTGAACTCAAGTGAATATTCTAGCAGCATCATCTCTCCCTGCTTAAGGTTGACAAACTCAGTTGCTTTCAGCTCCCTCATCTCCCGAGGGAAGAACCTGTTGAGAAAGGCTATGCGGAACTCATCCTAGCTGATAGGGCCTGCTCCCACTGCCCTACTATCCCTCCATTGCTTGAACCAAATGTAAGAGACATCCTTCAGCTGATTAGAGGCCAAATCAACACATTCCTCACTTGTCACTCCCATGACTGGAGTGACCTTCAAAATCCCTTTGATGAACTCATGTGGATCGTCATCCACCTTTTCCCCTGTGAACTCGGGAGGGTTCATCCTCAGAAAGTCCCTGACCTGGGCTGCCGCTGCATTGCCATTCTGAGGAACAGGCACAACAGCTTGTTGGTTGACCTAAGAGGTCAAGGCATGCGCTAGCATTTGAATAGCCGCCCGAAACTCGGCATGGGTGGTTGGCTCGGGTGCCTGGGGCTCCTAAACAGGTAGGGCTTACTGACGCCCATCATCATTGCCACCCCTGTGGCCTTCATCATTTCTGTTCCTTCTTCTATTTATCTTTATGGGTGACATAAGTTTCTGCAATCGCGAAACACATGAATTAGAAAGAGGTAGAGATTTTGACCGCACGACATAGATTATGAAAGAAGGGAACATTTCCTAAAACTTTCAGTAGCCCTTCATCATAAGTTTGGCGCGCTTCACACCCATGAAAAAGACTCTACCTAAAGTGGCTTTCAAACTCCCTAGGACACAGCTGGAAACCTATTGCTCTAATACCAAGTTTGTCACGACTCGTGAGTACACCTGGATCATAGACACAGGACAAGGAGCCCCGAGAGATCCCAAGTCAACCCATGACATGAGCATAACACTAATTCATTCATACACAGCGGAAAACTTAACATAACAATCATAAACCAACCGAAAATCATATCATGAATTTTAAGGAACGACAAACCGGAAGACATACATCAACGACAAAGTACTACACATAAGTCTGAACGCCTCTAATCACAAAAGATGGATTGAAGGGACAAGACCCCAAATAACCCCAAACATTCTAAAAAACATAAGATTATTTAACAAGTCCGAACATGAAGCCCTCGGATCATGAGGACTCACCACTGGAGATTTAGCGGAATTGAGCACAAACTAGGAATGATGCTAAGATTGCGAACCAGATCCTGAAAATATATGGGTTAGTACTCGGAATATATTTAGTATGCAAGGTATGCAAAACAATGCTTAAAAACATAAAAGTCATAGGAGTGGGAACATCATGATCATAAAACCGAAA
Organism: Datura wrightii; assembly: GCA_035772735.1. Lineage (NCBI taxonomy): Eukaryota > Viridiplantae > Streptophyta > Magnoliopsida > Solanales > Solanaceae > Datura > Datura wrightii. The sequence goes on along the minus strand of JASDFA010000010.1, from coordinate 118,376,277 downwards.
TCATAAGTATATCATAAGGCTCAATATTTCAAAAAAAATATTCATAAACCCGTCAAAGTCATAACATGCGGGGAAAACATTTCATAAATAATAACTTGAGTCAAAAGAACACAATCATGCATATTTCAAAACCATGAGGAACAATGGGAGATTTCTATAACCGACATACTCCACATGAGCACACATGAAGTCCGACTTGTATGCCTAGTCGGGAGGCTCTTCATACCTTGCCAAGGGTATGAACCATGAAGGCGTGATATCACTCATGAAGGCCAGGGCATGGGGACAATACTGTGGAGATCCCTAACATAATTCTATGGTGGCACATTGTTCTAAGATTCGGGGTGTAACCTAGGCCCCGAACCTACTTGGTGTTAAGTACTACTCCCAAAACATGCATCGTGCTAATAGAAATTCATAGATGACATGCATGACTAGTTAGATTGTGAGAATTATATCATGCTTGCAATTTCATAATCCTAGCCATGGAATTGGTCCTGTGACTCGGCCAAGAATTATAGTTTATAACCACAAGCAATAAGTGGGCATTTCCCAAATTTTTTATCATACTTGAAATACTTAAATTTATAGGAAATGTGAGCATAATAACATGAGTAATTGATGATATGCTTAAATTCAAGAGTTCAACTATCATGCCTGAAAAAAAATCACCATAGTTATTAATTTCACTAAAAACCCCATGATTTGGGGACATGAGTTTTTAAGAATTAATTCATCAAATATTGAGTAAAATAGGTGGAAACAACCCAATAATTCCACCCATGAGTATAGAAATAATACATCATGCTCATATCAATTTTTGAGGAACATGCATTAGGAGTTATGACCCATCAAAAGTTGGTAGCTTAAATGTAGGCTTAGGGAGAAATTGGGCATGGGTAGGGACTAAACTACCCATTCAACACCCCACATACCTGGAATTTCAATTCTCCCAACTTCCCTGAAAACCCTAGGTAGATTCATGAAGAATTTTGGAGAAGACACTTGAATTCCCTTTCCTCCTTCCTTTCTAACCTTATATGAATAGAAATGAAGTTTTTAGGAATGGTTCCCCTTTAAAAGACCTGGTCCCGAGCTCTAAACGACGTAATTTAGGTCTTAGGAGTGTAGGAATTTACGAGAAGGCCCTTACTAATTCGCAGGAAATAACTATCAGGTGACCCTAACGAGCGACCTGATGATTCGTTGTCAAGAGCGACCGGTCGTCTGGTCTTTTCGTCAACTCCACTAGAAAATTTCCTTTGGCTCTTAATGGAGGACATGACGACTCGTCCCCCGGTGATACGAATCATTATGCCCTTTCATCAAGTACACTGACTCGTTGTTCAAGAAGATTCAATTGTCTTGGTAACGGCCCTCCTAACGGGTCGTTAGGACTGACAACGACTCGTTAGGTACCATCCGTTAAGTACACTGGATAGGACTTACTATCTTACTCTAGGACCACCCCACGACTGACATGAAGACTCGTGGTGTCTAACCACGAGTCGTTACATCGCCCGTGGGGACCCTGAGTCCCTCTTCATCCCAAGCCTTCCCTACGAGTCACGTGACGGCTCGTTTGGCCTCCTCACGAGTCGTTAAGTGACCCGTTCTGCAACTGCTACAACATTTTTTAGTTTTTCTCCTGATTCACTTCCGGACCTGATCCTTGGATTCCCGAGGTATAATAGTAGTTCTGAGGCATAGGGTGATCGACCCTTAGCCTACCTAGTGCTAGATATTACTCCTAAAAACATGCATGTGCTCTCCATCGTTATTTTTAACGAAGCTCACCATTGTCTATTGACAAAGCTCAATAATCAAATATATCTCAAATTTGAAAATATATATATATATATATATATATATGAGATGATTTAACTCAAACTATACCACAAGATGAAAATAATTGGGTGTCTTCGCTCTAAAACCATATGGTAAGCTTAATTCGGGAAATCATAATTCATACTTTAGCATGTGAGCATTGCCCAATACTTTAACATGCTTGAAAATACGTAATTCACTTGAAAACATTATCATAAACATGGATAACTTGAAAACATACTTTTCATCATAAATATTTCATCATACTTGATCATTCATCATAAATCTCAACTTTTATGAACTTCTCATAATTGGGCATTTTGATTTATAAAGCATGAAACATGATTTTTAATTGAAAACAGTATAAAACTTGCCCATGAATCATAATTCAATAATAGAGACATCTTTGAATCATACCTATGTAATAAACTAGCAATCTCATGCATTGTGTTAAAACCCCATAGAATCAACATAGGAATTTCATGATTTAGAGAGAGAGATTGGGCATGGGTTTGAATGGATTCACCCATTCATAACCCTACATACATGAAAAGATTTGATTCTACAACTTCTCTTATTGCCCAAGGAAGATTTGATGAAAAACCTTGAAGGATTAGCCTTTATCACCTCTTTAGACCCTTACTCTTGCATGCATGAATAGGAATGACTTAGAATAGATTTTCCCCTCTTAAAACCCACAATTCATAGCTTAAAACGATTTAGTTTAGGCCATAGGATCATAGGAATTATGAAAAAGCCCTCACTAAATTCGTACGAAATAACTGACTGCCAGTCCCGACGAGTGACTCGACGACTCGCTACTCATGACCACAACTTGTGGTTTCAGTCGTTCAGCACTGTCCAAAATTCATCTGGAGATTGCCACGGGGAACCCAACGAGTCGTTACTGGTGACCACGACTCGCGGTCACCACTTGTTACCTTTACTGCCTGAGTTTTCAAATAATTCCAATATGCTGACCACGACCCCTCCCATGAATCGTGGTGGCTGACCACGACTCGTGGGGCCTTCCGTAGGGTGTACTGTTGAGTCTCATGCACTCCCTTAAACCCCTTTGCCCACGACTTACTCAATGAGTCATGGGGGCTGACCACGACTCTAGTCCAATCCGTGGGGACCTCAATTCCTAAAATCCCAAATCACACCCTGAACATCACCACGAGTCTCCTCACGACTCATGGTCTACCCAACAGGTCACAGGCCTGGTGTAAAATTTTCAGTTTTCTCTGTTTCAACTCCCGGGTCTAATCTTTGGGCTTCCAGGATATTACAATATCTCCCCTTTGGGAACATTCGTCCTCGAATGTCGAAAACATACAAAAAAGCAGAGAAATGTAATCATCATATTTAAATACTAATCATTTAAGTCGAAAACTAATGGAATGACTACCTCCGAACTGAACTACATGGCTGAACTGAATTCACGAACCATACATACATACTTTGACATAAAAGAATCTTGTCCACAAGAACTGAGCATGAAAGATAAATAGAGTGCTGGAACAAAACTGAAACCTCAAGCTGGAATTGAGCCGATAGAGAATAAATGTGGGTATCTAGCCATCATGTCCGCTTCGACTTCCCACACAGCTCCCTCAACATGATGGTTCCTCCTTAAAACTTTAATTGAAGCTACTTCCTTGTTCGTTAGCCTTCGACCCTGATGATCTAGTATCTCCACCGGAACCTTGTCATAACTAAGGCTGTCTCTCACATCAACACTATCTGTCGGGACAGCTAAAGCTGGATCACTCAAACACTTCTTTAAGAGCGATACATTAAAAACAAGATGAACAGAAGCTAATTCTGAGGGAAACTCCAATTCATATGCCACCTTGCCAACCCAGTTCACAATCCGTTAGGGGCCAACATGAAGAGGGTTGAGTTTTCCATTCTTTCCAAACCGCATCACTCCCTTCATGGGAGACACCTTCAAAAACACCTAATCATCCACTTCGAACTTGAGTTCTCTCCTTCTCTCATTAGCGTAGGACTTTTGGCGACTCTGAGCTATTTTTAACCTATCCCGTATGAGTTGAACCTTTTCCATAGCCTCATGGACTGAATCTGGTCCTATCATCGCAGCCTCACCAACTTCGAACTAGCTAATAGGCGATCTACATCTCCGCCCATAAAGAGCCTTAAACGGAGCCATCTGAATGCTGGAAATGTAACTGTTATTGTATGCAAACTCAATAAGAGGAAAATAATCATCCCAACTACCTTTAGTCAATGACGCATTCTCTCAACCTGTCTTTGAGAGTCTAAATTGTCCGCTCCTCTTGACCATCCATTTGCAAGTGAAACGATGTGCAAAACATAACCTAAGTACCAAGTCCTTTTTGAAACGACCTCCAAAACTGAGAGGTAAATTGGGTACCTCTATATGATATGATGGACAAGGGAACTCTATGCAACCAAAATAATTCTTAGATGTATAATTTGGCATAATCCTCCTCTGAATCTGTGGTTTTGACCGATAGAAAAAGAGCGTCTTTGGTCAACCTTTCTACAATAACCCAAATGGAGTCATATTGCCGGTGAGTGTGAGGCAAACCTGTTATGAAGTTCATATTTATTTCATCCCACTTCCAAGTAGAATGCTAATATCTTGGAGCACACCACTAGGTTATTGGTGCTCAACCTTCACTTGCTGATAGTTCAGACACTTAGCCACAAATTCTATGATGTCTCTCTTCATGCCATTCCACAAATAGACTTTTCGTAGGTCACAGTACATCTTGGTGGCACCTGGATGTATAGAATACCTGGATCCATGAGCCTAATGCAACATCCGATTTCTCAAATCATCAACATACGAAACACATAAGTGACACTGGTATCGAAGCACACCATCTCCCCCTTTGGAGAAGACCTCTACCTTCTGATTCTGAACGACCTCCTTTAATTTTACCAGAATGGGGTCCTCATCTTGTCTAGCTATTATGTCAGTCACCAAGGATGATTCTGATTCATTTTGAACTATAACACCTCCATTGGTTGAATAAACCAAACGAACTCCCAACCTTGCAAGTCGATACAAGTCCTTCACCAGCTCCTTCCTTCCCTCATCACATGGGACACACTTTCCATGGAGAGTCTACTAAGTGCGTCTGCTACTACATTCGCCTTTCCCGGGTGGTAGAGGAAACTCATGTCATAATCCCTAAGTAGCTCCAACCACCTCCTTTGTCGAAATATTGAGATCCTTTTGGGTAAACACATATTGTAAACTCTTATGGCCCATAAACACATCCACATGGACCCTGTACAAATAATTTCTACATATCTTCAAGGAGAATACCACTGCTGCCAATTCAAGATCACGGGTCGGGTGATCTTTCTCATGAACTTTCGGCTGTTTAGAAGCATACGCTATAACATTTCTGTGCTGCATCAATACACAATAAAGTCTGATTCTCAAAGCATCGCAATACACCACAAACCCATCGGTACCCTATGGAAGGGTTAACACCGGTGCGAGGTAATCCGATTCTTCAACTCCTAAAGCTTCTCTCACAGGCCTTCGACCATTAGACTTTTACCTTCTTCTGGGTCAATTTAGTCAATGGTGCCGCGATAGATGAAAAGCCCTCAACAAACCTCTGATAGTAGCTAGCTAAGCCCAAGAAACTTCTTATTTTTCAAGGATTCAACGGTATGAGACTATTCTTCACCACCTGTATCTTTTGTGAGTCTACCTGCACACCCTATCTAGACACCACATGACCCAAGAATGCCACAGAATTCAACCAAACCTCACATATGCTGAATTTTGCATACAATTGACGATCCTTCAGTGTCCGCAACACCACCCTCAAATGAACGGCATGCTCCTCCTCGCTTTGAGAGTATATAAGGATGTTATCTATGAATACAATCACAAACATGTATAGATATGTCTTGAACACCCTATACATCAGGTCCATAAAAGCTGCAGGAGCATCTGTTATTACAAATGACATAACTACAAACTCATAGTGACCATACCAAGTTTTGAAGGTTGTTTTTGGAATGTCACTCTCCCGAACCAGGAGCTGATCGTATCCAAACCTCAGATCTATCTTTGAAAAGCATTTGGAACCCTGAAGTTGGTCGAATAAATAATAGATCCTAGGTAGAGGATACCTATGCTTGATGGTGACTTTGTTCAATTGTCGATAGTCAATGCACATACGAAGGGAACCATCCTTCTTTCGGACAAATAGAACTAGTGCACCCCATGGAGATTTGCTTGGTCGAATGAAAACCTTATCCAAGAGATACTTCAACTGATCTTTCAACTATTTTAGCTCACCTGGAGCCATTCTTTGCGTGTCGGGTAGGAGGTCAGTACCAAAGTCAATTTCCCTTTTGGGAGGAACACCCGATAGATTGCCTAGGAACACTTCTGGATACTCACATACCACTAGAATTGACTGGATAGTCGGGGCCTTGGTCGTAGCATCCTTAACCCTAACAAAATGGTACACACAACCTTTGGAAATCATCTTTCTAGCCTTAAGATAGGAAATGAAATGACCTACAGGCACAACTGAACTACCCTTCCATTCTAACACTAGCTCACTGAGAAATCAAAACTCTACCACACAGCTTCTACAATTAACGGAGGCATAACATGAAAATAGCCAATTCTTGCTGAGGATAAAATCGAAATTAGTCATGGTTAGCTCTACTAGATCTGCTATGGTGACTTTCTAAAGGACTGTGACCGGGAAACTTCTATATACCCGTCTAGCTACAGCTTAATCACCCACTGGAGTAGAGACTGACAAGGGCTCTAACAAGATTTGGAGACTGACTTCGAAACTACTAGCCACATAAGGTGTCATAAAAGACAAGGTAGCCCCCAGACCAGACAAAGAATATACATAAAGATTGAAAACTGTAACATACTAGTGACTACATCTGGGGAGACCTCCTGTTCCTGGTGAGATGTTAAGGCATAGAATCTATTTTGGCACTGACCGCCACCTGTGCTAGTAGATGGCCCCTGCTGGGCTGGGCATGTGAGTGGAGTTGCTGAACTGGAAACTGGGCCTCGGCCCCCTTCATGGTCCTGTCTAGATGCTAGGCAATGTCTGAGCATATGCCCGGGCTTTCCACACCCAAAGCAAGCACATGTACCTGCCAAGAACTGACCCGCATTCCCCTGACCACACCTGCGACAAGCTGGAATGTTGGAATTTGTAGGCCTGTTGCTCTGACCCCTAGAGACTGATGCTCATCCTCTTTGGTCATTCTTAGGTCTGGATGGCACACTCAGTGCTGAAGAAGTTGGGACTGAAGATCTCTTGTGGGTCTGCTGTCAGTGTCCACCATTTGACCTCTGCTGAGAGAATCTTTAGCTATTAGTCCTTGCCCTCTTAGCCTCTCTCTCCCTCATATGCGTCACCTCCATCTTCTGTACAAGACAATCCGATGGAAATCCATATCCTAATGGAGCATAGCGGTCCTGCAATCCTTGTCTAAATAGCCCGCCACTCCATGAACAAACCTGCTCACTCACCCCCTCTTATCCACCACTAACTCTGGGGCATACTTTAAGAAACGAGTGAACTCAAGGGCATATTCTTACACCATTATTTTTCCCTACTTAAGATTTACGAACTCAGCTGCCTTCAACTCCCTCATCTCACGAGGAAAGAACAGATCTAGGAAAGTAACATGGAACTCCTCCTAAGTGACAGGGCCTGCTCCGGCGGCCCTATTGTCTCTCCACAGTTTAAACCATATGCATGCGAGCCCCTTCAACTGATATGAGGCCAACTCAACAGACTCAACTCCATTCATCCCCATAACCTGGGTGATCTTCACAACCTCATCAATGAACTCATGCTGGTCCTCATCTACTTTTGACCCAAGAAACTCTAGCGGATTCATTCTAAAGAAATTTTTTACTCGAGCTGTCACTGCATTTCCATTTTGCGGGACTGCGCCACTACCTGCTGGTTGACCTGAGCGATCAGGGCCTACGCTAGTATCTGAATAGTTGCCCAAAATTCAGCATGGGCAACCGGCTCCGGTGCATGGTGCTCCTGGACTGGTGAAGCTTGTTTTTGCAAATCTCCATTGCTATCCTCGTGGCCACTTCCATTTCCACTCCTCCTACCATTAACTCTGCGGGGAGCCATGATTCTGCAATCGCGAATAGCATGAGTTAGGAGGATAGGGAGACATTTCATCGCACGACATAGATCATGAAAGAAAGGAACATTTCCTAAACGTCTCGTAGCCTCTTCTTCATAAGTGTGGCGCACTTCACACTCATGAAAAGGTCTCTACTCAACGCGGCTTTCACACACCCTAGGACACTTCAAACCTATTTCTCTAATACCAAGTTTGTCACGACCCAAACATAGGCCCGGATAGAGAAACGGGATAAGGAACCCCAAAGGAATCTAGGTCGACCCATGGAATGAGCATACGTATAACTCAATCAAATAAATTTTAAGAAACAACATGATAAACTTAGCAAAAATCTGAAATAGCACAACGTCAGAAATACACACGAATCTGAAGTTGATTACATCTTATGTCTGAAAAGCCTTTAAGTTTGATGAGTTGATGGGACAAGACCCCAACTAACTCTCTAAAGCTGAAAATTGGAAATACTCTATCACAACTGAAATAAAGAGGGTCCCTCGACAGATGAGGACTCACTAACAAGGACTGTTGCGAACTTTGAAAGTTGGCTAGTGGCGGGGCGGAGCCTAATGATTAGAGCCTGTATCATGAAATGATACAACATAGAGTATGCAGTTAGCACGTGGAATGTATCGAGTATGTAAAGTAAGTAAACCTTCTTAAGTAAGTAAAATGATATTAAAAATGCATAATATAAAACATGATTAAAACAAGAATCTGAGAGTAGGGCTTGCATGCTCTTTACTGAAATCATGATCTCAACATAATGTAACATCATAACTGAATTGATTGACTCAACTGAAATCTTATATTCACAAGTAAAACAGTACATTGGGTCAAACGTTATTTAGAACATACACATATATATTTATATCATGATAAACAAACACGTATAACTGAAATCATAAGGAACAATGGGAGATTTGTCATATAAACGACATACCACAATAGAGCTTATGTGGTCCCATCTATCACACTCTAGCGGGTAGAGTAGTCCAAAGCCTTTCCAGGGCTAGGGATGAGACCATGATATCTATATCAAGATCATGGCCCAATTGGGCAGGGGACAACTCACAAAGGAGGTCCCAAAGTATATATACAATTAACCTACATTGGCACATAGTTCTGAGGCATAGGGTGATCAACCCTTAGCCTACTCGGTGCTAGATATTACTCCCCAAAACATGCATATGCTCTCCATCATTTATTGACGAAGCTCAATAATCAAATACATCGCAAATTAGAAATTATACATATATGAGAAGCTTTAACTCAAACCATACAACAAGCTGAAAATAATTAGGAGTCTTCGCTCCAAAATCATGTGGTAGGCTCAATTCGGGAAATCATAATTCATACTTTAGCATGTGGGCATTTCCCAATACTTTAACATGCTTGAAAATATGTAATTTACTTGAAAACATGATCATAAACATGGGTAACTTGTAAACATGCTTTTCATCATAAATATTTCATCATACTTGATCATTCATCATAAATCTCAACTTTCATGAACTTCTCATAATTGGGCATTTTGATTTATAAAGCATGGAACATGATTTTTAATTGAAAATAATATAAAACTTGCCCATGAATCATAATTCAATAATAGAGACATCTTTAAATCATACCCATGTAATAAATTAGCAATCTCATGCATTGGGTTAAAACCCCATAGAATCAACATAGGAATTTCATGATTTAAAAAGAGCGATTGGGCATGGGTGTGAACGGATTCTCCCATTTAGAACCCTACATACTTGAAAGGATTTGATTCTACAACTTCTCTTATTTCCCAAAGAAGATTTGATGAAAAACCTTGTAGGATTAGCCTTGATCACCTCTTTAGACCCTTACTCTTACATGCATGAATAGGAATGACTTAGAACATATTTTTCCCCTCTTAAAACCCACTATTTATATCTTGAAACGACATAGTTTAGGCCTTAGGATCATCAGAATTACGGGAAAGGCCTTACTAAATATGCAGGGAAAAACTAACTGCCAGTTCCAACGAGGGACTGGACGACTCGTTAATCAAGATCACGACTCGTGGTTTCAGTCATCGAGTGCAAAGTCATAAATTCATCTAGGGCTTGCCACGGGGAAACCACCGAGTCGTTACTGGTGACCAAGGCCCATGGTCACCAGTCGTCACCTTCACTGCCTGAGTTCCAATATGCTGACCATGACCCCTCCAACGAATTGTGGTGGCTGACCACGACTCATGGGGCCTTCCGTAGGGTATACTGTTGGGTCTCCTGCACTCCCTTAAACCCCCTTGCACACAACTAACTCAAGGATTCGGGGGGGCTGACCACGACTCGTGGTCCGATCCGTGGGGACCTCAATTCCTAAAATCTGAAATTACACCCTAAACCTTACCACGAGTCTCCTCACGATTTGTGGTCTACCCCATGGGTCACTGAACGACTCGTTTTGTGACCCGGTGCACAATTTTCAATTTTCTCCATTTTAACTCCTGTGTATGGTCTTTGGGCTTTCGGGGTAATACAGTACTTCACCACAAGTCACCTAACGACTCATGGTCTACCTCACGGGTCATAAAATGACTCGTTTTATGTGTTGGTGCCAAATTTCCAGATTTCTCTGTTTCGATTCCCAAGTCTGATCTTTGGGCTTTGGGGGCATGACAATATCTCCCCCTTAGGAACATTCATCCTCGAATATTGGAAAACATATATAAAAATAGAGAAATGCAATCATCATACTCAAATACTGTTCATTTAAGTTGAAAATTGACGGAATGACTAACTTTGATTCAAACTACATGACTGAACTGAATTCAAAAATCATACATACATCCATATACATGAAATAAATTGGAGTACATGAACTGAACATGAAACTGAATATTGTTTTCGAGCAAGAACTAATACCTCAAGATGGAACTGAGCTGGTAGAGAATAAGTGTGGGTATCTAGCCATCATGTCTGCGTCGGCTTCCCACATAGCTCCCTCAACATGTTGATTCCTCCATAAAACTTTAACTGAAGATACTTCCTTGTTTCTTAGCCTTCGAACTTGCTGATCCAGTATTTCCACCGGAACCTCCTCGTAACTAAAGCTATCCTTCACACCGACCTTGTCCACCAGGAAAACTAGACCTGGATCACCCAAAAACTTCTTTAAGCGAGATATATGGAAGATGGGATGAACTGATGATAACTCTGAGGGTAGCTCTAACTCATAAGCCACCTTGTCATCACGGCTCAAAATTCGGTACTGGCCAACATAGTAGGGACTGAGTTTCCTTTTCTTTCTGAACCTCATCACTCCCTTCATGGGAGACACTTTTAGAAACACCCAATCATCAACTACAAAGTCAAGTTCCCTCCTTGTCACATCTGCATAGGACTTCTGGCAACTTTAAGCTGTTTTCACCCTCTCCCTTATGAACTAAATTTTCTCCATAGCCTCATGACTGAATCCGGACCTATCAAGGTAGCCTTGCCGACTTCAAACCAACCATTAGGCGATCTACATCTACGCCCATAAAGAGCCTCAAATAGAGCCATCTAGATGCTTGAATGATAGTTGTTATTGTATGCAAACTCGATAAGAGGCAAATGGTTGATCTTGGGCAAATTTATATGCCCAAGTGATACTCAAAAGCGTCATTTTAGCCTTGTTTATCTATCAATGTGTATACATTCTCATGTAATTGGTAATAAAATGTGAATTTATACTAACCAACATGATTAGCATTGTTTTGCAGGTAAACTGTAATTTTGGGAAGCTTAAATGCATGTTGGAAGATATAGGGGTTGAACTCGGAAGTGAGCACGGGACAAGGCATTGGAAAGCATAAAATAAAGGGGCTCCGCGATGGAGCCGTGTCACGCTGCCATCGCGTAGGCCTTCTACCTGGATGAAAATTTTCGGCCAAATTCCAGTGTGGGTTCGCGATGGGTCCGTGGCACGGTAGCTTGGCTCCGCATTGCACGTCGTGGCAAGTTGGGCTTTATTTCTTGGACCCCCAGTTCCAGTGAAGGTCCGCATCCGTAGCATGTCACGGAGGCAGTGCTCCGCGATGCACTCCGTGACACGTTGCTCGTTATTCTGGGAAAAATTCCCACTAGTATAAATAGAACACTTAGGTTCATTTTTCAATATTCTGACTTGGTGGAGCAAGAGCGTGGATTACAGGCCGTTGAGGGGACGAAATTATCAGGGTTTTTCTCTCTTTCCTTCTCCTTGTATTCAATTACTTGTATCTTTAACACTAATTTAACGATGTTTAATCCACAAATGAGTGGCTAGTTCATCTTCTTGCTGAGGTTATGAACCCTTGTATTGAAATGTGATCATTGATTCTTTGGTTTTCCATGTTTTCTTCCATGGTTGTTCTATTAATTCTTGTTCTTACTACATTAATGTGTGGCCTACGTTAATGTACATCTAAAAAGTCCCGTTTCACTCGAGAGAGCAAGAAATTGGAAAGTTGTGAATTAATAGGATATGATCTTTTCTTGGTTTGGGAAAATTGGGAATTGATTTACTTTCAGGATAGAAATATACCTGAAAGTCGTATTAGTCAATTTAGGAACTGGGTTTGTATGGCTAGAACATGAATTGCATTTAATCACAGAAATGTAGGTGGATGCTTCATGATTCTTAAGTGGGGTTAAATACGAGAGTTTTAATCCCTTGGCAATAGTTCTTGACTAGCAACCGGAGGAAAAGACTAACCAAATTACATCGATAATTAATTTCATTACATGTTCGTTTAACCTCAGCATGCTCTCATTCATAGTTCAGACTCACATTAGATAGTTGTTTTAGATTTAGCATAAAAATTATAAATCAAAATATCAAACTCTTGGTTACATTATTGTCTTCATTGTTAGAACTAAAATATAGTACACTTGAGTAGATTGCACTTCATCCCAGTCCCTGTGGGATCGATACTTGGCTTACTTAAGCCACTTTACTACTTGTTCAACCACGTGCACTTGCGTGTGAGTTTTATACCCATATAACAGACAGAAGAAGTTTTTGGCGCCGTTGCCGGGGACTGGCAATTGGTGAAATTGTTTTAAGTGTTAATTTACTATATTTTTGTTTTCTTAGTGTCGACAACTTGGTCTTAGCCGTTATTTTGCAGATTTAATTTCTGTTGAACACTGGCAAGAGACAAGGAGCTGGTGGACTCGTATATAGAGCCAGAAAGAATATTTCATAGTAAGCGGAGAGAAGCTCTAGAAAGAAAGCTGCAGTTGCTCATACAGACGATCATGGAGCAACAACAGAATCCACCGGTAGTACGGGCAGTGTTAGTGCCCGACGAAGTAGCAGCTCGGCCGGTTCGCGAGGTGGCAATCCCACATGCTAATAATGTCACATCTAGCATCCGCAAACCTGAGCCAGGAGGGAGGTTCGAACTTAAGCAGAATATGGTGCAATTGCTGCACACTAGCGGGCAGTTTACCGGTCTCCCTCATGAAGATCCACAGCAGCATCTCCAAAATTTTTTGGAGATAAGTGACACTTACATCCCCGTTGGAGTGTCATCAGATTATGTCCGGCTTACATTGTTCCCATTTTCACTATTGGGAGAAGCCAAGAGGTGGTTGAAAGCTGAGCCACCGAATTCTATTTCTACGTGGGATGATCTTGCAAGGAAATTCTTGATACGGTTTTTCCCTCCGGTAAAACAGCAAGACTTAGAAGTCAGATTCTAAGTTTCAAACAGAGAGAGGGAGAGAATTTATATCAGGCTTGGGAGAGATTCAAGTCCATGTTGCGGGATTGTCCTCATCATCATCAGTCCAATGATGTGCTGGTGCAAACTTTTATAGAGGGTTTGGAACCCCACACAAAAATATTGCTAGACTCAGCAGCTGGAGGACAAGCGCTGGAGAAAACTTATGAGGAGCTGTATACCTTGTTGAACCATATTTCGCAGGGCAATCCAGAATGGAATGCTGATTCATCAAGAGGCGGGACAAGGAAAGCAGCAGGAGTGCTAGAAGTGGATGGGTTTACAGCTATTGCTGCACAGATAGCTGCATTACAAAATCAACTTAACACCCACTTCAGCAACATGACAATGAACCAGCCCCAAGCCCCAGTGAATGCAGTGCAGCAGATGTGGTTTAAAGTGTGCGGAAGTAGTGAGCACTCAGCTGAGTGTTGTTTAGCCAATCCCGACTCGGTAAACTTTGTGGGAAATGTACAAAGGAACAACCACCAACAGTATGGTAATAGCTACAATTCCAATTGGAGGAATCACCCTAATTTCTACTGGGGTAGCAACAACTATCAGGGGCAAAGTTCGGGTCAGGGTGTGCAAAGGAACCAAGGAGGGCAGCAGAATTATCAAGCATAATTCAGAAACAACAATGCACCTCCTCCGCCACCATCACCCAGCATTGAGGAGATGTTCAAGACCATGATAGCTAACAAAGCTCAATTGCAGGCTGACTATGTGAAATTGGCAGTCGAAGTGAAAAACAACCAGTTAGCTACCAAGGCACTTGAATATCAATTTGGGCAATTTGCTGGAGCCCAAAACACAAGGCCTATAGGAGGACTTTCGAGCGACACAGATCCCAATCCCAAGAAGGTGAATGCAGTGACCACAAGGAGTGGTTCGCAGCTGAAGGAGGTGGAACCAGAAAGACCACCTCAACAATCGGGAGCAGCAGAAGTTCTCAAGGGAGCAAAGTAATGAAAGGGGGAAGACTAAGGAAGCTGAATCAAAAAGACCACCACCCCCGTTCCCTCAACGATTAAAGAAACACAAGGAGGAGGCGTGTTTCAAGAAATTTATGGAGGTGCTGAAACAGGTACATATTAACTTACCTCTTGTTGATGTTTTGCAGGGAGTGCCGAAATATGCTAAGTATATAAAGGACATCGTGGCAAACAAAAGTCAGTTGACTGAGTATGCTACGGTGGCTCTAATGGAGGAGTGCACTTCCCGGATTCAAAACAGAGTGCCCACAAAGCTCAAAGACCCTGGGAGCTTTACTATACAGATTACTAAAGGGCAGAGCATCCGAGCTTATGGGTTGTGTGATTTGGGAGCGAGCATAAATTTGATGCCATCATCAGTATTCAAATAGTTGGGTCTAGGGAGTCCTAGACCCACAACAGTAATCTTGCAATTGGCAGATCGGTCCTTAGCCAGACCTGATGGCATTGTGGAGGACGTTCTGGTGCAAGTTGGCTCCCTAATTTTCCCGATAGATTTTGTCGTGCTGGATTTTGAACCAGACGCGGAAGTCCCATTTATTTTTGGACGTCCTTTCTTAGCGACCGGGAAAGCACTAATTGACGTAGCTGCGGGGCAGCTAATAATGCGAACACACAAAAAAAATAGAGGTATTTGATGTGTTTAAAGCCATGAAGCTGCCAGCTATACATGAGGAGCTTTCAGCAATCAGTGCAGTCGAACATGAAGAAATTTGTCAGATTGTTGAATGTCAAGACCCATTGGAAAGAGTGTTGATGCACTCCGATCATTTTGGAGATAGAGGGGCGTATGGAATGGCCCAAATGTTGAATGAAGCACAAAATCATCTGAGGAGAAAGGAATTTCAATCATTGATGAGGTCTCTAGAACCTTTGCCGAAACCATCCGTTGAGGAGGCACCGAAGTTGGAGCTGAAAAAATTGCCTCCCCATTTAAGATATATCTTTTTGGGGGAGGATGAGACGTTACCAGTCATCATCTTTGCAAACTTGACGGAGGCACAGGAGAAGGAAGCGTTGGGTGTACT
This sequence comes from Datura wrightii, assembly GCA_035772735.1. Taxonomy (NCBI): domain Eukaryota; kingdom Viridiplantae; phylum Streptophyta; class Magnoliopsida; order Solanales; family Solanaceae; genus Datura; species Datura wrightii. Next base: position 118,360,534 of record JASDFA010000010.1, on the reverse strand, counting down.
CAGAAAAAGGAAGAAAGCAATGGGTTGGCAAATGTCAGACATTCAGGGTATCAATCCAGCTTTTTGCACACACAGGATATTCATGGAGACAGGAGCAAAACCAACCGTTCAGCCGCAACGGAGACTAAATCCAACAATGAAGGATGTGGTGAGGAAAGAAATAATCAAGTGGATAGATGCAGGTGTGGTCTACCTGATTTCAGACAGTGAATGGGTTGTCCGGATGGTTCGGTATAGGTAACAACCGACACGCAAGTGCACGTGGTTAAACAAGTAATAAAGTGGCTAAGTAAGCCAAGTATCGATCCAACGAGACTCTGGATAAGTAAAATTGCCTAAGTACACTATATTCTTATCTTACTTCTAATTATGCTAACAACAACGTAACCAACAGTTAAATAAGTTTTTGTTTATAAATTATATATACTAAAACTATTAACAATTATTTACTGTGAATTGAAACTATGGATATGAGCATGCCAAGGTTAAGAACAAGCAATGAATTTGACGATAATCACAACTTGGTTAATCTTTTCTTTATGTTGCTAGCCAAGAACATTAGCCTAGAAATTAAAACTCTCGTATTTAATTTCACTTTAGAATCATAAACCATTCGTCTACATTTCTGTGATCAAATGCAATTTATGACCTAGCACTACAATTCTGGTTTCTAAATTGACTAATACGGCTTTCAAGTATATTTCTATCAGGAAAGCACATCAGAACCCAATTTTCCCAAATCAAGTTAAGAACAATACCCTATTAATTCACAACTTTCCAATTTCGTGCTCTCTCGAGTGAAATTAAACTTTTTAGATGTACATTAATGTCGGCCACACACTAATGCAGTAGAAACAAGAATTAATAGAACAACATAGAAGAAGAAGATGAAAAACCATACAATTCAATAATCAAAATTCATCACCATTATTCAAAACCTCAGCAAGGAAGAGAATTAGCCACTCATTTGTGGATTAATCATCCTAAAACAAGTGTTAATCATACAAACAATTGATTGAAAGAAGAAAGGAAGAGAAGAAATCCCTTAGCTTTTTCGTCCCTCAACTGCTTCTAACCCACGTCCTTGCTCCACCAAGTCTGAATTAATTAAAATAAACCTAAGTGTGCTATTTATACTAGTGGGAATTTTTCCCGGAATAACAAGCAACATGTCACAGAGGCCAACGCGGAGCACTGCCTCCGTGACACGGCGTGGACGCGGACCCTTACTGGAATTCCAGGGTCCGGGAATATAGCCTCGACGTGGCACGGAGGCCAACGCGGAGGCTTATCTCCGTGCCACGAAGCTGTCGCGAGGCCTTACTGGAAATTGCCATTTAAAGTACCCTCCAGGCAGTGTGCCTCCGTGATGGTAGCGTGGCACGGCTCCATCGCGGAGCCCCTTTACTTTGCGCATTCCAACGTCTTTTTCATGCTCGCATCCAAGTCCAACTCCGATATAATTCCAACATGCATTTTAGCTCCTAAAAATCATGTTTTCCTGCAAAACAATGCTAATCATGTTGGTTAGTATAAATTCACATTTTATTACCAATTACATGAAAATGTATACACATTGCATAACAAACAAGGCGAAAATGATACATTTGAGTATCACTTGGGCATATTTTTTCAATGCAAGTTTCAAGAAATTACTAGCCAAGTATGGGGTGCGCCATAAAGTGGCGACAGATTACCACCCCCAAACTAGTGGGCAAGTAGAGGTGTCAAATAGAGAAGTGAAGCAGATTCTCCAGAAAATGGTAAATACACAACGGAATGATTGGTCAAGCAAACTTGATGATGCGTTGTGGGCGTACAAAACTGCTTACAGGACACCGATTGGAACCTCACCATACTGACTGGTCTATGGTAAAGCGTGTCATCTTCCGGTGAAGTTAGAGCACCGAGCCTTTTGGGCTGTCAGGAAGCTAAATATCGACTTAGAGCTGGCGGGCAAGAAGAGACTAATGCAGCTCAGTGAACTTGTAGAGTTCCGCTGGCATACCTATGAGAGTGCCAAGTATTACAAGGAAAGAATGAAAAGATGGCATGACAAGCATGTGGTGCATCGCATTTTCGAGCCAGGACAGAAAGTCTTGCTCTTCAATTCAAGATTGAGGTTGTTTCCAGGAAAGCTGAGGTCTAAATGGTCGGGACCATTTGAAGTGGTAAGAATGACCCCGCACGGGGCAGTAGAGTTGTGGCAAGAAGATCGGAGTGCCATGTTCTTAGTCGATGGACAGAGGTGTAAGCACTACTTGGGGGAGGATGGTGATAGAGAAAAATCGTCTATCACCCTAGAGGACAACTGAGCTTAATGACGTCGAGCCGCGACGGTAAACCAGGCGCTGCACGGGAGGCAACCCGTGGAAAATTTTTCTCATTGTAAAGTGTGAATAGATTTTTCTTTTTCTTCTTCTTGATTTACTACAAAATTTTTGTTTTTGTTTTTGTTTTATTTTTATTTAGAGTGAAACCTATAATTCTAACCAATTTCGTATAGTGAGATGAATTTCAGGTCAAACAGAGAAAAATATGCACGGAATCGCAAGGGAAAATTCGAGGTATGAAAATTAATAAAAAGTGGCAAAACAGTGAGCTAGGGCGATAGCTCCGTGTCACGGAGGTGGACCTCCGCGTTACCCTCCATGAAACGTTGAGGTATAATCTGAATTTTTTTAAAAATTTCCAGAACAAGCTCGCGACGGCTCCATGTCACGGAGGCAGCGCACCACGATGCACTCCGTGACACATTGCCGTGTATATTGCGACGGGTCACACCGGGTTGCCGGGTGACCCGCGCGATTTTTCTACTTTTTAACCCCGAAAACCCCTCCCTTTTCCTTATTTTTCACTCACTCCGCGACCAAACTCCCCAAAACCCATCCCCCTTCAACGTGACACGGATTAGGCCTAGAAAATCATCAAGTTTGCTTCAATTCTTCAACTTCAAGGTATGTTCTTCGATTTCATCTCATTTCTTGTTGATTTTCTTCGATATTGAGCATGTGAGGTGAGCTAAGTTTGCCCTAAGTAGAAATTAATCATGAATTCAATTGAATTGTTGTTGATGAATGTTCGGAGTGTATTTATGATTGCTTGAACTCGTTAATTGCATAATTGAATCGAATTTTCTTGGTATCATCATTTCTAGGGCTTGTTTTTGAATTTGAAGTGAAAAATGTAGTGAACTTGTGAAGTTCATACCGGAATGTACATGTTGAATGAGATGGGTCGATGTGCTAATTGTTAGGATGATAAAAGACCGACGGATTCTCGGGTTAGAGGAACATTGAAATTTGTAAGAATTTGGTTGGTTCTATAGGTTCGTGTAGATAAATTCTTGTTGTTGTTTTCGTTTCTTTGTTTTTCCTTGCTAAGTGCGATGAATTAAAAGGTTATCGATGGTAATGATTGTTGTTAGCTGTACGAAGTCTGAGTAGTACACAGAATATATATCGTCGAATTCTTCGTATGCACTAAGCATGTCTGCATAGTTGGTTGTTTATTTGTGTAAATAAAGATGATCTTGCCGGTATGTTGTATCTGTAGCTAAGGACTAAGTGTGGGGTAACCTAGCTTAACCCAACCTTAGTCGAAGTTAATATTCATTGGCTTGACATTGATCTTGTCTACTTGGGTTGACAGGTAAAATGGCGAGCAGGCAAGAAAAAGGGAAAGGCGCATCAACTTCTGGCGCCGGAAGGAAGCGAATCAGACTGGGCACAGTAGTCCCACCAGCACCAGTAGTTCCACGCGGCCAACGCCGCCAATACGGAACAAGGTGGGTGACTGATGAGGGGAAGAAGTGGTACGCAAAGCACAAAGAAAACAAATACTTCCCCGAGGAGCATATTGCACGGGAACCATTGGCACAGGAGTTCCCTAGGATTGTACACTCGATCGAGGCAGCCGGGCTTAACTTCATCTTTGAAAATCCCAAGGAATGTAACTTGCACCTGATTTGGGAATTCTATGCCAATTGGAACCCGACCCTAAGAAGTCACACCATAAAAATCAGAGGGCAAATAGTCACATTTGAGCCCCACCACCTAATGCCATCATAGGAGCGCGGGACACAGATGCCCACGTGCTCTGACAGCTGAACATTACCCCACTGTATGCGGACATCAGACACAGCTTGTGTGGGACCCGATCGACAGCTAGATGGAGCAGACACAAGGAGAGGGGCTACCATCAGACTTTGTCGTATTCACAGATGAATAGGGAAGCCAGAATATGGCTGAAGATTGGCTGTTCCTGCCTAATCCCGAGGGTACATATGAAAGATGTGACCCGGGATCGTGTATGCCTGGTGTACGCCCTGATGAAAGGGCTGGAGATCAATGTGGGGGCGGTGATTATCTCCGCCATGAAGAGAGCCCGGTTGCATTAGGGGCACAGGTATGGTTTTGGTGGACTACTCACCACCTTCCTCAGGGGCCTAGATGTTGAGGAAGAGGCCCTCGACTATATCCCGCAGATGGAGCGGTAGGCCTTAGATGTTACTAAAACTAAGGCACCCGACACCACCCACGGGCCAGTGCTTACACTTGGTGAGCGACATGCTCGTGATGATCAGTATATGGCTCGCATGTATGGGATGCAGATGCTCCAGCTGAGGTTAGGCGGGAGGCCGGCGACAGAGGAGGAGCTATGGCAACTCGAGCTAGACAACCCCTTTGGCGAGAACGCCAGGGCTCTATGCCGAGTGGGGCCAGCATTTGTAGAGCCCACGGATGATGATATCCCCACAGACGAGGAGACATGTCGGGAGGACTCCGATGTGGAGTCCGATGATGATGACGGGGGCGATTCAGACATGGGAGATGAAGCAGCAGCACCTGACGAAGAAGTGGAGTACTTTGATTGATCAGGGAGTTCCACCACCCAATTTTTGTGCTATTTTAATTTTTGTGAACACTGGGGACAGTGTTTGAGCTAAGAGTGGGGTGGGAGTAGTTAGGTGCTGGGCTGTGTTGTTATGTATGTATGTCCTAATCTGTTGTCGTGCCTGTGAAATTTTGTTGTTCCCTGTGATTTGTGAATTGTTAAGTTGTTGTTCTGTATTGTAAATTTATGTGAAACTGATGTGTGTTGCTGAATGTTGCTAGCTGATTTTGTACATATTTTTGTCTATCGAAATGATCGATATTTTCAAATTTTATTTTTTTACTTCTTGGGTTTCTCGGCATTTATTTTCGGTTCTTTTACCGAGAATGGTCCCATTGAACCGAAGTCATAGTTAGTGACAGTTCCCTATGATGGATGGATGATGACCGTCTTAAGGGAAATGTAGTCGTTAGGAGTAAATTTTTTTCAGTTGTTTTTCTTTTGTGGGTTGCATCCCAAAACCTGTAGTTACTGTATGGTTGTGAAATTCTAGTTGCGTGTTGTACATGATATTTAAAATGCAAAGGTGATTCATATGAAAGCATGCAACTTTGTAAATATGTTGAGATACCTAGGTCATAGAGTTCAATTCAGTGTGATTGAGGCTTAATGTTTGAATTCCTGTAATTAGCTGATTGAAGAGTCTGTGAATACATCTTGAATTGAGCATGTGCAATATGTGTGAAGTGAGGTGTTGTTATTCCGTGCTATTGTGAAGTGTCTATAACTTGCCTGGTGTGTGTACAAAATGAAATGAAGGAGGTGTATTGTAGGAAAGGATGTAGGAATTTCTTTGTTTTAATCGAAAGTTTCTATTTTTCATTATCGTACCCACCTTGATTTTTCTACCCTAGTCAGCCCGTTGAGCCTTTAGCCTATTATTTTTTCTTTTGTCAAAAAGTGTAAACCGAGCTTAATCCTTTCTTTTCATTAGCCGTAAAGTCTATACAAAACACTTAAGCGCTGAAGAAGAGAAAATCATTTTCCCAAAGTGTCAAAGAGTGAGAATGGTGAAAAGAAAAGAAAAGCTGAGTGCTAGAAGAAAAGAAAAGGTTGAAGGTGCACTTGTAATAAATAAACTATAATGAAGGTGCATGAATAACCTTTGTTGTTGTGTCAAGTGTGCTTAATAAGATGGGATAAACTAAAGAAAAACATTAAGAAGGGGAGGATGAAAAAGAAAAAAAAAAGAAACAATGTCCATGAGTTGATGGGATGTGTTGAAAAGGCGCTTAAGGATGCTAGTGGCTATTATTGGCTAACCCAATATTTACTAGTTCCGTAGCTTCCATTACAACCAGTTAAAGTCCTACGTGATCTTAATCGCACTTCTTTATATTAGTGGAGTAATACACTAAGGGCAAGCTTATGGGTCATGACATGATGCATGTGAATTATTTTGGGAGAGAGAGTGAAATTGTGTTTACATGCCCCTGCTTAAAATTTTGTGAGTCAGATGAGCAAAAAGGGGAAGACTCTCTTGTGTTGTGAGGGCACATGTTTGATGAGAGATTAATTTTTGTGTCGGATATCTTGATCAGCTCATTTGCATGAGTTTGCCAATATCGAGAGTTGATTCTTAAGTCTAGGAGGTCTTGATGTATTGAAGGTCATTGCATGTATAGGACCATGCATGTTTTCTTGATGATTTGCTGTATTGAATAATCGGTATGACCGTAGCCTAAATTTTCCAACCAAAGTAGCGAGGTTGGGATGTAAATTGCATGAGGTGTAGGATTGTTGTTCGAGGACGAACAAGGATTTAAGTGTGGGGTAAGTGATCTTGGGAAAATTTATATGCCCAAGTGATACTCAAAAGCGTCATTTTAGCCTTGTTTATCTATCAATGTGTATACATTCTCATGTAATTGGTAATAAAATGTGAATTTATACTAACCAACATGATTAGCATTGTTTTGCAGGTAAAATGTAATTTTGGGAAGCTTAAATGCATGTTGGAAAATATCGGAGTTGAACTTGGAAGTGAGCACGGGACAAGGCATTGGAAAGCATAAAATAAAGGGGCTCCGTGATGGAGCCGTGTCACGCTGCCATCGCGGAGGCCTTCTGCCTGGATGGAAATTTTCGGCCAAATTCCAGTGTGGGTTCGCGATGGTTCCATGGCAAGGTGGCTTGGCTTCGCGTTGCACGCCGTGCCACGTTGGGCTTTATTTCCTGGACCCCCAGTTCCTGTGAAGGTCCGCGTCCGTAGCGTGTCACGGAGGCAGTGCTCCGTGATGCACTCTGTGACACGTTGCTCGTTATTCCGGGAAAAATTCCCACCAGTATAAATAGAACACTTAGGTTCATGTTTCAATATTCTGACTTGGTGGAGCAAGAACGTGGGTTACAGGCAGTTGAGGGGACGAAATTATCAGGGTTTTTCTCTCTTTCCTTCTCCTTGTATTCAATTACTTGTATCTTTAACACTTATTTAATGATGTTTAATCCACAAATGAGTGGCTAATTCATCTTCTTGCTGAGGTTATGAACCCTTGTATTGAAATGTGATCATTGATTCTTTGGTTTTTCATCTTTTCTTCCACGGTTGTTCTATTAATTCTTGTTCTTACTGCATTAATGTGTGGCCTACGTTAATGTATATCTAAAAAGTCCGGTTTCACTCGAGAGAGCAAGAAATTGGAAAGTTGTGAATTAATAGGATATGATCTTTTCTTGGTTTGGGAAAATTGGGAATTGATTTACTTCCAGGATAGAAATATACCTGAAAGTCGTATTAGTCAATTTAGGAACCAGTTTTGTATGGATAGAACATGAATTGCATTTAATCACAGAAATGTAGGTGGATGGTTCATGATTCTTAAGTGGGGTTAAATACGAGAGTTTTAATCCCTTGGCAATAGTTCTTGACTAGCAACCGGAGGAAAAGACTAACCAAATTACATCGATAATTAATTTCATTACATGTTCGTTTAACCTCAGCATGCTCTCATTCATAGTTCAGACTCACATTAGATACTTGTTTTAGATTTAGCATAAAAATTATAAATCAAAATGTGAAACTCTTGGTTACACTATTGTCTTCATTGTTAGAACTAAAATATAGTACACTTGAGCAGATTGCACTTCATCCCAGTCCCTGTGGGATCGATACTTGGCTTACTTAAGCCACTTTACTACTTGTTCAACCACGTGCACTTGCGTGTGAGTTTTATACCCATATAACAGACCGAACAATGGTCATACCAACTACCCTTGAAATCAATAACACAGGATCTCAACATATCCTCAAGGGTCTAAGTAGTCCACTCTGCTTGACCATCTATTTTCGAGTGAAATGCTATGCTAAGCATGACCTGGGTCCCGAGCCCCTTTTGAAATGATCTCCAAAACTGAGAGGTAAACTAAATGTCTCTATCTAATATCATGGACAAGGGCACCCCATGAAACCTAACCAACTCCCGAATGCATAACTTAACATAATCCTCTACTGAATCGGTAGTTTTGACTATTAAGAAATAAGCTACTTTGGTCAACCAATCTACAAAAACCCAAATGGAGTCATACTGTCTACGAGTGCGAGGCAAACCTGTAATGAAGTCCATATTGATCTCTTCCCACTTCCAAGTAGGGATGCTAATATCTTGGAGCACAACTTCGGGTCTTTGTGCAAGATGGAGGTCCTACACTCCTTGACTAAGGAGTCTGCCACTCCGTTCATGAACCTGCTCAAACGAGCCCTCTGGTCGGCTACCATCTCCGATGCATACTTGGACAATCGAGTACACTCCAATGCATACTCGTGTACAGTTATACTGTTTAGCCTCAATTTGATGAAGTATGCCACTTTTGCCTCCCTAAACTCTATAGGGAAAAACTTGTCCAAGAAGGCAGTCATAAACTCATCCCAACTTACGGGGATTGCTGTAATTCCCTGACTATCCTTCCACTGACGGAACCATATATGAGTGACCCCCATAAGATGGTAGGAGTCTAAGTCTGTGCTCTCCATTCCCGTCACCCTAATAATCTAGGTGATCTTCTAGATTTCCTCTAAGAATTAATACGGGTCTTCGTCCACCTTTGACCCCTAGAATTCGGGTGGGTTCATCCTGAGGAAGTCCCTTATTCTAGCTGCCATTATGTTCCTGTTCTAGGGAATATAAGCCACTGCTTGCTAATTAAACCAAGAGGTCATGGACTACACCAACATGTGAAAGGATGCCCTGAACTCAGCATGAGTAACATGTTCATTCATCGGGTTCGCGGGGGCTGGTGGGGTTTGCTGGTGCCCATTACCATTTCTCCTTCGTTTTTCTCTTCTGGGAGGCATTATCTGCAAGCGCATAAAGCACGAGATAGGAGAGGAAAAATTAGAGTCTCAAACTCTACACATGATAAGAATCATGAAGAAAGAGGAACTTTCCTAAAACGTCTCGTATCCTCTTCATCATAAGTGTGGCGTGCTTCACAACCATGAGAAAGACCCTACTTAACGCAACTTTCAGAACCTTGGGACACGCTATACCATTTCTCTGATACCAAGTTTGTCACGACCTGAGTTTACACCCTAGACATATGTCACGACTCGAGAGTAGACCCAGATCGTAAACACGGTACAAGGAGCCCCGAAAGACTCTAACTCGACCCATGGCATGAGCATACATCTAACTCATTCAAGGAAAGTGGAAGAATTAACATAAAATCATGGCAGAAACGAAATCATAACATAACATAGAAAAGCGACACAAAATCCATACATGACAGCTGAGTACTACAAATAGTCTGAAAGTCTCTAATCACAACAGACGGGTTGATGGGACAACACTCCAACTAACCCTACAATACTAAAAACTGAAAGAAACATCAAAGTATGAGCATATGGCCCTTAGAACATGAGGAATCACCAAGAAGGGGATGATAGCGAGCTCTGAATGGACTACTGACGAGGACGAGCCTGAGAGCTAGGTCTTGTATCATGAAATGATACAGCATAGAAGGTATGCGGGTCAGTACGTGGAATGTACCGAGTATACATGGTAAGTAAAACGAACATTTAAATGCATAAAGTTCATGAGAGTAGGATGACCTGATCTTAATACTGAAATTATAAATGAAACATAAGGCTCAAGGTTTTCAAAACATTCGTAAGCTTATCGTAAACATAGACATGAGACAAAACATTATTAAACATGGCTTTATCCAAGATTCGTAATCATAAGCATGCATAAACAATGAGGATCAGTGGGATATTCCAATAGCCGACATACCCCATATGAGCACACATGGAGCCCGACCTGTAAACCTAGTTAGGAGGCTGTTCATACCTTTCCAAGGGTAGAACCATGAAGGGCGTGATATCACTCATGAAAGACCCATTAGGGCAAAAGGGAAAGTCTACCTCATTTTTGCTCAAATTTTTTATTCTTGAACATGTTTGGTGATTGAACCTTGCCCTATGTGAGAAATGAGCTTGAATTTACTTGAGTTGTGATTGAATGATGTTCATAGTATCGTTTTGAGTATATGAACTCAATGATTGCATGTGTGATTGAAATTCTTGCGAAATTGATAGCTAGGGTTGAAGATGGAATAGGAAGAAGACTAAATTCTTTTAAATGTTGAAAAAATTGGGTTGTGCAAGTTAGGTGAAGTGAAATATATTGTGATTGATGTT